>CM028132.1:1085659166-1087100000 GCA_016271365.2 Neoceratodus forsteri | reverse complement strand
TAGTCCCCAAAAGGCTTTTTGAGTTTTTTAATCCTGAAAAAAGAAAATGGGCCCTCATTGTCTCCCCATCCCCCTTCCCATCCGAACCATCCCACTGAGCACCCACCATCCCACACACCCCCTTGCCCTATACATACTACCGGAGGTCATCAGCTGTCATCTGTATATGAAAATCGGCTTGGAATTCCACACTCGGGTCCTTCCTCTTACTGCTACTCCTTATATCCAGTAATATCCACCCTAATCCTGGCCCAGTTACAACCTCAGCACCTAGCCATACCCACAATAGCGGGCTTTGCATTGCCAGCCTCAGTGTCTGTAGTCTACTAAAAAAATGGGACTCATACCAGGGTTGGGTCCTCCAACATCAGACCGATGTCATTGCCTTAACTGAAACCTGGCTCTCCTCCTTGATCCCGGACTCTGCGGTAGCCATGCCCGGTTTCAACCTCTTCCGAGCTGACCGACAGGGAAAGTGGGGAAGGATTGTGCCGTATACGTTAAGGACACATTACACTGTCAGCCGCTCCCCCCCCTCGCTAGTCCCCGAGCAAAAGACCATCATGCTGAAGCTCACTATGGGTCACTACCAAACCCCTCTCCTCGTCACGGCAGCCTACATTCCCCTTAGAGACCAGAAAGTGGTTTTCCACTCAATCCTGTCACATCTTGCCTCCCTCCCACAACAAAATGAACAGATTATCCTTGGGGACTTCAACACCAACTGGCTGGTTAAGTCTTCCACCCCGCTTTCAGACACAGCTACCACCCAAGACCTCACACAAGTAGTCCCCTCTCCCACTCGTCTGGACCCCAAGCACCAGAGTCTCCTCCCTACTGGACCTGGTTTTCACCAACCATCCCCATAAAATCACTAGCACCATGATACTACCAAATATGATCAGCGACCACTCCCCTGTTCTCTGCACATGATCATGCAAAATGACCAAGACCCCCCCCCAATGTAATCGTCTTTCGCAAACTAGGCCCAGGCAAACTCACTTTCCTAAGATCTCATTTCAGGTCACTGGACTGGTCCTTCCTACCCTCAACCCTGACATCGCCCTTGACCTCTTCATTCATACTTTCAACACCATCTGAGACCAATTTGCCCCACTCTCCCAAGGGGTGGCCAAAGGCAACATTGTCCCTTGGATCACCAATCAGCTCCATGCCTTGATGCATACATGTGACTCTCTCTGGACCTCTCTAATGAGACAGGCCAGCCATCTGATAGGGAGAAGTATAGAGAGGCCTGAAACAAATGTTCGTGGGCATTACGCAAAGCTAAAACCAAACACTATAAAGCTGCCCTTACTGCTACCTGGGGCAGTGGGTGCAAATTCTGGGATAATGTCAAGAAAATCGGTGGCAAAAATCCCAACACCCCACCCAACCTAATAGCAGTGGAAGGGCACCTGACTTCTGACCCCTCTAGCATAGCCTCGGCCTTCAATCAAGCTTTCACTAACCTCAGCCATGTCCTCCCTCCTAACTTCTTCAACCCACCCCCTGTCTTGCCCCCCCTCCCAGCATAACCCTCCCTTCCACCTGCGGTGCATCACCCTTAAGGCTGCTGAACCATATCTCAAGAATGCTCTAAACCATGCTCGCTAGTAGTGACTCCTGGACCTGAGGCTTCTCCGACTCACCATCCAAGATGTACTCTACCCACTCCCCCATATTCTCAACCTCTCCCCCTGCCAAGGTAAATTCCCATCCATATGGAAATCTGCCTCCATTACCCCCATATTTAAAAGTGGGGACCATACTGACACCAATAACTACTGGCCCATATCTATCCTCCCCCCATCTAAAGCTCTAGAGCGCATTGTCTATGACTAGCTCACTGACCATCTTAACAAACACGATCTCCTCTGTAAACAGCAACATGGCTTCCGCAAAGGGCACAGTACTATCGCCGCCCTCCTGGAATTCACTGCGCACATCTACTCTACACTAGACAAAGGCCACACCACTGGCACTGTTTTTGTCGACCTCTCTAAGGCATTCAACACCGTACATCATTCCCTCTTGCTAGTCGCACTCTCCAACATTGACTTTTCACAGGGTGCCCTTCACTGGTTCACAGATTACCTAACGGGCAGTTGCCAACAGGTCAAAATCGGCGCAACCCTGTCCAATAGTCTCCCAGTTCTCTCAGGGGTTCCCCAGGGGTCCATTCTTGGTCCCCTCCTTTTCAGCCTTTACCGTAACTCCCTCCCTAGCACCTGCTCTGGCAACCTCCTGCTGTATGCGGATGATGCTGTCCTCTATGCCTCCAGCCATGGCCCTTTGCAACTCCACCATACCCTCCAGTCCTCCTTTAATGAAGCTGAGCTGTGGTTCACTGCTCAACACCTCATACTGAACTACAAGAAGACCAAGTTCATGATATTTGCTCACCCCAAAACACAAAATAGAAACTTTGCCCTCAGATCCTAACTGCTGACCAAACCCCTCTTGACCAAGTGACCCACTTCAAATATCTAGGCATCACCCTATACCCAGTTCTTAATTTCCACCAGCACATACATCACCTGTCCACGGCCCTCAATGTCCACCTTGTACTGCTATACCACATCAAACACTGCCTTACCCAAGACACCCTCCGACTTGCAGTCTCTTCCTCTATCCTCTCCCTCCTCAACTTTGGTATTCTCATTTATAGCACTGCCACCACCTCAGCCTTAAATAGGCTCTGCCTCTCCATCAACAAAACCTGTTGCCTTGTCCTGGGCTGTGGTTCCTCACACACACCTGCTCCCTATATAACTCCACTAACTGGCTTAACCTCAACAAAAGGATCAAATTCCACACCTGTCTTATGGCCAAAAAATCACCCTAGGTCTCACCCCCCCCATGTCTCACCACCCTAATCTACCCATCCACAACCCCTAAATTAACTTGTAACTCCAGCAAACAACAACTCACAGTTCCCCGATGCCATACCTCCCAATTCCAAAGGTCTTTTAACTACAAGGTCCCCATCTGGATGAATGACCTACCCTGCCTCCTCACAACCCAAAACTCTATCAGACTCTTCAAAACCCACCTTAAGGGCCACCTCTGGACCCTAAACTGCTGTGACTGTTATTGACCTTGTCACAAGCCCCCCCACAATGACAACAGCCTCTGGCTGGCAACCCCCCCTCCAATTCTCCTTTTTTCTCTCTTACTAAATGCCTACCTGAGCCTCCATAAGACTGTTTTTTCAAGACTGCGAGCCTTATTTCTTACATTTACCAGGTATCAAGTGTGTTTATGTTCCCTACACTGTATGTTACCTTGACTTTGTACCATTCAATATATGTGATGTGGAACCTTTGTAAATTGTTCCCTGCACTGTATGTTACCTTAACTTTGTACTGTTCATTATATGTGACGTGGAACCTTTGTAAATGAGTCTCTGACTCAAAGGTACTTTCCAATCTATGAAAATAAATGAATCTTTTGTGGATCAGGATACATCTGCACTCCTCAAAGCTGAACCACAAACTGAAGAATCAAAGTAAGCTCTGTATAATGTATTTCAATGGTGTTCTGAAATTATGTTGATATCTTTGGCATGTAAAGGTATTTATTCACCAAATTTTAAAAAATGGCCTTTTTAGGACCCCACCTCATGAACACTGTCACTGTCATTTCGTTAATCTGGCCCAGAAGATGATTTTGAAGTCGCTGCATGAAATCACCTTTTGGGACCAATTAACAAAATGACAGTGCCAGGGTTCATGAGAAGAGATCCCAAAAAGCCCATATTGAAAATTTGGTGGAAAACATCCTAACAATGGCTGAGTTATGAGCATTTATTGAAATGTTTGTATGCACATGCATAACTTTAATAATTTGTAATATTCTGACTCCAAATTTTCAACATAGCCATTTTTTTCACAGCACCTCATGAATAGTACAACTGTCATTTTTCACATCCTGCCTAAAATGTATTTTAGCACCTGTGGTGCAGAATGACATTTTGCCATGGGTTTGAAAGTTTTCACCTATGGGCTTTATGAGCTGTGGTCATAAGAAGACTATGTTTAACTTTGAGGGGTAAAGTATGTAAAAATGCCACTGCTATGACCATTAATTGCAATTTTGCTATGTTCCCTCATAACTTTGGAAATGTTAAATATTTTGACACCAGATTTTCAACATAGCCTTCCTATTACCTGACCTCATGTGTTTCACAGGTGTCATTTTTCAAATCCTGCCTAAAATGTGTTTTTGCACCTGTGGCGTGTAATGGTGTTGCAGTTGCGCAGAATTACATTTTAGCATGGAGTCGAACATTTACTGTATTGGGATGCATGAGGTGGGGCAATAAGATGGCTATGCTGACAGTTTGTTGTCCTATAAATGGAAGTGCAGAGCCCAGAGGGTCCTGTGCTTCAATGGCTACATACATATATGCATCTATGGATGGAAGGGCGCGCAGGGCCTGGCCCTGCATTCCCATAGACAAATAAAGATATGATTATACTATCCCAGAAAGTATAGAAATTCATTGCAAAAAACTTCATTAATGCATCAGCTAGGGTTCTTACTAAAGTGACAAAATCAGGGAAATATGTTGTTAGGGTTTCCAACCCTAACACCCCCCCGTCCACCTTGCAGACACTGACAGGCATCTGGATTGTACCTTGCGGTCATCAGCCCTAATGCTCACCCCATTCCATAAGTAAATAAGCTGAGATGGGCACAGTATAGGAGTATATGGTGAGCGTTGGGGCCAATGATCCCAAGGCACACCCCAACATTTGTCAGTGTCTGCAGGGTGGGGTGTTGTGGTTGGAAACTCTAACACAACATTTTCTTGCCTTTTGTTGCTTTAGTAAGAACCTTAACTAATGCATTAACAAAGTTTTTTGCAATGCATATACATTATAGGGGCATGACAGTGCCCCTATAGTTAGGGTTCAACAGTCACTTCTAGGTTAAACCCCAAATTTTGCACTTTAATAACTTTGCAACCATTTGACCGAGTCACATACAATTTTGCATGTGCCATCAGAGAACAAAGATCTTTGGATTTGTTTGGCAAGGTCTGTTCTGGTCAGATGTTGAGTTGCGGAATGGAATGTAACAAACTGGGTAAATTACCATGTTTGTGCAAATTTTTTGTCATGCTGTTTCTCTGTAATGGCTTGGGGGTTTGGTGTGAAACTTGTAGGTTATGGCTTGGGTTACAGATGTGCCTTTTGAAGGTTTGGTGAAAAAATATGAATCTGTTAAAATATTGAAGTTTTAATTTTCCATTATTTCCTATAGGAAAAATTAGATGTGCCATGTGAAACAACTGTTTAGCGGCCGTGAAAGCAGTTTTTAGTGTTGCAAATGTAGAATGTAGTGTCAAGATTCTGCTCTCTTGTTTTCAGTTAGCGAGGCAAATAAATTTTAATATTTCAAATATTAATGCCAGATGGTAAACACCAACAGTTTTGTTTACCTAATCGGGGCCTGAGGAATCTGATTCTGGGATCACTTTTTTAAAACAATGCTCAGAAATGTCTTTATTTTATTCACGGAATTATTGTGTCACAAATAGCGGAAAAGTTGTTTCGCAAATCATGACATGTGCCACAATTTGTGAACTAAGTTTTTGGGTTCTTTTGCAAATTGCAAAACACAAGCTGGCAACAGGTTTCCTTGTTTTGCAATTTGTGAAATAACTATTTTTATGTTGGCTTGTGCTTTCATGCCAGCCAACATATTGCAGTAGTCACAGATTTGGAGGTGCGGTCACTGTGGGTGAATGCAGGGCACGCATCGGTAGGTGCGTCCCTCATTCCCCAGTAAGGCAGCTGCCGATGCTGACACCAGACACATAAACTGGCCACCAGATCTAAGAAAAGATCCACTGCAATGAGAGCCAAGCTCGTCATGCAGCAGCGTACCTTTCCTGGTGAAGCAGTTCAATAAACATGGTGGCACTGATGCCGCCACACAGAGCACCAACTTCAGGGGTGCCCAATCCCCCTGTCGGCATGCACTGATCCACTTCATTTGCCAATGAGGGAGCCCACACTCCCCATTGGCATAATGCCCCCTCCCTCCCATTTCACGTGTGTGCTGAGGGGGTGCCCAATCCCTCTTGGCATCATGCACCCCCCAGCAGTCTTTCTTTGCCGATGGGGGGCACAATCCCTGTTGGCTTTAGTCCCCCTTCCCAGTTTAATTTGCCTATAGGAGAGCCCACTCCTCATCGGCATAATGTCCCCCCCATTTGTTGTGTGCCGAGGGGAGTGACTAATCCCCCTCTGCTCTTGTCCTCCCCTTCGCTTGGTATGTGCAGATGGGGGTGTCCAATATCCCGTCTGCTACAGCACCCCCCAAAACACTGAGGTGGCATGCTGGGAGACCACCCCAGCATGCCAAATGCCCCTGTAAAAAAAAAGAAACTTCCCACGATGTTTTGTTTTAAACCTGTAAATCAGAAAATGGTCACTAGTGGTCTGTCCTGCTCCATCCCTCAACCCGCACCCACCCTCTGTGTACCCCACCTCCTCACACCCCCCTCACACCATACTTACCTCCAGAGCCTGGCACGGCAATCTTAAGTGGACCGGGAACATGTCTGCACTCTTCAAAGCCGACCGCGGACTGAAGAAATTCTGGTAAGTTGTATAATGGCATAAATAGTTTTTTTTTTTTTCAACTTTGGTGCATATCTTGGCCATTTTGGGGAATTTTGGAACCAAATTTTTCAGCATGGAGTTATTGGGAGCCCTCCTCATCAATTCATTCACTGTCATGGCGTTATTCCGTCCCGAAAGGGGATTTCATGTTCACTGAGCAGAATCACCTTTCAGGACTGACTAATGAAATGACAGTTCATGAGGGGGGCTCTCAAAAAGCCTATGTTGCAAATTTGGTGGCAAAAATCTCCCAAAAATGGCTGTTTTACAAGCGTGCGTTTTGCAGTTTCCACGCACGCTCATAACTTCATGAATCTGTAATATTTTCAGTCCAGATTTTCAACATTGCCATTTTATCACACCTCCTTATGAACAGTATAGCTGTCATTTTGCATATCCTGGCCGAAATGTGTTTTCGCATGTCCAACGCAGAATAGCACGGTCACTGTGTGAAATCAGTTTTCCGGACAGTTTGACAAAATAACAGTGACACTGTTCATGAGTAGAGGTCCTAAAATGCCTATGTTGAAAATTTGGTGATGAAAGTCCTTAAAATGACTGTGTTACAAGCATGTGTTGCGCAATTTCCATGTACCCTTGTAACTTCGCAAATTTGCAATATTTTCATGCCAGATTTTCAACACTGGCATTTTTTTCACACCTCATTATGAACAGTACAGCTGTAATTTTTCACATCCGTCCCAAAATGTGTTTTCACACCTGTAGTGCACAATGGCATGGTCACTGTGGGAGATCAACTTTTGGGACAGATTAAGAAAATCACAGTGCCACTGTTCATGAGAGGAGGTCCCAAAATGCCTATGTTGAAAATGTGGTTTAAAAAACCCTAAAAATAATTGGGTTATGGACGTGCATTGCGCAGTTTCTATGCATGCTCATGACTTCACCAATTTTTCATATTTTTGCTCCAGATTTTCAACATTGCCATTTTTTTAACACCACCTCATGAACAATACAGTTGTCATTTTTCACATCCTGCCAAAATGTGTTTATGTACCTGTGATGCCAAATGGCACAGTTGCTGTGCAAAATCACCTTTCGGCTAACAAACTGATACTGCCGCTCTTCATGAAGTGGGGTCACAAAAAGCCCATGTTGATAATTTGGAGTGAAAATACCAGCACATGCCTACAGCATTAGGGTTTACAACTGTTACACCCCACCCTGTAGAGACTGACAGGCGTCAGGGGTGTGACTTGGGATCATCAGCTGTAATGCTCCCGCCATTCCACCCCCACCCCCACCCTGCAGCCACTGACAGGCATTAAGGTGTGCCTTGGAGTGTTCATCCACAAAGTTCACCCCATTCTCCTATACTGCACCCACCTCAGCATATTTCCTTATGGAATGGGGTAAGTTTAATGCCCAAGGACCCCAAAGCACACCATGACACTTGTCAGTGTCTACAGGGTAGGGTGAGGTAAAATGGCATGAGTGTTATAGCTGATGACCCAAAGGCACACCCCAATGCCTGTAAGTCTCTGCAGGGTGGGTGTGGGGTTGGCGTCACTTCAGTACTTCACTGCCACTCCTATTATGCATCTCTAACTCCTGCACTACCAATGCCAATGCCAGCAAGACAACATTCGGCATTGACAAATGCTTGTTTATATAGCTGTTTCTTTGTCACTTCATAACAAAAAAATTGTTTGGAATTTTGGGCTGAAATTATCAAGATACAAAGAGCTTGCCCCACAGATGTGCCTTTTTGTGGTTTGGTGGAAAAATATTACTGTGCCACATAGTTATAAGACTTTGAAGTTTTGGCACATCCCATAGGATAGCATTGCAATGGTCAGGGTGCCTTTCAGCAGCTATATCTCAAAAAAATGCTTTGAAATACAGACTCACTGCTACTCACAGTTTAGTACACATTTAGTTGTACTAAGCTGTTTTGCATTTTCCCAGGACTTGTTTGAAACTGTTAGTGAATTGTAATGGCTGGGGCAAAGGTGATCAATACTGTGGCATGCATTCTCAATGTGTCAGCAGCATTGCTTTGGAGGGCCCTGTGCTCCCAGATGGAAATGAGGGACAATTACAAAAGGCATGAATGGGAGCACAGGGCCAAGAGGGCCCAGTGCTCCCACCACTCACTATAGACTGGGGAATGCAGGGCCTGGAGGGCACTGTGCTCCCTCATGGAAATGAGGGACAACTACTACATGCATGGATGTGAGCACAGGGTCCAGAGGTCCCTGTGCCCCCACAACTCACTATGGGTTGTGGAATGTGATGGTCAATTACAAGCTCTCTATACTTATGGATATCTGGGAGTGCAGGCCCAAGAGCAAATAAGACTATTGTTATAGTTTTGCAAAGAGAAAGGAAATTCTTGGCAAAACAAATGTTGTAGATGCTTTAGTTGCATGGTGACCAGCCTCCAGAAAACAGACCCTTGACTGTTACTATGGTGCTGGGGTGGAGTAAGGCACAAGGCTCTGTGTGTTAAGGCTTACTCCACCACCCCACACAAGGATACCATTATGGATCATTACACTCCCACATGTAGGGAAATGAGGTTAAATTACAATCTGTGTACACTCATGAGTAGTCCTACACTCTCATAAGCAAAAAAGGCTACGGTCATACTTTCTCAAAAAGTAAGGAAATAAGTTGCAAAAAACTCCATTAATGCATCAGTTAGGATTCCCACCATCAAAACTATGGAAATGTGGTGTTAAGGTTTCCAACCCTAACTCCCCACCCCCCCCACTCTCCAGGCACCATCAGGTGTCTGGGGTGTGCCTTGGGGTCATCAGCCTTAACCTATTCATTTATACTGTACCATCTCAGCTTCCTTACACATGGAATAGGGTGAGCATTATGGAGTAAGGCACACGGTGCCATGTATAACAGCAATGGGGGTGCAGTAAGGCATGAGGCTTACTAAACCCCCTCCTGCACAAGGACACCATTATGGACTTACGAGAGTGCTGGATCCAGAGGGCCCTGTGTTTCCACACATAAATGAGGGAGAAGTCATTTGAACGGTGCACTTCCCACCTTCCCCTTCCCCCCCGCATGAAAATGGGGTGGCTAGAAAACAGATCTGTCACCCGTACTATGCCCCTAGAGTGTAGAGTAAGGCATGAGGCACTGTGTGTTGTAACGTTGTTTGGGGTGGAGTAAGGCATAAGACTTACTTTAGCCCCCGCACAAGAATACCATTATGGATTTATGTGAGTGCATGCTGCCACAGGGAAATGAGGGTCAATTACAATTTCTCTTCACTTATGGATATTTGGGAGTGCTCACATCTGGTTATGACATCTCAGAGCATTTTGTTTTCACCCATGTAATGCTGATGCTAGTTAGGTATGTCATCTGAACACTGCCCCCCTCACACACCCTCCGCTTACATGAAAATGGGAGGGCCAGAAAAAAGATCCTTGACCCATAGTATGCCCCTGATTGTTACATTGTAACTGTTCATGACATCTGTGCAGTTAATCTGTATCTATTGCCACTCTTCATAACAAGCATTTGTCAATGCCGAACGTTCGCTTGCAGGTATTTGCAGTGGTATTTGGCACTTTGACATGGCTTAATAAAATCAGTGACAAAGAAGTAAAACGAGGGAGACAGTTTCATAAGTGGTTCTATTGCCTGAAGCAGGCAGCATAACAGTATTGGTGTAAAATATTTTGCCTGCAGAAGAGCAAGTCTGTAACTCTGTTACCCGCTGTTCAGTCACAGAAACAAATTATAGGAGGGACAGAAACATGCTAAGGCAAAGTCTTGGACATCCCTGAATATACATATACTGTATATATCTCCCTCTCTCCCACCCCCAAACCCCTCTTCTACAGGTGCTTTTCAGGCTTGGCCTGCATTCTGCCACAGGAAAGCTCAGAGTTGAAAGGCAGAGGGTAAGGTGCATTAGGCGTTTGGGGGGGGAGTGGGCAAGACTTGGAGGACATTGGCTGCACCAGAGAGGAGTATTAAAAATATAAGTAAAAACAAGCATTTGTCAATGCCGAATGTTGCTTGCTTCTATGTGCTGTTTAGGTATTTGGAAGTCATTGGAGTGCAAATATTGAAAATTCGCGAACTTACGAGCGTGCGTAGGAACTGCACAATGCACGCTCGTAAAACAGTCATTTTTAGGAATTTTTTCACCAAATTTTCAACATAGCCATTTTAAGACCTCTGCTCATGAACAGTGTCACTGTGATTTTCTCAATGTGTCCCATACATTGAGTTCGCACACTGACTGCACCATTGTGCGCTACATGGGTGGAAACACGTTTTGGGCAGGATGTGAAAAATGACAGCTGTACTGCTCATAAGGAGGTGTGGTAAAATGGCAATGTTGAAAATCTGGAGTGAAAATATTGAAAATTCGCAGACTTACGAGCGTGCATAGGAACTGCGCAACGCACACTCGTAAAACAGTCATTTTTAGGAATTTTTTCACCAAATTTTCAACATAGCCATTTTAAGACCTCTGCTAATGAACAGTGTCACTGTAGTTTTCTTAATGTGTCCCTTACATTGATTTTGCACACCAACTGTGCCATTGTGCACTACATGGGCGGAAACACGTTGTGGGCAGGATGTGAAAAATGACAGCTGTACTGCTCATAAGGAGGTATGGTAAAATGGCAATGTTGAAAATCTGGAGTGAAAATATTGAAAATTTGTGAACTTATGAGCATGCGTAGGAACGCGCAACGTCGCCTTCATGAAAGCGGTCATTTTAGGATTTTTCCACCAAATTTTCAAAATAGGCTTTTGAGAGCCCACCTTATGAACACTGGCAGTGTCATTTCATTAATCATTCTGGAAAGGTGATTTAGCACAGTGACTGTGAAATCACCCTTCGGGCCCGAATAACGCCATGACAGTGATAGCATTCATGAGAAGGGGTCCCAAAAACCCCATGTTGAAAATTTGGTGCAAAAATTCCAAAAAATGCCTGCGATATGCAATAAAGTTGAAAACCCTATCTATCCCATTATACAGCTTACCAGCATTTCCTCAGTTCGTGGTCGGCTTTGAAGAGTGCAGACGTGTTCCCGGTCCGCCCATGACTGCCGCACCGAGCCCGGAGGTAAGTATGGTGGGGGGTGGGGAGGCAGGGCGAGCAGGTGGGGCGGTTGTGGGACGGGTGGGGAGACAGCGATGGAACGCTTCTTATTTACAGGTTTTTTTTTTATTATTCAGATGACGTGGATGTTTGCCATGCTGGGGTGGCCCAGCATGGCAGCAGGAAAGCTCTTTGGGGGACGTGAGCTGACGGGGATTGGGCACCCCGTAGGGCCAAAACAAGATTTGCCATGCTGGGGTGGGCTTCAGTGTGGCACCAAAGCTTGGGGGTGGCATGCAGACTTGAAGCTCGCACGGGGAATTGCCCAATTCCCCGTCGGCTATAACAGTTTCGGCAGCTCATGCAGAGGCGCTGCCAGCACTGATTGCAGTGGTGGTTTTCTTTGAAGTGAAGACCACTGCTGTCATACACAGCACCCGCATCCATTGGTGCAGGACCGCCACGCCTGCTCAACGGAGCAGTGGATTGCACAGGACAGTCACACCTCCAAAGTGTCCTATTCTCCCAAGATGTTCCTTGCGCGAGCACGCAAGTGAACGTAATAAATGAATAGATGAGTCATGAGTTATATAACACAACATTTTTTTATTATAACAAAATGGCATGATTTTGCCCTTTTTTGTCATTTTATTACATTTTATGAAAGGAAATTGTTTTTAACTACAAAAACTTTGCTTGTTGCTTATAGAGTATGTAAAAAAGAAAATAAATACCGCAAAAAACACAAACTAAAAATATAACCTGCATTGTTTTTCCAGTTTTCCAAATGTGCACTGGAGGTGCCTTTGTGTTGTGGACTGATGACATCAACAAGAGGTTGCCTGCTACCTCCTTACAAAATATAAAAAATAAAAACATACTAAACAGTGCAAATGTGGGACTTAATGAAGATGCCAACTGACACTCTTGTTGGTAAAACAATGGTATGTTTAACAACACAAATAAAATCAACATGCTTACTAAAGGTGGGATTGATGATAAATAGAATAAAATATGGCTCAGGGTGTGTAACAAGAAGTTTACACACACCCGAGGGGTTAGATGCTACATAAAATCCGAGAGCGAAGCTAAAGGGGTTTATGCATCACATCTAACCCCTCGGGTGTGTGAAAACTTTGAATTCACACACCCCGACCCAATTTTTTTATTTTATATAATTGTTGGTTTGTGTTTTTTTGCCTCAACAATTAAATAAAATATGTGCTGCTGTATATTCCCATCATGAATAAGAGTATGAGGTAGTCTTACCTTTTGGAAAGTGGTTGAAGTTTTCTTAATAAGCAAGAAACAGTTGAACTGTAACATTTTGTTTAAATTCTACTTTGAAGAAATTAACTTTAACATTTAAAAGAACAAAAACAAAAGTTGAACTTGAAACTTGAAATGCGGAGCCGTTGCTATGCTTATTGTCTAGGAGGTTCTGGCTGCCATGGTGAGTGCATCAGCTGACCTGCAGGGGGAAGGTAGATGAGAAAAATAGAGAGGACGTTCTGTTAGGGATTATTAGTATTTTATAGACTGAGTACTTTTTTCTTGGGGGGTTAAAGAATTTGTAACATTTTATTAATTTGTTTTGTTTAGTCAGAGCTGTTCAAGTCATAGAGGACTTGAATGAATTTTTTTTTGCTTCTGGTGGCTGGTTGTTGAAAATGTTGACAGTCCTGGCATGTGGAAAATGCAGACACTCCCGAAGATGGATTGCAGGGTACTGCTGGAGGTTGTTTCCGCCCTGATGTTGGTGGCTGTGCTGCAGTCTGCGAGGGGTTCTGACTGTGTTGAAGTGGAGGGTCTGTCTTCTGCTGAGTAAGTTAGGAACTGACTGATTTTTTGCTGCTTTTTTTCAGACAGCACAGAATAGTTGTTAATGGACTGGATGTTACGATGTCCTGATATTTGTTGGACATCAGTTAGGGGCACATTGCGGTTGACCAGTCTTTGTATGCTGGTTTTCCTCATACTGTGATTTGTGATCTGCTTCAGCCCTGAGTAGTTTCACCTGTGCCATCATGTGCCTCAATTTGTTTATTCCAATATTCATATTTCTAAACCAAAGTGTTGTTTCTTTTCAGTTTGCATTTGGGGCAATATAGAATGGGGCATCGGGAGCCAGCATTCCAGGGAGTCTCTGACTTTTGTACAGATGGTATGCTTTAAGTGTGTCTCTTTCGGGATTGAGCTTGTTTGCATATATTTGGGGGTTTACTGGGCAGGCGTGTTTGGGGTTTCCCCTCATTCTTGTTTTTGTTTGCTGTTTTGAATATTCCAAGAACACATTGCCACTGGTGTCTACCCCTTCTCTGATGTCTCTTCATTGTAAGTTGTAATGCTCTTTTGTGTGCATGGCGAACTGCATGCCAAAATTAAAGAACAGAAAATTTAGTAGTCCTGTGGGGTTAGACATGCTGAGGGTGACTGAAGTGTACAGCTGTTCTACATCTTCTTCTGATAGCAGCTGCGCTTTGTGATGTCTGTTGCCCTTTCCTTCTTTCTTTAGCTGCGTTCGTTTAGCTGCTAGTGTCTTTTTTGTGTCTGTGAAGACAGTTTCTGTACTTTTCAAGATGGAACATGAGTACTTTTCAGCCCCCAGATGCCTATCTGTACTGGCAAAGATACCCCTTATTGTGCCCAGTTCATAATCTGTTCCGTCATGTCGTTTTAATACAAATATAAAGTCGGCTATTGTGAAGTCTAGTTCAGCCAAATTAAGTGGTTTGAAATTTGGTGTCTTTCCCTACCTCTGCTAAGTAGGTTCACTAGTTTTAAGTTGCTTTCTGTTTTACGGGTGGTGTTTTTATTTTCTTGCTCTTCAATGAATGATTATCTGTCTCCAGTTGGTATTTGAAAATGAGCTGACATTTATTTTAGTATATTTGGCACTTCAGAGTGAGGAGTCGGATGTGGTTAGCGGTAGTTTCGATGTTGATTTTTCTGAGGTAAGCGCTTTGTGACAGTGCGTGGGATGAGAGAAAGACAGCTACAGCTGCGCGAGACACTACTCTGGCTCATGGTTCTTTGCCATAGGAAGGTGGCTCATGATTGCCATTATAAATGCTCCTTTATAACAGCAATTTACACACACTTTTTCCTATGGGAAAAAACACAAACCATTAATTATAGTCATTTTAATGTGCGATCAGCATATTTATAGGCTGCAATAACTAAACCGCTGTCAAATAAAGTAAAACATATGTCCAAGTTTAAATTTTGACCTCTTATCCATCAGAGGTATAGAAACAGAAGAAGATACTGTCCCATAAAGCACGTATACTAATGGGTGGTTTCATATCCTTATGAGGATTCTATTGTAACTGGAAGATGAAAAACAGTATGCACACAGTTAGAGGTAATGCGATGACCTCCCATGGATGTCAGAAGGTGGTGGTTCTTAAAATTCAAAGTATAAACTTATTTGCTTCATGCATAGAATAGAATTCATGACCTACTGTATGGTCAGATTTTGACCCTTTATCTATTAGATGCATAGAAGCAGTAGTGAGAAAATGTCCCATAAAGTATGCAAGTCAAATGAAAGTCATATAATAAAATAAAAAAAACATTTCTAAAAATGATATGCACACGGCCAAAGGTCATACTGTTACCTTCCATGCATGTTTAGAGAGGGATGGACATAATACTAAATAATACTAAACAGTGGTGTGTAGGAAGTTATGGAGCATGGTGATCACAGAGCCTGTTATGAATTTCTGGGGAGACTTTCTGCTATATCCATTTGTTTGTTTCAGACCAGTTCCTTTATGGTGTTGATCAGGTCAGTGATGGATTACTGTATGACTGCATCAGCATTGTTATGTTGTTGCAGCAGATTGATAATTTTGCTTTGATTCTGCAGCACAGCTGTAAGGTGCTAATTTGTTGTGTTTAAGCCTTGTGTGACTTCACCAGTTAGGTCTATAAGCCTGGCTTCCAGGTTGCTGTTGTCATCTGAAAAAGAGATGTGAACCTCTATAATGTCTGGAAACAGAATCTCACAGGCAGGCAACATCCTTGCAAGTGAAGCTATGTCCAGTTTAGCTTTTTCACCTAAATCATTACATCTGCGATGGATGACAAGTATGTCTGGGGGAGGGTGGGTGTTCAGGAGTTGGTACATATTAGGCAGAAGCTTGCTCCCATCTCATGCCACCCTTACTAAACCAGTACACCCTGCAGTTTGACAGATGCAGATCATTCCCAAAATGACTTGCTCAAGCAAACTGACAATCCCTGCATATCAGGGGACTGCCAACCATTGGTACAGGGTTACTGGAGCTTTCTGCCATCCTGTGTATTTTTGAAAAATAGAGCAATTTACAGCTATCTCGAAAGTCAGTCTGTGTCTCTCAGCAGCCTGTGAGAAATGAGTAACAGACTGTCTACTTCTTGTTAAGCAGGGATACATTTGCTGAGTCAAGTTGCAACAGTTTTAAAACAAGCATTTGACAATGCTGAATGTTTGCTTGCTGGCATTAGTATTGGAAGTGCAGGAGTTAGACAGATGCAGAATAGGAATGGCAGTGAAGTATTGAACTGATACCAACTCCACCACCACCCTACAGAGATGGACAGGAATTGGGGTGGGCCTTTGAGTCATCGCCCATAATGCTCCTCACCTCACCCTACCCTGCAAACACTGACATGTGTTGAGGTGTGCCTAGGGGTGTTCGGGCTTTACATGTACCCCATTTCATAAGGAAATACACTGAAATGGGTGCAGTATAGGAGAATGGGGTGAACTTTGAGGCTGAAGAGTCCAAGGCACACCTCGATGCCTGTCACTGGCTGCAGGTGGGGGTGGAATGGCGTGAGCATTACTGTCAACAATCCCAAGTCGCACCCTTGACACCTATCAGTCCCTACAGGGTAGGGCATTATAGTCAGAAACCCTAACGACCTGGGCATTTCTTGGTATTTTCACTCCAAATTTTCAACATGGGCTTTTTGTGACCCCACCGCATGAACAATGACACTATCAGTTCATTAGCCGAAAAGTGATTTTGCACAGTGACTGCACCATTTGGCACCACAGGCATGAAAATACATTTCGAATAGGATGTGAAAAATGACAGCTGTATTGTTCATGAGGAGGTGTAAAAAAATGGTAATGTTGAAAATCTGGAGAGAAAATGTAAAAAAAATTGAAGCCACGAGCATGTGTAGAAACTGTACAATGCACACACATAATGCAATTATTTGGGGGAATTTCAACACCAGATTTTCAACATAGGCATTTTGGGACCTCTGCTCATGAACAGTGGCACTGTGATTTTCTTAATCTGTCCTGAACATTGATTTCGCACAACGACTGCACCCATTGTGTGCCATAGGTATGAAAACATGATTTGGGAGGATGTGAAAAATGACAGCTGTACTGTTTATAAGGCAGTGTGCAAAAATGACAATGTTGAAAATCTGGAGTAAAAATATAAAAAATTGGTGAAGTTACGAGTGTGCATAGAATCTGCACAACACACACTGGTAATGCAGACATTTTATGGAATTTGTTCCCCAAATTTGCAACATGGGCTTTTTGGGACCTCTCCTTATGAACACTGTGACTGTGATTTTCTTAATCTGTCCCAAACATTGAATTCGCACAGTGACTACGCCATTGTGCGCCAGTTGTACGAAAACACATTTCAAGCAGGATGTGAAAAATTACTGCTGTATTGTTCATAAGGAGGTGTGGAAAAATGGCAATGTTGAAAATCTGGAGTAAAAATATTAAAAATTCTCCATTACGAGTGTGTGTGGGAACTACGCAATGCACACTCATAAGTCATTTTTTGGAATTTTTTCACCAAATTAACAACATAGGCTTTTTGGGAGCCCACCTCATGAACAGTGACACTGTCATTTTGTTAATCGGTCCTGAAAGGTGATTCCGTGCAGTGACCACGAAATCACCAGCGGTGTTGAAGCAATATGGCAGTGTTCTTGCTTCTTCATAACCTAAGTTGCCCTGTGATTGGTTGCCTTTAGCTATTTCCTGTTTTGGTACTACCCTCTTTATAAAACATGCATAGTTTTAGTAGTCTTTTTATTTTCTTTTGTTTTTGTAAAGGAAAAGTTTTTTGGTTAAGGTGGTTATTTCCTTTCTGCATTTTGGATTATTTGGGGCTATTAAGAATGTGGGATGATGATAGGGTATTCTGCAAAAGAAAAAAATAACTTTAATAGGTCTAAATATGTACTTGTTCTGTCTTTAAGATCATTGGTATAGAGCAGCTGTCTATCTTCTCTTAGGTTGTCTGGAATTGGCTAATGCTGTTCAATGGGAGTTTTTTCCTAAAATACAAAATGGTGGCTGTAAGTGAGGCCAGTACTTAGTTTATCAAAATAAGTATTATCGGTTTAAAATATATATGTGGTTTATCTAGTTAATCCTGCCATGATTGTTATCTGGTTATCTGGTTGATCTTACAATTCTCAGTGCTGTTGGGTGTATGCTGGCATCCTCGTTGTGGTTCCAAGGCATTTCAGTACTGCAATGTATTCTAGAATACTTAAGCCAAAGGGGATTTTTGCGAAAGTACCTAGTTGTTTCACAAAGCAATGCAATTGTTTCATGAAACCCTCATTGGGATGAATGGAGTAACTCACACAGAGTTTGTAATTTCATGGAAGCAGTTGTTTCGCAAAACCATCATAACGATGAGTGGAGAAGCTTGCACAGATGGTGTAGTTTCATGAAGGTACTCTGATGTTTTGTAAAACTGTCATAGGAATGAATGGAGTAGCTCACACAGAAGGTGTAGTTTTGCAAAAGCACTTAGTTGTTCCACAAAAGTCTCTTACGAATGAATGGAGTAGCTTGCACAGGGGGTGTACAGTAGTTTTGCAAAAGTACTCAGTAGTTTTGCCAAACTGTTATAGGAATGAATGGAGTAGCTTGCACAGCGGGTGTAGTTTCGCAACAGTACTCAGTGGTTTCGCAAAACTCTCATAGCAATGATTGGAGTAGCTCACACTAAAGGTATACTTTTGCAAAAGCACTTAGTTATCTCTCAAAACTGTTTTATATAGGAATGAATGGCGTAGTTGGCACAGAGAATGTAGTTTTGCAAAACCACTCAGTTGTTTCCCAAAACTCCTACAGGAATACATGGAGTTGGTTGCATAAAGGGTATTGTTTTGCTGAAGACCATGGTTGCTTCTTTTAACTCCCATAGGAATGCATGGAGTGACTCATGCACATGTCTGTTTAACACAAAATTACACAGTTAGGGTGGGATATTCAGACTGCACCAGGCTGTGGCGCAAGCCTGGGCGCAGCGCAACTGGGATGTGCCAGGGCGCTAACAGGGTGATATTCAACGGCGATGCACCATGGCTTAGCACAGTTGAATAGCACGCTCTGGCCACCCGCAATGTGCATGGCACAGTGGCACTGCACCAGCGCAAGTGGCCAGAAAGGGGCAGGAGGCTGCACTAGCGTAAGTGCCATTGCACTAGGTGCATCACCAGTGATATTCAAAAGTGCACATGCAAATAGGGCCATAATGCATGCAAGGCACAAATAGGGCCATTTGCATGTCATTATGGCCCCAATTGCATGCAGGTGCACCCATCCCCAGCGACTTGTGCCTGGCGCCCTGCCAGGCTGCAGCCGTCGGGGGCCAACGCACCCTGCACAGGCGGCAAAGTGCCCCACTGCCCATTCGCGGGCATAAGTATGAAAAAAAAATCCTCCTATATCCCTGGTGGTCCAGTGGACTGCTCGTAGCCCAATTGTGGGCATTGGTATCATATTAAAGGTCCAATATCCCTGGTGGACCACGTCCAGCCCGATCATGGGCACCTGTTATAAATTATTAAAAACCAATCCATCCCTGGTGGTCCAGCGGTAGCCCCTTCCCCACCCGCCCACTGAGAACTACCACTCCGCTCCCCCCCGGTCAGTGGCGGGTGGCAGCTCGCCACCCGCATGCCGCCCCACTGCCCGCCAACTGACTGCGTACAGTAGGGCTGTACAGCCATTGGTCCACAGTGTGGGCCAATGGGCGTGCAACCCATACCCATACCACACAGTCCAGAAATGTGAATGGGATCCACAGCATGGGCCAATGGGCGTGCAGCCTGTACCGTACTACACAGTCCAGAAATGTGAATGGAATCCATTCACATTTCTGGACTGTGTAGTACGGTACAGGCTGCACACCCATCGGCCCATGTTGTGGACCAATGGGTGTACAGCCCTACTGTACGCAGTCCATCTGTGGGCGGCAGAGCGGCATGCGGGTGAGGAGCTGCCGCCCACCGCTGACCAGGGTGGAGTGGGCTGGTGGGGCTCAGTGGGCAGATGGGGAGGGGGGTACTGCTGGACCACCAGGGATGGATTGTTTTTTAATAATTTATAACAGATGCCCATGATCGGGCTGGATACGGTCCACTGGACCACCAGGGATACTGAACCTTTAATATGATGCTTCTGCCTGTGATCGGGCTGCGAGCGGTCCACTGGGCTACCAGGGATATTGGACCTTTAATATAATACTAGTGCCCATGATCAGGCATGGGGTGGCGCTACACAAAGGTGCTGCCGGAGCTTGGGTGGCCACCCACAGCTGGCAGCTGCCGTGTTGTGCCCTGCAATATGACAGCTCACCTGTGGGTGGCCAGCTGTTGCTCCTTTTATTTTTTGCTCAACTGTGTGCAGCGCAGGTACGGGTTGTGCCTGCATCTGCTCAGCACATCCTGGGCTGAATATCGGGATGTGCAGAGTATGCATGTGCACGCCCCCCTCCACTTGCGCCGCATACATTATTAATGCGCTCCGGTGCATTGGGATTTGTACCACGCACATTCCCATTTTGAATATCACGCCAGGGTGCATCAATGGGTTGCGCATGGTGCAACTGTGTTACGCCATGCGCAACCCTTCTGAATATCTCACCCTTAGTGTACTAGTGTGATGGATATTTAATTTTTTTTGTAGCATAAATAAAAGCTGTGTATTTTCTTTATAACTAATTCCTTTTGTTTTCTTTGTCTTTTAGATGTCTGTTACAACCTAGAATTTGGAGTGCTGTCATACTACTGCTTTGAAAATATGGCTACAAAACAGACGTCATATCATCCATAGACAGGACTGGAATCAAAGTAGTACAGTGCTGTTAAAGAGTACCAACCTCAGTTTCCATAATACTACACATCATGGCAACAGTGTTTGTTCTGTAACCAAGAAAAAGTTATTAGATAGTGATTCAATCTCTCTTTTAATAAGTTGCATTTCATTAACTGAGAAATGTAAAGCTGCTGACCACTTGAAAAAAGTTAAGCAGCAGAGGAAAGTTGCTGTAGGCTCAGGATGTAAGAACCATAGAAGAAAATGGAAATGTGCTTCTGTTATCAGTAGCCATCTGAGCAAAGCAAAGTGTTTCCACAACTTAACTTCCAAAGCTAAAGCTGATCAGATTATTTCTGCTGTCATGAGACATGCTGGCAAGAAGTTAAAGAGTAAACTTGCCTTAATGAAGCTACACCTGAAAGTTTGCACTTTTGTGAATATGGCAGTAGCTGTCTGTGCACGTTTGTGGAGACAAATGATGCATCATATTGAACATTTTCAAAAAATTACTTATTCTGTGAATATGAAATTGCAAGAAACTGCAAATCTGAACAGACAACTTTTGCTCCATTTTCAACTGGGAATGGATAGACACAAAGCATTCCGAAGCATTTTCTGGGAGGAATCCTATCATCCAGGCAGAAAATACATTACTGTATCTATTGATGAAGGTGGAAACGTGTACAGTGTGTTGAGTCTTTGTCAGAAGGACAGTGCAGATGACATAGAAGATGACAGTGACTCAACAGATGGAAAACAGAGATGCAGCTGTCTGTCATGGCTATGTGATGACCCTTGCACTGTCAGACAATCATCATTAGATGAAATTGCATAATTTGTTAATCTCTTTGTTGTCACTAAAAGGAAAGAAAGATACAAGTTGTTCCAGAACACTGACATTTGTCCATATTCTGGACTGATAGGGCATTCCTTGGCATGACTGGACAGTGATGTGCGTAACGGTGTGTTCCACATCATGCGTATGGTTGCTGTACACAACACAGCAATGCATAACTTTGCACATGGAGGCCAAGATATTCAAAGGAGTCACGCAATGCGTAAGTAAGTTGCACCAGTGCAATACCCAAAATGTGCCACAGTGCCATATTCAAAACCTGGAAATGTGAACCTCAAAACCCCGGTGTGCCAATGCACAGTCATAAGTATATGCAGTGCAAATGGGGGGGGGGGTGTAACCATGAATAAGCAGTGCAACTGCATATTCAGCCCAAACACACAGTGCAACCATGCAGCAAATCACAGTTTGTGCAGCACAAAGTTGAGTACATACAAAACAGGCTCAGATGCATACACTGACAGGCAGAGAGCAGGACAAACAGTGAAGCATGGATGCCACAGCCTTCCTGATGCAGGTAATGAGGGGGTGAGGAGGATGAAGGGAAGAACAACAATGTGGCCGTGGAAGGGCCCGTCAGTGGTATGCCCAACAGAGACGGTACTGTGCCTGGCTCACATTTGAGAGCTATAGTGACACAGACATAGTGGGCCGATGCCACCTCAACAGGGCAATACTGAGGCAGCTCTGTGAGCTGTGCCATGATGAACTGCAGGCACCCTCCTGAAGGAGCCATGCCATGTCGGTGGTGACCAAGGTGACAGTGGCAATGTACATCCTTGCCACAGGCACCTTCCAGAAACCAGTGGGTCATGTCCTGCCTCCTCACCCAGTTCCTCAATACTCTGCTGCCACATGCTTCGGAGTTCATCATATTCCCAAACACACAGGCAGAGCATACAGCAAACAAACAGGAGTTCCACAGGGTGGCAAGCATGCCAGGTGTGATAGGTGCCATTGACTGCACCCATGTGGCCATTCGCGCACCACTTGGCCAAGAAGGTGCAGCCTACATGAACTGCAAGGGATGCCACTACATCAACTGCCAGATGGTGTGCAATGCCACAGGGTGCATCATCAATGAGTGTGCCACACACCTTGGGGGTACACATGATGCATTCATCTGGCACCAGTCTATCCTGTGCCAGAGATTTGAGAGTGGGGTCATCCCCACGAGACACCCAGTCGGTGAGTCTGGATGGGGATGGGGGGAACACCTGCTATAGTGTTAAACACCGCACAGCAGCCGGAAGGGGCGGTGGGTAACATGGACAGTGCCAGGTGTGAAGACATGCCAGGAAATGTAGCCTGAATACAGTGCAGGTGTGTGGGAAGACAGGGGCCAATGAAGTGAGTGCTGCATGGCATGCATGGCACAGGTCTGCCGTGCACACCATGGATGCAAAGCACCGCAGGTGGCCATGTATCCAGTGGACCCAAACAGAAGTACTGCCAGACATGGCATAGATCAGAGGATATGCGCTGGCATGCAGGTGTTGCCAACACAGTGCTGCACTCATCACACCCATGCCACATGGCCCAGCACCACTGCCCACACACACACACCAGCCATAACCCTGGCCATGCGTGAGCCACAGCATGTGGAACAGGCAACATCTGGCCATGTGCGCAACTGGCAACAGAAGCAGGGGACTGGACTGGGCAGTGCACCTGTCAGGACTACCATGTGGTACCACAACCACCACGCCCATGAGGGCAGCCATGCCCTGACTGTGTGGCCACCACAGGTGGCACAACAATTGCTGGGGGTGTTGCCACTGCATCTACAGGGGCTGAGGCCTGAGAATGTGCCTTGTCCACACGGGTGTGTACAAACAGTCAGAGTGTTACTGGGTGTGATGGAGATGGGGTAGCAGGGCTCAGCGTCATCCTCAATGGGGTTGCCAGACACCGAGGCCTCCATGTGTTCATTGAGCTATGGGGAGTCCTGCATGCTCTGCTGTGGCCAGTGGATGCCAGCAATGCGAAGCCCATAGCAATGGTCTCCGCAATGCAGTCCAGCGGTGTGGTCATGGTCTCCCCCTGTTGCCGCATCTCGTCTCACAGCTGGAAGCGTCCCATGGCACCACGCTCAGACAGTTGCTGCACCTCAACCAGCAGCATACGCATCTCTGCCCTGAGCATAGCCTGGTTCTCCACGGGGTCCTGCAGAAGCCAGGTTTGCTCAACCCGCATGTCGGCGCCTGGTGACTCATGGTCCCGATGCTGACCTGCAGGGGGTGTGATGGGCTGCTGTGCAGCATCCCTCAACTGGGAACACCACTTAGGAGTCCTTGGATGGGTATGGGTATGGGTCTGGGTGCGGGTGCTGACGGTGGCCCCTGGGCAGTGCTGCACAGTGTCCCCCGCAGGCCATTGCAGCATGGTGGCAGGCTGCTGGACCTGGCTTGCAGTACTCGTCACCACACCTGCATGCCTCACCTGGGCAACACTGGCAGTGGCGGCCTGTGCTGCCATGGGGCCATCCTGTGGGGGCGCAAGTGTAGACCCTGTTGTGCCTGTGCTGCCTGCCACTGCCTGTGGGTCTATGCCGATGATAGGGTGTGTGTCGACACCTGAGCCCCCCAGGATTTGTGTCAGGTCATCATCAGTGTTGATCAACAAATCATCCAGCATGTCCAGCACCAGCACAGATAGGCTGTCCTTTAGAAGGAGGTTGCCCAGGGAGTCATCATCGTCTGCAATGCCAAGCATGCCTGCCAATTCTATGTGTGAATGGTGACACCCTGCAGTGGCCACCATGCCAGTGAATGTAGAAGGTACAGCCTCGTCCTGTGCCATGGTCATGGGTCCTGACTGCACAGCACCCCTGAGGTGTGATGGGGCTGTAAGACAGAATGGAGAGAGGTTAGTGTGTCCCTGAAGTATTACAGGTAGTCAGCTATACAGTGGAATGGCAGCATATGTGCCACAGGTGTACTGCATCACCTTGCATGGGGTGTGGTGGTACCACGGTAGATGCCCATCAGGATGCCAGCATGACACGGGACACATGGCCGTAACTGTGCAACCATACTGCGCTGTGTGGCAACTGCCTTTCACTGACAGAAAGTGCGCCCCCCCATGGCACATATGCGATGACCCTGTCAGGTGTAGCATGCCAGTGCAGGTGTGCACTGTGCAGGTACCCATGCATGCACGACCTTCTGTGGACAGCCACAGGACCCACATGCCAGCATTGGCAACATACCCTGTCCAAGCGCCACACAACAATGACAGTGTGCACTTAGCTGCCTCACTGCAGACAACAGACCATGCCATACCCCACTATGGATGTGCATGCTGTGCACCACACCAAAACACAACCTGGGCACACTAGTGGCACACATGCTGTGTGTAAGCACACCCATGGCCTGCTCCCACTAACTCCCCCATGTCCCCCAGGTATACTCAGTGTTGCAACGGGCTGCCACCCATTTGGAATCCCCCCAGGACACCTGCAACTGATGCCCGGGTGAAGGTGGATGCCAAAAGCTCCTCCTCTGCATTGAGGACAGGTCCTGTGGGGGGGTCCACCACCCATTCTGCACCTTGCTGCCTTTATGGCTGCCACCTTCTCCTTAGTCCTGCACCTGTCAGTGTCCATCTTCTTCTTGCACTCCTGTGGAGTGTGGTAGTCACTTCTATGGGCATTGACATACCTGGCCACCTCCTTCCAGCCTTTTTCCCACTCTGTGTGGTCCCAGTGGCCCCACTCAGGAGCTCCTCCCTGTCAACATATGCCTCTATAAGGGACTGCTTCTCCGCTTTAGTGAAGCTGGACCTGCGTTTCCTTGCAGGCACCTGCTCTTCCATGCCGTCAGAATCAGACATTCTGCCACCTGTGAACAGGGATGGTGCACAGATCAGCAGTGCAATTGCATCGCCCGTTGCTGTGCTACATGAACTGTCTGGCAGGGCAGTACAGCATTCAGCACTTATATTGTAAACAAATGTACCTTCCAGGCTGCGATTCCTGTCAGTGACCTGTGCTGTGTGAGGTGCTTATATGGCTGAACTCATGCAAATGAGTTGTGGAGCAACCCGTAATAGGATGCTAATGAGCTGGTTTGCATCTTGCATTGGCTCATGAGGCAATTTGCATATGCTGGCTGAATATCGCAGAATTGCTCCAAGTGCAACCGAGTATGTGATGCGCAACAGGAATGTGCCGGAGCAAGTCACCGGTGCAATTCCTGCGCATGCGCAATGTGCAGTAATGCACTTGCCATGTGTGCCACCCGATTTGTTCCACCTGTGACTGCGCATTGCGCAGGTTGCTGTGATGTGCTTTATAGTCCTACCGCACAGGTGGGCAGCATGTGCCATTGGCTGTCACAGCACAGTTGCTGTGCGGTCTGTGTGGTGATGCGTGCCCTTCACAAGATGGCACCGATGGATGGCTGCGTGGACATGGGTCACATATGTGACTCTGGTCTCCCACCTGAACTTCTGGCAATGCGCATGTGCAGTACTTCATGATGTGTCCTGCTGGTGCATGTCCATCGCGCAAATCCATGCTGTGCAGTAGTGTGCTGGGTGTTGCTATTGTGCAACTGGTGTGGCAGTGCAATAGGGACACAGTTCAGCTGCAGACCATGGTCCAAGCCTAGTTCATTACACAGTCACAATGCCACATGCAGGGAGTGTCAGACCAAGGGCCATGAACTGGAGTGAGGTTGAGATGGCCAACCTCGTGGCTGTGGTCACCGCTGTGGAGGGGTAGTTGTTTGGGGAAGAACTGCAGGAAGCACAGTCCCAGGTGTGGGCCATTGTGACAGAGCACCTAGTACTGCACACCAGTGTTCCCTGAACAGGCAATCAGTGCTGTCACCATTATGGTGACCTGCACTGACAGGATCCTCAGTGCTTTCAAAGACTGCAGGACTGTGCCAGCCAAGGTGTGGTCCTGCAACCAGGTACGTATGTGTATGCAATGTGCATGCTAGTTCTGACCGCTAGGGGGGCATCTGGTTTTGGGGCTGGTGCATGTGCACCTGCACACAGGGTGGGGCCACCTTGTGTGGGTGTGTCAGTGCAGTGGTAGGGCAGGGCTGTGCAGTGTGTGTGTCCCTGTGATGCACTGTGACAGTGTCCTGCCCCTGTGTGCCCTGGTTGAGGACACTGCTCAAGACATGGCATTCTGTGGCATGGTACATTGTGACAGGCTTGCATTGGTGTGGGCAGGGTGTTTGGTGGTTGCCTGCATCTCACTGTCCCCTCATTTTGTGTTTCCTTTTCAGGGTGGGTGGAGTACAGGCAGGCCAGAGAGGAGGTCGATATGTGCAGATGCTAGCTGGCTGATGGTGCAGAAGTAGGAAAAGATCACCATGCCCCAGGTAAGTGCATGTTATTCACTGCTGTTCTCAGTACCTGGGTTGGGTGTTGGTGGGGGGACAGTCCACACATGGGCCATTGCCATCATGATGTGTATGTGCTTGTAGTGGTGCTCTGGCACCATTGCCAGTGGCATGTGGTAGTCCCATCTTGAGCATGGGCTCTGTGTGCTGCTACCCTGTTGCTGTCACCATTGTTGGCTGTGTGTGTCCCACAGTGCACTCATGGGGATGCTGCAGGGCCTACCTGACAGTTGCACAAGTGGCCATCAGTGCCTTGCTGTGTGTTGCGTGTGCACCTGTCATGGTGCTGGGTACTCCCTGGCCAGCATATCCTTCCTTGTGTGACACTGGTTCCTGGACTGCTGCTGGTGTCTGCTCCGCGTGTGTTGTTGGCGGTCCTGTCTATGGGTTCACCCAGACACAGTCCTCTACTCACAGACCCCGGGGGGGGGGGCTGTAGTATGTGCCCTGTCACTTAGTCACTGTTCTGTGATTCCTCCTGCATAGGTTGTCCATAGGTTGTTTTTTTTTTGGCTAGTTTTCCATTAGCAGGTTATGCAGACCTGCCACTAGAGGGATTCTTGGTCTTCTACATAAATCACCGTATTCTTTCGTGGGCAATATGGCCTGCATTATCATTCTACTTCTTTCCCGGTTCTGCTACAAGGGGACTTGAGTCTGAAGGGTGGATGGCCACTAACTAAGCTGCTCCTGATCTCCTTGTTCCCCTTCTGCTGTATTTTCTCATCTAGGTTTTAAATGGGTACCTAGGTGGGCAAATTTCTTGCCTAGAAAATATTGCACTAATACAAATCACGAGACCACTCAATCTGGGACCATGGCTCTCCTTATTGTGTTTTATTGCTCCTAAGGTGCAGAGTTTTCAGCAAAACAGTGCAATTAAGTACCTCAATGCAATTCAGTTCTCCAATGTACCTTATCAATACCTAATGTTATAACAGTCTACCGCAGACACTCTGTCATTCTCCTCTCCCTTTTAGCCTATTCCCCGGTTAGCCTACACCCCTTTGCTACTGTCCTCACCTATGTCTACCCAAGCACTTACATTGATCACAATCAACTGTCATTACAGTGGCGCTCGCCTCTTAGCAGCACGATATAGGTTGCCACAAAGAAATAAAAAGCAGTCTCCATTCTTATAAGCTCCTTAAAGAAAGTTATACTTCTGCTTCTTCTCTGCTCAGGAAATGTGGAGCTCAACCCTGGCCCCCTACAACTTACCTGCCTATCGATTTTGTTGAGGCCACAGGTCTCAAAATGATGATGGTCAACATTTTAAGCCTGCCTAAAAACTTGTACAGCTGCAAGCCTGGGTTGAGCACGTTAACCCAGACCTTATCATAATTACTGAGTCGTTGTTAAAAAAGACGAACACTGATCAACAAATATCACTGCAGGGCTACAATTTATTTAGAGCAGATAGAGAGTCTAGAGGCGGGGGTGTGGTTATCTATGCCAAATCTTAGTACTTGGTCACCAATATTAGTTGCAAATCTCTAGCCAAGGAATTTGAGTTAGTTTCGCTGAGCCTTCATCTCCCCTCCTCGGAATGTATCACTATCCTAGGTGGCTATAGACCCCCGTCTGGTGGTGATGAAGTCCTTAATCTTTTGAAATCCATGTTCGCAGATGCAAAAACTGAAACAATATTTCTAAGAGATCTAAATATGGACTGGCTGTCACCTAAATCACATGGCCTCAAATCCCTTTGTGACGAGCTAGGTCTTGGGCAATTAGTCAGAGAACCTACTAGGAACAACACTCTAAATACTGCCAACAGTTCCATTCTAGATGTGGTACTAACCACCCATCCACACAAAATATCTCATTTGGCAGTGTTTAACAATGACATGAGCCATCATGGAATTGTTGCTTGCATAAGATCTCAAATTAAGGCCCGGCCGCAACCCATCTTTATAACAAAAAGATCCTTTCAAATTCAGTGCAGTAAACTTTTATCTGACCTGAGCATGATCAGATGGCGTAGATCTTTACCCTAGCCAAAGATGTCAACAAGGCAGCTTGCATCCTTAATGACAAACTCACTACAATAATAAATAAGCATGCCCTTTCATCAAAGTAAGGGTACGGAACAATTCCAATCCCTGGTTCACCTCGGATCTCAAGGCAGCCCTTATAGCTCGAGATAAGCTCTGGGCTAAAGCTAGACATTCCAAAGAATCTTTGGATTGGCAGGCCTTTAGAACAGCCAGGAATAACTGTGTGAAAAACTTCGGCTCTGCTAAAACTAACTATTATATTTCTACTCTCGAACAAGCTAAAGGTAACCCTCATAAAATATGGAAGACTATCAAAGCTTATAGAAGGACGGCCCATGGCCCCTCTGTCCCAACAAAGATAGTCGCAAGTGGCAAGATTGTGGAAAACAAGTCTCTAATCCTGGAGGAACTTAACTCCCACTTTGCCACAGCTGGATTAGCTTTTGACTCGTCACCTTATGCTGGTGCTGCGGTGAGCCAGCATACCCCTCCCGCCACATCTAGTTCTGGACCCAGTCCTTTCCAACTGCGCGAGATAACTTATAAAGAAGTAGAAGATTCTCTTCTTAACTTAGACACCAAAAAAAGTGCAGGGGACGATGGCTTGGAACCCTTTTTCCTAAGGTCAGGCTATGCCCATCTCACTGCCCCAATTCTCCACATCTTCAATCTTTCCATTACATCTGCTGCTGTGCCGTCCTGCTGGAAATCAGCACATATCCTCCCTCTATTTAAATCTGGTGACCCATGCGATGTAAACAACTATAGGCCTATCTCCATATTGTCTATCCTTTCTAAAGTTCTCGAAAAACTGATCCATATTCAGTTAAAATCTCACTTGGAAACCTTCTCTCTCATTAACCCAGCTCAATCTGGCTTCCGGGCTTATCATAGCACAATCACTGCACTAGCAAAAGTAACTAATGATTGGATCTCTGCTATAGATGCTAAGAAGGTAACTGGTGCAGTCTTTTTGGACCTCAGCAAAGCTTTTGATACTGTTGATCACAAACTATTAGTCAATTGCCTTGCAAAGTTGGGTGCCACATACCATACCACCCAGTGGTTCTCTAGCTACCTAACTGGAAGATTCCAAAAAGTAAAGGCGGAAGGCTTTTTTTCTGCTGCCTTGCCAGTTGCAAGAGGAGTCCCCCAAGGATCCATCTTAGGCCCTATCTTGTTTTCTCTGTACATCAATGACTTAGATGCTAATATATCTACGTCCAATCTGCACTTTTTTGCAGATGATACTGTGTTGTATACTTCTGGCTCATTGTTATCTGAAGTCAAGGGAGTGCTTCAAGCAGACTTCCACAACAGGCATAATTTAATAAAGGCAAAGCTTCTGCTCAATGCCAAGAAGACTAAAGCGATGATATTCTCCCGCAGTGCTGTCTCAGGCCCCCCCAATACTCTTGCCCAAGACTTCATTGTCACCACGCTAAACGAGCCTCTGGAAGTTGTAACCAAATTTAAATATCTAGGTATCTGGATGGACAATAAATTATCTTTCAGTGACCACATCGAAGATGTCTCTAGAAGGTTAAAAGCAAGGTTAGGTTTCTTCTACAGAAATAAGCCCCTTTTCCCCCTTGAAACTCGAAACAAGCTTGTACAGGCCACTTTTCTCCCCCTACTCGACTATGGCGATGTAATCTATTCCTCCACCACTCTTGCAAATCTAAGTAAACTGTACATCCTTTATCACCATGCATTACGGTTCATTACCAACTCCCCTTACCGTTCGCACCACTGTGACTTATATGCAGCTGTTGGTTGGACATCCCTTACTACTAGATGCCTGCTCCATGCTGGGCTATGGACTCAAACTGCTCCTGCAGAAATTGCCAAGCTATCTCTCTTCCCTTATTAGTATCTCACATAGTGCATACTCGTTAAGAAAATCTGACTTTATTATGCTTGACATACCAAGGACGCGGACTTCCTTTGGTAAACGTGCATTGCATATGCCCTTCCCTCCATTTGGAACCAATTACAAACCGTACTGAAACTAACTAGCACAGTTTCAATAAACTTCTACAAATCGCAAAGTTCAGCCAAAATAAAAGACACCTGTAACTGTCATTAAGTCTCTTCCTTCCCCATGTGTGCCATATTTATCCACTGGTAAGGTATAATTGATTTATCATATTAACTGCTTTCCCTTCCCCTTATACTCCTGGCTTTATCTTTGCTTACGCTCCACTGCTACTCTATCAAATCTCTCCTCCCTCTCATATCAGTTGTAGACTGTTGTTTGTTCTAGCTGCCCAAAATACTGTATATTTGATTTGATTTGATTAAATCAAATCACACCAGTCATCATGTTTCATTTATCAGTATGCGACCTATAAGTCGCTTTCCTGTCTCATATCAATGTTTACCACCTGCGGTCACCCTGTGTGGTACCCTTGTATGTATATCCAGCCTGCATCATGTAACGTGTATTTCATGTATATACTGTTATTACCTATCTGTGTTTGTACTTTAAGTGTTTATGTCACAGGACCTTCTTGTGAATGAGCTTGCTCAATGGAGTTTTCCTGCAATAAACTTGAACTTGAACTTGAAACTTGAACTTGTCCTGGGCCAGGAAGAGGATGTCGGAATGTGGGCATCCTGGGTGGTGGTGTCCTACAGCTGCATCAGATGGCCAGTGGGGTGTACCGGAGGTAGGCAGTACATATACTCCTGTCACAAAGGATTCTGGTGGCCATGCAGACACTTATGGCAGAGGTGCGACACCTGAGAAGGGAGTTGAGGCGGCTGCAGCTGTAGGACTGTGTATATTTGTAATAGCCCATTTACCATTTCCACTTCCCTATTTCCCAGGCCCCCTGTTGTTCCCCTCCCATCACTCTCCCATCCTGATGCCATCTCCATGGTGGTCATCTGTGGTTTCCTGTGCACCTGTGTTGGACATTACTGTTTGCCTGACCGATACTTCTATCCATGTTCCCATATGTTTCCCATTTGGTTGTGTTCTGGTTGTGTTTTTGTTCAATTTCTTCAGTAAATACTTTTTGATGATCTGCCCATGTGTTTCTGTGTCTCACTTGCATACCACTTGATGCACAATGCTGTTGTTGACCATGGTTGCGGTGTGTGTGGGCCATGGTGTGGTCATTGGAGTGTGTGCAGTTGGACACATGTTGGTGCCCAGTTCCTGGCCTAGCATCTCACTGTGTGCCAGTCATCCATGGGTCAGTGGTGAGTGGCTGGCCCTGCTACTGCCAAGGTGTTCTGTACCCTTATCCACATGTCCAGCATGTTGTCTGGCACTGCTGCGGTTGTCTGCCATGTGTTTCTATGCTGTGTGGTGCCCTAACCTGTCTCCCTGTGTTCTGTTTTGTCTTGTGCTGCCTACCGCCATGTGCCTGTCTTCCACTGTGCCTGTGGCCACTGGGGCTGCCTGTTGACTTTGCACAGTGGTGGCAGTGCTTGGCTATTCCATATTGGCTGCTGGGATATGGATCCAAGGGACCCCAGTCCCTGCAGCCCTCTGTGCCATGGGCATTGTGTGCCATGTCACATTGGTTGTCCATGCCTGTGTGTTGCTCTGTGCCATGTCCATGGGTGTTGCGCTCTGCACATTTTCTGTGCCTTCTGACCCTCCTTTGGCACTGTGGTTGTGCCCTACCTCTACTACCATGGCCCTGTGGCTTTGTACTGCCCTCCCAGTGTTCCCTGTCACCTGGGGCAGCTTGCTCCTGTTGCTATATTCAGCCTGCACTGCACTGTTGCTGCAGCACATGTCAGCTTGCTCCATTGCAAGTCTGACTACTCCATGGCGCATATTTGATATATTCAGTGTGTTTTACACCAGCGCATTTCTGTGGAGCATCTGCTGAATATTGCACTTGTGCACCATGGCACATCTGGATTGCGCTGCTCATCCCCTTGAGCATGTTCTGGGCACACTTTTGAATACCTTGGACTGAATCTACCAAGTGAAATAAGCTGTCTCAAGGTATACACAGCTTGATGAGTTGTTAAATGAAGGTGACATGGCAGGTGCTATGGTACTTATTAGAGAAGTGCAAAGTAGTACAAATGCTTCCACTGCACTTCTTGGGAGAAAGTACAGCCACTGATCTGTGCAGTGTCTCTCTTAGAGAGACTGATATCATTCAAAAGTTTGATAAGGCTATTGCCAAATTTGAGCTATCAAAGAGACAGAAATTTGACTCTGCATATCATGCAACAGACTGTTTTACAGACAACATACTGTCACTGTTGATCTTGAGAACATAGTCTTTCAATGAGATGTGGGGTCGATTGTTGGCATTTCTACTGTTAAACAATTATTTTGACCTGGACCCAAAGGTTACCATGTGTCATTACTGTTTTACAAAGGTGAAACAATACATTGCTTCCAAGGTCTGTATTGAACAACATGAAGGCTGATGTGACACCTGCTAAGATTGCTGCACTGAAAATCTTTGAGTGAATTCTCATACAAACTATGAAACCATTCCAGACTATGCTGCCCCTGAATACAAGGACACATAATATACCCCAGAAAGAGCTTGTCATGTCTCTAAAAGGGTCTGTCATGTATCTTCTACTACCTCTGCAAGAGAATGTGAAGGCAATCTCTCATGAGAACAGTTTACTTATTCTTATAAATGGTGTCCCTATGAAATCTAATGTTATCTGGCAAGAGGTTGTCCATGTTGAGAATGTAAGAACTGCTCTAAGGTACCTTAAGAGTAATAATCCTTTCTATGAAGATCTTGACATTGATGGTCTGAGCAACATGGGTGTTCATTTTAGAGTAGTGGACATGAGAAAGTCAATGATCGAGAAGGCTGATGTTGCCATGAATGAAAACATTTATGAACAGTACACAATTCACCCACTACATGGCAGAGATCCAGTTGGAGACAATATTGCCCTCTATCAGATAAAACAGGTAGAAGGCAGTCCTGTTAGTATCTAGGAGAATACATTGGAAGCACAATGCTTTCCTTATTTGTTTCCATGGAGGGCATTTGGATGCATGTGAAGTGCAGGTACCTGGTCCGGAGTACTGAACATCTAGAGTGTTGAATATGGATTGAAAATTCCATAGGAATATTCTATATGTGTTCCACCTGCTGTGGGGGATTTAACTCAGTATACTCTCAGCATCCATACCACATACTCTGTGGCTTACTACTCAACTAGATGGAATCACAGGTATAGAGTTTCATCAAAAGTTGAAGGACAGGGATGAGACACTGCAGGTGAACTTGATCTCCATTCTTTCTAGTATGCATGGTACTAAGGAATACTGGTATCGTAGACACTTTGAGGTCATGTGTATGCTGAGAGACTATGAGGCAGTCACATAGTTTGTGACTCTGAGCTGTGCTGAATACAGCTGGGATGAGTTATTTGATCTACTGAAGTGAGCCAATGCTGACATTCATGGCATTTCATCTATGACTATTGGTGAGATGTGCTCACTTGATCCAGTGTCTGTCTCTCTACACTTTCATCAGCGTTTCCATGACATCTTGAAATTAATTTTGTCAAAGGATAATCCACCTCTACGACTTTTTGAGCATCATTTCTGGAGGGTGGAGAACCAGGCATGTGGAGCAGCTCTTGTCCATGTGCTGCTGTGGATTAAGGATGCACCTCACATTGGTGACAATGAAGCAACAGAAGTTTTGAGCTTCATTAAATGGTACATTACTTGTCAGATACCTGACAAGTATGAAAGTCCTACATTATGGAAGCTGGTGCAAATGTTCCAACGGCATCTCTGCAGCAAGTATTGCCATTGACCAGTAAAGAGTCATGTGCATTGGTACACTAGATGTCACTTTGGCTTTCCTAGGTGTTTCTGTGTGCAAGGATGCATAAATGACCTATTCTCAGCAATGCATCATCACCTCAAAGAAAAGTCTACTAAGGGGGTCCATGAGTTACCCAGAAAGGAGAATGAAGTGTACATGAATGATTACAACCCTGTCCTTCTCCTAATGTGGCAAGCTAAGATAGATGTTCAGTTTGTTGCTGACAACTCTTTGGTTCTTAATTCGTACATGACTTCTTACATCACGAAACATGAGCAGACAAGCTTGCAGGATTTTGGGAGGAACTTGCAGTTTCCAGCAGATTAATCACATCATGGCTGCTGTCTCTGGGTATGAAGACACTGTCTCACAGGGAATGTGGTGTGCATGAAGCCAGTGATCACTTGATCGGGACACACTTGTACAGCAAATCTGATACTATATGGTTTTTCAGTGTGAACTACAAAGAGATAAACAAACCTGTCTTAAAACCTCATCAGGAGCTTGAGAATCTGGCATTGAGATGGCCTTCTTCCAAGAATATCCTTAAGAATAACCTGATTGATACATACTACCCCAAATGATACAGTACCATGGAAAACATGTGCCTCTTTGAGGTGGCTAAATGGTATGACTACAAAACTGATGTTGCACCTAATGGTACAAGAGACATTTACAAAGTCAAAGGCTTGGAAGGTTGTCTTGTCAAGAGATATAAACCTTGGCCGACTGACCATTGCAAGTTAAGTCTCTCCATTCTGACAGTACAGAGCATTATTACTTTGCTCCTCTGTTCTTGTTCAAGCCATGGAGGGGAGAGAGCATGCTGAAAGGGAACTATGATACATATGAACAACAGTTCTAGCTGACATATGAGACCTTCAAAACAGACCAGTCCGACACCTATATTCGCTGACTAGAGTTGGAAAAGGAGCAGCTTGAGAAAGCTAGGCAGCAACTTAAGGAGGATACTCCTGTGAATTCACAGGAGAACATTGATCCAGAAGGAGAGGGACAATGCTGCATGGTTGCCATGGTACAATGGATCCATGTCAATTCAATGAACATGTGAACCAACAGCAACTTCTAGTTTATGCTATTAAGACAGAATCAGTAAGATATGGTATCCTACATGAAAAGAACCAGAGTAACTGTGGAAACTACAAACTTTTACTAATGTTTGTCAGTGGTTCTGCAGGGACAGGCAAGAGTTTTCTAATTGAAGCCATTACTGCTGAGATAAGAAACCACACTGGAGCAACAATATCTGTTGCTGTTACAGCTCCAACTGGACTGGCAGGATACAACATTGGCAGTGTCACTCTGCACCAGTTCTTCATGCTGCCACTAGAGCATGGTAAAAGTGGAGAGTATCACAGGCTATCTTTCCAAGTGGCATCTGAATTTCAATCCATGTTTAGAAAAATGAAACTATTGATCATTGATGAGATCAGCATGGTCTCAAATATCATGCTTGTTTGCATACACCTTCATCTCCAGGAGATTCTTGGAAGTGTTAATGGTGTTGCATTTGGTGGAAAGAGTATTGTGCTGTTTGGAGTCCTTATACAACTTAAATAAATGGAGAACATGTCTTTTCAGCACTGACTGTTCAACAAGCAAAAAATACAATAGGGTGCAATGGAAGTATCAACCTCTGGGAGTTGTTCACCTATGTCGAGTTGTTTCAAAACATGCAACAGAGTGGTAATATTGCCTATAAGGCATTGTTGGATGAGGCTCAGATTGGGAGTTTAGCATTCCCTAATGTTTCTCTGTTGAATACATGTTGGATCACTCCTAACAATACATCTATGAGTCCTGCATATGATGTGCTCAGCAAAGTGTACTCAGATACTACAGGAATAGTTTGTCTCATGCCATGGCTTAAGCAGTGTGCTGAATTCAAAAACATGTTGCAGAGAGACGGTCAAGAAATCTTCACACTGCATGCAGTTGACACTGTGGATGGTGTTTACTTAAGTTGAAAGATGGTAGCAAAACTAAATGAATGAGTGAATGAGCTGACATCTAATTTGTCCTGCACACACGGTATAAAAGCTGTTCTTACAGTCTGTAAGAATGCACACATTATGCTATGTTGAAACCTTGACATGGATTGTGGACAGCTTAATGGTGCAATGGGTCACATTCTTGAATTTCAGTATAATGTCCAGAAGACCTTTGTAGAGGTACTTGTTGTGAAGTTCAACATCGAAGACCCACAACCTGTTGACAGAACTACTGTGAAATTTCAAGTAGTGAAGGACATATATGTAACCAGGAAACAGTTTGCAGTGTATGTTGCATATGCTGTTTCCATACACAAATCACAAGGCTTAAGCTTGGATTCAGCGATGGTTGACATAGGCAACAGCATCTTCAAAGATGGCATGAGCTATGTTGCACTGTCATGTGTTCGTACTCTGGCTGGGTTGTACATCATCAGCATTGCACTAAAAAAAATCTGACCTGACAAACTATGTACGGTATTGTAGAGTACAATCACTTATGAACTCTGTACCATCCAGATATGCCACTCATTCTACTACCCATGGATGTAGTGCAGTACAATGCTACAGTGGATGCTTGTGGTGTAGCAAAGAGAAAGCGAGCAAACCCACATGAATTGACTTCTGTTACTACTTAGAAAGAATCTACATTACCCGATCACACAAACTCACCTCCATGAAAGAAGTCAGTTTGGCTGATTGTTGTCTCAGAATCTGATAACAGTACTGGAGTGAACTGCTATGCACACTCTGCAATGTAGGCATTTCTCCATATGCCTCACTTTGTTCAAAGCATCACAGTTTCACATGAAACTACTTTGTCGAAGTCATTGAAGCAAGTTGTAAATGATACTACAAAGCACAGTAACAGTGTTCAGTCTCTTACACCATTACGATGTGTTTTAGGTGGGTATGACGAACACCAAAGTTTTGCAGATAACATTCAGCAGGATGTAACTGAGTTTATGATGGCCATCATAAATGCTTTGGGTGATAAGTACATTCTTATGCGACAGTACTTTACTGTCAGCTATGTGACAAAGTATACTTGTCTGTCTTGTGGCTTTTCACACAAAGAAGTCACAGAAGACATACTCTGGATTTCTCTGTATGTTGTCCATTTACATTCTGTGAAGTTCAGAGAGCTGTTTAGAAATGCACAATGTGGCTGGCAGTGCAGGAGGTGTGGAGGGGAGTGTACTCAGTCTGTATGAGTTAGAACCTCTTCTTAGTACCTTGTCCTTGTCTTGCAGAGGTTTTACTCTCATGGGCTAAGTGTTTAGACACCTATTACTGACTTTACAGCACGTAGAGTATTGTTTGGACAAATACAATTTGATACTCAGTCTGTCATTTTTCACAGACCGTCTGTGCATTCTGGCCATTATGTTACTTGGCTCAGGTACAGTACTGGTTGGGTGGAATGCAATGACTCAATAAGCACCTTTAAGTAGAGACTGGATCACATTCTAAGAAATGCATTTGTCTTGGTTTTGAGGAATTACAATGACCTTCATCTAGCAGAAGAGTAGTCACAGTATATGTGTTGTATATGTCTGCCACACTGTACAACAGTTGCAATTAGACACAGGTTGTACATGATGTGTGCAATGTCTGAGCTACTTCAGTAACATACAGAGAAAACATGTGAGTTACCTTAACATGTTCTTGTAGTTTTACAAGCTCTGACAGGTGTGTTAGTGATTTATGCAATATGCATGGTTAAATGTGCAAATTTCACAAATACTCTGCATGGTGAAATTCCCAACTTCGCTGGAACTTAACTGGCGAAATTAAACTTTTCTGCATTGCTACTTGTCATATCACACTTAGTGAGCTGTAGAATGGTTATATCAGCATATTCAGGTATTGATATATGCTGAAGTGCTTTGCCAATCTCTTTGTTTAGCACTTGCATGGTGTCTGCAAAAATAAGCTTTGCCATTATTTACTTCACCATGTTGTGTTCATGTAATGCAAATGAACACTATAATGAAGTATCAGTAAATGAGGTACTGTGACATGCTCTGTCATATGTAGTTTAAGACATTTTCTATATCTGATAAACATAATAGTACAAACTCTTGTAATGGTTCATGCCTCTACAAATGTTACTATTTAGGTACTACATGTGTCCCATAGCAGACATACCATGCTAGTGTACTGATTACTAGTACACTACCCTGTCTGTGATTATGCAGCACAACTACACAACTCAGAGGTAGCTCTATGTTGTTTGTAACAGGTCACAGATTTATTGATCTCATATCTTTGATGGCAACTCTAGTCTAATATGTTTTACCATGTCTATTAGGTACTACTACTACTGTATATATTCTTGTACTTGTACAAACAGATGCCATTAAATGTAAATTGCAAGCATGTAAAGTCACAAATGTTATATTTCTGTGTGTACAATATATAGCACTACATTCTCTGGTTTTAATGTTACGCTGTAAGTTTAATTCAAAGTTAATATCAGTATATGTTTACTTTTGTAGGCAGTATTCATAGCATATTTGTAAAGCCATAGTCTTATAGTAAGCAATGAACTATTAATACTATAATGAAATTTTTTTATAACATATTGCGTAATGAATTGTTGAGTATTACTATTGTTGTTCTAAAAAGTCTGCATTTCCTATTGCATATCATTAATGAGATTTAATTAACAGTGTTTAGTACATAGTTTTATAACCTATGAGTTTCTTGTTGTCTGACACATACACATGATATATTCCAGTTGCTAGTACTATATTTGCAATGCACGTTGTGTTAACAATTAGCAACAGACTTAGTTATGTGTTTGTAAAGAATGTTTAATCTTACTAATTCTCTTTTAAAATAAGTATAAAGATGCTTTTGTAAAATCAGATTCTTACCTCATAAACAGCTCAAGTAATGTTCCTGAGTTTTCATAGGATTGCCTTTATTAAGGGGTTGAGTACAGAATTTTCCAAATGCAATGCTCAAAATGCTTATTCATAGCAGTACAATTATGCCTGATATGTGGCTCTGGTGTAGACTGGTTCCTTCTTGTTTTTCTTCTTTTCAGGCATTTGGTTTTGTGCCTACTTCAGGAACATTTACTAATTTGGCCCAATTCCAACTGGCAGTTTTCAAATAAATGTTTTTAAAGCATACTTACCTGTGTCATGTTGTACTTTAATGTGATGTCACAGTTTGAAGTTGAAGTGAAATGTGAATGTGTAGATTTTTTTGATGTTATAGGTAATGAGTTGTGGTCAACATTCAACTGTACTTCCCAGTTATGGTTTCACAGAACAGATTACTTCCTAATACATACATAAACTACAATCTTACGTACTACAGAAATACAACAATTATGTTACATTACACAAAGGTTTACAGTTATCTGTATATATACTAATAAATGGTCAATTGTTTTTAAAAAGTAGAGTAACTGACACATATTATGTTGTGTTGTCTGAGGTTCAGAGCAGAGGTAGAGAAATCACTGTAAATTGCAAATGCAATTCTATGGTGATTGTACCACATATGGTATGACAAGTTCTGCTCTATAAGCTATTATGTATTAAATTTGGATACATGAAAAATGTATATGTATGGTAACATGTAATGCCACATGCAAATATCAATCACGTTGTACAGTGATTGGAGCAGTGTTGATATGATTGTATCACAGCACAGTGTATAAATGTCTATGTTCTGATACATACAAAATATCAGTTATATCATATAGGGATTGCAGTGAAGGTCCTAAACAGTCATGTTCTTACACATAGTACTCATGCAACAGGCATAATGTATGTAAAAGATGGTCAATGACATGTGCAGGTCCCAATGGGACCTGCAGTCTGAGACATGAATAATGATATGATTACACCATCTCAAAATGAAAGGAAATTCATTGCAAAAAAAAAAATTATGAAAGGGAGTGAGCACAAGGTGTGGAAGAACCTATGCTCCCATACACAAAACAAATGTGGTGTCGGTGGCAGTGCATGGTCCAGCACATTGTGAATTCACACTACATAGAAAAAGTTTGTGTGGGAAGCACATAGGGTTACCACCTTTTAAAAAACCCAAAGTGGGACATTTCTTACTGAAACATGATTTTTTGCAGGACAATATTCAGTCTCGACCAATGCAACAGACTTGTATTGTTTAAATAATCAGAATTAAGACTAAGTGTTGTAGTTTTTTAGCTGTTTTTAGTGTTTCATGCCATTTTAAGGTAATTTAGTAAAGGTATTATGTCGTTTTGCAGCATTTAGAGGAAAGTCAGAAAATATTTTTTTCTGCTATAATGTCAGGACATGTAGCATTTTTCATGTTTTTCTGCAGGACGCAGCTGCCCAAATCAGGACTGTCCTGCGAAAATAGAGACAGGTGGTAACCCTAGAAGCACATGATCCAGCTCACCTGTGCTTACTCAGCATACAACAGTTATGTTTGTCTTAGAGCAAAGAGTCCTGTGGACCCTGTGTTCCCACAGTTTGCACTTTAATAACTTTGCTACCATACAACCGATGTGCCCAAACTTTTTCATGTGCTGTCTGGCACCATAGATCTCTGGATCTGGCAAGTTTTGTTGTGGTCATAGTTGCGGTTGCAGAGCTGCTGAGTGCAAATAAATTTGAAATTTACTATTTATGTGCAAATTCTTTGTTCGCCCCTAAGTCTGATATGGTTTGTGGGTCTGGTCTGAAATTGTTGAGGTACATGGGGTCTGGATCATTGATGTGCCTTTTGAAGGTTTGGTGAAAAAATACTAATCCATTCAAAAGTTATTAAAGTTTTAAGTTTCCCATTATATCCAATGGGAAAAATTAGGTGTCTACGGTGCAAAAACAGTTTCTGCTTTCACAAAAGCACTTTTTGATGCTGCAAATGGGAAAGTAGTGTTGTGCTGCTGCCATCTTATTTTTAGTTAGCAATGGGGAAAAATACTGTAATTCAAAAAATACTGCCCTATTGTGAACACCAACAGTTGTGTTTACCTAATCGGGGCCCCAGGAACATGATCTTGGCATTAGATTGGCAAAATAATGCTTGGAAATGCATTTATTTAATTTGGCCATTGATAGTGTCACAATTTGTGGTCCTATTTTTGTGGAATTACCACAAACTGCAGCAGTTTTTGACCAACTAACTGCACTGTTGTATGGAAACTGCCGCAAATTGCAGTACTGTTTTTGCAAAAAGTGCTCCAATTTGTGGCACTATTTCAATTTAAAAAAACATTGGCCCCTGTCAAAAACACAAAACCTTTTCTAGCCACTTTCTTGCCCAAATAAGGGAAGAAACGTGTTCTTTGGCCCCCATTTAGGTAAACACCTGTTGGTATTTACCCCAAAAAAGGAAGTTTTCTCCTTTTACAGCACACAAGGGGGCAATGCATGTTTTAAATATAAAAAATGTTTTTGGAATTTACAATGTTTTATCGACATCAGGATACCCATTCTCCGTGTTGGTATTTATGCCCCACAAGTAGTGTGGTACACTTGGGAGCCCACCCCCAATGTCCCAAAATACTTATTTTGTTTAATGTTTTTTTCCAGCACCGGGATGCCCACCCCCAGTGTCAGATGCCCCCCAATGCCTGTTGCAATTATAGTATGCCAACATCGGGGTGCCCAGTCCTTGTGTCAGCATTTACCTCCCCAGTAGTGTGGCACACTGGGGAGCCTACTCCCAGTGTACCAAAATACTTATTTTTTCTTATGTGTTATCCGACACTGGGTGCCCACCCCTGGTGTCAGATGCCCTGACCCAGTCTATTCTAAGTTTTTTGCTTGCTGACATCAGGGTGCCCAAACCCCATGTCAGCATTATAAAGACCAACCCACAGCACTGTTGGACACTGTGGAGCCCACTCTCAATGTCCAGAAATAAATAGTTTTACCATGTTAAAAAATTAAAACTGTCCTCTGACATTTTTTTATTTAATCCTGTAAAAAGGAAAATGGTCTCTCATGATCTACCCATCCCCCCTCCCCATCCTGACCCTCCCACTGAGCAACCCACCACCCCCCATACTTATCATTGGAGATCATCGTCTGACCTCTTCTGTTGACTGGGACACATCTGCACTCTTTAAAGGTGAACTGCAAACTGGAGAATCCAGGTAAGTGCCATAAAATGGCTGTCTATGGTGCTTTGAACTTATGTTGATATCTTGGCCATTTTTCAGATTTTTTACATCAAATTTTCAAAAAGGGCTTTTTTGAGACCTCCACCTCATTAACACTGCCACTGTCATTTTGTTAATCGAACCCATTAGGTGGTTTCATGGTCGCTGTGCAAAATCACCTTTCAGGACTGAATAACAAAATAACAGTTCCAGTGTTCATGAAGTGGGTTCCCAAAAAGGCCATGTTGAAAATTTGGTGCAAAAATACCAAAAATGCCCGAGTTATGCGCGGTCATTGAACGTTTTTTATGCACGCTGGTAACTTTTTCCAATTTTTGATATTTTGACTCCAGATTTTCAACATGCCATTTTGTCACACCACCTCATGAACAGTACAGCTGTAATTTTTCACATCCTGCCGAAAATGTGTTTTCGCACCTGTGGCACAGAATGGTGTGGTCGCTCTGCAAAATCACATTTTGCAACTGAAGAATGAAATGACAGGGCCAGTGTTCATGAGGTAGTGTTCCAAAAAGGCCATGTTGAATATTTGGTGAAAAAATTCCTAACAATGCCTGAGTTACATGCGTCCATTGAATTTATTCTATGCACACGCATAACTTTTGTACTTTTCAATATTTTGCCACCAAATTTTCAACATAACCATTTATTCACACCACCTAGTGAAAAGTACAGCTGTAATTTTCCTCATCCTGCCCAAAATGTGTTTTAGCACTTGTGACAGAGAATGGTGTTGCAGTTGCGCATAATTACACTTTGTCTTGCATTTCACAATTTCTCTGTACCGGGGTACATGCGATGGGGTAATAAGATGACTATGCTGACAATTTGGTCCTTGTTGTTTGACACATGAAAGTGCAAGCACAGGGCCCCACTTCCACAACTACTTACATATGTGCATCTACAGTGGGATTGGAGCGCAAAGTCTGACAGTAAAATAAGAATACTATTATACTATCTCAAAAAGTAAGGAAAATCATTGCAAAAAATCTCAGTTAATCCTTCAATTAGGTTACTATTACAGCAACAAAAGTATGGAAATTCAGTGTTAGGTTCCCACTCCACACCCGCCTTTATCAGCCCACACACCAACAGGCATGAGGGAGGAGCCTTAGTCATTGGGCCTAATTCTCACCCCATTCGACTACTGTATACTGTACCATCTCAGCTTCCTTACACATGCAATGGGGTGAGAGTTAGGCCTGATGACCCCAAGGCATACCCCAACAACTGTTGGTGTGTGGAGGGTGGGGGTGTGGTGGGGTAGTAGGGTTGGGAACCCTAACACCAAATTCCCATACTTTCATCGCTGTAATAGTAAACCTAACTAATGAATTAACGTAGTTTTTTTCTATATATATATCTTATAGCAGTGCAGTAGCACCACCATAGTTAGGGTTTAATGGTCACTTCCATGTTAAACCCCATATTTTGCACTTTAATTACTTTGCTACCATTTGACTGATTGGCAGAAAAGTTTCCATGCATCATTAGGGACCAAAGATCTCTTGATTTGGCAAGTTTCGTTCTGGTGGGATGTGCTGGCGTGGAGATACGGAGTGTCATATAATTTGAAAATTACCATTTTTGTGTAAATTCTTTATCATGCTGTTACTCAGAAACTGTGTGAAGTTGTGCTCTGAAAGTTGCAGGGTATATACCATAGATCTTGGGTCACAGATGTGCCTTTTGAAAGTTTGGTGAAAAAATATTAATCGGTTCAAAAGTTATTAGTTACAATTTTACTATCATTTCCTTTGGGAAACATTAGATGTGCCATGCAAAACAACTGTTTTGTTGCCACGAAAGTAGTATTTGGTGTTGAAATTGCAGAATGTAGTGTTGAGATTCAGTCATCTTATTTTCAGTTAGCGAGGCTAACAAATTTAAATATTTTTAAAAAATACTTACAAATGGTAAACACCAACTGTTGTGTTTACCTAATCAGGGCCCCAAGGAGTCAGATTCTGAGATCCGTTTTACATAGAAACTTAGACTCTGATGGCAGATAAGGACCGCTTGGCCCACCTAGTCTGCCCATTTTCTACGTATTGAATAAGCTGCAGTTTCCAGTTACCCAACACCCTACTTCCTCCTACCCCTTACTAAAATTGCCTTATGTCTGTCCCATGAAATCCTGAATTCCCTCACTGTTTTTGACCCCACAACCTCCTCAGGAAGGCGGTCCCATTTGCCTACCACCCTCTCTGTGAAAATGTACTCCCTCATGTTGCCCCTGAGCAGTCCTCCCTCTATCTTCAAATTGTGCCCCCTTGTTCTTGTACATCTCTTTTTCTTAAAAATGCTCCCGGCTTGGCCTTTGTTAATTCCCTTGAGGTACTTGAAAGTTTCTATTATGTCCCCTCCCTTTCCTCAGGTGTATATATATTAAGCACTTTTAGTCTCTCTCTTCATACGGCTTCTGTGGCTTCTGTTGCAGACCCTGCACTATTTCAGTTGCCCTACTCTGGACTGCCTCTATCCTACCTATGTCTCTGCAGAGATTGGGTCTCCAGAACTGTACACAGTACTCCAGATGGGGTCTCGCTAACAGTCTGTACTAAGGGATAACAACTTCCTGTTTTCTACTGGTGATGCCTCTCCCTATACATCCTAGTATCCCCCCAGCCCTCCTTACTGCCTTCTCACATTGCTTACCTACCTTAAGGTCATCTGATATGAATACCCCCAGGTCCCTTTCCATTTGTGTTGTTGGTAGTACCCCCCCCATTGTGTACTCTTCCCCTGGGTTTTTGTTTCCCAGGTACATTACTTTGCATTTATTTGCATTGAATATAAGCTGCCATATTTTTGACCATTCCTCCAATCTTACCTAGTCCCTTCTCATCTTTTGCACCCCTTCTTGTGTATCAGCCATGTTGCAGATCTTTGTGTCATCTGCAGAAAGGCATACTTTGCCTTCCAGACCCTCTGCAATGTCACCTGTAAAGACATTAAAGAGGACCAGTCCCAATATTGAACCCTGTAGTACCCTACTAGTAATCCCCCTTTCTTCAGAGTGTACTCCATTTATTATTACCCTCTGGGTCATGTTGTCCACCCAGCTTGTTACCCAGGCTATCACCCCGGGACCCACTCCCAGGCTGGCTAACTTGTTTATTAATATTTTGTGTGGGACTGTGTCAAATGCTTTCCTGAAGTCTAGGTAGGCCATATCCACAGCCCCTCCCTGGTCTATTACTTTGGTTATCCAGTCAAAGAAATCTATTAGATTCATCTGACATTACCTTCCTGCTGTGAATCCATGCTGCCTTGGGTCCTGTGCCCCACTGGCCTCTAGGTACTCAACAATTCTTTTTTTGAAAAGTGATTCCATCAATTTTTCTACCACTGAGGTCAAGCTAACAGGTCTGCAGTTTCCTGCCTCTGCCTTGCTCCCACATTTGTGAAGAGGAATCACATCCACCCTCTTCCAGTCCTCTGGTACCACACCATCCCCTCATGATTTGTTAAAATGGGTAGTCAGTGGTGACACTAGTTCTCCCCTTAGTTCTTTCAGAATTTTGGGGTGAATCCCATCAGGCCCCATTGCTTTGTCCACTTTGAGTTTTAGGAGTTCCTTCATAACCCTTTCTTCTGTGAATGGACTGGTATCAACACCCCTGTCAAGAGTGCTTTTATTGTTTTGTTTAGGTATCTCCCTCTCTTCTTCTTTTGTGAATACTGAGCAAAATATTTGTTCAGTATCTCTGCCTTTTCATAGTCACCCTCTGCCCACCCCTCCCCTTTTTTTAAGCCTCACTATCCCTCCCTTGGTCTTTCTTCACTCCTTGATGTACCTATAAAAGTTTTTATCCCCCTTCTTTAAGGAGTTGGCTATCTTTTCCTCAGTTTGGGCCTTCGCTATTCTGACTGCCTTTCCTTTTTCCTTCTGCTTTAACTGATACAGTTCTCTGTCCTGCTCATTCTGTGATTCCTTGTACTTCCTGAATGCTATCTTTTTCTTCCTAACCTTCCCTGCCACCTCCTTTGAGAACTATAGTGTTTTTTACTTTGTTTTGTCGTTTATTTGCTTCAGACAAAGGCTTGTTGCCTCTGTTATGGCAGTTTTGATTATTCCCAATTGTTCTTCCACCTCTCCTTCCTGCCCATTTGCTAGTGCATTCCTTAGGCACTCACCTATTTTGGCAAAGTCAGCCCTCCTAAAGTCCAGGATCTGTGCCTTTGTATGGCTTGACTCTACTGCTGTGTTTATCATGAACCATACTGATTGATGGTCACTAATTCCCAGATGGCTACCCACTTCTAAATCTGTGATCCTCTCTCAGTTTCCATTTGAGAGTACCAGGTCTAAGATCACTCCCTCCTGAGTGGGTTCCAATACTAGCTGTCTAAGGTATGCCCCCTGCAGGACATCGAGAATGACCCCACTCTTGGATGTGGCTGCAGCAAATGCACTCCAGTTAACATCTGGCATATTCAGGTCCTCCATCAACAATATATCCCCTTTTTCTGCCATTATAAGGATACCTTCTATCATTTCCTTGTCCATTTCCTTCCCTTGAGATGGGGGTCTGTATACAAACCCTGTGCAGATTGTGGTGCCATTGCCTGTCTCCAAGTTGACCCACAGTGACTCCTCTCCGCTCCTCTCTATTTACCCTTTTGTTCTGTTACTTTGATTCCTTCCCTAATGTAGAGAGCTACTCCTCCTCATCTTTTACCCTCCCTGTCCTTCCTGTATATAGCGTACCCTGGTATGTTTACATCCCAGTCATGGTTCTGTGTGTACCATGTTTCTGTGACTGCCATGATATCCAGATGTTCCTCTTCCATCAAGGTCACTAGTTCAGGAAGCTTATTACCCAGACTGTGGGCATTGGTATTCATTACTCTCCATTTTTAATGGCTTTACCCCCTGTAGCCCCATCCCTGCCCTTACTGACTTTTTCTTCTCCATTTACCCCATCCTGCTCCCTTTTGACCTTTCTGCCTTGATGTTTACCTCATTAACTACCTTGTTATGTAGGGGGCAGCTGGGAATTCCCTGCTTCTTATCAGCGCCTCCTCCCTTGGTTAGTTTAAAAGCTTACCAATGAAGCATTTAAACTGATCACCCAGGAGACTGGTTCCTTTCCTGGACAAGTGCAGACCATCGTGCCAGTATAGGCAGGTTTCCCTCCAGGTGGAACCCCAGTCCCCAATGAAGCCAAAACCCTGCACTCCACACCAGTTTTTCAACCATTCATTGAATCGCATGGTGCAGAGTACCCTCGCCTCACCCTTGCCATAGACAGGCAGCACCTCTGAGAAGGATACTGTATGAGCTACTGTACTTGTCCAAGGCCCCTGCCCAACTCCACAAATTCCTCTTGCACTGCTTTAATCCCATGCCCAGCCAAGTGATTTGTCCCTAGGTGGACAATGGCATCCAGCTCCATCTCCTGTGCAGCTGCTTTTGTGATCCTGAAAATTTGCTTTCTGTCCCTCCAAGCCATAGCATCAGGCAGGCACCTTACTTCACTTTCTCCTGCCTCCCCCAGTTCTATCCCTCTAATAATTGAGTCCCCCACCAGGAGCTGCTTCCTTTCACTGTGGTGTCTTATGACACCTTCTTGTGGGCCTCCCTTGTGACAGCTGCTAGCAATCATCTTGAGCTTCACTGTGTGTTCCTCCATAGGGGAACTATGCTCCACCAGAATGGTGTATGGAATGTGGAGTGGTACAACTGAAGGCATGCACCTCTGTTCCACCACCCTCACCCTCCCTGAGCCCACTGTGGTCCAACTGCTGCTCTTTCTTGGCAACCTCTGAGGCAGAGGTAGTAGCCCTGGTGTTTCCTGGGTGGGGGAGGTTCCCAAACTCCTGTCCAGTTTGGCCTGGAGACAGGCATCCTCCTCCCTCTGAGCACACGGTTGCCTGTAAATAGGGCAGCATCTTAGCCTCTAGGAAAGTCTCCCAGAAGACTGCTGCCCCATAGTCATTCATTGCATTACTCCCCACATGTCTGTCTTCTTTCTGGTTTATCCTGTGTAAGATTTTTTTTTTTTGATATAGTTAGTGTGTGCACTTTTACCATCAATGCAGTGTGCTGTGCTGATAAGGATATGACAATTGTATGCCCCTTGCCCTCCTGCAGAAATGATGGCAGAACCCCTGGTATAAAGGAAATGACACCTGGAGGGGTGGGGTGAGGGGTGGGGCAGGTTGGGCCTAAGCCATGCCCTCCAGAAACAATCAGCTACAAGCTCTGACCCATCACTAATATGAATGTTAACCTTCCTTTCAGCAAGACAACTTGCATAACAATGTAACAGAGAAAAGATCCAGCAAAACAAACAATCAGAGAAAAATCAAGCAATTCAGCCCAACACAGGTAAGCCTCCCCTGACCCAATACTACCTGGTGTTGTGTGCTTCAAAAGCAATCAGGGGAAACACAGCTTCCCCCACCTGAGATGCTGTCTGTGTTCAAATACGCAAACTGCAGGCTTTGCTATGACAACTCCTTAGCCACCAGTAAATTATTTAAAAATAGTTTGATACAAACTGTCACAAAATACTAGTAGACAATCCAGCTACCCACAAGAGAAAACCAAATATGCAGTACTGCAATCCTTCTGAAGTTACTCACAAGATAAGTTGTTTTGCAAACCCCCTTCTTGATTAAAAGCTAAATAAATAAACAAACACAAAGCAATACCAAGTGTAAGAGTTAAAGTAAGGTACACCTCCCTCAGATCTGAGCAAGAGTGAGATTTGTTGCAGATTTCTAGTTCAATATAGTGTCTCCCACACTCTCAGTTATTTCAAAGCAGCAACTTTTTCCAACTTCAAGAAGATAGGCCTTCTGTTTTTTAAAATAATGCCCAGAAATGTTATTATTTTATCCATGAAGGTTTTACTGCCACAAATTGTGACACTATTTTTGCAAAGCAAAAGGGTGTTCTGATGCAAATTGCAACAAAAAGACTTAGTGTTGTGGTGGCAGCACCCCCCACCCCCCGTTTAGCAAACATACTGCTGCAAATTGCAGCACTAATACTACTGCTAATAAAAAGAAACATATTTCTACCTAACTAACCCAAAAATCTGATTCCTTGGCCACCAATTCAGTAAACACAAGTGTTTGTGTTTACCATGTCTGAGTAAATCCACTGTGGATAACATTTACTTTACAGCAGCATTGGAGGAACAGAACTGATACACTCATTCAGCTAGTCCAGCAGCAGTTCAGATAGCAGCAGACTGTGGACACAGGGAGTTTTATTTTAATTTTTTTGCAGGGTTCTTTTCTCCATTGCCGAAGGGTGCTTTAACTTGATTTTTCTTTTCAGGGAAACATCGGGGACACAAAACTAACTAAGGGAAAAATTGTTTAAGCTTACTTACTAAGGGACAGGTATTTTACACAGTTCTTTTTGGTGCCAAATCGGGGATATTTAAACAGCTGCAGCCCTGTAGCAGTCAGGCCAGCAGTTTTGGAGGAACAGAGCTGATAGACTCATTCAGCTAGTCCAACAGCAACTCTGATAGCAGCAGACAGCTTATGAATGCAGCGAGTTTTACCTTAATTCTTTTGCAGGGTTCTTTTACTCCCTTGCTGAAGGGAGCTTTAACTTGATTTTTTTTTTTCAGGGAAACATCGGGGCATAAAACTAGTTAACTAAAGGAAAGATGTTTTAAACTTACTTACTAAGGGACAGGTATTTTTCATAGTTCTTTCTGGCACCAAACTGGGGATACTTAAACAGCTGCAGCCCCGTAGCAGTCAGACTAGCAGCACCAGAGTAACAAGGTTGATAGACTCATTCAGCTAGTCCAGCAGCAACTCCGATAGCAGCAAACTGTTTGTGGACGCAGAAAGTTTTACCTTCTTTTCCGGGGTTCTTTTAATCCCTTGCTGAAGGGTGCTTTAACTTGATTTTTTCAGGGAAACATCAGGAACACAAAACTAGCTAACTAAGGGAAAGATTGTTTAAACTTACTTACTTACTACAGGACAGGTATACAGCTGGCACAATTATGCTGTCAGTAAAATAAAGGCAACCAAGTAGACACAGTTTATGTTGGCAGGAAACAGAAAACCAAAGATCTGGTAGAGAGTCAGAAGTAACAACCATTATTATTATGCATGTATACCTGCAAAAAAGAACCTGCCGTGCCCCTTCCCCATCCCGACCCTTCCGTTGAGTGCCCACCACCCACACCCCCCTTAACTTATACTTACCTCCAGAGGTTGTCTGATCTCATCTCCTGTGAACAAGGACACAGCTGCACTCTTCAAAGCCGAACCGTAAACTGAGGATTCAAGGTAAGTGCCATATAATGTATTTCAAAGGCGTTTTCAACTTATTTTCATAACATTGTCATTGTTAGGAATTTTTTTACCAAATTTTCAACATGGGCTTTTTGGTATCCCACCTCATGAACACTGGCACTGTCATTTTGTTAATGAAACCGGGAAGGTGATTTTGTGATCACTGTGGAAATCACCTTTTGGGACTGATTAATGAAATGGCAGTGCCAGTGTTTATGAGGTGGGGTCCCAAAAAGCCCATGTTGAAAATTTGGTGAAAACAATCCTAAACATGGCTGAGTTATGAGTGTTCATTAAAATATTTCTACGCATGTGCATAACTTTGGTAATTTTTTATATTTTTACTCCAAATTTTCAACATTTTCACACCACCTCATGAAGAGTACAGCCGTCATTTTTCACATTCTGTTCAAAACATGTTTTTGCACCTGTGGCATGAAATGGTGTTTTGACATGGATTTGAAAACTTTCACATACAGGATTGATGAGGTGGGGTCATAAGATAACTATGTTGAAAATCTGAGGTCAAAATATTAAAAAATGCTAACTTTATGACCATTCATTGCAATTTCAGTACACCCACTTGTAACTTCAGAAATGTTGAATATTTTGACACCAGATTTTCAACATAGCCTTCTTATTACCGGACCTCATGTATGTCACAGCTGTCATTTTTTCAAATCCTACACAAAATCTGTTTTCACACCTGTGGCATGGAATGGTGTTGTAGTTGCACAGAATTATGTTTTGGCATGGATTTGAACATTTTCTGTACCAGGGTATATAAGGTGGGGTAATAAGATGGCTATGCTGATAATTTGGTCACTGTTGTCCAATAAATAGAGGGCCCTGTGCTTCCACGGCTACATATATATACACATCTATTTAGGGATGAGGAATGTAGCAAGTACAATATCTAGTCCTGGCCAAGGAGGCACAGCTAAGCTGAGGGGGATGTATAGAATTCCTAGAAGACTGAGGCAGGAGAACTGAGAGGAGGGGGTGCAGTGGGGGGATGGGTGGGGAGGCATGGTAGGTGAGCCAAGGTATGGTGGAAGGGGACCAGTGTCCATGACCAGGTATGCAGACAAATAAGGTGCAGGGTGCCTAGAAATCAGAGGCAGCCTAAGGGAGCAGAGAAACGATTATAGAATTCCCTCACAGAGTGATAATATAAGGTCTTGAGGTGAATCCAGAGTAATGGGGAATGCATGGAGACAGCAGTTACTAAAGTATATTCTGCTGGAAGCTCAAAACTGAGAGCCTAGGATTAAAGGCAGGTTAGGGACAGGGAAGCAATTACAGGGTTCCCTCACAGTCCAAGCATATAAGGTCTTGAAGGAATCCAAACTGATGGGAATGCTCAATTTCAACAACTTTTGCAGTTTATTCCGCAAGGATGGCAACACAAAGCTAATTGCCACTCTATCAAAGCGGGAAGAAACCTTGGGAATACACAATGTGATAAATGATGGACTTCTTAAGGCATATATTGCTGGCGTGCTTAGCAGGAGACAGTCAATAATGTATCGAGGAAGCTTTTTTGTGACAGCTCTGAAGGACCAAAAAGACACATTTCTATTATGCCTAAACATGAGGGAGGACCACCCTATGGCTATGTACAAAGAGCAATGGTGGGTGGAAAGGGGAAGACCTGTTATAAACGTGATAGCTCTGTGGTAGAGCGTATCCAATTTAGCGAGAGAAGATTTTGGGCACTGACTATATAAGAAGTCTGCATAATCAACCAACAAGAGAAAGGCTGTTTGGACAAGGTGTATTTTAGCATCTCTAGTAAGGAACTGGTTAATCATAAATAAAACACTTAGCCTCTGCCTTAGGTTCTTTAGCAAGTCCTTGATATGCTCAATGAATGAGAGATTATGGTCCAGTCACACTCCCAAGTATTTAAACTTTGTGACAAACTCCAGATTCTCTCCGAGGATTGTGGTGATCTGAGGTAATGCACTGACTAGGTTCACTACACTACTATAAGGCAAGACAAGCATCGCTTTGGTTTTTTTTTTTTTGCATTTAACAGGAGTTTTTTTGAAAAGAAACTGATTCTGCAGCCAGTTAAATTCCTTCTGGAGGTCTGTGCAGGTGGCTTCAGGGGCAGACGACTAAGGTAAAGAACCATGTCATCTGTGAACAGATGTATATTGGCCTTATTTATGCTATCATCAGTGTTATTAACATAAATAGCAAACAGTAGGGGGCCAAGTATTGACCCTTGCGGCACTCCCCTTTGAAGAGGTTTGAGTGAGGAGAGCTCACCCTCTGCCTTGATCTGCTGGAGCCATCCTGAAAGGTAATCAGTAAGCCAATGCATTGATACTGAGTCTAGACCTATACTCCTCAAGGATGAGAGAAGCAGGCTATGATCCACAGCGTCAAAAGCCTTGCTTAGATCTAAGAATACAGCACATACTAAATTTCTACTATACAAGTCATGGTGCCAATCATTGGTTACTTTGGCAAGGTCTGATATAGTGCTGTGTCTTGTTCTGAAACCAGGTTGCATGGAGTTTAATAGATTTTTGGATTCTAGGTAGTTCCTGAGCTGGTTGCTCACTATTTTTTCCACAAGTTTTGACAGAATTGGAAGGAGAGATATCAGTCTGTAATTGTTAAGATCACAAGGATCCTCCAATTTAAACAAGGGAATGACGTGCAATTTTCCATATTGGAGGAATAATCCCTTGGGACAGTGACAGGTTGAAAAGGTGAGTGATTGGTACCGCTAGAACATGATAGGCAATCTTAAGGAAATAGGGCTCTAGTGAATCGGCACCAGCACTTTTCTTAGAGTCCAACTGAAGCAAAATATCTCTGACCTCTTTTAGTGATGCAGGTTGGAAGTAGAAGCCAGGGGTGGGGTCAGGAGATTAATCATCTTGTGCACCTAGTTGAGAGCTTGCCAAGCATGCAGGAGAGCTGTCAAATGCAAGACCAGCAGTAACAAAATTATTGTTAAAGGAGTCTAGGATCCCCATTTTATCACAGATAGTAGTATTCCCTGAGATAATCTTTGCCAGCAGGGAGTTGCCAGGCATGTGCCCAGACATTTCCTTGATTGTCTTCCAAAATTTAGAGGAGCACTTTGCAGCGGAATCCAGTTCATTACAATAGAATGCAGCCTTCGCTTCTGTAACCATTTTAGAATATCAATTCTGTGTCTTCCTGAACCAACACCAATCTGTGTCTAACTTGGTTCTGCACGCCTTTTTTCACAGCTTATCTTTTGCTAGCAATGCAGCCTTAAATTCAGCAGAGAACCAATGACAGACTTTGTTCCTCACACAAATTGTTACCATAGGGGCATACTTATTTAGTGTCCCATCAGTATTTCATAGAAGATATCATCTGCCATGTTTACCATGTTGGCTAATTAGAAGTCCTGCCAGCACAATGAATGTTTCAGCTCATTGATGTAGGCAAACAGGTTGAAGTTCCAATGGGTCCCTTTAGTGTTAAATTTAGCTGCTGGTACTGTATTATGTAGTGATCTGACACCAGCAATGAAGCAATGGTCACTAACATCTGAAAAAAAGGTGCCAGCATGAGAGAATAGGTGCAGCTTATTAACTAGTATAACATCTAGCAGGGTACTATATCTCAGATTCCTTTTATTTGGGCGTGTAGGGTCACCAATTAGTTGCATCAGCCTAAGGGAGTAGCAGAAGGTGTTAAAAGATATAGAGGTCTTGAATAGCCAGTTGAAGTTGAGATCCCGTAGGATAATTGTTTCAAGGTTCCCTTTCTCTAATATAGAGCCAAGATGCATAAAAAGCTGTAGCCCACAGAACGGGGGTCTATAACAACCTATTACACGGAGCATGAGGGAAGTGGATAACTCAATCTTAATAGCCAAACATCTCATTTTTCACCCTGCAGACATTGACAGGTGTCAGGGATGCTTTTGGGGTCGCTGGCCTAATGTCACCCCATTCTCTATACTGTGCCCATCTCAGCTTATATACTTATAGAATGGGTGAGCATTAGGCCAACAACCTGGCACACCCCTGACCCTTGTCAGTGTCTGCAGGGTGGGGTGTGAAGTATTGGTTGGACACCATAACATCAAATGTCCCTGCTTTTGTCACTTTAGTAAGAACCCTAACTGATGATTTAACTAAGTTTTTTTGCAATTAATATATATATATATATATATATATATGTATGCATGTATATATAGATAAATAGCAGCATATGGGTGCTCCTGCACAAGGCTGTATTCTTAGCGAGAGGTTGAGATAAACGTATATGGGCCTCAAGAACAAAGCTAGAGCTGTCCATGCACTCATCTCACCCATAAGAAGGGAACGCAGCCTAGTTGTGCAACGGTATCCACACACTGTTTTTTATAGTATATACTTTTCCTAAAAACAGGCATTCCAGTCCTCTATCTTGAGTAACCCTCCAAATGCCTAGCCTCTTCCTATGCTAACCAGCCTGCCCGCCTCCTCACTTCGCCACACAATAGTTTTTGTTTTGAACAATACACATATTTCTACCTTTCCTACTTATTTCAACACCTCTCCTTCTCTGTGTCTCTCTTGGTATTTCTCACTACTGAATGGCCACATTGCTTTCTTTCCCTCACTCTCACATGGCTGTATAATCTCAATCTGTCTCTGTCTCTCTCTGTCTGTCTGTCTGTCTCTCTCTCCCTTACCCTCACTCAGCTGAACAGTCCTCTCTCTTTCTCTTTGCCCTCTTTCTGTTTCTCTTGCTCTCTTTCTATCTCCAGCGGTGTCACTCAACAAATGCATTGATCACTTGATAAAACCAAAGGCACCCATACATTATTCAGCAAAACCCTCCCACACCCCAGCACTGTAGCACTTAAAGAGGAAAAGTCAGCATGAAGAGCCTCACACCCAAATGTGAAGCTGCTCCTAATTTGCACTTTGTGAGCAAAAACCTTTTTTTTACTTAACATAGAAACATAGACTTTGATGGCAGATAAGGACCGCTTGGCCCACCTAGTCTGCCCATTTCCCTACCTAGAGGTTAAGCTGCAGATCCTGTTTAACCAACAGTCTATTTCTTCCTACCCCCCACAAAAATTGCCTTATTTCTGTCCCATGCATTCTTGAATTCTTCCACAGTTTTAGACCCCACAACCTCCTCAGGAAGACTGTTCCATGCATCCACCACCCTCTCTGTGAAAAAATACTTCCTCACATTGCCCTTGAGCCATCCCCCATCTTCAAATTGTGTCCCCTTATTCTTGCACATCTCTTTTTCTGAAAGATGCTACCCTCTTGCACTTTGTTGATTCCACTGAGGTACTTAAACAGCTCTATTATGTCCCCCCCCTTTCCTCAAGGGTATACATATTAAGCTCTTTTAGTCTCTCCTCATGTGGCTTCTCTTGCAGACCCTGCACCATTTTAGTTGCCCTCCTCTGAGCTGCCTCCATCCTGTCTATGTCCTTGAAGAGATGGGGTCTCCAGAACTGGACTCAGTACCCCAGATGTGGTCTCACCAACTGTCTGTACAGGGTATAACAACTTCCTGTTTTCTGCTGGTGATGCCTCTCCCTATACATCCCAGTATCCCTCCAGCCCTCCCTACCATCTTCTCACATTGCTTGCCAACCTTAAGGTCATCTGAAATGATTACTCCCAGGTCCCTTTCCATTTTTGTTGTTGTTACCACCTCCCCCCCATTGTGTAATCTTCCCCTTGGTTTTTGTTTCCCAGGTGCATTACTTTGCACTTCTTTGCATTGAATCCAAGCTGCCATACTTCTGACCATTCCTCCAACCTTGCCAAGTCCCTTCTTATCCTTTCCACGCCCTTGTGTATCAACCCTGTTGCAGATCTTTGTGTCATCTGCAAAGAGGCATACTTTTCCTTCCAGTCCTCTGCAATGTCTCTTATAAAGACATTAAAAGGACTGGACCCAGTACTGAACCTCAGTGCACCCACTAGTAACCCTTCTTTCTTCAGAGTGGACTCCATTTACAATTACTTTTTGTGTCCTGTTGTCCAGCCAATGTTTTACCCAGGCTACCACCCTGGGACCCACTCCCAGGCTGGTTAATTTGACTAATAATCTTTTGTGTGGGACTGTGTCTAATGCCTTGCTAAAGTCTAGGTAGGCCATGTCTACAGCCCCTCCCTGGTCTACTAATTTGGTCACCCAGTCAAATAAATCAATTAGATTCATCTGACATGACCTTCCCGCTGTGAACCCATGCTGCCTTGAGTCCTGTGCCCCACTGGCCTCTAGGTACTCAACAATTATTTCCTTCAGAAGTGATTCCATCACTTTCCCTACTACAGAGGTCAAACTGACAGGTCTGTAGTTTTCTGCCTCTGTCTTGCTCCCACTTTTGTGAAGGGGAATCACATCTGCCTTCCTCCAGTCCTCAGGTACCACACCATCCTCCCATGATTTGTTAAAAAGGGTAATCAGTAGTGTCACTAGTTCTCTGCTTAATTCATTTAGAATTCTGGGGTGAATTCCATCTGACCCCATTGCTTTGTCCACCTTCAGTTTTAGGAGTTCTTTCAGAACCCTTTCTTCTGTGAAAGGACTCAGATTGATCCACCAATCAAGAGTGCTTCTGTTAATTGGATTAGGCAACTCCCCCACCTCCTCTTTTGTGAATACTGAACAGAAGTATTCATTCAGTATCCCTGCTTTTTCACTGTCCCTCTCTGCCCACCCACCATCCATTCTATTCAGCCTCACTATTCCTCCCTTTGTCTTTCTTCACTCCCTGATATACCTATAAAAGGTTTTATCCCCCTTCTTAACTGAGATGGCTATCTTTTCCTCAGTGTGGGCCTTTGTTTTTCTGACTACCCTCCCTGCTTCCTTCTGCCTTAACTGGTACAGTTCTATGTTCTGCTTCTTTTGTGTTTCCTTATACTTCCTAAATGCTATCTTTTTCTCCCTAACCTTCCCTGCCACCTCTTTTGAGAACCATAGTGGCTTTTTCTTTCATTTTGATTTGTTTATTTGCTTTACACAAAGGCGTGTTGCCTCTGTGATGGCAGTTTTGATATTTCCCCGTTGTTGCTCCACCCCTCCTCCTAGCCTGTTTGCTAGTGCTTTTCTAAGGTACTCTCCCATCTTGCCAAAGTCAGCCCTTCTGAAATCCAGAACCCTCACTTTTGTATGGCTTGACTCTGTAGCTGAGTTTATCATGAACCACACTGTTTGGTGGTTACTTGTTCCCAAATGGCTACCCACTTCTAGATCTCAGATCCTCTCACTGTCCCCATTTGAGAGCATGAGGTCTAAGATTGCTTCCTCATGAGTAGGTTCCAAAACTAGCTATCTGAGGCATGCCACCTGAAGTGCATCGAGAATGGCCCTGCCCTGCAGTATAATAGAATATAGCTGACTGATTTTGTCTACTTCCAAGATGATAGTTTCTATAACTTGCCTCAAGAGCTAGTTGATAAAAACATAATACTAGGGTTCAAAATGGGTTTTCATGAACTTTTGGTATCAAACAAAGCTTTGGTATAGGTTTGACCCACTTGTGTGGGGGACAATCTTGATGGGTTAGCATTAACCTTTTTTTTTGTCCTTTCAATCCAGTAAACCCAGTAAATGGCAAATCCCAGAATCTCCTGCAGCTGACATCAGAGCAGGGCTGCAGCAGAACAAAATTCAATAGCATGCACTGCAGGCTGTTGAATCTCCCACTGCTGCAGCCCTGCTCTGATGTCAGCATTAGGGGACTGTGGGGTTTCTAGTTATAGAAAAGATAAGTTTGGAAGTCAACAGAATCAGTGAAATATGATCTACTAGGAACCCTGTGACAATGATGACTGCAACTGAGCACTTTCAAATAGGGTGACTCAATCACGGTGCCTGTGCACAGGTAGGGAGGGCGACCGGAATGGGGAGTCCATGAATATAGTGATAGGATGTCGCTATATGTACATGCGCGCAGGGGGAATAAGCACTCCATGCAATGGGCAGATGGAGAGGGAGGGTTTGTGGGGTGTAGTGCAGTGGTCAGCTGTTGAGCTGGCTGTGTGGTGTAGTGGGTGGATTGCAAGCTAGGGTTTGGAGGGTAGCGGGTTTGGTCCTAGGTGCGGTTGCTTTGTTGTGCACTATACATGAATTTTTTATGGTTTTGTTTTGCACCACCCCAACATGCACCCCCCTGGAGTTGAGAATCCTTAAGTAGGGGGTGCAGGGGGGCACAGGGGGCACAGTCCCCTGCCTAAATAAAAAAAAGGTAAGCCTCCAGCATCCATTTGCTTTGTGCCAGTAGTGTACATTGCTGAAATTGACTTTTGGTGATGTACACTCGCCCTAACAGCAATCACCTTTCCTTGATCGATGTTATCACATGGAACCATCTACTATACTGCAGTGAATAGTAAGTAAATAAAAAGATTTTGTACACAAAGTGCACATTTGAACTAACCCAACACTTGGGTATGGGGCTCTTAGTGTGGACTGTTCCCCTTTAAAAGAACTGCACCTACACACTCAGTCTCTCTTTGTTTCTCTCTCTTGATTGCATCACTCTCTCTCCCTCACTCAATTACAAAACAGTCTCATAGCTCTCTCCATTAAAAACAAAATTAGAAATTAATCCAAAAACAGTCATTTTTTTTAAAATAACACCAAACCAAAGGAAAAAAAAGAACATTATTTTGGAGTTAGTTTCTTTAACTACAGTGCTGTGCACAAGGTACCTGCTGATAGGAGCAGCATGAACTAAAACAGTTGGCATGAGGTACAATAATTTAGAGTTTTGAAAATGTATGGAAATCCATACATAACATACCACGCACAACAACAAATCTGATCTTTGCCACCCATGCACAGCAACATTTTGCCCACAGACTACTGGACTATTGGGAGTTTGGATTTCCATACACAGTACAATCTAGTTATACACTATAATGTTATTATATATCATGCCTTTCATACAACAAATTGCATAGAAACATTGCAAAGTAAATTTTTCAAGTTAGTAGAAAAAAATGATGGGTTAAGGACAGTATAGGAATCAGGGTACAAAATAGTTTACACTATACAACAACCATAACTACGATACTATGAGGTCTGGATAATGCTGTTAAAGACATCTTAAATTGCTACAAATCTTAAAGGTCTATTGTTAGTTATTTTTGTAGATTTGCTGATATTCCTAGATTAATGCAAGCTGTTATAAAGTACTAGCATTAGAGACCAACATCTTTAGCTCTTGGGAATGAGAAAATACATTTGAGTGCTTTTCTATTGGGTTACTGCTTTCTTCATACATGGGGCATCATACATTAGCCATATGTTGCAGGATTCAAGTGATTTTGTGCCACACTGTTTGAGGCCTGGAATTTCCTCTCTTTAAACAAACATGCCTTTCATGGTTAACCCTTCTTGACTGCACTGAATGTTTTCTATAGACATTCAGTTTTCACATAGCAGCAGGGATACTTCCTGTCTTGAACCTCTTGTTTAAACACTGGATTAACTTTTTGAATTAGGACTAATGCAGTCTGACAAGCAGTCAGGCAAGCTTAAACCAATATTTAAATTAGTATTTAATATTTGCTGAGGTGGACTTAGTGGCCATCAGTGAAATGTGGGCTTTGTAAAATAATGAAGGGAACCTAACAGTCCCTGGATTCTCATTGTTTAAGAGGAATACATGAGCAAGTAAAGGGGGAGGAGTAGCTCTTTTTGTCAAGGGAGAGTAGTGAGATGGGGATGACAGGTGTATCTGGAGTAGTAATGGAGAGACTGGATCACTGTGGGTGAACTCAAAGCAGCCTCAGGCAAGAAACTGCACTTAGGGGTGATCTGTAGACCCCCAGGGCAAGGGGAAGAGAGAGACAGACAGCTCAGGGAAGAACTTGAAAAATGGGTGACAAAGGGGAAGTAGCGGTGGTGGGTAATCTGAACCTGCCAGACACTGATTGGGATATTCCAGTGGCCAGGAGCACTAGACATCAGGCCTTGCTGGATGCCTTCTAGGACTCTGCTGGTGCAGCTAGTCCGGTGCAAACCTGGAGGTGATTGGAGCTGTAAGAATAGGGGAGAATAGGGGAGCCACTGGGGAACAATGACCATAACTCCATTTGGACTGAACTTGATCTTGGCTCCAGAAAACCCAAATCAAGAGCTGAAGTCCTGTATTTCAGAAGGGTGAACTTCAACAGGCTGGGGGTACTAGTGAGGGAAAAGTTAGTTGGGGTGGACAACATGGAGGGTGGAAGGGAGATGGAGGCAATTAAGGGAGCCATTCTTGAGGCATCTAAATTATGCTTGAGAACGGTAACCAAAAAGTACAGGTTTAAGAGACCTTTATGGTTCTTGACAAGAGCCTGGGAAGTGATGAGTGCAAAGAAAAAGGCCTTCTACAAGTATAAAGAAAAGCAGGGGGAGGAAGAATGTGGAGAACACATACTGAGAAATTGAAAGGCAAAGAGGGCGGTGAGGGAGGCAAAAGCAGACACAGAACTGTGTTTTGCAGAGCAGATCAAGAGCGGAGAAATGCAGTTCTTCCAATATATTAGGGGAAAATTAGGGGAATCATAAGGTTAGTGGGGGGGGGGGTAAGGTGATAGAGGAGGATGGGCAAAAGGCTGCCATCCTCGATGACTACTTTAGTTCACTTTTCATTAATGAGAACAGTGAACCACAGAATGGCATCAAAGTGGCCACTAAGTGCATTCCCGAGATGAGGCAGCCAATATTAACAAATGAAAGGATCCAGAAAGGGCTGGCAGCACTAAAAATAGATCAGACCCTGGGACCAGATGGGTTGCATCTGAGGTTATTCAGGGATCTGGCAGTAAAACTGGCTGAACTCTTGGTAGGTCTATTCAACAGCTGTCTATGGACAAGGGTAGTTCTGAAGGACTGGAGGGTTGCAGATGTAGTTCCAGTTCATAAAGCGTGTGTGTGTGTGTGGGGGGGGGGGGACATGTTTGTAACTACAGACCTGTCAATCTTACCTGTATTGTAGGGAATCTGATGGAGTCACTGGCTGAAGAGGACCTTATGGACTACTCGGAGAGCAATAGGCTCCAGGATAGTAAACAACATGGCTTCATGGTTGCGAAGTCTTGCCAGACTAACATGATAGTTTACTTTGACTTGTGTGACAAAGGAATAGGATAGGGTCAATGCTGTGGATTTGCTCTACTTCGACATCAGCAAAGCTTTCAGCTCGGTGCCTCACAGATGCTTGCTGAAGAAGATGAAGGATCTGGGTGCAGCTGAGGTAATGGGAAGCTATGTAGATAACTGGTTAAAGGGCAGGCAGTAGAGGATTGTGGTCAGTGGGGTCAAGTCAGCAGAAAGGGAGGTCAAGAGGGGGTACCACAGGGATCTGTTCTGGGCCTGGTCCTCTTCAATATGTTTATTGGTGACATTGGTGAGGGTATCTGGTGCAGGCAGTGTCTCTTTGCAGATGATGCTAAGCTCTGTGGGAGGGGTGGATAGTGATGAGGGAATCAGGGAAGTGCAGAATTATGTATGAAAGTTAAAGGGGTGGTCTAAGGTTTTTTTAATTGAAATTCTATGCCACAAAGTGCAAGGTAATGCACCTTGGGAAGAATAACCCAAGGACAGAGAACTGGATGGGTGGAGTGAGACTTACCACTATGGCTGAGGAACAGGACCTTGGAGTTATCATCGGAGACTCCCGAAAACTGAATCAGTGCAATAAGGCATATTGCAAAATGAGCAGGATGTTGGGATGCATCAGGAGGGGTATTGATAGCAGAAAGGAAGAGGTAATACTTCTATATAGAACAGTGATGCCATACCTGGAGTAATGCACCAAGTTCTGGAGTTCTCACCCCAGGAAGGATAGAGATAGGCTGGAGATGGGCAGTGCAGGGTAACAAAAATAATTCAGGGCCAAAAGACCAGGTCCTATGAGGAGCGTTACAAGGCACTGAACATGCACTTGCTGGAGACCAGAATGGAAAGCGCAGATATCACAGGGACCTTCAAGTTCCTAAAAGGAATTAATAAGGTGAACTGCAAAGAAATATTTAGATTGAATACGAGTTCATGGTCATGTGGACATGAGTGGAAACGGACAGGAGGGAAGCTCAGAAGGGACATGAGGAATTATTTTTTTCTTTACAGAAAAGGTTTGGAGCCGTGGAACAGTCTGCCAGCTGAAGTAGTGGGTAGTAAAACTATTGGTGGGTTCAAGCATGGTTGGGATAGAATGTTGAGTATAGTGGTTGCTGGGGGAGACTGCTGTTAAACAGACTGCATTAACTTCAGATAAGTTTGTGCTTCACGTGTTGCACTGTACAACAGAAAATAATAGTTTTTGCCAATACAGAGCAATTATGTAAACTTCTACTTACAGAATACTTATTTTCGGTGATGCTGCTATAAGCATATGTGTCTCTTGTTTTCAGCTTTTGCATGTTGTCTGAGAGGCCATTTGGTACCATACACTCCTGCTGAAAGCAGAACCAGTCTAAATTCTTTCATTGTGATTTGCATATACTTATGTGTACATGGGTATGTGTAATTCTGTATTTCTGCTATAAGAACATATATCATCAGGCCCCCAAGTACTTTAGTCCTGCTTTATAAAATAGGCTGAAAAAATCATGCTCCCTGGTTGGCTGGCACAGGTTGGCACCCATACGTTTCCGTCAGTACTACCAGCAGCAAAAAAGTACTGGCACCAGTTTTGTCATTTTGCCAAAGATATCATTATACCTCCATCAAATTTGAAATTTGAAATGGCTGCCATTTTACCCCAACTGACACATAAAAAATCACTGCCAACCTGTCCACTTACTCTGTCGCACACTCTATGTCCACTTTTTCACTCTATATGCAGGATCAAATAGAAACCATGGTACAAAATCTGCAATCATAAAGCCACCATCAACTGTTATATTCGTCTTGAACAACCACCAAGTATCCATTTTTTTACAAACCCTGGTCCTTGCATCTCAGTAGGAACCTTAACAAATAAATCACACCAGCAGTTTCATCAAGTACAAATAATGATTTGTTACATTGAAACAGATACTTAAAATAAAATGTAACCGCATTCTGACTCCTCACTGACACACACTGCTGGTAAACACCACTGCAGTTTCTGATGCACCTAAAGGAAACACCTGGGGACAATCCCAAACTCAAGGAACAGCAAAAACAAATTCCTAACACATATAAATTAAGTACTTTCCTTAGTTATAAATGTTTAAAATAGACTGCCAACAATAGTAACAGTTATGTGCACACAGTAAACTAACTGCTACACAACTTCTTACAATAGCACCCCCTGGAGACAGCCAACCAGCAGAATAACTATTTTGTAAATAAACAGTAATTTGAAAAGTTTTGTAATGTATTTTGTGAAAACATTTCCTCAGAAAATCCATTTTATAAGCATAATGCAACACTTCAGGGTGCTGGTTGCGCTGAGATAACAGTACTTCTAGGGGTGGGTGTTTATCCAAGCACAACCAACAGATTGCAGTGTCTCATTGTTTAGATAGTAAAAATAATCTGAGTATTTTTTATGATTCTGCAAATACTATTCTCTTTCTATCCAGATTTGACTTGAAAAATAAATAGGACAAAATTACTTGTTTAGTAATTGCAAAAACACATAAATGGACAAAAGTGTTAAAACATGCATAATTTGAAATATGTTTTTAAAACAGTATGTTACTTCTTTTGATGAAGTTAAAAGTATAACAGTTTCATACTGAAACACTTTGGACTGAATAGGCTTTTCTAACACAACAATACCAGAATTCTATTGGATTATTTTTACTAACAGTTGGAAATGTAATGGTGACACCTCACTAGTTTCAATGTACATACAAAACAATCGTAAACATAGAAACATCGAAATTGATGACAGATAAGGACCGCAAGGCCCATCCAGTCTGCCCATTTCTCTTTCTACCTTATGAACGTGCCATTGGCCTTTGCTCTGTCAATGGCCTATCTATTTATATTCATCTGTATTGCTCCCTTATACCTATCCCATGCCTGTTTGAAGCCCTGTACTGTATTCATATCCTCCACTTCCTGAGGTAGTCCGTTCCATGCATCCACCACCCTTTTTTTGGAAAAGAACTTCCTCACATTGCACCTTAATCAGCCTCCCTCTAATCTCATGCTGTGTCCTCTTGTCCTGCTATTTTTCTTATATTGAAACATTAGACTCTTTCACCTTGTTAATGCCTTTAAGGTGTTTGAATGTTTCAATCATATCACCTCTCTCCCTCGTTTGCTCTAGGGTATACCTATTGAGCTTAGTTAATCTGTCCTCATATGTTTTCTGATGCAGTCCCTGCACCATTTTGGTTACCCTTCTCTGGACTGCCTCAATTTGGTTAATGTCCTTGTGAAGGTGTGGCCTCCAGTACTACGTGCAGTACCCCAGATGGGGTCTAACCAGTGTCTTGTAAAGAGGGATTATTACCTCCCTCTTCTGACTTGTGATACCCCTACTAATACACCCCAACATCCATCTAGCCTTACCTACTGCTTTAGTGATCTGCTTGGATGATTTTAGGTCATCGGTGATGATGACGCCCAAGTCTCTTTCTTCCCTTGTGACTGCCAGCAACTCTTCTCCCAGCCTATAGGTGGCTTCACAGTTTCTCTTCCCTATGTGAATGATCTTGCATTTCTTTGAGTTAAACCCCAGTTGCCACTCTTCTGACCATTTTGCTAATTTATTCAGATCTCTTCTCATTCTGTCCACCCCATCTGGATCATCTACTCTGTTGCAGGTCTTGGTGTCATCTGCAAACAGACAAACCTTACCCTCCAGTCCATCTGCAATGTCACTGATGAAGATATTGAAAAAGACTGGCCCCAGAACTGATCCCTTAAGTACCCAACTTTTGACTTGTATCTCTTATGACTGTATACCATTTACCACCATACTCTGTTTTCTGCCCATCAACCAGTTTGCCACCCAGTTGACCAATGTCTGACCCACCCCGAGCCTTCCCAGCTTATTAATCAATCTTCTATGTGGAACAGTATCAAAAGCTTTGCTGAAGTGAAGGTAGGGAACATCAACTGCTCCCCCTTGGTCCACCACTCTGGTTACCCAGTCAAAGAAATCTATGAGATTAGTTTGACAGGACCTTCCTTTTGTAAACCAATGCTGTCTTGGATCCTGTGCTCCTATGGATTCCAGGTGTTGCACTATCCTTTCCTTAAGGAGTGTCTCCATAATCTTGCCCACTACTGAGGTAAGACTGACTGGTCTGTAGTTCCCTGCTACCACTCTTGTGGAGCAGGATCACATGAGCCCTTCTACAGTCTTCTGAGACCTCGACTGTGCTCAGAGATTCACTAAACAGTTCTGATAATGGCTCTGCTAGTTCCACACTTAGCTCCTTTAGTGCCCTGGGATGTATACTATCAGGCCCCATTGCCTTGTACACCCTGAGCTTATTGAGCTCTTGTAGGACCCTTTCTTTTGTGATGGGACTAGTGCACACCTCCCCCCCCCGTGTCCATGGTGCTGAGCTCTGGGCCCTGCCCTACCTTCTCTTCAGTAAATACTGAGCAGAAGTATCTATTTAGGATAGATGCTTTTACATGGTCCTCCTCCTCACACACACACCCTTATCCCCTTTGGTCTTAGCAATGCTCCCTTTGGACTTTCTCCTTTCACTAATGTATCTATAGAAAGTCTTGTCACCATCTTTACTGTTCATGCTAGTGTTTCCTCGGTTTGGGCCTTTGCCTGCCTTACTGCCTTCCCTGCTTCCCTTAGGGAAGTTTGGTATGCCTCCCTATCTTCATCCTGCTGCATTCCCTTATATTTCCTCAAGGCCAGCCTTTTGGCTCTGACCTTTTCTGCTACTGTGTTTGAGATCCAAAGTGGTTTCCTTCTTCTTTTGCACTTCCTTTTCTCACTAATACAATGGGATGTTGCTTCAAGTATTGCATCTTTAATACTTGCACACTTTGCCTGTACCCTCCTCACCTGTATTTCTTTTTGCCAGGGCAAGCTTAACTCTGTTGGCCATCTTATCAAAGTCAGCTCCTCTGAAGTCCCATATTTTTGCCTTGAAATGGGATAATTTTGTTCTAGTGGCCAAATTGAACCATACCATATGATGGTCACTGGCACCCAGTTGACCTTCTGCCTGGAGAACTGTGATCCTTTTCCTGTTAGTCAGTACTAGATCTAGCATAGCCCTGTCTCTTGTGGGTTGTTGTACCAGTTGCTTGAGGCTGTCCCCCTGCAGGGAATAAATGATGTGTCTAGGGTCACGTGATGGCATCTGGCTAGATAGCAGCTGGGATTCTGAGCTCCCCCCACTGGCCACCTTTTTTGAGCATTTATTTAGGCATCTTGCTCTTTTTCCTGACAAATTTGCCTAATAAACGTCTGGGGAAGGTACCTACTAATACCTAGCGATTGCTGCAGCAAAGAAAATCGTTTGCAGGCTTGCGATGGAAGTGGATGGGAGGCAGGCCTCAGTCAGGCATACACCCCCTGCATCCCCAGAGAAGGCCTCCAAGAAACAGCGGAACCAGGCCCCCACCAAAGGTGATCGAAGTGGGGACAAAGGGCAGTAGGCTATTCCACTATCGGAAGACAGATTTCTTCAAGAGCTTACTCCCTTAAAAAGATATCCTTCAGAAATTAGCTGGGGAACTTAAATCGCTGCATAGCGACCTTTCCTCCGTCTCTACTAGAGTCACTGACATGGAAACCAGGCTAATCTCGTCAGAAATGTGGCGGTCCAGAACAGAAACGGAGATCACTGAACTTAGGCAGCAAGTTAAAAAATTGCAGGCTAAGACCGAAGATTTGGAAGGGTGAAACCGCCGAAACAATCTTCTAATCATGGGCATACCTGAATTGGAAGAAGGCCCAGACATCATGGCCTTCCTGCAGAAATTCCTGTGCAAAGTGGTGGGCCCATCTCCTATCAGCTCTTCCTATCATTTAGAGCCAGCGCATCGTTCCCTGAGACCTAGGCCCACTCCAGGGTCCCCTCCACGTCCCATTATTGTCAAATTCTTGAGTTATGTGGAGAGACATCATGCCTATACGAAATCCCGCGAGCTGAAGGACATACTGTGGGGGACCATCCAAAATCAGGATCACTCAAGACCTACCTAAAGAGACCCGAGAGAAAAGAGCAGCCTATCACCCAGTGGTACAGAAACTGATAGCAGCTTCTATTCCATTTAGAATGACTTATCCAGCTACCCTGAAAGTTACCATCAATGGTCCTACTGCTAGCTTCAGCTCCCCTGAGGCTGCTCGCAAGGACCTGGAAATTAAGTTGCCGGACCTATTCAAATTGCATGGCTGAGATCCCTACGTGCCCCTATCTGGAGATTTGAGCTTTATATTCTGCCTGGACTAAACTTGTTTTTGCTTCAGTATTAATTTTAAATGATGCTTACTTAGCGGTGGCCGTGTGCTGCCTTCTCGTTTTTCCTTTCTCTCTCTGGTCTCCTTTCTCTCATCCCTGTCGTTTCTCTAGACTCTCTGGTCTCTTTATTTTGGCCCCCCTCCTTTTCCGATTCTCTGGCCTGGGACTGGGCCATGGTGGTGAGCTCTGGTTTGGCGGCGCTCCCCCCCCCAATTCTCGGCCATTTGCCTTTCCGGCGGAACTTTGTTTCGGCGGTAGCTGTTTCTGGATGGGGGCTTCCTGGGAGGCGGACCTTTGTGGGTCCCTCGGCCCTTTGGTTCCCCCTGGAAACAACCACCTTTACATGGACTCCGGTCAACAGTACGGCCTGCATGGGGATCTGTTTTTATTTCACTGGCTCCCTGGACTCTCATCTTTTTCTGGCCTGCAGCGACTCGGGTAGGATCCTCTCTTTCACTTTCTCATTCTGGCTCTGCTATCAAAGCTGTTTGGGGGTACCGTTTACTGATTTCGTTTTGGAATATTGGCTCTATGTAGCCGGGTGGTTGTGTTACTACCCACTCTCTTTATTTGACTGTCCCCCTTCCCTATTCTCTTGTATCCTTCCATTTTCATATTTGGTATGGATTATTGGGGTGGGGGGGTGGCCGGGTGGTGGGGGTCGGGCTCAGTGGGCTTGCTCGCTGGATGTGGAATCGCGAGCCATACATGGGGGGGTCAGCTAACCTCCCCCCGGTGCTGGGGCTTCCGGGGAGTGCGATCCTGGTATCATGGGTCGGCACTCTCTCGGGAGGGTCACAGATCTCACTTCTCTGTCGGTACTGGTGCCTGGCTCTGGGGGTTTGGAGGTTTGCACTGGGGGTTCGGGGGCCTGAGCCTTTGGATGTTTGGCTATTTTTTGGGATACCCTGGCTCGGCTTACCCGATGTAAATACCTATTTTCTGATTTGTTTGGGATATGGGTTGTGGGGTGGGGTCGGGATGTTGTTGGTGAGGGGTTCTAGCTTAAATTACGCGACATTATTGGAATCTTTGGTGGCTTGGATGGGGGAATATTTGCTTTTTGGAATTGGTTATTTGTTAATTTTCTGGTTTCTGGGTCTTGGGAGGGGGGTTGGGGATCGGGGACTAGTAGTAGATGTCCCAGATGTTTTACAAGATTGCTGGTTTGCTGTGTTAGTTCATTTCTGGGAGGGTTTGTCTACTGGGGTATACCTTGCATTTATATACTATGATGACTTTGCCTGGATGTTTATTAATGTCGTTATTTTTTTAAAATGGCTATGAATATTGTCAAAATAGCATCTTGGAACATTAGGGGGCTTAGGGATCAGGTCAAACGGTTACAGGCCTTTAATCATTGTTCACTCCTTCACATCGATATCCTGTTTTTACAAGAGACACATTTATGCCAGGATGAAGCCAGACTGCTCTCCCGATCTGGCTTTTCCCAATCCTATCTTGCTGGAAATTCATGTTTCAGTAAAGGAGTTGCAGTTCTTATCAAAAAACATGTACTGTTTACAAAGGAACTGACAGTCTCAGACCCAGAGGGGAGGTTTGTCCTGGTGAAGGGTATTTTGAATGGTGACAGGGTCGTACTTGGTTCTGTTTATGGCCCAGTTGGGGGGAACCCCGTTTTCTTCATGGCTTTGGCTAATAAGTTGGCTGGCTTTCTTCCTGCTCAATTTATATTGGGGGGGGGGATTGGAATGTGCCCTTTTCTTCCACCTTAGACAGGGAACCGCAGATAAGCGCCAACTTCCCCGGCTCAGCGGGCTTTCTGGGACCTGACCTCGATGTTTGGCCTATGTGACCCCTGGCGGCTCTCTAATCCTTCTTGTCGTGCCTTCTCCTTTTACTCTCAATCACACGGCACTAAGTCAAGGTTAGATATGATTTTAGTCAGCCCTCCTTTTCTCCCGAATATCTCTTTGTCTGGTATTGAGCCGATAATTTTGTCGGATCATGCTATAGTTTGGATACGACTGTCTTTAGACCCTGAATATTCTCGAGACTCTATATGGTGACTAAACACGCAGTTGTTAAAAGATCACCAACTTGTTTCCGAAATTAGTTCCCAGATTTCTCTTTTTCTGGCTGATAATCTGAATTCCACCCCCAGGGTTGACATGGTCTGGGGCGCGCTGAAATGCTATCTCAGGGGTGAACGCATTAAGATGGCTTCCTTTAGGAAGAGGACAGGGATGGCGAGATCCTTGGCTCTGATGAATAAATTAAGGGAGTTAGAAGCTAATTATTCTGCAACTTCTTCTGTATCGGATCTTAAGGAGCTTTTGCTAATTAGGAATGAATACTCGGACCTCCTGAAAGAAAAAAACGAGTATTGCTTGATGAAAACCCAGGCCAAGTATTTTGATTTTGGTGAAAAAGCCGGTAAACTGCTGGCTTTATGTTTGCGCACACTAGAGAGTTCAAGGATCATCCCTTCCCTGTCTTCTCCATCTGGTAGTATAGTTTCTTCACCTAGAGATATTGCGTGTATCTTCAAAGATTACTACTCGGACCTTTATAGCTGCTCCTCTTCACCTCTTCCTATTTCGGCTGTTAAGGAGTATATTAGAGCAATAGATATCCCTTGTATGTCGGAGACCCAACAGGCGAGCCTACTAGTTCCTATCTCGGCTGAAGAAATAAACAGTACCATTGCTTCCTTGGTTCCAGATAAGGCACCGGGGCCAGATGGCTTCCTGGCAAACTTTTATAAAGTATTTGCTAAAGATCTGATACCTATCCTTCTTAAACTATATAATTATCTACCGATCTCTTCTGAGCTTGATCCTGCCCTGTTTGAGGCTACAATAGTTCTAATCCCTAAAGCAGACAAAACCCTTACTGATCCGGCTAATTACCGTCCCATTTCTCTTCAAAATTATGATATTAAAATCTTAGCCAAAATACTGGCTGAAAAGATCAAAAAAGTATGGCTGGGGCTGCTGAGCCCCGAGCAGGCTGGTTTTGTCCCGGGGAGATCGGCGGCAGATCACTTGAGAACCCTGTCACATATCTCCCAGTACGCCCAAACTGCAGCATGCCCAGTTGCCCTGATTTCTCTTGATGCTGAGAAAGCGTTCGATCGGGTTGACTGGTCCTTTTTGTGGGCAGTAATGGAAGAGATGGGTTTTCCTGCTTCCTTTTTGACTATGATTCAGACATTTTACAATTGCCCCTCTGCTAAGATCTATTGTAATGGGGTTTTATCTTCTTCTTTTCGTCTTTTCGCTGGTACCAGGCAAGGTTGCCCTCTTTCTCCTTTACTATTTAATTTATTTTTGGAACCCCTGTTGATCAAGCTCAAGTCATCTCTCAGGTGAGAGGTATCGTGCTTCAGCAATGTGAGTTGGTTTGTTTCATGACGCAGATGATGTCTTGCTACATTTAATGGACCCGTAACATCCTTAGAGGCTGCTCTTGATATTATCAGACAGTTTGGCTCCTTCTCTTGTTATAAGCTGAATATCTCTAAGTGTGAGGTTTACCCTTTAAATCACTATGTAAACAAGCAAGATTTTCTTTCTTTCGGAATGAGATGGACCCCCAGATCTATCAAGTATTTGGGTATCCATTTTTCCACTGACCTTTCCCTGCTGAAAAAATTAAATTTGGATAGAGTTAGAGACTTGATTGGTCAGGATCTGCAGCGTTGGTCAGCTCTCCCTATCTCGCTCTGGGGGCGAGTCAATATTATTAAAATGAATATACTTCCCCGGATCTTTTATCCAATGAACCTGACCAATCTCTGGATCCCCCTTTCTTTTTTCCAGCAGCTTCATTGGCTGTTCTCCAACTTTATTTGGCGGGGGAAAGGAGCTCGATGCTCCTATACTAATCTGTCGCTCCCTAAGGATGGGGGTGGTTTGCGATTGCCCAATCTTCAGCTGTACTATTGGGTGGGCCACTTTTCTAAGCTGGGAAGATGGTTCTTCACAAGTACAGAGAACTCCGGTCCAATTTGGCTTCAGCTGGAGCGGGTTTTTCTCTCCGAACTTGGACTGGATATCTCCACCTTGTTCTATTTGCCCTTGAAGGCTCTTTCACAGTTGATTTCGGATAATGTGGTGGCTGGCACTCTTAAGGCATGGGTACAATGCCTTAAATCCTTTCGGATTTCCAGTGAATTGGACCTGGGGCAGCCAGTGGCCTTAAATCCTAACGTTAGAATCGGAAACTCTTGGATAGTCCCAAATTGGCCCCCGCAACTTAAAGAGGCTAGAGGAGCAGCTGTTTAATCAAGACTTGCTTTTGCCATCAGATGAGATTCTAAAGAAATTTGATATACCAAGCAAAGGAATCTTTAAGGTCTTCCAACTTCGGCACTTAGTGAGCAGTAAATTCGGTATCACCTTTAGGCAATCGGTAGTGCAACCTTTCCTATCTAACATTATGAGTCTCACTTCCCAGCCCCACTCTATCTCATTAATTTACTCATATCTCTTAAATTTTGATTTGCATGAGGGTGTTGAGGGCTTTTCGGTCTGGACAAACCTTCTTCCTGATGTTGTCCCGGTCTGGACTAATATTTGGCGCAGCTTGCACAGATATCACACTGAGGATAGATTGCGATTAATACAGTATTATATTGTGAATAACCTTTACTATACCCCCGTTAAACTCTTTCAGCGCAAAATGGTTTCTGGTTCGGACTGTTTTAGGTGCTCGCAAGCAGAGGGCAATTTAATTCATATTTTCTGGGAATGTCCCAAAGTGGCCCCATTGTGGTCCCTGATCCAGGAGAATCTGGATCCCCTTCTGGGTCTGAGTAGTTTTTTTTGTCCCGAAATCTGTGTTTTGGGTGATTTTTCTAATATAAATAGTGTGGAGCGCCGATATCATATGGCTTTAGTGTCCATGGCGGTTAAGAAACTGGTTTTAAGACACTGGAAGGACCAGTTGGTCTTATCATACGCAGATTGGCTGAAGGAGTTGATATCGCTTTCTCCAATCTGAGAATTTGATTGCCAGTTTTAAAGACCGGAGGGATTTGTTCTATAAAAGATGGGTAACGCCAAACTTTATGTTTGCATTAATATTAAGACCTGACAACCTGATCCTTTTGCCCTCATACAGTATCTATTTCTGTATCGTTGCTGATTCCAGATTTCTCCTTGCTGCTCTATATGATCTATGTGATTTATAGTCATGATATTTTGTTCCAGGTATATAGCGATATCCAGATTTAAGATGGTTTTTCTTTTTAGGTCCTATGCTGGTGCACCCATTTGGGTTTGGGGGAGGGTGGGGTTTCTTTATGGGGATTTATAGGTTGAGATTTACATGTCTTGTTGGTCTTGTGAGTAACGGGGTGTCTCTTTTAGGGAGGGTATTGGGAGTTTCTTTTAGGGGAGGGATTTGGGAGGAGGAGAATGGATTTTGTGGTACGACATATATATTACTCATCTGTCTACTTGTGTTGGGTTTTCTGGGGGAGGGTGGGGTTTGTTTGGTTTGTTCCTTTTCTGTTTTTCTTGTTTGTATGTTGAAACTAATAAACTTAAATTTCAAAAAAAAAATAAACGATGTGTCTAGTTCTGGTAGCTGTCCCTGCTGGTATTGACCAATCTGTGTCTGGCACGTTGAAGTCTCCCATTATCAGAACCTCACCTTTAGCTGTCATGTTCCTTATATCTTCTAACAGTAATGTGTCTATGTCGTCCCCCTGGTCTGGAGGCCTGTACACAACCCCAGTTCATATGGCTGTCCCATTTTCTGTTTCCAGGGTGACCCACAGTTCTTCTGGCTCCTTATGTGTATTCTGAATTTCTGTAGCTTTAATATTTTCATTGGCATAAAGGGCCACTCCACCCCCCTTTTTTGTACCTTGGTCTCTTCTGAACAGTACCTATCCAGGTACTGTAGTCTCCCAAGTGTGGTTACTGGCAAACCATGTCTCATTAATGGCTACTATGTCCAGTTTAGCCTCTATCATTATTGCCTGCAGGTCTGGGATCTTGTTTCCCAGACTGTGAGCATTTGTGTACATGATTTTCCACTGGCTAGATTTCGGTGTATTAGTTGTTGGGCGAAGTCCAGCATTTCCCCTGTGTGTTGTATGGGGAGCTGGACCTTTTTCTTTACTTGGTGATGCACGTGAACTACAAACATGTTGAACTCCTGTTTGACCACTAGCTGAGGGGGGAGGGGTGTTCTTCCCATTTGACATATGGGGTGCTGCACTCCTCTCCCCATTTGCTAGTTTAAATATTCTGCGAAGACACCAAGCTTCTGCCCCAATGCACTGACTCCCTCCTTAATCAAATGCAGTCCATCAAATTTAAAGAACCTTCACTCCCAAAACTGTTGTCAGTTCCATACAAATTTGTGTCCTTTTTCCTGGCACCAGCCCTTGAGCCACATGTTTAGCTCCCCTATCTCTCCTTCTCTGACTTTCCATCCATCTGTCCCCCTCTCCCAGACTGGCAGGATCTCAGAGAAGGAGATGTTGGATGAAATGGATGATAGTTTGTCACCCAGCATGATCAGGTGTTCCTTGTTCTCCACAACTGACCGGCTGGCGAGATCGTTAGTCCCTATGTGTACCAGGACATCAATTTTTTCTCCTGCTTCCTGAACAATTTTAGCAATGTGGTCAGTGTCTCTCCATGCTGATGTACCTGGGAGACATCTGACCATTACCCCCTGGCTGGAGATACGTATCAACTCCCCGAATTATGGAGTCTCCTATGATCCTTAGTGTTTTGGATTTCCTTTTTGCTTTTTTTGTTTTTTTTTGTTTTGGTTCCTATTGTAATAATACCTTAAAGCACACTTAATAAAACAGACAACTTCCTGTTTAACCTATTGTATTATCTGCAGCCAAAGCAGGGCCAAGCCTGTGGTGACAGCATTCCCTGACAGAAGGCTAAAACACAGGGCTGCCCCCAGCCCTTAATTACATGTTAATTTACATATGAATAACTATGGACTGCTTGGCTTACAGTTATGCACCATAACTCACTCAAATTAGCTATTTATGTGTTTTCAGTCATTAAAAAAGCCAGAAGATGAGAGTTCCCCTTTAACATTTTATAGAATTGGTTGATTTCTGTAGTGGCATTGGTTCATTTTCATGGCAGGTTGCTGGCCAGTCATTAACTAAGATGCAGTGTGATACCATTTATGACATCAGATGTTGAACACAGGGGAATGAACACAGAATAAAGAAAGAGAGTAATAAGGAAGTAGTAATTCTGAAAAACTTGTGTTGTTAAACGTAATAATCAGATATGATAAATGCCATGGTAGTACATCAATACTGAGACCAGGGGCTGGATTACTTAACCCCAGCAAAAGATCTGTGACCTAAGTTGTGGCTGTGTAGATTGGTATACCTAGTACATGGATTCACATGGATCTACCACCAGCACTATGTTTTCCAAGTCAATCACATTTACAACATTTTTAACAGCTTTGTCACCCCTTGTGTCTAGGTTTAGATGCAAGTGGCAGAAAGTATGAAACCATGAAACAGTCTGCCAGTGAATCAGGTGGGTGCCAAGACCATAAATGGTTTCAAGCATGGTTGGGAGAGAGTGTAGGGTTTGGTATTTACTCAGGCTAGTAACAGTATGAAGGGGAGCAGGGGGGTGGACAGGAAGGGATTGAATTTCATATGGACACTACAGCCCGAAGCAGGTAAGAAACAACACAGGTAGACTGGAGACTGGTTGGACCCTTGGTATTTTTCTGCCATGGGCTGGCAGTATAGCATAGAGGTTAGAGTAACGAGCTGCGAATGAGCTTGGTACATCTAGCAGCCAGACCTGGGTTTGATTCTCACAACCTCTACCTGCATACTGTGTGTGACTCTGGGCAAGTCACTTAACCGCCAAGTACTCCCAGGTCGCCCCTGAAGACAGGCACTTGTGCCTAGCGGGCCTTACCCGGTTACCAAAGACTAAAATAAATAAATAAAATAAATTGTCTGTTTCTAAAGCTGCATGCAAGCAGCTCTGAATCTAATGTATGCTGTACAACAGAAATGAGCTCTAGCAGGCATCTTTTAGCTGCGGAGATCAGAAGTCCTGATTATTTTCACAAGTTCCATATATTGAATGCCTGATGCTTTTGGAACGTGTGGCAAATAACCAACTTTGAAAATCTAACCCATTTTTCAGGTCTACAGCCAGTCTCATAACTGCTTATCTGACTAATATCAGGGACCCAGGATATAGGGCCAAGTCACTTTTTGAAACTGATCTGTGCAGCAGACCCATTACTATTGTGTTCAAAATAAGAAAACATTATTCAGCTGTGCCATAGTAATGCACTGTGAGTCATGATACGATACAGAAAATGAGTAAATGAACACACTTCCCATTTGTTCTTAATGTCATGTGAAGCAGACAGTGATCATGCTATTGGTTGGGTCAGTAACTGTGCAAATGGATGGTGTGAGCAAGCAGGAAATCTCTCAGAAACATAGTGGCAAACATTTCATGAACAAAGCTCAGCCTATGATTTGTAGGCACTGTGTGTAACATGGTAAATATGGAGCTTGGTAATCAGCTGCTTGGGATGTCTGCACAGTCTGCTACACAGTGACACTCACTTACTAAACTGCCCACCCAAATCCAGACACACCTGTCAATGAGTGCATAGCCACTTACTGTGTGTGCATGTGTTTGTGTGTGTGTGTTTGTTTGTAGGTGTGTGGCACTAATGCCAACTGAGCCAAATGTAAATAGTCACCAGCACCTTTTCTGCAGTAGTCATCTAAGTGAGCACTGGCATGGGCATACATTTTTGGATTCTCTTCTGCTCAGGAGCTGTCAGCATATTCTTTGTCAGTACTGAGCTGGTAGTGGTGGGAAGACTCCTGACTCAGAGCAATAGGGGAGTGGGGCTGGTGTGAGAGTGGCTGTACAAGCAAGAAGAAAGAGAGGGGAGAGCGACTTAGCAGGCAAGGGAAGAAAAGTTAATAGGTAGGCCTTCTAGGTGGGCACACATGATTACCAGTGCAATATTGTCTCTTTTCTACTGGTGTTCTGGGTTGGTCTACAGTTCACAGCGAGATGGTGATTCTGGGTGTGGATGAAGCATATCACTGGCGAGAACAATCTTCAAGACACTAATGAGGTAAGGCACTGGCTATATTTTCTTTCTGATTCCCAGTCACAACTGAATGTGGTTAGAATAGAAAGATCATATTCAGTATTCATTTTTATGTTGATTGCGCGCAAGTGCAAGAAACATATTGCGGCAGCTTTTGAAAGAAACAGGTTGTGGAGGCATGGCGCTGCTGTGGCCAATGCCCCCACAGCCTTTAAAGGCTTGGCCCACTGTCCCCAATGGTGTGTCATGCTGCTGATGACACTAGTTTAGCCAGAGTTCCACAACCTTCTAAAGTTTTAGCCGCTGCAATCAGTGGCTGCTTCATCATTGCAACGTCATCTGCTGCAATGAGGAAGTGACCCCTCATTGCATGGCTGTTGTTGATGGGGAGCCCAGCCCCCATTTCTTGTGTGCCGAGGGGGGCTGCCCAGTCCCCCTCAGCTTATTTCCCCCCTCCTTCTGTGTTTGCTGACGTGGATGCCCAATGCCCGTCGGCATATCCATCCCCATTTCTTGTGTGCCAACGGGGGTGCCCAATCCCCATCGGCTCCAGTACCCCCTACCCCAAAACATGTAGGTGGCATGCTGGGAGCCCACCCCAGTGTGCCAAAAGTACCTGAAAAAAAAAGTCCTGCGACGTCTTTTTTGTTTTTTTACTCCTAAAAAGAAGAAAATGGTCCCTCGCCATCTGTGCCCCCTTCCGCAACCCGTGCCCTCCCACTGCATACCACACCTCCTCACACCCCCCCACCCCATACTTACCTCCAGAGCCCGGCGGGACGATCTTCGGTGGACTGGGAACATATCTGCACTCTTCAAAGCCAACCACGAACTGAGGAAATGGCGGTAAGGAATAAATAGGTTTTTTTTTTTTAAACTTTGATGCATATCTCAGTCATTTTTTGGAATTTTGGCACTGAATCTTCAACATGGGGTTTTTGGGACTCCTCCTCATGAATTCTGCCACTGTCATGGCATTAATCAGCCCTGAAAGGTGATTTCACGGAAACAGCGTGGAATCACCTTTCAGGACCGATTAATGAAACAACAGTGCCAGTGTTCATGAGGTGGGCCCTCAAAAAGCCTATGTTGCAAATTTAGTAGGAAAAAATCCAAAAAATGAATGTTTTATGAACTTGCGTTGCGCAGTTGCCATGCACACTCGTAACTTCATAAATTTGCAATATTTTCATGCCAGATTTTCAACACTGGCATTTTTTCACACCTCCTTGTGAACAGTACAGCTGTCATTTTTCACATCCTGGCCAAAATGTGTTTTCACACTTCTGGGAAATCAGTGTTCAGGACATATTACAAAAATGACAGTGACACTGTTCATGAGCAGAGGTCCTAAAATGCCTATGTTGAAGATGTGGTGCTGATACTCCATAAAATGACTGTGTTACGAGTGTGCATTGCGCAGTTTGCACACACGCTCGTAATTTAGTGAATTTATAATATTTTCACTCCAGATTTTCAACACTGCCATTGTTCTGCACCTCCTTATGAACAGTTCAGTTGTCATTTTTCAGATCCTGGCCGAAATGTGTTTTCGCACTCCTAGTGCAGAATAGCACAGTCACTATGGGAAATCCATGTTTGGGACACATTATGAAAATGGCAGCAACACTGTTCATTAGCAGTGGTCCTTAAATGCCTATGTTGAAAATTTGGTCATGAAAGTCCATAAAATGAATGTGCTACGAGCATGCGTTGCTCAGTTTCCATGCACGCTCGTACCTTCGCAACTTTGTAATATTTTCACTCCAGATTTTCAACAATGCCATTTTTCCACACCTCCTTATGAGCAGTGCAGCAGTCATTTTTCAAATCCTGTCTGAAATGTGTTTTCACTCTTCCGACGCACAATAGCGCGGTTGCTGTGGGAAATCAGTGTTCAGGACACATTAAGAAAATCACACTGACACTGTTCAAGAGCAGATGTCCTAAAATGCCTATGTTGAAAATTTTGTGATGAAACTCCATAAAATGACTGTGTTATGAGTGTGCGTTGTGCAGTTTCCACGCACCCCTGTAACTTCGCAAATTAGTAATATTTTCACGCCACATTTTCAACACTGGCATTTTTCCACACCTCCTTATGAATAGTAGAGCTGTCATTTTTCACATCCTGGCTGAAATGTGCTTTCACGTTTCTGGCACAGAATACTGCAGTCGCTGTCGGAAATCAGTGGTTGGGACAGATTAGGATCACGCGTGTGAGGGGGTGGGGAGTGACCAAGGTCAACTGAGCTCTGTTGGGAATGCTGTGGATTTCTTTGTGGGCAGGAAAAGGCGCCAATGCTGGCAGGAGTCCAGTACAAAAGGGCAGCCTGCAGCACCGGGAGACACAGAACAAGCGAGTGAGGGAGAGTGAGTGAGTGAACTCAACGGAGCTCTGTTGGGACTGCTGTGGATTTCTTTGTGGGCAGAAAAGGCAGCAATGCATGCAGGGGCCCAGTACAAAAGGGAAGCCTGCAGCAGGAGAAGAAACAGAATAAGCGACTGAGAGAGGGGGATTGAGCGAGCTCAACGAAGCTCTATCATGACTGCTGCTGATTTCTTTGTGGGCAGAAAAGGGCAGCAATGCATGTAGGAGCCCCGTACAAAAGGGCAGTCTGCAGTGCTGGCAGAAATGGAACAAGCGAATGAGAGAGGGGGAGTGAACGAGCTCAACAGAGCTCTATCGTGACTGCTGCTGATTTCTTTGTGGGCAGAAAAGGGCAGCAATGCATGTAAGAGCCCCATAAAAAAGGGCAGCCTGCAGCGCCAGCAGAAACAGAATGAGCGAGTGGGGGGGGGGTGAGTGAGGTCAATGGAGCTCTGTTGGGACTGCTGCTAATTTCTTTGTGGGCAGAAAAAGGTGCCAACAGAAGCAGGAGACCTGTACAAAAGGGCAGCCTGCAGTGCCAAGAGAAACAGAATGAGCGCGTAAGAAGGGGAGTGAGCTACCTCAACGGAGCTCTCTCAGGACAGTGGTGGATTTATTTGTGGGCAGAAAAAGGTGCCAATGCAGGCAGGAGCCCAGTACAAAAGGGCAGCCTGCAGCACTGGGAGAAACACAATGTGCAAGTGAGAGAAGGGGAATGAGCGAGCTCAATGGAGCTCTATCGTGACTACTGCAGATTTGTTTGTGGGCAGGAAAAGGCGGCAACGCAGACAGGAGCCCAGTACAAAAGACCAGCCTGCAGTTCCAGCAGAAATGGAATGAGCGAGTGAGAGAGGGGGAGACAGCGAGCTCAACAGAGCTCTATCATGACTGCTGCAGATTTCTTTGTGGGCAGAAGAAGGTGCAATGCAGGCAGGAGCCCAGTACAAAAAGGAAGCCTGGAGCGGCGGCAGAAATGGGATGAGCCAGAGTGGGGAATAAGCGAGCTCAAAGGAGCTCTGTCATGACTGCTGCAGATTTGTTTGTGGGCAGAAAAAGGCACAAACAGAGGCAGGAGCCCAGTACAAAAGGGCAGCCTGCAGCACCAGGAGAAACAGAATGAGCGAGTGAGACAGGGGGGATTGAGCGACCTCAACGGAGTTCTATCGTAACTGCAGTGGATTTCTTTGTGGGCAGAAAAAGGCAAAAGCCCAGGCAGAAGACCAGTACAAAAGGCCAGCCTGCAGCGCCAGCAGAAACAGAATGAGTGAGTGAGAGAGGGGGAGTGACTGAACTCAACAGAGGTCTATCGTGACTGCTGCAGATTTCTTTGTGGGCAGGAAAAGGCAGCAACCCAGGCAGGAGCCTAGTACAAAAGGCAGCCTGCAGTGCCGGCAGAAACGGAATGAGTGAGCGACAGAGGGGGAAGTGAGTGACCTCAATGGAGCTGTGTCAGGATTGCTGCAGATCTCTTTGTGGGCATGGCTTTTAGGGTACTTCTTTCCCTTTCTGCTTCTTATAATTGGTGGGGGGGTACCTTTGCAGTAAGTTCATAAGCTGTTGGACCACCTTGGAGAAATTCTGGATGAATCTCCAGTAATAACCACAGAAACCAAGAAGAGTTTGTAAAGCCTTCAGGTTATGGTGCCCTAGGCAAGGTAGTGAGGTCCTTAATCTTGTCAGGATTGGTTAGGACTTCTTCAGCTGAAACAACGCGCCTAACGTATTTTACAGTGCGTTGGCAGAACTGGCATTTGCTGATTGACACTTTGAGTCCTAATTCTTTGAGTCAGTCCAGGACCTTCAGCAGTCATTCTTCATGTTCTTCCAGGGTACGTCCAAAAACACTCAAATCGTTCAGAGTATTACTTGCAGCAGAGTCATGTCTCCCATGGCTTTTTCCATCAGCCGGTGAAAAGTGTCTGGTGCCTTTGCGATTCCTTGTGGCATCTGTTCAAACTGATAAAATCCCCAGGGGGCAAATGAAAGCTTTCTCCTTCAGCCATGAGTATCTGGTAGTACCTGCTTCATAAATTCAAGACTGAAAACCATCTACTGACAGTGAGGCAGGCCAGAGCATCTTCCACACACCGTGCCATATACTGATCTGTTATTGCACGCATGTTTAAAGTCCTGTAGTCAATACACAAGCATACTGCTCCATTCTTCTTGCAAGCTACCACTATTGAGGAGGCAATATGGGCTTCCGGATTCAGTTATGATACCAGCAGCTAGTAGCTCCTGTAAGTGTTTGCGAAGACCTTCCACATCCACTGGAGTTAGTCATCTGGATCTTTGTTGAAAGGGTCAGTTATCACTCAGACATATGTGATGCTCCTCCCCATGGGTGCATCCAACATTAAGTTCACATGTAGAAAAAACATTAGTCCACTTGACTAGATTCTATCTCCATTTCTGTTTGTATGACTCAGGTATGGAGATTCTCCAAATTTGAACAGGTTAGGATTAAGCTTTTTACCTGTAGCTTGGTTTAGAACTGTGAGGTGTATTGTCTCTGCTCAGTAGACATGTGCTAAAGTCCTTCCTTTCCGAATAGTCACTTCTTTGTCAGTTTCATTTCTCACTAGGAAATTAATCTTGTTCATTCCGATGGGGATACCGGGGGGGGGAGGCTGTATCACCCCTCTCTGTACTAGCAGGCTATTAGGTCACTCTCCATCCATGAGCATGTCCACAATATAAGCATGACGTCTGGCAGGCAACTCAAACTCTATCTTCCCCATCACTTGGCACTCAGCACCTGGGGGTAAAACCAAAGGTCGAACGTCTTATCTGCAAATCACACCCACTCGATCATCTTCAGTGTCTGACTTATCAGAAGTGGGCCCCTTCAAATACACATTTTGGATCAGGGGATGTATCCACCCAAGTGTGAATGGACTATAGACCCTTCATCTCTTGGCATAGCTGAGCCAGTTTCTGAAATATGTTGGAATTCATCTCAATCAATACTGGGATCTCCCCTTCCATCCCGGTATTAGGGAATTCCAAGGCAAGCATTTTTATGGGGGCCTATACTCCAGCCACACTTTGTAAGAATTCTGTGTGTACTACAATGTACCCCTGATATGGGTAAGGCTGGTTGCTTGCTCCCCAGAAAGCCAGTACCATTCTTCAAATATGACAGTTATTTGGGCCCTACTGTCAAGTAGCACCATACAATCTAACCTTTCAGTCTTGGCTGGGATCCTAGCAGATGGTCCAATTAATCCTGGGGGAATGTTGGTGCCTTTAACGTTAAGAGGTTGCATCTGTTTCATAGAGCAGATTTGGTTTGGGAACCCAGTTCTCTCCTTTACTGGATCCCACTGACGTTTCTCTGACATATGCTTCTCTTTCAATAACTTCTGCACTACCAGCTCAGAATTTTCAGGCCTTTTACAGTATCTTCTTCGCTACCCATCTTTACTGCATCAGTGACAGAATAATCCATCAGTACTGGCAGTATTTACTTTCTCTGACTCTGGCGGGGTGGACTTCTGACCAGAGTATTATCTCTGCCCCCCTTGGGAAGGAATTGTCTCTCTCTGATTTCATTCACTAGTAGTCCATAGCACAGATACCTGTTCAATCAATTCTTTTATGTGTCTTTTCAAATCCTCAGTCTCAATGTTGTCTTGCCTGGGGAAATCTTGACTTACAGGAGTCTATTTTTTCTCAAAGGTGCCACCATTGGGCCTTGTTGTGCAACTCTATCCTCCTTTTATTGGACCTCATGTATCAATTCACCATAAGAAGAGGGATTACTCAGTCGCTCCTCCAATCACAACTGCAACAACAGCATTTCTGAGTGCCCAGCTCCCTGAAGGATTTGCTCCAATGACAGCCTAGTCATATCTTGGGCAGTCACTGCTCCTTTACAATAGGCCCTCTGTATTAACTGCTCAAGATGGATCAAATATTAAGATAGTTTTTCACCTTCTCATTGTACTGTTTCTTGTAACTTTCTTAGGATGCAGGTTCCACAGTTGGTACTCTTGAACATGCTTTATAGGGTGTTGAGGTACATCTGGGCAGTAGTATCAGGCTGGGTGGCTTGCAGAGCTCCAATACCATCCATGGTGGGTCCTTTCAAACTCTCCCAAGGCGACATCTCTTCTCAGCTTCAGGACACTGGGGATCTTGCACTATAGGAGAGGCTTGATCCATCTAAGTTTCAAAATCATCTTTTACGGGCGGCACTGGTTTTCTCCCAGAGAAGGGCCTTAGTCCCTGGTAGGACCTGGTTCCTCTTTCCGGTGCCCGGGCAGCTAACCAAGGTGGGGGTTGATCAGGCAGGGTAACATTACTAGCTCTGTACAGTTCTTGCATGTCTTCATGAGTCTTCCCCTCTTATTTCAATCACAATTCAACTTTCACACTAAAATCATCTTCATCTGAAGGATCCTTAGGCATTTTATTATTACTGTTATACGTCACTATGGTCCAGGGAGACCTGTTCCCCCAGTGGGAGATAGTAGTAGGCATTTTTGCAACATCAATGTCAGTATCACTCTTTATCAAAACATCACACTTTTACTGTTACGGCCTTACTTTAGTCTTTGTACTTTTAAAAATCAAAACAACCCAATGCCAACAGTTCATCAACAATTTTACATCTATCAAACCTTTCTGAAATACCAGTCACTAAGAGGGCCTTTTACAGTACAGTTTCTCTCCTCAGCATCAGTCTTCTAAGTTTTGGAGTGCTATAGTGAATTTTCATAAATGGGAGGGGTGCCAAACTTTTTCTTTTCTGAAATGCAGTTTTGGGGATGGCCACTAAGAGGCAGTAGATCCCAGTGATGCCTCCACTTATAACAGCCTCTCTGACTCTCCTGGGCTGTTTCTGGGGCCCTAGTGTAGCTCTGTACATACCTCCAAGGGAGCCATCTTGGATCCACAAGTGGACAGAAGTAATGGCAAGGTGCCTCCACCTTGGGCAATGGTAGGGAATACCTGTGAACAGATTGTAGGTTACCACCCCCCAGGAAATATACACTAGCTTCCCCCAAAGATCCTCCCTAGCACAATAATAATTCCCGCTTCTTGCAATGATCCACAGTATCAGAATATAACATTAACAATTAACAGTATTCAGTTTGGGGGAAGGGGAGAAAAGGGAGGAAAATTATATATCAACAATAATAGTTGTTGAAATAATTTCACCCCACACGATCTCCACCTCTCACCTATGGTGCACCTGCATTTCAAATGGCAGCTGCTCAAAATATCTCTAAAGTCCCTTTGGTGGGTGCCACAGCAACAGCAGGGTTGAATGAAGAGGTTGAAGAACACTGGTTTTCACCTGCCTGGCCTTGCCAGCTTTGCCTCTGAGGCTTCTCGACGTCTTCCTCTCCATTGGAATTCTCTTTGGTCTGGGGACAGGACAGGCTGGTTGTTCCCCAGACTGGTCACTTGCAGGCACCTTTCTCCTGAAACAGCAATGCAGCTGGGCTTTGGCTCAGTCTATGGACCCAGTGCAAGCAGGCCTTCTGCTTGCAGCACCACACAGGCTTTCACACTTGCCCCTATACAGGGGAACACAAGTTGCTCAGGCTTTTCTCACCCAACTGCAGCACTTTTCAATTCCAACTGTTCAACTTACTGTCTCTGCTCTCACAATGCAGCTCTGAGCTTTCTTCCTCCAGCTGCAAACCTCAGATGCTCTCCCTTTCAGGAGCAATTTCAAAAAGTCTCTCCCTGCAGCAACTTTCAAATTTCTCCCTCTGCAGCACAGTTCCGCCTCCCTCTCCTGCAGCAAAACAGGCAGTCATTTTTCCTGCTGCAAAAGGCACTCTGCAGATCCCTTTCTGCTATGGCCAAAGAGGCCATAGAGTGCTAGGTGCAGGCTTTTTGGCTAGGAGCCCACTGCAGTCTATCCTGCATTCCAATATCTACTCCTGGCTCAGGCAGAATCCCACTTTGGTTGGCAAACACAGCCTTTTATAAGTTTTCAATAATCACCTTCTAATTGGTTTCAGACTTCCCAGGCAGCTTTGATGCCCTAAGACCTTTTTCCAGTGGTCATCATTCTGCCAGTGTCCTATGGGGGTCAACATAATTATTTATTTATTTTATGCCCCTAATTAATGCAGTCCCAATATTTTTATTTAAAGCTCATTCAGGGGCTGAAAGTAACTTGCCCTGACTCCACTGGCTAGTGGGAGCCAGGACACCTCTTAATGTATTTGAGGGAGCTCCTATATGCCCACTGGGGCTCCCAAAACATTTATCCCCCCCCATTCATACCCTTTTCTTGGCACTCCCAGCTAATGGAGCTGCACGGCCATCTTTTTTATTAAAATGAGACAGCCCAGCTTTTCCCTTGCTACTGGGACTGCCCAATTGCTCCCCAAAACACCCAGAGGTGAAGAACATTGACTAGGCCTCAGCCTACTATCTCCAATGGGGCTGAGGACACAAAATACCAGTGGCTACAGCCGCAAAGACAAATGGGTGAGTGGAGCACAAATCCCTCCAAGTGCCCCTGCCAAGGACATCCGCGGGACTACAGCCCTGAAAGGTAAGCCCAACCTGTGTTGGGGGGCTTATAAATGACCACTGAAAGGCACTCACATGGCCTCCACTGAGGGGAAGCCTAGAGAGGGAGCTGAGCCCTTGAGGGGTAAGGCATGGGAGTTGGGCCCTTGAGGGGACCAGAACATAATTGTATGATCTTCTACATTGAGTGGCAGAGGAAGGGAATTAGATGGAGAGGAGGTGAACCTTAGGTTGCTGTGGAGGGGAATAGCTTTGAAAGGTGCTGCTGATGTGGTCAGCACAACTAAAAGAGCCCCTTTGGATTTAGAAGCCCCACCCTCCGGCAACTGAAATCTTAAATGCTGCATCAAGAAGTGCCACTGAGTTGATCTGCATGACCAAAGCTTCTCCTGGAGTGTAGGACATTCTTACCCAAAGTGCAGAAAGAGAAGGAGCCTATGCAAGTCGAAGGACCCATCCTCAAGATGTGGACTTCAAGGGATAAGAGCAAGACCATCAGAATAGAGGGCAAGGCATCCTGGAAGCCATGCTATGGTCATGGCTGGCATGCATCCGAGTGCAGGAGTAGTGGGAGGTCAATGGTGAAGCCTGATGGTCATGAGTACAATGTAGAAATAATCCATATGCAAAGCTAAATGATTGACTGAGACATCAAATGACAGCTAGGACATGGTAGGAGACTGCATGATACATACCTGGACAGAATGGTGAATGCATGCCAATCAGTTCCATAAGGGAGATAAATGTTAGTTGTTGCTGTACTGCACGCCAGGTAGGCTGAGGCAGAAGAAAACAGTAATGAAACTATTGGGGAGAAATAGATGCACATGAGAACTGAAAACTAGGAAGCAGTGTGCTACTGGACTGAGGAAACTAATTAAACCAACAGAACACAGATGGGAATGGCTGCTTTGTTAGGAGCCAGGTGAAAACATTTAAGGATTATAGTTGAACTGGGAGATTGCAAATGGTCTGGAAGAAACAGCAGAATGGGAACCTGAAATAGGACAAGTCAATACAGAATGACATAGGCAGGACACTGTGAAAACTAGAAGTACACAAGAACCAAAACAGAAAGAAACACAAGAGGTACTGTATATAAGAACAAGATACAGCACAAATAATTGACTGAGAGAAGCACAAACTGCAGCCAGGAGGGCAGAAAGCAAAATACTGACCTAGAAAGCCAGTGGAGGCACAAATCAAACAGAAAGCACAAAAGCACAAAGGGAAAGTGGGAGACAAACACAAGTCGGGGGGGGGGGGCAAAGCCTCTGACTGCAGAAAAGAAACAGAGCTTTTGAGTGAGGCTACCTAAATAGGGGGCTAGATTTTCAAAACCCCAGAAAGTGGCACAGGTGCAGGAAAAAACTGGAGCAAGTGGGTCCACACTTGCAGAGCTGCAGTTTTATAACAAGCTCCTTGATTTACGGCAGCTTGTGGACATTTTTTGACACACTTGTGCCAAAATGTTACACCTGTTTGGACCAGGCATAACATCCTCTGCAGCTGTGCCTGCTGCCCATGTAAAGCACAGGTTGAAAATTGAAATGTCTGCAGATACAGAGATTTGTTTCTGCACCAGTGACTGCAGAGTGAGACTTCATCCCAACATGACTGAAAATCTAGACCTGGGCTTTTTTTTTTTTCACATTCCCCTTGTGCATCTGTAGCCAAAAGGGAGTACTTTTGAATAATGCAATTAGTTACCTTAAAATATGTGCCTTTATATGTTTTCAGCATTATTTATTTCCCCAATTCAGGAAGAGTTTTCTGAGCACTACACTGATCGGATCGTGTGACAATGCTGCACATGCAATGCAATGACGTAACTGAAGTGAGACATCTCGCTCATGGTAAAGAAATCCTATGGAGCCTTATACTTAATGTCTAATATTATCACAGTGTGTTAACCTGATCATCTATATCAATACTTAAGTTGTGCATAACTCTCCTAAGCACAAGTTAAGTACTGATATAGATGATCATGTTACCATATAGTGCTAACATTAGACATGAAGTATAAGGCTCCATAGGATTTCTTTAGCCCAAACCAAACCATTAGAGGATAAATATAAATGCTGACATGAAGGAGGGGCTATAAGTGAGTTTGGAGCTGGGGAGATGAAACGAATTGCCTGCTGTTGAACTTGAACCACTGTGTGTAGCATAGGGTGCATTACAGGCAGTGATGCTGTTTCAAAGCCCTTCCTGTGGGGGACAGTATACACAAATCTATTAAACAGACATTGTATATGGTCCTAATATAGTATAACTACAATTGTAACAGTGATACTGGTGAGACAGTATGGCCTACTACAAAAATAAACAGACAAGAGTATGAATAGATAGGCCATTGACAGAGCAAAGGTCAATGGCACATTTATAAGGTAGAAAAAGAAATGGGCAGACTGGATGGGCCCTGTGGTCCTTATCTTCCATCAATTTTTATGTTTCTATATTTCTACAACATGAAAAAGCAAGACCAGCCTTGTTAGCACTAGCCAAATCATGTTTATTCTTTTTCCACCCACAAGCTATCACTGGTCAGTCTGGCAATTTTTTTTAAGTCTCCATCCACCACCAGCTCAGCCCTGTGCTACATCAGTTGTTAGCAAGAAGTCCCTCCCCCCAAAATTTAACAACTAGCTTGGAGAGCTTGGGGAACATTGGGGGTATGTACATGTCCCTCCATGCCCTACACTATGAGCATGATATCAGTGATCGCTGAAGAGAAAGAGAGGAGCAAGGGTACCCAGTGGGGGTGGGGGATGGTGGGGGTTAAAACAGACCTGTACAGTGCATCTGAATCTTATTTTGTTTATTGTGAATATTAATACACTGGTGTATCGTGAAATGTTGGCAGTTGCTCTTCCTATAGGCCTTGAATTTGTACACTGTTTAAAGGGGATTATGCTATTATTTTAAGATGTTTACTATTGTCTGCACTTTTATTGCAAAGGCGCTCTGAGCAATGGAAGGGTGCCTTTTTAAAAATAAAATTTTACTTATTTACTTACTGTAAAGTGTTTTTTGATATAGCACTAAAGCTTGTTCTATGCTGAATAAAGTTTGTAATGTAAGTAGAGTTTGCATTATAGAAGATCTTGCTTAAAGGAACACATCTGCAGGTAATTATATTATACAGTATATAGCACATGGAAAGGGCTTAACCAGAGAAATACATGCTCCACTGGAGGAAATATAGAGAAGAGGTGAGGGCTAAAGATTAATCTGGTGTCAATTTTCAAAGCATTTGTTAAGAAGCTTAAGAGACAAGTAAATGTGTCTTGCCACTGGCATCAATCAACAGGATTTTAGAACTACAACCCAACCTGTCTTTGTCTCCTGTCCCAGTACTTCCCTACTCCTTCCGCTTGGCAGTGCAGGTTGGTCAGTATGCTTAATGCTCACTGTTTTTCTGTTACATCAGTGTCTCCTCTTGGAGGCAGATGCAAAGATACAGTTTCCTCAGGTGGTCTTTTCGGTTTTAATTCAAAGTTCCTTTTGTTTATTGGCTTGCTCCAAATGTAAACCTAATTTCAAGATATTTATTTAAGTTGCAAAAAAGTAGTCACTGCTTGATGGTGTTATATGGTTAAAATTGTATGCGAGCACTGCATAGAAATGATCTATCTCACCCACTCTTTTTAAAACATTTTACAGTATCATCACCTCTTCCCTAAACAGATCTCCAGGTACGTTCAGTATCCTTTCTAATACTCTGTTTCATGATTACTATGGTAGAAATGGTATGACAACTTTTTTTTTTAAATAAAATACAAGCCATCTTGAAAGGTGCTAGGAAATGAAGATGTTCAGAGCTGTGGATTCATAATTGCTGTCTTCAGATTGTGATCTTTTTACAGAATTTAGACTTTTGGAATTGCCGTCTGAAAATCCTTATTCTGAAGTTAAAGGTAAAAAATGTTTTTACATTGGAAATTACAATTTGGGATTCTAATTGCAATTCCATTGTCTTTATCAGAATCAGAAATGAATCAGACTTGGAACTGGCCTCTTCAGAGTTTTGATGTACATGTACAGTGGCACCAGCCAGGATGTGATGCAGTTATGCTGCAGTCAGTCACAAGATGCTGCAGTATACCACAAGGAACAATGTCATTCAATGGCAGTTAAGCTCTTTTGCCATGGCATATTTTGTGACATGTCACTTATTGCAAACTACTGCATTGCATCATGGCCTGCTCCACTATATGTATTTAGAATTTACATTTTGATTCAAAATTTACCTTGGTGAACTAATTGCACATTCTTCTGTACTCTGAAACATTCTTATTTTCATCTTCAGACTTCAGTTTTCATCCATTTTTCCACTGTCTTGCTGGTATTTTTCTTGCCTGGTGGATGCCTTTTTGTGTGTGTGACCGAGTACACTCCCAACATATACATTTCCATTGATTTGCTGGTTGAGGCATGTTCAAAGTATCTAGAGTGTGTCTCTATTCTCTGCTGCATTCATCACGACCAATGCAGAGGTGCAGAATTTGTGCATCCTCTGTTTGTGTATGGGTATTCTGTTTCATTTTGCTGAGAGCAGGGGCATGCTCCAGTACTTTGTTTAAATGAGTGCACTGCCCCCAAGAAACCATTGCAAATGTGTAATCCTCCTCTTCATTGCAGACAAAATGGCACCAGCAGACATGGAAAAGACCAGAGAGAAAGTGAAAAACTTGACTCGAAAATTTGAAGATGAAAATAAGATTGATTGGGAGGGAGTGATAGTAGAAAGTGCCATTAGTACACCAAGGGACATTTCCAAACAAAATGAGAAGTCTAAATGCACAAATGAGGGCTCTCAAATGTCTGCCAGTGTCCCTTTCACTCTAAGTGTGGTCACAACTGTACAGGCACAGGTGGGATGGCACAATTGCTTAAAATGGATGGGTGGCCTTGCAGTGCAATCTCTCTGAAACATGGCAGCACACTGTGTCTATACAACAAGGAGTCAAATTATAAAACATATAACATATTTCACCTAAAATATGTGTGAAACTCACACAGGAGACTATAAAAAATTGCGACAAGACAATCCTTATATCCAGATGTTTACCATTTTTTTAAAGAGCAAGATACTGCACTTTGTTGGCAATCTGCTCTTAGATTTGACACAGACACAGAGCTGTGCACACTCAGAATGATTTAAAGTACAGTTCTCTGTATAATAGCTACATTGACTGTCAGTGTTGCTTGTGAGTCATGTGTCTCTGGTTCTTTATGAATGCACAGCTCTATCCTGATAATGCGGGGATGGTATGATTACAGAGCTAGACACTCCCTTCATTCACTGGAGACAGAAAAAGGAAAATATAGTGTGGAGTTTTGTCAAGGAGTCTGTCATGAAGTCTGAAGTCAGAGGAATATTTTCTAATTACAGTTTGAGGAAAGAGTACAACAACTCTTGGAAGAAAAACAGAAGAGATTGAGCATGACTGCAAGAATCATTTCAAGGATACAGTGTCATCTATTGGTCAAATTACAGGCTTGGGAACAACAAGATCACAGGTTCAAATCCTGCTTTGACTATTACTCGGTTTTCACTACTAGATGACACTACTTTGCACAGACAGCATTTGTTCATTTACAACAGCACTACCCCTTATAATGGTAAAGCATCCCATATCCTCATCACCACTGTTATACTGTGCATGTCCCCTTTATTTGGGCAGATGCACCTCTAGTGCTTGCTGTGTACCCAGTGGTGGAAATGTGTGGGGGAGGCATGGGATCTCAGTTCCAGTAGTAAAATTAAGAACTTGACTCAGTTACAGGAGTGAAATGTGGAAGGACTGCTTCTGTGTAACATTTACCCACCAAAAGACATAAAACAGAATAACTACAATCAACATGGGGGTTGTATACAGTCCCCCCTCTCAGGGGAGGCAATGGACAAGGAAATATTAGAAAACATCCTTAGAATGGCAGAAAAAGGCAGAGATATCGTTGATGGGGGACATGAATATGCTAGATGTTAACTACAGCGCCTCGGTGCAGCCACATCCAAGAACAGGGTCATTCTCGATGCCCTACAGGGGGCATGCCTCAGACAGTTAGTGTTGGAACCCACTCCAGAGGGAGCAGTCTTAGACCTGGTACTCTCAAATGGGGACAGAGAAGGGATCTCAGATTTAGAAGTGGGTACCCATCTTGGAACAAGCGACCATCAAACAGTGTGGTTCACGATAAACAGCCATAGAGTCAAGCGAAGGTACTGGATTTTAGAAGGGCTGACTTTGGAAAAATTGGAGAGTGCCTCAGAAAAGCACTAGCAAACAGGCAAGAAGAAGGGATGGAGGAACAATGGGGAAAAATCAAAACTGCCATCACAGCGGCAACAAACCTTTGTGTGAAGCAAATAAACAAAACAAAACACAGGAAAAAAACACTGTGGTTCTCAAAAGAGGTGGCGGGGAAGGTTAGGGAGAAAAAGACAGCATTCAGGAAGTATAAGGAAACACAGAAGGAGCAGGAAAGAGAACAGTACCAGTTAAAGCTGAAGGAAGTGGGGAAGGCAGTCAGAATAGCAAAGGCCCAAACCGAGGAAAGGATAGCCAACTCAGTTAAGAAGGGGGATAAAACCTTTTATAGATACATTAGGGAGTGAAGAAAGATCAAGGCAGGGATAGTAAGGCTTAATAAAGGGGAGAGGGTGGAGAGGGTGGGCAGAGGGTGACAGTGAAAAACCAGGGATACTGAATGAATACTTCTGCTTAGTATTCTCAAAAGAAGAGGAGGAGGGGGAGGAAGTAACTAAACCAAACAGAAGCACTCTGGATAGGGGGTTGATACCAGTCCATTCACTGAAGAAAGGGTATTGAAAGAACTCCTAAAACTGAAGGTGGACAAAGCAATGGGACCTGATGGGACTCACCCCAGAATTCTAAAAGAACTAAAGGGAAAACTAGTGACACCACTGACTACGCTTTTTAACAAATCATGGGAGGATGGTCTGGTATGCCTCTTTGCAGATGACACAAAGATCTGCAACAAGGTTGATATACAAGGACGGGTGGGAAGGATGAGAAGGGACTTGGCAAGGTTGGAGGAATGGTCAAACATATGGCAGCTTAGATTCAATGCAAAGAAGTGCAAAGTAATGCACATGGGAAACAAAAACACAGGGGAAGAGTAAACAATAGGGGGGAGATACTAACAACAACAAAAATGGAAAGGGACCTGGGGGTAGTCATATCAGATCATCTAAAAGTAGGAAAGCAATGTGAGAAGGCAGTAAGGAGGGCTAGGGGGATACTGGGATGCAAAGGGAGAGGCATCATCAGTAGAAAACAGGAAGTTGTTATGCCTCTGTACAGACAGTTTGTGAGACCCAATCTGGAGTACTGCATGCAGTTCTGGAGACCCCATCTCTGCAAGGACATAGACAGGACGGAGGCGGTCCAGAGAAGGGCAACTAAAATGGTGCAGGGTCTGCACCAGAAGCCATATGAAGAGAGATAAAAAGGAGCTTAATATGTATACCCTTCAGGAAAGGAGAGGAGGGGGGCACATTTATTTATTCATGACTTTGGTTACTGGGTAGGTGCACTGGTCCCAGGGACCGTTCTCAGGCATGACCCGGCCACATGCTGTGGTGCAAACAGAGTTAGTCTATTACAGCAAACAAGTACAGAAGAGCAGTAAACACATTGAATTAAAAGTTGCAGTAGTGCAACTGAATATGCAAATGGAACCCTAAGAGACACAATAATAGGAAGCAGAAAAGAACAATGTATACAGGAGATAATGGTGAAAAAATCCAAACTAAGCTAAGGAGAAGTGGTAGGAGGAAACAAAGAGCAGGCAATAGACCAGCTGGTTGCATTAAGATACACCAGTGGATAGGTTAGTGAGAGGTTGGAGTGGGGGGTGAAAAGGAGGGGAAGGAGGGATATAGTAATGGGGGGAGTGGTGAGATGACAGCCAAGGGAAGAGAGTGTGCTGGCGTGTGGGGCTACTCAGGAAAACAGTGGCAGGTGGACTCCATCAGGAGCCAGTCTTTGAGGCAGGTTTTAAACTGGCAGTGGGTATTGGTAGTGCACAGTTCGTTGGGCAGTTTATTCCATAATGTGAGGGCAGCAACAGACATTGCTCTAGAGTCCATATTTGTGGAAACACTGGGAATGTGCAGAGGAGGGATGCTAGTTGAGCAGAGGCTGATAGAAACTTTGAAGTACCTCAAGGGAATCGACAAAGTCCAAGAAAGTAGCATCTTTCAGAAAAAGAGATGTGCAAGAACAAGGGGGAACAATTTGAAGACAGAGGGGGGATGGCTCAGGGGCAATGAAAGGAAGTATTTTTTCATGGAAATGTTGGTGGATGTATGGAACGGCCTTTCTGAGGAGGTTGTGAGGTCAAAAACAGTGGGGGAATTCAAGAATGCATGGGACAGGCATAAGGCAATTCTAGTGGGTGGTAGGAGGAAGTGGGCTGTTGGTTAACTAGGATCTGCAGCTTATCCAATAGTACCAATTATCCAACAAAACAGGTGCTCCACCTCAGTACTGAGTTAACCTAGGTTGTGCTAGCTTATAAACAACAGTGAGAACAAAGTTGTATCAAAAAAGGTGCACCAACCCACAGACCAACACTTGTAAGTACGTTTTTAACAAATATAAAATGCCCTGTTATCCTAGACATTCTATTCAAGTACATGGATCCTGAGTCAGTCTTCTCACTGTATAAACATATTCTTTATTTTGTTGTCTCAAAGAGGTTCCATTCGCAAAAAAAATCACAGTACTTACAGATTCAGCAGCAGGAGAAATAGCATGTAATGATTTTATCACATGTGACATGACAGGAGTAATATACATGTTGACCCATCAGTGTGGAGCTTTCTATAATGGAAGAACAACTAGAAGTTTGAAACTATGAATTGGAGAAAACATGAGAGCATTACGAGATGGGAATGAGAAATAGGTAGACATACGAAATGGAAACAGAAACAGTCAACAAACTTTTTCTCCCAATTAATTTTATCTGTATTAAATGGACTGAACAAAATGCCTAAAATCTTGATTTCAGCAAAAACAGGTATCCCACATTAGTGTGTCAAACCCAGCTGCTGAGTACTGTCAACACAAATACCTTAGCTTTTTTGAATATTGATTCTTGCTCCTGCTACCCAAGAATACTGTGTAATTATTTCCATGACTTTATTACATGCAGTTTCATTAGCTAAAAATAGGAGGAGGTCATTAGCATAAGCTGTGATTTTTAAGGGTGGTATACCATGAGTTAACTGTAGACACTATTGACTGCATATATTGTTTAGGCCGCCATGCTGGGTGTGCTGAAGTAGCTCATCTCTGCAAACAACTAGTTTTTTATTTAACTGTCTTTAGTCTCTCCATTATTTTAAAATTGCCTAGCCGCATATTTAAGTTTTAAATTTAACTTTCTCATTTTGGAACATCGTCGGAGCCGCTTGAGCTGCTTGATCGGCCATTGAGTGTGCACTGGGCTGTGCGATTGGGCCCGGTGTTGCCTGTAGATGGGAGGAAAATGTGTGAGTTGGTGAAGAAGAGGATTTTGACTGTGCACCTTGATCGATATGGCCCTCTGATTGGGAGTCTGCTGTGGAGTGAGGCAATTGTGTTGAGGTATGCAGTGGAAGGAACGCTCAGTCGAGAGCATGGAGTGAATACAGGAGGAGTGTTGTGAGCCTGTGAAGAGGAGTTCTCCAGGACTGTGTTTGGACTATAATGGCAACATGACTGGGAGTCTGCTACGGAGCAAGCATACTGCGCTGTGCCATATAGCAGAGGGTGCATTTGGCTAAGAACATGGAGCGGAGACCCTGAAAGGGGAGCTGCATCGGCCGACAGCTTAATTGGATTTATTGTGGAGGAGTTGTCTTAGATCAACCGATTTTGGGTCTGTCGTGGAGTTCTGCCAGACTGGACAGCATCACCCTGTAATTGTGGGTGGTTAGCCACTGGAGGCTGTTTCTACCCGGGAAGGCCAGGCTGGATTGACCAGGGAGCTGGCCATTGGGCCTGTGGTTCTTCAAGGCCCATCGCTGGCCAGCCAGTGGGCTGGTGCAGGTGGGGTGCCGAGGTGGTGGGGCAGATATTTCTAGCGGCAGCCCCTACAGATAGGGCTTTGGGGTGTCTGGCTTGGTTTCCAAGAAATACCTGGGCTGCTACTGGGTGTTTCCTGCTCTAATAAAGATTTGGATTACATCGGGAGGTTTTCTGCCATGGAGAAACTATCTACATGAATTTGAGGTGCCAAAATCCCAGATTTGTGGTCAGAACACATTTTTACTTTCTCTGCAAACTTTATTCGGGCAGTGAGTGTGCCCAGTTTATTCTTTGACCCTCAGGTAGTGAGAGTGCCTGGGGGTCGAATCTGCATTAAATATTGTTCTGTTTTTTGTGTTAATTTAATTTGTACTCCTCAGTGACAGGAGGGGTACTTAAGTTGCACTTTGTTTTGTGGTTTTAAGTTTCAGTTATACTTTCAGTTTTCTTTTACTTGGACTTTTCTGAAGTGGATTCCTTATGGTATTATATCATCTATCTCCCCTGGATTCATATAATTTATTGGGAGACTTTGGAGCCTGGACTGATGTTTTATCATTTTAATTTTAATTATAGTTTTATTGCTGCATAGTTTTGTTTGGGTGGGGTGGGTGGTTAGTTTGATTTATTTATTTGATTAGATATTGATTTTTTGGGATTGAAATAGTTTAAATAGTGTGGAATAGGGTGGTACCTTGCTTACATTTTTAGTTGGGTGGGTATTGTTGCCCAATTTTATTACTATTGTTTTTGTGGGTCCTTTTTAGGTTGGGTGCCTGAATGTTGTGCATTTGGTATTGGTCACAACTGTGAAATGTGTAAATTCTCCCCCCCCTTTCGTGTGCTAGTCATCCTCCACTCTATGCACCCTCCTCCCCTTCCCCAACCCCTTAATTGCTATTAACTTACCAGTGCTGTCATGCGCTGGGTATTGTTCACAGGAGGGGGGCTGGGGGTGGGGGGTGTGGACATTGGAGGACGAATGAACGCACCTCTCACATTGGGGTGGTTAGGCCTAGAAGATGCTCTGGGGCGAAATGGAGTCTGGAACGGGGTGCTCCATGTCAAGTCTCCATACCCAAGAGCATTGCCTTTGGTGGCAGGCAAGTAGCCAGGGCGGCCTTTGAAGCCCATCCAACTCGAGCGGTGTTATGCAATGCCAGATCTATTAAAAATAAGACTGCAATTATTGCAGATCTCGTTGGAACATTCGATCTGGCTTGCATCACCGAGACCTGGCTGGATGAAAATGCTGGCCCTGTTTTGGATGCTGAAATTCCAGATGGGTACTCGATGATGCACCACTCGAGACTGGATCACAGGGAGAGGGGTAGCGGTCTGTTTTAAGATCGAGTTGGCCCTCACAAGTGTACCAGTTGAGGAAGCCAAATCATTTGAGTGTACCATGGTGGCTGGTGTGGGCTGCAGGTTAGCCCTCGTCTACCATCCACCCGAGGACGAGATCTGATTCCTGCAGGAAGTAGCAAATTTTGTCACTGACATGGCATTGGAATCGTCCAGATTGATGGTACTGGGTAACTTCAATGCCTGGAAAAATGATGAGCTCTCGCAGTTTGGACAAAACTTCCTCCAGCTTATGACATCTCTGGACTTTACACAGGTTGTTACCTCTGTCTCCCATAAACATGGTCACTCTCTTGATTTGGTCTTCTTCCTGGGGATCGAAGCCTCCTGTCAGTTGGTCTGATCACTACACTGTAAGGTTCAACTTTTGCGCCCCCTCCTTCAAAGGCCTGCCCCTGTGGAGATGGTCAGTTACTGCCTTTTATGAGAGGTGAGCCCTGGAGGCCTAGCGGTGGTGATTGATCTCTCTGAGTTTCCTGTGGCCAGCTCGAGTCCAGAGACTTTAGTTGTGGCCTATAATAAGGTCATTTCTGCAGCCCTGGACTTGATTGCTCCCATCCATGTTCGTCCTCTCCTCCTTCGCCCTTGGGCCTCTTGGTTTGATGGGTCTTTGAGGGAGTTGAGGCTAGTAGGACATAAGTTAAAGTGGGGTTGGCGGAAATCAGCCCTGGAGGCTGACCCCCTTAGATTGGTTGAGCATTATCAGACCTACCAATCAGCGATCTCCTGTAAGAAGGCTGAATTCCTGTCCGGGGAGATCGCTGCTGCCCAAAACCATCCAGCTCAGCTCTTCTGAACTGTCGACAGGTTGTGCAACCCAACCTGTCTGCTGCTCTGAAGACCTTTTTCGCAAGTGGAGTGCAATGAACTTGATCGGTTTATTGAGGATAATGTGGCCGACATCAGGTCAGAAAATCTTTTGACTCACTCTATAGGGGCTGCTAATGATCAGTGTTTGGTCACCTCACCTCAAGCTTCCTTGAATACCTTTGCCTTGCCCAAACCTGTAGATGTCATGCAGATTGTCCAGGGTATGCACCTTACATGCTGTAGTTTAGATGTGGGCCCAACTTCCTTGATTATGGGTTGTTGGGATATGATCGACCAGGTCCTGGAGCAGATAGTCCGGTGGTCCCTGGAATCTGGTGAATTTCCAAGCTCTCTGAAGGAGGCAGTGGTAACCCTCCTCCTAAAGAAAGCTTCTTTAGACCTGGATTCTCTTGCTAACTACAGACCAATCTCAAACCTTCCCTTTATAGAGAAGGTGATTGAGAAAGTGGTAGCAATACAGCAGGATGACCACCTGACCATCCATAACATCAATGAACCTCTCCATTCAAGTTTTCAAAAGAGGCACAGTACTGAGACAGCGCTGGTTCAGGTGCTCAGTGACCTCCTGAGGGCAAGAGATTGGAGAAGCCATTCTTTCTTGGTGCTCCTTGATCTCTCTCTTCAGCCTTTGACACTGTAGACCATGGGGTGCTGCTTGAATGTCTGGAGTCCATCTGTGGACTGACAGGTATGGTCTTCAGGTGGTTTACATCCTTTCTCACTGGCAGGAGTCAAAGAGTGGTGTCTGGAATTTTCTCCTTGGACCCATTCTCCCTGCCATGTGGGGTACCTCAGGGTTCAGTGCTGTCCCCCATGTTGTTTGCAGTGTGTATGCTGCCCCTCAGAGACATTGTAAGATGGTATGGGCTGAGGTTTCACTGCTACACTGATGATACCCAGCTCTACCTGTCTTTCGCGCCCGGCCAGGATAGAGCTGTCTCAGTATTTAATGGCTGCCTTGCCGAAATCCAGGACTGGATGAATTTGAGCTGGTTAAAGTTGAATGCCGGAAAGACAGAGGTGATGGCAGTGGACCTGGGTCACTGGATAGAGGGGTTGTGGGCTGATCAGCCCTCTAGACATTTTCTTGGGGGCTCTCAGATCCTATCCTCTCAATGGGTGCGAAACCAAGGGGTAGAGCTTGATGACGGGCTGACTTTACGAGCTCAGGTGTTGCCCGCCGACAAGACTTTCTTTTATCATCTTTGGAATATCTCCAGAATTAAGCACCTGGTTCTGTCCGGGGACTTGCCTACACTGGTCCATGCTTTTGTGACCCTGCACCTTGATTATTGCAAGTCCCTGTACTTAGGGCTTCCTGGGGTTGATATCTGTCACCTGCAGAATGCAGCAGCACGACTGTTGACAGGGGGCTTCTCAAGCTTCCCACATTACTCCTGCGCTGTGCGATCTGCACTGGCTGCCAATTAGGTGGCGGATTACCTTTAAAGTTGGTTTACTGACTTATAAAGTCCTATATGGACTGGGGTCTGACTACTTGAAAGAGCTTCTCGTGCCTTACCACCCGGTGCGACAGTTGAGTTCGGCTGATGAAGGGTTGCTGGAGATTCCAAGGGTGTCTTTGAAATCTTCTGGGGCCCGTGCATTTATGCACATGACCCCGACCCTTTGGAATTCTCTACCCTGTCAGCTTCGGGAGTGCATGACTGTGGGGAGGGGGGGGGTTAAACAGGATCCGAAAACCTTTTTATGGTGCCATGCTTTTGGTGGCACCGAATAATTTGGATCCTCTGTTTTATCTTATTGTTATGTTTACAGTTTATAACATGATCATTCTTATCTTTTTGTAAAATGCCTAGATGGCCTGAAAGGCACTTGTGTGAAATAAAATTTATTATTATTATTATTAGACCTTCTATGCCAGGGGCTCGGATTAATTTCCTAATTAATATATCTATACAAAAGACATACAACAGTGGGCTCAAGTGACAACCTTGTCACACCTCTTTTAATAAGTATTTTGTGCCTTGTTGTCCCATTTATTAAGGAATGAAAATGGGCCTGTGAGTAAAGTATTTGTAGCCACTTAATAGAGTCTGTAGGGATGCCATGATATGCTAAGGCCTGAAAAAGAGATTCATGGGGTACAAGATCAAAGCTTTTTCCTGATCTAATGAAAGTACAAATCCACATAAAGTGTGCAAATTACCACTTGAAGACATAATAAATTATCTTTCGTATATCTTACCTGTTATGGCACATGTCTGATTTTGAGTAATTACCTTGTTTGCAATCCTGCTTAATTTCTGACATAATATTAATGTCAGTGTTTTAATGTCTGTATTCAGTAAGGAGATAGGCCTCCATTTTGTATGTCCAATTTATCCCCTTTTTTATAAAGTAGGATTAAAAAAGCTTTTGACATATTTGCTGTTAAGCATAAGTGTTCTAAAATGTCATTAAAAGTTTACAGTGATATAGGAGCCAGAATTTCAATAAAGGTTTTATAAAAGGTAGTGCTAAGACCATCTGGTCCAGGGGCAATGTTTGTCCTAAGTTTTTTAACAGCACCCTTGATTTCCAAAAGTCGTATAGGTTTTGTTAGTTAAGATTCTTCGATAGGAGTCAGATATTCAACCCCATGTGTTCTGGAAAACTATCAGTTGTGTCTGTTTCCAAAGGGTCCCCAAAAGTGGATTGTAGTGCCTCTGAAATTACTTCAGTAATATCTTCAAAATCAGTATGAATTTTACCACCGTATCAGAAAGATACTTTTTCATTTCCTGTTTAATTGTACTTATTTGGTCTGTATAGTCTAAATGCTCTGTATGTTGTTTGGAAATAAGTTTATAAAGATGCCTTCTTAAAGTTAAGAATTTAAAATTCACTTGAATCCTTCTTCTTATTAACCCTTCTTCTTAAAAGCAGGTTCTTATTATCTGGCAGCTCCAATTGCCCAACTTTTTAACAGCTCATTATCCCAAGGGGAACTGCTGCCTAGTTGGAAAACTGTATACATTATTCCCCTGTTCATGCCAGGCGATCCCACTGACTTGAACAACTATAGGCCTATTTCGTTGCTTCCTGTTTTATCCAAGCTACTTGAAAAAACTGTAAACTCTCAATTAAGGGAGTATTTGGATCGTGAGAAAATCCTCAATCCAGTCCAATCAGGTTTCAAACCCAAGCACAGCACTATGTCTGCTCTTGCCAAAGTGTCAAATGACTGGCTAAAAGCGCTGGACAGTATACAGCACATCTATGCGCTCTTCCTTGACCTCAGCAAAGCATTTGATACAGTTGATCTTTTCATACTTCTTGATTCCCTGAGTAGCATTGGTCTAACCTCTGCTACAGAAAAGTGGTTCCGCTGCTACCTCACAAATTGTAAACAGTAAATTAAAACCCAAGGGGAATTCTCCCCACTAAAATTACTACCACGAGGCATTCTGCAAGGTTCCATTTTGGGACCAATCCTCTTCGCCTTTTACATCAACTACATTAACTCTGTCCTGGTTGCTGGAAACATTCATCTCTTCGTGGATGATACAGTCCTTTACATGGCCAACCCTTCCTTGGACATTGCGTACAAGGAGCTACAGCAGGATTTTATCATCTTCAAGCACAACCTGCTGAATTTAAAGCTCTTGTTAAATGAAAAAACAAGCTATGATTCTTTCTCCATTCCATAATATGGGAATACCTAGGACCCCACAGATTTTATCCTCCTTTATGAACCACTAGAGCTAGTGGATAAATTTAAATATCTGGGAGTCTGGTTGGATAACAAACTCACCTTCGGTGTACATCTAAGCGAATTAACAAAAAAGCTAAGGCAGTGCCTCAGTATTTTCTACTGCATAAGATGCCTACTCACCCTGGAAGCTAGAAAGTGGCTGGTTCAAATAATCTTTCTTCCCAGATTGACTACGCCAACTTCCTATATAGCCATTGCCCCAGTATGTACTCCAAAAACTGGATACACTCTATCATCACGCACTGAGATTTGTTCTTGACTTGCCCTTGCAGACTCATCACTGCTCATTGTACCAAGCATTAGATTGGCCATTCCTCTCCACAAGGAGGCAAATAAATGTCCTCATGTGGCTATTCCAGGCTTTGTCCAACAAACTACAACCCTACATCTGTGACCTGTTTGAACATTCAAAGGGTGCCTATGGACTAAGGAACTCCTCCTTTGTCCTCCTTAAGCTACCACGAACAAGGACATGTCTTGGCTCAGCTGCCATTAGCTCCTTTTTACCAGTGCTTTGGAATAACATGCAAAACTTAGTTAAAATCTCCCCACTGCCCAGCCATTTTATATTTAGAGGGCTACTATATAGAGGCCTGAAAACGGCATGTGATTGTTTCAGGTAAAGCCTTACCCCACTCAACTGAGTCCCTTAACCTCTGTAATCCTGGGCCGCCTATTTCCTGTGTTGCCTAGCAACCCTTTAGGGCAACCATCTTCCCCCCACCTCCCCCTTTCATCAATTAGCCTCTCAGGGGGCCTCATTCTATTAGGCCACCCTATTTTCTCTCTACTATGTGTCTGATACCCTTTCTTCCCACTGCCCTTCTTTATGTCCCTCCTTCCTCTCCTTACTTGTACTCTATAAGCTACAACCTGTATATGCTGCACTTTAAATGCCTATATTTGCACTTGCTTTACATGTCTGATTCATCCAGGTGCTGAGTTTATATATTGTAACTGCCTGTACCGATGTCTACTTTTGTATGAAGTGTTGTTTACTGTAAGCAAAAGTGTCCTCTGTGTTCAGGACTATCTTGATAATGAGCTTGCTCAATGATGTAACTGCCTGGTTAAATAAAGTTTGATTGATTGATTGAAAATATGTATCCCTTCCCGCATTTTTCCCCATTTTTGATATAATTGTTTAATTACTGTTTTGTTATCCTTTCACCATTCTCCAAGTTAATTATACCCATACCGGGTCATAATGTCACATGCTTAATAGCGTACAACATTATAGCTAACCCAGTACAGCGCTGCACTAGTGAGCGAAGTGTGCAATACCGCATATACTGCTGTGTGTGGTATTGCACAATTCCCACTTTCCCAGGCAGAGGATAAGACCTCTGCTGGGAGTGGGTTCTGCTGACCAGCTACTGTGGCTCAACGGACTGAGCCACAGCAGCAGGGAACCTAGGCAGTGATTCTGGGACCGGGTTTGATTACCAGTCCCAGAAATGTTATTTTTTCAATCTTTGTGTGCTCCCCGACTTGAACAACCCCCGGAGTTGAGAATCTATATTGGAGTGGTTCGGGGCACAGCCCCCTGCAATTGGGGTGTGGAGGGCAAAGCCCCCCACAGAAAAAAGAGATATGCTGCATGGCAAGAATCTCACTGTATCGGCAGCATGATTTTGCCATGCAGCATAGTGTTGTGCACGGTTATGACCCTGTGCCAATCATACCAAGGAGCCACTCCGGCTCTGGCTCTTAGATCTTCCTCCATTTGATGTCTAACATTTGTGTCAGTTAACATAGAATTATTAATTTGCCAATAACCATTTCCAATATTATTTCTTTGTAAGTTACCCAAGGTAACATGAAGTTCAAAATGGTCTGAGGTGGCTGTGGGTATAGTGAAGGCTTTGTGTACCAACCAGTGCTGGGAAAGAAAAATAAAATCAATCCTTGAGGATAAAGATCCTCTATGATAAGTGTGACCGCCAGATTTCCAAATTGTCCTATATGCATCCTGAAATGCTGCTGTTTTGAGTATTTGTTTTAGGGCATTGGTATCACAATATAGTTTTGATGTACTCCCTGTCTTGTCATTTAGTTCTAGAGGGCAGTAAAAATCTCCCCCAAAATTATTTTCCTTGTAGTGTGCAAGTAGGGTTGTATTGATTTAAAAAGTGGTATCTGAGATGTTTTCATTTGTGGGGCATATAGGACACCAATCCTAACTGCCTGTCCATTTAAAGTAATAACAAGGAAAAGGGCCCTACCAGGTTCAATATCCATTATTTTTTGTAGTTGGGCAGGACAAGTAAACAGAATCCTTACACCTGAGCAGAGATCTTTGCCCAGGGACCACACTGAAAGACCCCAAGGCCAGGCTTTTTGGGCCTGGTGTATATCTGAAATAGTTCTTAGTCAGGTATCCTGTAAAAAAATTATTTGGGCATTTGAAAGTTATAAGGCACTAAATGTAATACTACGCCTCTTATGATTTTTAATGCTATTAACATTAAGAGATATTATTTTGATATTATCACCAGAGGCGTATACATCACACAGTGTTAGAAGAAAGTACTAGTAATATAAACATTCAAGATTGTTTCCTAGTTTTCTTTTTCAGCTTTGGTTTATTTGAAATGTCACCATCAACATCAGAAGTTTCCTTCTAAAAGGAAGTCACAGAGGAAGCTTCCGAATCCCCTTCCTCTTCAGCCAAATGTTCCTGTAGTGCCGCATATTTATTTTGTACTTTATGTCCATCAGTTTTGGCAAGTTTTGAATTAGGAGTACTCCTAGTAAAATGCCTCCCCCCCAGCAACCTGGTACTCCTCTTGTGGGGGTGGGGCAGGGGCATTACACTCAGTTGTGCATCTGTCTGTACAGGGGTAGGTTGTTCCTGCATGGCAGTGATCTCCATAGACAAATCTGCCTCTCTCATGTCCTTCTCCTGTGGAGGATTGGAATTGTCCATAGGAACTATTTTTGTAACTTCGGGCATAGCTGTGGAAACAACTGGGGGTAAAGACTGGTCTGCCAGTTGAGCCAAAGGGAGCCTTAGGGATTGCAGTGGTACGTCTTTCTTTGGTTGATTTTTTTCTGGGTTGTCTTTCCTGGGTGGTGTGGACAATATCATCTTGATTATAAAAAGTTCCTCTATTGTGCACCGTCCGGGGCATTGAAGGAAGAGATGTCCAGTCTCCCCACAAAGATTGCATTTTGAAGGGTTAGGGCAAAATGTATTAGTATGTACAGTTTAAAGAAAAAAGGTACAGGCCATTATATCACAGGCACTACTTAGATGGGAAAGTAAGCCATATCTATGGAAGGCTTTTGGCTGCCCAGGATAAAAGCAGAAGCTTTGGTCCTGCCCAATGTAAAAACAGTTGGCCAGCTGTATAGGCCTTGTATCTGTCACACATAACTTAATTGTAATCTTCCATCCTCCCATCCAGATATTTTCCACAACCAAAAGTGACATAGGTTTGTCAATAACATCAGCTTTTTGTTTCACCCAATGTAAAATGTCTGAGATGTGCACACTCTCATTCCTGAAAAAGATGGTAATTGTTTTCACAGCAGGTTGTGTAAGTGGGATTACTATGAATGGGGTCCACAGTTGGGTATTTCTTAGTTGATTAAATTTGTTCCCAAATTTCTCCAGTTGCACTGCAGTATTAAAACTCACATCGAAAACAGTATCCCCAAAGATGTGGAATACTGCAAAGATATCTGCCGCCAAGAACTGAATGGAATCTTTAAGTCATTTTTATGCCATATACACCATATCTGGGGGTGTTTTCAGACCCTCCCTTTGTATTTAATTCACACTGCATTCCTCCTAGTAGTGGGTTTCCCCAAGTTGGAAAATAAATCTTACATTTTGAATCGAGAGTTAGAGGTATTCTGCCTCAGGGCTGTGGGAGTAGTAGATGGGGGGTGTCAGGTGGGATTATTGGTGGTAGCAGAAGTTGAAGAGGAGTCATTAGTAATGTTCGGTATTTCTGTGTTAAGGATTTCAGTGTCCATTACTTCGGCACATGACATAGAAGATAACTGCAGCAGTGGTTGTGTATTAGCCATAGAACCGGTAGATGGGGACATTTCCCTGTGTCAGAAGGTGCCGACTGACTAGCTTGAACAGAAGTGTCTTGCATTATATTATCTGGATGTGCATCTGTATCTACAACAGAATTTTTCCCCAATTCCCCCTCCATTCCACTGGTAACAGGCATCATTGAAAAACAGCAGGAGTACCTGAAACAGGAGTGCTGTTCCTGATGTCCTGAGCAGCTCGCAGCTGTGCAGCGTCCATGGCAACCACCTTTGTTGACTGTACTGCGGGAGCTGAATCCAATCTTTTGCTGTTCCTATCTCTGGGCAGTAGCCCTGTATGTTTCTTTGACAAAGAAGCTGTATTAGTTTTAATAATGTCCACAGTGGTTGGAGCTGCTCTTGGGAGCCTGTTTGGTGTGAGTACCCCAATGCTTTGTGCCACTGAACTTTGATACTCTTATTAAAAGTTTTGGAAATTTGCATATACCAGGTGAGTGGTGCCGTCCTTTTTTTGCTGCTCAATATTTTTGGGAGCAGCTGGAATAACTGCAACTTCTCCAGGTAATGTAGATACAAAAGGTTGGTGTCTTGCAGTCATAGAAAAAGAAGTATCTGTATCAATCGGTATAGTGGTCTCCTTCATTAAAACTTTGGTTGGTTTTGTTTTTCCAGTGAGCTACTAAACTGCATGGTCAGTTTCTCAGAGCACTGGGCTCCTGGACCTCCTCCGCCTCCATTGTCTCTGTCAGTTTGGTCATCCATCTTGCTGACCGTAAAGGGCAACAGCACTCCTATTCAAGAGTAAGGGACTTTTTATTATTATAACTTCAATAATCAAATAAATACAAAACAGTGTGAACTCACACAATACTATTACATAAATCATAAGAGAAATCAAATAAGTATTACATTCATACCTTTTCTAGTTACTTCAAATCAATATTTAGAAACTAAATTAAACCATAATACTGAAAAGAACTCCCACCCAAAAGAGTAGGGGAATTTTGTATTGTAACAACAAAGCAAAGTTACACATCAAAACATTGTTTTTCTCACACCGTACATACATTAAAGGATACCAGTGGTTATTAAGAGAGGAAAAACATATTTCATACAAAAATGTAAAGGAAAAAGCAGGAGAATTTTATAAAACCCAAAAATAATGTACCCACAGTTTTCAGTTATGCAAAAGGAAAGGAAAATATAAATTACCATCCTACTTGCCTAGGTACTATTAGTTAATCATCTAACTGAATCTATGATCCACTGTGTTAATCTACAATGTGCAGTGAGCAGTTAAACTAAAAGTGGTCATATGTAAGATGGGATTTTAAGGGAATTTATTCCAAAGGGCATGAAAGTTAGTTCTAGAGATTTGAGAGAGTTCATGATCTTTATATTTTTGAACATCTTCTGAAAGTATGATCATTAGTTGGGCAGGAGACGCATACTGTTGTTGAAGGGAAAATCTGCAGTGGCTTTGCCAAATCCAATATTTAATAAAACCAAATAAGACACATAAACTATGTTTATTAAAAGGGGACCAGTGGGCAGACATTAGTCTTAATACAAAGGTGTCATAATTCAAGAACTGTAAGGGAAGTCAATGCCAGGTTGTGCTGATTATTTTCCAAATGTCCATGACATGTGGAAACTCGAAGTACAAATGGGAAATTGTCTCTAAGTCAGTACCACATCCTGGTCTAGGGAAGTGGAGTTCTGCTATTTCTTTGTGCTTATGGTTGTTTTTGACATTTAATTTACCCTAAGCGCTTAACCATACTACATCCCATACTTTAGAGGGAAGTTTTTTCTCAGACAGTATTTGACAAATAAAAAGTTTCTCCTGTGGATTCCTATCATCAAAGGGAACTACCTGAAAATATGTATCAACAGTTAGGTGATATAACTCTTTCCTGGTGTACAAGAGGAGGAATGATTTCTTAATTTGTCACTGTTTGAGTTTATCAATGCTGAACTTAATGTAGGATACCGGATTATGTGTTTTCAAGTGTTTAGAGAGGATAGTGTCATCAGCTCATTGAGAAAAGATCCCATGTACATGGGAATTTAACCATAATGATCAAACTACAGGTTTCCCTTTTAATTGGGGAACAAAATTTGTAAAAAAGAAAATACTAAAAAAGAAACCGATATGGTTGGCCATACCTAGGCCACCTTTTGAAACAGGGAGATAAGTTATACCTATGGTTTCCGGTTTTAGGTTATAACTGATAAACACCTATAAAACACCACCGTAGTGAAAATTGGGAAATCAGTTATAATCGAAGAACACTGAATTCCATTGTGTACCCACTCTCCCAGCTGACCAACTGTGAGCTGGATATGTGGGTGGATTGTGTTTTTTTTTTTTTTGTATTACACCTTTCACTTATATGGTGGAACAGCACTCTAATACTGTGCTGCTCCTAGCTCATCATCACCATCTACATATTTATATATGTATAGTTCTACAGTTATGGTGCACTATTTTGTAAAACTAACACAATATTAATATAGTGCAATATCTATGGTGCTAACATGCAATAGTCATGGTACAGAGTTTGAAAAAGTGTAATATCTGTTTTTTAACTTGAGTGAATAAACACTGATTTATAAAGATTTTTGTTGTCCGAGTAATTGATTACACCTAAAATAACAGATTTTTGGTACTTCTGAACGGGGGAGAAAAATGCTGAAAATAAACACCTTTTTGACAAAAAATAAACACCTAAAACCGGAAACCCTAGTTATACCTCATTTAACAGTGTTGAGGTAGCTGCCCTATATTACTGAAAAAAAAAATCCTAAAAGTTTACTCTCCAATTGTTTTTGTATAGGGAAAACATGGCTAATGTATAAGAAAAAAGGGGTAAGATAAGTGTTTATCATGAACATATGCTTAAGCTTGCTCATGTTCCATTTGTTCCATAACTAAATCTGAGTCTGTGCTTGTTCAGTTTTTAAACTCCAGTTAAATTCAAGCATATCTCCATAGCCAAAGTACCCACCTAGAATTTTCTGGGGAGATTCAGTAATAGCGATATCTCCTACCATAGAATCTACGTCTGTAGATACCGCGGTGATTAAACAAAAACTTTTGGCAGAATTTATTTCTGCTCCAGTTAATGTAGAGAAGGTTTGTAAGACATCAAGAGCCTGCTTACAATCTGAGTGACTATGAGCAATAACCACTAAATCATCAACATAGGCACACACTTTTGTTGGAGGAATAGTCAGGGTCAAAATCCCTCCGATGTTGTTAGAAGATGCTAGAGCCCTAACTGTTGCATCCAGAGTTAGTATATAAAGCATAGGTCTCAAAGGGCACCCTTGTCGTACCCCTTGAAGAACCTCTCTATTTTTCCCTAACCACCCATGCAGCAAGGGGGTTACTGAGGCTGTTTTACAGTATCCCTGTAACCAAGAAATAAATTGTGTAGGGATCCCATATGCTTTGAGACAAAGCTGTACAAAGTCATGTGACATCTTGTCAAAGACTTGAGCTTGGTTGAAGCTAACTATGTAAGCAGGGGTTGGAGACATCTGACTGTGGCTAGTAAATTCTCTAAGAAGATGAAGGTTATCAACAATCTTCCAGCCAGGGATCGTGCATGTTTGTGAGGGGTGTATCACCTCTGTCATTGCAGTCATTAATCTTAAATTAAGAATCTTTCACAAAAATCTTTAGTTCTACATTTAATAAGGTGATAGAACCCTCCTGTCAAATTGGGGATCTATCACCTTTTCTAAAGAGAAAAAATAAAATACCGGTATTCTTCTCACAATGAATGTCAGGCTTGTATAGGAGTTGATTAAAGATATGTACTAGTTCAGTAGAAAAGTGGGTCCATAACCATTTATAAAATTCAGGGGGTAAGCTATCTGTGCCTGGGGCAGTGTTGCTTTTGAGAGAAGAGACAGCATTTTCTAGTTCTAACCTAGAAATAGGTTGTACTAATAAAGCTTTAAGAGAAGATGAAATCTGAGGTAAGGATAAAGAAGTAAGCCAATCTGTTGATTTGGTTGAAATATAACATTGTGTACCAAATTTGGATTGAATATATTGATCAATTATTTTTAAAATCCCTAATTTGGAAGAAACAGTATTACCAGATGGAGATACTAATTGTGCAATGTGTTTACCTTGTTTCCTGTAATTACAATTTTCATAGGGGTTTGTTAAAATAGATTTTCCCTGTGTACCAAATTTTTGCTCTGCTTCTAGAGTTTGAAATCTGTCATATTGTAACTTCTGTATTTCTTTTTTGATCTGGTCAATTTGTTGAGTAGCGGTATTAATAAACTATACTTTTTCTGGTAAAAATTGTAAACATCAGAAAAGGTGGCAGTATGAGTTCTGTTTATTGTAATGTAGTCTTTTAGAGGTGTTTTTAAAACGTTATGAAGTCTTGCTTCGAGTCTTGCCACCACGATATTAAATCATCGTTTAGGCAAAAAAATGACTTTCTAGCTACTAGATCTACTAGAAAATCTGAGGAGGGGGTTGTAAAAGAATAGTATTTAATCTCCACAACCCTTTCCGGTAAGCAGCTCCTAAGACATTACCTAGTTGAATATAAATAAAGCAATGGTCCAATGTAGCAATCACTTGAGTTTTGGAGATCTGAACTGAAATTGTAGTTGGTATGAAAAAGTAATCAATTTGAGACAAAAGTACTCCTTTATAAAAGGTATGAGGTGGATGTGAGTGAAAGGAACCTTGGGTGTCTTTTAAATTTGCCTGGGAGATAATACCTTTCAAGGTTATCACATCGCAAAAGGCTTTCTCAGTTTTACCACTCCTATCTGATCGTAACCAACCACAGTTAAAACCACCACCAAAAATTATTATTTTAGAAGTGAATAAGTATGGTTGAATTCCTTTCTAAAATGTTATACAATCTGCTTTTGTCTGAGGGGTGAAGCAATTAATGAGGCAAAATAAGTTGTTTTTGATTAGGACATCTAAGAGAAGGGCTCTGCCTTGATGAATTGCCACTATTATAAGGGGTTTCATTGTATGGCTGAAAAAGGCAATGCCTACCCCACTACATTCTTCTATCCCTAGTGACCAGTTACTGGGCCCCACTTCCAATCCACAGATGCCCAACAGATTCTGAGTATTGATGTATTCTGGTGTCTTGAAAAGAAATGACACTGAATTGCCCAGATTCAAATTGAGCAAAGGTTGTTTTTCTGCACTTTTCATTTTTTAAACTATTGGTGTTGAGGGAAGTTCCGGAAAATTCAGACATGGTTTATAGCAGATTTTTTGAAATATTCTCCTTCTTTCCTATTTATTATGGGGGTTAGTATGGGACAACGTTTGCTTTTGATCTAGTGCTCCAGCATTTCTTTTTTACTTTAGGTTTCAGTGTGGCAGGGTCTTCACTTTCTGATGATACTTCTAAAATGGAGGAGATGCCTGAGAGATCTTCCATCACCATATCACCCCACTGCAGGGCTTCATACTGGTTTTGAAGGGGAATTTTACTGGAGGAGGATTTAGTCTGCTTGTTTTTTCCTTTCCCATAGGTAACTAACTGAAAAGCATTTAGTCTGGGGTGAGGGGCATATCTAAAGTGTCCACAAAATTACTACTTTCCTCAGCTTGAGATGTAGGATTAGAAATAGGAATGGGTACCACTACAAGTGGGGTAGAAGAGGGATTTGGAGGGATGGTCGAGGAGGTATCAGAAAGAACATCAATTAATTGGGAGTTATTAAGGCCTGAATCAGTTTCAAAAACTATAACTTATAGGGACTGGGGGGGAGTGGATTGGGGAGGGGTGGTGGTGAGGGTTTGCTTTGTCACAGCTATTCCTGTAAATGGCAGAACTAATATAAATGTCGTGTTCTGCAAAATCTGAATCAGCTGTATTTTGTGAGACCCAAGGACAGTTTATGAAAATATGGCCTCCTGTGTCACACAGGCTACATCTAGGTGTAAAAGCACATGCCCCAGCATGACCCAACAGCCCACACATGCTACATCTAATTTTATCACAACTGCTACTGACATGTCTAGGAGACCCGCATTTAAAACATGTTTGGGGCATCCCAGGATAGAAAGGGATACTTCGATCCCTCCCCAGAAAAAAACTACTAGGTAAATGTTTTACTCCAGCATCTGTGAATTGTGACTAAACTTTGAAATGCCAGCCTCCCGTCCAGAAACCTTCCTCATCTATAATGGGGTCTGGTAACCCTTGTACTTCACAGCGCTGATCTAGCTAGTACAATATATCTTTGACATTTTCCCCTCATTTCAAAATAAAACAGTTACCATTTTCACAGTAGGTTTAGACAAGGATATGACATAGAAATATGTCCAAATATCCGTATTTTTAACAGTAGCATACATCTGCCAAAATCTGTCTAGTAGTACAGGGGAGCGAAAACTAATGTCAAAACTGTGTTCACCAGGAGCATGGATAAAGGCAAACACTTCAGAGGGAGAAAACTGTTCAATCAATTTTTTACCCACAAAAGCTCTATTCGGTGGTTCATCTAGTCCCCCAGTGTATCTAATCCTAACTGCATGTCTAAGTTTAGCATTCACTGGGGAGAATGAAATGAGGTAGAAAAATTAAGTTTCTGACCCAAGTTCTGTTCAAAAGTACTGTCAGTAGCTTGTTGTGGTTAGACAATGTCTTCGATAGCTGATGCCATTTGTGAGTCTGTGATTTCAAGGGCCTCATTGTAGAACTTTCTCCGGTTGTCACAGTATTGTCTGGGAGTGTAGGTGAATGTGTCTTACTCATTGACTCTGATTCTTGCTCTGGTGTATTGCAATCCAGGATATCCCCCCGGGTGTCCATTTTGATTTTCTGGTGTTTGCTCTGACACAGTTGAAGCCATTACTTTTGTTGAGCAGCTAATCCTTAGCAATGGAATTAAGGGGTCTGGCAACCATCCGCCAGATTCTTTTTGTATCCATCCTGCTCATTGTAAGGCAAGGTCTGGAGACCATTCAGAGGGATTTAAGTCATTCAGATTGTCCTGAATATTTACAGAGTCTTGAGTCAATAAACTAAAACGAAATACTTCAGTAGACGGCTTTTTCCCTGCATTGCCTTCAGAGCTACAAGCAAGGCATTTCCTTTTATTTTTTTCTTCTTCCAGTTTCTGTCATTGGGTTCCATAGCAGTTTTCTGCTGAAGTTAACAATCAGATAGTCAATGTTTTTCTTCTAAAAGATTTGACTGTAAATTCTGTTCAGCCAGGGCCAGATCCATCATGTCTGTATTCTGCATATTTTGCTCAGTAATTCCACATTGTGGTTCCAAGTCCACTGAAAAAATCTCCATTGCTGGACCTGCAGGAGCAGAGATCTGTTCTACTGCAGATACACCAGCCAACTCCCCAACTGGAGAGTCTGCCATCAACAAGGGTCCCCTACAGGTCAGTAGGGGAATTTTTTTATTGAAAACAGAATACATAACATCAGGTAAAGATAACATCCAAAAAAAAAAAAAACGAGGGAAAATCAACAAGTGTCACACTGAAATTCAGTTATACACTCAGAAAATTGTCTATGTATATAAAAGTTGACACCAGTAATCTCAAAAATACATTGCAGAAGAACATAAGAAATAAATAACTACCCTAACCAATGCACATGTTACCAGAGATCATTAAACTTCCCTCTATCAAAAACCGTATGTTCCCTTTGTTTAAGCTAGGTCAGTGAAGCCTCAACACTGGCTAATAACACTGATGATAAGGTATTAACATGCTGTAATGAAAACTTACATCGAGCCTGCCATAAATGGTATTTGAGGCAGGCAAATATAACATTCAAAGTACTCAGATGATATTTCTTACAGAAACCTGTATATTCACCTAAAATTAGACATTCATATTGGAGATGTTGTAAAGGGCCCCAATTCCACCTGATAGAACAATCTCTCCAAAATTGTTTCACATAAGTGCATAAAATAAAGAAATGTTCCATTGTTTCCTCCTGCCCCTTACACTCAGGCCTTAGACACTGTCTGTCCATCAATGGTTTATGTTTCCAATTGCCCTTCACCCCCAATCTACCATGACAACTCAGCCACTGCATGTCCCACATATGTTGTGGGATCCTCCTATCCTGCAGAAGTTTTAAAGCCAAATCCAATTTGGTGGGAAGACATCTAGGAAAGTCAACCCTAGGGGTATGAACCTTTGTCATTACAGTGACATATAATGCCTTTCTTTGTGTGTTAAAATAATCAAATTTACTAAATCCCCATAATCTACATTTTTTAACAGTAGTGTTAGCAAAGCCTGGAACAGAAACTGTCCCACAAAGTTTAGGAACCTCTGTAACCCAGGCTTCCTCAAAAGCCTGAAAGTGACCCCTAGTCCAAGGATCCCACAATGAGGTAGTGTTTTTTTTAGTGAAGAACCAAAAGTCAAAAATATAAAAAAAGAATAAAAAAAAAACTACTGGGTTAATCATACCCAAACTGCCCTGGGAAAACTGGAGATATGTAAAATCTCTTTTAACCAGATTTAGCCAACTACCCCAAATCATCTGAAAAAATACACTAAAAAGCCTTGTTTCCAATGTGCTGGGAACTGGAAAAACAAAAGCCAAATATAAAAAAAAAAGTGGAAGTAAAAATTGATTAATGAGCTGGACTCTTTAATTTTCCAAATGCCTAGGACTTCCAGCGTGACACTTTTTGCTCTCCCAATAGCAGTTTAGTATTCCAGTTATGGAAAGCCAGGTCCCCAGCTCCAAATAGACCCCCCAAATCTTCAGAGGCCCTTTCTGCACTGTTATGCCAGCAATAGAATCAATTTGATCATTAGAACCAATCTGCAACACATTATTTTTATTATAATTCAAACCAGTCCTGGACAACTGAGCAAAGTTATCAAATAACTGTAAAGCTCGCACACCAGAATGCACATCAGAGATGAAGAGACACACATCATCAGCATAAGCAGAAAGTTTCAGAGTAGGGATAGTAATTGAGGGAGACAATCCCACAATATCTGTAGCATTCAAAATGACTCTAACCAGGGGGTCAAGACTAAAAATATACAACAGGGGGCTGAGGGGAAACACCTGTCGGACCCCTCTCTTCAACAAGACCGGAGTACCTAAAACATTTTTCACCGATGGGCAAGTATAAGCCTGAGTGTATAAAAGTTTAATCCAAGTGACCAAATTTGGTGGAATACCATAATTAAATAACACTTCAAACAAAAAGTCATGAGAAACATTATCAAAGGCCTTGGCCTGATCAAGTGCCAATACAAAACCTTTTAATTTACCCTGAGACCCATATTCAAAGACCTCCCTCAACAATCTTAAATTCAATTGTATATTCCTACCAGGGATCGAGCAAGTCTGTACAGGGTGAATAAGTTCTTCAGCAGCCTTCTGTAACTGCTTACATAAAACATATGACAACATTTTATAGACAGTATTCAACAGACTGATCGGCCTCCAATTGGTAAGGTGTTTTTTATCACCTCCTTTATATATATAAATCAAAATAGCATTGGTAAATCCATGTGGCACGGTACCAGAATCACTATATCATTATAAGTAGTCACCAACATTTCACCAAGCACATCCTTAAATGCTTTAAAAAATTCATTCGTGAGGCCATCATCCCCGGGGGGAAACTCCATCCTTTAAACTAGAAATAGCCCCTAAAACTTCAGGAAGCATAATGGGTCCATTAGTGGTTGAAACAATCTGTTCCGAGAGCTAAGGAGTGGAACAGGTCACCATCTGATTCCAAACCAACTGTGAACAAAAAACATTCCCCAAAGAAGCAGATAGTTTCCTTAATAACTTCCAAACTCTCGACTACTGAATGTTTTAGAACCCCAGCTGAATCATATACACCTGTCATTACTTTATGTTTGGTTTTACATTTACATGCTTCGAAAGGGTCGGAGAATGGCTGAAATTACCTTCCAAACTTAAACTCAACGGATAAAAATGCAGCCCTGGAAAAATGATATGCCTTCATGTTCTCTTTAATTTTATCAATTTGTGACCTAACCCTACAGTCACTAACATTCTGGAGGGACGTCAATTTATATAACTGGTCCCTATAATACAAATACTGTATGCATGCAGCATTTTCAGTTAGTTTCCCCAATTTAAAAAAAAAGATCTTTAAGATCGGCCTTAGTGTCCAACCACCAACTACCCCAATCCTCGTACATGTCTGCTACAGATTTACGATGAAGAAGGCACCTAGAAACCTGCAACTTAATATCATTATGAAATAGTACTGAGGAATTTAATTTCCAATGTCAAGGGATGGCAGGGAATCAAGGTGAAACATTCCCAAAACCAAGTGTACAGTGCAAAAATTATGATCAGTAAATTCACTCAAAGATACAATCATTTTCAAAACATGCAGAAGTCTAGAAACAAATAATCAATTCTAGTAAAGTGTGCATTTCTTCGATAAGTAGTGCCACCTTGCTTATACAAAGAACGATAAGCATCTTTTAACATGGCTGTGTCTAATATACCCCTTAATGCATTGGGAGTCACAACAAGTCTTTTTTTCCACACCATCCATGAATTTAACATCCAAACTGCAGTTCATATCCCCTTCCCAGATGACAGATCTAGTGGTAAATAAAAAAGGTTTAATTTGATTAAACAAATCAGTCCTAGAGCTCTAACTCTGGGGAGCATATGTATTAATAAGGTGTAGAAAAAACCTTGAAAAATACAGTCCAGAACCATAGCTCTGCCTGGTATCAAATCTATAAACTTTTGTACCCTGATGTCATAAGTATGAAAAAGGATACCCAGACCATCTGCCGCATCAGTCCCAAAAGACCAAAAGGAGGGGCCCCAGGGCCAAGAGCGTTTAGATTGCACAATATCAGTGACATAATTAAATCTGGTTTCTTGCAAAAATATTATTTCCACCCATAGGATAGTAAGACAATCAAACTATGCCAGATGTCGTTTAGCATTTTTTATGCTACACGTATTGCAAGAGACCAAATGTAAAGATGCCAGGTTAAAAAAGAAAGAAGAGTTTATCCCATCTCAGGTACTTTTTTCCTTTTTCCCCCCCTTTTTTTTCTTCACCACCTGAGGCCCAACCAATTCCTCGTCGCAGTCCATTTTGGACACAGCCCCTGAAATGGAAGAATTATCAGACTCCAGCTCACCCTCTACCTCCAATAGTATATCAAATGAATTTTTTGTAGGCACAGGCATTGGCAAAGGGGATATTTTACTAGAAGACCTAGCAATGTGCTTAGCAGGAATTTCAAAGTTAGCTGAGGGAGGAGGCATACTAGACTCACCACCCCCTTCCCCTGTTTCATCAGCGGGCTTCATAGGAATAACCGAAGGAGAGGGGTTAACCATGACAACCTGGCTTGGATCATGAGCTGTCTTCCCTGCAGCCGAGGATGCTGGGGATGAGGACAGGGGTGGGGTGAACTGGGGGAGTCAGGCCTAGAAGGCCTATATTTATCTTGTGCATCAGAGACCAAATCATCCTTGTTTAGGCCACCCTGCCTGTTCTGACCTGCCCAGGGACACTGATGGTATGCATGACCTCGTTACTCTCAAAGATTACATTTGTTCACATTTCTACTGACATTACTAATGTGATCATAATCCCTACAAAGTGCGCAAATCACTCTGTCACAAGTACTGCTCAAATGCCTGCGACTCCCACACTTGTAACAGGCCTTAGATTGTCCGGGGTAGAAAACAACCCCTCTGTCTTTCTCTAGAAAAAAAATGTTGGGGATGTGCTAGATGTCATTCCCTTGCATTAACAATTTTACTTTAAAACACCAGCTACCCATCCAAATACTCTCTGAATCTATTATAGCAGAAGGGGGACCCAAGACCTGACATTTTTTTTCCAACCAAATATAAATGTCTCCCACATTTACCCCTTCATTCCTAAACATAACATTTATAGTTTTGTAAAGGGGTTTAGTCAAAGGAATGGCCCAAAATGGGTCCCATAAAGGTAGATGTTTCACAGTCTCATATTTTCTCCAGAAAGAGTCTAAACCAGAAAAATTCCTAAAACTGACATCAAAAGTATCTTCTCCTCTGATGTTAATAAGGGCATAAATGTCAGAGGCAATGAAACCCATCAAGTCTTTCAATAAATGTTTGGTAACATATTGTCTGTCTGGATGATCCTGCAGCTCACCCCATAGCGGAGGCGAACTGCATTTCTCCGAGGTGCTTGGTCCACTTTGTTATTTTTAAATAAGTCAGAGAAGATGGGCCCCTTCCGTTGATTTTCCTGCCTGGGAGAGGGAGGGGGTCCCCTTCTGGAACAGAGTCAGGTAAAGGAGTTTCAAAATCCCCTGTTGCATTTGTAGCGTGAACTGGGGGAACAATCTCAGGTGCTAGTGTAGTCAGTAGACAGTCAGGGCCGTCCAACGGCTTTCTGGACTGGCCAGAATTACAGTGCTCACCAGAAAAAGACATCCAGTCTGGGTCAGGTATCCGTCTCCCGTCCTCTGTTCTCATCCATCCTGATTGAAGTAGGGAATTCTCAGCAGACCAGTCATTGGCGGCTACTGACCAAGTGCACACTGTTAGTAGAGGGTGATCTAGGATTACAAATATATATAAATATATATATATATATATATATATATATATATAGGTCATTTCTATGTTGTTATACATTTTGATAGAAAATCTAATAATTATGGTTATTTCTCAGAGCAGCAGGTGGTACTGTGAGCCATAAATAGTATTACATTATGTTTCATATTAGAACGATAGAGTAGTCACTACTATGCAGGGTCATCACAATAAAATGATGAGTCAAACAGTGTGCACTTGATCTGTAGAGGGTGCTCTAGGATTACAAATATATCTACATATCTATATCAATATATATATAGCTCTCTCTCTGTATATGTGTGTGTATGTGTGTGTGTGTGTGTGTGTGTGTGTGTGTGTGTGTGTGTATATATGTATGTATGTATGTATACGTATGTATGTATGTATACGTATGTATGTATGTATACGTATGTATGTATATATATATATATGTATGTATGTATATATATATATGTATGTGTATATATATATATATATATATGTGTACATATATATATATATATATATATATATATATATATATATATATATATGTATAATATATTCATGCATCAATCGATGTTTGTTCCACAGTGACAAAGTGAGAAATTGTTAGGGTTGAGAAGCCCTCCTAGCATCTCTTTCAGCCCACCCCCAACCAGCATAGAGGCGTTGGGTCATCACCCCAACCTCACCCCCACATGTATAAACAAGCTGAGGTATAAGAAAATGGGGTGAGTTTTAGGACCAATGACCCCAATGCTGGTTGGGGGTGGGCTGGGAGTGCAAGGGCTTTCAACCCTAACACCGAATTTTCTCACTTTTGTCACTGTGGAACAACCCTAACTGATGCATTAAATGGATTTTTTTGCCATGAATTTCCCTTCTTTTTGAGAATGAGGACTATAAATAGTGAATGGAATGTGGTGGTGGGAGCATGGGGCCCACCCACCACATGATTTTGTGTGACATAGTAACGGTAACTGCAATGGAAATCCAAGCACTAATGGTTACACACATGGTGACACAAATGTAAATGGTAAAGAAAATGTTAATAGACACGCTAGCGCAAAGTGATGCCAAAGCAAACAATGACGCAAACGGAGATGCAAGCGCGTACATAAATGAAACTGGTAATGCGCACGGTCATGGTACTGCTATTGTAAATGCAAATGGTAACTGTAATAGCAACAATAATGCCAAAGGAAAGAGAAATGCAAACGCAAGCACGTATGGAAACGCAAACCGTAATGCGCACGGTCACGGTACCGCAATTGTAAACACAAATGGTAACAGCAACAATAACACCAAATGAAACAGAAATGAAAATGCAAATGGAAGCGCATCCGGAAATGCAAACCGTATCCCGCACGGTCACGATACCGCAATTGGAAACGCAAATGATAATGGTAACAACAACAATAATGCCAAAGAAAACAGAAACGCAAATGCAAGCGCATATGGAAATGCAAACTGTAATGCTCACAGGCATGGGAACACAATTGGAAATGCAAATGGCAATGGTAACAACAACGATGATGCAAAATGAAAGACAAATGCAAATGGAAATGGAAGCATGGCCGCAAACAGAAATGGTAATGCGCACGGTGACGCAAAGTGAAACACAAACAGTAGTGAAGGCACAAATGGTAACAGTAAGGCAAACACAAGCACAAACAGAAATACAAAGGGTAACGCGTACGGAAACGTACATGGGAAAGCTAACACAAACGGTTACGGAAACACAAGTGAAAACATTACGTCTGACAGTAACTGGAGCGCACACCCTGGATTTCCCCAATAGCTGCATAGAGAAACACAGTGACTACAAAGAATGTATGCATAATAATGGGCCTCTGACCAGAAAATGAGGTATTGGAATACTAAATTGCTTATATCTCAGGAACTGTACAACGTAGAGAAAAATTAAAATTTCCTATGATTCATGACTTTCCTGGCTACGTTTGCACTTTTCCGACAAAAAGTCCGTATCTTGCACCGTTTCCGAGATACGGGCCCCAAAAGGCGCAGCGGACGCCTCAATGTTAGTCTATGGGGAAATGCATCAACTTCGGAATACCGTAACTTTGCATCCCTGCAATATTTTTTCACCAAACCACTAAACAGCACATCTGTGAGATGTTGGCTTTCTTCCCTTCAAATTTCAGCCCAAAAGACCAAACTGTTGTTTTTCAGCAGGGTGGCAAACAATTCCTGTCATTTTGGCCATAGTGTTGTAAAGTAGTGTTGTGAATTGTGACACTTTCGCAAAAAAAAATCACGAAAGTGTAGCAGGTGTACTTTGCAACACTACTTTTCCCAAAAATTTCAAAAACATATTTCTGGGGTGTTTGATGCTCGACTAGGTAAAAGCAAAAAGAATTGTGTCCCTAGATGGTCCCAATTTTAAATGCCAATCATTTCTGTGATCAGTAACTGAAAAAAAAAATGGCTGACTCACGACACTACAGGGGTCATTTGCGACACTGAAAACTGCATTTGTGTCACTGTCAAACTTTTTAACTTTTTCCATTGTCTATAATGGGAAACTTGTTTTTTGAATAACTTTTGAACCGTTCAATATTTTTTCATGAAATCTTCAAAAGGCACATCGGGGAACCCGACCACATGTTCCCTGAAGTTTTTGGACTGGTCATGCAAACTGTGCGACCTGTAGGCACAAGAAAAGAATGCGAAAAAAAAACATAAATGCGCCCTAGAATGTCACTTAATAACTCCGCAGCCGTATATCCGGCCGGTACGTAGATCCCAAGATCTATGGTTATGCCCTGTGCCTGCCAAATTTCAGGCAAATTCGCTGAATGGTGGCAAAGTTATTAAGGTGCAAAGTTTCACTATTTAACCTTAAATGAGGTACTCAACCCTAACTATGGTAGCACTACAGTGCTTCCATTTTATATATATATATATATATATATATATATATATTAATATGCAATAGGAGTGTCCATATATGTAGTTAAATAAACCCATTTATCTGAGTCACTGTATGTATAAATAGATTTATAAAATGGGCTTAAAAATTCCAAGCCACTGATTGGCTACAACATCATCTCAGCCGTGTCCTTACCAGATGATATTGTAGCCAACCGGCACTACCCTCCAGTCCCGGGCCCCAGAACACCACAGAATCAGTGAGCTGTGCCAGCCGAAAACAAAAACAAACTGGCACAGCTAACAGCGCAACAAACTGAAACGGCACTTCCTGCCTCGCAGCTGTGAACCTCGCACCGGGGCAATCTCGCTTACAGTAAAACTCTGCCAAAAAAAAAAAAAAAAACTCTTCAAACCATGGAAAGGCTACACAGTTAAGTGAAACAAACCTTTTGCCAAACACTTTGATGCCAGGCAAAGCCGAACACACGTCCTAAGTGCTGCTGCAGTAGTAGTGCAAGTGGAACTTCCTGATCTATAAAATGCCCACTCCCCACAAAACAGTGAAAAAAGGAAACACTCACTGTGTCTAACCTCCCCCTTCCTACAGAAGCCCTAAATAACTTTGTCTCACTGCCCATTTCTTCCTTACAGGCCAGTAACTTTATTTTACCTACTGCCCGACCCGTTTCTTCTTCAGACAAGTGCAGCTCTCACTCCCGCTGCTAAGCCTTTCTGACATCTCCAAAATCCCCGTCACCGTACTGTCCTTCTAATCCGAGCTGCAGCAACCGACAACTTCACGCAAAAAATTTGGCCCATTATGAAAAAAAACATTTATTCTACATTCAAACTGATCAAGTAACAGTTTGAAAACTGCCGCATCGGACCACAAAGCAGGAAACAACATTGTATGGCGGCACCTGTGGGACATATTTGGTCCCAGTCAGCCACGCCATCCATCCATCTCCTGAAACCACAAGGAAAAAATGATGTAAAAACAGAAATTAAACAATGAAAGGAGGGAAAATAAATGCTATCTGTATTGGGGTGGGGGGGCGGCAGCAAACATAGCAGTGACTACATAATTTCACAGGAGACATGGGCGCTCCCGTGTCCATTAGCTGCATGTAAGTAATATTTTCTGGTCTTTTTTTAAAACAAAAAAATATATACTTTGGGGGGTTTCTGTGTGTCTGTGGGCTGGGGTGGATGGGGGGCAGAAGAAACACAGATACCACACCAGTATCAGCTAGTAATGTTTAATGAAAAAGCTCCTTTCCAAGAGACTAAGAGGAACTATTTTTTTTCAAACAACATAATCATATCTCTTAATGTTTTTTATTTACACTTACGTTATTTTTTTTAAACTAAACTTCTTTACCGTAGGGCCTATTTTATAGCGTTGAATCACACTGAGTGTGGGTTACTGCTGATAAGAGCACCCTAGGGAGCAGGCACCTCATGCAAGCTCAGTGCCTTAGCACACCCCTGGGCGTGCTCTTAGCACGTAACCCATACCTCGTTGTGTGTTATTGCTTGCTTATACATACAGTGACCATTTATACACACAGTTACTATGTCACAAATCTCTTTGGAATTCATTTGGAATGTTCGTCCTCAGAAGCAGTACTAACCATGTTCAAATGGGAATAACTTTAAAACGAAAAAAGATAGCATGGTACTGTGAGCACTAAAATTGTTCAGCACAAAATTATCTACAAAATGGGTGGTGTTTCATTTATAGATACCTTATAGATTTTTTACAATTAGCAAAAAAACAGAAGCAAATTAGATTTTTTGTTCACTTTTTTGACAAACAAATGTGAATAACTTTAAAACAAAAAATGATAGCATGGTACTGTGAGCACGAAACATGTTCAGCATAAAACTATCTACAAAATGAGTGGTGTTTCATTTATAGATACCTTTTAGTTTTTTTTTTATAATTAGCAAAAAACAGCATAAAATTCAATTTTCTTTTCCCTTTTTTGACAAACAAATGTGAATAACTTTTAAATGAAAAAGGTAGCATAGCACTGTGAGCATGACATTTGTTCAGCAAGAAGTTTTCTACAAAATGAGTGGTGTTTCATTTAATAGCAACCACTATGCTAGGCAGACATACTCTAGGAAAGTTAACCAAAATGCCCAGAAATTATCATTTAAAATAAAGATAAACAGTCAAAACAAAATGTTCCTGCACTGATAGAAAGCATCCCTATTGCACAAATGAAATATACAATGGTGAGCTGTCAGATAAATGATTTATCTACACTTGTGCTGTTTGACCTCGGACACCTCACTCGTGGCTTACGCCACTCGTGAAGTTACCCGAGGTCAAACAGCACTTGTGTAGATAAATCATTTATCTGACAGCTCACCATTGTATATCCCTTATATATATATATATATATGTATATATATATATATATATATATATATATATATATATGTATATGTGTGTGTGTGTGCCATTTCTATGTTGTTGTACATTTTGATAGAAAATCTAATAATTATGGTCATTTCTCAGCACCGCAGGTGGTACTGTGAGCCACAAATAGTAAGGCATAAAACATAACATATGATCAGTAACCCTCTCTCTTAGTTCAGTTTAGACAGAAATCAATACTGGCTAATGGTATTATTCTTGTACAAATGCAGTTTCATAATAATTGCTAAATGAATCATTTCTAACAATAAGGCAAAAAGAAAATACACATAATAGAGTACATTCTCCCTACCCTAACTACATTCCTAACACAATACAGCCTTACTATCCTTACTAAACATACAGCCTTTGCTAGCTAACACTAACTAATGACATCACAATGGTTCATAGGAGGGATGACTGTAGGTTGGACAGGGCTGCAACACTTTGACACATTTATTTACAGAATATGCCAAAGTGGGCATTTTTGCATAAGAAGATGCTATCTGTGAAACTGCGCATTTTAAGAATGTGAAATTTTGTTCTTTAAATAGGACAAAAGTATTCAGGAAATGAGCAAAACTTTATGAAAACTGTGTGTATTCCACATAAGTTGCATGAAAAAGAATTTTAAACATTTTTCCCAGCTTTAGTTATGAGTGATAATGGTATATATTCCTCAGATGGAAATTGAATCTTGCACCTATGTTGAGGAGGGGGAAAACAGTTACGGAGCTAGAGGTGAACAACTCTTTCACAACACATGGAGACTGTGGGAGAGTTTCTTGTAAAGACTCAATCCATTGATCCTTACAGTAGTTTCAAGTTATTGGGAGCTGAGCTTTTACTACAGGAGTTGTTTACACAGTAGACTAGAAGGCTTACAAAGCTGAGTGCTGAACATATCTTGTACCACTTGTTGATATAGACTTAGGAGTGGAGCGTGGTGTTTGCAAAATAAACTGTGATGTATAGTTATATTCTCAGTTACACAGAAGGTAATGACTATATTTGCAACTTTATTTCACTATAATAACTGGGGTGCCTTTTCTGTCTTAGGAAAACCCAGTTAAAATTTGTTGTTACCAACTGGTTGTAACAGCAAACAGGCACCGGGTTTCCATTGTTGAATGCATGTGCACACTACTTCTTTTGCACATAGCTCCTTCTCACTGCACCTCCTTACACAGCTCTTTACTTATTTGACATTGGATTTTACCTGTCAAAACCACAGGCAGCAGTTCATGGCTAAATAACTGTCTCCCAGTTAGTGTGCTCACGATCACAAAAAATAAATTGAAACTTAAAACCACACTTCAACTTACCCTGCCTGAATGCACACAGCTGTTACTGTCCTCTTAAACTAAGAGATGAAGAGAATGTGACAGAGAGAGAGAGAGAGAGAGAGAGAGAGAGAGAGAGAGAGAATGACAAAAGCACAAGAAGTCAGCACTAATACTTTAAACAGCAAAACCATCTACTGGTTATACTGTACCGTCTTACGGCTGCAGTAGGGTGAACCCTGCAGACCGTTTGTGAGCAGAATAAGGACTTCACACCAACTAAACAACATATAGGAGTTGCTTCACAGTCACCTTCATGGTCTGTGACGCACTCCACTGCACTATTTTTCACTGTCCGGAGGTCCCGATCAGAACTGGCATTCCAAAACATAAGACACAAACAAATATAAAACATAAAGCAATGATAGAAACATAGAAACATAGAACATAGAAGTTGACGGCAGATAAGGACCGCAAGGCCCATCCAGTCTGCCCATTTCTTTTTCTACCTTATAAATGTGCCATCGGCCTTTGCTCTGTCAGTGACCTATCTATTCATTGTCATTTGTATTGCTCCCTTATGCCTATCCCATGCCTGTTTGAAGCCCTGCACTGTATTCATAGCCACCACTTTTGTGGTAAGCCATTCCATGCATCTACCACCCTTTCTGTGAAAAAGAATTTCTCACATTCCCCTTAATTGGCCTCCCTCTAATCTCATGCTGTGTCCTCTTGTCCTGCTATTTTTCTTATATTTAAACATGTTAGACTCTTTCACTTTGTTTATGCCCTTGAGGTGTTTAAATGTCTCGATCATATCACCTCTCCCTCCTTTGCTCAAGGGTATACATATTGAGCTCCGTTAATCTGTCCTCATATGTCTTCTGATGCAGTCCTGCACCATTTTGGTTGCCCTTCTCTGGACTGCCTCAATTTGGTTAATGTCCTTGTGAAGGTGTGGCCTCCAATACTGCACCAGTACTCCAGATGGGGCTCAACTAATGTCTTGTACAGAGGATTATTACCTCCTCTTATGACTTGTGATACCCCTACTAATACACCCTAACACTCCCTAGCCTTACCTACTGCTTTAGAGGTCTGCTTGATGATTTTAGGTCATCAGTGATATGATGCCCAAGTCTCTTTCTTCCTTGTGACTGCTAGCAACTCCTTCCCAGCCTATAAGTGGCTTCAGGTTTCTCTTCCTATGTGCATGATTTTGCACTTCTTTGCATTAAATCCCAGTTGCCACTCTTCTGACCATTCTGCTAGTTTATCCAGATCTCTTCTCATTCTGCCCACCCCATCTGGATCATCTACTTGTTGCAGATCTTGGTGTCATCTGCAAACAGACGAGCTTTACCTCTAGTCCATCTGCAGGTCACTAATGAAGATGTTGAATAGGACTGGCCCCAGGACTGATCCCTGAGGTACCCCACTTGTGACTTGCATTTCTTCTGACTGTATACCATTTACCACCACTCTCTGTTTTCTGCCAGTCAACCAGTTTGCCACCCAGTTGACCAACTTCTGACCCACCCTGAGCCTACCTAGCTTATTTATCAATCTTCATGTGGAACAAGTGTCAAAAGCTTTGGCTAAGTCAAGGTAGGCGACATCAACTGCTCCCCTTGGTCCACCACTCTGGTTACCCAGTCAAAGAAATCTATGAGATTGGTTTGACAGGACCTTCCTTTTCTAAACCCATGCTGTCTTGGATCCTGTGCCCCTATGGATTCCAGGTGTTGCACTATCCTTTCCTTAAGGAGTGCCTCCATAATCTTGCCCACTACTGAGGTAAGACTGACCGGTCTGTAGTTCCCTGCCTCCTCCCTGCTACCACTCTTGTGGAGTGGGATCACATGAGCCCTTCTCCAGTCTTCTGGGACCTCTCCTGTGCTCAGAGACTCACTAAACAATTCTGCTAATGGCTCTGCTAGTTCCTCCTTTAGCTCCTTAAGTACCCTGGGATGTATGCCATCAGGTCCCATTGCCTTATCCACCCTGAGCTTAGCAAGCTCTTGAGGACCCTTTCTTTTGTGAAGGGGTAGTGCACACCCTCCCCCTGTGTCCATGATGCTGAGCTGTGGGCCCTGCCCTACCTTCTCTCAGTAAATACTGAGCAAAAGTATCTATTTAGGATAGATGCCTTTACAGGGTCCTCCTCCTCACATGCTCCCTTTTCTCCATTAAGCTTAGCAATACCCCTCTGGACTTTCTCCTTTCACTAATGTATCTATAGGAAGTCTTGTCACCTTCTTTTACTGTTTGTGCTAGTGTTTCCTCAGTTTGGGACTTTGCCTGCCTTACTGCCTTACCTGCTTCCCTTAGGGCAGTTTGGTATGCCTCCTATCTTCATCCCGCTGTGTTCCTTATATTTTCTGAAGGCCAGCCTTTTGGCTCTGACCTTTTCTGCTACTGTATTTGAGAACCAAAGTGGTTTTCTTCTTTGCACTTCCTTTTCTGTCTAACACAATGGGATGTTGCTTCAAGTATTGTATCCTTAATGCTTGCCCACTTTGCCTGTACCTCCTCACCTGTGTTTTTTGCCAGGGCTAGCTTAACTCTGTTGGCCATCTTATCAAAGTCAGCTCCTCTGAAGTCCCATATTTTTGCCTTGGAATGGGATGATTTAGATGTAGTAGCCAAATTGAACCATACCATGTGATGGTCACTGGCCCTCAGGTGACCTTCTACCTGGAGATCTGTGATCCCTCTTTGTTAGCCAGTACTAGATCTAGGATAGCCCTGTCTCTTGTGGGTTGCTGTACCAGTTGTTTGAGGCCCTCCCCTGCAGGAATCCACTATGAGTCTAGTTCTGGCAGATGTTCCTGCTGGTATTGACCAATCTGTATCTGGCATGTTGAAGTCTCCCATTATCAGAACCTCCCTTTAGCTGTCATGTTTTGTATATCTTCTAACAGTAATGTGTCTATGTCCTCCCTCTGGTCTGGGGCCTGTAGACAACCCCAGTTCTTATGGCTGTCCCATTTCCTGTTTCCAGGGTGACCCACAGTTCTTCTGGCTCCTTATGTGTATTCTGAATTTCTGTAGCTTTGATATTTTCATTAACATACAGGGCCACCTCCCCTTTTGCACTCGGTCTCTTCTGAACAATACATAGCCAGGTACTGAAGTCTCCCAAGTGTGGTTACTGGTAAACCACGTCTCACTAATTGCTACTATGTCCAGTTTAGCCTCTGACATTATTGCCTGCAGGTCTGGGATCTTATTTCCCAGGCTGTGAGCATTGTGTACATGATTTTCCATTGGCCAGATTTTGGTGTGTTAGTTGTTGGGTGAAGTTTGGCATTACCCCTGTGCATCATATGGGGAGACAAACCTTTTTTCTTACCTGGTGATGCAAATGAACGGCAAACACGCTGAATTCCTGTTTGACCACTAGCTGAGGGGGGAAGGGTGTTCTTCCCATTCGACGTATGGGGTGCTGCACCCCTCTCCCCATTTGCTAGTTTAAATATTCTGCAAAGACGTCAAACTTCTGCCCCAATGCACTGACTCCCTCTTTAGTCAGATGCAGTCCATCAAATTTAAAGAACTTTGCTCCCAGAACTGTTGCCAGTTCCCACAATCCGTGTCCTTTTCCTGGCACCAGTCCTTGAGCCACGTGTTTAGCTCCCTATCTCCCCTTCTCTGACCTTCCGTCCATCTGCTCCCTTCTCCCAGACTGGCAGGATCTCAGAGAAGGAGATGCCTGACTAATAGATGATAGTTTGTCACCCAGCCTAGTCAGGTGTTCCTTGGTCTCCACAACAGACCAGCTGGCGAGATCATTAGTCCCTATGTGTACTAGGACATCAATGTTTTCTTCTGCTTTGTGAACAATCTTAGCAATGCGGTCAGTGTCTCTCCATGCTGATGTACCTGGGAGACATCTGACCATCACCCCTGGCTGGAAATGGGTATCAACTCCCCGAATCATGGAGTCTCCTATGATCAGTAGTTTTTTGGATTTCCTTTGTGCTTGTTTAGTTTTGGTTCCTGATTTGGGTGAGTATTGTTGTGCTAGCTCCTGTGCCGTAGTGTCCTGCTCTGCAGGATGGTTATACCATGCTCACTTTTAACATCACCTTCCACTACGTCCCTCAATGAGCCAAAAGGGAAATAAAAGAACACTCTGTGGTTGACAGCACCGGCTGCACCGAGACCCCACTGGCTCAATCAACTCCAATGGCTGCCAGTAGAGCGACGGACGTCTGTATGGGTGAATCTGCAATGAGGTGCACTGCATGAGGGCTAACCCGTGTTAGAGGGGTAGGATCTATTACCCAGGTCAACTTGTGTCCGTGAGAAGAGTTAGGAAGAGGAGCAGTTGCAGCACAGACGGGGGAGCCTGGTGAGTCTCCTAAAATTAATATGTTACAGAAAAAAAGCAATGTACATGCTAGGAAGTTTAACACATTGTATGTGTTGCTTTCCAGATAAACACAACACTCGGGCAAAACCAGAACACATACCCAAGTTTGGCATTTGGTTGCTGTAATCAGACTGTATGTAGCCCAAGTTCTTATGTTTAGAAGGGGGGTAATGAGAGTGATAAATAATTTTAATGAGCTAATCTGCCCCTGACTTTTGTTCCTGAGATAAGCATCCCCCATAGTTTACCCCATGTGTCATCTTCTACTGTTTTTTGTCACTCCCCAATCCACAACCAAAAATGCACTATTTTTAAATATATATGTTTACCTCCCACCCACTGACCCTCCCTCTCAGCACCCACCACCCCACAGCCTCCCCCAGAAACATAAGTGACACTGGGGGTGTCCAATCTCCCAGTGAAGCGATAAGCAATCCACAACCTGTATTTAACCCTGTAGAAAGAAAAACATCCATCAATGTCTTTTGTGGCTGTTGCTGACCCCTCACCTGACCCTCCCACTCAGCACCCACCACCCCTAAGCCCTTACTTGCCCATTGGGGGTCCAATGCTGTAATAATCTCTGGACCACAGACATGTCTTCACTCTTTAAAGCCAGAATGTGAACTGAAGAAACAGGTATGTGGCTCAATGTGTTTCAATATGCCTTTCTTGGGATCCCCCCATGAACAATTGGACTGACATTAGGCAAATCTGTCCCAAAAGGTGATTTTGCAGTCCCTTACTGGCATTACCTTTTGGGCAGGATTTGAATATTTCCTCTGCCCCTCTTCATGAAGTGGGGCCATAAGAAGGCTATGTTGAAAATGTGGTGTAAAAATATTAAAAAAACAATAAAGTTATGAGTCTAAATTGAATTTTGTTAATGCAGGCTCATACCTTTGGTAATTTTTAATATTTTTACCTCAAATTTACAACATAGCCATATCTTTATAGCACCTCATGAATGTGACAGCTGTCATTTTTCGAATCCTGACCAAAATGTTTTATTACATCCTGAAAGGTGATTTTGCAGCCCCTACGTGAAATCACCTTTTGGGCAGGAGTTGAACTTTTTCGCTGCCCTTCATCACGAGGTGGGGTCATAAGAAGGCTATGTTAAATATTTGGTGTAAAAATATTAAAAAACAATACTTTGAATTTTGAGAATGCAGGCTCGTAACTTTAGTAATTTTCAACATTTTTACCCCCAAATTTAAACAATAGCCATATCTTTACAGCACCTCATGAATGTGACAGCTGTCATTTTTCAAATCCTGCCTAACATGTGCTTTTGCATCATGAGAGCTGACTTCTCAGTCCCTGTGCAAAATCACCTTTAGGCTAGGAGTTGAACATTTTCTCTGCCCTTCTTCATGAGGCAGGGTCATATGTTGAAAATTTGGTGTAAAAATATTAAAAAACAAATATTCAATATTTGTACCCCACATTCGTTGGCTGCCACCCTATTGACTCTGGCCAGAATTTGTTTTAATATAAAATTACTATTGCCTCATCCAAATTATGTTGCTGCTGTTTTGGTGAGAAGACACTCCCTAGCAATTATATAAAACAATACATAGGTGGTTGTGAAAAAAAAACACAAATTTCATACACACTATCATGGTGTGATGCTATTATAAACCACTTGAGCTTTGCTGTTGGGGTTTATGAAGCATTACACCACTTGGGGGTGTGTATAAAATATAGAATAATACATGAGTGGATGCATGTAACCAAAATTTTATGTACACCCGAGGTTTGGGATGTTACATAAACCCTGAGGGTGAAGCCTGCGGTGTTTATAAAAGCATCCCATACAGAGGGTGCCTGTAAAATTTCTGATTACACACACCCACCCATGTTTTATTTATTTAATTACTGGCCATCATTTTTTGACTAAACTCAATGCAAGTTCACAGTCAACCACTATTCCATTTTTTTCAGGATGGCACTTTTGTTACAGTTTTGTTTAATTTAGGGAGTTTAATTGATGGCATTGCAAACAGTTCTGTGATCTTACGCTGAGTGGAGTGCAAGTTAGATTGACAGATACTGATTATAACCACCCAGTTATAACGCAAAATATCAACCAGTCAGTTGTAACACAGAATAAAAGTACCATTGTCCATGTATAAAATACGTTGGCCAGTAATTAAATTCCCATTATGCACACCCACCCATATATTATTGTATATTTAATTCTCCATCTGATATGGGCAGAAGTTGGTTGTGTAGTACCATAAGAAGTATGGCGGTACTGTATATCCCCAACAGAAATTAACCATATTCCTTGAACAAGTTCTCCTTGTTATTTAGTTGCTTTCTATTTATATTTACATGAGTCAGCATGTCCCCATACTGTAGTACAACAAAGAAATATCAACGTATACTGTACTTATGTGAGGGCAGCGTGTCAGTATAATATAAGTTTATGGGCTCGGTGGGAGGAACTTTTATGGATATAATAGTCTCACCTTGGGCATTCTTAAGACCAGAGGACTGAGAATGGTACCCCATCAGGTAAGCGTTACCAGAGTAGCACTGCACAATAGAGCACTAGTCTAGTAATTGCTCACATGGACAGTGTGGGGGGTTTTACAGCACTTGCTGTAAGCACTCCCCTGGTTGCTGTCCAGGGTGCTGAACTGTTCCTGTGGTGTGGAGGGCTAGGGCATCAAACAACTCAGCCAGTAGTAGTAGTAGTGGAGACCAGGGTTCTAATCCTGGTCACCGACCTTTTGGCATACCTCAGGACTTAATTTTTTTATTATATGGGGCTGTAACTGCCCCACGTATTTTAACTTTCCCTGGGATCTGCTCCCCCTTGTAGTGAGAATCCTATTGATGAGGGGTGTGAGGGAAGAGCCTACCGCATTGGGGGGGTGCAGGGGGTGAAGCCCCCCACAAAAAAAGGTGCAGTTTTTACCGTATGCACCATGCTGACACTATTCTTGTTGGCACTCTTTGGCCCTAGTGCCACTGAAAATTGAAGGTGAGCAGTGAGGCAAGACTCTTAGACCCATAAGAGGCCCTCCAACTGGAGCCATAAACTTATTATAGATCACTAAAGTTTCAAAATTAAAAAAAAACTTATTTTTAATTTAAAACACTGATGCCATGAGCAGTAAACAAGAAGTCCATTACAGCGTCCTTTTAATTTAAAACATTGACACCATGTGCAGACGGTGAGAAGCCTATTACAGTGGCTCAGCACGTGAGATACACTTACAATAAAAAGAGTACCTCATATACAACAGAAGGAAGCACTGTGACTGGTTAGGGATGCTCCTGGGATCTACGATGAAGTAAATGAAAGACAAGCAGCATAATATTAAGCTCAGTATATGAGTATTACCACAGTTTACAGTCGGGGGAATTGAACAGTTTTTTTTTTTTACACAGGGAGTCAAGGCTTCCATGTGCATGTTAAGTGTAAGGCAAGATTTGCAGTGAGGAGAAACTGGTCTAGGAGGTGACCTATGCACAGAGTGGGTGTGTAACAGTTTGAAGATGTAGCTATAACTGGCTTCCCTAAATCTGACCAGGAGAGAGTTCCTTAGAAAACCTATTTGAAAAGGATGATTGACCTGCCTAGTATATCCAGGGATCTGAAAACATCTTGGCCTTGGTGTCCAGCGTGCATATTCAGACAGTTGTAACAGGGATAGTATGGTAGCCAGTTAATTGAGGAACTCATTCATCCAGTATTTGCGCAGGAAGGATATGCCATGGAAGCGTCACTGGGTATTTAGGTAAGACCAACATAATTTGCTATAAAGGCCACAGAGATGCATTACTAGGTGGCAGCTTAGGGCACACACCTGCAGAAGCATTTCACATGGTGTCAAGCCTAGACATTTGGAAGGGGAATGCTGACCCTTATAGACTGTCACTGTAGTAAATGGATGATGGAATTATTTTGGAGACAGTTACACTCCTAATAAATTGTAAGAAGCAATTTTTATTTCTATAGCGTGCACCCAACACAGGGGGGAGTTTGGCCAGCACGTGGTCTATTTGTGTGAGAATATTAGGTTGGGGTCTAGCCAGATGCCTACATATTAACATTTTGAGACTACATCTAATGGGATACTCTCTTGAGTTGAGCTCTTAAGTCCTAAGGAGATCTGCTCAAGTCATATATGCATGCTGAAAAGCATGGTGACTGTTTTTGACATGTTGAGGCAGTCTATTAGCCTGAAACGATGTATGTACATATTTGTTAGCTCATGCTGCTAGGACACAACCATTTTGGATCTGGGTCTACTAGCAAACAAGATGGTGTCATCTGTGTACATGTGTGTTTTGGATGAAACACAGGCCTGGGGGAGGTCATTTAATAAAATGGAGATGACGAGGGGTACTGAACCATGGAAAACTCCCATGTGAATAAGAACTAGTGAGAAAAGCACATCTGTGATACAGACAGCTTTGGTATGTCCAGAGATACTGTATAAACTCCAAACCACTTGACTGACAGTGTAAAGAGCCCTGCCAATACTAGTTCCATGAGCTGGGGCTGGTGGTTTACAGTGTCAAAGGTTTTGTTGGTTGACACCAGAGTACACCATGGAGATGGCCATACACTGACATAAGGGAAGGAAAGTTACAATAAACAATAAAAGATGTCCTCTAAGATATAGAAGCACAGAATTTGATGGCAGATAAGGACTGCTTATTACACTCAGTCTGACCATTTTTCCCTAGTTAGAGTATCACTGTAGACCGATTCCAATATTCAGCTCTTTCTCCCACCCCCTTCCTTTCCACTATGATTCCCTTGTGCTAATCGATCGCATGCATTCTTGAACCCCACCATTGTTTTTTCCCCCACCACCTTTATTAGAATGCATTTCTAGTAATCCACCACTCTTTCTGTGAAGAAGTACTTCCTCACACCTCTCTTTAATCTACCACCCTTCAGTCTCATAGCATGCTCCCTTTTTCGTGAGCACCTTGCCTTCTGAAAAATGGATCTCTTCTGTACCTTATTAACCCCCTTGAGTTATTTAAAGGTTTCTATCACGTCCTCTCACTTGTCTCTTCCAGGGTGCACATATTGAGGTCCTTTAGTTTCTCCTTATAGGTCTTTTGATGCAGACTCCACACCATTTTAGTTACCATCCTCTGGACTGCCTCCACTCTATCTATGTCCTTCCAGAGATGTGGTCTCCAGAACTGGACACAGTACTCTAGGTGGGACATGGGCATCACCATTGTGTGGTCCTCTGGCCTCATTGGACTGCAGGAAAGGACCACGGTTCACTCACCAAGCTCTGGAAACCAGCAAACCTGCAGGATGCCTGAAAGAGCTACACATGAAAGTCAAAGCCAAGCAGAGATTCTGAGAGCAAATGAAGCCACATTGAAGAATTTTGGGATGTATGGAAAACAGAAAAAAAAAGCACAAATAAGCAATCAGAAAGCAAGATTTGCATTAGTCCACCCCCACCCAAGCCACTCATGCACTGAATCTGCTCAGTGAATTACTGTTGAGTGTCTGTGGGATTCAGACCTGTTAGACTGAGTAAGAGAGAGCTAGACATGCTCGGCCTCTGGGATCACTGCCACCAGAGTTCCAAGCCTTGGACTGGGCCAAACAGACTGTAAGCCTGATGCTGAAAGTGCCTGCACTGGACTTCAGCCTTCAGAGCAGGAGTTGCATTGCTGAAGCTCAGTTTCCATGGGAGAAGCCAGCCTGCCTTTCCCATAGATCTTGCTGCAAGGGGTTGTCCCTGTAGAGGAAGAAGACATCTACAGGAAAAACAAAAAAGAAGGCATCCATACATCTGTCCTGTACAGGTGAATCTTCAACAGATAACTCAACAAGGAAGCACAAAGGACTGGGAAGCAAATTAGAAAGGTATTAGTGAAAATGCAAACTCTGGACAGCCCATTGTCTCTGGCATTTGACTGACTGGAGCTTCTATTTTCACTAAGACATCTACAGCCATTGGAAACTGACTGTCTTCAGATGAGTGAAGAAGAGCCCCGTACAAGGGGTGAAGGTGACTGACAAGGTGCATCTGTGCATCATCACAGCCCACACCCTTCACAACCAGAGGTGCACTGTGTTTGCTGCACCTTTAGCCAGAATTATTTGGAAAACCAGAGTGGAGAACATTTCCAAAATAATTGCTGGTCACCTGCATTTTTGACATTTATCTGTACTAACCATGGCCTCGCCTTGGAACTCTTGTAAATAGGGCTTAGTTAGATAGATTGGATCAGGGCTGCAGAGTCAAAAGATGTGCACACAAGACAGTTTGACTAAATTCTTATAAAAAATGTTTAAGGGACTGCTTGCTTTCACCCTATATTTGCCTGCATTGCAGGACTGTGATTTAGGATCTGCATCACCAACTAATTTCATATTTTGGTACACCATATCTCCATCGGGCCTGCAGCCTTTCATCATCCTGCTTGCACACATATAGACAAAGGGACTTTGGGTTTCTGGTGCACCGGTGGGAAAGTGTTGTCTGGCTCTGTGAGAAATTGCCTGTGATGGAGGAGGGTCAGAGTCAAAAAATGTGACCTGCCACTGATTATTTTAAATTATCTAAGTTACACATTTTCCTCTCCAGCTCCCTGCTCCTGTGTTCCTGTTCCCCTTAACAAATCTCTTCCTTGTTTTGTTGCATTTACATACTCATATTATCACTGCATTTTGTGTTTCTACTATACAGTATAATTGCATTTGATTTGTGGGATACTGTGTTACATGGTATCAGGTCATCTGTTATATTGTGGATGGGATACATACATGTTTTCATTTTTCCACCGCTGACGGGGGGCGGGGTGGGGCTCCATGGGTGGGTGGGGTGGGGGCCACTAGATCACCAGGTATTTTGATGGGGGGTGAGGATGCCACCCGCATTGGCTACTCATGTCCACCGGACCACCAGGGATATTAGGGGAGGTCTGATGCCCACTATTGGGCTACTCGGGGACTATTCTGTTATGCCCGCATCAGGCTGCTGGGGGAACTATTCAGTTATGCCCGATTGGGAGACTCGGGAGCTTAACATTATGCCCACCGGGCTGCTCGGGGGAGGAACTATTCAGTTTGCCCGCAATCGGGCTGCTGGGGAAGCTTAACATTATGCCCGCAATCGGGCTACTGGGGGAGGAAGCTAACATTATGCCCATGATTGGGCTGCTGGGGAGTTTACTTTATTCCCGCGATCGGGCTGCAGAGGGGCGCCGGTCCCAGGCTGCTGCGCCTGGCAGGCGCCAGGCGCAAGTCATTGGGGATTGGTGCACCTGCATGCTAATGGCATGCAAATGGGGCTGTAATTAGATGCAAATGGCCCCCCTGCACCTTGCATAAATTATGGCCCCATTTGCATGTCACCCTTTGAATATCACAGGTGCTGCGCATGGTGCAATGGAACTTGCGCCACCGCATCTCAATGCTCCACTCTGACCACTTGCGCTGGTGCAGTTTCACTGCGCCATGCACAGTGGGTGTGGCCAGGGGGCGATATTCAAAGAAGTCCATTGAATATCACCCTGGCCACACCCCTGCGCAACTCTTTTGAGCGGCGCAGGGGCTTGCGCCACACAATGGCGCAGTTTGAATATCTGAGCCATTGTATTAATAGATAATACTTTTTTGTTTTTACCTTTTCTTAATTTTGGTTATACTACTAGTTTGTAATTTCATTTTTGTTCATCTTATGTCCTTAATCTAATTCACTCTCCCCTTTAGTAAACTCTACTGTTCCTTGCTTTGACAGGTTTTGCCTGCAGAAACATTGAAAGATAATAAAAAAATGTTCAACAGCACTCTATGATGTGTAATACAAAAGAGAAGACATAGTCCTTCCTCATCCTTATAGGACTTGCTGTAGAATGAGTTCCCTGGTTATTAAATAATTTGAAGAGATGCAGTCACATTTTGGGCCATTTTGGCCTGTTTTAATGTGACAGTTAATAGTGTACCTACTTTTTATAAGGAATTAGGATACCTCCTAAAAATGTCCACCTCATAAAGGTGCAGCCAAAGACATAGTCAGAAATTTCCTGAAATGTCTTTGGTATCGCTAGAAACCCCCTGTCTGCAGTTCCACAGTAGGACAATTAGAGGGAATCTCTTTAGAAATGTCACACAATAGCTGGAAATATGTAACCATGTCTTTGGCAACAACTAAATGTAAATATTTAGAAGAATAATCAGTATTCATATAGCTGTTTTCATGCACATGTATCCCAGAGCACTTTACAAGCAATGCTAGACTGGTAGTGAAGTGACTGAATGTGTAGTGGCAGTCATTTCACACATCAATCACACACATCCTTGGACAACTGCATGAACCATTTTTTATGGGAAGGGGAACATTGGACTGGACACCAGGGAAATTTCCCTACTCTGGGGGAACCACTGTCTGTCAGGATGGCCACTTCTTCTGGAATGCCAGAGAGAATTGACGTGAAGGAGGTGGAGGATTTGGCCTCCCCCTCTACTTCCTTACCACATGAGGCTGAGAAATATTATGATGTACCTGCAGTGGTGGCACCAGATGAGTCCGTCAGTACAACTGGTACTGATATTGAGCTGAGGAAAAATGCACAAGAGCCTGAGTCTAAGGATTTACTGCAATCAGTTGCAGATGTGCCGGGGAGCTGGAGAAGTAATGATGCGGTCCACTGGGGAAAATGTACTAAACTTACAGATGTTGCTGCAGACTGAAGAAGAGTGCTTTCTAAAGTGCAAAGCAGAACTCCTGCAGGAGTTAGCCATCAGCAGAAGTATACTGGTGAGAAGGATGGAAGGGACTCCTCGCAATGGAACTACCTAGGTCCAGAGACAGCCTACTGTAACAGTAGTCACAGAAAGGATCGCATGCACTCAGGTGAACAAGAGTCAGGAAACCTTACTGGTAAAAATTGATGGTTCAGTACCAGCTTCAGGAGAGGACATCGTAGGAACAGGAGCAGATGATCAAACCTTTACTTTTCCAGTAGGTATGAGCAGTGACCCACTGTTTATCTTAAAAGGCAATAAACACAAACTCTTACAAAATGTCCTGCTAGGAATTGCAAAAATGGGCTGTCCACTGCCTGGCCTAAAGGGGGACATACAGTAACTGTTTTACCAGAGACTGCAGGCACACAAACTTGGTCAGTTGGGGCAGCTTTGAGATCTGCCTGGTGAGAGCACAATAATCGGATGGGGCACTGGGAGGCTGGTTCTCAGCTGATTGCTAGAATGAGGGTTATCATGAATACAGTGCCCCCATTTCCAGCACTTCTACATCCACATAATGCTGATGCTGCCTTAGATATGCAAGGTATGAATGTGGACCTGATCTCCTGCATACCCTCTCCTTTGCATCTTACGCAGTGCTTGCAGATGCCCTGTACCCCTGCTCCAGGGATCAACAAAGATGCACCCCAGAATCCGGGAGACAGGCTTCAGGCAGTTTGGCCACCAGGTCAAACATCTACAGGTCACATATCAACAAGGGCTAACAAAAAGATATTTGTTGTCAATAGAGGAGCTTCCACTTCCCGCAATGATCAGCTGTGTGGCAGGCCACAGACTTCTGAACCCACACCAGAAGCTGAAGGCACTTGGCCCAGGTTGTATGCCTCCTTTTTTTGAGCTCCAACATACCCAGCTAAGAGACACAATGCTGTGAGGCTATTATACAGAGGGGGTTTGGAATCCTTTCCATACAGGAAATTTGTAGCCAAAACGTTGTTAAAAGATTCAATGGATTTTTCTGCAGCTGAGATGTATGCACTAATTCATGTATCAGGGAAGAAACTTTTGACCTCAGCTTTAAACTGAACACTGGATTACAGAAATTCTGGGTGAAATACCATCTCTTGAAGTCCCACCCCCTGTGGGCCCCATTTGAAGTTATTCCTTTGACTAAACCAGCTAATCACACCATAACTGTGCTCTTTGGAAATGAAGGCATCAGCATTACTGATCTGGTGTATTGGTTGAAACAATGTTGCACGATCTTGGGAAATCCATAGGCCATATTTGATGATGAGCAGATTTGGACTGGGGGTTGGCAAATTCTAACAAATCTGAATAGTACTGATATTGGACTGGAACACTTGCCCAATTGTTTGTTTTTTTAGGGCGAGATGGGGGGTTCTGTTTTATGCAGGCCAACCTAAGGCATGCTGCTGCTGTGTATCTATGGGGCATATCAGTAGCCTATGTAACAAGTTGAAATGTACTATTTATAATGAGCTGAGTCATACCAGTGGCTTTTGTAAAAATGAACAAAAATGCAACCTGTATGAATCGTTGGGCCACAAGTATCATACTTGCCCTTTGGTGGCCCACAATCAGCCAGACAGTGAGGAACAATGCCTTCTGATAGCTTTTGCTCAAAGGGAAAGGTCTAATCAGCAAACTCCTAGGCAGCCTCCCTCTGCACCCCCCTTTCATCCCCCCAAGGGAGAGTGCCCCCAGGGAACACGCACCCCTGCCTACTAAGCAAATGGCTGCACCAGTTGAAGACACTGTAGAAAGAGTACTGGAACAGCCTCCTGTAAACCTAATTATTGACCAGCCAGCAGAGGTAGTAATGGAGACTATTCCTGTGGTACTTGAAAAGGATATGCCAGCACCCACCTACCCACAGAAGGAACAGCAGAAGACCACAATGGTGAATAGGAGGAAGCAGGCTTGGGAGATGCCAGCTCCTAAAATCTCAAAATCTGCTGAAATTTCTACTCAAAACAGGTTTGAGGTACTGATTGAGGTGGTTACTGCCTCTGGAAATGAGTCAGACACCTCCTCTGTATGGTCTTCAGTACAGGATCCTGAATTTGATATGGATAGCATGCCACCCTCAGATAATCACATGGAGGGGAAGCCACTGAAGAAGGGGAAAAGCAAACAGAGATGTACCGGGGCAAAGTCTAGAGGGACAAAACCTCCATGAATGACTTAGAATTGGATTAATCCATTCTCTTTTTGAACACCCATTATGCCTCCCCTGCTTTCACTTTACATTATCAATACTAACAACATAAAGAATCATAGAAGAAAGCAAGTAGTTTTCTCCTATTTAAAATCCTTTTCTTCAGGGATTTTTTTCATTCAGGACACCAGGCTACACACAAACTTGGAGGTTAAACAAACCACTTCTTTGTGGCAAGTGGGTCCCTCATATTGGTCCATTGGAAATGACTCCTGTTCTGGGGTGGCCATATTGTTTACAGCTATACAGTTTACTTTGATAAAACTAATTGATTTGTTACCAGGAAGGGTATTGATTTTAGACATCAAACCGAATTCTACACTGTACAGGCTGATTAATATTTACAATGCACAAACTAAGGCTGAAAGGATTGAGCTCTTTCAGGCCATACAACCATACTTACACTCATCACAAAATGTAATTTTAGGGGGAGATTTCAACTGTGGTCTAGGTTTAAGGGATAGAGGACGGAATACCAAAATGACAAAAGTCTTTTGTGACAAGTCCTTTTTTTAAAAAATGATCTCGACGGCAAATCTGAAGGATGCCTATTTTACAGTTAATGGAAGGTCTGATCCAACTTTCAATAAAGGGCCATTGGCCACAAGAATATATTATTTCTTTATCACCACACACATATTACCCCATATGTTTCAGCTGTTGCCTGTGGAATTTTCAGATCACAATATGATTCAGGTTACCCTTGGAAGCCGGTTGAACCCAGGAAATGGTCCAGGAGACTGGAAATTTAATTCCTCGCTTTTAGCACAGGAGGCTTTAATTACCAATTTGCAATACTTTACACAGGCTAGAAAATCAGTCTTCATAATGTACACTGACCCTTCTCAATGGTGGGAAGATACATTTAGGGATCTGTTTCCCCTTTTAAAAAAACATAGCAGAGGTCAAAGAAACTTGATATATATGAATTACTTATATAACAGAAAATTATTACAGAATTTACTGTCTCCGGCTCACACTTCAGGGCAGAATTTTACTGAGCAAATACAGCAAGTGAAAAAAGCCATGACACAGTACCATCTACAGCAGGCCCAGAGCCTGCAGTTCCAGTAAAGATATGGGACACAGGGTACTAGAAGCAATGTTTGCCCTTTGAACAATGTCAGGACAGGATTCAATATAAGTGTATGGAAGGACTTACAGGTCAAGATCAGCAGGTACACCCAGCACCACAAGAAATAATGCATATTGTTACCCAGTATTCGATAAGTCTTTTTCAGCCAGAAACTGTAGATTTGCCAGATCCAGCTGTCTTTTTTTCAGTCATACCAAGCCCCTGAGATAGCCACAACAGTACAAAATCAGTTAGTAATGCATATTTCACCTGCTGAAATAGTGCAGGCAATTTTGTCTCTACCTAATGGCAAAGCCCCAGGTGAGGATGGACTTACTGGCGAAATTTATAAGTGTATGGGACAAGAACTGACCTCTGAATTAGCTGCAGTATATGCTTATACTTTAGACAATCAGGCTATTTCATTATGTTTCTTGAATGGTAGATTGATCTTTTTGTTTAAGAAAGGTGCTATAACATTGCTAACTGGAGACCTATCAGTCTCCTTAATACTGATTTTAAAATATTATCCAAAATTTTGAATAAAAGGTTATTGTTAGTAGCAAAGGAGTTAATTTCTAAAGCACAAACCTGTGTCATTCCAGGTTGATGTATTATTGAACACCTAATTTTATTACGAGAACTTTTTGTACAAAATCGTAAGGTAATATGTCTAGTTTCTTGCTTTCCCTAGCTCAACAAAGGGCCTTTGATGCAGTGAGCCATTCCTTTTTATGGGCTGTATTAAAACATTATGGGAATCCCCAAAAATTCATTATGTGCCTGAATGGACTTTATTGGAATGCCACAGTCACTCCAGTGGTTAACGGGTGGGTAGGCCCTATGATTTCAGTTCTAAAAGGAGTACGACAGGAGTGTCCACTGAGCCTACTACTTTATGCATTTTGTATCTATCCACTATTACGTACACTAAATTCCTCCCCCAGGATAAGACAGAGTGTTACACCTGACTTCACTGTTCCTTATGCTGCTATTGCTTATGCAGATGATTTGTGTGTGCTTGTATCTGATGATCAAAGAGTGAAGGAAGTTACGTGCATATATAAACAGTATGGCCTAGTGTCTGGGGCCAATTTGAATATACCAAAATGTACAGGTTTTGAATTGGAACAACCTCAGGTTCTATTAGCTACAGTAGCAGATATTACTGTCAATAATGAACAAATTAAGTGTTTAGGAATTACCTTCAGGACATCACAGGATGATGTAGAAAACTGGACCACTAAAATTCAACAAGGCAAACATTTAGCAGCCTAATGGAATAGGTGGCAGCTAGGTAAAAAGAAGAAGATGTACCTTATCAAATCATACCTCCTTCCTATATTTCTGTACACCAGTTATGTTTTCCCACCCCCCAAGAGTTTGGAAACTACAAGTTTAAGTATATTCTTTCAGGCAGTCTGGGGTAGCAGGCTGAACCCATTAAAAAGGAATATCACTTATTTGCCATTCTCCCAGGGGGGTCTAGGTATGATAAATCCCACTGTATTTTTTTACTGTATATTCATATGTAATAACATAAAGCCTTTGTTAAGTAATACCAGGCAGAGTTGGCTATCAATGTTTTATTTTTCATGCCACTCATGGTATACACAATGGGAAAGGGGTAGGCTGGGTCCACTTAGTCAACAGACTCTTATATCTATATACGTTAGAGACGTTTGTGAAGATGAAAAGCTGGAGGAACACTAGTGTAATGGTTTTAACCAAACCAAGAAAAGTACTATATGACTGGGTACAGGACAATAATTTTAAAGAACCAGTTACGTTCCCAAAATGCCCATTACACTTTTTGCCTGATTTGAAATGCCTCTTACAAGAACAGCGTCTCCCTCCTAAAATGTGGGATATACACTGGCTTAGCTGTCACCAAAGGATTAACATAAAGGACAACCAGAAACAAAAGGCACTAGAAGAGAGGTACTGTAGTAGGCCACAATGTGTGCAGCAGGTAGAAACTTTGGTCCATATCTTTTTTGGGTGTACACATATCACAGGGTTTTGGGAGAATCTGGCCAATAGCTGGAATGAACCACGGTTCTCTACAATCACACTTGAAGATTTGCTACATGGGCATTATTTATTTTTTTATTTTAGTCTTTGGTAACCAGGTAAGGCCCACTAGGCACAAGTGTCTGTTTTCAGGGGCAACCTGGGAACACTGGGCGGTTAGGTGACTTGCTCAGAGTCACACAGTATGCAAGTGGAGGTTGTGAGAATCAAACTCGGGTCTAGTCCTCTGGATGTACCAAGCTCGTTCACACCTCGTTCCTCTAACCTCTAGGCTATACTGTCATGGATCCATACAAAAATGGGATAAGAGCACACTACTCATTGATTTCGTATGTATCAAATGGTTTATTTGGAACACTAGAAGCTTATTTTGTTTACAACAGAAACATATTCTGCACCAGGAATTGATTGGGAAGGTAACAGTTGAATTGAGACACTTACACCAGCAAGAAGCGAAACAGAGGTTATCCAAAGTGTTAAGAGTGGTATGGTGGAACATAGAAACAGAAAAACAGAGACTTTGACAGCAGATAAGGACTGATTGGCCCACCTAGTCTGCCCATTTCCCTACCTACAGGATAAGCTGCTGATCCTAGTTAACCAACAGCCTATTTCTTCCTACCCCCATAAGAATTGCCTTATGTCTGTTCCATGCATTCTTGAATTTTTCCACAGTTTTAGACCCCACAACCTCCTCAGGAAGGCTGTTCCATGCGTCCACCACCCTCTCTGTGAAAAAAATACTTCCTCACATTGCCCCTGAGCTGTCCCCCCTCTATCTTCAAATTGTGTCCCTTTGTTCTTGCACATTTCTTTTTCTGAAAGATGCTACCCTCTTGGACTTTGTTGATTCCACTGAGGGACTTTAAAGTTTCTATCATGTCTCCCCTCTCCCTCCTTTCCTCAAGAGTATACATATTAAGCTCCTTTAGTCTCTCCTTGTGTGGCTTCTCTTGCAGACGCTGCACCATTTTAGTTGCCCTCCTCTGGACTGCCTTCATTATGTCTATGTCCTTGTGGAGATGGGGTCTCCAGAACCTAACGTAGTACTAAAGTTGGGGTCTCACCAACTTTCTGTACAGAGGGATAACAACTTCCTGTTTTCTGCTGGTGATGCCTGTCCCTATACATCCCAGTATCTCCCCAGCGATCCCTACTGCCTTCTCACATTGCTTGCTAACCTTAAGGTCATCTGATATGATTACCCCTAGGTCCCTTTCCATTTTTGTTGTTGTTACTACCTCCCCCCATTGTGTAATCTTCCCCTGGGTTTTTGTTTCCCAGGTGCATTATTTTGCACTTCTTTGCATTGAATCCCAGCTGCTATACTTCTGACCATTCCTCTAACCTTGCCAAGTCCCTTCTCATCCTTTCCACACCTCTTTGTGTATCAACCCTGTTGCAGATCCTTGTATCATTTGCAAAGAGGCATAATTTTCCTTCCAGTCCCTCTGCAATGTCACTTATAAAGACATTAAAAAGGACTGGACCCAGTATTGAACCCTTCGGTACTTCACTAGAAACCCTTCTTTCTTCAGAGTGGACTCCATTTACAATTACCTTCTGTGTCCTGTTGTCCAGCCAATGTTTTACCCAGGCTACCACCCTGGACCTACTCCCAGGCTGGTTAATTTGATTATTAATCTTTTGTGTGGGACTGTGACAAATGCCTTGCTAATGCCTAGGTAGACCATGTACACAGCCCCTCCCTGGTCTACTACTTTGGTAACCCAGTCAAAGAAATCGATTAGATTCATCTGACAAGACCTCCCTGCTGTGAACCCATGTTGCCTTGGGTCCTATGCCCCACTGGTCTCTAGGTACTCAACAATTCTTTCCTTTAGAAGTGATTCCATCCCTTTCCCTACCACAGAGGTCAAACTGACAGGTCTGTAGTTTCCTGCCTCTGTCTTGCTCCCACTTTTGTGAATTGGAATCACATCCACCTTCCTCCAGTCCTCAGGTACCACACCATCCTCCCATGATTTGTTAAAAAGGGTAGTTAGTGGTATCACTAGTTCTCCTCTTAATTCTTTTAGAATTCTGGGGTGAAGTCCATCAGGCCCCATTGCTTTGTCCACCTTCAGTTTTATGAGTTCTTTCAGAACCCTTTCTTCTGTGAAAGGACTGGGATTGACTCCCCCTGTCCAGAGTGCTTCTGAGAATTGGATTAGGTACCACCCCCTCCTCTTTTGTGAACACTGAGCAGATGTATTCATTCAGTATCCCTGCTTTTTCACTGTCCCTCTCTGCCCACCCACCATCCTTTCTATTCAGCCTCACTATCCCTCCGTTTGTCTTTCTATTCTCCCTGATGTACCTATAAAACCTTTTATCCGCTTTCTTAACCGAGTTGGCTATATTTTCCTCAGTTTGGGCCTTTGCTATTCCGGCTTCCCTCCCTGCTTCCATCTGCCTTAACTAGTACAGTTATGTCCTCCTCCTTCTGTGTTTCCTTATACTTCCTAAATACTATTTTTTCTCCCTAACCTTCCCCACCACCTTTTTTGAGAACCATAGTGGCTTTTTCTTTCATTTTGATTTGCTTATTTGCTTCACACAAAGGCTTGTTGCATCTGTGATGGCAGTTTTTTTTTAATTCAAAATGCTTTATTGCTTTTATATACATATATGTCCGGCCTTACAAGGCCGTCCCACAAACACAAAACAGACTATTTTATTACAGTAGAAGACAATACATTATAAGCCACTACACATATAACTGAAAAACCCCCTCTCCACCCATGGTATCAGCATCCCTATAAAAGAGGAAAAATGAGGACTATCATTGTTTAGATTTATGCTTCCTGTAACAGTTCACACTACAGAGTGTACAAAGTGTGCAATTTGCCCCTGCATTTCCCAAATTTATTTGGTTTGTTGGTTGAATTAGAAATCATTTTTTCCACTGCAAGGTTAGAAAGCAATTCCCGTAACCACTCAGAGTAGGAGATACTCCCTTCATCCAGCCAGTGTCTCAGTACCAGCTTCTTGACCTATAAGGATATCATGGCCAGATGATATTTCCTCTCTGTAATAGATATCTGGGAGAAGTCTCCCAAGAGGCAGACGGCGGGCTCTATATGTTTCCCCAAACCCAATAATGGGTCCATTTTCAGTTTTATAGTATTCCACAAGGGAAGCATTTTCATGCAGTCTCAGAAAATATGAAACAGAGATCCCTCGGCCTGTAAGCATCGTCTACAGACAGACGAGGGGATTCTGTTTTATTTTGGCCATCCTGATCGGAATGTAATACATGTTGTGAATAATTTATTATTGCATTAGTCTTAATCAGCCCTGAGAGACAAATCTATGGGTGTCTACCCATATCTTCTCCCAATTAAAACGTTCCTCTGGAAATTGAGCATTCCAATAGTTAGAGGAGCCATCTATTCTTATATTCTTCATATATACTTGACTTCTGGAAGAAAGATGGAGGTCACGCTGGGCTCCCATCTATGAGCGTTTAGGAGTTTTGGTCTTTGGCCCGATTTTATTTTATTAAAACATTGTCGTTTTGAATTACAGTACTGCCCGTTATATAGTCGCTAGCAGTCGTTTATTATTGCGACTATTAATGCTTTGTTATTTAAAATTTGAGATGCTTTGGAGAGACTGACCTGGTCGTGGGTGACTCGTTTGGGTGCTGTGCTGGGTGTCGGTCTGCCTGGACATTTTCGGAGAAGTCGGTGGCCTGTAGCCTGGAGGCTTGGTGGTGGCTCTCCCTTCTGTTGGAACTTAGCAAGTGAACTGCAGTTTCTGTTCGGGGACATAATCTTCACCGGACTGTGGGAAAGAGGCTGTCAGCTTTCGTGTGTGTGGAACCATTCTACAAGGAAGTGGAAGGCAGAAGAACGGCAGTGAAGATTAAGTGATAGCTGTCCACATAATTTGGAGGTTTGGCTCCCTGGTCCAGACAGGGGGGCTGGTTTTTCCTGCCTCCGGAGGGTGGTGGAGCTTGCTTTGCTCCCTGGGTGAGGCAGGGGTGCTATCGGAGGGTGGTTCTGCCTGCCTCATCATAGTGAGGGTCGGGTGAGCTGGAGCCTGTGGCTAGAATTTGTGGAGGTGGAGGAGTTGTTTGTGCTATCTGCTGTCTGCTCGTTTGCTGCTTCCAGGATTTCGGCTATTGGGAGTTTTGGATATTTTGACTGAAGTTAGAGCGGTGTGGAGTTGGACTTGGTGAAGTATCCCTGAACCATTTCTTGCTGTAACTATTGTGTTTTAATTATTGGGAGATTACAGGAGACCAACAGGAAATTTAATTATAACTGAGTTCATCTACAATTATCAGTCTCGTGAGAGGAGTCTGATTAATGTTGGAGCCATACAGTGTGGTGAGAGCACAGAAGTGTGACTATACAAAAGACCTTGAACTCTGCTTTTTTGGGTTAAACGAGGGTACTGATGAATGGGTTTTAAAGTGAAGGGCCATTTTTTGTGGTTTTAGGTGGTAAGCTCCTCTCCCCGCAGTGGTGAGAGTACTGTGGGTGGGGTAGAAATATAATATGTTTTGATAATTTGACAGCACTAGAATTGGTTAATAGATTTTGTATTATATTATGATTATTTAGTGTTCTATTTTAAGTTTTATTTGAAATTCTGTTTTATATAAGTTTATATAATTCTGTTTTATATAAGTTGAGTAGGGTTTATTATTATTAATTGTGGTGTGAATTATGTGCTGGAATGACAATAAGGCGGTCGGGTATTTTTCCCCCTCTATGCTCAGGGACCTCCGTCCTCTCTCCTGTCCCCCTCTTTGTCACTGGGAGTCTACAGAAAGTGTAGGGCTCTGGGGATTGTGAGAGGGAGACGGATGGTTGGTGCTGGGCTTGGGGGGGAATGGAAAGGAGTGGGCGGATTGGGATAGTGGGGTCAAGGAGATGCCCTGGGGTGAAATGGGCACAGGAGAGGGGTTTTCCCTGTCTTGTGCCCATACCCAAGGGTTCTGATTTGGATCAGCCGGTAGGGCGGTCATTATCGGAGGTTTATCCTACTCGGGCGGTGTTATGCAATGCCAGGTCTATTAAAAACAAGACGGCTGTTGTAGCCAATCTTGTCGGGTCATCTGACCTGGCGTGCATCACCGAGACTTGGCTGGATGAAAATGCTGGGCCAGTTTTAGCTGCAGCAGTTCCAGCTGGGTACTCGGTGATACACCGCCCGAGGCAGGATCATAGGGGCGGGGATGTTGCCATATGTTTTAAGTCAGAACTGGGCCTGGTGGAGGTACCAGCGGGAGTCACCATATCCTTTGAGTGTATTGTGGGTGAGGGTGTGGGGTGCAGGATACTTCTTGTATACCGTCCACCAGGTGACGAGAATGTTTTCCTGCAGGAAGTCACAGACTTCATTGTCGACCTAATGTTGGGGTCCCCCAGATGGTTGGTTCTGGGGGATTTCAATGCTTGGGTCGATGATGAACTCTCTTGATTTGGTCAAGACTTCCTCCAGTTGATGATATCATTGGGCTTCACACAGGTGGTTTCCTCCTCGACCCATGTTGGTGGACACTCACTGGACCCGGTGTTCCTTCTGGGGATGGGGATATCCGACTTGGTTGGTGGAACCAGTCAGATGGTCTGACCATCACTCCATTAGGTTCAGTTTTGAGGCCACCCCTGTTAGGTCTGCCCCCTTGGAGATGGTCCGATACTGCCCTTTGAGGGGTGTATCCCCAGATGACCTGATGGCAGTGTTGGGCCTATCAAGCCTACCGATAGATTGCTTAGATCCAGGTGACCTGGTACATGCTTATAATGAGGCAGTGACAGGGGCCCTGGATTCTATTGCACCAGTTCGTGTTCATCCTCTTACTCCTCGCCCCAGGTCTCCCTGGTTTGATGAGACCGTGAGGGAGTTGAGGAGGGTTGGACGAAGGCTGGAGAGGCATTGGCAAAGGTCCAGTCTTGATGATGACAGGCTTAGTTTGATGGACCATTATTTGGCCTATCAATCCTCAATCTCTCGTAAGAAGGCAGAGTTCCTGTCCAGAGAGATAGCGGCTGCACAGAATAGACCAGCTCAGCTCTTTCGAACTGTGGACAGACTGTGCAATCCAGTCTGTCTTCAGCCCAGAAGAGCTTTATCTCAAGAATGGTGTGAGGAGCTTGCTCTCTTCTTTGCAGATAAGGTTGTCAAAATCAGATCGGATATTCACTCTTCCCTCCCCAATGGGAGCGATGGTGGTTGGCAGGAGATGTCGAACACCCAGTTTAGATGGTCTGACTTCAGTCTTCCCACAATCGATGATGTTGTGATGATCATTTCTAGAGCTGCGACCGACTAGCTGTGATTTGGACCCTGGCCCCACACGCCTTTTAGTGGGCTGTGTGGATAAGATCGGCCTAGTCCTAGCTTTGATCGTCTGGAAGTCTTTGGAGAGGGGATTTTTCCAGACCCCCTTAAAGAGGCTATAGTTAAGGCTCTATTAAAGAAATCTTCCTTAGATCCAGATTGTCTAGTAAATTACAGGCCAGTCTCTAACTTACCCTTTGTGGGTAAAGTTATTGAGAAAGTGGTCGCAGCGCAGTTGGAGGATCATCTGACCAACAACAATATCTACGATTCTCTCCAGTCTGTATTTAGGAAAAGGCATAGTACCAAGACGCGCTTGTAATGGGTACTAAATGACCCTAATAGTGAGAGATTGTAGGACCCGCCCATCTTGGTACTACTTGATCTCTCTGTAGCGTTTGACACCATTGACCATGGTGTGCTGTTAGAGTGTTTGCGGTTAGTCTACGGACTGTCTGGTATGGTCCTCAGATGGTTTCAATCTTACCTCGAGGGTAGGACTCAGAGAGTGGTGTCAGGAATTTTTTACTCAGCATCACTCTCCCTACCCTGCGGGGTACCGCAGGGTTTTATTTTAGCACCTATGTTGTTTTCAGTGTATATGCTACCGTTAGGGGTGATTATTAAACGATACGGTTTGGGTTTTCACTGCTACGCAGATGATACCCAGCTGTATATGTCTTTTGTGCCCGGCCAGGACGCTGCCTTGTCGGTATTTAATAACTGCCTTGAAGAAATCCAAGACTGGATGAATGGGAGTTGGCTGAGGTTAAACCCGGAGAAAGCTGAGGTGTTGGTTGTGGACAAAGGCCGCTGTGAGGCGGGTCTGCGGAGGGATCACCCTCAGGCTTATGGCTTGAGGTGTTCAACTGGCGACCCCAGATCAGGTGCGACCCAGACATCAATGACCGCCTGACACTTAAATCCCAGGTGTCACGGTCACAAACTTCCTTTTTCATCTGAGGAATATTGCCAGGGTGAAGCACCTGGTTCCTCCAGAGGACCTTCCAACATTGATCCACGCCTGCTACCTCCCATCTTGACTACTGTAATTCCTTATACCTAGGGCTATCGGGGTTGAACTCACCATCTGCAGCTAGTGCAGAATGCGGCAGCCAGGTTGTTGACTGGATCTTCTAGATCCAGCCATATAATGCCTGTAGCCAGCCGGACTGCACTGGCTGCCAGTGTTTTGGCGAATCACCTTCAAGGTCGGTTTACTGACCTATAAAACCTACATGATCTGGGACCTACCTACCTGAAAGAGCTCCTTGTTCTCACAGTCCTCCCTCCCCTCCGATCCACTGACGAGGGATTGCTAGAGATCCCAGGTTCATTTGAAAACATCAGGTGCTAGATCGCTTAGTTTTATGGCACCAACCCTGTGGAATTCTCTACCTCGTCAGGTGCAAAATTGCCCGACCGTCCTTAGTTTTAAGGGAGCTTTGAAAACCCACCTTTTTAGTATAGCTTTTAAGGATTTATATTAGTTTTAATTTTATTGTATTTATTGTTTTGTGAATTTGTACAGGCGCTTTGATTTTAAGAAAAGCGCCTTCTAAAAATAAAGATGAATTGAATTGAATTCATTGGAATGTTCTATCCAGGACCATGGAATAAATACCTGCGACTGCATGGAGGTTTCTAGCAACTTCTCTGAGTGGGTGTAGGAATCTGCCCTCCTCCTCTGCAGCTTGAATTAACTGGGTCTTCCCTAGTATGTGTTAAAGCACGCTTGTGGGTTTATATTATAGCTGTGAATGATTTCCCCAGTTGGTATGTCCTGTCCATTTTTCCATATTTCGGCTGCAGAGACGTTTGCTAGTAGCGGGATCCAAACCTTGTTTACCATCTTGCCCCCTATCAATAAATTTGGATTGCCAATAAGAGTTTGGGTTGGGTCCTGCTTATGTCTCTAGGACATGAAGGAGCACATCTGGTTGTGTATCTTTACCAAGATTCCTATGGGAGCATTAACAAGAGTGGATGGGATCAGTTTAGAGGGAGTGTACCAAAGGGCAATGAGGGAGATACCCTGCATCAAAATTAGTTCTCTTTCTAGTTTAAGCCATAACGGATAATACTGATTTGGGGTCCTCTCCTCACTAAGACCTTTCCCCCATCGTAGGTATTTTTTCTGCTTGACTGGCCCCGTAATAAAGCCTAAAGTGAGGAAGTCTCAGCCCTCCTTTTATCTTGGGGACAGTAAGTTTTCCATATGCACGCTGAGCTGATTTGCTTTTCCAGATAAACCTAGTTAACACTGAGTGTAGTTTATTGAACCATACCTGTGGCAACCACACATTTAACATAATAAGGGGATAGAAAATCTGGAGCAAGATACATTTTAATTAAGCTGATTCTGCCCCAAAGTGATATTGGGAGCTTCGTCCATCTTTTCAGATCACATTTGACTGTCTGAATGAAGGGGTCCAAATTGCTTTCTTTTAAAGATTTAGAATCTCACATGAGATAAATCCCCAAATATTTGAGTTTTTTGTGTTCCATCTTATTCCTAAGCCTTCAACTTCTTCCTTGTGAGTAGATGGGTTAAGAGGGAAAACTGTGGTCTTCTCAATTTTCAGTTTGTAATTGGATAACATACCATATTCTTGTATCAGACTCAAAATTCTACCTATCGAAGCCCATGGGTTGGACAGGTGAAGAAGTATGTCATTGGCATATGCCGATAACTTGTATTCTTGACAGCCCACAGTGATTGCCTGAATGCCAACATCTCTCTTAATCTGTATCAGGAGTGGCTTTAGATAGAGATTAAATAAAAGGGGAGATAGTGGGCATCCCTGTCTAGTACCAGAATGAAGGAAGGAAGAAAGAGGGTGAAAAAGGTTGGTTGCAGTAAATATGGGTGGTAGGTGTTGTATATAGGGCTTGGATCCATTGCACAAAGAGAGGGGGGAAGACGAAACTAACTAGAGTTCTGAGGAGAAAGTTCCAGTCCATCCTGTCAAAAGCTTTTTGCACGTCCAGAGACTTCAGGACCACTGTGGAGAGGCTGTCCCTGGACACAGGAGAAAATATGATTGAGTTTTCTCATATGATCCGAAGAGGATCGGCTGGCCATGAATCCCATCTGTTCTTCAGCAATCAAGGGTGGCATGACCCTCTCCAATCTACTGGTCAGAAGTTTGGTTAAAATTTTAATTCACAATTAAGGAGAGATATTGACCTGTAGTTCGAAACCCACTGCGGACCCCTCCACTCTTCGTGCAATACTATGATAGTTGCCTCAAAAATATGAGGGTCCTGATACTCCCCAGCCATATCAGTGTGGAACAGATGGAGTAGCCATGGGGCAAGTTCCTTTTTGAACACTTTGTAAAAATTAGAGGAAAAAACGTCTGGACCAGGCACTTTATCCAATGCCAAATCACCTATAGCCTATAAGATTTTGCTTTCTGTGATTGGGGAGGATAAGCACGTTTGTCACTCTATTGAAAGTTTGGGTAAAGACAGGTCCCACAGATGCTCTTCCATACATTCTATCGAGGGAGGATTCTCCCTGGCCTTATAAAGATCCTTGTAGAAAGTCTGAAATTCTTTTACAATCTCTATCGGGTTTGTTTTTAATGATCCATCTACTTTGGATTGAATGGCTTCTATTAGTCTAGATGCCTCCTGTTGTTTGACCCAGAGAGCCAATAGGTGACCTGCCTTCTCTCCTTGATCTATATAACTAGATTTTGTTTTGAGGATAGCGTATTCCGCTTTACCCCCCAGCAAGTCATTATATTGTGCTTTGAGACTAATTGGTTCTTGACACTGGCTGTCCGTGGAAGAGGGAGAAATCCCTTTTTCCAGTTGTCTAATTTTGTCAAGCAAGCCCTTGAGCTGATGTTCCCTTTTGGACTTCTTCATAGAAGAGATCCGGATAAGTTCCCCTGTATAAAACAATTTAATCCATTCCACTCCATCTCAGGGCAGTCTGTAGAATTAAGATTGTCTTTAATATATTGAGCTATACACGTCTTCAATCTTTCCACTACCCATTTATCCCTTAACAGGCTGTTATTAATTTTCCACCATGTTTCTAATCTTTGAGTGGGGCTAATGATAAGGTGCATGTTACCGGGGAATGGTCAGAGAGGACTTTCGGGGAGATCTGACATGCCATAAGACCAGTAAGCAACTGTTTGCTCATCAAAAAATAATCTATACGAGACAATGTCCCGTGTACAGGAGATCAAAACTTATAATCGTGGAGGTTTGGATATAACACCCTCCATGGATCACACAGGCATAGCCTATCTATCATTTCTCTTATAGATCTCTGGCCTGGTGTTAGACCCGCCCTCGGTCTGCCTGATCTATCTGCACTTGGATCGAAGGGTAAATTCCAGTCCCCTCCTAACAATAATGGTATTGACAAGAAAGGCAACAAGAGTTTAAGGATATCCATGAAAAAGGCTGGGGTATCTGTGTTAGGCCCATATATGGCTCCCATTATTATGTCAGATCTCTCCAAAGTACCAATCACAAAAAGAAATCTACCTAAGGGGTCTCAGAGGCATTGCTTACATTTGAAAGACAGGTTTTTATCTAGCAGAACAGCAACCCCTCTGCTTTGTGTATCAAAACCAGCTGCATGGACCTGCCCAATGTTTAACCTCCTTAGCAAGTTGACTTCCATTTCAAGTAAATGGGTCTCTTGTAGAAAAGAGATCTGACCCTGTTCTACCTGCAGATGCTTCAATATTTTATATCTCTTATTCTTGTTGCACACATCTTTGACATTCCAAGAAATTACTCTTATACCATTAGCCATAGCACATGAATGAAATTATGATCTTCAAACAACCCTGGCAAGTATTGAAAACTGTTCCCCTTGCTGATACCATGAGTCCCTTCCTTCCCATCCCCCATCTCCATAATCCCCTTAAACACAAAATTAAACTGACTACTATGTTCTAATGCAAAGCATATACCTATAAAACCTAAAATTGCTCCTACCTGATCATCAGTATTTGCCCATTCATATACACCCCAACATAGTAAGGTTTGACGAAAAGGCCCCCTTCCTTTGATACTGATCTTGACACTGCTAGAAATCAGCCAAAACTCCCCTATCCCACTCCCCACACCCCATCCCTTAACACATATTTTTCTTTTTCAGAACATCGCACCAGAAGTTTAACAAAGTAAGCGTAACTACAACTTAACTATATCAAAACTGTTCCAAAAGGAATAGTGCATCTTAATGTATATTCTGGGTAGCTATCCCAACTAAGGATCTAGTATCTTGATCCTATAAAAATTAAGTTATCTGCTTGGCCATCAACCCCTTTCCTTATAGGGGGAACGTACATTATTTAATCAAAAATCAATAAGCCATATAAACCTGAGAAAAGAAAAAACCCTATACCAAATATCTACCAACTCTGACTTAAGTTCTATGTTGTCTTTTTGTAACAAGCACTGGCATGGAAACCATAAATTCTGGTAGTCAAACTTTGTTAATTGACCAAGCAGTTGAGCCAAATGAATTTAAAATAACATAAGGGTGACTCATAATTACCCTTCAGTAGAAGGAAATCTTGGAAACAGGGTCCCCCCCTGCCGAAGTTGGAGATGGAGTTCCTGCATGCAAAACACAGAGAGGGAAAAACCTGCATGCCCATAAAACTATAAGCACACTGTTCTGTTACCTAATCATGAGATGCTGATATACACAGAGAGTCCAAACCATCCTAGGTTGCAGCTATACAGTCATGCGCACTCACGCAGAGCAGTAAAACTTGCACCCAGCCTCTGTTGCAACACCATAACCCTGAGCACCATCCAGCAGCTGCATCACGCAATTCCATAGTGAGCAAGGTCCCCTCCACTTTCCATTGACTGAGCAGATCCCAAGTATGGCACAGACTTAAAAACAGTTGGGACCAGAAGACACTGCTGGGAATCCTATGACCAATAAATTGCCCAGCAAGACCGCGGCTATAACCAGACTGCTGCATTGACCCGTTGTCTGTAATTTGAAATGCACTTTAAAATAAACTGTGTTTTAGTAAGGCCAAAGTTCCAGAAAATCCCAGGAACTCGCCGACATCCAGAAATCGGGTGACTAATTCAGGGGGTAATTATAACAGTTCCATCATGGGATTGAGTAGATAGTTTTTGCCCACTTCATCCCCATGCCCCAGACCCCTAAAGTCATTCCTACACTCCAGAAGAGTGTTACAACATAAGTGAATTCACTTTTTAAACAGCTCTGGGAGAAGCTCCACTAATTCGCTTACTGCTTGTTTGTTGGACTCAAAAGAATGCCATTTATCTTTTACCTTAACTTGCAGGAGGGCTGGGTACATCATTCTAAAATGTATCCCCACAGGGATCAGACAGGAAACTGTTGAGTGGAATAAGCCCCTTCTTTGCCTCACTGAAGCCGGTAGGTCCTGGGCTATTCATATTTCATGGCCGTCCCACATTACGGATTGAATGTCCCGTAATTTTGTCAGGATATGCTGTCTGTCCAAATAGTTTAATAACTTTAGGAGGAATGGACAAGGGGTGATCCAGTGGCTGGCTTTGGGTGCAGTGCTCGTTGGGTTCGTTCCACTATATAAAAGGGTCCATTGGGCGACGGATCAGTAATTTTCTCCAGCAATTTCTGCGTGAATAAAATGAGGGAGGATCCCTCCTCTCCCTCCGGGAGGCCAATTACCACAAGGTTATTGTGGCAGCTACATCCCTCGAGGTCTTCGATCTTGGGATCCATTTTTTTCATCTGCTTTCAGAGTGCCACTATCTCTGGCTCTGTGGTCGCCCTCCATTTCTCAAGTGACACTGCTCATGCCTCCGTATCCCTGACTTGTTTAGAAACCTCCGACATTTCAATCTTCAAGCCTGCAACATCCGTTGTAAGGAGACGGAGAGCCTCCTGAAGTGGCTTCATTTCTTGTAAAAAGTGCTCTTCTGATAATAGTACTGTAGTCGCCCTGCCCGATGGGGCTGAAGGAGGTTTCCCCGGCTGTGGCCTAGACTTTTTTGTGGCCTTCTCTGGTGATGGTGGAGGGGTGTGCTGCGGGAGCTCCTGCCTCATATGGACCTCCATGTCCCGAGTACCAGCAATTTCCTGAAGTCAGTCGGTAAGTGAGCTTCCTCTGTGTTTTCAGAGTATCAAAAGTAAAGCTGCTTTTTGTAAAAAGCATTGAAATAAAATAGAATAGGAGTGGAGGAGCAGGAGAAGACGGGGAGTGCTGCTTTCTCTAGCTAAGCATCATGTGGTCTCTGTGATGGCAGTTTTTATGTTTCCCCAATTTTGCTCCACCCCTCCTTCTAGCCTGTTTGCTAATGCTTTTCTAAGGCACTCTCCCATCTTGCCAAAGTCAGCCCTCCTGAAGTCCAGTACCCTCACTTTTGTATGGCTTGATTCTCTAACTGAGTTTATCGTGAACCACACCATTTGGTGGTCACTTGTTCCCAGATGGTTACCCACTTCTAGATCTGAGATCCTCTCACTGTCCCGATTTGAGAGTATGAGGTCTAGGATTGCTCCCTCATGAGTAGGTTCCAGAACTAGCTGTCTGAGGCATGCCACCTTTAGGGCATCGAGAATGGTCCTGCTCTTGGATGTGGCTGCAGCAAAGGTGCTCCAGTTAACATCTGGCATATTCAGGTCCCCCATCAACAGTATCTCCCCTTTCTCTGCCATCCTAAGGATGTTTCTATCATATCCTTGTCCATTCCCTCTCCCTGACATGGGGGTCTGTATTCAACCCCTGTGCAGATTGTGGTGCCATTTCCAGCCTCTAAGGTGACCCACAGTGCCTCCTTTCCTCCCTGTTTACTCTCTTGTTCCATTGCTTTTATAACTTCCATTACATAGAGAGCTACTCCTCCCTAGTTCCAGTGTTTTGACCCCTTCCCTTACATAGAGAGCTACTCCTCCCCCTCTTCTACCCTCCCTGTCTTTCCTGTAGGTTGTGTACCCTGGTATGTTAACATCCCAATCATGGTTCTCTGTGTACCATGTTTCTGTGACTGCTACAATATCCAGGCATCCCTCTTCCATCAAGGCCACAAGTTCAGGGAGCTTGTTGCCCAGACTACAGGCAGTGGTACTCATTACTTTCCATTTCTTGATGGCCTTACCCCTTTTTGCCCCATCCCTGTCCTTATTGCATTTGTCATTTTCTCCATTTACCCCTGACCTTCTCCCTATCAACATCTCTATCTTGATGTCTTGGTGCCTTGGGTTACTGTCTCTGATGTTCCTGTAACCTAAAATGTTAGACAACCTTCTTGTATAATTTGACCCCCAATATAGGAGAACCCAGTTTCTGTTTTATGTCCAGTCCTGTATTTTTTTCAAACTGCAGACAAGTTAGTTTTTTTTCATTTCTTTTCATTTTATTTCATTTGTTTAGATGCTATACAAGCTCTTGTTAATTTTCTTCGATATGAACCTTAATATCACATGAGTTGTGTATACTGTTTTACTTGAATGATTTTGGTTTCCCATGTTGGATTGTTTGTACTGCATATTTTGTGATGATATATTTGTTTGATTTTCTACCCTAGTAAAAATTCCTACTCACCTGCAGGGGAACCTATGGCTATCTGGTGAGATGGCCACTCCTGGTAGAACAGAGTAGAGGATAGATGTGTTGGAGGCTGGGGAGCAGGTCTCCTCCCCTGCCTCGGCTAATGCAGAGACCGACCATTTCTTTGATGCAACAGGATCTATGAAAGAAATACAAGCTATGCCAGCCAACTCAGATATGACAGAAACAACTGTACCAGAAATAATGCTTAAAGTACAAGTTTTGGATGAGAACACTTCCCAGATGGCACACCCCTTAGAAACAACTGGCATCAAAAAACAGGAGCACTTGCAAGCTCTGTTATCAGAGGAAAAAGCCCATTTTGAAAAATTGCAAACAGGAGCTTATGACAGCCATGATAGAACTATAAATTAATCAGACCAGCAGTCCTGAAGGAAAATCACCGGATACACAGGCCCAATTACCAGCCTGTGATGCAGAGACATCAAATAAGGTAGCCAAGAGTATCCCTGCATCAGTGCTGCCTAGCCAGATGACGGCAGCAGCATTGCAACAGTTATCTTTTGTTACAGAACTGCGGGACCCAAATTTATTTGCTTTTTCTGGTCATAAAATGCTAAGAACTCTATCAGGAATGACAAAAATGGACAGGTCTCAGACTGGTCTAGGACAAGTTCTACAACAATCAAATACCAATCCTGAACCAAAAGAATGGACAGTCGAATCAGCACTCGGGTCAGCCGGCTAGGGAAAATCAGAAATGACCGGTGACTCGATCTCGGGCTCTTCCCCCATCAGGATGCCCAACCAGCAAGCACATCAAACTACAGGTACAAACTTTCCATCAGAATTACCTACTATAGCTTCCTCTCAAACAAATCCTTCCTTAGACACTGAAATGGAGGGCATAAGCTATGGAGCACTGTCACCTCTTACTATTCCAATTGGTTTACAACTTACACAAAACCCTGTGTTGAACTTACGGGAAACAGCTAACCCAGTACCAAGTACTTTAGATCCATCAATTGCTCCACATACTCAGGTACAAGATACTACATCTAATGTAACAGTAAACCAGCAGCCTGCATGTTCAGCTCCCACTACTGCTAATGAGGTATCTACATCGGATAACTCTAATGTGAACCAACAGAAAACAAATTCTAGACCTTATGCTTCGTTATTCCAGACCCAATTTACCCTACTGAAAGACACAATGCAGTATGCCTCCACTACAAAGGAGGCAAGCATTCTTTGCCTGACAGAGTTTTTGGGGCAAAGAACCTATTGAAAGAGTCTAGGATTTTTTTTCATGGCAGAAATTTATGCTGAATAGTGAAATGGAAAGATTTTTGAATAAATTCCATGAACTAAAACAAACTCCTTTGTGGTCACTCTTTGAAGTTGTACCCTGACAAAAGCAGCTTTTAAGATAACAGTACTTTTTAGGAATGAGGGGGGTGAGCATTACAGATTTACTATACTGGCTTAAACAGTGATGTGGAGTCTTGGGAAATCCAGAAGCTATTTTTGACACACAACACACATGGACAGGAGGATGGAGAAGCCAAGTGGTACTTAAATCCACTGACACAGGCCTGCAACACCTACCCAACTGTTTTTTTTTTCCCTTGGCAGTGATCATGGGGTCCTCTTTTATGCTGGGCAGCCTATAGCATGATATACGTGTGGGTCCACTGGACATTTAAGTAGTTTATGTGATAAACTGAAATGTGCATTATGTAATGAGCTTGGACACACTAGTGGACACTGCATGAATGATCACCCATGCAACTTATGTGACATCAGAGGTCACACATATAACAACTGCCCCTGGGCAGCACACAATCAGACAAATCAAGTGGACAGTGAGGAGCAGAGACTACTTGTAACTCTAGCACAATAGTCCAAAACTACCTTAAAACCCAGGACCACATCAACCCATTTCCCCACAATTCCAGTAGAGCAGGAACAGACTGTAGCTACCCCCCCCCATGCACCCAGAAGAACAGCAGCAGATGGAAATTACATCTCCCTCCACGATAGAAAAGAATAAGGACCCGCTGAACCTCCCCTCTCCTGAAAACCAAGATATGGTGTCAGAAGATCCCACTCAGGCACAAGCCACTACCTCCACTAACTGTACCTCTCAACCTCTCAGCATTAAAAATCATAGCACTGGCCTTCAAAAATCATAGCAAGGGGCCAGAATGTGTAGCACTCTCTTATTTTAAACAATAATATGTCTACAGATAGTGGGCCCATATACTTAGTGATAAGGAATGCTTCTATCAACTCAGTTCAATGATTTAATAGTTTGTGTGTCCAGAAATAGCGTTAACATCATGAGGAACATCAGTAAACCTATATGGAGCAAGGGCAAATCTGAATGTGGAAATCATAGTGCTATGTGAAATTCATAGAAGTTGAGAGGTATGCCACCAACTCTGGAGGAATCCCCCCCACCCACCTCACTGAACAAGGCAGGAGTCGAATGATCACTAGACAACATCAGAACTGTATGCAACCACCACCAAAAGTGCTTAAAACTGATACAACCCCCTTGCCAGTAGATTTGACACCTTACAAAATCACTCAGATATTTCAGGCAACTAATCGGATGACTCTTCTCTTAGCTCTTCTCAGCCAGATGAAGTCACTGACACAGAAGAACCCTCTCTCTCTCTCTCTCTCTCTCTCTGAGAAATCTGTTGGTAAATCTGGAACCAACCCCTCAATTAAACAAAAAAACTGGGCCTGCTAAAGGCAAGAAAACAAAACACCTTAATGGGTTAACTTGTAGAACACTTTACCCCCTTTTGCACTTCAAATTGAGCCCTCTCTGTCACCTTAACTATAAATGTTAATAGTATTAAAAGTAACAGAAAGAGATGAGTGGTCTTTTCCCACCTCATCTCTTGTGGTTCAGCAGTATCCTTCATCCAAGACACCAGATTACACTCTATCCCTGAGATATCACGAGCAATAAAAGCATGGTATGTTGGCCAGTCATATTGGTCCATGGCACAGGATACCTGCTCTGGTGTGGGTATTCTGTTCCAGAACATAAATGCATAACTAATAAAACAAATAGACCTGATCCCGGGATGTGCATTAATTTTAGATACTAAGATAAAAATTGTCCCATTTCATTTCATTAACATTTATGCAGCCCAAACCAGATCTGACAGAATCAAATTATTCCAGTCAATCCAGCCTTATCATTTTTCAGGACATAAGATTATTTTAGGAGGAGACTTCAGCTGTGGGCTGTTATTGTCAGATAGAGGAAAACAAACTAAGACAACAAAAATTTATTGTGACGTATCTTGCCTTGATAAAATTATAAAAACTTCTAACTTAGAAGATCCATATTTTTCCTTGCACCATAGATCAGATCCAGCTTTTCATAACAGGATGTTAGCTGGAAGAATTAACTTTTTGTTTATTACTAAAACATTACACATTCATGCAACTACAACTTCCATAGTAGAATTCTCAGACCATAATATTACATAAGCAATGATACTACAACTACACCAATTAATGGAACTGGAACACAGAAGTTCAATTCATCTTTACCGTCTCAACCAGATATACAGTATCTCAGAATGTTCAGTGTTTTATAACTGTTAGACAATGCATATTTATTTTATATGAGGACCCCATTAGCTGCTGGGAAGATACAAAACACAACCTAAAAACCTTAAGTAAAAAACACAGGAGTACTGGGTAGTCTCAATATTTACAAGACAGACAGCAACTACAGAAATTAATGTCTTTAACTCAATTAACTGGACTAACATATACTGCCAAAACTAAAAACTTCAGATAACTTATGTTACAATTTCATGCAAAACAAGCTGATGGTCTTAGAAAACAATAACAATCTGGTACACAAGGTCCAGGAAAATTTGTCCCTATGACAGTTGTAGACAGTTGTCGCCTTACTCCCACTATCTCAACAGATTGACCAAGCTCTCACTTACTACTCAAGAGCTAACCCAGGTAATTTTATCTGTGTTAATATGTTTAGTGTGTATGTATATGATTTATCTTTATGAGCATTTAAGTATGGGAGTGTGTATATAGATATATATATTTTTATACAATAAGGGTGGTTGATAAACGTTGTGAATAAAAACCCATATTCTTACTGCAGTGAGATAAATCCATAAATCCTTGTGACGTAGCAACTGTGAGATTATTTACATTTACACACACTGTTGCTACGTCACGTAACTTCAGCAAGTCATATTCTCACAATACATTAACTGGTAAAAGAAGTGCAGGCAGTACATTTCATTCACAATAAAAAAATATAGATCTACAAACACATCAATTGCACATTAAAGACCCCAAAATACACATACTACTAATTTGACTGTGGTTTCTAATTAAATGCTGTAAAAAAACACACACTGCATAATGAGCAATTCTTCTAAACTTATATGGAGCACAGAACACTGTATTGTGGAAACACGACATAGAAACAACTCTAAAAATTCCTCTAGCAATAAAAAAGAGTGAATTGCAGAACAAAAACATCCTGAACAGAGGAAAAATTGTGCGAGCATAGCCAGTGAGAAACAAATGTAACGCATTTGCCTCAGACACTGATACCAAATATAACAGAAGTACCTAAGAAGCAGCAAGCATTTCAGAAGTCCAACATCAAAACCCATGAAATCCTTTGAATGCAGTACCATATACTAAGTAAACCACCACAGTTTTTGAAATAAAAATAAAAATAAAATAAAATGGCAACGCAGCACACCACCATCCCGGAACTGTTTCTCACCACAAAGCCATGCCCACTATATGTCCACAACCAATAAACACACAGTTTACAATTGCAGACATGACAACCAACCAATCACATCACATAAATAACAGCCTATAGTACACATTTATCCCACAAGCAGAACCAATTGAATACCACAACCACACAACGGCAACCAATCACATAACACAAATCACTTCCATTCAGACAAAATGACACTCCCCATTCACAACGCAGCCTAATCACAGCAGAGAAACACACAGAGACCAAATAACACATTACTTTACACACAATTTCAGTGATTTCTCACAAAAATAACCACAAAACTGCACTCCTACCCTATTGCATAAATCAAACACATGATGGTCAGGAGTGAGATATGGAAAATATTCTCACTCCTGCATCGGGAGGTATGGATATCTCGCTCGTGCCTTCTGCACTCATGAGATATCCATACCTCACTCTGTAGGAGTGAGAATATTTTCCATATTTCACTCCTGCCCATCATGTATCCTATATATATATATATATATATATATATATATATGAGATACATGATGGGTAGAAGTGGTATATGGAAAATATTTTCATGAGTGAACAGTGACCTCTGGACATTCACAAATGGCATAGCGTTGAGGAGCCATGAGTGATAGTATCCAGAAGTCACTGTTCACTCAAAAAAATATTTTCCATATACCATGATTGTACATCATGTATGCGATTTATACAATAGGGTTTTTGTGTTATATGGGTTGGAGTTGTCTGTTATTTGCAGAGGATGTGTTTTTGAAAGGTATTATTTTATTTGTTGATGGTTTTCCACAGTGCTCTGTGTTTCATTGAGTGATTCTAGGTCTCTGTTATTGTGAATGGGCTTTGGTTGGAGTGTCTGATTGGTTGATTTGGTAAATGATTTTTAAAGTTGTGTTATTGGCTGTTGTGCTGCTGTGTGTTGTTTGTGTGCATTACTATTGGGTGTTTGAGGTATATGGGGCAGGGTTTACTTGTACAGTACAGGTTAGCTTCCGTGTTCACTGTGGTCTTTCTTTGAGTTATTTTGTGGTTTTGGGCTGAAATAACTGCTTATTTATTTATTTTTCTATGGCAGGGTATTTATTTTTTTTTAGAGCTTGTTCAACTTTGTGTACTTCTTCCAGTTTCTGTCACCAGATTAGAAAGCAAAAAAAACTTTCCATTTTAACTTTTGGAGGCAATGTTATAGGCAAGTGTTAAAAGACATCAACTGAAAATATGTTTTCTTGTCTTCAGTTTGTCTGCATTTCTTAGTCAGGTATTTGAGTTTTTAATCTTGTTTTCTGTGACTGATACTGTCATATGTAGGACACTAATTTCTCTACTCAGATTCAATGTTGGAGTCTAGGACAGGCACTCGCCTATGGCAATTCTTGTCATATTGTCCTCCTGTAAAAATAAAGGTAGAGAATTGTAAATGCAGTGATTCAGTAGGTTGTTAGTTGCTTAATATGAATTGTATTTGATATGATTAGTTTACCTTGTGTTATATTAAAAATGATGTTAGTGGTGTGGATGGTTGGATTTTGAAAACAGGCAGACATCCCTTCTAGGAAACTATGGGTTTTAGAACTGATGTTTTTTTCTGGTGATTTAGCTGCAGATGTTGATTGCACTGGTTATGGGTTATTGTTTAAAATATGTGAAATATTTTTTTGCTTTTCCTCATTTAGCCTTGAATATTCTCTCAGTGACTGAACTTTCTTGTGTCCAGAAAGCTGTCAGATAGTTTTTGCATAGGATGCTTATGTATTGAGTGGTTTGTAAGCCTCTTATCGGTTTGTATTTCACCAGCTTCTATCATATTTTTTATACTATTCTAGTAATAGTATTAATACCTAGGGGTCAGTTCTTAAACCAACTAGTGGGGTAGTGTGCTTTTCCACTCTGATTGATGGCTAGAAAAAATGGAGAGGAGTCTATATTTGTTTTGTCTGGTCTGTCTTTTGGCTTTGTAAATAAGATAATTATTTACAGAACATTTTTTTCTTTTCTGCAATTGTGTAGACACAGGGCTTTAACATTCTTGTATCTTTTGGATTTGAGCCCGATCTAGTTTTAGTCTGACCCTCTTTCATATATTCCAGATACAACACTTCATACTCTTCTTTTCTGACTCTGATGTCGCCGCACTGTAAATTTGGGTTTCCGTGTTCCCATGGATCCCAAAATGCATAGAACTGTAATCCACTTAGTATTTGTTAAGGGCTGAGGGCTTCCTGGTCCAAATATATTTTTGTCATACAGTTCCTGAATAATTGAATCAGTAAACTCATGGGCAGCTTAGGGTTTATTCCCCTTTCCATTTAAAATTTTTGCTGTGATAAGATCACTTGTCATGTTTTTAAAAATTTAGCAGATATAGTTAGATACTCTGGGTAATCACACTCTTTAAGGTAGTGTTTGAAACTTTGAAATTTAGACCTCACAATCAGAGGCTCATACTCACTGCCTTCATGTCTTTTGAGGGAAATAAAGTATTGGCAAAGGATAGGGTCCAGTTGGAGATATCTTTTGTATTAGTTCCATTATGCCAAGTCATTCCTGGAGATCCTTTTGTAGGTTTATTATATCAGCCTCAGTTTTCTTTAAGGTGTTCTCATTCTTAGTGCTTTGTTTGAATGTGTCTATGGCTGCAGAACCGAAGTGGGATTTCTTTTTAGGTGCTAGATTTATTTCTTGTGTTTCAGGTATTGTAAAGTTCATGTACAACATTGCAGGGTCCAGGAGAGGTTCCGCATCGGCTTCAAACTGCCTGCAGCTCATAAATATTTCCTCTTCTATGTTAATTGGTTGTCTTTGTCTTTTTAATGTTAGTTTGTTAATTTTCAGCCATATTGCATCTGAAGTACATTTCTTTGGTTCAGAAAAATTCGCCATATTTAGCTGTAGTAATATTTTTTTCTGTGTTTTTTGCAGATTCTACAAATGGTGCAGTCTTCGAGCTGTCTGAAGGTCTACAGAACCATGAGTGATAGCACTGGTACATGTAAATTTCAGGTGGTTTTACAGGTGTATTTAATGAACTGTTTTCTGTTGTTTGAATGTAGAGTTGGTGACATCGTCACAGTTAAAATATTTACTCATGACATAGACACTGTGGGTATAAATGTCAAGAAAAATCAGTGTTTACATCATGGTCCATTTATACAATGGCAGTGAAGATAAGCATTCATATTACATAGAATATGTCCTCCCCCATATTATATACGTGTGTCTATATATAGATATAATTATATGTATGTGTATATGTATAATGCATATATGTACTGTACATAGTCTATACTTGGATGCCAATTGTTGTCAACCTATGTTTACCTATACCTCATATATGTTTGTCATAGTTTTAAATGTATTAGTTTGTATGTACAGGCTTAAAATCTATGTATATTTTCTTTGATCTCTTATTCAAATGTATCCCCTTTCCCCTCTCTCACAGGATACATCTGAAAATGATATATTGTAGTTCAGTATGCCTTTCCTGGTGAAACTTTTAAAATAAATAAAAAAACAATAAACAAAAAAAAATATGGACGGTTTTGCAGATCACCATAACATAGTTCACACAAATGCCAGGGATATTATGTATGTTATTACTAAACACACTACTAACTTATTTCAAGGGAAACCAACAGATGTTACCCATATTGCACAATTTTGACAGTTTCCCACTCCCACATTACCCTACAGAATTAGTAGCTTCACTAACAAAGGATATTCAACCCTCTGAAGTACTGTAACCACAGCTATCTCATCACTTAAGAATGAGAAAGCCCCTGGTACTGATGGTCTAACTAGTGACATTTCTAAGCTATTTGGAACTGACTTAGCTACAGAACTGGCTACAGTTTTTACAACAATTTTAGCTACACATATGGTGCCTCTGCAAATGTCAGAAGGCCTCTTGATATATCTATACAAAAAAGGGGACAGGCAAGATCTAAACAATTGGTGACCCATTAGTTTATTCAACACAGACTTCAAAATCCTGACAAAAATGTTAAACTCTAGATTAATACAAGTAGCACATTCAATAACATCATCCCAATCCTGTGCTATACCTGAGCAAACTATTACAGATCACTAGATCATATTAGATCATACTAAGAGAAATTTTGAAAGAAGAAACACCGATAAACTTAGAGGTTTTGTATTAGCATTGGACCAAGGTAAAACTTTTGAGTCTGTCAATCATGATTATTTGTGGTACATATTAGGGAAATATGCAGCACCCCAGACTTTTATCCAATGGCTAAAATGCTTATACCAGACCGCTACTGTAACACCTATTGCTAATGGTTGGGAAAGGACCCTTGATTCCAGTCAAATGTGGAGTTAAACAAGGATGTTCCTTAAACCCCCTGCTGTATGTCTTTAGCACAGATCTCCTTTCACAAGCTTTGAATTCATCCCCCTCTACTTTACCCCTTATAGAATGAGGAAGGTGTTATACCTTACAAAGCCATGGCATATGCCAATGATCTATATATTCTCACAGCAAACATATCTTCAGCAGAACAAGCTTTACATATAGGTACTACATATGGAGAATTTTCAGGAGCTTTGCTTAATATTGTAAACAATATTGGAAAACAACTTGGAAACAATTACCCTTCCATACAAGAGATAACAAGTATACAGATTACTGAAGAGCCCAATAAAATGTTACACATTACATTTGACTCTGGGAATTTGGATGCACTCAACTGGGAACCAAAATTAAATCAGCGGAAAGCCCTAGTGGCACAATGGAATAAGTGGCAAATGAGTAAAAAGAAAAGAATTGTTCTTATCAAAACATACTTAATACCTTTATTTTTGTATCTTAGTTATATTTTCCCTCCACTGGAAACTCTAGAAACCACCTTATTTAGCATTTTCTTTCAGGCAGTTTTTTGGGGGGGTCACCTGAACCCCATTAAAGGGAACATTCTGTACCTTCCCATACAAAAGGGAGGCCTTAATATGGTACATCCGCTTGTCTTTTTTGTAGTATTTTTCTCATAACGAATTTAAAACCATTATTATTCCATGTGGGTAAATGTTGGAGTAATCTATTATTTTTTACTTGCCAAACTTGGTTCAGATATTGGCATACAGGTGCCTTAAGAATCTTAAGAAATTCAGTAATGACCCCTTTCTAGATCAGAAAAACTTGTTGATACTTAAAACATGGAAAATAACTAGTAGAATGCTTTTAACACTACATAGGAAGAATATTCATATGCATATCATAGGCACTCATTATATGGAATCTCACATTTCCTTCATGTCCTCATGTCCTGTTCCCCTTATATCTCACCTGACAGATCTTTCACTGATACTAGAACACCACCCAAAATGTGGGATATTTATTGGTTATGCTGCCACAGAAAACTTAATATAAAGGCTAACCAAAAGCACAAACAGTTGGAATAGAGAATATGTAGTACGAATTCTTGCCATCAACAGCTAGAAACCATAGACCACCTTTTTTTTCTTCTACTGTAAATGTATTTCAGAGTTCTGGCAGTTTATTGCAGATAAATAGTCTGAACCATTCCAAGCCTCAGTTATCTATAATATGTTAATGTACAGTCAATATTCAGGGATTTGGAAGAAATGGTACAAAAGTACACTCCACATTACTTTTGCAGTTATCAAATCGTATATTTGGAATACAAGATGTATGTATACCCTGCAATAAAATCATATTTCCCACACCGAGTTAGTGCTTAAAATTACACATGAATTACAAAACATTTACTATGCTGAGGCAAAGCAAGTAACTAAAGTTTTTTTTTTAATTGTATTCTTTTTGCTGCCTGGCCCCCCCTTACATTCAGGCACTGGAATGCATTGCGGTACCCGTAGTGTCCGTTGGGGGTCCACATTGCGCTGGACATGCAGCTCCCCCCACAGTAGGAGAGCAGTGCTGTGGATGCTCAATTTACTTTGTCTAACACTGCATAATTTTCATTTGTAACCAGATTGGTTTGTATTTCTGTTCTGATGTAGAAACTATTAAGTGAGGTTTTTCTGTGTGTACCTCAATCAAAAATAATGAAACACTAGCCAACAACATCTGGAAAGACTGCCTTTCTCACTAATCTCTCTTCTGCACCACTGATCTGTCCCTCCTCGAAGCACACTTCTACAATGTCTCTCAATACAGACTCTGAATCAACTAAATTAATATTCAATATTCACAAAAATGCAATAAATGCTTGATGATATAACCACCTAAGGGTGTAATACAATCGATCTACTAAATTTTGACACAAAATTTTGTGGCAAAAAGGCATTTTTAAAGGTTTTTCGAGGGTTTGAATCTCAGAGCTCTCAGAGCAAACTGTCTCCAGCTTTCCACTGCACACACTACAATGATCAGAGGCTGTGCAAAACAATATAGAGCCCATGTGACCTTATATCCCATGATTCACTGCAAAATTCACCTTAAAGAGCACAAAAACAAGGCAAAGTAATGAGAAGTCCATATAGATCAATGGGAACTTTGCGGTACTTCGAGATGCATAGTAATTAACTTCGCTTTGCAGAGTATTACGTGAAATTTGGATTCTATGTGAAATACTACACATAGCGAATTTTAGGCACTTCGCCCACCTCTAGTGTCCAGATGGAAGCAAAAGAACCCAAGGCACTTTTCATAAGAGTAGGAGAGTTTGTTAGGGGATGAAAATCATACAAGAAAATACAAGAAACAGTCTTCACAAATAAATTCAGAACAGTTTGGCCATCTAAACATTCAGATATTAACGAAAGAAGTGTGGATGATAATACTGAGTCTGTGGTTGGAATATCTCCACAGGAGGATAGCATCCAAAGTGAATTTGTAGATGATGATTATGATGATGATGCTAAGTGACCCCATTTGGGAACCAGCCAAAAAGAAAGTGAAGGTGGCTGTTTGTAAACAGTCTGTAAGTCGATCACCCCTCCTCAAAGTTCAGATGTAGCTGTGTCTGTTGCTGAGCTTGATGTAATAATCATAGACTCTGATGTTCAGTCAAAGTCCAAGTGTGCACACCAGAAATCATGCAGTACCCCCCATTTCATAGCCAACAAAAGTGCAGTTCCATATACAGCACCAGCAGCGACATATGAATAGTAGGGCATCCAAATCCCTAGTTTGGGATTTTTTTGTACAAGGTGGCAGCGATAAAACAGAGGCAATCTGCCAGCTTTGCCATGCATGTGTGAAGTGTGGTAAAGAGGGTAGCCATTTGGGCACTTGAGGCCATCATAATCTCTGAGGAGCAGGCACATGGCACTGTGGACCCGGCACTGGAGGGGAGCTAATGCCATAGTGGGGTGTTCACCCTGAGTCACATTAGTAACCAAAAATAAACCCCTTTTTAACACAAGAAAAACTTTCTAATTAACTAAAACTTCCTGCACTACTCCAATAACTAAATATAAAAATGTTTAAACACTGAAAAATCTCAATTACAAGTGAACAACTTTGACAAACTAAACAGCACAGTACACCAGCTCTTTCTGCAAGAGAAACTGAAAGTAAAACACTGACTTCCTGCCTATTGAACTGCCTCCCTGAATCATTGATCTGCAGACTTGCAGAGACAGTCAGGAATGTGATTAGTGGCCCATTTCTTAATGACTTCGTCATATCAAAATGGAACTCGAAGTGACTCGAAGTGGACACTGCAAAGTAAGGCGAATTTCAACTTTTTAATGGAAATTTTGCATGGTGATAAGTGAATTCAAAGTGGACCACTTTGGATTCATGTCGCCAGTTAATAGTATATAAATAATGTAACCCCTAGACCAGATGTCATGTGGTCCTCCAACCACTCAGCTGCAGCTGTAGTTATTTGTTTCCTTCTGATGATGGCTGACACCATGTGATAACCCTCTCCTGGTGTCAGTACATCTAGGCATAGCACAGGGATGCCACCTCTGTTGAGTGGTAAGACAACATTTGCTCACCGGAGGGTTCCCCACAACATCAAAAATCAAAACACACTCCACTTTCTATTCAATTCCAGGTGTACTCTACTCTTTTTGCCCTTTCTGTCAGAACAGTAAAAAGTTACACTACAAAGTATTTTGTTGTTGTTAGGTTTGCTGATTACATACACAGTTACATATACAGGAACACAATTCCCCCAACTGTTGTCCTGGTCAGCACTGTAAGACAGTTTCAGTCCTGACCCTGGACATGACGTGTCAGACCTTCAAGGTCCTTTTGTTTACACATCCTTAGGTGCCTCAAGACCTCCGTTATTCTTTACAGTTCACCAGGAGTTGAGACCATAGCTCAAGGTCTGTTCTCGGTCTTTCTCACTCTGTTCTGAATGTACCATTTCTCCCACCTTGCTCTGAGATTCGTGTTCATACATTTCACACATACTACATGACACCACAGCATCGTTTCAGCTAGAGTGCAGGAATCAGCATCGCTGCAGGAACTTTTCCTGAGGTACTCCTGGCTGATGACCACTCTGTCTCTGGGCATCTCACATCTGCCAGCTCCTTACTCTCACCAGAAGTTGTGCTGGGCATCATACCAAACCCTCTGCCAGAGGTAACATCTCTGATGTCCATCCTAGTTTGGGAATCCCCATACCAATAAGCCCATTTCCTTCCTGTATCAGTAGCTCAATCCCTCACACCAGAGTTCTTACCATCTTCAGTAAGATGGCAGCATCTCTGAGAAACTAGAGTGATATTGCACACCAATATGTGAACACCCACTTCAGTCAGATCCTCTGTGCACTACAGCGACACAGGAACTTCCCATGAGGGGAAGCCACTTAGGCTACTCACTCCCTCCAGATCATTTCCTTACACTACCACAGGAATGAATGGGGACCTACACTAAACTGCTTTTAGACTCCAAATCCACAGATTCTTCACTGCTGTCCTAGTTCCTGTTCTTGGAATCTACCAGGCAACTAGAGAAAGGGTTCTGATGTTCTCATATACGAAATCCACAGACAGCTGTTGCAAATGAGGGGACCTCGCCTACCCAGGTGGCCTGGCAAGTGACCTGATGCACACTTATAACCTTCTATCAATCTGCCATCTTGACACTTCTCATACTATCACCCAGCTGGCATTCTAAGCTTCTCTCACTGTTTGTCAATGGCTGTATTGATCAGTAGGCTCCATGGCCTGGCATTCTGGTAAACAAGCCCTCTCCATCTGCTGGGATGAGAAGGTACTCACAATCTCCCTCCCGAGAAACTATTTCCACCTGCAAAAATCCAGAGATGGGCCAATGCACTTGCCTGTCACATTACACAAGGGGGTTAGCTACTGTACCCTTCATGGAAAGACCAACATGGCTGCCTATGATGCCCCTCTTCTCATGACAGAATCCTTTTCAAAAATACATAAAAATGACAAAGAATCCCAGTCTCCCCATGGAGCTCTTAAAACCCCAGTCCAGGAACTCAGGCTGTCATGGACGGATGCATGTGATCTTCGTGGAGTCTCCCAAGAGTTCTGCAGCATTCCCGTCTACAGGTATGTGCAGTTACGCTTTATGAAGCTTCCCTTCTAATGTACCTGTGACATAGGCAACTGAGTCAATGACTTGTGACTCACCTCAGCAATGACGTCATCTGGCTGTTATGATGGTGCATCCTCATGGTTTATTCTGCACTGCTTATGACTGATAGGTGCAGTACACTCAATTTCCCCCACAGAGGACCCTCTCCTCCTCAACTCTTCCAGGGTTCAGGTTTGGCTCATTCATCCCACCTTTCCTTGGGGAGCTTCTTATGGGTGTCCCACCAGGTTCTAAACTTGCCCAGTCCAACCCACCTGCCAAGGGGTCCAGCTGCTACCCTATCCACCTCGCAGCTTGGTACCATCCTCCTACCTCCCTCAAGAAAAGAAAGAAACAGAAGTCATGACAGCAGCATTACAAAATAAATTGACTTTGCTGGAATATCAGTACACAGGTATATATAGTACAGTTGTACAGCATTAACATGGGTATCTACTACTGCAGACATGTCTTTTTTCACACTACTATGGCTCACACTCTAAAGAGAAATATTACTTTACATTTTGAGCAGGCATTGATTGAAATAAAGAACAACAACAAAAATGTTCTGGTGCACTCTGATAGGGGATCCCCACCCCCAGCATGGGCTAATCTCTCTGCTTCACCCTGTTTTAGAAAGTACTTTGGATGAACAGTTTGTTGCCTTCGTTTTGGGAGCCTTCTTCAAGGTCATCCATGTGGACTCCATCTGCAAAATACAAAAGAAACACACACGCCTGCCTATATATTGTCACATTTCTAAAGTATGCTATATTTTTCTGTAGTGCAGTTTGCTCTTACACCAAGTGAAACCATGCATTTTAACATATGCTCAATCCTTGCAAGAAATCTTTAGTTAACTTTAAACAATTTTTGTCTGGCAACAAGCCAACAATGCTTCATATGCACTGCATGTCATTTTTAACAGAACCAGTTCAGATGCTGTCATTGAAATGTCTCTAGTCCCAGAGACTCAGTTCAAAATATTGTTCAGTCATATGCAAAACGTTCAAATTTTCAGAGTCTCGCTGACCTTTATTCTGACATGTTCAGTCTATTACTCCTGGTTTAACTGCGGCGGTCAGCAATGCGCAAGGTGGGTTCCTTCTTTAATCACCCGTATTCATAAACTGTAACTGAAAATGCATTTGTCTCACTGGTGGCACTTGATTAGACAGCAATGAGCATATGGATACACTTGCCCATCTGCCATGCAGCTTCCAGAGAGTTTGATCTGAAAGGTCAGTCATTCACATCTTTGAAGCATGGGGTTTGGAATCAGTCATCTGCCTCCCTTCAAAGCCATTCATTACAGTGCTGTTCCACTGTGTAATAAAACTGCATGGGCGTACAGTATAAGGAAAGTCATAGCTGTAACAGCTAAAAACTAGTCACTCTATCTGAGGATCAGCCTGGCAAATTTTTACTAAGTTCATGGCTCCTTTTTCCAGTGGTAGCCAACACTTTAAACCACTTGCCACAGTGTATGACACAGACCCCAATTTAGGCAAGGATGGAAATGGGCACAAAAATCTTCTGAGAGTCTTTTCTTTACCTTGCAAAGCTTGTAGTTGATGTCTGTAGGGTTAAAACGATAAAGCCATAGGACTTGGAGCATCCTCCCATCACAGGCCTTGTAAATCATTATCACTCTGTTGTCTGTCTCATCACTCTCAGATGAAAGTTTATGTTTTGACTCAGTCTTTGCTGACACAACACTTTTATACATGGTGGCAGGCCTCTACCCACACTGGGATAACACTCAACATTGATTTTTTTGTCAGCATCTGCAGTCAAGTGTCTGCCATGCAGATCCCTCACGCAACAGTTTAGTGTGTTCAGCAGTAGTGCAGGCTGGCAATTCACCCACCCGGGCTGGTAAGGTCTCACTCCAGTGCTGTTGGTCCTAATCATGCTCCTTGGGTTCAGCAACCATTTCAGCCTGGCACTTGATCTCATTCCCTGTCACATCCTCATACAGCCACTGCAGATTTGGTGTCTCTGGCAAAGTGTCACTGGCATCACAGATTGTCTGATTTGAGAGTTTAGTTTGAGCCTCAGCTTTGCTATAAAACCCACAGGTCACTACTAATCTTGGGCGTCCACTCTACATCATGCTGACACACTCCATACAGAATCTGCACATCTGACTCTTGGTGATAGCATCAGTTACATGTCAGTCTCTATCTAAACACAGTGCTGCAGGTTCTGGGAGTCACCAGAGTTCTGTAGCAACTTCACGCTAGTCCATGATTAGTTATTTTCTGCACAAGCTGTAAGTTTTTAGCTGCTACTTACACAAATGTCCAAATTGGGTTTGACTGCCCTCTCAATATAGCGTGCCGGCCCATCGGCGCAGCGGTGGGATTTCCGTTTGCGACGCTGGCGACCCGGGTTCGGGAATGGACCCGAGTCATCGGAGGGCTGGCCGGGGGAGATGGATTGAGCATCCGTTGGACTGCTCTCCTTCTCCGGGGAGAGGGTTCGGGCAGCATCCGGGGCGATGGGGACTCCTAGAGGAGGCTAGGAACACCCACGCTGCCGCGCTCAAAGAGCATTGGAGGCGGGGCAGGATGTCATGCGTCATTGCACGTCCCTGCCTTCCCCAGAAAAACAGAAAAAGGGACGGGTTGCGCCACCGCATGAAGCCCGCCATGCTGATTAGCCCCCAGGCCAAGTCCTCCCGACTGATTACGTGTCTCTGCGGGATGTTCCTTCCTCCATCCTGCGTGCTCTCCGCCATGGGGGTAAGCCAACGGGTATCAGAGGACTAGAGGCCGATTTGGGGGGTGGAAGCCGGCGATCCGTGACCGGGTTAAGAGTACCGGGTGGCCGGCAACCAGGTTGGTGGAAAAAATGTAAATAAAAAAAAAAAAAATATAGCATCCAAATAACAGTTTTTGTCCTTTCATTGGCATGTTTTGCATTCACAGTCACACTTGCATACCTCACTTCGGTTCAACCAGTGGTTGCAGTCCAAGCTTTCTACACACTCCCTCATGAGATATGTGAGTTCTGATTTGCTGGATGCAAATGTGATAAGAGTACCATATCTGCCAATCAGAATCAACTTTGCTCATGCTCTTACAGTGGCACTGCCAGCAGGTAGGAATTTCTTTTGTGATATCTGAGAAATTTCAGGAAATATCTGACCATGTCAACTGCTGAACTGTATGTGCTTTGGCTTCACCTATTTCACACAAACTGTATTACATGACATCACAGTGTCAGTTCAGATGGTGTGCAGGAGGAAGCACTGCTGTAGGAATTTTGACTCAGGCACTTCTTGCTGATGGCCAAACTGGCTTTGGGTGCCTTACCTCAACCAGCTCCTTATTCTCACCAGATAGTGTGCTGGGCACTGACACGGCAGCATGCACAGCTGGCAGTATCTCTCAGAAATAGTACTAATATCACCCCACAAAAGGGGAACACCCACTTTGGTTGAGATCCTCAGTATGCTGCAAGGTCATCAAGAACTTCCCTTGAGGGGCAACTCCTTAGGATACTCGCCACCTCCCAGGGTCTCCCTTTCACTCCTAATGGAATGAATGGTGATGTGCACTAATAAGCTGTCTGCCCAAGAACTGATGCAGATGAAGCTTTGTCAGTGGCCCCTCCTTCCACCTACCTGGACAATAGGTAGGGCTCCATCCCAGGGAGGCAGGAAACCATAAAGGGATACCTAAGGGGTGAGGATGTCTGGCTAGGGGGAGGAGAAAGAGAGGTCTAAAAAAGTCAGCACAGGAAGTTCTGTTCTCCTCTAGCAAAGGTTTGCTTGGATCAGCAGCAGCAGTGGGATTCTTCCTGATGAACAGTATTGTTGCAGTAAAGTTTGTTCTAATTATCTGGCATTTTAGGTTTCAACAGTTATTGGGCTTTGCTGCAGCTGTGTATAGGGACCTTAGTGATAGTATAGCCTGAGTGAAGAGCATTTGAATTCCAAACAGATTTAGCCTTTTGAATCTGATTATATTGAGTTGTGATTATGCCTTTTGAGGTGTTGTGTTTAGTTTAGTTTATTAGTCTAGGAATTAATACATTTGAGCCAGGGATCTTTTACAAAGGTTCCACGTCACAAAGAACATTTAACAAAGCACGATACACATTACAGGTAAAACCAGACAGGAAAGTTACATCATAAATTTGCTATTAACAGTTTAAGGCAGTAACGCTTTTAAGTTTCATAGAAAACAAGCTATAACAGGTTCAAACGAGTAGACAATTTCGAGGTTAAGGAAACTTCCAGGAGAGGGTGATCATTAGGCGCAAAAGGAGGCTAGAGAGAGGAGGAAAGGCGGTGAGCAGGAGAGTAAGTGAGAGGGGACAGGAAAAAAGGGGGAGTGAGTTTGGGTGGGAGACAGGAAGTAGTAGAGGTACCAGAGGGTTCATTAGTCAGGGAGGAAGAGGCCTCAGATGTGAGGATGGACATGAGGAGTAGTAGTCTTTATCTAGCGCAGTCACAGTTGCTAGTGGTGGTGAGGTGGGCATAGAGCATGGATTTGAAAGCTTCAAGCGAGGTTGAGGATAGAGTAGGTGGACTAAGCGCATTGAACCATGTCGGGGCCCTGTATGCGAAAGATCTTTGTCCCTGTGCAGTCTGGCATCTCGGAACCAGGAAAGGTTGGCGTTCAGATCTGGTGGAGGGTCGTGAGCCAGGATTCAGTTGGAGTAGGTTTTGAATACATAATGGAGTCAGTCCCAAGATAGATTTTTTTGCCATTGTGCAGGTGAGATGAATAAGACGATTTGATAGGTTCAACCAGCCTGATTCATAGTACAGATCACATGTGTGAGTCAGTCTTTGAGCCCCCATGAGGAGCCGGCAGGCCTTATTTAGAGTGATTGAGATACGCCTTAGAGCAGTGGAGGTAGCTGAGCCATAAATAATAAGGCCATAGTCAATGATTGAGATTATGGAACTCTGTATAGCTATTCTCAATGCCGCTGATTTAGAAATTGACGGTTACGGAATAGTATTCCAAGGTGTTGGTTCACTGTTTTTGAGTGTTGTCAATGTGGGTTGCAAAGGTGAACCCTTGGTCAAAGTGATGCCAAGGTATTTGAGTATTTACTTGGTCCAGTGTAATTCCTGCAGAGGTTTGTATGGTGAGTGGAGTATGCCTATTTTTGTTTTGGTGATTGGAGAAGAGCATGGCTTTTGTTTTATTGTGGTTTAGCACAAGTTTACTATCCAGGAACCACCTTTCAACACTAGAAAAGCAAGTTGCAGGCTTTTTGTAGGGAGTTTGGATCCTTGTGGGAAGAGAAAATTACAGCATCATCAGCGTATAAGATTATTTTCTCCTGGCAGATATCTGGAGGGAGTTAAGGAACAGGCTAAAGAGGAGCAGTCCAAGAATTGATCCCTGTGGTACACCCGAGAGAACTGGTTTGAAGTCGGAGAGTTCATTAGAGATTTTTACAGACTGTGACCAATTGGACAGGTAACTTTTTACCCAAGCACAAGGACCTTTGGCCAGGCCTAGGCTAGAAAGTAGGGAGGTAAGTAGGCCATGATGGACTGTGTCGAAAGCTTTTGTAAGATCAATAAAGACTGCACCTGTTTGGCACCCTTTGTCCAGGGCCGAGTGGACTTCTCCAGAGAAATCAAGTAAGGCTGTTGTTGTACTATGTCCTTTCCTAAAGCCGTGCTGTTGATTACAGAGTAGATTGTATTTGTCCAGGTAATCAGAGAGTTGATCTGCCACTATTTGTTCAAGTGCTTTGGAGAGGGGAGGGAGTATTGATATTGGTCGATAGTTTCCTGTTGAGGTTTTGTCCCCCCCTTTGTGCACTGGCGTAACTATGGCAGATTTCCATTTGTTGGGAAATTGACTTTGGCAAAGTGACAGATTAAGAATTTTTGCAAGGGGGGTGAATTACTTCATCCAGGGTGAGAGACAGGATTTTTAGATCTAGCATGTCACTACTTGTTCTGGATTTGGAGCAGGCCTTTCTTATGTACTTGTGTGCTTCGTGCACTTTGATTTTCTTGAAGTAAAATTGTGGTTTGTCATGAGGGGTGTTTTGTGATACTAGGCTAGGCACAGGTAAGTCCGAGAAGAAATCTGGGGGGAGGACCCCACTAAGGTCTGTGAATGTCTTAAGCGCATCTGCAATAGACTTTGGGTCAAGAGTGGTGGATCCATCAACTTTCATAATGGTAGGTGACGATTTTGATTGTTTACCCATTATGTTTCAGATGTTGTCCCAAAAAGCTCTTCCATCACCCCAGGTGGATTCAAGGGCATTTTTGAAATAGGCGCTCTTCATTTACCTAATTTGTGAGGTACATCTATTTCATGCCTGCTTGTATTTTAGGGTATCATGAGGTGAGCCTGTGTCTCTGGCAACTGCCCAGAGGTGGTCCCGAGCCTTGAGCTCGGCAGGTAGTTTAGCAGTAATCCATGGATTTCATATAGTGCTTTGATTTTATGTTTTTTTACTGGGGCGTATAAGTCGCATGCAGAGTTGAAAGATTTAATGAAGTATTCTAGTGCGGTATTAATATCAGTTGATTCAAGGATTGGCATCCAGTCCTGTTGTAGGAGATGGGTTTTCAACTTGATAAGATTCCCATAAGGCAATACTCTGCTTGTTATAACTTTGGGGGGTGGCTTGAGAAATTTATTAGACCAGGTACAGGACACTGGGAGTGGTCACTGAGGGAGTCAGGGAGGACTTTAATGTTTTTATCCAGTCAGGGTGATTTGTGAGAACCCAGTCAATAAGGGTGCTTGTACCAGTTTTGTAATTTTTCTGGGTGGGGGAGGTTACCATCTGAGTCAGGTTTGCTGCTAGGATGTCATCTTTGTAAGAGCCAGTGTCAGAGGCGAGCCAGTTTATGTTGAAATCCCCGAGGAGAGCTCATTTTCAGAGGGCTGCAGACTAATAAAATCAAGTACAGACTTAATACTGGCACGGTGGTCTTTTGGAGGGATATAGACTGCGGCCACTGTGAGAACTTTGTTTTGTGCACCAAGAAGCAGTTTGATAGGGAGGAGTTGCATCTGCGTATTTGTGGGGGTGAAGCTGCCCCGTTGACAGGAGAGGTTGTCCTTTATGTAGATAGCACAGCCCCCACCTTTCTTGCTTGCCCAGTCGAGTCTGAAAAGATTGTAGCCTTCAAGTGAGACCGCATGATCCGGGGTGCTGGGAGATAGCCAGGTTTCCACAATGGCTAGTATATATCAGGGTTTTTTTGTCCAGAGAGATTTTGAAGAGATGCCAATTTGGGAAGGAGGCTGCAGATATTTAGAGTGATAATGGAGAGACCACTACCAACTTTCCCTGTTTTTGTCGGCTTCAGTGCAACAGGACCAGGGTTTGGGTGTATCCCACCAGATATTAAAAGTAGGAGGAGCAGGAGTTTCAGCGATGGCATTCGTAGTTCATAATAGGTTGTGCTTTTGCTGTTAATAGTGTTTTTACCTGAAGTCCTATTTAGTCAACTTAAAGAGGGTGTGTAGTAAAGATTCATGGTGGGGATTTACCCAGAGATGGCCAGTCAACCACGTGATGAATGCTAGGGTTTGTGCTGTTACTTTGTTTACCCTGCAACCTTCCTGCTGCTGTTCATGCCTCTTGTTACACTTGCATAGAGGAGGAATTTGATCACCACTGCTAGTGACTGTTAGCACCAAGTGGCATTGACCATCCCTCCCCTGTGAGCTGAGTTAGTGCTTGATCTAGCTCACAGGGTGGTCATGTTAAAGTACACTTGCTTAGCTGGAAGAATCTGTGGTTGGGCAGCTGAGTGGAGCCATGTGGTTCCTGCATGATAGGGATGTGCAAGTAATGAATAGCATTTCCTAAATACCATGAATAATAGGCTATTCATTACTTGGAAAGAAAAATTAATTGGCATTATTCAGCATTTTGCTATTTGGTGGGAGTTAAAGCTCTCCTGAGACACCCTGTCCAATCAGAGCCCACTATGGAAGCTCACTGAAAGCAGGTCATGTGATCCAGCACTCGCAGAAACTACAGTCAAGAGAGACAGGCAACCTGAGCTGCTGCAGAGAAATAATCTACTTCTGTCCACTTGCTATATTTAGACAAAACTCAGAAATCTTGACATTTTTTATTCCCTCTCTAAATCCCAAACTAGAAACGGTTCATTTTTTTTACAGTAGGGTGAAAATTAGGCTTTTAAGAAAGAGAAAATAAAGAGATACAGATAGGTAGGTCTCACCAGTGAGCACACATGCTGCATGTGGGTGTGCGTGTGTGTGTACTGTTCTAAAATCAAATGAGATTTAAAGCTGCAGTGTAGTGTGTTTAAAAGATAACAGCTTAGGGGAGTAAGGACATTTTTTGTAGGGGTTTATTTTGATTACAAATGTAAGGGTTTTGTAACTTAGTTTTCCGAAATAAAGAACAAGGCAAGTACTTTAACTGAAGTGTAGCTAGCTGTTAGGAACCTTATTTTCACTAACTAATGTTCACTAATGTGTAAGGTGCTAATGAGGCTAGTAGCCCAAACTTAGCTCCTATAGATTAAGTGTAGCATTTTAACTTGCCTCCATTTCTTATATATTCATCCAATCTATTTTTTAAATTTCTCTTTTGTATTACTTATTATTATATTCTCAGGTAAGCCATTCCAAAGATTAACTACTCTATGCATAAAAAAAATCATTTTATCTTTTCTGAGTGTCCTTGTCTTAACCTGTATTGGATGTTCTCTAGTTTTTGAATGAATGTCTTTAAATGTAATGTTTAGTTCATTCAGAGATAGGGGCCATTAAGTATATCATAAAATAGTACTATGTCTCCCCTTTTTCTATTTTTCTAGAATGTATATAATTTTAGTTTACCAAGCCTCTCTTTATATGGTATATCTTTAATGTCTTACATTATTTCGATCATCCTACACTGCACCCTCTCCATTCTGTCTATATCCCTCCTCCTGTATGGGAACCACAACTGGCTATATTTTCTATTGTTGTTCATGGCTTGACATTTTGCTCAAGAAAAACAATTATACATTTTTTATCTGAGAATTTAGTTAGGCTTGGCTATAGTGAGTGAGACTTGTCAGCACAACATTGTTGCAGTAACTTGAGTGACTTACATAGAAAAATAGAATTTGACAGCAAATAAGGACCACTTGGCCCACCTAGTCTGCTCATTCCCTGCCTGATGGATAAGCTGCAGATTCTAGTTAATCAACAGCTTACTTCCTCCTACCCCCACTAGAATTGCCTTATGCCTGTCCCATGCATTTTTGAATTCTCCCACTGTTCCTGACTCCACAACCCCCTCAGGAAGGCTGTTCCATGCATCCACAACCCTCTCTGTGAAAAAATACTTTCTAACATGACCTCTGAACCATCCCCCCTCTATCTTCAAATTGTGCCCCCTTGTTCTTGCACATCTCTTCTTCTGAAAGATGCTACCCTCTTGTACTTTGTTAATTCCCTTGAGATACTTGAAAGTTTCTATCATGTCCCCTCTCTCCCTCCTTTCCTCAAGGGTACACATATTAAGCTGCTTTAGTCTCTCCTCGTATGTCTTCTGGTGTAGACCCTGCACCATTTTGGTTGCCCTCCTCTGAACAGTCTCCACTCTGTCTATGTCTTTGCAGAGATGGGGTCTCCAGAATTGCATGCAGTACTCCAGATGAGGTCTCACCAACTGTCTGTGCAGAGGGATGACAACTTCTTGTTTTCTACTGTTGATGCCTCTCCCTATGCATCCCAGTATCCCCCAGCCCTCCTTACTGCCTTCTCACATCACTTGCCCACCTTTAGGTCATCTGATATAATTACTCATAGGTCCCTTTCGATTTTTGTTGCTGTTATTAACTCACCCCCCATTGTGTACTCTTCCCCTGGGTTTTTGTTTCCCAGATGCATTACCTTGCACTTCTTTGTATTGAATCTGAGCTGACACATATTTGACCATTTCTCCAACCTTGTCAAGTCCCTTTTCATCCTTTCCACCCCACCCTGTGTATCAACTCTGTTGCAGATCTTTGTGTCATCTGCAAAGAGACATAGCTTTCCTTCCAGGTGTTCTCCAAAGTCACTTATAAAGACATTAAAGAGGATCAGTCCCAGTACCGAACCTTGTGGACTCTGTTTACTATTACCCTTTGCGTCCTGTCTTCCAGCCAGTTTTTTATCCAGGCTACCACCTTGGGACCCACTCCAAGGCTGGCTAACTTGTATATTAATCTTTTGTGCGAGAGTGTGTCAAATGCCTTGCTAAAATCTAGGTAGCCCATATCCACAGCCCCTCCCATGTCTACTACTTTGGTCACCCAGTCAAAGAAATCTTTAAGGTTCGTCTGACATGACCTTCCTGCTGTGAAACCATGCTGCCTTGGGTTCTGTGCCCCACTGGCCTCTAGGCACTCAACAATTCTTTCCTTCAGAAGTGATTCCATCATTTCCCTACCACTGAGGTCAAACTAACTGGTCTGTAGTTTCCTGCCTCTGCCCTGCTCCCTCTTTTGTGAAGTGGAATCACTTGATTTCATAGTAAATATAATTTAAATTTAATATCAGAAATCTTCCTGTGAATAACCCAGGCTTGAATCTCTCCACAGATACTTAAACAAATGTGAGTGTGCCACAGCTGCTGGTAGCATGGGATGAACTGACTGAATCTCACTGCTTCAGTTAGCTGGTTTTGTGTTCTGTGTGTGTGCATGGTTGTGCACTCAAGACTTTTTTCTAAGTTTGTGGCTGTGTGCTCAAGAAAAAATTCAGAGAATTTTGTTTTTCTGAGAATTTAGTCAAGCTTGACTATTACAGAGTGAGACTTGTCAGCTCAGCATTGGTGCAATAACTTGAGTGACTATATTTCATAATAATATAATTTAAATTTAGTACATCTTCCTGTGAGAAATTCAACCATGGCAGACAGAAGACACAGCACCAGAAAACGTAGCTGACCCAGCAGCCCCAGCAAAGTTACAGCAGGTATAGAACAGCAAGCTGAAGGAGAGGGTGAATGTACTGCAGAGTGATGCTCAGGGTGAATTTGCCATGCAAAATTATGTTTTAACCCATCAAACTCTACAATCTCCAGCAGCATCAATATGGCATTGGCTGACATCAGGGAAAAAAAAGTAAAAGTACCATTCAATGTACTAGTAGTGTTGCTAGGAAGACATTGTCATTATCTTTTGATGACAGATTAAGGGTTCTACATCTGCACACTTTGGAGTGCAGCCAGTTTAGAAGGGATATATGTTTAGTGTATAGGGCATTTAACAATGATGATCTATGGGAATGCTTGGGATTTGAATGTAAGAATACTGAATATTCCATGAGATCACATGATCTACAACTAAAGAGAAATACAAACAAGAAAGAAAAGGGCAGGTTTTTTTTTTTACACAAAGAGTAGTGGGACAATGGAACAGACTTCCACTAGAACTTGTAGGCAGTGATACCATGCTCAAGTTTAAGAAACATTTAGAGAAGCACCATTTTTTGAACTCTATGAAAGGATACTTCCCTTGAATCAAGGGTGAATGACTTATTTGGCTCATATAAAATCTATGAACTGACACTGCCAATGTGAAATTTTCCTCTTCATCCTTTGCCACTGTCAGCAGTACCACCAGGATGAGGACATCCTCCTTAATAACTGCCACTGCTCTGATCTACCATCCATCCACTGCAACTACTAGCATCCGAACTTCAGCTTCAACAGTGGCCCTACCATCCACTCCTGCCACTGTGACTGAGACCACTCCTGCCACTGTGACTGTGACCACTCTACCACTGTGACCCAGACCACTTCTGCCACTGTGACTCAGACCACATTTGCCACTGTGACTTAGAACACAGCTGCCACTGTAATCATGGCAACCAGCAGTACTGCTATGGTGACAATGTCTGCTACTATGACTGTGGCCACAGCAAGTTGCACAACTATATCCAGTATTATGTTCACCTTTAATTTGACACCTCTTGTTTCTCAGTCTGTCTCTAGCACTGTAGAAGCGCAGATGAGGAGGCACACTCATCCGGGTCCGAGTACTTTCCACCAGGAGATTTGTGAACTAGTGTACCATCTGAGAAGGCTAATCAAAGCAGTTTTGATGATGAGGCAGAGTATGGGGGAGCACCTTTAGAGCTGTAAAGCAAAAAGTTGAGTGGCAAAAAAAAACCCTCAATGTCTTGAGGTCACAGTGGCTGGAGAAAGAAGGATATGGCTCCTTCCCCCTAAAAACAAGTTGGCAGACAACCCTTCAGCACATTGTTCATCAGGTTTCATTCCAACCTGAACAGCCAAGCAGAGCAGGTGCAGGAGCACCAGTGGTGACAAGTGAAAATCTGCAGATGCAGGTCCAAACAAGAAAGACTAATGGGGGCCAAAAGAGTGGTGATGGTACTGGTGACACTAGCTACATAAGTGGTGTCAGGAGCAGTAAGAGCATGGTATGGTTGCATTTCACCCTACTAAAAGAAGATAACAGAAAAGCAATGTGCACACTGTGCAGTACAACTATTAGTAAGGGATTCCCTGACAAATTTAACAATCACCTGCCTAATGAACCACCTGAAAGTAAACATTCCCATGTTTTTAAAGCATCATGGTCTCTGCCTGTTGTTGCATCAAACCCATTTCATGGTGATAATGCAGGCAGTGATGCTGGTGGCACTGGCAATGCCTTGGAACATGCTGTCTGAAACAAATGCTGCTGTGCCTGCAGCTGCTACAACTCCATCTTCCCCAGCACCAAAGAATCCTCAACACTCCCTCTAGGCACCAGTCCCTTGCTATTTCCACACCATCTGACAAGCGTGGAACATTTCCCTATCCACAGTCTGTGCCAATAGGGGCAGCACTCCAGGCCAGAACAAAGTACCAGTCATCCCCTCCAACATTTCAGCACATCACACAGCTCAAAGGGGAACTAAGGGCATTGAATCTGCAACCTTTTCACTTGTGGAAGACACTAGCTTTCACAGACTTCCGCTGAATTTTCAGTCATGATACCAGCTTCTATCATGTTCATAATTTTCACACACTGTGTTGCCAAAGATATATGAGGTGTGAGAACAGCAATTGACATAGTACCCTTGGAGGCTGTGGGTGTAATTTTCCAGTGCACCTCAGTCATCTGGAGCAGTTCAAACTTCATGCATGCATATCTCTCCTTGCCCACATATTGGTATGTGCAAAAGCCTATGCCTATGCTCCAGCTCATTTTCAGAGGTGCTACCTGTCCAGGGCACAGGGGAAGCTAGGGCACTCCACATCTATACCTTCAAATCCTGGTTGAAGGATTGGTGTGGAAGGGAGGGTTTTGTCTTCATATGGGACTTAGGCATGACCTGGGCAGATACAAGCTTATATAAGGAGGACAGCCTGCATCTGTCTGAGAAAGGGACCTTGGTCCTTTGTGAGAAGTTTAAATGTTTCATCTGTGAGCATTTAAACTGGCCAAGGGGGGAGAACCAGGAGGGTCAGCAGGCTTAGGAACACCCCCCCATGGGAACATGCAGGAACATAAGTTGACTACAGGAACAGCTAAAGTAGGCAGGGAAGGGTGGGCAGGTGAAGAATGTATAACGAGTGATACAGGGGGCAAGAGCACATAGGAAAGGAAACCAGGGTGGAGGAAGATGCTGGAGAGGGAGAAAAGGAGCAGAGGGAGGGCAGACTGAAAAACATGGAAGGTCATGCTAACGAATGGCCATAGCCTAGGAAATAAGGATCTAGACCTGGAAGCCTTGTTGGCAGATGCAGACCATGACATAGCAGCAATAACAGAGACATGGTGCTCTGCTAATCATGGCTGGGAAGTCAATGTACCAGGCTATACACTGTTCAGGTGGGACGGGGAGGGTAAAAAGTGTGGGGGAGTGGCCCTGTACATCAGAGATGGTATAAAGGCTACAGAAGTTCAGGGAAGACAGGGGGAGGCTGAGGTAACGTGGGTCACCCTGGAACCAGGGAATTGCAAAGCAATATGCATAGGGGTGATCTACAGACCTCCGCCACAGAGGGAGGAAGTAGACAGGGAACTAGTGGAGAACATACATGACATGGGAGCTAAAGGCAAAATCCTGCTACTGGGAGATTTCAATATGCCAGATGTGGATTGGACCACCCAGATCACTGCTTCAGCCAGAAGCACAGCCATTCTTGAATCCATGCAGGGGGTTGGACTCAGGCAGCAGGTGCATGAGCCAACCAGGGACAAATCAATTCTGGACCTGGTATAGACCAATACGAACAGAGTTGAAGAAATACAGGTAGAAGGGCAGATGGGGTCTGGTGACAACCACATGGTGTGGTTCAGCATGGAGACATGGACTCAATTAAGCCACATAAGGGCAAGAATATTAGATTTCAGGAGGGCAGATTTTACTGAAATGGGTAGATGTATACAGGCAGTCCTGGAGAAAGGAGAGGTAATAGAGGGGGTAGAAGAACGATGGGAGAAACTGAAAGGAGTCATAGTGGAGATAACAAACCAGTGAGTTAGGATAGTGGCCAAAGGGAAGAGAAGAAGGAAACCAGTATGGTTCTCCAAAAAGGTAAGGGACAAAGTCAAGGCTAAAAGGCTGAGGTTGAGGAAATATAAGGGAGCCAAAGAGAGGAGTACAGGAAGGTGTACCTTGAATTTCTAAGGGAAGCAGGGAAGGCTGTTAGGAGAGCAAAGGTGGAGACAGAAGAGGACTTAGCACAGTCTGTAAACAAAGGGGATAAGGCATTTTATAGGTACATCAGTGAAAGAAGAAAAACTGGAGGGGGGGATTGTGAGGCTCAAAGGGGAGAAGGGAGAGTGTAAGGAGTGTGAGCTGGACAAGGTAGAAATACTGAAAAAATACTTCTGCTCAGTATTCTCTAAGGAGGGAGAGGGACAAGGACCACAGTTGGGATGCAGAGGCAATGGGGGAGGGAAAGGTGAACACCAGTCCATTCACAGTGGAGAGAGAGTTCTGGAAGAACTCACAAAGCTGAAGGTGGATAAGGCTATGGGGTCAGATGGCATCAACCTGAGGATACTAAAGGAGCTGTGAAGGGAACTAGCAGTGCCTCTGGCAGCTCTCTTCACAAAGTCACTCAATACAGGTGTCATACCAGAGAACTGGAGGAGAGCACATGTAATCCCACTGCACAAAAGCGGCAGTAGGAAGGAGGCAGGGAGCTACAGACCAGTCAGCCTCACCTCAGTGGTGGGAAAGATCATAGAGACACTGCTGAAAGAAAAGATAGTGGCACATATGGAATCCAGCAGTGCTCATGATCTGAGGCAACACAGATTCACAGCAGGAAGATCATGTCAAACAAATCTAATACATTTTTTAGATTGGGTGACTAGGGAACTAAATCAGGGAGCTGTGGTAGATGTTGCCTACCTAGATTTCAGCAAAGCCTTCAACACCATTCCTACACAGCAGGCTGATTAACAAGATGGGTAGTCTGGGCATGGGAGACAAGGTGGTGAACTGGGTTAGGAACTGGTTAACACACAGGAGACAGAGGGCAGTGGTAAATAGGGCACAATCTGGGGAGGAGGGGTGACCAGTGGGGTACCACAGGGATCAATACTAGGACCAGTCCTGTTCAATGTCTTCATTAGTGACATTAGAGAGGGGCTGGAAGGAAAGGTCTGCCTGTTTGCAGATGACACCAAGATCTGCAACAGGGTGGATACTCCAGAAGGGGTGCAGAAAATGAAGGGGGATCTGGAGAAGCTTGAAAGATGGTCAAAGATGTGGCAACTGAGGTTCAATGCAAAGAAGTGCAAAATAATGCACCTGGGTAGAGGGAACCCTGAGGAGAGCTACAGGTTGGGAGGAGGAACTGACTGTCACCAAAGAGGAAAGGGATCTAGGGGTTATCATCTCTGATGACCTTAAGGTATCAAAGCAGTGTACAAAGGCAGCAGGGAGGGCCAGTAGCATGCTGGGGTGCATCGGCAGGGGTATCACTAGCAGGAAGAGGGAGGTGGTGATATCATTGCATAAAACATTGGTAAGGTCTCATCTGGAGTACTACATGCAGTTCTGGAGGCCACAGCTGCAGAAGGACGTAGATAAGGTGGAGACTATCCAGAGAAGGGCAACAAAAATGGTGCAGGGCTTGCACCACAAAACATATGAGGAAAGACTAAGGGGCCTCAATATGTACTCACTGGAGAGGATACAGCGGGGGGACATGATTGAAACTTTCAAGTATCTCAAGGGCATAAACAAGGTACAGATGGGGGACCTTTTCCAACACAGAAAAAGTACTAGAACAAGGGGGCACAATGTGAAATTGGAAAGGGGTAGATTAAGAGGTAATGTAAGGAGGTTTCTCTACACAGAAAGGGTAGTCGATGCTTGGAATAGTCTGCCACAGGAGGTAGTGGGGGCAAGCACAGTGAAGGGGTTTAAGCATGTCTGTGACAGGCACAAAGGAAGACTGAGAGGGGAGGGAGTGATAAAAAACCATTGATCACATAGGGTCAGTGGCCACATACAATGTATAGGGTCTGTGGGCAGACTAGATGTGTCTAGCAGTCCTTATCTGCCAACAATTTCTATGTCTCCTGATGTGGATGCAGATTCCTCCTTCTCTCCCTGTGTCATTGGCTCTCTTTCTTCATCTTTCCGCAATCTGGCAGTTACTCCAGCTCTGCTCTTCTAAATGTTGGCCTAATGGAGAAAGAATACACATCACCAAACATCCTGGAATGCATTCAAGACATGCTACAGTCATGGACAGTTGATATCAATCTACATGTTGGTTTTTTCATATGGATAATGGAGCAATGGTGAAAGCAGTTGCTGATTGAAATTCTGTCAGCATTTATTGCTTTGCTAACATCTGGAATCTAGTGGCCACATCTGTACTACATCACAGTATTGATGCTAGAAAGACTATCTCCAAAGCACACTCCATCTGTGCTCATTTTCCTTGCTCTGTTAAGGTAACTAACCAACTAAGAGAAGTGCAAAAACACCTTGGTCTGTCTCAACATTACTTGATACAGGATGTCAGTATCAGATGGAATTTATCATACCTGATGCCATCTAGACTGCTAGAATGGAACTGTGCACTTCATGACATGGCAATTGAGTCCAACATTGGGGGAGTCCTAGGCCACCATGAGTGGTCACTGATTGATGCCGTGGTGAGAGTACTTGGGCCTTTTGAGAAGATCACCCATGATCTACTGTAAGTGCATAGGCTGTCACTCTGAGTCAGGTGATCCCAGCAGTGCATATACTGAAAGCATCCATGGACTGATATAGTATGTACAGGAAAATAGGGATATTCCATATGGGGCAACTGTGCTTGTTGAGCAGCTGCAAGCTGAACTAGTTTGCAAGGTTTGCAAAAGTGCTGGGTAGTCACAGCCACATTTTTGCAACCATGCTGAATCCCTCAGTTCAAATGTGAGATCCTTCACATGTCTATGGGTAGTCACAAAATGATTCATTTTTGACAAGAGCTGTGTGCTGAGCTGATTGGTTGCATGTGGGGACTGGTGACACTGGAGGCTGGCACAGAAGATCATTAAAGACAGGGAATTCCATCTGGCAGGTCTGGTTCCACTGGCAGAGATGGGGAAGAAATTTCTGTTACTGACAGAAGCACTGATGGGAGTGGATAGGCACTCCTCACCATGCCCTTACATCAAGAAAAACAGAAGAGGACACAGTTGCAGCCTTTTTCTGTGGAAAATATCCTGAACAGCTATTTTGCAGAGTCTCTTTAACTGTTTCAGGTTGATCCATTATGCTACTGGGTGCAAAAGATGCATTCATCCCCCTTACTTGGTGCAACTGACTGTGAGATACATCACTTGCCCCCTTATAAGTCTGCCATCCAACAAGATGTTTAGCACAACTGGTAATTTTACTGAGCCTTATTGTTCAACACTAGACCCCAAACATATCCAACAACTTGCTTTCATGAAGCTTAGCTTGCAGTTACTTGGGTACAAATATGGGTTGCCCCCATGAAAAAAGGAATACAGCTTTCAAGTCTGCTTATGCTGACTTTTTCTTCATAAAGTTATCCTGCGTATTTTTCCCCCATGCTTCTTTCTTACAGTGTTTACTGCACACACGTTCATTATATATAGAATAAAGTATGGATCAGTGTGTGTAATGAGATTTTTACACACACCTGAGGTGTTAGACGCTACATAAACCCTGAGAGCAAAGCTCGAGGGGTTTATGAATAGCATCTAACCCCAAGAGTGTGTGTAAACTTCCAGTTTACACACATTGACCCATATTTTATTTTACATAATTGAGGGGTTTCCCTTTTTTTGCCTCAGCAATCATATAAAATAAAGAGATGTTGCCGGCTGCCATGGTCCAAATTCACCATGGTCCATGGGCACCCTTATTTATTTAAATATTTTTGTAGTTCTTTGTACAGCGTCAGCATCCTACGGTTAAGTTTTTTTTTCCTGTGGTAGCAATTTATTTAGCTTGGAATTGACTTACCGCTGAGTCCAAGAGTGGCAGCTCAGTCTCCCGTGGAAAAAAAACATAGTGGCCTGCGATCCAAAGGAAGAGCTGAGGTGGGTGCATGCACAGAGTGATGGAAACCATGTGTGTGTTTGCCATAATGAACACTCCTTCATTACTGCAAATTAAGACAGTGTCCCTACGGGAAAAAAAGGAAACCAGTTATTATAATATAATTAAATACTTTAACTTTTTTTTTGAACTAGGCATAACTTATCTTTTTCTTGTTTTAAAACATGTTACTATCATGTATGTTAGAAACAACAAGGATGCTGAACAAAAACACAGCTATAATTGCCCCAAGGTAAATCAAAACCCAGTGTAATAACTTGCTTTTCATGCAATGATTTCATAACAATGGGGTTGTGAAAGTGGATGTACTACACAGTGCACCACTCATCACTCTGTTTTTTCATATTGCCTACTAAACAAGATTCCCCAAATCTTCTTGCTTCCCAGTCCCCACATCGCCCCAATGTTTCACAGGTATGGCTTCTTTGGGGGACTGTTTTTGCTGCTTTTATCATTTTGCTATCCTTTTCTTGCTTGCATTTATTTATCTCAGAAATAAATAAAAAAAGCTGCCTCTTTTATTGTTCTTTTAAAATCCTTTCATTTGACTGTCTTTTTTCACACATCCACTTTGCTCAGCTGCCACTCGGCACTAGAGATGTTGCGAAGTTTTACTTTGCTGGCGAAGTTCCAACGAAGTTGCAAAATTTGCCTTTGCGAATTACTTCATGAAATTCCCACTTCTCAACTTCGCCTGTAATGGTGGTGAAGTTAGGCAAAGTTGGGTGAATTAAATCAATGCACCTAGAAAAAGGGTAACCTTGCCTTGCAAAAACTTCATGAAGTGGGCACTTTGCACTTTGTGAACTTCACAAACTTCGTAAATTAATTTGCAGAGCAAAGTTTATCCACTTTGCCCATCTCTACCCAGCACCTAGCTTATGCTAGGGTGCAGTGGCAGTTTCACGGGGGGAAAGTGTCTGTGTCCCCATTTCCAAAGAGACAAGCCATACCTGAGATATTAAATCCTCTCTCCACTGTCTGGCCCCTGAGTGACCAAGGTCCATTCAGAAATTTGGTTTGTCAAAGTAGTTATCTGTACTGATGGCACTGTAGTGCTATGGGGCTGGCTCTTTTTATTTTAAGAGACAAAATATTTTTTTTAATCTATCATTTTACCTTCCTGTTGTCCATCTGGGATATGACCTATAATCAGATAGTAATGTACCCTCATAAAAGGGATATTCCCTGCCCTGTAATCAGACAGGGATTGGGATATGCCCGCTGCAAGCTCTATGAGTTGTCACTGACACACCAGGGAGGTTTCTTCAGTCCTGGGCCCATTACACCACAAGCGCCTACCCAGCTCTGCTCCTCCTGAACTTGTCCCATTGGGGAGGCCACACAAGCAACACATTTTGACTGCACCATGTTGGTGAGTTGAGCAAGGAGACTAACAAGGTGGTTTATAAAAAGTGTTCTATGAGACCTTGCCCTTGGACCCTTCTTGAAAATGACATGAAAGGATGTAAAAAAGAGTCATATACAGTAAGCAAGCAGCCTTTTTATGTTTGCTTGTGCATGTGCAAGAAACATTTCAGCACAGCTTAGGAGAGAAGCGGGGTTTTGCAGGTGCGGCACTGTGGGGGCCAATGACCCCAGTGCCTTTTGAGGCTTGGCTCACTTTCCCCAGTGCAGTGGCATGCTGCTGCTGATGCTAGTTCAGCCATTGTGCCACCACCTTGAAACATTTTTGCCGCTGCAATCAGGGGCCACCTCTTCATTGCAGCATCAGCCATTCGCTGCAATGAGGGAACATCCCATCATTGCAGGGTGGTATCTTGCTGTCCGCATGCCCCCGACCCAGTTCATTTGCCAACGGGGAGCCCAGTCTCTGTCAGCATAATGTCCCCACCCCCAAGTTTCTATTGTATGCGGTACCCAATCCCCCTTGGTATCATGCCCCTCAACAGTCTTTCTTTGCCGGCAGAACTTAAACCCCATACGGCTTCAGTGCCCCTTCCCAATTGAATTTGCCGATGGGGAGCCCATTCCCATCAGCATAATGTCCCCAATTTGTTGTCTGCCAAGGGGGTGCCCAATCACCCTTGACTCTTGCCTCTAACTCGGTGCTTTCTAATGGGGTGCCCAATGCCCCACGGGCTACAGTCCCCAAAACATGCAGGTGGTATGCTGGGAGCCCACCCCAGTGTGCCAAATGTTCCAGGAAAAAACAGTCCTGTGATGTTTTGGTTTTTTTAACCCTGTAAAACAGAAAACAGTCTCTCTTTAGGTCTGTGACCCCTCCCCCAAGCAGTGCCCACCCACTGTGCACCTTGCCTCCCCACACCCTTCCTCACCCCATACTTACCTCCGGAGCCCAGTGAGATGATCCTCGGAGGACCGGGAACATGTCTGCACTCTTCAAAGCCGATCACGAACTGAGGAAATGCCAGTATGCTGTATAATGGCTTACATTTTTTTTTTATTTTGGTGCATATTTCAGGCATTTTTTGGAATTTTGGCACCACATTTTCACCATGGGGTTATTGGGACCCCTCCTCATGAATTCAGCCACTATCATGGAATTATTCAGTCCTGAAAGGTGATTTCGTGGTCACTGTGTGGAATCACCGTTCGGGATGGATTAACGAAATGACAGTGTTCATGAGGTGGGCTCTCAAAAAGCCTATGTTGCAAATTTGGTGGAAAAATCCAAAAAAATGACTTACGAGCGTGCGTTGCACAGTTTACACGCATACTCATACCTTCATGAATTTGTAATATTTTTACTCCAGATTTTCAACACTGGTATTTTTCCACACCCTCTTATGAACAGTACAGCTGTCATTTTCCCATCCTGACCAAAATGTGTTTTTGCGCTTCCGGTGCAGAATTGTGCAGTTGCTGTGGGAAATCAGTGTTCAGGACACATTAAGAAAATCATAGTGCAACCCGGGTTCAGGAACGGACCCGAGTCGTCGGAGGGCCGGCCGGGAAGAGAAGGATGGAGCATCCCATGGACTGCTCTCCTTCTCCGGGGGAGAAGGGTGGGGAAGTGAGCGACGCGTTGAGGACTCCTGGCAGAGGCCAAGGGATCTCATGCTACCGACGCTCACATCTCTGGGAGGCGGGACGGATGCTGACGTCATTGCACGTCCCCACCTCCACAAGGAAAAAGACAGAAAATCAAGGTGGGCAAGGACCACTGTCTACATGAAGCCCTCCCTGAAGCATCGATTAACCGCCATTGCTGCAAGTTCCCCAACTAGATACTGGTTCCGCGGTCACAGAAGGAAGCCCTGTGGCCACAGCCCCGCCCTCCGGGGGACAAGCCGGGGGTGACTGGGGGACAACAGCAGCAATAGATGGGGGTGGAGGCTTCCAGGAGCTGTGACCAGGGCCGATTAATGACAGGGGTCCTGCCAGGAGAAAAAAAATAAAAATAAATCATAGTGACACTGTTCATGAGCAGAGGACATAAAATGCCTATGTTGAAAATTTGGTGACAAAAGTCCATAAAATGATTGTGTTACAAGCGTGTGTTGTGCAGTTTCCACATATGCTCGGAAGTTAGCAAATTTGTAATATTTTCACTCCAGATTTTCAGCACTGGCATTTTGCCACACCGCCTTATGAACAGTACAGCTGTCATTTTTCATATCCTGCCCGAAATATGCATTTGCACATCTGGCGCACAATGGCACGGTCGCTGTGGGAAATTAATGTTTTGGACAGATTAAGAAAATCATAGTGACAGTATTCATGAGCAGAGGTCACAAAATGCTTATGTTGAAAATTTGGTGAAACAATTTCACTATATGACTGTGGTACAAGCATGTGTTGCACAGTTTCCACATACGCTCGGAACTTCGAGCATTTTTAATATTTTCACTACAGATTTTTAACATTGCCATCTCTTCACACCTTCCTATGGATGGTACAGCTACCATTCTTCACATCCTGCCTGATTTGTGTTTTCGCACATCTGGCACAGAATGGCATGGTCACTGTGGGAACTCGAAGTTCAGGACACGTTAACAAAATCACACTGCCACTGTTCATGAGAAGAGGTCCCAAATGCTTTCATGAGGTGGGGTCACAAAAAGGCCACATTGAAAATTTGTAGTACAAATACCAACACACGCCCAGGGCATTAGGGTTTCTAGCCATAACGTCCCACCCTGTACTGACTGACAGGCATTAGAGGTGTAAATCTGGATAACTGGCTGCAATGTTCATGCCATTCTACCCCCACCCTGAAGCCAGTGACAGGCATTGAGGTGTGCCTTGCAGTCTTTAGCCCCAACCTTCACCCCATTCTCCAGTACTACACCCATTTCTGTGTATGCCCTTAAGAAATGGTGTGAAGCCGAACACCCCAAGCCACACCTCAACACTTGTTGGTGTCTACAGGATAGGGTGAGGTAAAATGCCGTGAGCATTATGGGCAACGATCCACAGGCACACCCCAAATGCATGTCCATCTCTGCAGGGTGGAGGTGGGATTGGCATGAGTTCATTACTTCACTGCCACTCCTATTCTGCATCTGTCTAACTCCTCCATGTCCATGCTAATATCAGCAAGCACACATTCGGCATTGACAAATGCTTGTTTGTTTATGTGATAAATAAATTATTACAAGTAAGAAAGGGATAGCAAAATGATAACAGCTTAAAAACACTCCCCTAAACTAGTCCTATCAGCAACATGTTGGATTATCCCCATGCTGCACTACCAGTTTGGTAGTGAATTTTCCTTTGCTACAATCAAAGGAATTTGACTGTATTATTTATATACGAACAAACAAACCTGCCAGCAGAAACAGGCCTTATGGTCTATCAAGTTAGGCTGCTCGAATGTGCAGCTAGCACCCTTTATATTGCAACTGTCTCCTTCTTCTCCTCCCCCTCACCTTTACCCCCCTCACACCCTGTCCCATACCCTTTTAAAACTACCCACTGTGCTACAGGATACCACCACCTCAGATAGTGTTCCATTTCTCCTCCACCCTCTGTGTGAAACAATGCCTCCTCATCTCTCTCTGATATCTTCCACCCTCCAACCTGAGACCATGCCCTTTGATGTCCCTTCCTCTCCTCGGCTTAAATATCCCTTCTGTGCCCATTTTGTTAATCTCCTTGAAACATTTGAAGGTCTCAATCATATCCTCCAGATCCCTCCTCTCCTCCAGAGTGTACATATTCAACTCAGTCAGTCTGTCCTCATAGGTTTTGCCCCTCCAGCCCCTGGATCATCTTAGCTGCCCTACGCTGCATCACCTCCAGCAATCTGATATCCTTCTTCAGAAAAGGATGCCAGAATTGCACGCCGTACTCCAAATGTGGCCTAACTAGTGACCCGTACAGCAGCAGAATCACATCCCTATTTCTGGATGAGATTCCTCTTGATATACACCTCACGCTCTTGTTGACCTTAGCTGCCACCTTCCTGCACTGAGCTGAGTTATTCATGTTACCTGTTATGACCACCCCTAGGTCCTTCTCCTCCTCTGTGACCTCTATCTGAACCCCTCCCAATTGGTAGCTCCTCCCTGGTTTCCTTACTCCAAAGTGCATAACCTTGCACTTCTTTGCATTGAAACTCAATTGCCACTTTTCAAACCACTCCTCCAGTTTAATCAGGTCCTCCTATAGCCCCTGCCATCCCTCTACGTCATCCACCACCACCCCTATCTTGCTATCATCTGTGAACAGACTGATCTTGCTCCTAACACCATGTGAGATATCCGATATGAATAACCCAAACAACACTGGACCCAGGACTGAGCCCTGCGGCACCTTGCTTGTCACTGCCCTTGGGGAAAAGAGTATCCCCACCACCACCTGTTGCTGCCTCTTCTTCAGCCAGTTCATAATCCAGTTTACCATCTTTGTCCCTGCCCCCACATATTGCAACTTACCCCCCAGCCTCCCATGAGGCACTGAATCAAAGGTCTTGCTGAAGTCTATATATAGCACATCCACTGCAAGGCCTTTATCCAGTTCCCTTGTTACTCAGTCATAGTATTCAATTAGGTTGGTCTGGCAGGATCTTCTAGAGATGAATCCATGCTTCTGACTGTCCTGGAGTCCATTTTCCTCCAAAAAGTTTCACCAGCCTCTCTTTCAGGATTGCTTCCATAAGTTTTCCTACAATGGATGTGAAGCTTACAGGTCTGTAATTGCCTGGTTCATCCTTTGGGCCACTCTTGTGGAGGGAGACCACATGAGCCATCTTCCAATCCTGTGGTATGCAACCTGTGTCCAGGGAGGTATTGAACAGGTCCTCCAGCAGCCTCGCCAATATCCACACCAGTTCTTTCAGCACCCTGGGATGAATGCCATCTGGACCTGGTGTCTTATTCATTCTTAGTGCCTTCAGACCTTCCAGCACCCTGCCTTTGTAATTACCCGATCTGTCACCCTTTCCCCCCTTGCCCACCTTCCCCATCCCCTGAGGTATATGTCCACCCTTCTCCTTCATGAACACAGAAGAGAAGTATTCATTTAGTGCTTCTGCCTGTTCTGACCCCTTCTCCACCCACTTCCCGTCCTTTCTAATCCTCATTATCTGGTCTCTGCAGCTCCTTCTCTCTCATGTACCTGAAAAAGTATTTTTTCCCTTCCCTCATGCCCTGTGGCAGCCTCAGCTCCCTGGAAGCCTTGTCTGCCCTGACCAATCCATTATCTCCTTGGACTACTTTGCATACAGTTCCCTGTCCTCCCCCCTCCTGGACTTCCTGAACCTCTGAAATGCTGCCTTTTCTGTCCTTTCCCCTTCCAAAACCTCCTTGTTCAGCCAGTTTGGCTTCTTGGCCCTACTTTTCTTGCTCAGTGTCTTGGTACATGACCCAGTAGCCTCAATCAGCCCAAAGTTGATAATATCCCACTTCTGATCTGCATCCATATCAGACCTAATTCCTACCAGGTGCCTTTCCCAGAATTTCCATCATTTTGATAAAGTCTGCCTGCCTGAAGTCAATCACCCTGGTTCCTGTACCAACAGTCTCCCCGCCCATGCTGAGTGTGAACCACATTGATTGATGGTTACTCCTAGCTAGTGGGTCCTAGAGATACAGCAAAGTTAAATTCCGCTCACAAAGTAGACACAAAGTAGTCCACTTTGCATTATTTTCAGGCTACGCAAAGTGCCCATTAAAAACTGTTACTTCGCCACTTAGCTTTGTGATAATGCTGATAATGACTTTCTGTTGCTCACTCCACCTTACTTCGCTTTAAAGGTGGCGTGAGAATTTACAGGCAGTCTACACACATCACATGGCTACACAGTGTAGGTCACCCCCAGCTCCAATTGTGCAGTAGCAGCCCCTGGCTCCAACATCATCTGGGGACCCCCCCTGCCTATGCCTGGTCCTCCCCGCACCTCACTAGTGTGGGAGTTCTTTACTACACTGCCTGGGAACAGCAGTGTAGTGAAATGTAATCTGTGTGGTGTGGAAGTGTGCCGTGGCCCCAAAGGAACTCAACTTGGCACAGGTGGTCAGCACACCCACCTATACAACCATCACCATGTACAGTGGCAGGCCAAGGTTGCAGAACAGGGCAATAATGCATCTGCTGGCCTTGCTGGGGAAGAGGGGGTAGCACAGTGTCCACCTTCACATGGTGGTGTGAAGTGGGGGAAGGCCTTGGATCAACTGGCTGCTCCACCACTACAACCTGCAGCAGGTGACGGTGGCAACCCTGTCTAACTACCTGCCACATAGGCCAATTTGGGCCTGATGTGGAGTGAGTTGGAGGCTGTTAACTACCGTCTTGACAACGTTGAGCAGCAGTTGGAGCAAACTGTGGGGCACAAGCTACAAATTATGGGTATGCTTCAACTGCTGCTGTCCGATCAGAACATTGATCATTAGTTTTAGTTTGTCCTTGCACCCATCACCCTCTGTGTGAAAAAATAGTTCCTGATGTTGCCCAAATCTGCCCCCCCCCCATCTTCAAATTTTGTGCCCGTCTTTGTGCACATTTCTTTTTCTGGATGATGCTAAACTCTTATATGTTGTTGATTCCCACTTGGTATGTGATAGTTTCTATCATGCCCCCCTCCCCCCTTTCCTTGCGTTTATATGAGATGTTATTTAGTGTCTCTTCGTCTGGCTTCATTCTGGTGCATACCCTTCAACATTTTAGTTTCCCTCCTTTGTACAACCTCTATCCTGTGTATATCCTTGCAGAGGTATGCTCTCATCACTGCACGCTGTACCTAAGATGAGGTCTTACCAAATATATGTACATAGGGATAAGAATATCCATTTTTGGACTTCATTTTAAGGTAATGGCTCCCAATGCATCCCAGTATATCCCCAGCCCTCCTTACTGCCTTCTCACATTTCTTGCATACCTTTAGGTCATCTGACACAGGTCACTGTCCATTTTTGTTGTTGTTAGTCTCCCCCCCCATTGTGCACTATTATGTATATAATGTTAAGTGTGTGTTCCGTCTTTCTTTCGCATAACCTTGTTTACCTCCCAAAAATGGTAAGAACCATGCCCAAAAACAGCTGAAATAAAATAAAGTACAAAAGTGGTGTCTTTGCCCTCATTATATTTCTACTTAACAAAACCAGAAAGCCAGCATTCCAGATGAATAAATGGCAAGAAAAAATGTTCACTGCTAGTGCAAATTTATTGATGGCAAACAAGCCACACAAATGACCTCTGCACTTCGGTGGTTAGGCCTTCATTAGGGGGCCCCTCTAAAATGGTTAACTGGTCAGAAGTGGAACTTGGGGCAGCAATACTCATTCCAGCAACAACTGCACTAACACAACCAGCGGGGACAACATCATTTCCTCCAACTCTCAGTGAAGCAACAGATTGTGCTGTAAAAAAAATTGATGGAGAAATTCCTTTACTGACATCAGCTATGCACTTCTGCATACTACCATGCCTATGGCCAATCTTACCACCGGCAGGAGTGCCATAGCCAGAAACAGCTTTGCTTGCACATCTCTTTTCAGGCATTTTTGGGGATCACCAAGAAAATTCTCAGCAAATTTATATTTATGAACTTTCCATCTGGGCTGGTAGATGGGAAGCCAAAAAACAACAACTGTGGCTTGCAGATGGAGATTGAGCACTAAAGAGTTGCAAACGCACAGACAGATTAAGATTGGGCTGCACACTCAAGAGATGCCGATGCAAAGGCACAACAACAACTTAACCAGAGCTCACAAGTCGCAAATTCAAATCTGGAAAAGAATACCTTTTGTCGATTGGGGGTGGGGGCAGTGCACTGCAGTAATAGTGCACTACCAAGATACCACAAAGTAGTATAGAAAATAATGCAGATGTGTAGCAGGTTCACAGTGCTGACATTACTGTGTGGCACAATAAAATGTATCTGATTTGATGGCACGCATCGCACACACACTGTCACACACACACTACAGGTAATTTGCAGCAAATTGAAAACTTCAGTAATATAACCAAATCTTTTAAACAAACTGAAATTATGCACTGCACCACAACAATCAGCAAAAAAAAAATTTCAAAAATTATTGAAAATATTACTGTGTGTACATGAACACAGTTATACAAGAAAAATACAACCAAAACAGAAAGACTGCCTTTCTCCCAGTTAATCTACCTCCACCATAGATATGCCCCTCCCCCAAGCACACTTCAAGTGTCTGTCAGTACACAGACTGAATGTTCTAAATTAACATTTAAAATCCACACACAAACAATAAACACTCGGTATGAGCACAGGAGGGTTTCCTGCAATCGATGTACTAAATTTTGAGCAACAAAATGGCTTAAAAAGGCTTTTTGAACAGTTTTTAGAGGATTTAAATCTCAGAGCTCTGAGAACATACTGTCTCCAGCTACTACTACACACACACACTACACAGAACTGAGGCTCTGCAGAACAATCTAGAGTCCATGTGACCTGCAATCCCATGAATTATTACAAAATTTGCCTTGGAGCTCACCAACAAGGCGAAGTGATGTGAAGTACATTGATTTAAATGTACTTCGCATTAAAATTGGTGTTGAAGTGGCAGAGTAACACAAAGTCATTGTTTCCAATGGACTTCACAATCCGAATTATAAGGTGGAGTACTCCGCTTCGTGTTGCAGATTACTTTGCAGATTCCAGCTTAATATGCAAATTGCTTCGCATAGCAGATTTTGGCCACTTTGCCCACTTCTAGCTGGTCCTCCACCCTCACAGCCTTCACGTTAGTTAGCACTAGGTCCAGAGTGTTTTTCTACTGAGTTGGGCCACTGACCAGCTGCACCAGGAAGCTATCCTGGAATGCATTCAGTAGCACCTGCTCCCTTGTGCTTCAGGTGGCTGGGGTTCCCCAATCCACTCCTGGTAGATTGAAGTCTCCCACAATCACTGTGTTCCCTTTCCTTCATACCCGTCTAATCTGCTCCACTAACTCCTTGTCCACGTCATCTGTCTGAGCTGGTGGTCTGTAATCACCCCGATCCACAGTATCCTAATTTTATAATCAAGGAACTGCATCCATAATGCCTCTGTTTTACCCTCATCCCCCTCATCCCTTCTCTAATGTAAATTGCAACTCCTCCCCCTCTCCCCATTCCTCTGACTTTTCTATGTATCCTATACCCTGGGATCATTAGATCCCAGTCCTGGTATTGTGTGGCCCAAGTCTCCATGATGGCAGCAATGTACACCATCCTGACATCCAAGAGAGCCTGTAAATCAGCTGTTTTGTTCCCCAGGCTCCTTGCATTCAGGGAGACCACCCTCTACCCAGTTCCCTTCCTTACCTTAATATGTTCCCCCTCATCCTGATTCCTCCCATGGTCTTACCCTGGTACCATCCCTGTTAGCATGGGGGTTTAGCTCGTTCGGCTCCCCTATCCAGCGGCCCTGCATACCTGCTGCACACAAGCCTCCCCCCATACCTAGTTTAAATCTTCCCCAGATGCTGTGTACTCCCCCAGCCTTTGTTTCAAGACTCCCTCACCCACATTACTCAAATGCAATCTGTCCTTTGCATACAGATCACTATTGTCCCAGGTGTTTCCCCAGCCACCCACCAGCCCATATCCTTGGGTTTAATACCACTCTCTCTGCCAAGAGTTAAATTCCTCTATCCTTTCTTTCCTCACCTGTGCTTGCCCTGGGTACTGGGAGGACTTCTGAGAAGGTCATTGAACTCCCTACCTCCAAACACAGCCTCCCCAGTTCCTCAAACCTCTCCCTTATCAATTCGACTATACTGTCCCCCAAGTCATTTGTGCCTATGTGCACCACCACATGTGGTTTATCTCTTCCCCTCCTAACACACTTGAGCAAGGACTGTCCAGCCCTACCTGCTATCAATCCAGGTACTGATTCCTCCCATCTCCATCTATGCTGTTCTCCCTTCCCTCCCCTCCCCATTTTACCCCTTTTAGGATTGAGTCCCCTTGCACTAAGACCCCATCCCCTTATCCCCACTGTTCCCGAGTACCGTCCTACTATCCCTGCCCCAACCTTGAACATCCATCTCCCTGCACACTTGTGACTTGATCTGCCCCCCAGCCAAGCCCCCGCCTATCCTGCTGAACTGACCCTCCTGCTATACTCACTGCCCCTTCCCTAGTGTCCATCTCACCTCCTATGACTCTCCCTGCCTCATAAACCTCCTTTCCATCCTCTCTGGATCCCCTTTTACCTTTTGACTCCTCTGCCCTGGCCCCCATCCCCTCCCATCTATCCCAGTCCATTTTCTCCTTTCTTCCCCTGTCCCCTCCTCTACCAGACAGCTGCCCCCCTATGTTTTCTCTACCCTCTTTCCCTCCTGCCCCTTCCCAGGGAGTCCCTCCCTCATCATCCACCACTGAAGCCAGTACAGCAAACCTATTTCCTGCATAAGCAGCATCATCAGTACTGAGAAAGGTAATAAAAAGCAGTTTTACTCAAAATATTTCACATAGCAATCAATTAAATTTGATGAGATGGCCCCCCATGACCCAAACAAATAACATTCCCCTTAAGGGGTGGCTGGCTTCCTCTCCCTGGGCTAAGACACAGATATGGCACACTGATGAGTCCAAATGAGGAAGAAACATGTGTATGTGTCTGCTGTTCTTAGCCTTTGCTGATAGCACTGTGAGGCATTCTGGCACCATGCAATTCAGCTTAAAGTTCAGCCAGTCCAAATTCTCTCACGGGGATTTTCATATGGTTCCCATGATGCTTCGCATTATTGGGGTATGTGCAATTATGTTCTCTTTAAAATTTGGCTGTATGGCCAATATCCTCTGGGATAACCCATACCTCAGGGCATTTGCACTGGGGTTCTTTGTAATTCAATTTGATGAATATTTGGCAAGTGAGAAAGCCATCTACTTCAGTAGGTAGGAACCACAGAGTGAAAAAATATATATGGAGTTACATAATTAAAAAATGTCTCTATCTTCTCTGATGAATTGGAATCTGGTCAATTTGATGGAAAGTAGTAAGCATAACTAGTTTTTCAAGAGTGCCTGGTTGTATGGAATGGAGCAGCATTGGTTTCAGGCCAGAACACCACAACATAGCACTCCTCCCTTGGGCCATGGAAAAGACTCATTATTGGTGATGGAGGTGCAAATGTTAAGGATACACCAGAGCTTCAGTGGCTTGGCAAACTGGTCTGTCAGGCTTGGCAAACTTCTGCTTTTCCTTGTGTTGGGTGTAAAGCAGATGAAGCAGCAGTGATATTTTCTCTTTTAAAATCAGTTTATGTGTAAGTCAAAGTGCCCAAGGCTCCTGGAATTCTGCAGTTCTGTGGTTGCAGAATTTTCCACAGAATTTGCATCATGCCGCAGACTATACAATATATAGTGCCACAGAATTCATTGTTTTTGGTGAAGTTTCATTCAAATATGCAATTTTTCCATAGTGCCAGGCTTCCTTACCCATCTTGTTTATCCAGAAGCCTCTCCTCAATGTTTGGCATGTGATGTCATCAATGACATCCCATCATATTTTAGCTAATAGCAAGACTGCAATCTGCCACAGAAATTAATAAATCATGCCGCAGAAATCAGAAAATGCTGCCACGGAGAGTATCATGTTTGAACAGCGATGGGAATACCACAAAGACCATAACAGCAAAAACATTGGCAGTTCGCTGCAATGGTCCCCAGTATTCTTGACACTGGTGCCTCTGGGGATATTGCCCCCTCAACAAATCAACTCTGTCTCAGAGTTGGTTATCTATAGTGCTGGTGTTTGGGTGGCAGAGCCCCCATGCATGGGGGTGCAGGGGCAAAGCTCCCCACAAAAAACACTTGCCTTCCTAGATGGCACAATGTAGACTGTCAGCATTGCACCATCGCTGTAATGCCGTTCAACACAATTTGTGTCACTGAAGCTTGGTGGAACTGCCACAGAGCACTAGGGGCCCTAAATAGGCCAAGCAAAAAGAAGGAGACTAGCAAGATGAATGTAGCCAAGATTTCTGAAGATCAGCTGTGGGTCATGTACAAGAAGGAAGGCAGGGCTTGGCTGAAGGTGTGCCTGATAAGTGCATTAGCAGCACCCAAGCTGTCCCTACTCTGAGGAAGAGGAAGCAGCACATGAAGGTTCTTGTTGAGCCTCTTGCAAAGATACATGAGAGAGGAAAGGCAAAATAAGTAAAGATAAATAAGCATCTGATGAACTACCTGAGGATGAGTGTTGACAAATTGTGATGACAATATTTGGAGGGAGGATTATCCAGGCAAGGATATCCTGGGGAATGGCAATGATGCAGTGGTGGTTAATCCCATACCATCTCCTCTAGTGGCACATCTGGTCACTCCCTTCAGAGATGGCTGGAACAGTTGGTTATGCCCTCTGCACAGCCACTGCCAACTTTCCTGACAGGCCTATTCACATTGGATCAGTAACGGGACAAGTTGTTCAAGGCAATGGTCAGGCTGGTGATGGTGTTTCAAACACAGTAGAAGATGTGGGTATCAGCACTAGGGCAGGTACCTGAAGAGCTGGGTGCCAGTGTGGCCACACAGGTGGTGCAGAAGAGAACTCCATGTCAGTACATTAGCATAGTGGAACCTGTGTGGTCACACTTTTCAGTCAAAACCCAGCAGAAGGTCAGGGGAAGGGAGTATGTGAACATATTCAGCCCCTCAACAGGGTCATAGACCTGGAGGAGAACAGAGAGAGGGGCAGGGGCAAGGATCAAAAGAAGATTCAAGAAGACAGGACCTTCAATAGCAGACTTTGTGGTTTTTCACAAGCACCATTTCTCAGGCCATCCTTGAAAACAGTGTGATCCTTCTCCACTCTATACCTCTTTCATCCTATGCAACCTCTACCTCTATAGGATTATGTGTGCCTATTGATGAAAAGAGGGGCCAGCCTGGCTGCAATAAGATAAGGAGTTCTGGTGGCATGTGCTGCATGACCCTTTCAAAGATTGGGGTGTACTGGATATGCCACTGGTGGTGGATGTAGAGCATGGGGGGAGTGCAGCACAAATACAGTGAATGTTCTGTAAAAGTCATGTATCCCCCCCATAGGTAGAGCAGAACATGGGTGTGTTTTGCATATGAGTGCTCATGTGACAAACCCAGTAGCAGGTTTTGAATCAGTATTTGGCAGGTGGGCAGAAGCAACCTTTTATGCAGCACAAGCCAGGTAAGCAGATCACTCAGGGTTCAGAAGATCCTTGAAGGTTGGAGCAAGAGGGCACAAAGTAAGCTGATGGGTGATATCCAATCAGTTCAGCTACACTAGAATTGGAGATCTCTGGCATTCGTATGGTATGAGCAGCCTCAACTTCTTCAACATCTGTGTTTTGTCTTTGCAAGTCCTCCCCACAGAATCAAGCACGTATGAATATGCAAACAATCCTTTGTTTCTGGGTAGTGAAGCAAGCTGGGCACTGTTCTGGGGGGGAGAAACCATTTCTTTGACATGAAAAGAGGGCAAGTGTAGTGGATGGGGCAATGAGGCATACGTTGGGAGGAACTTCTCCCCTGGTCAGTGGAAAAGGCATGGTGGAGAGGCCACTCTGAAGTCCTGATGATCCAGTTGGGGGGTAATGACCTGGAACTTAGGAAGGCCATCGATCTGCTACATGGGATGAAAGAGGACCAAAGGTCCTATGGTCCTGCATTTTCTAGAGGTAACATAGGCATCATGCCAAGTACCACCAGGCTTGAAGGTACATTGACATGAAGATGTGTGCCTCTGTGGATTCCACTAGGGGACTGGTGTGACACATAATGACAGTGACACTGAATTCCTGGGCTGAATAGCAAGGATGAAGTACATTTAGCAAACCGTAGAGGGGATTTTTCAGCTGTGCAGACAGTCTTGGAAGAATGTCTGGAGTAAGATGCTTGGGGTTGGACATTGTCCATCCTGTGGTGGCTTGGGAGTCTTTTAGTACAGATAGGGTAATGGGTATAGGGAGGAATCTGCTTCCATGCATACTTATCTGTCCCCAATAGGTATAAGAGTTGGGATCAGATGACTGGACAGCACCACCTGATAGGGGTAGGTGCTTAGCAGATGGCCAGGTAGCATTCTCCCAGCTCTTGGAAGTTGGCTGCCTCTGGGAGGTACATTACATTGATCCCTCATTTCAAAAGGTGAGGCCCTTCACAGGGAAGGGATCTGGGGAAGTCTGAGGTTGAACTGGGGAGACTCCTAAGCTGTGCACATCATTGCTATCTGTATGATTGAATATTAATCAGTAAACAAGCCAGTGTGTTTGTATGGTCAGTGAAATAGGGGAGAAATTAGGGGCCTACTGAGACAAATAGCCTTCAGACTCTGAATCCTCAAAGTCTTTGCTGCTTTTCTGGTGACTGTCCCTGGAGACTATCAGATGACTAGACAATAGCTTTTGTTTTTCTCACACAATGTATCCACAAAAGCTGCTGCAAGTGAGGGGTGCTTGCCTCTTCAGGTGGCCTAGCAAGTGACCTGAGGCATTGATACCCAAAAGGCACACCTGTATCCTCTTATCATTCTGTCATCTTGGCACTTCTCATGTCATCACCCAACTGACATTCTAAACTCCACTTACTGTCTGTAAGAGGATCTGTAATCAGTAGGCTTCAGGAACTGGCATTCCAGCAAACAAGCCTTCTCCCTCTGCTGGCAGAAGAATGTTGTTACAGTGATGATAACCACCAACTCATAGGTGGCTTAATGAACCTCTTGACACCACAGGATATAACTTTTTAAACTGCAATAAGCACCAACAATTTAGCTTATATTTCATACACTTACTTTCCTCTCGTGCTGTATTACTCATGAAATTTGTATAAATGTACAGTTACAATTCAGTGCCAAACAGTGCAAAGTGATGCACAAAGGGAACAGGAACCCAGGACAGAGTACTGGAAGGGGGGGGGTGATAAAGTTGGGCACAACCTCTGAGGAAATTGACCTATGGGTCATCATCAGTGACTCCCTAAAACAATGAAGCTAGTGCAATAAGGCCAACAGTAAGGCAAGCAGAATGATAGGATGTATAGGAAGGGGTACTGACAACAGAAGGAAGGAGGTATTACTACTTTATAGTCACTGGTGAGGCTACACTTGGAGCACTGTGCCCAGTTCTGGAATCCTCACCTAAAGAATGATAAGGACAGGCTGGAGACAGTGCAACATAGGGAAACCAAGGTGATTCAGGGTCAGCAGGGCAGATCTTATGAGGTTTGGCCCAAGGCGCTGAACATGAACTTGCTGGAGACCAAATGAGACAGGGGAGATATGACAGAGACCTTCAAGTTACTGAAAGGAATGAACAAGGTAAACTGCGAAGAGTTATTTAGCATAAGTAATGGATCAAGAACATGGGGACATGAGTGGAAGCTGGCAGTGGTAGGTTCAAGAGGGAAGTGAGAATGTTTAATTTTACATGGTGCAGCCATGAAACAATCTGCCAGCTGACATAGTGGGTACAGAAACTATCAATAGTTTCAGACATGGCTGGGACTGAGTGAAGTGCTTAGTGGTGCTAAGGTTGGTAGTGGTAGGATAGGGAGCATGGAGGTGGAGAGTATGGGTTAGAACCCTGTATGGACAATAGGCCCTGGATTTAAGGTATTATGGATAGGGATGTAAGTTTGTCATGGCAGTCATACACGTCATTGATTCCATGACGTTTGATCTTTATTCAGGACTTCCATGACTTTCACTAGTGTCATCAGAATGTTGCAATGATGACAGTGCCACAACATTTACTACTATTTACTAATGATTTCATGAACAAACAATGAGTCATTAAAACCTCATCCATGACAAATTTACATCCCTAATTATGGGCAGAGTGGATGGACCAATGGTCTTTTTCTGCTGTCATTGTCTTTTTTAAATATGCATTTTTTATTGTGTATTTTATATGTATATATATATAATCATTCAATAATACGTTTTACCATTCATGTTATAGGTAAGATTCCATTCAAACTCAATATAGCCCCCACTCCTCTCTATAAGCCCCCTTCCTCTATACTTAAGAATTTTGGGGAATACTAATGTTCACATTTCAACATAAATAATCAACTTATTTGGCTAGACAGTAAGTTACAATGTGTTACACTAAATTTATTAAGAGTGCCATATGTTCTTCTATGTATTTCCATTTAGCACCATAAGAATCATCTATGGAATCATCTAATTCATAAATTATTTTCTCTAGAAGAAGAGTATTTCTAAATACATACCACCATACTTGTAAGTTAAAGGAAGTTAGAAGTGAGGATTTCCAGTTGGAAAAAAATAAGCCTCTTTAAGGACATTGTGGCCAGGGCAAAAATATTTTTCACTTACAGTAACTCATGCTGGGCTAATGTTATGGTATAATTAAATAAAAAGATATCTATTCAAAATGGTATATACATTTGTAAGATATCTTGTAATATTAGTTTCAATTTTTACCACCACATATTTATTTGTGGACAACTCCATAAACAGTGTAATAATGCTCCTTTTTGTCCACAATAATGCCAGCATTTATCTGAGTATTTGTTATTAATCTTGGCTATTACTTATGGAGACATATAGGCTCTATCAATAATTTTGCAGTGAATCAATTTATTTTTCACAGAAACAATCCATTTGTTTCCCTTAATTCTTATCGATTGCCACTGAATATGAGAAATGTCCAGGGAGGCTTCCTCGTTCCATTTCAGGTTTGTTTTATTGGTAGTATTTCTGTTCCTGGTAATCAAGACATAAAAAAATATGGCTAGTAATTTTGAAGAGCCTTTTTTGATCATTTCTTTTTTGGTTTGTAACTACCCTGTGTATATTATTTATATCACATTGTAAGTTTTTTGAAAATTTTTAAAATTTACTTCTTTTTGCATAATAAATTAAAATTTTTAAATGAGCATCATTTATTTTTGTAGCCAATTGTTGATATAATGGGAATTTATTATTCACCACCTTAAATGGATATTGCTTTTCTTAAGTATATCTAGAAATGGGATATCTGTTTGGCATTTTCCTAGTTTATTAGTTTGGATTTGTAAAAATGACTATGATAAATATAGTTTTACTAAGTTTTTAATTTGTTTATGGGTGTCTGAAAACTAAGAAAAGAGTGCATATTGACGATATTTAAAGAAATCTTTTTCTAAAAAAATATTTTGTAAATTTATCATTGTTTTTTCCTCAGTATATAATAATGATAATTTCCAATGCCTTGATCTAAATTGAAACTCCACTGATATAAGATTGATACTATATGTGATTCCAAATATGTTAGAGGACCTGGGCACTTTAAGCCTCCTTTTTCTCTTGGAACAGTTAAAATACTCCAAGTTATTCAAGCTTTCCCTCTGTGCCACAGGAAGTTTGAAAAAATATTTTTAAATTTTCAAACCATTTTTTTGATGGTAAACATAAAATATTTTGGAGGACATAAATATGATATGGTAATGCCATCATTTTAATAGTATCGCTATGTCCCCATAGTGATAATGATAGATTCTTCCAGTTATTTAACAGGTTAACTATTATTTGTTTGGCATTGTCATAATTAATTTTAATATTGGTTTGTAGGTCTGGGGATAAATGTATTATATGCTAAATACTTCATATATTTTTGTATGGAAAACTCAGTTGTATACTCATTTTCTTGAAGTTTATTTGTTTGGATAATTTCGTAATCATTCATTTGTTTTTATTTAACTTGTATCCTGACATACATAAATACAAACTGATTTCTTATAAAAAGAAATTCAATGATATATCTATATTTTTAGTTTTTAGTAATATGTCATCTGTGAAAATGCTTAATTTTCAGATGTAGTCTTGCTGGGTTATGTCTTATTCTTTGTAACAGGGGTTCCAATCCTAGTATAAAGATAGTTGGAGATAGGGGACACCCTTGTCTCACACCATTTAACATCTTAAAATCTTGTGTCAAGAAATTATTTATTTGAAGCTTAACTCTCAGGGCCGGATATTCAAACTGCGTTGAAAAAGTGCGCAACAGCAGGAGTAAGCACAAGTCAATTGCGCATAGGCGCAACAAACGTGATATTCAAACATGGAGCAAAACAAATTGTGCAAGCAGCCAACGTCTGAATATCACACAAACTGCGCCATAGCACAAACAGGAAGGGGAAGCTGAGCAGAAAGGATGCGCCATAGCGCAACAAGGCTAGCCCAGCTGAGCAGTCCAGAGGTGCCATAGCGCAAGCAGAGCCCCCCCCCACCCCCAGCAGAGCAATGGAACTGCACAACCAGGGAGGCAGGCTGGGGCCCACCACCAGCCATGCCACACATGGGCACAGGAACACACTGCAGAACCAACAAGACACCCGCACACCCCAAGCACAGCATCACTGGGGGAGGGATGGATGATTCACTGGCCCATGGGGACAAGCCAACAAAGCACAGCAGGGCCATGACGCCCCAGCACAACCACTGTCAGGCTGAGACTGCCACACACAGGGGGTCGACAACCACAGTGCACATCAGCCCCCCCTTCTGCACAGCACACCCTGCACTGTGACCCCAAGATGCCACCCATGTGCAGTGACTGTCACTGCAGTAAACATCATGCATCCCCCCCAGCACACGTCAACCTTGTGTAGCATAGAACCATACAAGCCAGACCCCACCCTGGGCACCCAGCAGTGGGCAGCAGCAGATGGCAAGACCTACTGAAAGTCACTCCCACACTGGAGACACCTCCTCATGCACACACACACATGCACACACACACATACCCAGGACCATACCACCCCAGATGGCATACACACCACTGCAACTGAGCAACCATAGCCAGCTGCAAATCAGAGACCACCACAGTATTCATAACAAAATATATATATTGGAAAACAGAAATTACAACACCAAGATCAAGAACACAACTATATACAGATATGTACAAGATAAGGGGGTAGGGGTACAAGGTAGGGGTGGGTAAGGGTAGGGGTGAACAACTGGGAGAGGGAAGGCAGGGTGGGAGGGATGGGTGAAGTGGGAAGGGAAGCACATTTTGCACCTTGCAGGCTGGTCTGCTGCTGCCTGGTGCTGTCCCTGTCTCCTCGACCATCGCCTGACCCCATGGCGCTGAATGTCCCTGAGGATGTCATGCATCACAATCGATACCCTTGTCAGCTGCTGGAGGGCACGGTTCATCCTGCGTAGGATGCTGAGGCCTAGGAAAAGGGAACACAGTCAATGGCTGTGACTGTCCACAACCCTGAACACCACCCATCCTGCAAGGCATATAGCCTAGTGCCCTGCACCTGTGATGGTATGCACCCACCCACAGTGACCATGCACATGACACGCCCAACCAGGCAGCACCAGCTATGTGCACCACTGCACATACACACTGCCCATGTCCATCACAGCACAAACAAGGCTGTCAAGTGACATGGCAATGTGGTGGGATGCCAGTTCCACAGCCATGTGCCCAGTGCATGCATGGACCACCAGTGACGCACACACAGACGTGCAGTGACACTGGACAGTGATGACTGTCGCCTGTGTCATGCATGGTTGTGTTGTCCTTGGCTGGTGGTCATGCCCACCCCCTCCAGCATGCAATAGCATCCATGATGTAATGATACTCACACTCATCAAGCAGCTGTGGCTGCTGCTGCTGCCGCTGTGGCCCACTCCTCACGCCTCCTCCTTCTGCCACCTGGACCCTGCCACGGCCCTCCTCAGCCTGTGCCTGTATCCTCTCCACCAGGCCTGTGGGTGACAAATGTTGAGAAAAACATCAGTGTGACCCCAAAGCAGACTGCCCCCTGCCCCAGTGAGTGTGCCTGCCTGCACAGCCAGACCCATGCATCTCACACCTGCACACACTGACACAGCCAACCATGGCAGAGCCATCCCCCATTCACCGCCACCAAAACACAGTCACACCCCTATGGATAATACAGGAGCATAGATGGTACACCCACCTGGCCTAGGCACAATGCCCCTCATGGCACGTGACCTGAGGCATCGCAGCACGTCCGGCTCTTTCCTGCAGAGGTCACTAAATCTGTGCCTGCACTGCTCCGCAGACCAGCGCCGCCCTGTGACCCTCACCAGGTCAGTGGCCACCTGCAGCCACACCTGGGTGCGGGCTATGGTGAGGGGCTCATCACCATACAGTGCCTCAAAGTGGGGCTCAACCAGGGCCATCAGGTTGGCCACCTCCACCTGACTCCATTGGGGAGCTCTCCTGCGTGCCATAATTGGGGTCGTACAGCAGGCAATATGGCATCCCACAGCGCGGCAACCCCACGTGGAAATGTTGCGCAATAGACCACCATAGGTTCCAATCGCGCTGTTCGTATAGCGCCATCGGTTCGCATAGTGCTGTCACCAAACAGCGCAATAGAGCTGTACACATGGCAGCCGGAAAGCGCTAGGGGACAAAGGTCGGACACCAGGTCAGGGGTCTATAACGCAAGGCCACGCACAGCGTCATCTGACATCTACGCATCCTGCGCGACCGATCACCTGCGTGCCAGTGCCACAGTGGACTATTGCGCAGTAGTGCCACAGCGCCATATGGTGCCCAGTGCTGTAGCGCCACTGGCACAATGGTGGCCATGGCCTGAATTGCCAATCGCGCACAGCACGTCATCAGCACGGCAGACTCCTGCGTAAGCTACCTGGGCATGCGCAATGCAGTGTACCACACAGTCACAGATCTGCGCCATTGGCTCAGCCGGCTCAACCGTATTGTGCAAATCGCAATGGCACGATATTCAGCCGACACATGCAAATCATCTGATCAGCCATTCAAAGGTGCAGTGGCACGATTTGCATCTCATTACAGTTGCTTCACTCCTAATTTGCATGCATTGCACTATAAATGTGCGACATTGGGCTGCGCTGGCCAGATTCGGTTACTGCAGGTGAGAGGTGGGTTGCATGCTGTGTGATGTTCTGGACAATGGTCATGGGATAACGCTGTAGACTGCACAGTGACAGGTGTCTACTTCCACCCATACAGATTGCCATGACCGAGCAGAGCCAAGGTGAGGGTGAGGATGGTGGGCGGAGGAGGAGGCCCAACTTCACCATGGCGGAGACAGAGGCCCTCTTCCAGGCCTACCTGGAGGAGGAGGCACTACTGAGTGGACGGCAGGGCACCCCTCAGGCCCGTGCGGCTGTATGGGAGGGGGTAGCTCGGGCAGTGAACCTGCACGGAAGCCACCAGCGCTCCATGCAGGAATGCAAAAAGAAGATGGGGACAGACTGCAGGAGGGTGAAGGAGAAGGTGGCAGCCCTCAGGGTGGCACGTGCTGGCACTGGTGGGGGCCAGCCAGCAGTGGTGGAGCTGACCCCGGCTGAGGACCGACTGGCTGCATTAATGCAGTGGAGTGCTATTGAGGGCGTACCAGGAGGTGGATTCCAGACAGGTGGAAGCCCATCACTGCACGGTATGACATGGTGGTGGTGTTGGGGGGGAAGGTTGTTCACATGCACTCACATGTCCTCTCTTTCTGTTACAGATCCTGTTCGTCTTCAGGGGATGGTGGTGGTGGGTCCAGGCAGTGAGGAAGACCTGCTGGACATGGAGGAGGGTCCATCCACCTCTGTCACCAGCCAGCATGCACTGCACCAGCATGCACGCCCGGGCTGCCAACTCTGGTGTCGGTGAGTCGGGTGTGGGGGGTGCACAGCCTGTGTCTCAGCAGTCTGGCATACAAGCATGCCAGCACGCTGTGACTGTGGCTGTAGCACGTACCTGCACCATTGATGATGCAAGGACTGCAATGGGCAGTGACATGTGTGTGTCCCATGACGGACACACAGCAGGCCAGCACATGCCCCTGGGCCTAGCTGGTTCCAACGTGTGTGCCAGCATGTCGGCACAGTCCCAGGCTGTGCCTGTCAGCACCGGTGGGGCAGCACCGGTGGCTGTGCAGGTGTCTGGCACTGTTGTGGCCACAGCAGTGGAACGAGTGGTCCCTGGGGCACAGCGGTTGGAGGGGCAGCAGCAGCAGTCATCCACCAGGTCTGGGGGTACAGTGTCCAGTGGTGGCACATGCCCACCACCCTTTGATATGCCCATTCCTGGTCCTGGTGAACAGTGGCCACCCTCAAGGGGTGTTGAGCATCAGGACCTTCCATACCCTTGGGGACAGGATGCCATTGTGGCAGAGTACCCATTTGAAGAAGACACCCACCTGCTGCAGGAATCAGTACAGCAGCAAAGGTGGGTTGCAATGTCCGTGGAGGCACTATGTGTGGCTGTGGAGTGGCACAGCAGGGACTGTGCTCTGGACCGTGCAGAGATGGTCCATATGCGGATGGATGTGACTGCCACCATTGACAGGCAGACCCAGGTATTGGTCGCTGTCGTGGCTGCATTGGGCACACAAGCAGTTGCTCCTGTACCACGCACCCCACACAGTACGCTCTCCACTCCCCATTCCCGGCGTCGTGTGACACCAAGCCTGTCAATGCCGGGTTCTGCTGTGGGCATCCCAAGCACCCCTGGTGCAGGTATGTTTGGCATACTACAGACCCCACTGCGGACAAGGTCGCGATCGGGCAGTGGGACCCCTGGTGGTCCATCGGTGCCACCCCATGTGGCCCCTGCTCAGCCTGCCAGTGCTGTTGGGTCACAGCGGGGCTGCCCACACATCCATGGTGGCCGTGGAATGGTGCAACATGACTGACCTGTCTCCCAGTGCAGGCCCTGTCTGATGCTGCCCTGTGTTCACTGTGCGTCATGGTGGGCAGTGCACTGGTGGGTGCCCTGCACATCACGCCGACATATGGACCACCTGCACACCATTCTGACTGCTGTCCACAGGTGCATGTGCATGATGATGCCTGCATTGTACTGTACACCAAGGTGCAAGGGTGTCCAGCATCTGACACACATACTTGGACAGTACAGGTGGTGGGTGTGGTCTGTGGATCTGTGTGTTTGCCATGTCTGTTCCTGCTCTGCTGTGCACCTGCCCATGTACGCTTTGTGCCTGGTGTGTGTGTGTGTGTGTGTGTGTGTGTGTGTGTCCATATGACTGTTCGCCCCTCCCTGATGGTGTGTTTGTGCGCCTGGTCCCTTCCACTCCCCTTGCCGTCATGCACCCCTGGTGTGTTACTCTGTGTGCCTGTGGGTTGCGCCAGGACAATGTTGGTTGCACATGGCCCCTTGACTTACCTGTATCGTGCATAATGCTCCTCCGTGATGGTGTCCTGGTGCAGCTGGGCCTGCCGGATCAGTTGGGGGTCCCGCCATCCAAGGGGGGCTGGTCATCACCATCAACACCGGCGCCGCTGGCGTCCCCATCGCTGTCCCCCTCTTCAACCTGTAGGGCTATCCCACAGTCTTTGGCCATCTTGTGCAGGATACAACAGGCCAGGAATATCCGACAGGCCTTTGAGGGGCTGTACTGAAGGGCACCGCCGGAGGTGTCTAGGCATCGGAAGCGTGCCTTGAGCATCCCAAACACCCGCTCAATGATGTTGCGTGTGGCGGCATGTGCCTCATTATAGCGTTGCTGCGATGGGGTCATGGGGCGCAGGTACGGTGTGAGCAGCCAGGGACAGAGTGGGTATCCGCTGTCACCTGTGTGGAGATAGTGGAGATCAGTATCCTGTTCAGGTCCATATTGCCCATATCCCTGTGTGCCACTACCATGGCACTTGTGGCATTCCCATCCTTGCCCCGAGTTTGCATTTCCTACATGTGTACTCACCCACTAGATGGCCTGTGGGGATGTCCCCACTCTTGAATCGATGGCACAGTGCGGACTGATGCCATATGAAGGCATCATGTGCTCCACCAGGGTGTGTGGTACAGACATTGATTATACGCCCAGTGGCATCACACACCACCTGGCAGTTGACACTGGAGAAGCCCTTTCTGTTCCTATATGCGGCCTCATCGGGGCCAGGTGGTGTCTGAATGGCCACATGGGTGCAGTCTATGGCCCCTAGCATGCCAGGCATACGATACCCTGTTGAACTCCTGCATGTTTGCTGTCGCTCTGCCGCAGTGCTGGGAAATGGATGTGTCTGCATGTGGGCAGCAGCGCTGAGGAATTGGGTGAGGATGCGTGACGGGCCCGACTGTGTGATGCTTGTGGTGTCCCTGTCAGCCTCTGGAAGGTGCCCGTGGTAAGCAGGCACATGCAGGCTGTCACCTTGGTCTCCACTGACAGAGCGTGACTCCGTCGTGAGGGTGCCTGCATCACATCACTGCACAGCTCACAGAGCCGCCTCAGTATTGCCCTGTTCAGGTGGTACCGGCCCACGATCTCTACATCTGTGTGCAGCTCAAAGCTGATGCGGGCACGGTACTGCCTGTTGGGGGTGTACCACTGACGGGCCCATCCACAGCCACGTCCCCCTGCACCTTGCATTCTCACCCCCCTCATTACAGCTTCCATGTGGAAGCTGCCACTGTCCATCTCCCTGGCTTGTGACCCCCCTGGCTGATGTTGCTCTGTTACCCCTGCTGTCCTGACTGCTACTTCCACTGCACTGGGCACCCACCGCTGGCCTCTGCAGCCTATGGCCCACACTGCTTCCCTTGCCTGCCCTGGCCTGTCACTGTCTGTCTTTCTCTCTCTCTCTTCCCCACTTGGCATCCCTGTAGCGTTCTTGCACCTCTTCCTTGAGCCTTTTTATTTTGGCTCATTTCCGCTGGGGCACAACTTCCGGCTGTTCCTCTGTTGCGCATTGCGCAAGTCTTTGAATATTGCATTGAGCTCTTTATACATGGATCCACCCCCTTCGGTTGTGCATGCCTTCATTTGCATTGCGCTGTTGCTCAGCATGTTTTTGGTGGTGCAACTGCCTCCTGCTGAATATCGCTGAATGGCGCACTTTCGGACTTGCGCATGCGAAGTCCTATTGCGCATGGTGCAACCCTTTTGAATATCCAGCCCTCATAGTTTAGTATAATTCCTTTATCAACATTATTAATTAATTTGGTATATTCCATTGTTGTAACATGGGAAAACAATTAATTTCTGTTTATTAAATCAAAAGCCTTACTGGCCTCTACAGCTATACCATAATATGTATTCTTTTTATATTTTGGTTTTGAATTTATCAGTTGCATTATAATTTGAAACTTCCTGTTTGCCTGAGTTATAGTGCTGCCTTTTACAAATACATATTGATTATTGTGAATAATGTCCGGAATATGAAGTTGTATTTTAATATTAATTAATTTTGCTACTAACTTATAGTTTTTGTTTAATATAGCTATCAGTCTATAGCTATCTGGACATTATATTGGTTTTCCTTGTTTGTGGATTAATATAACTTTAGCCTGATTCATAGATGCTGGTAGTTTGTATAGTCTAATAGAGTAGTTCTGAAATCATTATTTCTATCCATGGTGCCAGGTCTTCAGCAAAAGCTTGAAAAAAATTAATTGGATAGACCATCAAGTCCTGGAGATATTTTTGGGTAGGGTTTTAATAGTTTTTATAATATTTTCTGCAGTAATACTGTCAAAATCAAATTATTTTTTAGGGAGATTTAATTCTGTAAAGAATTCAGTCATTAATTTTGATTCCAGCATGAAATTATTATATATTTTTTATAGTAGTCACATATGGTTTCAGCTATTTGTTCATCTGTATGATGTATATTTCCTACATCATCCTCCGATGATGTTATTATATTTATTTCCTTTTCACTTCTCAATAAGTTTGCCAAAATTTTACCAGCTTTATCTGTGTTATAATATTTGGTTTTCATAATTGCAAAAAATATTTTTTTTATTTCCTAGTGTATTATTTCATGTTTGTTTTGCTCTATAGTAATACCATTCATCCTTGTATTTGTTAAAATCAGATCTAACAAGTTCATCCAGGTATTTTAAGTTCTCCTCTGCCTCTCTAAATGACTTCCATCTTATTTTATTTGATTTAATTTGGTATCCCATAATAACTGCGCTAGGATTTGCTTTATACCGTAAGTGTTCCATAGTTTAACTATAGAGCATTGATCTGAATAGTCGTAAAACCAAAACTCTTGTATTACATTTTTTATTAATATTCTAAAATCTTCATTTTTTAAGAATTCATTATTGAAGGACCATTTAGGTGATGACTTACGATCAGGATTTTCTAATAGAATTTCTATAGATATCAGAGCATGATCTGAAATTAAAATTGAATCCATTTCAACATTCACTAGGTTTTGGACTAGATGTTTCGAAACCAAGAAAAAGTTGATCCTTGTAAAGGTTTTAGATTGTTTTATCAAAATGCATGTATTGTTTATTTTGACGATGCAATTATCTCCAGATGTTAATTAGCATTTTCATTTGATATAAATTATCTAGACTTTTTGATATTACAGCATTTCCTCTAGTTGGCTTTGTTGTTTTGTCCAGAGTAGGGTTATTTAAGGCATTAAACTCTCCTGCTATAATAATGTTGTTTGGTTGTAAATTCTGAAAAAACTGCAGCTATCTTGGCTAAAAATTGTGTGTATTTTCCTAAATGTGTGTATACAGAACCAATTACTAATAACTGATTATTAATTGACACTTCAATCATTATTATCCTGCTCTCATTATCTTGATACTGATTCAGTAATTTAATTTGAAATCCTTTTTGAAATAAGTATTGCCACTCCCCTACTTTTTTTTATCCTGAGCTATATTATATATTTGGCTTATCCATTTTCTTTTGCGTTTAATTATCTATTGATTGAGTAAATGAGTTTCCTGCATAAGAATAACCTGAGCTGAAATTTTCTAAAAATATTTTAGTAATCTTGATCTTTTAACCACGGAGTTTATTCTGTTGACATTGAGGGGAACAAGTGGTATATTATTGTACTGCAGATGAATTTTATTTAGTAGTACGGTAATGGTAGTTTAAGTAATTTCTCCTTCGCTGAGCCAAGATGAAAAATACATATATTTATTTAGACTTTGTAACCTGCCTATGACTTTTAATCTCATCAGTACCTCTTTCCTTAGCATAAACACTTGTGTTCCCTTTAAAAAAATGTTTTTAATATCCCCTTCTTTTCTGTAAACTCATACTTCTGGAATCAAGTATAAATAATTTGTAAGATTGTGTTGAAATTCCAGATACCATATACATTTGATCACAGAACAAAAACAATTCCTTATCTACAGTATAGATATGAAAAAAAAAAACAAGTAGAACACCCCAGTGCATCTTGTGTCTTGGTGCTCTCTAGTGACCCCCTTTCCCTGCCAGGTGATCCAATACATACTTTCACTAAGGAGAAGCATAGATAAATCAAAAACATTTGGTAACTTAATTTTCAATTCTTTGGCTGCATCATCAACCATATCATATGTGTTCCACTTTTCATTTAACACTACTCTTAACTTTACTGAAAAGAACATTGTGGCACTAATGCTGTGCGGCCATAATTTATTTCTAACCCAGTCAAATCTTTTTTTTTCAAGGACTATTTCTTGGGGTAAGTCATTGAAAATAGAAATTGATGCTCCCATCAGGTTAATTCTCTTTTTCATGTAGACTGCAGGCATTAGTAATTCTTCATCCTTGGTCTTTATGAACTTAATAATCAGTCTTGGTGGTGCTGCATTTTCAGGTCCTTGGCACGGCCACGGTGAATTCAGTCCAATTTAATATTAATGTTCTTTGGATCAGTGTCCAAGTATGCAGTCACAATCTGGTTAATTTTTTCCAATAAACTTTTGTTATTGTCCCAATTCTCTGGTACACCAAAAAGTCTTATATTTTTCCTGTGGAACACAACTCAAAATGTAGTAGTTTAGCTTTAAGAGAAGTATTGTCTGTTCCCAAGTTCTTCACCTTGCCCACTATTGGTATAGTTTTCTCCTGTAGTATAGTTACTTTGCTTTTTAATTATGCTAGTTCTGTTTTCAAAATTGTATTTTCTTGTAACAATGTCTGAGTGGTAGAAAAATAATTTTCTAATTTATCTTGTTGGCTAAGGAGTTTGTCCATTTGCTGGGCAATTTAATTGATTTGGGTAAATGACATTTTTGCCTGGGGTGGTTCATCATCTTCACTTAATTCTGTGTTACTTTCTTCTGAACTTAACTTGCTGTCTACTTCTAACTCTGGGGTTTTGTGATCTTCAATTGTAGGTTCATTTGCTCTTACATCCCTTTGGGTCCCCTTCCCCTTTGCTGCTAAACCATGTGATTTGGGTTTTGGCTGTGCTTCACTTTTTTGTAACTTTAGATATTTATTTACAATGTTTGTAACATTTTAACTAAGGCATACTTTGTCAAAGCCTATTGGTGAAATGTCAGTACCGGTTTTCCACCTCGGTGGAGGTGGTGGTGTAAGTTTCATTTTTCCTCAAGTAAAGACTGCCTATATTTGCATTTTACTATTGCGTGAACAGCAGTCATTTAATTATGATATTGGGTGGTGAGTGCTGTGACTACTTGCTCTTTTTGGATTTTTTTTGTCACATGAACCACCTACCTGCATTAGCAGCTCCTGGTTGGAACTGTCTTAATTTAGGCTCTGTTGCTTATCCTAACTTTTGAGTCACTTAAATGTGTTAACAAAACTTCAGTGCTTGTATCACCATTAACCTGTTCTGAACTCTGTTCTTAACTTTTGCTAACAACCAAGGCTGGCAACAGTTTCTCCTGATATACTGACTCATTCTCAGTTCTTACCAGCTTTTGTTCCATTGATGAAAGCTGTTGGGATTTTTCATTTCTTGGGTAAGTTTCCACAAGGTTTAAATCATTTATTTCTATCTGATCCCCATCATCTGTCACTGAATTGACCTCAGACATGGTTTGACTGCCATGAGTGTTAGGGCAAGGATTTACGCAAAGAATAGCCGGACATGGTTCAGCTCCCATGGTTTCAGTATACCCCTGTTCCTTGTCATTCACTGTTAAGTTATTAAACGGACCTTGTTCACCTGCAACAACATATCAGCATGGCATCCCAGCACACATGGTTTATGTTTTCAGTTGGCCCCGGGTAGAAATCTGGCTAGACTCAGGTAGGTTGATTTTTGTATTTTTTCCATTTAGGTCTGTCTTGGTTGGGTTCATACATTGTTCAGGGCTGACAGATTTGAAATTTGCCACTGAATCATGGTTTTCTGGTGGAGTTCATTGTTTCAGAGAGTCCTCCTTGTGGGGCATCCCAGAACATGCTTCTCGTGTTTTGAGCTGGCCTCTAGTAACATTCATCGTGTTGGATTCAGTATGATTAATTTTGTTGTTTATTCCATTTTGATTAAACAAGGGAAAAAGGACTGGACTTGACAAATCTTTTGTTGCAGGTGGGGTAGAATTTTGTAACATTTTTGTCTCCTTTACTTTGGCGGTGAGTACAGCAGAGTTCTTAGTTATTCTGGACATGGGCTTGGCTGTTTTCTGTTTAGCCCCACTGGCATTCCCCTTCCATTCTGTTTGTGGCATCATCATACCAAATTTGAAAAGAAGTTTTTTTGTTTGTTTCCAGCACATCTTCAGCTGTTAGTGGCTCCAGGATTTTGTGCATTCCTCTCTATAACTGAAATTTTAACTCTGGCAGGAGAGGTACATAGGGGAAGTTAGTGGAAGCTTCCAGCACTCATGGTCCCACAATGATTACCATGATGCCCCTCCCTCTTTGTGGGTAGTTCCTCTCTCTTCTGCTGTCACTGTCTATGTTTAAATGTTTCTAAATTTTCATAACAGCAAGACCTCCGTCATTTGGTCTTGATTCCTCTTGCTGATTTTCTACAAGTGACACCATAATCCTCTCATATTACATCAAAGCTAGTTGCTGTAGAAATGGTTATATTGTTACAGGCTGAGGATTATGATGTCATTTGTAGACAAGAAGTCAAAGCAAAGGCAGAAAAAACAGAGATTCATTTTTTCATCTAAATATGTTTAGGAATAAGAATAGGCAGATAGTAAATTAGGCAATTTATTAATTACAAGTTGAATCATGTCTACATATTAGGTTTTTTATGAGTTTTGAACAGAATGTCAGAGATTCTTTAACTGTCCTCATTCATTATGTTCTGAAAGTAACTGCAAAAATATAAAATACTGTAGAAACTTTTATTTAAAACACATGGTGCCCCATGTTCTAATGTCAAGGTTAACCCCAGCTAATGTCTATTCTGCTAGCACTATTATGAATGGTCCACAACAACTGGTATATTTGTACAAGTACAGAGCACACTGTAAGTACACAAAGCATATAGAAATATACCCCCTGAGCATAGTGTAAAACAAGACAATAAAAGGTTAGCACATCACAAAACACAACAACTTGCTAATCAATGGAACCACTTATTGGTCCCTATGCATTAAGGGGTGGGTTACCTAAATGCCATGGATCTGTGGTGCACTGGTAATCCTATGTCTGAATGCCACAAACCAGGGGTTCCATGGACCCCTGTGTGCATTCATTGAAGGGACATGCATCCCTGCCTCATTGGATCCTCGTCCGGTCATGTAGCTACACACATGACTGATCTCAGGGCATGTCAGTGGGCATGCCCACACTTTATGTGATTCACAAAGGTGTGGAGAGCTGGGCAAGAGGGGCACAGGATATAGCAGTGGGGACCCCACTTTATCTTTTGTGTGCCCCCATGATATCCGCTGGCTGTGGCAGGAAAGAAAATCCCCCCACTGTGCTGCCCTATCCCAGTGGGCTGACAGGGAGGGATGGGGGCAGCCATTTGGGCACTCAACTGTACTTTTCCAATGTTCTGGACATGTGCCTTCCCAGAATCCCCTGCTTGTGCAGAGCAGGTGTGCCACTTCATGCCACTTCATGGCCCAGGAAGGGGGCATCCAATTGGATACCCACCTGTGTTCCTTGATCCATCCATAATGCAGCACATGGGGGTAGGGCCATGGGCAGGCACCCTGTGAAGGTACACAGTACTGTGCTCCTGTCCACAGGTGCAGAGCTACATGGGCTAGGTACCCATGAATAATGCATACCCTGCCCTACAATAGTGCACATCCCATATTATGCTACTATTTTACTCTCATTAACATGATTGTGGAGCTTGGATTCCAGGGAGGCTGGACTAGTGCTCAGTTTTAATAGATGGCAATTGGACCTGCAGTACAACATAGAACTAAGCAGCACTGTATAGCATAATTTATGTTTTTTCAATACATGTAGTATGACTAGGGTTTGTGCTGGCATACCCTATGACATGATGTGCATATCAGAACATGCCAAATTATATATCTTAACCTTGGTCACACAGATGTTCTACTTGCAACAAGGACTATCACATGCCAACTTATGTCTATGCTTCCTCATGCTTTTATGCATTTTTTTAACTCTTTCTCACCTCTCCTCCATTAGCTTCTCTCTGGTGGGGGCTTATGGTGTTGTGACTTCTCCAGGCTGCCTGAGGCTCTAGCTGACTTTCTCTGATGAGGGACACCCCAATCCAGACTGCTAGCCCACCCCCAGATCTGAGTCCACCAGGGAGGGACCGCCTCACTAATTAGGTGCTCTATCTATAGTGTTGTAGGCTGCAGTCATGGAGGGGACCCAATTGGGAGTCCAGATGCCCAGCAGTGATGTCGGGTCATGACCTCTGGTCCCACCATCGCTTACCAATGGCAAAAGGGTTTTCTTGTTTTTTTGCACCACCACCCTCCCCTACATCCTGGACATGTAATGACATCCTCCAACATCTGCCGTTGGCTCTGTGCCCACTACTTCAGCCCTTAAGTGACACAGTGCCTCTTGCTTCCACTGGCAGCTGCTGCAGTGCTGGGCAGTCCCTGGATCTCACCCAGAGAGAGGATAGCAGTCCTCTGGATGCTCAATCCTCTCTCTTTCTCTCTCCCCCTGCCACCCCCCATGGCCAAGGCTCTTTCCCGAACCTGGGTCACCGGCATTGCGCATGGTGTGGCATCCAGCACCTCAACTCTAAGCGCCACCAGGCCGGACTGCTTTTATGCATTCTGTGGTGCAGAAATCATGTATGGGTTGTTCAAAAGTGTCCTCCATACCATACTGCATGCTAAATTGAAGCATGCCTTGCAAAGACAGTAATATTTGCAGCACAAAACTACCATTAGAGGCTTCAAAATATTTTTAAAATAGCTTGGCGTGCATCATACAATCCCCATTCATTTGCATGTGTGCAGTCCCAGTGTTTGTGCCACTACACAACCAAATATGATATGCATTGTGCACACTTCCAATATACAATAGAAAGCTAACACTAAGTCCAGATACAAGGTGCAAACCTCAGTTTACATAGTACAAAGTCCTTTTGCACAGTGCTAAAACATTGAATATCTGGCCCATGGTCATGCATAACTCAGATTGCTGTCTTTGAACAATAAAGAAGTAGAAAGAGGGAGAACTGGATCCTTATAACCTAGACTCTTTTAAATTAGTTAGTGCCTCCACAAAAAGGGTGTAACAACTGAATTGTTAGGATAAGGAAAACATAATAACAGCAGAACACAAGTACTGTACACACTCAGATGTACTATTTATGGGCAATTTAGAATAGCACAATTATTTAGTGTTACATGGACCTGAGACTTCTGATTAGTATTTGACTGTACCACATACAAATAGATTAGAAAATGGGTAAGGGGATCATAGCTTTCTGATTGGTTAGGACCCCGATCTTAGAGGGCAGGTATTTTTTCAATAGATCCTGCTATAAAACAAGTGCCCCATTACCTCCAAAATCCATGGGCACCCCAAATTTCCAAACTGGCAAACCACCATTTATTTTTTGCTCACTAAGCGAATGCACAATGGAGCCACCCCTCACTCCCCTGAACCAGACCCCTCGAGACAAAAGTTACCACCCTCACAACCCCTAATGCCAAATACTTAAAAAAAGTTAGCAAAATTAAATGTTTTTTACAGCACAACACAGTGTCATTCACTGACACAGTTACTTGCACTCCCACTCCATGACAGCCGGCCATAGTAGTAGCTGCAAGAAGCTGGCAATGAGTGTACATGCCTCCACAGCTACAATTAACAGACTACCGCCTCTGCTCCTCTCATACCCAGCATCGATACTAACCTTCTTGCTGTACCTCCTCTGTACAGAGGGAATCACCATTATGACTGTAAACTAACAGAATCGTCCCCAACATCAAGGCACAAAGATCGCGCTTTCTTCTCCCAGGTAGGAATGACTGAAAGAGACCGAAAAAATCACTCTCATAAAAAATCTAAATATTGTGATAAATTACACTCTGCTGCTGACCCAATCCTCTCTCTCTCTCTCTCTCTCTCTCTCTCTCTATCTGTTTCTTGGTAATGGGGGGGCAAAGAGGGTAACTGAATTCTACCAATTTTGTTTTCTTAGATACAGAGCCTCCAATAGGACAAAATGTCCACATCTCAAAAAAACAACAACACTCTAATCAAGGTGGAGGAACTATTTTATTACAAAAGTTATATTAAACAATTTTTTTATTAACAAATTTTAACTGAACATTTTTTTTACAGTACCATTTTCTAAGCACAATAATACCATTCAGGGTGGGCAGTATTGGGGAATACTGGACCTTCCAAGGGCTATAAGGCCCTCTATAAGGCCCTCTGCCTGCAGCTTCAGTGCCTAATTATGCCCTTGGGCAGTCCGATATTCCCCAATACCTCCCACCCTGTTAGGTATTATTGCTTACATAAGCAATGGAAAAGGTTTATATACAAGAAAAAAATGCACCAAGTGGTGGAATAAGGAAACATGCCATTAGGCTGAAGGCCAGTTGGCATTATGATATTGTTCCACCCCTAGATGCAATTTCTTTCACCTGTACAAACATTTACTATTGCTTATTGTTTAATTGCTTATTGTTTTGCTTTGCAAAATAACGGGCCCATCTCCTAAAGAGCTTCTCCTGCACTTATTGCTTCAACCATTTTCTACTGTCTCCTTTCCCCATCTGTCTCTTGCGCACTTGTGGCCACTTTCACATACTCATACGCCTCATTCCAGCAACTCTTTCTGTTCTCCCACTCTTTTTAGTATTAGTTCCCTTTCTGTAATTATTTTGAGTTGTACCTGCACAATACCTGTCCCATATCTCTTCTACAGTTAGCATTGTTTTTGTATTTTCCACCCTGATTTCTATGTATGGAGCCTAAGTAAGCTGTACTTGCACATTACTTGTTTTGTACCACTTTGCTTTGTTACCACTGTTGTTGAATCTGCCGTTGTGATCATTAATGCTATGTACCCCCTATGTTTGTTAGTCATTTCAGAACCACCTCAAAAATGGTGTTATCCTGGTAAAAATAAAATTGAATTGAATTGAATATATGACAAAGGTGTTGGACTTCAGGTGGGCACAGTTTGGCAGGATGAGGGACATAGTAGCACAGCACCTAACCAGCATCCACCCACACATGGATGTTAACCAGAAAAGGGAAATTATCAAGCTTGGCCTTGCAAAGTCCACTAGCTCATGTACAAAGATCCAAAGTAAAAAGGCCAGGTCCAGGAAGCAGAGCTGGTTAAGCAGGGAAGTGTTAAAAAAGGTGAGGGATAAGAGTGCAGCCTTGAGAAGATTTATGAGATCAAAATTGAGGGAGGACAGGGAGGAGTACATGAAGAGATCAAGGGAAGTGAGCAGAGCGGTCAGGGCAGCCAGGGCATCAAGGGAGCTGAGGCTGGCGCAAGGTATCAGAGAAGAAGAAAAGGATTTCTTCAAGTACATTAGGGAGAAGAGGAGCTGCAAAGATCAGATTGTTAGAATCAAGAAAGATGATGGGCGGGTGGAAAAGAGGGCAGACCAGGCAGAAGCACTCAATGACTATTTCTGTTCTGTGTTTACCAGGCAGAAGACTGAGCCAATGCCTCAGATAATGGGGGGTGGCATGGGGGGGCGGGGTTAACAGATGGGGAAATTGCAGTGAACAGTGTGACAGAAGGCCTGAAAGCCCTACAGGTAGATAAGGCACCTGGCCCAGATGGCATACACCCCGTGGTTCTAAAAGAGTTGGCAGAGGTCCTGGCAGAGCCACTAGCAGACTTATTCAATATTTCACTGGGAACTGAGTGTGTCCCCCAGGACTGGAGGATGGCACGTGTGGTGCCCCTTCACAAGAGTGGTCCCAAGGATGAACAAGGCAACTATAGACCAGTCAGCCTTACATCCATTGCAGGGAAGCTAATGGAGACTGTCCTTAAGGAAAGGCTACTAACCTTTATGGAAATGAATGGTCTCCAGGACAGCAGACAGCATGGGTTTGTCTCAGGAAGATCTTATCAGACCAACCTGGCGGACTTTTATGACTGGGTGACTAGGGCACTCGACAGGTGCCAAGTGGTGTATGTCTTGTATATAGACTTCAGCAAGGCCTTTGATTTAGTGCCAGGTAGGAGACTGATTTGCAAGTTGAGATACCAGGAAGCAGTGAAGAAAGTGGTGGAGTGGATCGGGAACTGGTTGAATGACAGGAAGCAGAGGGTAGTCTTAAGGGAGGAACTCTCAACTCCAAGAGCCATATCCAGTAGGGTACCACAGGGCTCAGTATTGGGTGCAGTGTGGTTTGGCATTTTCATTGCTGACATCTCACATGGGATGAAGAATAAAATCAGCCTTTTTACAGATGATACAAAGTTAGGTGCAGTGGAGGATGACACAGAGGGGTGCCAGTAACTGCAGGTTGATCTGGTTAGATTCGATTAACTCGAGTACAGGTCAGAAATATGGCAGCTGGGGTTCAATGCAAAGAAGTGCAAAGTCATGCACTTGGGAGCAAGAAGCCCAAGGAATCATTGTCAACTAGGGAGGTACAGTTATCCCCTACAGAGGAGGAAGAAGATTTTGGGGTAATAATAACATGGCAACTAAACCATTTAGCACAGGGTAGAAAAGCAGCAGCTAAGGCTAATAAGATGCTTGGGTGTACTGCCAGAGGAATCACATCCAGAAGAGGGGAGATCATCCTGCCACTGTACAGGTCATTTGTGAGGTCACACCTGGAGTACTGCATGCAGTTCTGGCACCCCTGCTTAAAGAGAGATATTAAATTGCTGGACAGGGTCCAATGCAGAGCAACCAGGATGATCCTCGGTATGGTGGACAAACCCTATGAGGAGAGACTGAGGGAGCTCAACATGTACTCCCTGGAGGAATGGAGGGATAGAGGGGACATGATAGAAACCTTTAAAATGTATGAAAGGCATAAAGATGGTACTGAGGGAATTTTAAGATTAAGGAATGGGAGGGACACTAGGGGGCACAATCTAAAGTTGGAGGGTGGTAGATTCAGAAGGAAAATGAGAAAGCACTATTTCACAGAGAGAGTGGTGACAAGGTAGAATGCATTGCCTGAGGAGGTGATATCCTTGAAGATAGTGGGCAGTTTTAAAAGGGATGGGACAAAGTCAGAGGAAAGGTCACCAATGAAGCACTAGGGGGAGGGTTAACAGCTAGTTTGGGCTTGAAATTTGATATGTGGGTAGGAGAGAAGGAATCAGTTGCAGTGTAGCAGACTGCTAGCCGCACTCTAAAGCAGACTAGACAGACCATCAGGCCTGTATCTGCCGGCATTCTTTGTATGTTTGCATGTTGATATTTTGGATATTATATCTGTGTAGTCAAAAACAATTGGCTGTTAAGTCCTTATCAGAGATTTTAAACAATAAATATGCATGGAGGCAACTATGTATTCAACTTTCCTGATGGAGTGGCTTACTCTCTGAGATGATGGTGTCAGAGTCAATTCACTGTGTGTTTCCAAAATGGTAGTTCTGGTTCTTATTTAAAGTATTTGAGCACTGTTAAACAGCCTTTACTTTTCTAGATGTGAACAGTTTCTAATGCATTTAGTTTGGTTTGTCTGAGGAGCAGTTGGACATTGGGAAAGTGGTAAGATTCTGCTGTTTGTGTGCAGTTTGTGGTTTTAAAATAGAGTCCCACTATGATTTTGATCTGAATTTATAAGTTTCATTACTAATTCTTTTTGAGTTCATATATGGTATGTTTTAAAGTGAAAGTTTGATTGTAATTGGTCTCAGTTCTGGATTTCTGTGTCCTGTTGGTGGGAATTTTCACAAGTCTATAAAATGTAATGTCTGGCATTGTTTAATCTGTTTTATAATTGTGAATATTCCTGCTTTGATTCAGTTCCTTGTTGCTGTTGTGGTTCTGGTTTTGAGCAATTCCCTCAGTTCTGTGTGGTTCATCAGTGAGAGGTCAAGTAAGATGCAAAAGGTCACAGAGAAAGTATTCTGCTTTAACTGAATTTGTTTTGCTTTAACTGACTTTGTTTACAACAGTGTAATTTTTAGTTTCATGGGAAAGTAAAACAATATGTTGAGAATTTTTTTAATTACAGTATGGATTTAAAGCTGATGTACAACTATTTAAAAAGCTGTTTTAATTTTTGATATCACAATTGATGTATTAGGTTAGTGCTACTGCATTAGATTAGGATAACATTAACACTTCATGAAGTGACAAATGGATGTAGTAGGTTCATATTATGTATTTTCTGAAAACTGTTAATGGGGAAGAGAGGTCTACTGATATAATTTATTATCATGCGCATATCCACAAATCACTGGGTCCACAAAGAGGTTTGAAATTGAATTGTGATTTAAGAATTGGTTCAATCTTGAACCTGGAAAGCTTTGCCCGTCTTAAATTATAAAAGATAAACACCAGAAAGTGATAGTGTTTCTATTAGTCTCCTTTTCTCTTTATTGGTTACAGTAGTACAATATATTCTTCTGCAACCCATCCCTAAACTTTCTTCATGTTTTGACATCAAGTCGTGTAAGCGTGTAAGACTTCTTGGAACTCCAATTCACTTTTACTCAGGAATGTTTAGTCATTTCATACAATAATTAAACAGACCATGATTCTAAATGTATGCTAAATAACCAAGCACGTGGAACTAGCTCCAACAGTATTAAAAACTGGAAGCTATTCATTTTTTTACAAGAGAGACATTTGACCACCCATTGTGATTAAAAAGTTGAAATTGATGAACCAATAAGTAAAGCACTCGTAAATCTGTACTGGACTCCACAGATAGGGTGTTTAATATCTTAATAGTGGAAAAAGCAAAGCAAGTGATATTATATGCTAAACAAACTTCTTTTGGACATGATGATAAATCTGGCTAATCACTCAGCTACCAACTGAAACAATATTTGTCAACCCCTGATAGATTACAGCAATTAAAGATTTAGAAGTTATTGGGTATATTCAAGGTAGGTATTAACTGACTATTTGTACTTCAGAAATGTTATCACTAGATTGTTTTTTCTAGTTTATTTACACAGGAGAGCAAACTGTAATGTAACATCTTCATTATAGTAGCATCCGACTTCTAGCCAGTGTTACAGCTGGGAGAACAGAATCACATGAAGGTTAAGGGACCTGCTCAAAGTTACACAGCATGAGATTTGCTCTTGTGGGAAATGAACCTGGGTTCCCTCCTTCTCAAACCGGTACTCTAACCACTAGACCAGTCTGCCTCCTAAAGGAGTTACATAACAGGGCGGAGTCCATCTTTTATCCTCATACTGACACATGTCACTATTAAACAACAATTTTATTTACATCTTTGGTAGATATACTCATCCAGGAAGTTTTTTTTCCCCTCTCAAGTTTGCCATTTAGGTCAAGAATGTACACCTTTGTCAAGCCCCAAAACACTGATTCAGGAGTTGAGGTCTAATCAGCAAGGCCAGGTCTTATTTATTCAATTTTAGTTATTTGTGTTATTTATTAGTAATGTAACTGGAGGATACACTGAGGCTAAGCTCATTTCCAGTTGATACCTGGGGAAGGGGAGTATAACAGAGGAGAATATGGTAACACAGTAACATAGTAATTGAAGGTCAAAAGGACACTACGTCAGTCGCATCCATCCCCACTGCTCATTAGCAGGGATAAAAAATGTCATTCTATGCAGACATGTACTAACTGATAGGGGTTCTGCACGCACACTACTAAGCCAGGTACTCATTGATTCTCTTAGTAAGCATAATTTTTTTCAGGCATTCCTTAAAGAACTGTACTACCCTCATATTCGGTATCTACTTATACTGGTAGGCTGTTCCACAGATTTACCACCTTCAGGGAGAAAAGTGACCTTTAATGTTACCCCTAAATGTACTGACTTTAAACTTCAGGATCTGTACCTGTGTCCTTCTCTAAATGTTCAGCCATGCTAGCGCCATTCAGTAGGCATAGGACTGAGGGCATGTCTCCTCTCAGTCTCTTTTTCTCCAGGGTGAACAAGAACATGATAAGGCCTCTAAGGTCTCCTCACAGTTTATGTCCTCCCTAAAACTGATAATTTTGGTGGTCCTGCATTGCACCCTCTTGAATTCTTCAGTGTCCATTTTGTACTGAGGAACCCAGGACTGCACACAATACTTCAGGTGCAGCTTAAGCGTAGATATGTACAATTTTCCTATTATTTCCCCATTGTTTGTTTATTCTAATCTGACCTTTAAATTTATCAGCCTGTATTTTGATCACTGTTGTTGTTTTATAGTTTGACTTGTACCCTCCCAGGTCATGCCTGAAAATATGCATTACTATGTCTAGTACACTTACCCAGTTCTCAAAAACAAATAAATAAATCAGGGCCATATAAAGTAGTAGAATTATTTCCCCTGTTCTTCAGGTCCCCTGTTTTGATGCACTCCAGAATTCTCCCAGCTCTCTTGACAGTGGCTGCACACTCCTTGTCATGCTTCCGCTATTTATATATTATGAACCCCAGGTCCTTTTCCTCCTCCACTGCTGCAAGAGGAGTGCCACACAAAGAAAAAGTACTGCCTCTGGGTTTTCCTCTCAAAGTGAAGAACATGGCATTTTGGCTACATTAAATTTGAGGCTCTAGGAGTCTGACCAATTCCCCAGCTTGTTGCAGTCTTTCTGCAGTTTAACCTCTATCCTAATGAAAGTCTATAGCCTCAGCTATCTTAAAGTCATCAGACCCCAAATTCAAGATCATTGAAGAAAATTGAACAGCACTGGCCCCAGCACTGGTCACTGATGGATTCTGAGTATAGCACACCTCTCCATTCAGAGTAGGGCTCATCCTCCACCTCTCTCTGCTGCCATCCCCAAGCCAGTTGGCAGTCCATCTTGAGTATGTTTCATATACCACACTGGTGAACTTGTGCAAGACTTATGCACAGAATTATACAGAAAAAAAAACCGGGGAGAATTACACAAAGAAACAGAAAAAATTAGAGAGAAAGGCTATGGCATGGTCTAATACCCGTATTCTTGCTGTTTTACTTGTGGTCTGTGATCCTGGAACATAATGGGTTGTGAAGTCGCAAATGATGCTGCATGAGCAACAGATCACAAGTAATGGGATGTCCCATTGGTGCAGCAGTAGCACTACTGCTTGAGACACCAGCAACCCTGGTTCACGCCCCAAGCCTGGATCACTGGATGGTCAGCCAGGGGGAGGAGGACTGAGCATCCAAGAGACTGCCCTCCCCCACTAAGATGGGGGAGTGGTGTGGTGCCTGGTGTTAGCCTGGCCCCTAGTGGTAACTAAGGGCAGAACACCAGGACCACAAGTTGGGAAGCAGAGGAGCATCAGCTGTCAAGTGTACTATGTACAGGATTGTGCATAGTGAAGCCACTCATGGAGCTGCCCGCTGCTCCACTGCAAGGGAGGAGACTGGGAGGAAATCACACTGGCAGGCAGGAAGATTCCCTGACCCCTCACAGGCCCTACATTGGTGACCTTGATGCAGCTTCACTGATCATTGAGATGGCAGGGTGAGCAAGGCTCTCTGCCACACCACCACAGGGGGTAAGCCAAGGGAGAAGGAGCCAGTAAGTCTGGAAGATGTCAGATAACAGGGCTGAGGTGGGTTCCAGTAGTATAGGTGCCAGACTGGAAAGGAGATAAATAGCAAAGAAAAAAAAATAGATCACAAGTAAAATAAAAGGCATATGTTTGTTAGGTGCATGCTTCCTGTATGCTTGATCTAAGCAATGGAATGAGTTTGTGTTGTAAATTAGTGGGCTGCTGCATTTAAAAAGTTACAGTTAAAGTTCTATAAATAGAACTGTCTGAGTACAGTCAAGCCCATAATGAAATGACGTAAGGCTTCTATTGTGAGAAATCTACAGTGAGAATATTTGCTTGTCATACAGTATCACATTGAGTGAGAATATCGTGACAGTAGATCATATGATAAGCAAAATTTTATTGACATTTTGGTCAAGATATATCCATGACCACTGCATATAAAAGAGATGTATAGGACATGACGATACAGAGAAAGTTCAACACACAAGTCTAACACAGTTAAAATTGGGTACAAATAAATGAGCAAAGCATTATACAGTACCATGCACTATGTACAGAAGATAAGTAGTCACGCAGTGTGCCATTAGGGAGTAGGAAACATACTGTAGGCAGGTAAAGTGCAGGGTAAGATGCAATACCAGAATGGTTGAGGTACCTTGAAGGGATAAGAGAATGGGGGGAATGCAGGATGGAGGGTAAAGGTCAGGATCAAGCACATGTGTGGATGGAGAGGTTACACATAAATGCTTTTGAAGAGAGTGGTGAGGGAGAGGAGGGAGAGGAGGGAGAGCAGTGGGGAGGTTTTTCCTGATGGAAATGCCAAATGAGAAGGTAGATTCACCTGGTGATGTTTTACAATGGTGAATGTAGAATGAATGAGTGTCAGAGGAACATAAAGAGGAGATTAAAATGGTGACATGAATCAAGCTGTATGTACAAGTTCTGAGGACTGGGCCTGTTCTCAAGTGATTTTTTTTTATATTCACTGTGCGCATACGCACAAGTGAACATCTTGCTACTACAGTGCCTTTTGAGGGGTGTGACACTGTCAGTCTAATGCAGAGTGGTCTGCTAGGGACATGTCAGTGCCACACAAATCATCAGCCAGGCTGATCATGACATGATTTTGGTTTGCTGGGCAGAAACGTCATGTATTTGAAAAGGAAAAGCCAACCCAATCATGGGTTAGCTCTTTCCTTTGATCTACACCACCCAGCAAGCATAGCTGATCTATCACAATCAGCCTGCTAAGGAATTTCAAATATTTAGAATGAGCCCCATGCTCTTTCAGATGACAGCTGTAACAAAGAGAACCGCCAATTGATATCTGTTGCTGGTGCCCTGTAACTGCCCCCCTAGTCGACCCTCCCTGTCAACATCTTCCCACAAACTTAACACTGACATGGTGGGGGTGCCAAATCCCCCAGTGTCACCACCTAATTTGTTGCTGCTACCCCTGTAACTGTCCCCCTCACTTGACCCTCCCTCTCATCACCCCACAAACACCCTCACAAATATAACACTGACATTGGGGGTGCCCAATACCCCTGCATCGCTGTCACCATCTGAAATAAAGAAAAGCACCCATCATCATTTTTTTTTAACCCTGTAAAAAAGAAAACCATCCATTGATGTCTGTTAGTCCCCCAACCTGACCCTCCCACACAGCACCCACCACTCCACACACCCACAAGCCCTTACTGACCCACTGGGGCCCAACACCTTAATCATCTGTGGATCGCAGACATGTCTTCACTCTTTAAAGCTGGATTGCGAACTGAGGAAATCAGGTATGCCGTTCAATGTATTTTATTTTATTTTAGTTTTTGTTTACCGGGTAAGGTGTTGTAGCCACAAAATATAACTATTTTCAGACACGACCCGGGAGGTTACAATACAAAACTGGCAGACAAAATAAATAATAGGCATAGTTCAGAGGTAATCAACCATACAAGGAAAGATCTACATGATGTTCTGTGACAATGGCAGAAAAATACACAATAGTACAAAACATAATAAGCATACAATCAAAATGCAGTAGAGTTTTAACACACAATCCATGGTAACTGCTATTTATAACAGTAACAAGGGGTCAGAGCAAAACTGCAACATTTTGAGAGCAGAGGAAGGGGATGTCAAGCACCCTATGGGGGTTTAAAACAGGAACATAAGGCATGTTTGATGAGGACAGTGTGATGCATCTTTTTAAAAGCAATATGACTTGGTGCAGAGTGAACATCAAGAGGTAGGGAATTCCAATATTTTGGGGCCAGGCAGGAGAAAGCTGAGGTTCCTTTTAGGGTTCTGCACCTAGGGGTGTACAGTAGAGAGAGTCCAGTATAGTGGAGGCCATAGGTGGGGGACAGAGGCACCAGCATACCTGCAGGAGAGGGAGGTAGGTAGATTAGTTGTAATGATGTTGTCCAGCAGAGTACCAAGGGAAAAGGTTGATTGGCAGATGGAGAAGGCCATCTAAGGTCTGCATATAGCAAGCAATGGTGCTTCAAATGTGGGGAAGCCGAGGCATAATGACAGATACTATTGTGCATTGTATCCCACTTACTTAGGGTGGTTTTTGAAGCATTTATGTAGGTGACAGCACCATATGCAAGGGATGGAAGTACAGTAGGATACCCCTAGAAATAACCAGTCTAGCTGAGGGGGAAAGCATCCGACTAGTCCTGTAAGCTATTCTGAGTTTGTATTTTACTGACTTGCAGGTGTCGATTATGTGTTGCTCAGAGTTGAGAGTTCCATCAAGCAGGACACCTAAATACTTAAATGAGTTTACTTTCATAAAGGGGGAGCTATTCGCACAGGAGATGTTGAAAAGGTTGCGGTCTGTTCTAAGTTTGGTTGCAGATCCAAAGAGCATGCCCTGAGTTTTACTTATGTTTAGGATGAGCCATTTGTTGTAGATCCATTCTTGTATTATGAGAAATGCAGATGTTAGTCAACTATTTATTTCTTCTATCTTTGCAGAGGAGGTGTAGAGCACCAGATCATCTGCTACAAGATTGTTGAGCACCAAAGGGTGTTAGAATATATGTCATTTATAAAGATGGGGAAGAGAAAAGGCCCCAAGATGAAGCCTTGAGGAACATCAACATTGATAGGCGCAGAGTCTGATACCGCAGAGTTAAATGTTACCTGTTGTCTTCTATTACTTAAGTAGCTCTGGAACCAGTTTGTGGCTTGCTCCAAGAAATCAGTGAAGCTAAGGCAATCAAGCAGAAAAGGGTGATCTACAAGATCAAACGCCTTTGAGAGGTCAAAGAACACTGCGCCAGTCATGAGACCATGATCCATAGCAGTAAGTGCATCATTTGTAAATTGTATCAGAGCAGTAGAGGTGCTATGCTCTTTGGGGAAATCATATTGAGTAGGTGATAGGAGGGTATATTTAGAGAGGAATTCAGTGACCTGTAGAGCCACTAATTTCTAAAGTATTTTATTTAGTACTGACAGAATGGCTATGGGCCTATAATTAGCTATGTCCTTCTTGTCACCTTTCTTAAAGACTGAGGTGACTTTTGCCAATTTTCATATGTCTTGAACATGACCATGGCAGAGAGACAGTGTAAAGAGTTTAGGCAATAGAGCTGCAATAAAAAGAGCAGCCAGCTTCAGGAGTTTAGACTCTAGGTAGTTGAAGCCTACACTAGTACTATCAGAGATTGAGTTTGGTAGTTTTAGAACATCAGCAATTGGAATTGCCTTAAAATAGAAGGGCATAACGATGAATGTATGGGTACGTTTGTGTGAGTAACGAGCATCAGGATGGGATTTGCTATGAAAGAGGCAGTGTATTTGGTGAGATCAGTAAAGTATTTGCTGAAAGAATTTGCAGATGTGGTGGGGTCATTACAGTGCATACCACTGAGGACCACATCATTCCTGTGTTGAGACTGGTTTGAGCCCAGGAAGGATTTTACATGTGTTCAGAATTTCTTTGGGTCCCCAGCAGCTTCCAGCAATAGACCTTTGCAGTATGAGCTTTTGACAAGCCTGATTTGTTTTTTGCACATATTGTACTGCTTTCTGTAAGTGTCATATTCACTTTGCTGACCCAAGGTTTTGTAGCAGTTCCAACTTTAGTCACATGCCCAGAGGGAGGCGAGAAATTCCTTGTGCAGCCAGCTAGTCTGTTTGGCCCTAACACGTCGATTCTGTTTAGGTGTATATATTTTCTGGAGGGATAAGAAAATAGAAAGAAAGAGATTGAGAGCAGATTTAGTGTCTTGGGACTGGATAATAGGGATCCAGTTTACAGAAAAGATATCATGTAGAAAGCTTGCTTCAATGTAGTTTTGAATTTAGTGGCATAACTTGGCCATTTTTGAATATTTTTTGCCCTAAATTTTCAATATGCCTTTTTTTGGGACCCCACATGCCTTTTTTGGGACCTCACCTCATTAACAATTGCAGTGAAATTAGGCAAATCTGTCCTGAAAGGTGATTTTGCAGTTGCTGTGCAAAATCACCTTTTGGGCAGAAGTTGAAACTTTTCTCTGCCCTTGTTCATGATGTGGGATCATAAGAAGGCTGTGTTGAACATTTGGGCCTGGATATTCAAACTGCGCCCAAAAAGTGCACAACAGCAGAAGCAAGCACAAGTCCACTGCGCCCATGCACAAGAAGCGTGATATTCAAAAACGGTGTAGGTCAAGATGCACCTGCGGCACATGACTGAATATCATGCCACCTGTGCCATAGCACAACCAGGGATGTGCAGTTGCACATTTCAGATGCGCCATAGTGCAACCAGGGATGCCTCATGGAGCAGGGCAGCAAAGCAACAGCACAACCAGGGATGCGCAGGGACAGGATGCAGGGGCCAGCCACCCATGCCACAGATGGGCAGAGGAGCACACAGCAGAACAGACATTGATCCCCACACCCCATGCACTGCACAACTGGTGGAGAGCTGGAATAACCATTGGCCCATGGATACCAGCAACCAACCCACAGCCGGGGCAAGGTGTCCCAGCACACCCCCTGGCAAGCTGTGACCAGCACACAAGGAGGGCCGACCACCCCGTGCCACACCATCCCACCAATGCAGAGCACACCCTGCACCAATATCCCCATACACCCTGCCCAGGAGTAGTGCCCAACAGTACAGGACACCCCATGCATGCCACCACCCCCACTGTGACAATGTAACCCTGTGCACCACGGAGCCATGCAAGGCAGCCCTACCATGTGCACCCTGCAGTGGGCAGCAGCAGACAGCGATGCAACAACTGCATACACAGTGCCACCCTGCACGTCCCCCCCCGAGGTACAGCTGAGAGACTGACCATGAGTCGGCACACAAGGTACCCGACATGTGACAGGGCATGCCCCAGACCCCAGCACCAGTTGTACAGCACCCTGCACACCCTCCCAAGGACACATCCCATCCCAGCACTGGCCACAACAGCCAGCACAGACACACACAGTGTTGCATGGAAGCATGCGCCACACAGGATGCAACACAGTGCATGGATAAACACCCACCCATACCCAAGGACACACCAACACAGGGACACAGTAGCGGGTCAACCAAGCCACTGGCATGTGGCCACGGCAGCCGTGTACACACGGCCAGCACCCCTACATGGGACAGGTGTGCCAGCCACCCTGCGCAGGCACCATGAAGCTGTATGTCACCAGCATGCGGCAGGAGCACAAGTGACAGACAGTGGAGCACATCCCTTGCAACAGATACAAACAACAGCATGGAGGGTGGACAACAACAGCGGAGGCCACAGTGCCACTGGAGGCAGACGTGCACCATACTGGTGATGGGAGGAAACCTGGCATTGTGCCGGGTACAGTGGTTGTCCAGCATGGACAGCCACCACTGACATGCCAGCAGACTATGCATATCACAGACATGCAAGGGTGTCAGCTGCACAGGCCATGGATGGTCTGACAGGGGTGCCATGCACACAGTGCATGCACCGTGGACCACTGCACACAGGCATCCAGTGCACAGAGAACAACACACAAACCACAGACAGTGACTGATCCCCCCCTCCCACACTATAGGCGGTTCCCTTCCAGACACACACACACACGCCCATGCTTGCACCAACCCTGATGACCTGTAGCCCGCTGCAAATCAGAGACCCCCACAGTTGTCATAGCAAAATAAATGTATTAGAACGAGGTAAGAAACAAAACTATTTACAAATATTTACAATGGGGGGAAGGGCCACATACCAGGTGGGGGAGGGTAAGGGGCATGGGTGAACATATAGGAGAGGGAAGGAGAGGTGTGAGGGTGGGTCCAGGGGGGTAAGGTGTTTCCAGGGGAATGGAGGGCCTATCGTCCGCCCCACTCTTCAGTTATGTGGCGCCGACATGTCCTCCGCCTCCTGACCCCGTGCCACTCCATTCTCTGGAGGATCTCCAGGGATGCTCACGCCAGCTGCAATAACTGCTGCATTCCCCTTTCAATGGCCATTAGTCACCATCCACCTAGGACAAGGGAGAAGAGTCAATAAGTGTGACTGTCCAGCCCCCTGCAGCCCACCCATTGTGCATGGCATACAGCCATGTGCCACACCCCTGTGATGGTGTGCAACCATCCACAGTGACCGCATCCACAAGACCTGCCTATCCAGGCACCCACAGCCATGTGGACCACTGCACACACCCACCGCCCATGTCCTGCACAGCACCACTGTGGCCGAACAGTGACATGGCTATGTGGTGTGAAGGCAGTAGCACAGCCATGTACCTGGTGCACGCATGGACCACCACTGACACACTCCCAGACATGCAGTGCCACTGGACAGTGCTGACTATAACAAGTTGCATGCATGGCTGTGGTGTCAATGGATGGTGGCCATGCCCCGCTGCCTGCCCTGTTACACAGCATGCAATAGTAATCATGGATGTAAGGCACTCACCATCATCAGGCTGGTCCCTGTGCCTCTGTGGACCTGCATCCCTCCCAGCCTGCTGGTCTTCCTGGTGGCACCTCCTCCATCTCGCCTGCCGGTGCTCCTCTGGGCCTAAGATGCAAATATGGAGAGAGGAACACCAGTACAATCCAGTAGCAAAGTTCCATCACCCCCATGTGTGTGTGCAATCCCACACAGCCATACCCATCCACCCCCCACCCTGATACCACCACCACGGCCAACACTGGATGCCCCCCCATGTGCCAGACACATGCAACCGTGATACCTGTATGGATGTTAACAGTGTATAGATGAGGCACCTACCTGGCTGTGGCACTGCACCCCTCCTGGCATGTTCCCGCAGGCGGGCAAGCATTTCCGGGTCCCTGCGCTGGAAGTCCCCGTACTGGTGGTGACACTGCTTGGCCGTGTGCCCTATTCCCATGGCCTCCTCCAGCGCCACCGCCACCTCCTCCCATACTGCACTCCTGGCCCTGTCCAGGGGTGCATCACCATAAAGTGCCCCAGCATGGGGCTCTACAATGGCCACCAAATTGGCCAACTCAATCTGGCTCCACACAGCAGCCCTTCTTCGTGCCATCTCAACAGCTAGTTGGAGTCAAAATGGCGCTCAGCAGTGCGGTCCACCACGTGCAGATGCTGCATGGTACAGCGCTGCCATTCCCTATTGTGCTGTCACTGAACAGCACGATAGTGGTGCACCAATGCAGACATATGGCGCCTAGGGGGCAAAGGTCGGGCACAGGTTCAAGGGTCTCTTACGCACGGACAGCCACAGCACGATTGGAACTCAATGCGTGTAGCGCGATTGGGTACCTGTGTGCCACCTCCTGTAGCGACCTACTGCACTGTGGCCCCAGTGCGCCTATGGTGCCCCAGTGCAACAGCACCATATATGTGAACAGTGCAGTAGCACCACTGGCACAATGGTGGCCATGCCCTGCATCGCCTCCCGTGCACAGCATGTCAGCAGTGCGGCAGGCGTCTGCGTCATCAACCCGGGCATGTACAGTTCGGTGTGTACTGTGCATGTCACAGAAACGCACCCTTGCCTGAGCATGTTCAACACAATTATGCAAAGCGCAACAGCATGATATTCAGCCAGCATATGTAAATCAGCTAATCAGCCATTCAATGGCACAGACACTGCATCTGCATCCACTTAAAAATGCACCTTGCCTCATTTGCATGCATTGCACTATAAAAATGCGACATTGGGCTGCACTGGCCATAATTTGTTACTGCTGTCTATTGTGGAGAATTGCATGCTGCTTGCAAGTGTGGACTGTGGTGTGTGGGACATGCATGGGACTGCACAGTCACAGGTAACACCTGTCATTCTCACAGAATGAATAATGAGCGATCGTGAGGTGGAGGAAGAGGGACAGAGACATGGGAGGAAGAGGAGGCCTAACTTCACCAAGGCAGAAACAGATGCCCTGTTTAAGGCCTACCTCGACCAGGAGCCACTGCTCAGCGGACGCCGGGGAACACCACAGGCCCATGCTGCTGCATGGGAAGAGGTGGCACGTGCCATCAACCTGCATGGCAGCCACCAGCGGTCCATGCAGGACTGCAAAAAGTAGATGGGCATGGACAGGCAGAGGATTAAGGAGAAGGTGGCTGCCATCAGCGCAGCATGGTCTGTGACTGGTAGGGGACAGCCGGACGTGCAATGCCTGACCCCACAAGAAGAGCGGGTTGCTGGCAGCATGCAGCGTTATGCCATCGAGGGTGTTCTGGGTGGTGGATTCCAGATGGATGGTAGCCCATCACTACATGGAAGGTCCTGGTCTGTCAATGGGGGGGTAAGGGTAGGGAAGATACATTAATGCTACTGTGTTCCCTTACAGCTCCTGAGCATCTACATGGGTCAGCGGTGGTGGGCTTGTCCACGGAGGGCGGTAGCATGGAGATAGAGGAGGGCCCGTCCATCTCCACAAGCATACGAGGGTCAGGGCGACAGTGGGCCTGCCTGGATGTCCGGACTGTTGATGGTGGAGCAGGTGCAGAGGAGGCCCTGCCCGTGTCCCAGCATGCCAGCAGCTGAGACTTGGACTGGTGCCGGATCCATCACTTATGATGATGGAGCTCACTTCATGGACAGTGAAATGTGTGGGCCGCAGGATGGCCACACAGCAGGTGACATCACGGGCATAGCCATGGGTGGTGCTGCCGTGGAGGTCTGCATGACATCACAGTCCCAGCCTGTGCCTGTCTGCACCAGTGGGGCAGCACTGGTGTATATCCAGGACAGTGGGGCTGTTGTGGCCACTGCGGTGGCACCATTGAGCCCTGGAGAGCAGCAGCCAGAGGGGCAGTGTCAGCAGTCAGCCAGTGGCCATGGGGGTACAGTGTCAGGGGGCGGCATCAGTGCACCACATGTGGACATGCCCAGGCCTGTCCCTGGTGTGCAGCACCCACCCTCAAGGGGTGCTGACCATCAGGACCGTGAACACCGTGAAGGACAGCATGCCGATCATGCAGATGACCTCTTAGATGAGCACACCCGCATACTCCAAGCATCAGTTGATCAGCAGGTGCAGCTTGTGATGGCGGTGGATGCACTCAGTGTGGCTCTGCGCCAGGCAGAGAGCAGCACAGCAGAGACACCACTCTGCTCCTGGCAGGGATGGACCGGATGCGGGAGGATGTGACTGCTGCCACTGACAGGCAGACACAGGCAATCACAGCTGTCATGGCCACAATGGCACACAGTTATTTGCCCATGCGTCGCAGACACCGCACAGTGCAATGTCCACCCCCCATTCCCGGCGTCGTGCGACACCCTCCTTGTCGACACCAGGTTCAGCTGTGGGCATTCCGAGCACGCCTGGTGCAAGCATGTTCGGTGTGCTGCAGACCCCTGCACGAGCACGGTCGCTTTCACGCAGTGGAACCCCTGGGGGACCGTTGGTGCCACCCCATGAGGCCATTGGTCAGCCTGTCACTGCTGGTGGGCTTCGGCGGGGCCACCCACATATCTGTGGCAGCCGTGGCACTGTGGCACATGACTGACTTGTCTCCCAGCATGGCTACTGTCTGATGCTGCCCTGTGTGCATTATGTTGTTCAACGTGCATTGCATGGGTGACGTACCCAGCCCTGCACGCACACATACTTTCCTTCTGCACACCCTTCCAACTGCTGTCCACCATGGCATCTGCATGATGATGCCTGCATTGCGCTGTCTACCACTGTGCAATGGTGCCCAGTGTCTGACATATGCACAATGACAGGCACTGGGCATGGTGGTCTGTGGACGTGTGTGGCTAGGGGTGGCGGTTGGGGTCAGCATGCCTCCTATTCTTTGTGCACATCTTGTGAGGTGTGTGTGTGTGTGTGTGACTGTGTGCAGTGTTAGACCTTGCCCATCCCTGATGGCATGTGCAGTTCCATGCTCAGCCAATTCCCTTAACGACATGCACCCCTGTGGTTTGTCCATGCATGTTTGTTGGTTGTGCTTTTGCCACTGGTGGTTGCACATGGCCCCATGACTTACCTGAGTTGGTTGAAGTGCTCCTCTGTGATGGTGTCCCAGTGCAGCTGTGCCATCTGGATCAGTCAGGGGTCCCTTTGACCAAGGGGGGGCTTTCCATCACCATCTTCACCAGTGTCCTCATCATCCCCATCGCTGTCCCCCTCTTTGACCTGTATGGCTATCCCACACTCATTGGCAATGTTGTGTAGGATGCAGCAGGCCAGGAATAGCCTGCAGGCCTTTGAAGGGCTGTACTCTAGGGCACCACCAGATGTGTCGAGGCAAAGGAAATGTGCCTTCAGTATCCTGAACACCCGCTCGATGACATTGCATGTGGTGGCATGTGACTCATTGTAGCGTTGCTGTGATGGGGTCGCAGACCGCTGGTATGGTGTGAGCAGCCAGGGACAGAGTGGGTATCCACTGTCACCTGTGTGTAGAGGGTGGATGTTAGTTTGGTGATAAGCATCGCCCTGCCTTGGGCCATCTAGGCCAATACCCATGTCACCTCTGACTATGCCCCTCCCAAGCTCCATGTCTTTCTATGAACTTTGCATACTCACCCACTAGGTGGCCAGTGGGGATGTCCCCACTCTTGAACCTGTGGCACAGTGCGGACTGGTGCCAGATGAAGGCATCATGTGCTCCCCCAGGGTGCGTGGCACAGACATTGATTATGTGCCCCCTGACATTGCACACCACCTGGCAGTTGATGCTTGCATACCCCTTCTGATTCATGTATGTAGCCCCTTCGGGGCCAGGTGGTGTGCAGATGGCCACATGGGTGCAGTCTATTGCCTCTAGCACACCAGGCATACATGCTACCCTGTGAAACTCCTGTATGTTTGCTGTGCGCTCCGCTGGTGTGCTGGGGAAATGGATGTACTCCACAGCATGTGGCAGCAGTGTGCTGAGGAATTGGGTGAGGAGGCGTGATGCGGCCGACTGGGTTATGCCTGTTGTGTCCCCTGTTGGTCTCTGGAAGGTACCCGTGGTGAGCAGGCACATGCAAGCAGTCACTTTGGCCTCCACTGACAGAGCATGGCTCCGTCGTGTGGGTGCCTGCATCACATCACTACACAGCTCACAGAACCACCTCAGAATCACCTGGTTCAGGTGGTACTGGCCCACGATCTCAGAATTAGTGTACAGCTTGAAGCTGGTGTGGGCTCGGTACTGCCTGTTGGGGGCATACCACCAACGGGCCCTTCCACTGCCGCACCCCCCCCTCTGCCTGTCTTCTTACCCCCCTGATAACTACCTCCATCTGGATGGTGGCACTGGTCATGTCCCTGGCTTGTGTTACCCCCGGCAGCTGTTTCATGTTCCCCCACTGTCCTTGCTGCTACTCCCCTGCACTGAGAACACCTCCCTGTAGTGGCCTCAGTGCTGTGTGGCACTTCCCCCTTTTGGCCTGCACTGTGGCAAAGGCTTCCCATACCTTCCCTGTTCCTGGGGGGGTCCAGGTGCTCTGTCTCTGTCCTGCCCTGTCCTACTCCCAGTGTTTGGTGCCTGTGTGTCTGCCTGCAGTTCATTAACATGTGCCTTCCCTGTATCGTTCTTGTGCCTCTCTCTTGTTCCTTTTCATTTTGGCTCATTTCCGCTATCACGCAACTTCCACTTGCTCCCCTATTGCGCATGGCGCATGTTGTTGAATATCGTATTGCGCCATTATGCACGGTTCCTCCCCCTTTAGTTGCACATGCATTCATTATCATTGCGCTCTTCCGCATTGTGATTTGGGGGGCACAACTGCCTCCCACTGAGTATCGCAGAATGGCACATTTTTGGACTTGAGCTGGCGCATCCCTGTTGAGCATTGCGCAACCCTTTTGAATATCTGGGCCTTGGTATACAAATATTAAAAAACAACTAAATTATGAGCCTATATTGAAATTTGTGAATGCAGGCTAGCAACTTTGGTAATTTTCAATATTTTGACCCCAGATTTTCAACATAGCAATGTCTTCGAAGCACCTAATGAATAGTAGCTGTCACCAAAATGTGTTTTTGCATCCCAAAAGGTGATTTTGCAATCCCTGCACAAAATCATCTTTCAGGCAAGAGTTGAGAATTTTCTCTGCACTTTATTCATGAAGTGGGATCATAAGATGGCTATGTTGAAAATTTGGGGAAAAAATATTAAAAATCAACAGTTATGAGCCTACATTGAAATTAAAAAATGCAGGCTTGTAACTTTGGTAATTTCCAATATTTTGACCCCAAATTTTCATCATAGCCATTTCTTCACTGCACCTCATGAATGACAAAGTTCACATTTTTGAAATCGTGGCCAAATTGTGTTTTCGCACTTGTGGCTCAAAATCACTTTTTGTGCAGGATTTGAAAATGTTCTCTGCCCTGGTTCATGAGGTGGGCTCATAAGAAGTCTATATGGGGTCATAAGAAGGTTATGTTGATAATTTTGGGGTAAAAATATGATAAAACAACAAAGTTATGAATCTACTTTACAATTTTTCAATGCACGCTCATAACTGTGGTAATTTTCAATATTTTGACTCCAACTTTTAAACGTAGTCATTTTTTGATACCACCTCATGAATGTGACAGCTGTCATTTCTCAAATCCTATGCAAAATGTGTTTTAACACTCATGATGCAAAATGACTCTTCAGACACTGTTTTAAAAATGACACCTGTCATGCTCAGAAAGAGTTGTCATAAAAAGATTATGTTGAAAATTTGGGGCGAAAATGAAAAACCAATAAAGTTATGAGCAAACAAATTGTTCCAATATTTACTCCTATTTCTTTTTTAGATTTTGGCCCCTACCGTTCAACATATCCCTTGTGTTAGCCCACCTCCTGAACATGGCAGGTGTCATTTTCTCAAATCATCTGCAAAACTTGTTGCCACAGTCGCACAGCAAAATCACCTTTTGGATGGAATTTTAAAAATTCCACCTATCTTGATCATAACGTCAGGCCATAAAAAGATTATTGGACATTTGAGGTCAAAATGTGGGAGCCCACTTAAAAGTAGATATTGCCTCTCAACTGCCCTATCCTGGGTAATTACAGTCTAACAATGTGTCAGAGCAAGACACCACTGAAAATGAGATATTACAACTCATCTGCTGTGTCCTGGGTAAATATATAGTACAAATGTGTACAAGCAAGACCCGGTAGAACAGCAATACCATCGGCGAACTTTCAGCATTGACAAATGCTTGTTTTACTATAGCCAGCCTGTAGCATTTACAAGCTTAAGGAGATACCACAGTAGAATAAACTTTGTTGCCTGGAACATCCAAAGCCTCTAGTCAAGTGTGGGAGATCACTGAATTCTACCACATAGAGAAATGCCAGAGAACAGCTGATGGCATTGAATCCATGATTCATGCCCGTCCAAACCAGGTTACTATTCCTCTCAAGGAGAGGCATAACTCACCTGCACAAGGGAGATACACTTTACTTTTACAAATATTCTATAATACACACTGTTGGCTCCTCAAGCTGACACTTCTGCATCGATGACTGGTAGTGTCAGATAAAAAAAAAATAAACAGCAAATAGACTGAGAGCAGAAGTGATGATTTGTACAATGTCATGCTGCAAGAAATAAGACAGAGGTTCAGTTAGATTACAATGGTGCTATTTGCTCCCTGATCTGTTAATAACAGACCTCTGAAAAATGAATACCCTCACACTGCATACTGTAAAGCTGGAAAGGAGAGCTAGCAGAGCTGAAGATAAAATATGCCTACTGAAAGCTTAAGCGCATCAGCAGGACAGAGAGCTACATGCTTAACTGAGTAAAGTCAAGAATTCAGAGATGAGCTCAAGAAAATATCAAGCTAGACATGGGCTGGAGGGGAGCAACTTCTATTTTTTGAGGAGCTTTTGACTGATGCCTTGGTATTGATAGTCCAAGAACAGAAAATTGAGCCATGCAGGGTACATTGAGGCTTTGTGTCCCATAGTCAAAATGGTTGCACTAGATTTGCACTTGTGAAAGTAAGATCTTAGCTGGGCTGGGAGAAGTTGTTCAGGAAAGCAGGGCTAGAGAGATGACTTAAAATAAAAATTTTCCAGGATTTACCTCCATCAGTTCTGGCTAAGAGAAAAGCCTTTGATCCTATAGTATATGCGATAATCTATGTCAAAGTGGGATTCCATATATGCTCTCTCCTCAGCCAGACTTACAGTGATATCAATGTTGCATTCTGTTTTTTTTAAACAACTCTAGAAGCTATAGATGCATTAGACCTTAATACTCAACCTTGAGTGGCATCTGTGTTAAACAGGTCATCCACTCCAAAAGCCTCTCTAAATACGATGGCTAGTTATATCCCAGTGGTGGCGTGGCCCCTGAAACATAACATCTCCATGGTAATGAAACTGGTAGTCAGAGCAGGTAGCATTCAATATGAGACACAAGATGGAGTGTCTGGATCACACTCAGATCAAGAAATTATGAAAAAGGAACAGCTGGTTTGGGTACTGAACAGGGGCATTGCTAGAGCTGGGCCTCAGTGGCTTGAGCCCTGGATGTTTTCATATGGGCCCTGAACCTCTTATTAATATAACTACTGATTAATCTTTTCATAAAAATATCTATGGTCTGCTCCCAGTCTTTGTGAGCTTGGGCCCAGGATGCTTTATAATTCTAACAATGCTTCTGATATTGAACTTCCATGCCCTTCATTACTAAGACATTTTGAAGATCCAGAAAAGACAGGAGAGGTTGAAGGCATTAGTATAAGCTGAAGGAGATCAAGCTATATATGCATTATAATTTATTTATTTTATTTAGTTTTTGTTGACCGGGTAACTGCACTAGACAAATCCTGCCTATTTTCAGGCATGACCCGGGGGAAGGGGATACAGATGAATGCCAACTGACCTTGAACCAGATTAAGCTGTTGGTGGTATTTTTTTAGTGAATGAGGGAAATTTAGCCAGGACACCGGGGAAATTCCCCTACTCTTTTCGATAAGTGCCATGGGATCTTTAACATCCACCTGAACTACCACCAATCCAGGCAGATGGGACCTCGGTTTAACGTCTCATCCGGAAGACGGCACCTCAGAAGTGCAGCACCCCTCTCATGCTGCACTACAGTGTCAGTACTAGGATATTAACCCAAGTGCCAGATGTGGGAACTGAACCCACAGCCCTCTGATCTCCCGGCCTCAGAGGCGAGTGTGTTACCTACTGAGCCACTGACACTGCCCTTTAATTTAATTCCAGAGGCCTGATCACAACATGTGCAGTAATAAAGCAGGTCAAATGAGACTATAACTGCGTGGGTTTTGTCTTAAGGAAATGGATATATATATATATATATATATCTGGATTAACCCACGACAGGGTATGGGTTTACTGAGCATTAATCCATGCCTGGGGGGGTAGGAGTCATGAGGCGAAGTGAGAGATATTAATACACAGCACTAGTGGAGTGAAAAATACACAATAAATGAGCTATTTTAGCTGACGACATACAGGATGCAATTTCTAAATTTATTTTAGATGTTGCATATGTTGGCACTGAGCAGAGCAGACAATCTGCACTGGTTGATTTTGTGAGAGCTGGTGTGGGTAAGAGGGTGGTTGGGACCAGAGGTGGGTTGGGTGGGGAACTGGGTGCTTGTATGAAAGATAGTGGGACTGGGGTGGAAGGTGGAATGTGTTTGGCGAGCAGGTAAATGGAAAGGATTACCTTTTGAAAAAGCTACAGTAGTGTCATGTTTGCTGGGGCGGGAGAGGAAGGTGCCAGCAGGGGATTAGGGATGGTGGTATTCATGATTTCCACATAGTGAGCATTGTTATTCATGACTCAAACTGGCCACTTGCCACATGAATTTGACCAATCTGCTTGGGAAATAACAACAAAAACTGCAGTCCCCAGTTCCACAAATTTACCAAACTTCATGGATTGTTTCACTGAGTGAATTTCATCCACTTCTGACATCTCTATCAACCACACAAATTTCAAACCTTATTTTCAGTGCATTTTCTGGTTTTTGATGTGCAAAGGTTTCTCTTATTTTCCTACTTCCCTGGCCTTCCAAGAGCTAGTGTACTGCCTAAAACTAATATTAGTTTTTAAAAGCAATCAACCATTACCTTTTATACCTGAGGTACGTTTTCTTTTCCACTCGGTTAAATAGAAGATTGTTTACCTGATGTTAGTAGGTGTGGTGCGTGGAACAGTACTGTGGCTGGCAGCTGACATATCTAGCTCCACCCCCAATACATATTCAGCATTGTGACCTCACTGACTGTGACCTCACTGCTGCTTAGGAACAGCCACACTGTAGCTGCCAGGTCAGTCACCTTTGATGTCACTGTCAGTGAGGATACAATACTGATGATGTTGTGGAGGACTAGAGCTAGATATGTCAGCTGCCAGACTGGGAGCTACTCCACACATCCAGCACAATATTATCACATAGAAAACTTTCTAATGAGCAAAAGGAAAAAGAAAAATACTTCAGAAATAAAAACATACAACTGACTTCTTATTAAAAGTGTATCATTTTCATGTTTGTCTTAGTTCCACTAGCTCATAAATCTTATCTTATAAAAGTGGATTCTGAGTTCAGAAAATGAAGTATGTTTGTTTTTCAAAAATCCAGGTATAAAAAGTCTGTGACAAAATAAAATGTCACATGCACAAAAATGGCCTTGTATTATCATAATAATTTAAAATCTACAAATTGCTCAGTAAACCTACTTACCAAAAATGATCCTTGTGTGAAACTCTAATGAACCTGAAAGTTTTATTTTTCAACTCACAGCCAGTTTTGGAGCTACCAGTGAGCAAAGTTCTTAAAAACCATGGTCCAGATATTCAAACTGCGCCCAAAAAGTGCTTAACAGCAGGAGCAAGCGCAAGTCCACTGCGCCCATGTGCAAGAAGCGCGATATTCAAAGACTGCGCAGGCCAAAATGTGCCTATGGCCGATGACTAAATATCGCACCACCTGCGCCATAGTGCAACTAGGAAGGGATACAGAAGTTGATACCAGCCCATTTACAGAAGAAAGGGTTCTGAAAGAACTCTTAAAACTGAAGGTGGACAAAGCAATGGGGCCTGATGGGATTCATCCCAGAATTCTAAAAGAACTAAGGGTAGAACTGGTGACACCACTGACTATACTCTTTAACAAATCATGGGAGGATGGGGTGGTAACTGAGGACTGGAGGAGGGCAGATATGATTCCCCTTCACAAAAGTGGGAGCACGGCAGAAGCAGGAAACTACAGACCTGTTAGTTTAACCTCAGTGATAGGGAAAATGATGGAATCACTTCTGAAGGAAAGAATTGTTGAGTACCTAGAGGCCAGAGGGGCACAGGACCCAAGGCAGCATGGATTCACAGTGGGAAAGTCATGCCAGATGAATCTAATAGATTTCTTTGACTGGGTGACCAAAGTAGTAGATCAGGGAGGGGCTGTGGACATGGCCTACCTAGACTTTAGCAAGGCATTTGACTCAATCCCACACAAAAGATTAATATACAAGTTAGCCAGCCTGGAAGTGGGTCCCAAGAAGATAGCCTGGGTAAAGAATTGACTGGAGAATAGGACACAGAGGGTAATAGTAAATGGAGTCCACTCTGAAGAAAGGGGGGTTACTAGTGGGGTACCGCAGGGTTCAGTATTAGAACCGGTTCTCTTCAATGTCTTTATAAGCGACATTGCAGAGGGACTGGAAGGAAAAGTATGTCTCTTTGCAGATGACACAAAGATCTGCAACAGAGTTGATGCACAAGGTAGGGTGGAAAGGATGAGAAGGGACTTGGCAAGGTTAGAGGAATGGTCAAATGTATGGCAGCTTAGATTCAATGCTAAAGTGCAAGGTAATGCACCTGGGAAACAAAACCCAGGGAAGAGTACACAATGGGGTGAGACACTAACAACAACAAAATGGAAAGGGACCTGGGAGTAGTCATATCAGATGACTTAAAGGTGGGCAAGCAATGTGAGAGGGCAGTGAGGAGGGCTGGGGGGATAATGGGATGCATAGGGAGAGGCAGCACCAGTAGAAAACAGGAAGTTGTTATCCATCTTTACAGACAGCTGGTGAGACCCCATCTGGAGTACTGTGTGCAGTTCTGGAGACCCAATCTCCGCAAGGACATAGGCAAGATGGAAGCTGTCCAGAGGAAGGCAACTAAAATGGTGCAGAGTCTGCATCAGAAGACATATGAAAAGAGATTAAAGGAGCTTAATATGTATAGCCTTGAGGAAAGGGGGGGGGCATGATAGAAACTTTCAAGTACCTCAGGGAATCAACAAAGTCAAGAGGTAGCATCTTTCAAAAAGAGGTGTGCAAGAACAAGGGCACAATTTGAAGATGGGGCAGCTCAGAGGTAATGTAAGAAGTATTTTTCACAGAGAGGTTGTGGATGCATGGAACGGCCTTCCGGAGGAGGTTGTGGAGTCAAAAACAGTGGTTGAATTCAAGAATGCATGGAACGGTCATAAGGCAATTCTAGGGGGTTGGGGTAGAAAGAAGTAGGCTGCTGATTAACTAGGATCTGCAGCTTATCCATTAGGTAGGGAAATGGATAGACTGGATGGGCCAAGCGGTCCTTATCTGCTGTCAAATTCTATGTTTCTATGAAGCTGAGCATATCTAATGTGCCATAGCGCAACCAGGGCCGGCCCCTGCAGCAGGGCAGCAATGCAACAGCACAACCAGGGATGCAGGGGCGCACCACCCATGCCACAGATGGGCAGAGGAACACACAGCAGAACAGACATCGTCCCCCACACCCCATGCACTGCACAGCCGGGGGAGAGCTGGAATAACAACTGGCCCATGGATACCAGCAACCAACCCACAGCCGGTCCATGATGCCCCAGCACACCCCCTGACAAGCTGTGACCGGCACACAAGGAGGGCCGACCACCCTGTACCACACCATCCCACCAATGCAGAGCACACCCTGCACCATGATCCCCATACACCCTGCCCAGGAGTAGCTCCCAACAGTGTAGGACACCCCATGCATGCCACCACCCCCACTGTGACAATGTAACCCTGTGCACCAGGGAGCCATGCAAGGCAACCCCACCAAGGGCACCCTGCAGCGGGTGGCAGCAGACAGCGATGCAACAGATGCATACACAGTGCCGCCCTGCATGTCCCCCCGAGGTACAGCTGAGAGACTGACCATGCATCAGCACATGAGGTACCCCACATGTGACAGGGCATGCCCCAGACCCCACCTCCAATGGTACAGCACCCTGCACACCCTTCCAAGGACACATCCTGTCCCAGCACTGGCCACAACAGCCAGCACAGACTCGCACAGTGTAGTATGAAGGCATGCACCACACAGGATGCAACACAGTGAATGGACAAACACCCACCCATACCCATGGGCACACCAACACAGGGACACAGTAGCGGGGCAACCAAGCCACTGGCGTGTGGCCACAGCTGACGTGTACACAAGGCCAGCACCCCTACATTGCACAGGTGTGCCAGCCACCCTGCACAGGCACCATGAAGCTGTATGCTACCAGCATGCTGCCGGAGCACAAGTGACAGACACTGGAGCACATCCCCTGCAACAGACACAAGCGACAGCATGGATGGGGGACAACAAGAGCGGAGGCCACAATGCCACCGGAGGCAGACATGCACCATACTGGTGATGGCAGGCAACCTGTCATTGTGCCAGGTACAGTTGTTATCCAGCATGGACAGCCACCACTGACATGCCAGCAGACCATGCATATCACAGACATGCAAGGGTGTCAGCTGCACAGGCCATGGACAGTCTGACAGGGGTGCCATGCACACAGTGCAGGCCCCGTGGACCACTGCACACAGGCATCCAGTGCACAGAGTACAACACACAAACCACAGACAGTGACTGATCCCCCTGCCCACAGCATAGGTGGTTCACCTCTGCACACACACACACACACACACACACACCTGCCCATGCGTGCACCACCCCTGATGCCATGCACACCACTGCAGCTGAGCACCTGTAGCCCGCTACAAATCAGAGACCACCACAGTTGTTATAACAAAATGCATATATTGAAAAGATGTCAAGAAAAACTATTTACAATTATATACAAGAGGAGAAGGGCCATAACAGGTGGGGTAAGGGGAAGGGGGGTGAACATATGGGAGAGGAAAGAAGGGGTGTGAAGGTGGGTCAAAGGGGGGAAGGTGGTAGTTGGGGCATGGGGACATCAATGGCCACCCCGGTCCTCCTCTTCCTGGCACCGATGTGAGCTTCGCCGTCGCCTCCTGACCCCATGGCGGTGTATGCACTGCAGGAGCTGCAATGTCTCCCTCACCACCTTTAGCAGCTCTTGAATATCCTGCTGTATCTGCAGGAGTCACCGGCCACCTAGGATGAGGGAGCAGAGTCAATAGGTGTGACTGTCCATCACCCTGCAGCCCACCCATTGTGCATGGTATACAGCCATGTGACAAGCCCCTGTGATGGTGTGCGACCACCCACAGTGACCACATCCACAAGACCTGCCCACCCAGGCAGCCACAGCCACGTGGATCACTGCACACACCCACTGCCCATGTCCTGCACAGCACCACCATAGCCGTACAGTGACTTGGCTATGCGGTGTGAAGGCAGTGCCACAGCCATGTGCCCGGTGCACACATGGACCACCATTGACGCACTCCCAGACATGCAGTGCCACTGGACAGTGCTGACTGTAACAAGTTGCGTGCATGGCAGTGGCGTCAATGGATGGTGGCCATGCCTCACTGCCCACCCAGTTATACAGCATGCAATAGTAATCATGGATTTAAGGCACTCACCATCAGCAGGCTGGTCTACGCACCGCAGACCACCATCACCCATCCTGTTCCTCTGCTCCACCATGTGGTGCCTCTTCTCCCTATTGTGTCGCCGTTCTTCTGGCCCTAAGGTGCAAACATGGAGAGAGGAACAACAGTGCAATCTGGTAGCAAAGTCCCCCCACCCCCATGAGTGTGCAATCCCACACAGCCATACCCATCCACCCCACACCCCGATACCACCACCATGGCCAACACCGGACAGCCCCCCCATGTGCTGGACACATGCAACCGTGATACCCGTATGGATGATAAAAGTGTATGGATGTTGCACCTACCTGACATGTGCCCGCAGGTGGGCAAGCAGGTCAGGGTCCCTGTGCCTCAGATCCCCATAACAGTGGTGGCACTGCTCCACCATCTGCCCTATATCGGTGGCCTCCTCCAGGGCGTCGGCCACCTCCTGCCAGACCACACTCCTGGCCCTGTCCAGGGGTGCCTTTCCAAACAAATCCCCAGCATGGTGCTCAACTATCGCCACCAGGTTGGCGAGCTCTATCTGGCTCCAAACCACAGCACGCCTCCGCGCCATCTCTGCTGCCTGATTGAAGCAAAATGGCACTCTGCAGTGCGGTCCTGCCACATGCAGATGCTGCGCGGTACAGCGCTGCCATTCCCTATCGTGCTGTCACTGAACAGCGTGATAGTGGTGCACCCAAGCCTTGTGCCTAGGGGGCCAAGGTCAGGCACAGGGTCAAGGGTCTCTGGCGCACAGACAGCCACAGCGTGACTGGAACCCAATGCATGTAGCACGATAGGGTGCCTGTGTGCCATCTCCTGTAGCAGCCTACAGTGCTGTTGCCCCAGTGCGCCTACGATGCCCCAGTGCCACAGTGCCATGTAGGTGAACAGTGCTGTAGCACCACTGGCACAATGGTGGCCATGCCCTGCATTGCCTCCCGTGCACAACATGTCAGCAGCGAAGCAGGCGCCTGCATCATCAACCCGGGCATGCACAGATAGGTGTGTACTGTGCATGTCACAGAACTGCGCCCTTAGCTCAGCACATTCAACACAATTACGCAAAGCGCAACAGCATGATATTCAGCTGGCATATGCAAATCATCTAATCAGCCATTCAATGGTGCAGTCACTGCATTTGCATCCACTTAAAGATGCGCCTCACCTCATTTGCATGGGTTGCGCTATAAAAATGCAACATTGGGCTGCACTGGCCATAGTCGGTTACTGTAGTCTATTGTGGTGAGTTGCATGCTGTTTGGGAGTGTGGACTGTGGTGTTTGGGACATGCATGGGACTGCACAGTCACAGGTAGCGCCTGTCATTCTCACTGGATGAATCATGACTGAGCATGTGTTGGAGGAAGAGGAACAGAGTCGTGGGAGGAAGAGGAGGCCAAACTTTACAAAGGCCGAGACAGATGCCCTGTTTGAGGCCTACCTCGACCAGGAGCAGCTTCTCAGTGGATGCCAGGGAACACCACAGGCCCGTGCTGCTGCATGGGAGGAGGTGACACATGCTGTGAACCTGCATGGCAGCCACCAGCGCTCCATGCAGGAGTGCAAAAAGAAGATGGGCACGGACAGGCGGAGGATCAAAGAGAAGGTGGCTGCCATCAGGGCAGCACGGTCTGCGACCGGTGGGGGACAGCCAGAGATGCAACGCCTGACCCCACAGGAAGAGCGGGTTGCTGGCAGCATGCAGCGTTGCACCATTGAGGGTGTTCTGGGTGGTGGATTCCAGATGGGTGGTAGCCCGTCACTGCATGGGTAGGTCATGGTCTGTCTATTGGGGGGAAGACAGGGTAGGTCACATGCAGTAATGCTACTTTTTTTCCCTTACAGCTCCTGAGCGACTGCATGGGTCAGCGGTGGTGGGCTTCTCCACTGAGGCCAGTAACATGGAGATGGAGGAGGGCCCGTCCACCTCCACAGGAATACAGGGGTCAGGGTGACAGTGGGCCAGCCTGGATGTCCGGACTGATGTTGGTGGAGCAGATGGGGAGGAGGCCCCGCCCATGTCCCAGCGTGCCAGCATCCATGGATGCCGGCATGCTGAGACTTGGGCTGGTGCAGGATCCATCACCGATGATGATGGAGCTAACATCATGGGCAGTGACACGTGTGTGCCACAGGATGGCCACACAGCAGGTGACATTGTGGCCATGGCTGTGGGTGGTGCCGCCGTGGAGGCCTGCGTGTCATCACAGTCCCAGCCTGTGCCTGTCTGCACCAGTGGGGCAGCACTGGTGTGTGTCCAGGACAGTGGGACTGTTGCGGCCACTGCGGCAGCACCATTGAGCCCTGGAGAGCGGCAGCCGGAGGGGCAGCATCAGCAGTCGGCCAATGGTCATAGGGGTACAGTGTCAGGGGGCGGCATCAGTGCACTGCCTGTGGACATGCCCAGGCCTGGCCCTGGTGTGCAGTGCCCACCCTCAAGAGGTGATGAACATCAGGGCCGTGAACACCCTGAGAGACAGCATGCCGATTAGGCAGACGACCTCTTAGATGAGCACACCCGCATACTGCAAGCATCAGTCAATCAGCAGATGTGGCTTGTGACGGCGGTGGATGCACTGAGTGCGGCTCTGAGCCAGGCAGAGGAGCAGCGCAGCAGAGACACCACTCTGCTCCTGGCAGGGATGGACCGGTTGCGGGAGGATGTGACCGCTGCCATTGACAGGCAAACACAGGCATTCACAGCTGTCATGGCCACAATGGGCACACAGTTATTTGCCCATGCGTCGCAGACACCACGCAGTGCAATGCCCAACCCCCATTCCCAGCGTCGTGCGACACCATCCTTGTCAACACCAGGTTCAGCTGTGGGCATCCCGAGCACGCCTGGCGCAGGCATGTTTGGTGTGCTGCAGACCCCTGCGCGAGCACGGTCGTGTTCACACAGTGGAACCCCTGGGGGACTGTCGGTGCCACCCCATGAGGCCAGTGGTCAGCCTGTCACTGCTGGCGGGTCTCACCAGGGCCGCCTACGCATCCATGGTGGCCGTGGCACTGTGGTGCATGACTGACCTGTCTCCCAGCACGGCTACTGTCTGATGCTGCCCTGTGTGCATTGTGTCATTCAGCGGGCAATGCACGGATGGGGTACCCAGCCCTGCACGCACACACACATTCCATCTGCACACCCTCCCGGCTGCTGTCCGCTGTTGCGTGTGCATGATGATGCCTGCATTGTACTGTATGCCAGTGCGCAATGGTGCCCAGCGTCTGACACATGCACAATGACAGGCAGTGGGCATGGTGGTCTGTGGACATGTGTGTGGCTAGGGGTGGCGGTCTGGGTCTACGTGCCTCCTACCCTTTGTGCATGCCTTGTGAGGTGTGTGTGTGTGTGTGTGTATGACCGCGTGCCATGTTAGACCTCGCCCATCCCTGATGGTGTGTGCAGTTCCATGCTCGGCCACTTCCCTTGACGGCATGCACCCCTGGTGTGCATCCATGCGTGTTTGTGGGTTGTGCCTTTGCCACTGGTGGTTGCACACGGCCCTGTGACTTACCTTGGTTCGCTGAAGTGCTCCTCTGTGATGGTGTCCCGGTGCAGTTGTGCCAGCTGGAGCAGTCGGGGGTCCCGTTGCCCAAGGGGGGGGCTGCCCATCACCATCATCACCTCATCGTCCCCATCGCTGTCCCCTTCTTCGACCTGTACAGCTATCCCACAGTCATTGGCCATGTTGTGCAGGATGCAACAGGCCAGGAATAGCCCTCAGGCCTTTGAGGGGCTGTTCTGTAGGGCACCGCTGGAGGTGTCCAGGCAACAGAAACTTGCCTTCAGCATCCCGAACACCCACTCGATGATATTGCGTGTGGTGGCATGTGCTCATTGTAGCGTTGCTGCGATTGGGTTGCGGACCACCGGTATGGTGTGAGCAGCCAGGGACGGAGTGGGTATCCACTGTCACCTGTGTGTAGAGGGTGGAGGTTAGTTTGGTGATCAACATCGCCCCTGCCTTGGGCCATGTAGGCCACTACCCATGTCACCTCTGACCATGCCCCTCCCAAGCTCTATGTTTGTCTGTGTGGTTTGCATACTCACCCACTAAGTGGCCAGTGGGGATGTCCCCACTCTTGAATCTGTGGCACAGTGCCGACTCGTGCCAGATGAAGGCATCATGTGCTCCTCCAGGGTGCGTGGCACAGACATTGATTATGTGCACCCTGGCATCGCCACACCACCTGGCAGTTGATGCTAGCATAGCCCTTCATATTGATATATGCGACCCCCTCGGGGCCAGGTGGTGTGTGGATGGCCACATGGGTGCAGTCTATTGCCCCTAGCATGCCAGGCATACGTGCTACCCTGTGGAACTTCTGTATGTTTGCTGTGCACTCCACTGGTGTGCTGGGGAAATGGATGTGCTCCGCAGCATGTGGCAGCAGTGCGCTGAGGAATTCAGTGAGGTGGCATGACGCGGCCGACTGGGTTATGCCTGTGGTGTCCCCTGTTGGTCTCTGGAAGGTACCTGTGGCGAGCAAGCACATGCAAGCTATCACTTTAGTCTCCACTGACACAGCATGGCTCTGTTGTGTGGGTGCCTGCATCACATCACTGCACAGCTCACAGAGCCACCTCAGAATTGCCCCATTCAGGTGGTACCGGCCCACGGTCTCAGTATCGCTGTACAGCTTGAAGCTGGTGTGGGCTCGGTACTGCCTGTTGGGGGCATACTGCCAACAGGCCCTTCCACGGCCGCGCCCCCCTGTTGCCTGCCTTCTCACCCCCCTTATTACTGCCTCCATCTGGATGGTGGCACTGCCCATGTCCCTGGCTTGTGTTCCCCCCGGCAACTGTTTCTGTGTTCCCCCGCTGTCCTGGCTGCTACTTCCCCTGCACCAGGAACACCTTCCTGTGGTGGCCTCAGTGCTGTGTGGCACTTCCCTCTTCTGCACTGGCTGTGGCTCCCCACACCTTCCCTGTGCCTGTGTGTTCAGGGTGCCCTTTCCCTGTCCTGCCCTGTGTGTCCCTCCTGCCCTGTTTGTCTGGCTAGAGTTCAGCCTTATGTGCCTTTCCTGTAGCGTTCTTGCGCCTCTCCCTTGTTCCTTTTCATTCTGGCTCATTTCTGCTATGGCGCAACTTCCGCTTGCTCCCCTATTGCCCATGGTGCATGTTTTTGAATATCGCACTGCACCATTTATGCATGGTTCCTCCCCCTTCAGTTGCACATGCATTCATTATCATTGCACTCTTGCTCAGCGTGATTTGAGGGGTGCATCTGCCTCCTGCTGAATATCACAGAATGGCGCATTTTTGGACTTGCACTGGAGCAACCCTATTGCGCATGGCACAACCCTTTTGAATATCTGGGCTCATGTGTCTATTTTCAACCAATCAGAAATTTTAAACCACAAAACCATTACAAAATGTACAGGATTCTGAGATCCTGGCACCGACTATATGAATGTCAAATTTCGGATTATGTTATCCATGTACAGCTTCAGTATTATGGTGCAAAAATTGGGATTTAACATAAAAATGCATCTATAATCATAACTATAGGGGTGTTATAGTTAGGTAAGAATGGGCAGACATGATGGAACAATGGCCCTTTTTCTGCCAACAGATTCTACATGTCTATGCTACTGTGCCCTCTAATAGGTGCCCAATGGGTCTATTGCTCCACCTAGAACCAACAGGGCCCTACATGAAGCAAGTTAAAGGTCTGGTTCTGTGTTCAACAGGTCTGCTACTCTGCAAAGGGCCCACAGGCCACAGCATGAAGAAAGCTACAGGTCTGTTGCCATCCTCACTGAATCTGCTACTTCATGTAAGGCCCACTTGGCCATACTTGAAGAAAGCTACTGTATAGGTGTGAGCTGTTGTAAATCTTTCTCAAAAAATAAGAAAATTAATTGAAAGAAAAACTACCTTAATTCATCAGTTAGGGTTATAAGGCCACAAATTAAAGAAAATGTGGCACTAGGGTTTTAATTCTGACTACCAGCACCTTCTGCATCCCCAACCCTCATGACCCAAGTGCAAGCCACAGGTTTGGGGCAGCGCCCCATGGGTCTGCAGAAGCACAAAACAGGTCTGGGATATGCTTAGAGGCTGAATTCTTCCTTGATCCATCTTACTAAATTATTTAGATAATCTGAACAATTATCTCTCTTCTTCCCTAGTAGTTTAGTTCAAGTTTAAGTGCAAGTTTATTGCAGGAAAGACTCCGTTGAGCAAGCTCATTCACAAGGAAGTCCTGAGGCACATACACAGACACTTCGCAATTACATAGACAGGAGATATAAAATGTAGAACAACAAAGAAAAAATATATAATACAAGAGGTATACACAATAGAAGTCCTTATGCTATATATGCAGTACGTTCCAGCTTTAACCTTGCCCTAAATTATGCAACACATTTCAGCTTAATAAGCAGAGGGCCAGTTGGTACCTAGGAAGTTGACTTGGCATTGGGGACCTAGTAGCACCTACATATGTCTTTTAATTAGAGATAGTGGGGCCTGGATATTCAAACTGCGCCAGGCTGTGGCGCAAGCTTGAGCGCAGCTCAACTTTGTTGCGCAGGGGTGTGGCCCGGGCTATATTCAACGAGTTGTTCTATCGCGCAGCAGCTTTGAATATCACACTCTGGCCACCCCCACTGTGCATGGTGCAGTGGCACTGTGTCAGCGCAAGTGGCCAGAGTGGAGCATGGAGATGTGGTGGTGCAAATGCCATTGCGCCATACACAGCACCTGTGATATTCAAACAGGGACATGCAAATGGGGCCATAAGTTATGCAAAGCACACAGGGGGCCATTTGCATCTTGTTACGGACCCATTTGCATGCCATTAGCATGCAGGTGCGCTAATCCCTGATGACTTGCACCTGGCGTCCTGCCAGGCAGCAGCTGTCGGGGACCGACGCCCCCTGCAGCCTGATCGCGGGAATTCCTGTAAGAGAAAAAAAAGTCTGATATCCCCGGTGGTCCAGTGGACCTCTATGAGCCCAATCATGGGAAACAGTACATTTCCCCCTCCCAAGTCCAATATCCCTGGTGGTCCAGTGGACCGCACTGAGCCCGATCACGGGCATCATTAAGCACACACCCCCCAAGTCCAGTATCCCTGGTGGTCCAGCGGACCCCCCACCCCACCTGCCCACTGAGCCCCACCACCCGCCAACTGACAGTTCGGTAGGGCTGCACGCCCATTGGTTCACAGCATGAGCTGGACTGAGTATCACATATCTGGACTGAGTAGTAGGGTATGGGCTGCACGTCCATTGGCTCTTGCTGTGAACCAATGGTCGCCCCTACTCAAGTTGTTAGACGGTGGGCGGTGGGTGCAGGTGGTAGGGTGCCACCTGCCGGGCTGACAGGGGAGAGGGCGTGGGTTCAGTGGGTGGATGAGGTGGGGGGTCCACTAGACCACCAGGGATAATGGACTTGGGGGGGTGTGCTTAATGATGCCCGCGATTGGGCTCACTGCGGTCCGCTGGACCACCAGGGATATTGGACTTGGGAGGGGATACAGTGATGCCCACGAGCGGGGCACATAGAGGTCCACTGGACCACCAGGGATATTGGACTTGGGGGGGCCATTATAGATGCCCGCAATCGGGGCATGAGGGGGCGCCACCAGGTGCGACAGGAACTCGGATGGCCACCCACAGGTGGCAGCTGCTGTGTTGCACCCTGCAATGTGACAGCTCACCTGTGGGTGGCCATCACTTGTTCCTTTTTTTTGTGTGCATAACATTGTGCAGGCGCAGGTAGGGGTTGTGCATGCATGACTCTGCACAGCTTGGGCTGAATATCGGGCTGTGCAGGTTATGCATGGGCACGCCCCCCTTCCTGTGCCTGCATACATTACTGATGCACTCCGGCACATCAGGATTTGTGCGGTGCACTTTTCCTTTTTAAATATCACACCAGGGCACATCAGTGGGTTGTGCATGGTACAACCCTTTTGAATATCTGGGCCCTAGTGTTTTGTAGGAGTTAATTAGCTGCACTCCTGAGGTGCCATTTTTCAGATGAGATGTGAAACCAAGGTCCCGCCTACCTGTTCTGGTGGTAGTTCAGGTAGATGTTAAAGATTCCATGGCACTTCTCAAAAAGAGTAGGGGAATTTTACTGGGGAGAAAAGGGTAGTAAAATTCAAAACCAAACAACTCAAATCTAGTAACTGTGCAATGATTACAATGCAATATTTACAGTACAATACACACCTAATTCATAATTATGCATTCTCACTACCTAACCTATGCGCTACTTTTTTTTACTTTAAAATACTGTCACATGCTTTCCATAATTGATGTACTTTATGTCTTGGCAGTTTTCTTGCATCTACATCATATACCTGTTGTACAGAGATATTCACATTTTTCATAAACAATTCTTTAATCACATACTACTTCTGTAACACCTATTTACATATTGCTTGCCATAAATAATATTTTAAAACTGCAACAATTACTGCAGAGTCTTCATATAAAATATAAACCATTTTTGGGGAAAAATAGAAAAAAATCAAATCTGTATATGTTAAAGACAGAAACCAAGGTATCTTGCAGCTTTGTGCTACTTCATCCCATAACTGTTTTATATAATCACACTCAAGGAAAAGATGCTCTTGAGTTTTCAGAATTTGTTGGCATGCAGATCTAGGACAATATTTTTCAGTTACTGGCTTGTGTTTGTTATTTTTTATGTTCAGTCCACCATGAATAGTTAGCCAGAGTAAATCCCATGAAAAAGCAGGTATTCAATCATTTGTTAGCTGAGATATTGCTGTATCATTGTGATTTGCTGGACAGTTAGGTAGAAATATCACCTCATGACATTGTGACTGGAGAATTAACTCATAAATACCTTGTCTCGTACAAGTAATAGCACTATGAAAAGACATTTTCCGTCTTATTAATTTCTGGAACATAGTTTTTACATGAAATGGCATCACTTTAGTTATACACAATAGTCTACTTTTTCCCTGGACCTAGGCAATTTTACAAATACTAATCCATTCTTCTATTATTCCCTACCATTGTTTACTAACTTGATTGTGCCATGCAGTGATACTGTAATACAAAATCAAACTATGATAAAAGGCTAATGTGTTAACCATACCTATCCCTCGTTCTTTTATTGGCCTATATGTGGAATCCCTTTTTATAGGGTTCAAGCGACTCCCCCAAAGTGCCTGAAAGAAGATACTAAATAATCTGGTTTCTATCTGTGCTGGGGGTGGGAACAAAAAAAATTTACATATAAGAATTAGTATTAACAAGTTTTTAATTAGTAATATTTTCTTCCTTTTGGAGATTTGTCTATGGATTCATGATTTTGACAGACCTTCTGCAACTAACATTTTCTTTCCCCAATTCATGAGGGCCAATTCCCCGGTTCCAAACATAATTCCTGAAATTGAAATTGGCATTATTCCTGCATAAGTAGCTCATATTAGTGGCCCTCCTCCTAGCTGAGTTCCTAAACTTTTGCCCATGTTAATCTTGGATCACGAAGCCTTTGAGTATGCTTCTAATTGGTTTATAATTTCTGCTTCATTAGTAGTATGTTTTACAACTATCACTACATCATCTGCATAGGCCATAGCTGTTATTGGGATACTGGGCATTGATAATTTTATCCCTTCTATTTGCTCTCTGTTCATAATTGTATGTAACAAAGGATCAATACAGTACACGTACAACAGAGGACTTACTAGGCATCCTTGCCGTACTCTGTTTATTCATATGGTATTCCCTTTCCAACCATTAATTCTAGGAGTTACTGTTGCCATAAGTTATAAATGTTTAATCCATTCTATAAACCAATTGGAAATTCCAAATGACTTTAATGTTAAAAATATATATTCATACATACGAACATACGAATATGCCAACAGAAACAGACCACCCAGTCTATCTAAGTCTGCTTGAGTGTGCAGCCAACACCCCTAGTTTGCCGCTACCCCAATCCCCCTCCCTTTTGTCATCCCACTGCCACCCACCACCCTCATTCTCCCCTGTTCCCTGTCCCATGCCCTTTTGAAGCTGTCCACAGATTTACATGATACCACCCATTCTGGTAGGGCATTCCATTTTGCTACCACCCTCTCTGTGAAATAGTGTCTCCTCATTTCCTTCCAAAGTCTTCCCCCCTCCATTCTTAGTCCATGCCCCCTGGTGATCCTCCCCTCCTTAACTTAAAGACCCCATCTGCCCCATCCTTATTAATTCCCCTCAGATACTTGAATGTCTCTATCATGTCTCCCCTGTCCTTTCTATCCTCCAGGGTGTACATATTGAGATCTCCCAGCCTACTGTCATAGTCTCTCCCCTCCATTCCACATATCATCTTTGTTGCCTTCCTCTGCACCCCCTCCAGCAGCCTGATATCATGCTTTAGGTATGGCCTCCAAAACTGCACACAATACTCTATGTGCGGCCTTACTAGTGATCTGTAGAGGGGCAAGATCACCTCACTTCACCTGGATGAAAACCCCCTTGCTATGCACCCCAGCATTTTGTTCACTTTTGCAGCCGCTCTCCTGCACTGGGCAGTGTTGTTCATGGTCCTCGTTATCATTATCCCAAGGTCCTACTCCTCCTCTGTGATCCCCAGCTTAACCCCCCCCCCAGCCAGTATTCTCTCCTTGGGTTCTTCACCCCAAAGTGCATAACCTTACACTTCTTTGAGTTGAACCCCAGCTGCCACCTCTCTGACCACTCCTCTAGCTTACTTAGTTCCCCCTGCTGCTGCTTCCACCCCTCATGCGAGATAGAATCAAAGGCTTTCAAAGGCTTTCTGCTGATCAAGGCTCAGCAGAAATCCTTCTTCCCCTCCTTCCTGACAGATTTGAAAGAATTTTCTTAGAATAATTAAATTATCTTGTATTTCTCTTTTGGAACAGAGAAAGTCTGAGCAGTGCTAATAAGGTTTTCAGCAATTGTAGCTAATCTTTTAGCTAGAATTTTACCAAGAATCTTAGAATCAGTGTTCAATAAACTTATTGGCCTCCAGTTTGTGAGTAGGATCTTATTACCCTTTTTATACAAAAATATCAGATCAGCTGCTGCCATTGATTTGGGTCTCTTATTGAAATACAGAATTTCATTAAATAAACATACTAACATACTAAAATGCCAGCAGAATAGGCCTAATGATCTTTCATGTCTGCTCATTTGGTCAGCCCCCACCCTGGGAGCTGACCTTGCTGTCCCCTCGCCCTCTCTGGCTTCTCCCTTTCCAGTCCCGGATATTCTTGCAGCACTGGACTTTGCTTCCAGAACCCTTCCCTTGTACCTGTCCCACCCCCTCTTGAACCCCTCCACCATCTCTGCCTCCACCAGCCCCCTGGGCAGCACATTCCATGGGTCCACCACCCTCTCAGTGAAGTAGCACCTCCTCCTTTCTCCCCATCTCCCCCCTCCAGCTTCCACCCATGCCCTCTAGTTGCCTCCCCTCCTTCCTTTGGAGCACCCTGACTGCTCCTCCCTTATTTAACCCCTTCATGTACCTGAAGACCTCTATCATGTCTCCCCGGTCCCTTCTCTCTTCCAATGTGTACATATTTAGCTCTTCAAGCCCCTCCCCATAGGTCCTGTTCCCCAAGCCCCAGATCATTTTGGTTGCCCTCCTCTGGACCCTCTCCAGGAGTTCAATGTCCTTCTTTAAGTGTGGCCTCCAAAACTGCACAAAGTACTCTAGGTGCGACCTCAACAAGCAGTTATACAGAAGGAGTATCACTTCCCTCCTTCTGGAGGTGATCCGCCTAACGATGCATCCCAGCATCCTATTGGCCTTGGCTACTGCCCTCCTACAAGTCTCTGAATTGTTCATCTTGACATCCACCACCACCCCCGGGGTTCTCTCAGCCATCGAGACTTGTAGCATTCCCTCCCAGGGTGTACACTTGGCCCAGGTTTCTGGCTCCCAGGTGCAGTACCTTGCATTTCCCTGCATTGAACCTCAGCTTCCACTTTCTAGACCACCTTTTTAGAGCCTTCAGGTCCCCCTGTAGGACCACCCTCCCCTCCTTACCATCCCACACCGCCCCCAGTTTTGAGTCATCTGCAAAGAGACTCATCTCACTCCTGATATCCTTCCTTATGTCAGGAACATAGGCATTGAGCTGGAGGGGCCCAAGCACCGATCCCTGAGGGACCCCACTAATGACCCTCCTTGGGGATGAGACTAACCCACCAACCACGACCCTCTGGGTCCAGTCCTGGAGCCAATTGCTTATCCATCTGATCATCTGGTTCTCCACCCCCAATTTTCCCAGCTTATCCAATAGGACCCCATGAGGTACAGAGTCAAACGCCTTGCTGAAGTCAAGAAAGAGGACGGCCACCGGTCTACCCAGGTCCAAGGCACTTGTCACCCAGTCATAGAACTCCACAAGGTTTGTCTGACACGATTTCCCCGGGATGAATCCATGCTGTCTATTGTCCAGGAACCCCGACTTTTCCAGGTCCCCCCTAGCCTCTCCTTGACAAAACCCTCCATCAACTTGCCCACCACCGATGTCAGGCTGACGGGCCTGTAGTTCCCTGCCACCTCCCTTGATTCCCCCCTTGTGGATAGGCACTATATGAACCACCTTCCAGTCCTGGGGCACCCATTCTGTCCACAGAGAGATGCTGAAAAGCTACGCCAGGGGTTTTGCCAGGACATCTGCCAGTTCCTTCAGCACTCTGGGATGTAATTTATCCAGCCCCAGTGCTTTCTCCATCTTAAGGGACCAGAGGGCTTCCCTCACTCTCTCTGCCATGATTTCCACCTCCACTACCTCATCCCCCTGCTTTGCCTTCCCCCCTCCTGCAAGTGATGACCCCATCTTCTCCCCAGACCCGCCGATCAGTAAGGGTCCCCCCTCCTCAGTTTCACCATCTCCTCCCATGTATGATGCAGTCCTCCCATTTTCCTTGGTGAAAACTGAGGTGAAGTACTCATTTAGTACCTCAGCCTGCTCCCTGGGTCTTGTACCCTTCCTTCCCCTGTTCTAATCCTGCTAATTTGTCCCTTCACCCTTCATTTTTCTCCAATGTATCTAAAGAACCCCTTGTTCCCTCTCCAAATTTCCCTGGCCAGGTTCTGCTCCTTCCTTGCCTTAGTGTCTCTCACCACCCTAGTGGCCCTTCTGGCCATCAGCTCGCACTCCTCTCAATACCTTTTACTCCTTGAGCATGTGAAATGCCTATAGGCCACCTTCTTTCCCCTCACCACCTCCTGAACCTCCCTGGTCAACCAGCAGGATTTCTGGGCCCTACCGCATTTTCGTCTTACTCTTGCACAGGTGCTGGTAGCATCCTGCACCCCCCTCCTGATGATTTCCCACCAACTGTCAGCCTCCATGTCTGGCCCAATCCCGTCCAAATGCTCCTTAAAGATCCTTCCCATTTCCTTGAAATCCGCCCCTCTGAAGTCAGTTACCTCCATCTTTGTGCAACCTTCTACCCCTCCTAGATCCAGGCAGAACCAGACCATGGCATGGTCGTTCCCACCAATGGGTCCTTTACCTCCAGGCCCCCAATCTGGTCACTGTCTGCCGGGATCACATTCAGTATCCGTGCCTCCTGGTTGGTTTCCCCACCTGCGGAGTTAGGAATACGTCATGAAAGACATCCAACAACCTCTGTTCCCTGGCCACCAAGGATGTCATAGTCTCCCAGTCTGTTCCTGGCATGTTTAAGTCCCTCAACACCACCACCACCCTTCCCCTGCCCAATCTGCAGTGTCTCCCAACATCTGCCACCAGAATCTCCTCCAGCTCCTCCACCAGCACAGGGGGTCTATACACCACTCCTATTTTTACTCTCTTGCGCCCCCTTGTCATCAAGGTGACCCAAATCACCTGCAGTTCCCTCCCTCCTCCACTACTCCTGTGCCAATGCAGTTTTTGACTATTATTGCTACCCCTCCTCCCCTTCCCTCCCCCCTGTCCTTTCTGAACATGGTGTAACCCTCCAGGTTCAGGTCCCAGTCGTGCCCTGTGGTGGCCCAGGTCTCAATGACCGCTGCCACAGCCACCTCTCCCTCAGTTAGCATCACCTGGAGCTCAGGCATTCTATTGCCCAAGCTCCTGGCATTTAGCAGGACTACCTTCCACCCTTTGCCTATACTTCCATTTCCCCTGCTCGTGTTTCCATGGGGATTCCATCTTCCCCCAGCCTGCACCTTACCAGTCAGCCTTTTCCCGCGTTCCTCCAGCTCCCCGGGAGGGGTAGAGAAAGAGTCCCTCCTTTATCGGACCCCCCTTGACAGCCTTTTCTCCCATCCTTCTCCCCTTCATAAGTTTAAACCCCACCTTTCACCAATGAACTCTTCTATTTTCAACTTAAGGATTTCCCTCCCCTCCAAATTGAGATGGAGAGTATCTCTAGCATGCAGCCCCTTGTCCTCCCTGGTCTCCCTCCAATCCCCCATCAACCCATACCCTCTGGCCCCACACCACTCCCTGAGCCACTTGTTTATCTCCCTAATGTTCGTCTTGTGTTCCCCACTAGTCCTTGGCACCGGCAGGATTTCCCAGAAGGAAATCACACATCCTATGTCATGACAGACCCTGGAAAGCTCCCTGAACCTTGCCTGTATCTCCAACTCACTATTTCCCTCAATGTCATTGGTACCCAGGTGGACCAGTGTGTCTGGGGAACCTCCATAATCCTTTGCCAGCTGATATACCTCATGCTTGGCCATGCGCACCATTAGTCCAGGGAAGAATTTTGTTCTAACCGGGCAGGCTTCCCCCTTCCTTCCCATTTGATACCCCTTATCATGGAATCACCCAACAGGAGCACTCTGACTGCCTCTTTTCCTCAATTTCCCCCCTTTCATGTCCCTCATCCTTTCTACTGACCCCTCCCCCCAGTCGGTTCCTTGCTCCTCCCCCTATCTGGGTGCCACCTGCTGCTCCTTTCTTATTTACCCTGGCCACCACCTCCCCTCCGATCCTATGCCTCTCCTCCTCCTGAGTATCTTTCTGTACCCCGCTACCCCCCCAGTCACTGCTCACAACTGGTCCTTCCCCCCATCTGCTAAACTAACCTGGCTTGTCCTCCCTTCCTTCCCATCTCCGTTCAGCCCTTCCTTGCCTGGCCTAAACCCTCAGCTCCCTTTACTGTATCCTCCTTGTGCTTCTGGTCCTTCTCCTTGCCCTTTCCTCCCAAGTGGTCCTTCTCCTTGTGCTTTCCTCACTCTACCCCCTCCTCCTCCTGCTCTGATCCCCCACTCCCCCACCATTTTCCTGCATTCCAAGATCCCCCCTGTTCTTCCTGCTATCCAGCCCCCGCCTCCTGCCCCCGAGTCCCTTTCCATCTCTAATCACCCCTGTCATGGCTACATCACCTCCCTCATCCCCAAGCAGAATAAGAGAATTGAAGCGGTTACTGAGCTTAAGGTCCAATCCACCTCCCCACCTTGTTTCCTTCTGTCCAGCCCCAGCCAGCTGCCTACTTCCCTGAGAATGTCCTCCCTTTGGCCCCCCTCTGTGAGGGTTCCCAGATACCTGCCTGCTTCCTTGGTAGTCTCCTCATTAGGGCCCCCTCTGTCAGGTCCCTACAGGACCCCAGTACTTCTCTCTGTACTCTTCCTTATGCCCTCAACCCTAGTGCTTGGTGCAACCCCTGGAGAGCCCCTGCCCTATTCCCCAACCATATCTCCACTGTTCCTCCAGCTGTCTCCTAATCCCCTCAACCTCCTTCCTAAGCTGTGCCAGCTGGTAGCACACTGGGCAACCACCAAACTTCCAAGCCCAGTCCAGTATCATGGCTACCCCACATCCTGTGCACCCCACCACCCTCCAAAAGATGCCAGCCCTAATGATGTGTGGTCCCATCTCTCTCTAAGTAGGTTTCCTTGAGTGAACCACCAGGTTCCCCACTAGTCCAAGATACACCCCTACCCACTAAGCAGGTCACCCACTAATCCTAGATACAGTCCCACAGTAAACAAGTACCCCATTACTAGATGCAATACTACACAGTAAACTTATAGGGGAAGTGTACAACTCCCTAAGCTCCTCTCTCCCGGCCTTTAAACCCAACCCCCAGTGGCTAGAACTACATGAGCTGCACTTGAAGCCTTTTCCTCCAATTGCGGGGCAGGTGTTCCCTTTTAAAGGAGCCGAGGGGAAGGAGGAGTGGGGGAGGGTGGGATTAGGGCCCACGCCCAACTCTCACGAGAGTGTATCAGCCCTGTGTCTGCCCCACACTGCACCTTCAAGCACTGCAACCTCCTCTGGAGGAAGGTCCCACACAAACACTGCATTAAACAAGTTGCACTACTGCCCTAAAGTGCACAGACTGAAAAAGAATATAATGTTTATCCAGCAACTAAATCCTTTCCCCAACTGCTCAGCAAAAGAAGGTTCAGACAACCTCTGCCAGACCCCAACTGCTTCTGCAGTTAACAGACATCAAATACAATTTCCAACACACTGAAATGGCAGCTAAAAACTACTTGAAATCAACTTGCAAACACACTCAGCAGCTAAAGGCCCTTTCTGCCTCTCCTCTAGCTGAAGACTGACTGACATGGCAGTTAACCATCACATTCTAATAGCACTAATCCCCGTAATATGATGCCTGCACTTACAGGCCAGAGAGCAACATTTAAACAGATCACCAGTTTGTCTGCTAAAATCCCTTAACCCTGCCCAAACCAAATTTAAAAGTACAAAAAAGGCAGTTAAGAACAGACCTCAAACACAATTTCCAACACACCAAAATGGCAGCTAAAAAACTACTTTAAATCAACTTACAAACAAACTCAGCAGCTAAAGGCCCTTTCTGCCTCTCCTCTAGCTGAAGACTGACAGGTGAGTTCCCAGAGTATATCTATCAGGAACTTTTTATAAAATTCTTGGGTGAGTCCATCACTTCCTGGGGCTGTATTATTTTTTTAAAGATGATACAGTATCACCATTTTAACAACTTCTTCTGAAATAGGTTTTTCCAAATCAGTTTGTTGTTGCAGTGTTAAGTGAGGTACTTACATGTGTGTTAGGTAGTTTTCACAATTATAAATTTCTGGGGGTGTACCAAAAGTATTTAGCACATATTGGTTTACTACTCCTAGTATTCCATCTTTTGTTTTCTTTATCCTCCATTATCATCTTCAAGTTGTCAAATTAATTTCTTGTCTGTCTTTTTCTGGTTATTTTTATATGGGTCATAAGTCTGCTTTTTGCTATCCATTCCAAACCTAAGTTCCTGTTGAACAGTTTTAGCCCTGTCATATTGTAATTTATACATTTCCTTCTTGACATTCATTATTTGTTTGCTGTAATCTATTTTGAGAGTTTCAGTTTTAGATATTAATAAGTGTAATTGTTTTCATAAATTTAAGTAACTGGGGTATGTATCTAAAGTTTGCCTGTTTGCCAGTTTTTGGAACAAAGATCTGAAATTATTGTTTTAGTCTTCCCACCATTCCATATCGGGAAGGGGAAAGGAACATTGTTTAACCAGGAGTAACACACTAAGCCAAAGCTTGTTTCCAGATGTGAGCTGGGAGCATAAGGAAGTTAAGTAACTTGCTCAGGATCACACAGTATGCACCTAGGTGGCTGTGGGATTCAAACTCAGGTCTCCAGATCTGAAGCTCAGAGCCTTAATCCACTGCACTATACTGCCGCTATATGTGTTGCACATACATAGGACTGATTTCTGAGCAGTTCACAGCTGCTTCCATTGTTTAGTAATATATTCTGATGTTAGCAAATTTGCAATAAGTCTCCATGGCCCTTTACCACAAGGTGGTGCATTCTCCCATTTTATGTCTTTTTCCAGGGTTCTATGATCTGAAAAGGCTGTAATTTTACCTTTGATACCTCTAAAATGTTGGAAATGGAAAAAAAAATCTATTCTAGTGGAGTGTTGACCCCTAATATACGTAAACCCACCCTGATTCTGTACTGTTCTGTATGAGTCTTTTAAATTAGATGTCATAATAATATAATTTCAAATGTTTGTGTCACAGTATAGTTTGTTTGTTTGAAACCCTCTATCTGATTGGTGCAGACCACAGTTAAAGTCTCCACCACAAATAACCAATCTGGCTGTATGTAAGTATGGCTGTACTTTCTTAAATAATTCAATTCTTGCAATTTTACTCTAAGGACCATATATGTTGATTAATCGTAACCTGACAGCACCATACTGGATATCTAAAATAAGCACCCTCCCTGGTTCTAGATCAATCAAGTGTGTCACTTTTAGATGTGAGTTCAGAAATAAGATTCCTAACCCATCACATAATTCAGGGCCTTGTGACCAAAAAGTAATCCCTTTAGTCCATAATTTAGTAGCATGTGCCACTTCAGAGAGAGTTTTGATTCTTGTGTCCTGTAAGCAAATAATGTCTGCTTTGTATTGCAAAAGTTCTATAAGGATCATCAGGTATCTTTTACTTTTCTTAATATTGTACTGTCCAATGGGGAGATGGTAAGGGATCTGGGGATGGAGGACCCACTGGTGGGGAACAATAACTAGTTGGTGTGATTTACACTCAACATGGGGAGGGATGCTGGTGGTACAGGCACCAAGGTGATTGACTTTAGGTGGGCAAACTTTAAAAACATGGGGGAAATTCTGGCGGGGCACCTGGAGGGTATTCAACCATGCTGGGACACAAGTCAGAAGTGGGATGTCATAAAAAAGGGGCTAGTTGAGGCTACAGGGGCATGTACTAGAACACAGAACAAGAAAGGGTGGGCAAAGAAGCCCAGTTGGATGACTCAGGAGGTCAGGGAAGGGATGAGGTCCAAGAGAGAGGCATTCTGGAGGTTCAAAAAATCAGGGAGGGGAGAAGACAAGGAGATGTACATGAAGAAATCCAGAGAGGCCACCAAATTGGTCAGAGCAGCCAAGGCTTCCAGGGAGCTGAGGCTGGCACAGGGTATTAAAAATGGAGAAAAGGATTTCCTCAGATACATAAGGGAAAGAAGGAACAACAAGGACCAAATAGTGAGGCTAAAAAATGATGGGGGTGGGTGGAGAGAGGGGAGGATAAGGCAGAGGCATTCAATGAATACTTCTGTTCTGTTTCCACAAAAGAGAAAGCAGGACAGGTATCACAGGGGAGGGGTGGAGTAGGTGGGGGGAGAGTAGGCGACAGATGTGAGGATTACTGAGGAGAGGGTACTGGAAAGACTGAGGGCACTGAGGGGGGGACAAGGCACCTGGGCCAGATGGCATTCACCCTAAGGTACTCAAAGAGCTGGATGAGGTTCTGGCAGGGCCACTGGTGGACTTGTTCAACACCTTCCTGGACACGGGATGCATACCATAGGATTGGAGGATGGCCCATGTGCTGCCCATCCACAAAGGTGACCCAAAGGATGAACCGGTAAACTACAGTCCAGTGAGCCTCACACCAATTATGGGGAAGCTCATGGAGACAATCTTGAAAGAGAGGCTGATGACCTTTTTGGAGGACAATGGACTCCAGGATGGGCACCAGCATGGGTTTGTCTCGGGCAGATCCTGCCAGACTAACCTCATTGAGTACTATGATTAGGTGACAAGGGAACTAGACAAGGGTCATGCAGTGGATGTGCTTTACTTGGATTTCAGCAAGACTGTTGACTCTGTGCCACATTGGGGGGGGGAAGCTGGAAGCTGTGGGGGTGGGAGCAAAGATGGTGAAATGGATAAAGAATTGGCTAAGCCGTAGGCAGCAGAGGGTGGTAGTGGGAGGGTAACTCTCAGCACTGAGGGCAGTGATGAGCAGGGTGCCATAGGGATTGAAGCTGGGGCCGGTGTTGTTTGGGTTATTCATAGCTGATATCTCACATGGGATACGAGGTAAGATCAGTCTGTTGCGGACGATACCAAAATGGGGGTGGTGGTTGATGACATTGAGAGATGGAAGGAGCTACAGGATGACCTAACTAAACTGCAGGAATGGTCAAAAACATGGCAGCTGGGGTTCAATGCTAAGAAGTGCAAGACAATGCACTTCGGAGCAAAGAACCAGGGGAGGGACTATCATCTGGGTGTTGTACAGTTTGATAGCACTGTGGAGGGAAAGGGACCTAGGGGTACTTATAACAGGGAGTATGAACAACTCTGCTCAGTGTAGAAAGTGGCAGCGAAGGCCAACAAGATGCTGGGGTGCATAGTGAGGGGAATCTCCTCCAGAAGTGGGGAGGTAGTCCTCCTCCTGTACAGGTCACTGGTCAGGCCACACCTGGTGTGCTGTGTGCAGTTCTGGAGCCCAAACCTGAGGAAGGATGTCAGATTGTTGGAGGGGGTGCACCGCAGAGCAACAAAGATGATCCAGGGATTGGAGGGCAAGCCCTATGAGGAAAGGCTGAGTGAGCTGGCTATGCATTCATTGGAGGAGAGGAGGGATGGGAGGACATGATTGAGACCTTTAAGTACCTGAAAGGGATGAACAAGACTCGAACAGAGGGGATCTTCCAATTAAGAAGAGGAAGGGACACAGGAGGGCACAGTCTCAGACTGGAGGGGGGAAGATTCAGGAGGGAGGTAAGGAGACAGTTCTTCTTGGAAAGGGTGGTGGGCAGGTGGAACACTCTACCACAGGAGGTGGTGGCCTATAAGATGGTGGGCAGTTTCAAGAGGGGATGGGACAGGGTGAGGGTGAGGGTAAATCTAAGGAGGGGAAGAGTGGGAGGGGCAGTTGCGAGATGAGGGGCTAGCTGCACAATCGAGCAGGCTTGACAGACCGTAAGGTCTATTTCTGCTAGCATTTTTGTATGTTCGTATGCACAATATAATGAATAACACAGAAGACATCCTTACGACATTATTGCTGAGATCTTGTTATCCATTTCTTGTAAACTTTGTCTCCTTGGCTTGAATCCTCCAGGCCCGAGGAACGATCCTTAGTTGAGGAAGATATGGAAGAAGAGTCAGAATCCAGGTCATCCTCATCAGAATTTCCCTCAGATAGATGTGTTTGTAAGGCTTTGTACTGATTTACTGTTATCCATTTATGTTTCTCCTTTGTAATCTTTCTTTCCTTCCCTTTAAATTCAGACTTCTTATCTGCCTTTGCTCTATGACTTTTTTTTTGTAAGAGATAGTTTTAAAGGCAGGCTCTGCAACCGGTGGGTTGCGGGGGAGGCATGGATCCTGGGCCTACCTAAGGGCCTGCCTCTCTCTTCACTATAGAAGTGTCTGTACCATCCACTGCTTCCATCTCCCATTCTGTATTACTTTGTTCTGACTTATTTGCTTCACACACTTCAGTAGTTAGGTCCACCATAGATGTTTCTGTCCCTTGTACCATGTCAACTTCTTTCCTGTTTATGTCCTGACTGGTCATTTGTGTTTGTATGTTAGGTGCTTCATGTCTTAGGCCATCATCTTTATGCTGTGCATTTTCTTTCTCCTCTTTTTCTTTATGAATTTCATGCATTATTTTTTCAGAAGCCATTGAACATCCCTTTTTCTGTGCTTGTGTGATTAAAGTTTCATGTGCAGAGCTGTCATCTCCATTATGTGAGGTTCAGGAGCACCTGACATATAAGTGGCGCTTTTCCTCACACAAATTGCAGTGAAAAAGGTTCACACAGGAGGCAGCTAAATGACCAGTGTCCAAACGGTGTGTGCATCTTAGAGTGTCACATGCATTGCTGAGGCGAAGCCTGGATCCACATTTGTGACATGACTTTGGCTGGCCAGGACAGAAAAGAAAACCTCTGTCCCTTCCCAGATAAAAATGGCCTGGTAAATGTACAATACCATTATTACACATGAATAACTTGCACTTTACCCTCCAGCCACCCGTACAAATCTGCTCTGAGTCAACGATGTGTGATGGATGTTCCAAGACCTCACACCTTTTTTTCAACCAAAATAAAATACCTGCCACGTTCACACCTTCATTTTTAAAAATGATGGTTATCGTTCTTACTGCTAGCTTAGTGATTGGTATAGCCAAAAAAGGAGTCCAGACAGAAGTATATTTCAGAGCATTGTACTTGACCCGAAATCTGTCCGGCGCCTCTACAGTCCTAAAACTTACATCATAGTTAAATTCATCTGTGTGGATCAGTGCAAAAACTTCAGAGGCATAAAATTTTGTGGAATTTTTCAATTAGGTCCTCTGCACATATACTCGATCTGGAGAGTATCTAAATCACTTTTGTACAATAATTGGGTTGCATTTTTCCATGGTGCTGGCTCTCCTGTGTTTTTAAATAAATCTCACATCCCAAGTAAAGGTTTATAGAATTGTCTTTTACTGGGATTCTGCAAGGCTTGGACCCCTAACCCCACTGGCATAGTTTCCTCTGACCTCTGTTCTTCTATATGTAATTCTGGGGCAAGTAGTTTTTGTGAAGTAATTTTATCAGTTCTAATGCATGCCCTCCCTTTTGGTGGTGGGAAATAGCAGGTAAATCATGCACAACTGGCTCACTTTTCACAGCAGTATCAACAGTTATAACAGAATTAGAATCTGTCTCTTTTGAAGTACCTGGCATTTGTGAAGCAGGCCCTTGCTTTTCATCAGTAACTATTGACTCTTTGGATGGCTCAGCCGATAATACAGTTTTTGCCTCTGTACTTATGTCAATATCACAACATTTAGGAGAAGCAATAAGTTTACTTGTTTGGGTTCCTTCAATATTCTCAAAGTGCGCCACATCTGGGTCTGCTGGATCGGCTTTCCAGTAGCCGTCATATCCTCCACCCAACCTTCATCTTTCAGAGCAGCCACCACTGACCAAGCTGATTCCTTTTGGGGTTGCAAACATTTCAAAACATTTTTAGTTACTGTCTTTCTTGATATCCCCAGTGTTTTTTGTTGTGATAAAGCTCCATTAGGTAGAGCTTCTGTGGAGGTCAGATTGTCTCACAAATTTGTTCTCGGGACTACGCCCTGTGCCAAGTCAGCGTTGGTATCCAAACAAGGAGTGTCAGCTGTCCGCAGCTGCCATGTAGCTGCCAGGTATTTTTCTTATTCCTCTGCAATTTGCTTTAACAATTGAGCTTTTGTTTCTTCTAAAGCCTGTTTCATTAATGTTTCAGCCTCTGGAATAGTGCATTCAAGTCCTTCATGTGCTTGCTCCCTTTCTTGGGAAATCGCAACGTCCGCAATTTCTTTAGGTCCCTGATCGATCCAAAGGTTGTCTTTAAGAACTATAATATTTTCAGTCACAATCTCTACTCCCATTTGGACCTCTGGTCTGAGATTAGCAAAGTCCTGGCTATTGGTTTTGTTCAAAACTGCTGTAGATAAAAGGGAAAAAGTAACCCCATCATTCATTGAAATTTCTAGGTTTGCAGAGATAGGGGAAGAGACCCACTCCCATGCCTCCCGAGCATCCACACTTTCCAGCACCTGGTGTGGAGTGGTCATCTCTCCAGACAGCCAGAGAATCCCCCTACTGGCAAAGTAGAAGTTTTTATTAGGAAAAAAACAAAGTACAAATCAAAAAAAAATAACAGAACAGAGAATTAAACAAAAAATTAAAAGTTACAGCATGTAATGAAAAATAAAAAAAAATAAAAAACAAGAAGGAAACACCCATCAAGTCAAAAAAAGCAAGACATAATATGAAAGCAATAAAACCTGAATGAAATTCAAATAACAAAATATTCAGAATAAGACATGGAAATACTTCCATCATTCCAATATTGAATGTACAATAACAGATCAGGTAACTGGAGTATCACTATCTGTGATCCAAGGGAACCCAATCCATAGTTCAAGCAACTGGCTTTCAGACATCACAGATTTCTCACTAACATAGCTATGTCTCATAGTATGTACCACTTTAGTAAGTAGTTCAAGCAAATTACCCTCCTGTTGTTGTAGTGTGTGAGAGTGCACCGTAAAGACCAAATATGCCACTTAGAAACAGTCACTAATACTTGCAATGTACTAGAATGCCATTTGCTTGTCCAAGAAATTCTCATGAGAAATTACTGAAAAGATGGTTTCCCCCATTTGTGTGCCACCAAAGCCCAGACTTCTGAAATAAAAGTACAAGAGAACAAAGATGCTCAATTGTTTCTTCTTTCTATATACAACCCAGTCAAGCACAAAACCTGTCCTATTGAGCCTTATGTTTTTGGTTAGATTTAACATTTATCTTGCCATGACAGGCCAACCAGTGAAAATCCCAAAGATTATCCGGTATACATTTATTATTTAAAAAACCCAACAAAGTAATTCTAGATCCCAGCGCGGACATTTGTCAAAAACAATATCTACCTTACAGATAGTATTTCATAGCAAGAAATATAGTCATTTCCTGGACAAGTTTAGAACATGATGTTTCAAAAGTTTCCATTGTTTAATTCATAAAAAAGTGCATCTTACATATTCAGAAATCATAGCAGATTTCTTGAAACATTTCAAAGACTGAGCATCCCACAATGTAAGCCACTGCACACATTTTGGCAAGAGGAACATTTCCCAGCCTTGAGTATCACCAGTCAACAGGGGTCTAATATTATTATATAAAAAAAAGCTGTTAAAGAAAAGAATAGGATTGAGCATATTTACTCCACCTTGTTTAATGGGGAGATATAGAATATTTCTCTTTAATGGATTCAGGCGACTACCCCAACAGGCCTGAAAAAAAATACCCAAAAGCCCCACCTCCAAAGATTTAGGAGGAGGAAAAATATAACTGAGGTACAAAAATATAGGAATTAAGCAAGTTTTAATAAGATATACCCTTTTCTTTTTACCAAATGTCCATCTATTCCGCATTAGAACTTTCTGTTTCCCCACAGCAAGTTTATTTTCCCAGTTAAAGATATCCAAATCAAAATTTCCCCAGTCTAGCTCCACAATTTTAAGAGGGTCTGGTGTAATAGTAGCTCCTGCAATACGTCCTGAAGTATGTAAAGAATACTGTAACTGTTGCCCAACACATTTGTTGATATTAAGAGCAGCTCCTGTGAGTCCACCAAATTCAGTACAAATAGCTAAGCTGGAATTAATTGATGGCTCATCATACACTAAAAGTGTCACATCATCTGCATAAGCCATAATTTTATAGGGAATAGTTTGACCATTAAATAAAATATGTTGAATTGCTCTAGAATTATTAATTTTCCGCAAAAGAGGATCAATAAAAAAAGCATATAATATTGGGCTGAGGGGACAACCCTGATGTACACCCCTTTCTAAAGAAATAAGGGGACACTTCCAACCCTGGATAACAGGGCTAACAGTAGCCGTACGATATAGACTTTTAAACCAGTTAATCATACATACAGGAATATTATAATGAACTAAAACGATCCATAAGGAGTCATGATTAACCCTATTGAAAGCCTTAGATTGATCAAGAGAAAGCAGGAAACCATCTAGGGCTCCCAATTTCCCCTGCTCAACCAGCTCCGGTAACAAAAAAAGTTGGGTTTGAATTTTCCTACCAGGAATAGCAAAAGCTTGTGCTGAGGATATTAATTTCACAGCTGCCACTGAAAGTCGTTTTGCCAGAATTTTCATAAGTAATTTAAAATCAGAATTCAGCAGCGTGATTGGACGCCAATTACACAGATCCAATTTGTCACCTATTTTATAAATATAAGTCAAGCTCCCCATATTCATATATAGAGGAACTACTCCAGTATTCAAGATATCATTAAAAACTAGAGCCAATTCCTCCAAGCAAAGATTCCCAATAAGTTTCATCAATTCAGTAGGAATAACATCTGGACAAGGAGATTTCTTTCCTGCCAAGGAGGAAAGTGCTGTCTTAATTTCCAAGACAGAGATAGGAGCAACTAAAAGTTGCACATCCATATCATTCAGTAGTGAATCACTTAAAAAAAGCTGTAATCCCCCATTAGATACCTCCAAATTACCATACATATGTCTGGTGTAATCAGTGACTATTCTAAGAACATCCCATAAATCATGATACTCAATACCTAGCAGGTCCCAGACCGCAGAAATGGTTTTCCTCTGCAGTTGAGCCTGCCAATGTTCATATGGACAAGCTGTTGCCGTACTACCCTGCACACAAAATTGTTGCTGAAACAATAGCTTTTTTTTTTTTTTTTTTAGTCTTTGGTAACTGGGTAAGGCCCACTAGGCACAAGTATCTGTTTTCAGGGGCGACCTGGGAGCACTGGGCGGTTAAGTGACTTGCTCAGAGTCACACAGTATGCAAGTGGAGGTTGTGAGACTCAAACTCAGGTCTAGTCTGCTGGACGTACCAAGTGCATTCACACCTCGTTCCTCTAACCTCTAGGCTACACTGTCAGCCATGTTTTAGCCTTATTCTTGTGAAAATTTACCATATTCGTAGTAACTTGGGAGATTTGAGAAATCAAATCTTGTCCCGTCTCAAAAGAGACAGAATAAAGTTGTTGCAAAAGCTTTCTATTGTGTAAGTATTCAAGGTAAGCAGTCCTAGCTACCCCAATACTCAGACGCTTACACAATTTTTGTAACTCCATTTTAGTGCCTTCCCACTACAAGGTAGGACTGCCAAAAAAAATAAATACAGACTTTCGTGCAGAAAGAAAACTGTGAATAAGCAAAGGAATATGGGGGTCAGAAAGCAAGGAAGTATTAATCTTCCAAAATCCAAAACCTCTCTGTTGTCTAGCAGTTACCCCAGTAGTCACAGAAATAATATTGTGGTCAGAGAATTCCAGAGCTAATACAGTAGCTTTTTGCAAAGTTAAAGTAGGGGAAACAAAAACATAATCAATTGTGGAGGTCAAAGTTCCTTTATGGAAAGAGGGAAGGTCCAAATTAGTAAAGGGAAAAACTGCATCTATTAAGTTTGCTTTATGAATTATTTGAGACAATAAATTAGAATCATAATATTGTTTGCCATGTTTTGCTTTAATGGGGCAATTAGAATTCCCAGCAAAAACAACTTGATAGGTGGTATGTAGATAGGGTTCAAGCAACTTAAATAAGGCACATCTCTGAGCTTTATGTTGAGGGACATAAACATTAACTAAACGATAAGGCACATTCTGGATAAGAACATATAAAACCAAGGCCCTGCCTGAAAGTAAATCAAAATGTTTCAGTATTTTAATGTCAGGATACTTAATGAGAATGCCCAGACCAGCACAAGTCTCAGTAGTTAAGGACCAAAAGGATGGACCTAAATACCACGCATTAGAGGCTAGTTGTATTTCATGCAGGGTGTGTAACCAAGTATCTTGAAGAAAGAAGAAACCCAGATGAAGATGAGCTAAGACAGAAAAGACCATTTGCTGTCTTGCCACCCTCTTAATACTGTTTACATTTGTAGTGTGAAAGGAAAAAGCTTCAGTCATCAAGTTTGTTTATAAGGACCTTTTCGGCAAAGCTTATCTGTATTTTCAATTTAACCCTGGCTTTCCGCTTTTGCTGTCCTCTGGGTTGAGCCAATCCCTCAGTATCAGTAGTGCCTTCCGGCACAGAGTAGTCCACTGAGGACAAATCAGAATTCTCATCAGAGTGCTCAGATTGCAGCACATCAAAATTGTTAGAAATAGGAATCACCGGTGACTGCTTATGTGTCACCGTGTCCACAGTGTCCCTTACAGATTGTCTAGTTACCCTGTCCCCTGCCTTCTTCCCTGGAGTGGGGGGGGGGTGGCATGACAGGTTCAACCAACAAGATAGACAGGGAAGAAGATTCATGCACAAGAGGCTGCTGTAGTCCCTCAGTCGCAGAGGATGGACCAGCAGTAACAGCCTGAGCAGCTGGAAGAACGAGCAGAGGCACAGCGGGGGACGAGCAGAGGCACAATGGGGAGGAACAACAGAACCATCCAAGTTCTCATTAGTAGAAAGCCCTGGGCAACCCGCTTTTTTTGTGCTAAAGCAACAGTAAACGTTCCGCTCCATCAGTTTGATCAGGAGAATTATGTGCTGCAGTTTTACAATTTTGAAATGTGTGACCCAACTCCCCGCAAAGGTTGCATTTACTTTCATTAAGACAATCCGTACCTAAGTGACCCAGATCACCACAAACTACACACTGTGCTTGATCACAAACACCACTTAAGTACTCTGAAGACCCACATTTATAGCACATTTTGGGTTGCCAGGCATAGAAAAGAATACCCCTATCTTGACCTAGAAAAAAAGAGTTAGGCAGATAAACAGTACCAGTACCAGAAGTCTTAAGCATTACTTTCACCTGCCAACCCACAGTCCAGATATTTTCTGAGTCAAAGATAACCTCAGGATCCTCAAGTAAGGTACACTGGTGTTTCAACCACAAAATCAAGTCTTGCACACTCACCCCCTCATTCCCAAAAAGCACAGTAATAACTTTATGTGTAGGTTTAGATAAGGGGGTTACAAGAAAGGGGGACCATAAAGAGGATTTATTTAAGTTAGTATATTTGATCCAAAAACGTTCCAACCCCCGAGCAGTTTTAAAACTGACATCAAAAGTAGTCTCTCCTGAAACATGAATCAAGGCATAAATTTCAGTCACAAAAAATTTCATCAAGTCTTTCAAAAGTGTTTTTGCAACAAAAAGTCTATCGGGGGAGTTTTCATGCCCCCAGCATACGTCAGGCGAACAGCATTATGCCGCTTCACAGGAAATATAGGGGTTTTAAACAGAGAATCAAAGGTTTTGTGTGCAGTTCTATTAATTAAATTCAAGGACCTCTGGGGCACGGAAGGTGCAGTTGACAGCTGGGCCCCAGCAGACTGAAACAAAGTTTGTTGATTAGGAAGACATAATTCAGGATTTTAGTTAGTTCTAAATCAGAAGGACGGTCCAAAGACGTATTACCAGTGTTAGCTATTGAGTTCACAGGAATAGAATCAGTCATTTTTGGCATACTGATAGGCGTAGTGCCAGAAGACCACTGACCTGTGAGCTTGTTATATTGCCATTTATATTGCCACTTCACAAAGTGCTGCATGCACCGACCATTCAGACTCCTCATACAAACATACGAAATTTGCCAGCAGATAAAGGCCTAGAGGCCTATCAAGTCTGCTCGAATGTGCAGCTAGCACCTCTTATTCTGCAGCTGCCCCTTCCTTCCACCCCTCCCCTACATTGACCCCCCCTTGTCCTGTCCCATCCCCTTTTGAAGCAGTCCACTGTTCTACTGGATACCACTTCTGCAGGTAAGGCATTCCACCCAGCTACTACTCTCTCTGTAAAAAAGTGTCTCCTCATCTCCCTCCTGAACCTTCCTCCCTCCAGTCTCATATCATGGCCCCTGGTGTCCCTTCCCTCCCTTACTTTGAACAGCCCCTCTGTACCTGTCTTGTTTATTCCTTTCATGTACTTAAAGGTTTCAATAATGTCCCCCCCGTCCCTCCTCTCCTCCAGCGAGTACATGTTCAATTCCCTCAGCCTCCTTTCATATGATAAGTCCCCCAGCCCACCGAATATCTTTGTCGCCCTGCACTGCACCCCCTCCAGTAACTTAATGTCCCTCTTCGGATACGGATGCCAGTACTGCATGCAGTACTCCAGGTGCAGTCTAACCAATGACCTATACAGTGGCAGAATCACCTCCTTCCTCCTCGAGGATATATCCCTTGCAATGCAACCAGGCATTTTGTTGGCCTTTGCAAATGCCTTCCTACATTGTGCTGAGTTGTTCATTGACCCTGTAATGAGCACCCCCAGATCCTTCTCCTCCTCTGTCTGGGCTAGCTGCAGTCCCCCCAGCTGGTAACATGTTTCTACCCTTGGCTCTCACTCTTTCCCTATTAACTCTTCCTGCTGCACCCACCCTTCCCTGCCCACTCCAGCCTGGCTAAAGTCCCACCCCATCCATAGTAGTATCCCAATTATCTACCCCTCCTCCGTCATTATCATAATAAACAAGTACACAACAGCCATCGTCACTTTCTGTGGTTTTAGCTCAATTTTCCCCTAGACATCGGTAATATCCCCTCCTCTTCTTTACCTCCCTAACCTGCTACCCCAAACATAGCCTCTTTCCCCTATATGTGTAGTTGCCGGCTGCCTCACTCAAAAGATCTCTGCTTGTAACCCCTGTATGCCTATGGTTGATTGTACATCTGCTGACTTCTTCAATTGTAAAATAATGCTGTTTTTTTTATTTATTTCAACCTTGTACTCTTACTGTATACACTGTATATACTTTTTCTTCCTTGTATATTATTGCTTTTTGTATACCTGCTTCTGTACTGTACTTTGATGTATTCATGACCAGGTCCGCCTTGCAAATGAGTCTTGCTCAGTGGTGCCCGCCTGGATAAATAAAGATTTTGATTGATTGATTGGTAACTCCTCCTTGGGTTCTTTATCCCAAAATGCAGCACCTTGCACTATTTGACATTAAACCCCAGTTGCCAGGTGTCTGACCAGGTTTCAAGCTTTGCCAGATCGTCCTGCAACCCCTGCCATCCCCCTAGGTCATCCACCACCACTCCTGCCTTGGTATCATCAGCAAACAGACTGATCTTACTCTTGATGTCCGATGATATGTCTGCAATGAATATCCCAAACAACACTGGTCCCAACACCGAGTCCTGTGGAACACCGCTCATCACTGCCCTTGGGAGTGAGTGCTCCCCACCCACCACCACCCTCTGTTGCCTTCCCTGAAGCCCGTTCCCTACCCATCTCACTAGCTTTATACCTGCCCCTGTGCCTTCTAACTTACTTCCCAGCCTTCCATGTGGCACCAAGTCAAATGCCTTACTGAAGTCCAGATACAGGACATGCCTTAATGAAGTCCAGATACAGGACATCCACTGCATGGCCCCTGTCCAGTTGCCTAGTTGCCCAGTCATAGAACTCCACTAGGTTGGTTTGGCAGGATCTGCCACATATGAAGCCATGCTGTCTGCTGTCCTGTAGTCCTTTGGCCTCTAGGAGGGCCACCAGCCTCTCCTTCAGGATAGTCTCCATTAGCTTACCCATGATGGATGTGAGGCTCACGGTCTATAGTTCCCTGGTTCATCCTTGGGCCCACTCTTATGGAGGGCACCACATGAGCCATCCTCCAGTCCTGAGGTACACACCCCAGTGTAGTGAGGCATTAAATAGGTCTGTCAAGGTTCCGCATGACCTCTGCCAGCTCCTTCAGTACCTGCGGTGGATGCCATCTGGGCCTGGCGCCTTTGTCCACCCTCAGTGCCTTCAAACCCTCCCGAACTCTGCCCTCCATGATTTCCCATCTGTCACCCCCTTCCCTGTTTCTGCCATTCTCCCCTTGGGTGTCACCCTCTTCCTTAGTAAATACCGAGCAGAAGTAATCATTTAGTGCTTCTGCCTTATCGCACCCTGCTTCCACCCAACCCCTCCTTTCTAATCCTTACTATGTGGTTCTTACAGCTCCTTTTCTCCTGATGTACCTAAAGAAGTCCTTCTCCCCCTTCTTAATGCCTTGTGCCAGCCTGAGCTCTGTAGATACCTTCGCTCCCTTAATGCCCGAGTCACCTCCTTCGATTACGTCAAATACTCCGCCCTGTCTTCCCTCCTCCCTGTTTTCTTGTACCTTCTAAAGGCAGCTCATTTCCTCCTTACCTTTTTCATGACTTCCTTTCTCAGCCAGCTCAGTTTCTTAGCCCTAGCCTTCTTGCTCTGGGCCTTGCAGCAGGTTTTGGTTATCTCCACTATCCCCAGCTTTATGAGCTCCCACTTCTGGTTAGTGTCTGTACTAGGTTGAATTCTGGCCAGGTACCCTTTTTCCACTTCCACCATCCTCCCAAAGTCACCCCTCCTGAAGTCCAGCACTCTTGTGCCAGATTCCACTCCTTACTTGCCCATATCCAATGTGAACCATACTGAGTGGTGGCCACTCCCTGACAACGGTTCTTCCACTGTAACTTCTCTCATAAAGTTCCCATTTGCCAGCACAAGGTCAAGGGTATTCCCTAACCTGGTTGGTTCACTGACCATTTGCAGCAGGAAGCTGTCCTGGAAGGCATCCAGCAGTACCTGCTCCCTTCTGTTCCTGGTTGTTGGGGTACTCCAGTCCACTCCTGGCATGTTGAAGTCCCCCACAATCACCACACTACCCTTCTCACAGGTCCTGATCTGCTTCCGCTAGTTCCCTGTCTAACTCCTCCATCTGAGATGGCGGCCTGCACACCACTCCCATTCTGAGAATCCTATTCTTGGAATCCTGGATTTGCATCCAAAGTGACTCAGTACTACCCTCCTCCCCTTTCTCCCTTACACAGTTCAGTCCTTCCTTCACATATAGTTCCACCACCCCTCCTTTCTCAATCACCCTGTCCCTACGAAATAACTGGTACCCTGGTACAGACAGGTCCCAGTCATTGTATTGGGTGGCCCATGTTCCTGTGACGGCTGCAATGTCCACCTCTCCCTCTGCCATGAGCACCTGTAACTCTGCAGTTTTCCTCCCAAGGTTTCTAGCATTAAGGGTAACCACCTTCCACCCTTTCCCACCCCTCCCATCCTGCCCTCCTTTCCTAGCATCACCAATAGCACTTGCCATTTGTCCTTTGTCACTGTTATGGGGGGGGTTAGCTCATATGGTTTCCCAACCTGTGGTCTCTGCATGTCTCTTGCCCACTTGCCACCCCCCCGCTCCTAGTTTAAATTCCCAACTTCCTCTATGTACTCCTCCATCCTCTGTTTCAACACTTTCTTTCCCTCCTCACTCAAGTGTAGTCTATCCTTGGCATAGAGACTACTGTCCTCCCAGGTCCCTCCGCATCCCCCCAACAGCCCATACCCTTTAGCATAACACCATGTTCTTAGCCATCCATTAAATTCCTCTATTCTCAGCTTTCTTGTTGTGCTTGCCTTGGGCACTGGAAGTATCTCTGAAAAAGTTACTGATCTTTCTGCCCCCTCACATAATTGTCCTAGTTCCACAAACCTCCTCTGGACTATATCTACTGTCATGTCAGCCAGGTCGTTTGTCCCAAGATGTATAATTAAATGAGACTTGTCCCTACCCCTTGTAGCATATTTCAGAGCAGATTGTCCCACCCTTTCCGCTGTCATTCCCAGCATGGCCTCCACCCAAATGAGATTATGCCTCTCCCCCTTGCTACCCCACCTGACTCCTCTTACTATTGAGTCCCCCAGCACTAAGATTCTACCCCTCTTACTCCCTGCTTGCTTCCATTCATCTCCATCTCTCTCATTTCCAGCTTCTCTTCTTACTCCTGCACATTATTTCACCCTTTTGCCCCTGTTGCAGGTCTCCCAGCAGAACTTCCCTCACACCTGTTTGGTCCAGGCATTTATCAATTACTCCTCCGATTGCATAATTTCCCTCCTCCCTCTTCCTCTCTAGCAGTGCAAAACAATTTTCTGAAGACCCTTCACAAATGTCCACTCCCTCCCTCTCTCTTCATAGTGACCTGTTCTCTCCTTTCCACTCCATGACTTTTGCCACTTCTTCTCCTCCCCTCACAAGTCCCTTTCTCCTCCTTCCATTTGTCTTTTGTCTCCTGACCTGGTTTCCCTGGCAATCGTTCTTCATGGCCTGGGCCCCTTTGTCTCCGCTTCCCTTCTTCTGACCCTCTCCTCACCACTGTTGGCTTAAATCGCCCTCCCTCATCTCCCCTTCTTCCTCCCTCCAGTAATGGGCTAAACCCACCCCCAATCTGCCTTGCCTGTCTTAGTTCCTCCTGCAGACCCTCAATCTCCTTTCTAAGTTTTTCTATGTGGTTGCACACTAAACATCCTCCCACACTCCAGGCAATTTGTAGAAAGATTGGTGCACCGCAGTTGTTGCAGACTACCACCCTACCCATTGCTGTCATTGCCCACCAGCGACCCCCCGCCATTCCAGATGCAGGATACAAAACACTCCCCCAAGTCTCCCCTCTCCCCCCTCTATCAGTGCAAAACATTCTTTTCTTTATTTCCCTTACCTCCTTTGTTGTACACATTTAGATAGATTGAGCAACTGCTTTTTACTTTCCTATCCTTCCTATCCACACCCAAAAAGAGACTTTAAGTAACTATTGCACAACCTTCTTCAAACTCCTACTCCTCCTTTCCACAATGCAAATAGCAATGCAAAGAAGTAACAATGAAAGCTCCTTGAGTTGCAGTTGTTTCCCTTCCACTGAGATAGCAGTCACCTCTTCAGTCGCTGCTGTTCCTTTCCTGGATATCTGCTTCTATTATGACAGGTGCATGTCCTTTGCCCATTTGAGGAAGTGATGTCAGAACTCCTGGTATAAAGGAAATCATGGACCTGGGGTGGGTAGGGTAGGGGCTGGGAGGGTGGACCAACCAAGTCTTCCAGAAACAATCAGGTAGCTGAGGCCCCTGGTCAGACCATTAGTACCCTTCCCCCACTATGCACTAAACTTTGCAGCTAGTGAAGCCAGCAAAAAGGAATCTCAATTCTACTCAAAGCCCCAAAAATAGGTTTGCTACCAAAAGAAACAGGTCTCCAATTCAAACAGCTTCACCAACAACACATCAAAATAGGCTTGAATTTAGAAGATACAGGTCTCCTATTCAAAGAAACTGCCCCAACTAAATCACACCAAATAGGTTTTAAATCAGAAGAAATAGGCCTCCACAAATGCAGCCTGCTACACAGTGAAACATCAAACAAATGAGCCCACTTATAGCCACCAAAACAGGTTGGGTTGTAAGAAAGAAAAGAAATAACCTTCTACCAAGTAAAAGCCACAAGAAACAATGTAAAAACAGCAGGAAGAAGCTACTATACTGGAACTGATCTGATCCCTTCCCCTTCTGGATACTTCAACAATGGGAGCCGCTGTCTCCACAGAACATCTTAGGCCGAGCTTAACGTTGCTCGCAATCACCATTCCCGATGCAATATCTGTGGGATGTAACAGGACAGGAGAGTCTGACAAAGTTACAGCTGATTCATTGGCTTCAACAAGCGCTGCCCAGCTTTTCAGCTGTCCCCGAAGAACACAAGCATCATTAGCACTCAGCTGGCCGGATTTGACATTTGAACAGCTGCTGTCAGATTGCAACTGCCGGAGAGAAGTTACCAACTATGCTCTTTTTTGAGAAAAATAAACACTCCTCAATGGCAAAGTTGTCTCTCAGAATCCGTTCTTGCTTTGACATCGGGACTGAAGAAGGCCTTACTAGCAAGTCACAAGTGGGGTACCTCAGGGATCAGTCCTGGGGCCAGTCCTATTCAACATCTTCATTAGTGACCTCGCAGATGGACTAGAGGGTAAGGCTTGTCTGTTTGCAGATGACACCAAGATCTGCAACAGAGTAGATGATCCAGATGGGGTGGGCAGAATGAGAAGAGATCTGGATAAACTAGCAAAATGGTCAGAAGAGTGGCAACTGGGATTTAATGCAAAGAAGTGCAAAATCATGCACATAGGGAAGAGAAACCTGAAGCCACTTATAGGCTGGGAGGGAGTTGCTAGCAGTCACAAAGGAAGAAAGAGACTTGGGCATCATCATCACTGATGACCTAAAATCATCCAAGCAGACCTCTAAAGCAGTAGGTAAGGCTAGGGGGGTGTTAGGGTGTATTAGTAGGGGTATCACAAGTCGTAAGAGGGAGGTAATAATCCCTCTGTACAAGACACTGGTTAGGCCCCATCTGGAATACTGCGTGCAGTATTGGAGGCCACACCTTCACAAGGACATTAACCAAATTGAGGCAGTCCAGAGAAGGGCAACCAAAATGGTGCAGGGACTGCATCAGAAGACATATGAGGACAGATTAACGGAGCTCAATATGTATACCCTTGAGCAAAGGAGGAGAGGTGATATGATCGAGACATTTAAACACCTTAAGGGCATAAACAAGGTGAAAGAGTCTAACATGTTTAAATATAAGAAAAATTGCAGGACAAGAGGACACAGCATGAGATTAGAGGGAGGCCGATTAAGGGGAATGTGAGGAAATTCTTTTCACAGAAAGGGTGGTAGATGCATGGAATAGCTTACCACAAGAAGTGGTGGCTATGAATACAGTGCAGGGCTTCAAACAGGCATGGGATAGGCATAAGGGAGCAATACAAATGACTATGAATAGATAGGTCACTGACAGAGCAAAGGCCGATGGCACATTTATAAGGTAGAAAAAGAAATGGGCAGACTGGATGGGCCTTGCGGTCCTTATCTGCCGTCAACTTCTATGTTTCTATGTTTCTATGTTACTTATTCAGTCGGGCTGCTGTCCACCGCATCAGAATCGCTTTCATTCGGTAAGTCAGGTACAACCTCTGGTCGGTCTAAAACCTCAGAAGTACTTGCATTAGCATGTTCCTCAGTCAGTAAAGCTGCAGAATACACACAAGAAGGTAAAACAGGATCAGATACCATATGATGATCAGCATCCAACACCACAGCAGGTTCCATAACAAAATCCTGTGCTACCGCTATCTGGCTAGCATCCGCCATCTTGGCTAACAGCCAAAAATGGCCAGAGAGTCCCCCTACAGCAGAGTAGGGGAATTTCCCTGGTGTCCTGGCCAAATTTCCCCCATTCACTAAAAATACCACCAGCAGTTTAATCTGGTTCGGTGTCAGTTGGCATCCATCTATATCCTCCTCCCCTGGGACAAGGCTGAAAATAGGCAGAATTGTCTAGTCCCCCGTTCCCGGTCAGCAAAAGCTAAATAAATAAATAATTTATTTATTTGAAAATTGGTGACCAGGAAAAGCACTCTGAGCCAAAGCTAATTTTCAAATGTGACCAAGAGGAGGGGAACAGTGGATATAAATATGCAGTGTCACCATCTCCCTAATCTTAAAAAGAATAAACTACCAAGCTACTGTGGATAATATAGACCATATTTCTTTTAAATTATGATTGCAAAGTAATTGCTAAGCTTTTAGCAAATAGATTAGTGATGATTGGGAAGGGTACAGTCCACCAAGATCAAACTGGCATCGTTGGGTGAAAAAGGATGGCACAGAAACTCAGACGCATTTTGAATATTCCAGATAATGCACCACAACATAATGCCCTTTAATTAATCTTAGAGGCCAAAAATGCTTTTGATTGGGTCAGCTTGACATTTTTAATTGCACCACAAGTGAACTTTGGTCTAGAATACAAATGTATTATTTGGGTTAAACTTTCAGATACTGGAGAACTAATGAGGGATGGAGCATTCCTAGACCTACACCTTTACAATCAGGGAAACTTTTAGGGAGGTAACTGTAAAGGAAATGCAATGGAATAGCGACCCTCAATCAGTATGATTCAACATTTTGCTGGGGGCTGATCACACCAATTCTAGAATCAGGTTGCTGAAGTTCAGGAGGGCTGATTTTGGAAGGATGCAGGAATTATTCAAGAGTAGGTTAGAGGGGTGAAACTGGCAGAAGGGGTAGACAGGAAGAGGGCTAAAATGAGGGAAAGAGTAGAAGAGTTACTAATTTCTGTGTAAGAAAGGTAGGAAGAACAAGAAGAGAAGGAATCCAATATGGTATACAAAAGAGGTAGGAGAGGCAGTAAGGTAGAAGAAGGTGGCATTCAAACCTTAGAAAGACAACCAATCACATAAAAACAGAGAGATGTACTTAAACAACCTGAAGGGGACACACAGGATAGTCAGGAAGGTGAAAGTCGAAGCCAAGCTCTAAATAGATGAAGAAGTGTGAGAAGTAGGCAATGATTTCTTCTGCTACATCAGGGAGAAACAAAAAAAAACAAGGAGCCCGATTCTCAAAAAGTTACGTCTAGCATAACTTGACTTGTGCCCCCAAAAATGGTGCAAGAAGCAAGTTACGACATACGGTATTCTGCAAAGCAACCTGTGACATGACACAAGCTGCTTGTGCCTAAGTGGACTTACACCACCAGGTACACCATAAACCCCCTGTGACATTGCACTGGGGGGTTGTGGCAGCAGTTGTGCCCTATTCTGGAAGGGCAGTGGCAAAGTCCCCCAGAGTGCTATTCTCCAACAACCCCAGGAGGAAAACTGTCAATGTAAGTTACACCAGCATATAGCTGGCGTAACTGTACTTACGCCCCCTGAGGTTGCCTGCATGTGTAGCCTGGCCATCCTCCAGATGCTATGCCACCCTCCCCCCCAAAACTGCCCTGACCCCAACACACAGAAGCCCCACAGGGCTAATTCTGTCCCCCCATGCCCCGACCCAGAAACAACATGGTAATGACCCCCCAACACCAACATTCCCCACAGGGCTGCTGCATGGCCCCAATCCCCAGTACATGCAAAACAGCCCCACAGGGCTACACACGCCCCCCCAGCCCCGATGCTAGCCGCCTGCACATGGCACTTGCCTGTACAAATAGTTACAATAGACAAATCCTAACCCATTCTCCCTGGTAGTCTAGTGGCCCCCCCAACCGACATTGCCAGACCACCCCACAACCCCAACCCAGCCGGTGACTGGCACAGCCCACCTCTTACCGCTGCAGCCAGCCACCAAAAAGCTTAGCTGAGCACATACTGTAAATACATGCTCAATGTATAATGATGGTTCATTCATTGGAGCGTATACTGATACGTGCTCAGATGAGAACTCAGTCGTCATGACCATGGTGGTGAGGAGGTGGGCTGTAGTAATCACCGGCTGGGTGGGGGTGTAGGATCAGTCTGGCAATACTGGGTAGGGGTTGGGGGCCACTAGACTATCAGGGATTTGTTGTGGTTTAGACACTGGAGGGATCTATTTGGGTGGGGGTTGCAACTTGAGGGGGTTCTAGATGCAGACAAGTCCTATGGGGCATAAATTGCAGGAATGGGGGTAGGGAACACAATCCAGCCCTGTGGGGCATAATCTGCAGGATCAGGGGGTTGGGGCTATTGTGTTGGTACTGGGGGTCGGGGTACTGACAAGCCCTTTGGGGCCTGTGGATTGTGGCATAGAGGAGCACTTGCGCCCTTCACATCCAAGGCTGCGTCTTGTGACATACCCTGCAAGTATGCCCTTTGTTTGGTGTACCTGTGGGAATGTCGCAAGTTGTAGGACCTAGCTGCGGTGACCCTGCCACTTGCAGAATCGGGCACAGGGTCCTTGCTGCAACTGAATTTGAGGCAATTCGTCTTTGGCAGCAACTTGTGCCATTCTCCTAGAATCAGCCTAAAGGAAGGTATTTCAAACTCAGAAGAAGGGAGAGGGAGGAAAGAAATAAGTGTAAAACACACATACTAAACAAGAGATTTTATTCTATATATATGGTGGAAGAGAACAGGCTGCTCCCACCATGTGGAATCAGCACAGGCGGGAGTGTGGTTAGGCATGGATATAACAGCCATAGCAGAAGAGAAGGTAATTAAGGGGCTAGGATCACTAAAGGTAGACAAATTTCTAGGTCTGTAACATCAGCACATGAGGATGCTATAAGATATAGGACAAGTACTCTCAGCACCACTTACAGACCTCATCACTTGCTCCATGGAGACAGGAGTGGTACTGGGCAATTGGAAGGTAGTTGATATGGTGCCACTAGACAAGAGTGGCAGTAGGGATGACCCAGGAAGCTACTGGCTAGTCAGCTTAACCTCAATATAGAGTAAGATTCTGGAATCTGTTTTTAAGAAAAGGCTGCTGGAGTTCCTGGAGGTAAATGGGTTACAGTACAATAAGTAGCATGGGTTCATTGTGGGAAGATCTTGCCAGATGAACTTGATTGACTTTAATTGAGTAATAAAGGCTGATGACAGAAACCAGGTTGTGGCTGTACTGCAGATGGTCTTAATTCATAGTAAGGATGGACAAATTATAATTATAATTAAGGTGTTTGACTCCATCCTGCACAGAAGGCTAGTTAAGAAACTGGCTGACCTTGATGTGGAGGAGAAACTAGCTATCTAGGTTGGAAACTGACAGTAAGTAGGGAGAACGCAGAGAGTGGTGCTCAATGGGGAATTTTCAGGGGGAAGGGCAGTCACTACTGAGGTGCCACAGTGGTCAGTCCTAGGGCTGGGGCTTTTCATTGCTTTCATTTGTGTCATAGGTGATGATATCCAAGCCAAGAATTGTCATTTTTGGATGACAAAAAAAATGTTCTGGGATTGTTGATAGTGAGGAAGGAATAAAAGTAATAATTAAGGCTGTGTAGAAGTTGGAGCGGTAATCTAGGGTATGGAAGCTTCAGTTCAAAGTGAAGAAGTGAAAAGTTAATGCACATTCTCTAGGAGCAAAAAATCTGAGAACAGACTAGAGAATGGGTGGTTGAGGGTGGAATGGAAGAAAGAAGAGAAGTTGTAATATCTGCTAAACTGAAACAATCTGCTCAATGTAGGAAAGCAGGTGAGGACAGCTGATTATTGGGAAGCATTGGCAGGAGGATCAGCAGTAGATGCAAGGTGGTGATGCTGCTTCTGTACAAATCTATGCTGAGAGCCCACTTAGAATACAATATGCAATCCTGGAATCTTCACTTAAAGAAGGGTAGGTATATAGTGGAGTTGATCACAAGGAAGGCCATCAAGATGATTCAGGAGAGCTGCATACGTCCTGTGAGGAAAGACTGATGGACTTAAAGATGTACTTCAATCAATCAATCAATCAATCAATCTTTCTTTATTTGAGGCGCCTTTCTTAAACCAAGGCACCTTTACAAATGACATAAAACAATAAATATTTAAAACAGGATTTAACAAGATTAAGATTAAATAATTAACAGTCATTAAAAGCTTTGTTAAAAAGGTAGGTTTTCAAAGCTACTTTAAAGCTCTGGACAGTCGGGCAATTTCGTACCTGACGAGGTAGAGAATTCCACAGGGTCGGGGCCATAAAACTAAAAGATCTTGCCCCTGAAGTTTTAAACAAACCCTGGGAATTCTAGCAATCCCTCATCAGTGGATCGGAGCGGGTGGGGGGACAGTAGGGACGCAGGAGATCTTTCAGGTAAGCAGGTCCCTGATCATGTAGGGCCTTATAGGTCACCAAACCGACCTTGAAGGTAATTCGCCAACAAACTGGCAACCAGTGCAGTCCGCGGAGCACAGGCATTATATGACTGGACCTAGAAGAACCAGTCAAAAGCCTGGTTGCTGCATTCTGCACTAGCTACAGGCAGCGAAGTTCAACCCCCGTAAGCCCTAGGTATAGGGCATTGCAATAGTCCAGGCGGGAGGTAACGAAGGCATGGACCAAAGTTGGAAGATCCTCTGGAAGAACCAGGTGCTTCACCCTGGCGATGTTCCTCAGATGATAAAAAGAGGTTTTGATAACTGCTGACACCTGAGACTTAAAGGTCAGACAGTCATCAAATACAACGCCCAGGTTCCGCACCCGGTCTGAGATAGTCAGCTGGACACCCCCAAGCCATAAGCCCAAGGGTGATCCAGCTAACAAACCCACCTCACAGTGACCCTGGTCCACAACCAACACCTGAGTTTTTTCAGGGTTCAACCAGCGCCAACTCACATTCATCCAGTCTTGGATTTCGGCAAGACAGTTGTTAAGGATCGAAAAGGCAGTATCCTGGCCGGGCACAAAGGACATGTACAGCTGGGTATCATCTGCATAGCAATGACAACCCAAGCCATACCACCTAATAATCACCCCTAATGGCAACATGTACACTGCAAACAACATGGGTGCCAAAATGGAACCCTGTGGTACCCCCGCAGGATAGGGAGACTGATGCCGAGGAAAAAATTCCTGACACCACCCTCTGAGTCCTACCCTCAAGGTACTATCGAAACCACCCTAGGACTGTACCAGACAGTCCACAGATAGATCGCAAATGCTCCAATAGCACACCATGGTCCACAGTGTCAAATGCTGCAGAGAGATCAAGAAGGACCAAGATGGAACAGGTCCTTCGATCTCTCGCTATCAGGAGGTCATTTAGTACCCGTACAAGTGGTCTCAGTACTATGCCTTTTCCTAAATCCAGACTGGAGAGAATCATAGACATTGTTGTTGGTCAGATGATCATCCAACTGTGATGCGACCACCTTTTCAATAACTTTACCCACAAAAGGTAAGTTAGAGACAGGCCTGTAATTAGCCAGACAGTCCGGGTCCAAGGAGGACTTCTTAAGAAGGGGCTTAACCACAGCCTTCTTAAGAGGATCTGGAAAAATCTCCCCTCTCCAAGGACCTCCAGACTATCTCAGCAAGAGCCGGGCCGATTTTATCCACACAATCCACTAAGAGACGTGTGGGGCCCAGGTCCAAATCACAGTTGGTCAGACGCAGTGATTGGATAACCATCATAGTGTCACTGATTGTGGGGAGGCTGAAGTCAGACCACACAAACTGGGTGTCCGACATCTCCTACCGACCATCACAAATCCCATTTGAGAGGGTCAAATGGATCTCAGATCTTATACTTATAGGAAACCTGGAGGGAAAAGAGGGACATTATAGAAACTTTCAAGTTTCTACAGGGAATAAGCAGTGGACAGCAGAGCACTGTTCATCTTCAGTGCAGACACAAACACTTTACCAGTATACTGTCTTATCTGCGCTGAGTTCTTAAATGTGAGTCTACATATTATAGGGGCGCAGTAGTGCCCCTATAGTTAGGTTTGTACCATGACTTAATGTTAAACTCCAATTTTTGCACCTTAATAACTTTGGCATTCTTTGATTAAATATCTCAAAATTTGGCATGCTCGGTCATTCTGCCAGTGTTCAAAAATGTAGAAAGTTTCATAATGGCATCTTGTATGGTTTTTGAGATATGGAGGGGTTAAAAAGTGTAAAATTGCCACTTTTTTCCCATATTTATTTTTGCTCTCATCTTCAGCACAGACAAAATTAAGTTTTTTCTGAAATTTTCATGGATGATGGGGTCTGTGCCAAGGGTGTGCCTTTAGATAGTTTTGTGAAAAGATATAGCACCATTTTTAAATGTTAATGGTTTTGTGATAGTGGATAGACAGGCAGGTAAATCAAAACTGCTCGAACTGTTATCACTGAAGCATTTGCTCAGAGAAATACTAGTCATGTTGTCAGCCATCTTGTTTTTTTCCCAATTTTAAAATTGCTTTTACACTTAAGCATTGCTTGACAATTAATAAACAAGACCTGTATTGAGGTCTCCCTTACATACTTTGGCCCAGATATTCAAAAGGGTTGTGCATGGCGCAACAGTGTTGCGCCATGCGCAACCCACTGTCATGGCGCGATATTCAAGGAAAAGTGTGCCCACAAATCGATGCACGGGCGCATCAGTAATGCATGCAGGCACAGGTAGGGGGGCGTGCCCATGCATAACCTGCACAGCCCGATATTCAGCCCGGGATGTGCAGAGTCATGCATGCACAACCCCTACCTGCGCCTGCACAAAGTTAACCAAAAAAAAGGAACAAGTGATGGCCACCCACAGGTGAGCTGCCGCATTGCAGGGCACAACACGGCAGCTGCCACCTGTGGGTGGCCACCCGAGTTCCTGCAGCACCTGGTGGCGCCCCCCATGCCCCATCATGGGCATCCCTGGGCAATCCCCCCTCAATATCCCTGGTGGTCCAGTGGACCAATCGCCACCCGATCGCGGGCATCCGTAACACAGAACAGACCCCTACCACCCTGGTGGTCTAGTATACCCTCCCACCAGCCACTGAGCCCCAGCCCCGCTCCCCGTCAGCGGTGGGCAGCAGCACCCGCCACCTGCGCCCCTGCCCACTGACTGACAGCTCGGTAGGGCTGCAGGCGATGATTACAGCATGAGCCAATGGGCGTGCAACCCATACCTACTACTCAGTCAGATCTGGACTGAGTAGTGAAAATAAGGCTGCCGCCCGGTGGCTCGTTAACCAATGAGCATCTGCTTTAATCGGCCGGTTGGTGGGCGGCGAGGCCAGCGAGGCGGGCTGGTGCTACCGCCTGCCAGCTGGCGGAAGGAGGCGGGCTGGTGGTGAGTGGTAAGTGAAGAAACTGCGGGCCTGAGGTGGCAAAGGTATTGTATTATGAATGCCCTGTCGAGTGGCGGTGTACTGAACCACCAAGGCTGGAGAAATATAGTGATGCCCGCGATCGGGCACATAGAGGTCCACTGGACCACCAAGGATATTGGAGGGGGGGACTATAGTGATGCCCACGGTCGGGCACATAGATGTCCATTGGACCACTAGGGATATTGGACTTTTTTTTTTATATTACAGGAATGCCCACAATCGGGCTGCAGGGGGTGTCGGTCCCCGATGGCTGCTGCCTGGCAAGGCGCCAGGCGCAAGTCATCGGGGATCAGTGCACCTGCATGCTAATGGCATGCAAATGGGGCTGTAATGAGATGCAAATGGCCCCTGTGCCTTGCATAAATTATGGCTCCATTTGCATGTCCTCTTTGAATATATCGCAGGTACTGTGCATGGCGCAATGGCACTTGTGCCAGCGCATCTCCATGCTCCACTCTGGCCACTTGAGCTGGTGCAGTGCCACTGCGCCATGCACAGTGGGGGTGGCCAGGGTGCAATATTCAAAGCTGCTGCGCCATAGCGCAGATCCGTTGAATATCATCCAGGCCACACCCCTGCGCAACAAAGTTGAGCTGCGCCCAGGCTTGCGCCACAGCCTGGTGCAGTTTGAAAATCCGGGCCTTTGTTTATTTTTTGTCTTATTATGCTGGAATTTACAGGGCAAACATTTGTTTTTGTGGGGAGAATCATTTTGCTTGTCACTCACTAATGTAAGGATAGTTTGAACGATAAATAACCATTCAAACATTTTAACAGTTCAAACTTTACTGTTCGATCTGAAAAGACTTTGAACAGTAAAGTTCAATAATATATTGAATGATTTCCCCCCCAAAATAACAAACATGTTTATTAGCTTGTCTTGCTTCCCAGTCCATCTTCCACTGTCATTCACTTGCTTTGTATCTCCCTCCCCCTGCTCCAACACACAGTCTGACAGCTAAGTCTGAACCCAATCAGCTTTTGATCCAGAAATTAGTTTCTTTATACTTTATAGCAAGCAATGTGCATTGTATTCTCTATTTCACTTGCAGTCCAAACCATCAATCCTACTAACAGCCTGCACATGCGTCTCCTTCTAAAAGCACTTGTTCATGCTCCCCCCACCAGCCCCTAAAAATATACAATATTAAACAACAACACCTGCTTACTCCTCAGTCCTTTACTTATTTCTGTGGTGTCTAGTGGCACCTCCTCCATGATCCCTGTCCCCATCATCTTCTTTCTTTCCCTCATGTCTAGTGGCACCCTCCCTCCCCGATCGCTACTCCCATATACTCCTTATTTGTTTCCCTGGTGTCTAGTGGTACCCCCCCCGATCCCTGTCCCTATCGTCTGCTTTGTTTCCTGGGTGTCTAGTGGCAGCCCCCACACCCCAGATCTCTCACACCTGAAAAAAAGAAAACAGTCCTCATTGGGTTTTTTTTTTTAAGCTGAAAACATTAAAAGGTCACTCACTGATCAGATCCCCTTCCCACCCCCACCTCCCACTCAGCGTCCACCACCACACACCATGCAGTACACTCCAACTCACCCTCACTCACCTGAACAGGTCCTAGATTCAAGATCTGCTCTCCCATTGCAGAAATGTCTTGCTGATCAAACCGGTGCCAGCAATATGAGACAGTAAGGTAAATGTGATTCAATGTATTTCAATGAGGGTTTCAACTTTTTTTGCATAATTCAGCCATTGTTTTACATTTTAACACCACATTTTCAACATGCCTTTTAGGGACTCCACCTCATTAACAATAGGAGTGTCATTAGGTAAATCCACCCTGAAGGTGATTTCGTGGTCGCTTGGCGAAGTTATCTTTTGGGTAGGATTTGAACATTTTTTCTGCCCCTGTTCATGCGTTGGGGTTATAAGAAGGCTATGTTGTAAAACTGGGGTCAAATTGTGTAAAAATGGCAGAGTAATGGCCATTTGTTGCAATTTTGCTATGCATACTCATAACTTTGGAAATTGTACATATTTTTATTTATTTATTTATTTCAGAACTTAGAAAGCCATTTGAGCTCAGAGCTCTTCACATAGGTTCCATGTCAGGACATTTCAGTACAACAGATAGGTGAAATTATACAAAGGGGTGCAGAAATACAAAGGTAAGCAAACAGGATTATATGTCAAACACAATACAGTTCACAGGAAAACAGACAATTACAGTGTCTAACGGTGAAACCAGTCAGTTGTCAGCAAACAAGAGGTTGTTTGGAGTGTTGCTAAGTGCTAAAGAAAAAAAGAAAAATGGGGTGAAGGGGAGGAGCCCAAGTGCAGTATGCAAAAGAAGACCATAATATCAGTATAGCAGTAGTAGTTTTGACACCAAATTTTCAACATAGCCTACTTATTACCCCTCCTCTTGAACTGTCACAGCTGTCATTTTTCAAATCCTGGTCAAAATGTGTTTTCACACCTGTGGCACGATGTTGCATTGCAGTGGTACAGAATCACATTTTGGTTGTGATTTGAAAATATTCAGCACCGTGTACATGAGGTGGGGTAATAAGAAGGTTATGCTGATAATTTGGTTACTGTGATGCTACAAATTCCACGACAACATACATATACACATCTATGGAGGGATGGTTGCATAGGGCCCATAGGACCCTGTGTTCCCACAGGCAAATAAGGATATGATTACTGTATCTAAGGATATAATCAGACTACCTCAAAAAGTAAGGAAATTAATTAAAAAAAAGGTAGCATGAGATATTAGTGTCGGTGATGGGGTGCCTACAATAATGGCGACCCAATCCCCAGTGCAAGTCTGTGGGGCTATGTTAGGGTAGGGCATTCGGATGGGGGGGCAGTGAATATAGTGACGGGATGTCGCTATATGTATGCATGCAGGAGGGAGAGAGCATGCACAGCGAGGGGCGGGAGGGTATGTGGGGGTGGTGCTGTGGTAGGTTGCCGAGCTGACTCCATGGCATGGTGGGTAGCTTAGCAGCGTTGGTGGGCAGGGTACTGGGTTTGGGTCTGGGCTCTGGTGTGTTTTTATTCAGCCCGGCCCACACCTTTTTTTTCAATGTTTTTCACACACACACACCCCAACATGCACCCCCTGGAGTTGAGAATCCTTAAGTGAGGGGGTGCATTAGGAGCGTTAGGTTTGACAATTCCGTTGCATGCCTGATTTGTTGCCTCCAGGGTGGGGTTGTGGTGTTAGGATTGAAAACCCTGACATTATATTTCCCTACTTTTCTCACTTTATTCTGAACACTAATTGATGCATTAACGCAGTTTTGTGAAATGAATATATATATATATATATACACACACACACACACACACACATATATATATTCACTTGTGTTGGCTGCTTACTACTCTGAGGAAGATGTCATCACTGATGTTGAAACATTAGTTGTGGCTTTAGGCATGCTGCCTGAGGTATGAGACAGACCATCTAGGAGTGTTGGAGTTATTTTGCAGTCAAAACACTTAACAAAAGTTGTACTAGGATGGCATTCTGTGTGAATGAATTACTGCTTTTTTTGAGGACTGTATAGCAAATGTCTGATGAAGTAGAGCATGCTGCATTGTGAATTACTGGGAGTGGTGTGCCAAATAAACTATCTTTTACAATAAATAGTATTGCACTTGATCTATAAAATTATTGTAATTAAAGTTACTTTATTGATGCTTGAATGGTGCTGACCCAGCACCGCTGCTGCTGTGCAGTACTGTGCTTGCATTAGTTAAGTCTAAGGTACTGTATGTGTTCATTAATGGCTGGATTGATGGCAAGCTGCTCCCCTCCTAAAGGAGAGGGACTGCCTCTGGCAAAAAACCTTAAACTCAGGCAGCAAGCATGACCTACTGTGCTACAAAATGGCTAGAAATCGGTGCACCAAACTTATCAGGCTCGCAAAAGCCAATTTCCATAAGACCCAGCTTAACAATGCATGGGGAGATGGAAAGAAGTTTTGGGACAACATCAAGAACATCCTTGGTAAAGATCAAAAGCAGCACCCTAAGATGCTCAACATTAATAACTCATCCTCCTCAGATCCGCTAGCCATTGCTGATGCCTTTAACCAGGCCTTTACAGACCTGTCCTCAGTGCTGCCTCCAAACTACCTTCTGCCTGTGGAGGACCAAGGTTGCACCAACCTGCTCATAACTAACCACCCAGCCTTCTACTTTAAGAAGGTGATGGTGAAGGAGGCCCTAACAATGGTCAGGAAAGTCCTAGGCAAAACCAGATGGGGGAGTGATGGGCTGGACATGAAGTTACTATCTCTCACCCTTGATATTCTTATTATGCCCATAACAATGCTATTTAATAAATCCTTGGCCCTAGCTCAATTTCCAGAGGTATGGAAGCAAGCCCTGGTAACTTCAGTGCATAAGAATGGTGACAAGGAGCTGATGCCAAACTACAGGCCAATATCTATCCTCTCTCCACTATCCAAAGCTTTGGAAAAAATTGCGGCAAGTCAACTCACAGAATACCTCAATAAATACATTCTGTTCTGCCCAAACCAACATGGCTTCAGGCAAAAACACAGTACCACCACAGCACTGCTGGAATACACTGACTATGAGCACAAGGCGCTGAATGAAGGCGGATTGGTGGGGTCCATCTTCATTGACCTCACCAAAGCCTTCGACACCGTCAACCACTCTCTACTAGTACTCCAGCTCCAAAGATTGGGTGTGGCACCAAACGCCATGAATTGGTTCAATGACCACCTAACACACAGGAGCCAGTGAGTCAAAATCAGGAAGACGTTATCCAGCTCCAGAGATGTACTCCTAGGAGTCCCTCAAGGATCAATTCTAGAGCTCCTACTTTTCAGCCTCTTTGTAAATGACTAACCACAGTCTGTGACACCAAACTTATTCTGTATGCGGATGATGCCATGCTGCTGAGCAGCAGCACCTCTCAGGTTGCCCTACAAACAGAACTACAGCATTCTTTCAATAAACTCGAGGACTGGTTCAGTAGGCAAAAGCTGCTACTAAATTACAAGAAAACCAAGGCCATGCTACAATCCAGCCCCTACAACAAACACAAGCATGCTCCTCTCGTAAGCACCAACAAGGCTGGTGAGCAGATTGAGCAGCTGCACTTGCTCAAGTACCTTGGAGTCACCATTGATGACTCTCTCACTTATACGCACCACGTAGACTCCCCTTTTCAAAGTGGTAAATACAAAGATCAGGGTCCTCTATAGGCATAAGAAATCCCTCACCCCGGAAGCACTCCGAATCTCAGTCTCCAGCTCCATACTCTCCACGATAGACTACGGGCTGGTGGTCTATGGAGCTACTACTATACAAGTGTTCAAAAGGGTCCAAATTGCACTCAATAAGGCATGCCGCCTCACACTGTGTGCAGATCACTACACTCATACTTGCACCCTGTATGAGCGCACAAACTGGCTTAACCTAAAAGACAGGTTCAAATACCAAACTTGCCTCCTGGGAAAGAAGGCACACCTTGGAAAAAAACCACCCTGTATAGGAAACCTGCTCAAGGCTTCTCTCTCAACACACATCACCAGTCAGAGGAAGAATGGCGCACTGTCCATACCATTCCACCGAACCTCACTAGGGCAGTGTGCTTTCTCCTATCGGGCCCCCTTCTGGATAAATGAACTCCTGATGAAATTACAAACAAACAACAATCTGTCTCAATTCAAAGTAGGCCTCAAACAGCACCTAATGTCTAACTCAAAATGCACCTGCTTCTCAGGCCACACTTGATAGACAGGCCTACCCCCAAGATAACACCCAGAGAGCTACCTTAAGAACCCTGCCTCCATTCCAGCCTAGCCAAGGGCTTAAGTAAGCTATCAGTCCCCTTTAAATGCACTTGGTAATGCCCTTCTCAAACCCCCACACACACACACACCATACTCGACAAAGCCCTCTGGAGCTGCTTCCCCCCATCTCAGCTCCCCCATTTCACTATCCCCCGACACCTCTCGCTCTCTGCGGTTGGTTTCAAACCCAATCCCCCTTGTTTCACTGTCACCCGGCCTCTCGCCATCTGAGATAGTGTTAAACCCTATGCAGTTACTCTGCCATAGTATATCAATGGATTTGGAGGTTTCCAGGGGTGTGCTACCTAGGGCAACCAATTAGAAATAGCTTAGTATTCAATTACAACTGCTCAGTTTTTTTTTTCTCCTAGTTGTCTAATTGTCATGTAATCGCTCTTTAATGCCTAATGATCAGGCCTCTGTAACCACTGAATATATGTATTGTCTTATTGTCCACCCTGACGTGGAACCTTTGTAAAAGAGCTCACGCTCAAAGGTCTTTCTGAAATACTAATTAAACTAATTAAAATTCGTAATGTAATTGTGTCTATGAGCTGCTGTTGACTGTGTTTAGTATAGACAATTACTAATCAGGGAAGCATACTGGATACTTAGGTTTAAATCCACTGAGAAAAATATGGACTTAACCAAGAAATTGAATGCCAGCCTATTTTATAAATGTAATAAATTTAATGCAGTTAAACAGAGCTACCAAACATAAGAATAAGAATGCCCCTTAAATACATTAGTTTAGTTTAAGTTTTATCTATATGTTGATATTTATAACCATTTTTGGTTAATCTTTAGGTTATATACATTTAATGATTTCTATGCTATATAATGAATGGGCTAGATTATATAGGATACATCTTTTTTTGTGTTTGGATTACAATGGTGGCATAATAATATGTACAGTACATTTAATATGCCTGTGTGATTCATGACTGTTTAGAGTTGTGATTGAAGTGAACAATGAGCAATTGTTGTCCATGAACCAATGCTGGAAAGGTATAGAGAACTAAATAAGAACATGCACCTTTAAATTACATAAACCAATTCGCTGTCACATAGGGTATTGCCATGGGAGTGGTGGTGGCACACAGTGGTGCATGCAAGGGGGGAAGTGGTGATGTCAGCCAGACTAGATGCTGACTGGACACCCAACGTGTTGTCTGTAGCCATGGCTCTGACCAGTGTGGTCCTCTGCATTGTGCTAAGGCACCTAGGTGATGTCATTCCACCAGCATTCTGGACCTGGGAAGTAAAATGTGCCCAAATAGGTAACAAATGCCAACTCAATGAAAAGTGAAACAAGAGCCGGAGTGCACTAATAAAACAGAAAAAATGACCATGAAGGTATGAGAGGCATGTTACAAATTGTAGGGAGTTAAAAGTAGAAAATACTCAAAGTTTACTTCCTTTTTTTTTTACCAGATATTAGAACTAGAAGGAATTTATTTTCAGCCAATGAAATTCTGATTTCACCTCTGTGAAATGTCATGACATTTCCAAAACAATTTTGCAAAATTTTGCCAAAATAGTTATTTTAGTTATTTCCAGCTTATTTTAAAAGTGCCTTGCCTAAAGTGTACCACATTTGATATGATGACTTTACCAAGATCCATACAGAAGTGTACCAAGTTTAACTTTTTTATCTTGAAAGGAGACTGAGTTACTGTATTAGCTTCCAAACCTTCTGAAATGTCAAAATTATTTTATAAGTATGTAAACTGCAGAATTTTAAGCCCCTATAATTTTAAAACTAGAGAACAGAATATCACCAATTTTGTTAGGCTCATTAATTCTAAATATTAGACTTTGAGGTCACCCCATGGCCCAGCAACAGAGAGCTGTACTGCCATGCTGATGACCTGGGTTTGGAAGCGAGCCTGGAAAGTCATGTTGGGAGGCAGGCCATTGCCAAGACAGATACCACTTGGCAATGCATCTCAGTTGGTGAGGGTTGGTGGTGGGTTAAACAAACACAGTGACCCCTGCAGCGGGGCTAGGATGCTTGTTCTTGCCAGAGGGGAAGGTATGGCTGTGCAAGGCTGATAGAAGCACCTCCCCCATGAGTGGAGAGAAAAAATGTGAGTGAAAAACCTGGAAGCCAACTGAATGATGACTGGTTCACCTTGATCAGGGTATATCCCTGTGAACAGGGCATATCTTTAAGAGACAAGCTGCTTACTGGAAAAAAGAACAACTTTAAAAAAAAAAAAGAGGCTGTATGTGTGTGTGTGTGTGTGTGTGTGTATACCTTTGATTTCTTGCTCAAAGGCTGGCCAAATTATAAGCAGCCAAAGATTTGAAAATAACATCAGTAATTAAAGTTGAATTTTATGAGTTTCTATGAACTTGTGGAATTCTAAGACACTTTTGTCAAAGACATGTCGATACATTTTGCCCACTTGTACACTTGAGTTCCCATTATAGAGGAAGGTAAAGGCTGGGTAAAGAGGCAATAAAATAGTATTCACAGGAGGCTCCATAGTAAAAGTATAGTGGTGGTGCCAAGTGTCAGGTCACTATCTTGACTGATGAAACATGAAGAATAATCACGGCATCTCTGTGCACTAGCCAGTCTTCGTGCAATACACCAGCTAACCACTAGAGCTGACTGACTTGATGATGTGTGGTAGCACAAGCACCATATTTTCTGTACGATGCCACCTGCTGACTCTTTAACATCCCTGTAGATAACAATGTGCATCTCTACTATTTGAAAACAGTGGCATCAAGTGACGTCAAGCCTTACAACTAGTTGTGACTTAGGCCATTGTGCCAGAAGTATCTAAATATCTTTAGTCATGATGGAGCATGATGCTGGGCATCACGGTCACAAGAGTGTTGGAGGGGCATTGCAGGCCAGGATGGTAGTGCAGGTAAGGTGATCCAGTGGTGGTGGTAATTGTTTTGTGAAAGTTAAATTCCACAAGTGGAATTTCATTGGAATTATCTGTTATCCATCAATAAGTTTTTGATCAACGTTTGCCAGTCAGTAATTTCTAAAGTATCCACAATAATTTTTTAACCTACTAAACCACCTTTCTCCAGCTTACTTACATTTCAGGACATATTTACTTTAATATGCATATCAAATCTTGAGTGTATAGCAATAGCAGTGGATTTATAAACATCCAAATATTTTGGAAATATTCACACAGTTTAACAAATAATTCAATTAAAATGTTGAACTCTGTAATTCATAAGTTATGTAACCAACTACCCCTCTATTTGAAAATTGCTAAGACTCTTCCAAGAAGATATGCGTATACAGTACATTATTAATTATCTAGGGCCAAAGGGGGCAAAGGGGGGGGCAGAGCTTGCCATCCAATATGGAAGCAGTGTAATTGAACTACTGCAGTACCAGCTTCACCCATTTGGAAACATTCAACATTTCGAAATCCACTATCCAAGAATTACTCGATGGATCTGAGTTTCCTCGGAGGGTGCTGAATGCTTTGATACAAAAATTGTGCCAGTTGGACTCAGAACTGTCTGTTAATCCTAAATATTAGACTTTGCCTCATTGCAGCAATCCAGCCTGTAAGACATCTTAAAGCCACCAGGGTTGAGCTGGCACTCACAACACAGTACTGGGATGGACAACCCTAGAGACCTACAGCCAGCCTCCCCCCACTCTATGGGACAACTGGGCAACATAACATTCCTGCTAAACAAGATACTTATAGACACTGCTGCTCTCATTGAGACTACTACCAGCACTAAATCAGATGTAGAGAAATTAACTAATAGAGAAACTGACAATAAAGTACTTGTCAAGTGATAGGGGGAGGCTCTGCACAACCGTCATTGCTAGTTGAGGGAGCACCATGACCAGATTCAATACTTGCTAGCTAAGGTAGACGACCCGGAGAATGGGGCAGGAGGAAAAACATCAAGAACATGGGCATACCGGAGGGGGCTGAAGAGAATGACATGCTAGCCTTCTTGCAACATACTCTCCTGATAATGCTAAAACTTAACCCCCCCCAGAACTGGACAGGGCCCACAGATCTCTTGTGCCCAGACCCCAGCCAGGCCAACGTCCATGACCTATACTGTGCAAATTCTCTAGATATCTGGTCAAAGAAACATTTCTAAAAGCAGCAAGAGACTTAAAGAGTCTACAATGGGAGGGGATGCAGGTCCAAATATACCAAGATTATTCGTATGACCTGTCCCGCAGGAGATGCGCCTATGGCCCGGTGAAACAGGCACTGTTCAAACTTAACATTCTGGCATCCCTGAGGTATCCGGCCCTACTCAGGATCACATTCAGAGGCAAGCAAATTACCTTCAGCAAACCAGAGGAAGTAGAAATGATCCTGGATGACACCGCGGGAGAGAGAACGCTCCCCCGCCAGCAGTCATTCATGCCTCGTGGTGAGGCCCAGCAGCAGATGGATACACTGAAGTGACCTGAGCCAACGTTGCGGCACACTGGATCACCAGCAGCTGTGTTAGAAGGGCAGATGGACTGGCAGACTCTCCAGTGGGGGAGACAAAAGAAGAAGTCTCCTAACAAGCAGGCCAAGACCCCACCGAATCCACAAGCCAAAGTCCAAAGAACTCACTCCAAAAGTAAGCAGAGAAAGGCACATCTCTCTGAAGGCAATGGCTCATCAAATTACTCCAGACCAGTAAAAACTTTCAGTCGCTTCAGGCCACTCAGCGAGCTTCTCCCGGGAGCCCTATATCTCCCACAAAAGAGCTGTTCCCCTGAGGATTTCACCGTGCCAACGTCGGAGGTTCTGGCTGGGGATTGGGCCATGATCTACCAAGACTAGGCGATGGACATAAGAAACCCCCAGTCAGAACAAGAGGCCACCAACAGTTTGGAGAATTTCACCACCGGATGAGCCATGCAGCCAGACTTTGTATCTTGCAGGCAAGGGGTTGCAGCTACCCCCCCCCCCATGCCCCTTTCCTTTAGAGAAAGGCTCTATTGTTTAGGATGTCTTTTCCAATTTACCCTGGGAGGGAGGGGGCAGTCTGTTTTTGAGAGGGTTCGGCAGTTTTAGGAGACTGGATCTTCTCCCCCTCCCCAGCATTCATAGCCGCAATGCCAGCTATACATTCTACTGTACACCAAGGCTCTCCCGGTGCAGTTCTGGGACTGACAAGTTTAAAGTTTTCAGTATAAGATGGGATTTGCTCTTTAGCCCCATATATAATAAGGCAACAGTTACTGAGTCCTCCAATTCTTGGTAGTTCTTAATGATTATGGCTCTTGGGTTGGATGTGGTGCATAATTCAGTACTGGGGACAAGAATGTTAGCGACTGTGAGGTAGATACTCGATGCAGACCCCCGAGACACTGGTTGTACTGGCAGCAGTTTGGCATGCTTAGCCCAGCCCTCCCTCTGAGCTAGCAGGTAATAGATAATGTAGATGTATAGATGGGAAAATTACTGATCCCTGGCTGAACCTGTTACCTGGGATTAATAAGGCGCTCATGCTTGCATGGATAGCTCCTGTTTACATACACTACGAGCTCATAACAACAAGGTCATAAGGCATGGTATCTTGGGAGAAATGGGGAACACCTGGTCAACATTCTTCGCTCTAGTAAGTAGAGAGAAATGAGAGATGTTAGAGTAAGCCAATCAATCACTATGATCTAAAATGCTAAATGTGCAGCCACCCCTCCCTATGACCATGACCTATGCTTTGGCCAGGATGTATGATGTTAGCACCTCAGTTAATTAGAAAGATACACAGTTGGGTAGGTCCCCGAGAGGGGGGAAGACACTTGTAGAATGACTCTAGGCCCCGCCATGACCCGGGCTATACCAAGCTTGTATCAGCCCTGGCGTAAGAGCAATCTGAAGGGAGCTACAGTGAATTTCCAGGCCTAAGTCACTGACGGGCAACCTTGCTTGTCCAATGGTGGTGCTCCTAGACCAGAGAAGGAGGGGCTGCATACTCCTGGTGGCCATAGTTTAAAGCAACATCCAACGCAATTATCAAGGGAGAAAGGCTGTGGTAGCCAAGCTGAAAGAGCTGTAGGCTTTGCTGCTTGAGGGAGAGCCCTAGGCACGCCGGTAGGGCTCAGGACGGCCACACTGCAAGGGGCATACCACCCAAAGGATAGTGGGGTGAAGAGGACTGAGCAGATGGGTGGCTGGTACTCCACATGGCTCTAAACTACCTCACCTCAACAGTACAAACTTGGTTGCCTGTGGCAAAACTATCCAGACCCCTAGAGGTGTAGAACTTGACTGTTGGGATGTGGGCTACTTTTCAATACCTCCCTGGTCAGGGATGGTCCTACACTTTCCACTGTCTTAATACTCCACAAGCAATAGTGCTTTAGGTCTTATACTCAGACCCACTCCCTACTTATTTACAGGTTTAGAGACATTGTTAACCTCATCCCAGGTAGGCAACCGCTTGAGTATATATGACCATAATTGGTGAATAATTGCGCTGATATGGGTTACCTGGCCTTCTTGGGCATATATACTAAATGCTGTAAGATACATAAAATAAAATTAGTGACTTCAGGTTTGATCCGAGGATTAGCACTGCTGGCTATGGTTGACTCTCAATTAGGGGAAAGAGTAACTATCAGAAAGGGATCTAAGGGAATGTATGGCAGTGGTAATGTTACCAAGGTACCCAAGATGGCAGTAGTCATAGTTTTCATTTGTTTGCACACAAAATGGGGACACCGAGATGATGGCTGACCCTAACAATGTAACCACCACTTCCTGCGAATGTAAGGAGGCTAAACTCCCTGGTGAAACGAAAATGGTTCTATCTCACCTTAAAAAGCTGGGCACCCAGTCTGCTTTCTCCCAGGAGACTAAATTAAGCTCCAAGGAAGTGGCCAAACTGGTCAGAGACTGGGTGGGTAAAAAGGCACTTAGTGTAGCAGGGTTAGCCAAAAGTGGTGTCTGCATTCTGCAGCATAAAAAGCTTCAATGGCAAACTGTGGAGGTCCATAACAGGAGGTGAAGGAAGGTGGATTATAATGAAGACCTCCACCCCCACAGATCCGTTAATTCTGGTTAATATTTATGGCCCAAGTAAAGACTCCCCTGAACTTTTTAATAATATTTCCCAGAAAATCATGGATGTCTCTTTTGATAATCTGGACATCCTCATGGGAGGTGATTTCAGTCTGGTGCTGGACCACCTATTGGATAGATCCAATGCTAGATCGGAACACCACCAAAGATCACTCCAGGCCCTGCACGATCTTATCGCCTTACACCAGCTGTCAGACATGTGGAGGGTATTAAACCCTACGATTAAAGACTATACCTTCTTCTCTGCTGCAAGAGCTATGGCCAGTAGGTTAGACTTTTGGATTATATCCCCTAATCTGACATCTGCCAAGACGGGAGTTAACATCTCGCCTATATATATCTCAGATCACGCCCTGGTGTCCCTTACCTTCCTCCTGTCCCCTCAGTCATCCAGATCATTAACGTGGTGACAAGACCCTCTTCTAATGCATGTTAAAGAATTTATCATATGGTTGCAGAAGGAAACTGAAGGCTTCTTCAGTGACAACCCAGCTGGATCTGCTTTGGTGGACAATATATGGGAAGCCTATAAGGCCATAATAAGAGGCAAAATAATTGGCTTTGCATCCTATACGCGGAAGCAATGGGAAAAAGAACAAAAGCAACTTGAAGCAGATCTTAGTTCATTATATGCTAAATACAAGTCAAGATCTTCCTTGTTGCAGTCCTCCTCCGTGATAATGGAACTCACGGCCCTAAGACTAAAACTTAATAACTTGGTAACCAGGAAGGCCGAACTACATCTGCACTGGGTGCAGCACAGGTACTGGGCAGAAGAGGAAAAAGCAAGCAAACTACTGGCCTATAGGCTGAAACAAAGGCAAGAGGAAAGAGCTATCCTTATGTTGAAGGATGGGTCAGAAAAACTAACTTCCAATCCAAAGGCCACTAACAACATTATAGCCAAGTTCTACAAATCCTTATACTCCTCACAAGTGAAATGGGACAAGGACAGCTTTCGTAAGTTCACTGAATCACTGTCCCTTCCCAAATTAACTGAAACCCGGAAAGAAGTGCTTGACCAGGGCATCACCAAGGAAGAAATAGCCACAGCCATAGCCAGTATGGCCCCACATAAGGCCCCCCGGGGGGAATGGTTTTCCGGTGGACTTCTACAAACTGGTCCAGCCCCTGATAACCACTCCAATGGCTGATATACTGCAGGAAGCCCAAGTGAGCCAAAAGCTCCCATCCACCCTGTCAGAGGCTATAACAGTCCTTCCTAAGGAGGGCAAAGACCACACCCTCCCTGCAAATTACAGACCCATTTCATTTATCAACACAGATGCCAAAATACTGGCTAAAGTCCTAGCCTCTAGGCTGGAGAAATTCCTACCTGTCCCGGCACACCCCTCCCAAGCAGGTTTCATCAGGGGTAGTATCAGCTCAGACCATATAAGGGCACTGATCTTCTTAATGCAGACTGCAACTGCACTCCCCACTCCAGCAGCAGCAATCACTATAGATTTTGAGAAAGCCTTTGAATCGGTGGAGTGGGACTACCTACACACGGTTCTAGAAGGGTTTAACTTTGGCCCATACTTTGCCTCCAAGATCAAAACATTGTACGATGGCCCAGTAGCACGGGTACTCACAAATGGGAACTTATCGGATCCCTTCAGGTTACAAAGAGGGATGAGACAAGGGTGCCCACTGTCCCCCCTGTTGTTTGTCCTGGCCATTGAGCCACTTGCCGCCACCCTGAGATCCAACCCAGGAATACAAGGAATCCAAATAGGGGATGCACAATATACCACCAAACTATATGCAGATGACTGCCTGATATTGACTCATGACCTACCTCACAGCCTCCCAAACATCCTGTCAACACTAAAAAACTTTTGGGAACCTCTCGGGTCTGAAAATTAACATCTCAAAATCTGAGATTCTACCATTGAACATTGAATGAGCTTAGTTCCCCAACCAGGCTGGGCACCTTGGGTCTCTCATGGGCATATACTGAAATTAAGTATCTGAGGATCAGAATTTCCCCAAAGGTGCATTCCCTGGTGGATATTAATTTCAAGCCCCCCTTTTGGACACCATTTGGAAAGACACAGCTAGGTGGGAACATTTACATTTGTCATTAGCAGGGAAGATATCCGCAGTTAAGATGATGTTAACTCCTAAGGTATTTCACCTGCTATCTCCCATTCCTATTGTATTGTCTGATATCTGGCTGAGAAATTAAACAGTTTACTCAGTAAATTCCTGTGGGGTGCATCCAAACCTAGGAATAGCAAAGCTAAATTGCAAGCCCAGAAGCTGAGAGGCGGATGGAATCTGCTGGGCTTTATCCAATATTCCATAGCTTTCATAGTGGCCAAATCCTTGAATGGGGTAAGTTCCTCACCCTCTGTGACCCCCAGCCTGGATAATGATTGAGAGAGATTTGCTGAATGCCCCTTCCCCTGTTTTCTGGCCATTCCCCCTTCACAGACCTATCAGGTGGCTAATCTGGCAATCAAAGCACATTGAGCACTGGGGGGACCTTACTACTCCTGGGGGCTCAGCTATGGACTTGTTTCAAGGGCTAAGAACCAAATATGGCTTACCACATATGGAATTCTGGAGGTACCTTCAAATCAGAAACCATTTCACCTCCTGGGCCAAAAGAAAATGTACTTGTGTGGTATGTCTCAAGCATAAGAAAGGTATATGTGTTCCACTGCTGGTGGAGCCCAGGCTTCAACACCCAAGAGGTAGGGCAGGCACCATCCAAAAGTTTATAACAGATTCTGCCCCCTAACCCCCCCCCCGGCCATGATAAAATGGGCATCAAGAGTGGGTTCCTCTATTATCGAACAACTATGGCAACAAGGCTGGATGAGAATACATCAAGCTTCCTGTGACCAGAGAAGCTTACACATCCAAAACAAATTCATGAATCTCTGGTACCGCACCCCCTCCCAGCTCAAGGTGATGGACATATTTACAGATGATACGTGCTGGAGGTGTAGTGACCTCGATGCAGATCTGCTTCATATTCTTTGGGAAGGTCCATTACTAACTCCATTATGGACTTCAGTTATTAATTAATGCTCCCATATCCTTGGGACTCCCCCTTCCTGTAAATCCAGAGCTCTGGATTCTGTGCCTATCACCTTCCACTCAGGCTTTACCCAAACCCCAACTGCTATGGATCATACAGGCTTCAGTTGAGGTGAAAAGGTTAATCCTGAAGAGATGGAGATCAACAGCAGTCCCAACAGATATGGAGTGGCTTAAAACCCATTATACCCATTAGCGCCATATGACGTCATAACCATCCATTGCTTAACCTGACCCAAAATGGCGGCACCAGATAGAATGAGTTAAGGCCATGGAAGGGGTTGCTACACTGTCTAGAATGTCCTGTTATAAATCTGGTAATATGTCGAAATACGAACTGGTGTGGGCCCCCTATCTTTCTTTCATCAAGCCCTGGCATGCTGGGAAGCATACTAGGTACATGAAAGATCTTTTCCGACCACCCTGAAGTTCCTTGAAGAGATCGTGGAATAAGTATGCTTATGATTGTTTGTGCTCCCTTATGACAGGTATCTTGAGTACTAACCTGTGGATAACCACTAGGTCCCTTTTCTTACTCCCATCCCCTATGTTCTCTGCAATATAGATGAAGGAATCTAACCTCTTGTGCAGACCGTACTGACCCCTTAAGATCAAATGCACATTGCCTCTAGTACTGTCATTCCCAAGTGATAATCGGTTAAGTCACCCCAGTGAGATCGCTAATGATACACTGCAGTTTGTACTTTTCAAGTTGCCACAGTTATGTTTTTATCAATATGTAGCTACACATGTTCTACTCTCTCTGACAATGTTGTTGTAATAGTAGGCCCTATAGTGGTGATGCTGTAAACCACTTCAATTTTTCCTTTGTTTAAGGTTCCAGTATTATATTAATTCTGAAATCACTTAATAAAAAGATTAACAGTATAAAAAAAAATTATCTAACTCCAAAGGTGGCTATGTTGAAAGCTTAGAAATATTTTCAGAAATTTTCACATGAATAATTAATTGCCAAATTTTAAGCCCCTATAACTTCCCCAACCCTCATCCAAATGTCATTTAACTTGGCATCCTTTTAGAGCCTCTCCAAAATGGTAAGCATGAGTAAACAATAACTCCAGTGCAACTCATTGAGTCATTGTACGTAGTACAGTTACGTCTGCAGGGGTGACAGGGCAAGAGTAAATCTGCACAATGCGTTGAACAGAATGGTGATTTTGTTGAGGGAGGTGGAGTTAGCACCCAAGTATACTACATTTCTGTAGTACAGAAGGGGAAGGATTGCTTGTTTCACAGCCTGTTTGCTTATATTTAGTTGGAGACAGTGCTTTAGTCTGTATAGGGTGCCAAACTTAACAAAGGACTTGGCTACAATCTGGGAGATGTGTTTAGAGTGATAGAGGTGTTGGTCTAAGTGGAGTCCAATATACTTGTAGTTGGTAACCGAGTTCAGACAGGCCCCATCCAGAAAAAGTATGGTCAGAGAGGGGGAGAAGGAACTGATCCTATGCTTGGAGCTGAAACGCATTGACAGCATCTTCTTTTGACTCATGACAAGACAATTTCAAGGAACCATTTTTGGATAGCTGAGAAATCCTGTTGGAGGGAATCCTCAATTGAGGGGACAAAAATTCCTGATGGTATTGTCTGCATACATGTGTATGCTGTTGGCTGAGGTGACTAAGTGGAGGTTGATGATGAAAGCTGTGAAGAGCAGGGGTCCCAAGACCAAACCTTGGCAGACCCAGCAGACAGGTAGGGGCAGAGGAGGAGTTCAGACCTAGTTTGTCAGATTGGGTGTGATTGTTCAGATAGGATTGGAGCCATGCAAGAGCTGATGGGGAGACAATGGGGTCTTTTAGTCTGAGTAGGAACCAGGAGTGGTCGATGGTATCAAAGGCCTTTGCTAGGTCTATAAATATGGTCCCAGTGCCCAAACCTTTGTCAAAATTGGAATGTATGTGGTTGGAGACTCTGAGTAGGGAGGGGGAGGTTGAGGGGTTGGTCCAGAAGCCTGATTGGTATGATGTAAGCAGTGGGATTGCTCATGGAAGCTGGAAGCTGCCTTCTGGCAAACCTCCTGAGATCCTTGGAGAGAATAGTTACAAGTGAAATTAGGCAGTAACTGGAGAGAAAGTCAGCTAGTCTGCCTTTATGGATTAATATTATCAGTGCATGTTTCCAGCTGCATGGGAATTTACTGGAGTAGAGAGACCAATTGAAAATTTGACCAGCTGGAGCAGAAATAACTGGGGTGCTAATTTTCAGAAATTTAGGTGAGATGCCATCAGATCCACAGATGAATGCAGTGTTTAGCACTGATTATTTTTAGCAAATGGTCTCGACTGATATCACCTGCAAGCAGAAGTTGCCACTTGTGGTTGGGCTGGGTTGCAGGGAGGGTTGGTGATGAGAGACCTTGGACCTTTGATGAAGAATTTGTAGAGGGCATCAACAGCTAAGGAAGTGCCAGGGATGGATGCACAGCTAGGGAAATTGATTAGGATATTAACTATCTTCTTGAATTTGGAAGGGTCAAGGGCATTGGAAGATAGCTTGTTTTGGAAGTAGTCGGCCTTGGCTAATCGTATCCTCCTAGTGCAATGATTCCAAAGGGCAGTGTAAGCTTTCCTATTCTGGGTTATCCCACTGGGTTTATATCCAGCCCATGCCAGGTCTCCTCATTAGAAGAGTTCGGTTATATCAGGAGTTATCCAAGGGAGGTGGTGAACCTGGACTCTTGAGCACTTCACTGGGGTGTGTTCATCGTATGTGGTTAAGAAGGTTGTGAAGAAGTATGGCAGAGCTGCTTCCAGGTCAAGGGCTGATAGGACTGGGGCCCAGCTGGCTGCAAGGGGATCCTGTATAGATCAGTCTGGGCAGAAAGTCTTAAGGGATCTGGCAAAGGTTATTCGGGGGAGGGGGCTTTGTGGGTTTATTTTCCATATACAGTAAGTCATGCAGTGATCACTGAAAATATCTGGCAAGGTTCCAGAGGTCATGATTCTTTGCAGGTGAGTCACCAACACCCAGTCTAGCTTATTGTGTTTGGAGGACTTTGGGTTGAAGCTGGTGGGTGATGAAATCAATTAGTGCAGATTCAGGGCTTTGATTTTGGAGTGAAGGTTGGCGGGGACACAGGAGCTTGGTATGGGATGACCAGTTGGAGTTGAAGTCTCAAAACTTGATATGTTCACCTTTGGGTAGCTGAGCAACTTGGTACAAATCTGACAGATCAGCAGCTTGGAGGGAGCAGCCTATGGCTATAGATATAGAGCAGGATGGAAATGTAGGGCAAGTCAGAGCATTACCCAAGCTTCAAGCAGTTAGGTGCCTGGATTGCTATGTCATCAGATCCCAGATAGGGAGTTCATAAAGCAGTAACGGGGTGGGTACAAAGCAGCTAAAACCAATGTATTTGCAGGTTAGCAGCTAAAACCAGGCAGCCTCTAGAGGGCTGGTCAGCAGCATTACCCAGTAGGTCAACACAGAACAACAGTAACCAGGTAGCAATTTAAGAAGGCTTGCTAACAATTAAACTGACTTGGGGTTAGAACTGATTAAATAAATAAAGCAGGTAACTAGCAACAAGCAAATGTTAAAGAATGTTATTGACAAGTAAGATATACCAGGAACAGAAGGGAGCAGGTACTGCTGGATGCCTTCCAGGACAGCTTCCTGCTGCAAATGGTCAGTGAACCAACCAGGTTAGGGAATACCCTTGACCTTGTGCTGGCAAATGGGGACTTTGTGAGAGAACTTACAGTGGAGGAACCGCTGTCAGGGAGTGACCACCACTCAGTATGGCTCACATTGGATATGGGCAAGGAAGGAGTGGAATCTGGCACAAGAGTGCTGGACTTCAGGAGGGCTGACTTTGGGAGGATGGGGGAAGTGGTAAAGGGTACCTGGCCAGAATTCAATCTAGTATGGATACTAACCAGAGATGGGAGCTCATAAAGTTGGGGATAGTGGAGCAACAAAACCTGCTGCAAAGCCCAGAGCAAGAAGGCTAGAGCTAAGAAACCGAGCTGGTTGAGCAAGGAGGTCATGGAAAGGTAAGGAAGAAAAGAGCTGCCTTTAGGAAATACAAGAAAACAGGGAGGGGGGAGGACAGAGAGGAGTACTTGACAGAATCGAAGGAGGTGACAAGGGCAGTAAAGGGAGCCAAAGCATCTACGGAACTCAGGCTGGCACAAGGCATTAAGAAGGGGGAGAAGGACTTCTTTAAGTACATCAGGGAGAAAAGGAGCTGTAAGGACCACATAGTAAGGATTAGGAAGGAGGGGGGTTGGGTGGAAGCAGGGTATGATAAGGCGGAAGCACTAAATGAGTACTTCTGCTCAGTATTTACTAAAGAGAAGAGGGGGGTGACACCCAAGATGGGTGAAATGGCAGACGCAGGGGGGGAAGTGGTGACAGATGGGGAAATCATGGAGGACAGAGTTCGAGAGGGTTTGAAGGCACTGAGGGTGGACAAGGCACCAGGCCCAGATGGCATCCACCCCAGGGTACTGAAGGAGCTGGCAGAGGTCCTTGCAGGACCCTTTGGCAGACCTATTTAATGCCTCACTACATTCTGGGTGTGTACCTCAGGACTGGAGGATGGCTCATGTGGTGCCCTCCACAAGAGTGGCCCAAGGATGAACTGGGAAACTACAGACCAGTGAGCCTCACATCCATCGTGGGTAAGCTAATGGAGACTATCCTGAAGGAGAGGCTGGTGGCCCTCTTAGAGGCCAAAGGACTACAGGACAGCAGAACAGCATGGCTTCATACGTGGCCGATCCTGCCAAACCAACCTGGTCGGGTTCTATGACTGGGTAACTAGGCAACTGGACGGGGACATGCAGTGGATGTCCTGTATCTGGACTCAGTAAGGCATTCGACCCAGTGCCACATGGAAGGCTGGGAAGGAAGTTAGTAGGCACAGGGGCAGGTGCAATGCTGGTGAGATGGGTAGGAAACTGGCTGCAGGGAAGGCAACAGAGGGTGGTGGTGGGGTGGGAGCTCTCACACCAAGGGCAGTGACAGTGGTGTCCCACAGGGCTCGGTGTTGGGACCAGTGTTGTTTGGGATATTCATTGCAGACATATCATGGGACATCAAGAGCAAGATCAGTCTGTTTGCTGATGATACCAAGGTTGGCGGTGGTGGTGATGACCTAGGGGGATGGCAGGGGTTGCAGGATGATCTGGCAAAGCTTGAAACCTGGTCAGACACCTGGCAACTGGGCTTTAATGCCAAAAGTGCAAGGTGGTGCATTTTGGGATGAAGAACCCAAGGAGGACTTACCAGCTAGGGGAGTGCAGCTAGCCCAGACAGAGGAGGAGAAGGATCTGGGTGTGCTCATCACAGGGTCAATGAACAACTCGGCACAGTGTAGGAAGGCAGCTGCAAAGGCCAACAAAATGCTGGGTTGTATTGCAAGGGGTATATCCTCAAGGAGGGAGGAGGTGATTCTGCCACTGTATAGGTCATTAGTTAGACCACACCTGGAGTACTGCATGCAGTTCTGGCGTCCGTATCTGAAAAGGGACATTAAGTTACTGGAGGGAGTGCAGCGCAGGGCGACAAAGATGATCAAGGGTCTGGGGGACTTATCATATGAGAGGAGGTTGAAGGAGTTGAACATGTACTCACTGGAGGAGAGGAGAGACAGGGGGGACATGATTGAAAACCTTAATACATGAAAGGAATAAACAAGACAGGTACAGAGGGGCTGTTCAAAGTAAGGAGGGGGCCACCAGGGGCCATGATATGAGACTGGAGCGAGGAAGGTTCAGGAGGGAGATGAGGAGACACTTTTTACAGAGAGGGTGGTGGCTGGGTGGAATGCGTTACCTGCAGAAGTGGTATGCAGTAGAACAGTGGACTGCTTCAAACGAGGATGGGACAGGACAAGGGGGAAGGTTAATGAAGGGGAAGGGTGGAAGGGAGGGGCAGCTGCAGCATAAGGGGTGCTAGCTGCACATTCGAGCAGACTTGATAGACCTCTAGGCCTTTATCTGCTGGCAAATTTCGTATGTTCGTATGTTCGTATACATTATGCAGTTTCAACTTTAATAAGCATCAAAGAATTAAACAAAGATCTGGGCTCTTAAGACTAAATTGAAATGCAGTCCAAGAGATGCCTGACTTAGGGGAAATAATTTGAATTATAGTACGGTCAAAAGAAGGAACCCTTCTATGAGGTAACTCTTCCCACATTCCAAATCCCAAAGTAACAGGTTCTTATCATATACAGTATCTTCTTTATTGTCAGATCAATGGACAATCTGTCAGAGCATTGCAGTGCTGGCAAGTCAGGTGGTGTGTAGACACTTCCTTTCTGTTCCTGATGTGATGTAACTGAACTTATTAATAGTGCTGGTGGACAGGGATCTACGAATTCTAAGTAATTGTTTTGTTCCTATTATAACCTGAAAAAGGGACCTCTGGTTCCAGTGAGCCTACCTAGTTACCAAAATGAAATAAATAAATAAATAAAGTAAAATAAAATAAAATAACCTGATGCTTACTTGCTGGGCAACGTGATAGTCCATTGATCCCACAATAAAGATGATACTGAAATGCAGTCTAAAGGCCAGTCTGGATATTGTGGCCATTACCGAGTCATGGTGCACTGAAAACCATGACTGTAACATGGCTATACCAGGCTACTCAGTTCAGGAATGACAGGGTGGGAAGGAAAGGAGAGGGTATGGTGCTTTATGTGAGGGAAAGCATAAAAGTGATGGAGATATAGGGTATATGGGTGAGGCAGAGGTACTGTGGGTCACCCTAGAGATGGGGAATGGTGTCACTATATTTATTCTCACATTATTTGCAAACCTCTAGCACAGGGTGAGGAATTAGATATGGTACTGGTAGAAGCCATTGGCAAAATAGCAGAAAAAGGGGAGGTGCTGCTGGTGAGAGACTTCTATCTGCAAGATGTAGACTGGAGCCTCCCAGCTGCAGCCTCCAGGGGCATTCCTCAGGCAACTAATTTGTGAACTCACTCGTGATGGGGCAACACTGGATTTGGTACTCACTAACAGGAACAGTATTGCAGATGTCAATGTGGGAGGCCACCAGGGGATCAGTGATCACCTTACAATGTCCTTCAAAATAAGGACAGCTGGGAAATCGAACCACACACGGGTGAGGATCCTGAACTTCAGTAGGGCAGATTTCAAAAAGATGGGTGAATGCATCAGGGATAACCTGGCAGGGGTGTATTTGTGTGAACTGGGTGGGGTGGAGGAACAGTGGGTGAAGCTAAAAGAGGGCATAGCGAAGGTAACAAACATCTATGTCAAGCAAGTGAGTAAAAGCGAGAGGAAAAAGAGACCATTAAGGTCCTCGAAAGAGGTTGCTAAAAAGGTAAAGACTAAAAGGGTAGCATTAAGAAGATATAAGGAGACACAGAGAGAGGAGGGAGGGAGGGGTGTAGCATGGGAAACAGAGGGAAGCAGGGAAAGTAGTAAGGAGCACTAAGGAGCAAACTAAAGAGAGCATGGCATAGAAGGTAACGAAAGTGGACAAGACATTTTTTAAGTGAAAAGAGGAAGAACAGGGGAAGGATCTTAAGGTTAACAAGGGGAAGAGGGGACTGCACAGAAGGGGACCATGAGAAAGAAGACATCCTGAATAAATACTTTTATTCAGTGTTCACAGAGGAAGAAGAAGCGGAGGGGCCACAAAAGTAACAGGAGCGTTGGAAGGAGAGAGGTGAACACTTGTCCTTTTTCAAAGGAAGGAGTCTTAAAGGGACTCACTAATCTGAAAGTGTACAAAGCAATGGGGCAAACAGCGTGCATCCAGGGGTATTGAGGGAGCTCCGGGAGGTACTGGCTATACCTCTGACAAATGTCAAATGAATCTGATAGATCTCTTTGACTGGGTGACCACTGTTCCATGTAGGAGACCAGTAAGCAAGCTGGATAGCTTAGGAGTGGGTCCAGAGGTGGTAAACTGGGTTAGGGAATAGGTGCCAGAAGGTGGTGGTAAAAGGAGTTCATTCCAAGGAAGGGTGGGTAACCAGCTGAGTGCCACAGGGATCAGTGCTGGGACTGGTGTAAGGGGGATCTTTGACGTGCTCACCTGGTACCCCTCACTCATCGACCCACCATGAAGTCGGCCTGGGTTCTTTCAGGTACAGAACACTGACAGAATACCAGGAACAGACTTTGGGGCCTCCACCTGGGGCAGGGGTATAAAAAGGATACTCAATGTGGCCCTAACCTCCCCCCAGGAAAGAGTATTATTTTCCCTCTCACACACCATTACCTTTTCCCCACACAATAGAAATACACACAAGGTAATAACCATGAACACGACTTGAAAGATGGACCAGGACTTCACCCCCTTTATAGCCACTAACCTAACATAATTTCAAGAGAACTCCTCAGGGTTGCAGCCCACATATACTCACAATTTTTAGTGAGTTCAGGGGGTGCTCATGAAAGATACAGCTTGGCTGTGCCACTCTGCATTCAGGAGGCTGTTTTTCAAGGAACGTAAGATACAAACTGGAAACATTAAAACTGGTGTTGTTTCCATCACCCTGGATGGGCCTTTCATTATCTTTGCTCCTTGGGCCTTTCGTCATCTTTGCTCCTCGGGCCTTTCGGCATCTTGGCCCCCTTGGACCATTCTTCGTCTTCACCCCTCAGGCCTTTTGCCATCCTCCCTCACAGAGATGGTGTTCCAGACTCTTCTGGTGAAGAGATCAGACACCCCCACCCAGGCTGCAGGTGAAGGCTAGCCACCATCTCCAGAGCTCTCAACCTGATCAGGGTTCCACCCAAGCTGGGGGTCACCCAGGATGTCTTATCGGATTCAATGGTTCCCCTGAAACTTAAATAAAACTTAAATAAAAGTGGGCTTTCTTGCAATCTCAAACCAGCCCTGTTAAGTTGTTTCCCAGCTGGAAAAACAGTACAGTAGCCTAAATCAAATTCCCAGCTGGTAAACACAGGAGTGCAGTTACTATGCTTAAACTTTGGGTTCTCTGAAAGGCCTTTTTGCACCATGGATAGCCTCTGGCTGGTGCAGCCCCTCCTCACACCGTCTCTACCTCTAAGTTCAGGTCTGGACTCCTCTCAGATCCCAGGGCACAGCCCTTTATATATCAGCCCCTAGGTCCCCTTCTTATAGGAAGCAATTTCCTGGGCAAGTGGAGGGTGCCCATTCACCATTCCCAGCAGTCCTGGTGGCAGGGAGATTCCCTGGGGATGCCATGTTTATTTACATTATGCTGCTTCCATCTTTGCAGCCTACAGAATTTATTTTAAAACCTAATTAAGGGCTGGTTCCTATCTGCCTTGGCCCCACTTGCTGTGAAGGGGCCAGGGAAATCCTCATTATGACTGAAAGGAATGGCATTTGCCTCATGGGGCTTCTGAAAGAGGAAGTACCCATTTTGGACCATTCTATGCTGTAGGTGTGCATGTGCACCTCCCTAACTCAGCTCATAGTCCCAATGGCCATTTGGGGAGCAGGAAACCCCCAGGGATGTGCCCTATGGCATTTTATACTTATTCCAGACTCTACTGTCTATCCTGGAGCTGGGAATGTCTTTAAATTGTGGCTGCTATGAACAAAAATATTTTGGGTGCTTCAACTCCTTTAAATTTGGCTGTGCATAAGTGGAACTTCCGCACGTGCGGCCACCATTGCTACCACCCGGTCTGGTCTGTAGATCTCTGAACTGGGACCAGAAACATTTCCCCAGGTGTCTGTAGGCACAGACCTCAGCTCTGCTCACACTTTGGGGCTCAGAAACAAGAGAAATTGGTGGATGCTACTGCAAATCTTGGAAGAGTGGGCTCCGGCCTAAATCCCACCAGTGCTCTTTGGCGAAAGCCCTCTGGTCCCACTACGAACATTCCATGGGACTGGAGGCTGAGGACAGTAACAGCATGGGGAATCAGGGGGCCATAGCCCCAACAGGTAAGCCCCACAATGGGGGGGGAGCTTACACATGTCCCCCTTCAGAATCTTGCTGTCCTCGACAAGACACTGCATTAATAATGTCCATAATGTTTCACAGCAGGATTTTCCAACCGTCGCACAGGGCTTGCATCTAGCCCTGTGCCACAACACTGGTTCTGGTGGTGTGCCAAATCCTTCACTGCAACTGTGCCCAATTTTACAATCTCTGGTGCAGTTGGGACCAGTTTCACGAATTACAGCAGCTTGTGCCAAATATTTGGCACAAGCTCCATATAACAGTCCCCCAGGATTGCCGCACTTTAGACCAGAAAATATTGGTCTAACTTGTGGCAGTTGCTGCATGGGATAGAAAATCCTGTTAGAGCACCACATGCCCCATGTGCCATTTCAACAGTGCATGAGGGCTTGTGGCAATCTAGGACATCTGAAAATCCAGCCTCCAGTGTCCAAATAGGCAGTCAAAAAATATTATACTTCTTGGAACATTTCTAACTAAGCAATCAATTCTTAGCTGTTGTTGCATTTCTAACATATAAACATTGCTGTACATTTTCTAACTAGACACCAACATCCTCTCTATCAATTATGCATCAGCTCTAACATGGGTCGACATAGTAGCAGTACATTTCACATCAGTTTTGACACAGGTAGGCATATTAGCAGTACATTTCCCAACCCCAGTGTGCAGTTCAGTACAGTGATGTGTACAGACGGGCATGGAATAAACAGTGGGCACCATGTACTTATGTACCACTTGGATAGGTATTTCAGAGGAGGCACCCAGGAGGTCATATGTTAGCTTCATGGGTGGTTTACATGCACTACTGAACTTATGGGACACTACTGGGTCTTCCATAAGAATAGAGTGCACATTGCCTACTCCCAGCACTGTGTCCACCACAGGAACTGATCAGGAATTGCAGGCTTTCACTCAGTCTTTGTTGCAAATTCCTCCACCAATGTTTCTACATCCATGTTTGCAAATGGTACTTCCTGCTCTTCCAGCTGAGGTTATCCTTGGCACCAATGGATCTGCATCAGAAATCAAGCAGTATAAGAGGCCTATTTTTTTGTGACCTGCTTGTGACCAGTCCATAGAGATCAATGGTGTTCTGGGTACATCCGTGTGAGGTTGACACCAGTGCATTACCTTGTCCTCAGTGTTTGCACTGTCAGCTGGGGCTGGTGGTGGAACTGTGTCAACACACAGTACTGGGTCGGGGGTGGATGCCATCTTTTGTTTGGCTTAGTTACAAGTTTGGGTTCTGGTAGGCCTCAGCCCAAGCTCTGTTACAGTCTCTGAAATGGGCTTGAGCTGACCAATGGTAAGAAGGTGGTTATGGTGAATAGTTTTGACAATCCCCTGGTAAATCAGTTAGCTTTTCCAAGCAACATAAGGCCCCTTTCTCAGGACTTGACTTAATCCACCAGACAACATGGCTGCAGAGGTCTCAGTGGCTCCTACATCCAGGGAGACACTGAGACCTCTGGAGCCACGTTGTCTGGTGGATTGTCAAGTCCTGAGAAAGAGGAGACAGCAAGTTTCTATGAGTAAAATCGGGAGATGAAAAGAAAGAGATGGGATAAACTTGCAGGATGTGAGATGAAGGAATATAGTTTTAGTAGACATATCAACACTGTTGTATGGGCCTGAAGAAGTGATGGAAGCCACAAAATTGTTGCCCCATTTTATAAGTGTGTTTAATACAATAAAAGCAGTTCAATGGTCTATGCAGCCAGTAAGCGTTATGCTTGTGTAACTGTGTTACTTAGGTTTTGGCCATTCACACTCTCTATTCTGGAGGAATTACCACCCTGTAGGGGTGCTAAGGCAAGGAACCCTCTAGAGGGTTCCACCCCAAGAGGTGCCGCGGGACACTTCCCTTGGCTAATTGTACCTTAGGAAGAATCCCCCGGAGAGAGGCGCTGCCACTATAGGATGAGGGGAGGATGGTTGGGCAAAGAAAAAATACTTCAAAAGGGAGGCTGAAGGGAACTTCTTATATAGCTCGGGAAGTGGGAGTGGCTGGTTGCTTGTCCATTGAACCATAGATGGAGCCTTCCAATTCAATGGCCTATGCAGCCAGTAAGCGATATGCTTGTGCAACTGTGTTACTTAGGTTTTGGCCGTTCGCACTCTCTATTCTGGAAGAATTACTACCCTGTAGGGGTACCGAGGCAAGGAACCCTCTAGAGTGTTCCACCTCTAGAGGTGCCTCAGGATGCTTCCCTTAGCCAAAGGTACCTTAGAAAGAATCCCCACAAAAAGGAAAGTAATAGTATGAAGCAAATGGGCAACCCAAAAGGAAGTAGTAAGAAATGTATAAACAGTCAGAAGTTGTGAGCCATGGTAATAAATAAGCATGAAACAGTTTGATCATGTAATGGGATAGCAGGGTAGCCATGGCATGAGTCTGATGGGTTGCAAAAGGGGAGGAGGGGACTTCCTAAGGAAAGAGGGATCGGCAAGTAGGGGACACCATCCCCCTCCATCCAACAGTGGATCCTATCTAATGAAGCTAGGAAATACTACACTAGATATTATGACCTTTGGCATGGAGGAGAGAGAAAAAAAACCTTTGAGGAGGAAATTTCTGGGGATCCAAGGCCTAGGTCGCCTTCCTTCCAGGTGTGGGATAATTTCATTAGTGATAGCTCTGCTACTGCAATTTGGAAGCCCCAAAGTATAAGGATGGAAAATATTCCAATTTGGAGGGAAGCTCTCACTCTATCCGTCTAACAGGAATGCCATGGAGGGTTGCGAGCACCACTCTATAACAATCTATAACCAAGGTGAGAGGAGGAGAACAATGAACCTCCCAGGCACTCACCCAGCCTACTGATCCAGAAAAAAAAAAACAGGTGAACCTGAGGTGGTCGTAGGGAGAATGCAGTGAAGGTGCCTTGCCAGGGGCTGTAACCTCCCTTCATGGCAGAGTCATAAATTCTACAACTTGGGGTGCTGTCGGTATGGCTGATGACTAAAGGTCCACCTGGAGTAAGGACATTCCCAGCTATGGGCCAGGTGAGAAGGACCCCACCCCAAGCTTCACATGCCCAAGCTGCGGACTGTAGGTGCACAGCGAGACCATCAGCTGCAGGGGAACCCCACGCCAGAATGCTATGGCTGGCTCGCCCAGGGACTGCAGAGGAGCTGAATAAGCATTGAGTGCTGAGAACTTGCAGAGGGTAGACGGCAGGGAGCAGTGAGCAATGATGGCATAAGCTGGGGTTGATCTGGATGTAGTTCAAGCAGGGTAGCTGTTCATAGAAGCATAACAGTAATCGGACCTGTACGTAGGTCAGCAAGCAATAGGAATAGTCAGACGAACACTTAGGTCTGCAAAACATAGTAACAATGATGGGACATGAACGTAAATGGGGGCAGCATGATAGTGGGGCAAGCCAGCAAGGCATTTAAAAATCCAAGTCAAGGTGACAAATACTCTGAGGATTTTCAGCAGTGAAGGCAGGATGTAGAACAGAAAAAAATAGCCACATGGGGCCACAACTCCCCAAACACTTTCCATTCCCCACTATAGGAAAAACAAGAAAGTGATGGAAAGGTCAAGAACCACATGCAGATATTAAAGCTAGTTAACAGCATCAGCAGTAGCTTTAGCCGACCTCAGAGTAGAACAGCAGTGTACAAACAGGGGATAGCATCAACTATGAGTGGTTGTATTCTATAAGCATGGAAAGAAGCACAATGCTGTGAAAACAGCTATGACTACAGGGGAGGTAGACTGAGCAGGGAAAATATGATTGAACTGCATAGCAAGGTTCAGAGGGAGCTTGAATCAGGTGAAAACAATTAGGCTTGATAGCATGGGGAGCAACTTTGGTTTGTGTAAAAACAAAAGTACTGGTTACTATAGCAATGGGAGTAAGCAAAAGCAGTATTTGGAGCTGGAAAAAGCAGTATTTGGAGCCACAAAAGGGCCAAACGGTAGGAGCAAGCAAATGGCAAGAGCTAAGAATCAAATTCCCCAAAAAGAAAACAAAAACACAAACACAGAAGAAGCAGAGAAGGAATAAAAAGAAGCACACATCTGGAGGCAATATACAAACCAGAAGCAGAGGAACAAAACACAGAGTCCAACAGAAGAAGCAGCAAGGAAGGGGGGGTGGGGTGTCAGGGAAGGCTCCAGCCAGTTTCAGAGCAAACAGACAGAGCCTCCGGCCACAAAGAAAAAGTGTTTCAGAAGGAGGCTGAGGGGAACTGCTTATATAACTCAAGAAGTGGGAGTGGATGGCTGCTTGTCCATTGAACCATAGGCGTAGCCTTCCAATTATTGTTTACTAATTATCGTGTGACTTGCAGTGGAGTTCATCCTTGTCTTCAGTTATCACAGCCATCACCCATCTCTGTACTAGCAGGCTATTAGGTTGCTCTCCATCAGTGGGCATGTCTAGAATGAAAGCAGGGCTTTTGGTGGGTGACTCCAATTCTATTTCTCCCATCACATGGCACTCAGCTCTAGGGGTGGGGAATAATACCAAAGGCCAGGCATCTCTTCTGCAAATCATTCCCACATGCTCATCTTTGGCCTCTGGCATTCAGGAAGGAGGACCTCTCATATAGATGTTTTGGATCAAGGAATGCATCCCTAGACTGTGGCGATACTGTGGACCCTCCATCTCTTGGTATAACTGGGCAAGAAGCTGAAACATGTTGGTTCCAGTCAACACGGGTGTCTCACCTTTTCTTCCGGTATTCGGGCACACCAAGGCAAGAATTTCCATAAGTGCCTGGACTACCTTAACACTTTGGGGAAATTCTATTTGAATGACTATATACCCCCAATGTGGGTATAGCTGACTGTGCACCCCCCAGACAGCCAGTCCTTCCAAGGGTTGCAAGGGCACGTGACTCAAATGTTTCTGGTATCAGTCTTCAAACACTACAGTTACTTGGGCACCACTATCCAGTAACACAAGGCAGTCCAAACCTTCAGTCTTGGTGGGGACCTTGGTAGATGGCCCTATTAGTCCCTGGGGGATACTGTGGTCAGTACTGGTAGCAGGTTGCATCTGTTTAATGGAGCAGTTTTGGTTTGGGGCCCCAGTTCGCTCCCTCGCTGGGTACCACTGGCTATTTCCCAACATATGTTTCTACTTTAACACCTTTTGCACTACCAAAGGCAGAATGCACAGTACCTTAGCACCTTTAGCAACAGTGAGCAGCCAAACTCAATAAATGTAGATGAGTTTCATTTATTATGTTTGCTTGCACACATGTGCAAGAAACATAGTGCCACCATACGAATTTTTGTAGGGTGTGCCACTCAGCTTCCAATGCCCTGCTCTCTTTTGCAGATGCTGTCTCACCGCACCAATAAATGTTGGAGCTGTCTATGACAGCAGTTCCGATGCAGAGGCATACAGTTGAAAGCGAAAAACACGTCACACTGCATCTGAACTGTCATAGACAGTTCTCCCCCCCACCCTGAACACCTACGTAGCACGCTGGGAGCCCACCCCAGCGTGCTCATTCACTTCCCCCACCCACACACCATATGGCTGACGCGGGTGCTCAATCCTCCATCGACTCCACTGCTCCCCCAAAACAGATTTCCAGGTGCCACGCTGGGAGCCCACCCCAGCATGGCAAAAGTCCATATGGTGACGGGATGCCCAATCCCCCATTGGCTCCACTGAATCCCCCCAGCAAAAAAAAACAAACACTTCTAGTTGCCACGCTGGGAGCCCACTCCACGTTGTCTTCTAAAATAAAAAAAAAAGACACCAATAAAAAAACAAACGGTACCTCGTTGACTCTTGCCCCTCCCCCAACCCACACCCACCTTCTGCACCCCCACCTTCCCACACCCCATATTTACCTCTGGAGCCTCTGGAGCCCAGCGTAACGATCTTCAGTGGACCGGGAGCACATCTGCAATCTTCAAAGCCGTCCGCGAATGGAAGAAATGCCGGTAAGCTGTATAATGGCATAAATGGGTTTTTTTCAACTTTGGTGCATATCTCTGCCATTCTGGGGAATTTTTTCACCAAATTTTCAACATTTGGGTTTTTGGGGCCCCACCTCATGAAATCAGTCACTGTCATTTTGTTATTCGGTCCTGAAAGGTGATTTCGCAGTCACTGCACAAAAACCATCTTTTGGGACCGAGTAACAAAGCAACAGTATCAAAGTCCATGAGGCAGGCCCCCAAAACCCTATGTTGAAAATCTGGTTAAAAAATTCCCAAAAATGACTTTCATGAGCGTGCGTTGCGCAGTTCCTACGCATGCGCGTAACTTCGCAAATTTTTAATATTTTCATCAGATTTTCAACATTGCCATTTTACTATACCTCCTTATGAGCAATACAGCTGTTATTTGTCAAATCTCAAACAAAATATGTTTTCACACATGTAGCGCACAATGGCGCGGTCGGTGTGTGAAATCAATGTTCAGAACAGATTAAGAAAATCACAGTGACACTGTTCATGAGCAGAGGTATTAAAATGGCTATGTTGAAAATTTGGTAACAAAAGTCCATAAAATGACTGTGCTACAACCGTGCATTGCGCAGTTTCCACGCAACCTCGTAAGTTCACAAATTTGTAATATTTTCAGTCCAGATTTTCTACACTGGCATTTTTCCACAACTTCTTATGAACAGTACAGCTGTCATTTTTCACACCCTGGCCGAAATGTGTTTTCGCACTTCCGGTACAGAAATGCCTGGTTGCTGTGTGAAATCAGTGTTCAGGACAGATTACGAAAATCACAGTGACGCTGTTCATGAGCGGGGGTACCAAAATGCCTGTGTTGACAATCTGCTGTAAACAATCCACAAACTAATTACATTATGGGTGTGCGTTGCACAGTTTCTACGCATGCTCGTGACTTCACCAGTTTTTTTTACATTTTCACTCCAGATTTTCAACATTGCCATTTTACACCTCCTCATGAACAGTACAGCTGTCATTTTTCACATCCTGTTCGAAATGTGTTTTTGCATCTTTGGTGCCAAATGGCGTAGTCGCTGTGCAAAATCAGCTTTCAGCTAACTAACTGATATTGCCACTGTTCATGAGGTGGGGGGTCACAAAAAAACCATGTTGAAAATTTGGAGTGAAAATACCAATGAACGCCTGGGGCATTAGGGTTTCTGGTTATAACGCCCCACCCTGTAGAGACTGACAGGCATTAGGGGTGTGACTTTGGATTGCCGCTCGTAATGCTCATACCATTCCACCCCTACCCACACCCTGCAGCCAGTGACAGGCATCAAGGTGTGCCTTGGACTCTTCGGCCCCAAAGTTCACCCCATTCTCCTATACTGCACCCATCTCACCGTATTTCCTCATGGAATGGGGTGAGCATAAGGCCTGAAGACCCCAAGGCACACCGTGATACTTGTCAGTGTCTGCAGGATAGGGTGTGGTGAAAAGGCGTGGCCGGTATGCCTGATGACCCAAAGGCACACCCCAATGCCTGTCAGTCTCTGCAGGGTGGTGGAGGGGTTGGCTTCAGTTCAACACTTCACTGCCATTCCTATTATGCATCTTTCTAACTCCAACACTACCAATGCCAATGCCAGTAAGCAAACATTTGGCATTGACAAATGCTTGCTCATTTAGAGGCAGTATAGCGCAGTGGGTTAAGGCTCTGAGCTGCAGATCTGGAGACCTGGGTTTGAATCCCACAGCCACCTAGGTGCATACTGTGTGATCCTGAGAAAGTCACTTAACTTCCTTGTGCTCCCAGGTCACATCTGGAAACAAGCTTTGGCTTAGTGTGCTACTCCTGGTTAAACAATGTTCCTTTTCCCTTTCCATTGTAGTGCATAGTAGCATTCACACACAGAAAACGGCATCTCAGTATGGCCGGAATGGCTGAATAAAGCATTGACATTTCACCTGGCAGCTGCCAGGCTTCCTCAGAGTGATCTGAAGTTACAAATCCATGTGCCCAATTATAAACAGGTGAGATGCAGAGTTCTTAGACTCACAACCAGTGAGGTAGTTCCATTTTAATAGAGCATGTCCCTTTAAAATGATCCCAAACTGCTAAAAACAGAACATGGAGTCTGCACCACTCTAGCCCACTATCGAATCTGATTTCAAATGTAGATTACATCCAACAATCACCATTAATACGATACATATTGTACGTTAATATAATTCTGTCATTTTAGCATGTTCAAAAAATGGTGGGATAGTGTGCAGGACCCCAGGCACAACAAACGTATACATACAGCATATCAAAACACAGTCCAGTGACAATCAATCTTCCAAAGTACATTTCTGGAAACATTTCTGCTACACAATATATGTAAAGTCAGACATTATCCTGGTAACTATTTGGATCTTAAGATCTATCAGAATGATAGAGGAAAAGTGTGCACTGCTCCTTTTCAGAAATCTATGGATCATAACAGTATACTCAGATATGAAAGTTGCCACCCCCCACCATGTGTGTTTTAACATTCCAAAGGGGTAACTTGTGACGACTCTGAGGAACTGTATGGAACATAGTGAATATGAAGTTAAACGAGGTACACAAATCAAGCAATTTCAGGAGGGGGGTTTAGCAACCATAGTATCATGACAGCAGTTGAGACAGTAGATAGTACAACTAGAAATTATACACTGGTGTATGCTAATAACCTCAAAGCCACTGATCAGAAGTGCCCATTTGTCACTACGTTCTCTAAGAGAACAGAAAAAAAACTGAGAAATAATTGTGGGAAATTGATCAATTTTAAAGCTTGAACCCAAACTCTGGACTTTAGTTACGAGAGGACCAGAAGTTGTCTTTAGATGGTGCAGATTGTCAGGGCCAGGTCCGGTATGCAGCCCACACCCCCACCCCCGTGGGAAACCACAGATGTGGGAGGCGCATCTATTACCCGTACATACGGGCTTGTAAAACTGTTATCCACCACAGAACATAGAAAGAATTGCAGGTTATACAGTTTATAAACTGCAACAGTGAGGGGGTGGTTTACTTACTGTGGTGCAGTTGCGGCATATTTTACGTCAGACGCACTACACATCATTTTAAGGTACAAGCAGGAGAACATGTTAGAGCATTACAAAGAGGAGACAGCACTTATGCCATTGTTAAACATGTCCAGAGCTCCCCTGGTGCAACACATAATATCAAGTTTGCTGGCATCGAGATTGCAAAAGTGGGTCCAAGGGGATGGTGATGTTGAGAAACTTATGGGGAGGAGGAAGAGCTCCTGGATTTTTGAATTTGGAGCAAGGAATCCAGGAGGTTTAAATGACAGCACAGACCTGGCAGCATTTAAAAAAAAAATTAGGTACTAAACGACCAGGATAATGTCTGACTTTACGTATATTACGTAGCAGAAATGCTTCCAGAATGTACTTTTTAAGATTGATTGTCACTGAACTGTGATTTGATGTATGTATAAGTTTGTTGTGCCTGAGGTCCTGCACACTATCCCACCATTTTCTTAACACACTAAAATTACAGAATTATATTAATGTATACTGCACTTAAATACCTCTCCTCCGCTCTGTTCCCCCTCTTAGTCCCTGGTATTCCCATCTCCCACCCCCTCTCTGTTTCACCTCAATCCCCCACTCTTCACATCAATCTGCCCCTGTTCTCTTCCCTCCCTTCTTCCTCCCCTTCCCCCTTGCCCTTACCACCTTTGCCCTGTCTCACCTACCCAACCATCTCCTTCCCCCATTTTTCACTCTCCCCCCTTTCTTGACAAAGCCATCCCCATTGACTGTTGTAACCCCTAAAATTGCTCTTTAGTCTGTTTTCTCAGCCTTGTTAAGTACTGTGCACCCCATTTTGTAATGTCTAACTGCTGTATAATCTGCTTTGTACTTGACCTGCGTGTAACCATAAATTGTAAACTGTTTTGTCATTGTCAAATGTAAACTTTTTTTTTGTCTTTGCTCTGATGTGGAACCTTGGCAAAAGAGCCCCCTGGCTCAAAGGTATATTTTCCAAGAATGTAATAAATAAATAAATCAATAAATACTGGGCCAGATATTCAGACATATACCAAAGGCCGGCGCAAGTCTGGCGCAGCGCAACCTCAATGCGCCATGGCACAATGAGTGTGATATTCAAAGACTGCACACGGTGCAATGCGCCAGTGCAACACAGCTGAATATCGCATGGATGCACCATGGCACAACCAGACCAGCCCCATAGTGCAACCAGAGATGCGCCAGAGCACAACCGAACATGCACATTGGCACACAAAGTCAAATCCCAGGCAATGGTGAGAGCACAGCAGCAGTAGAAAGACCTGGGCCAGGGCAGAGGACGACACCAGGGGACAGTGCCAGGGAGGCACAGTGGCAGGCCATGGGTGGCCACCACCAGCAGGGCACACACAAGCACACAGACACCCCCACCCTGGAACACACCTGTGGCACAAAGCAGGCAACAGGTGGCACCAATGGGCAAAGTAGGGTCAACAGAAATGCACCCCCGCATGTCACGCTCCCACCAACCTAGACCCCAACAAGCCATACTCAGTACCATGCAGTCAAGGACACACATGCCACACAACCTGGACAGCCACCCCAAGAACACCCCAAGGCACAGCCACTGACCAAGGGAAAGCACACCACAATGCATGCCACACACACCAACACATGCATAACACACAGACACACACCACGCCACTGCAGCATGGCTCCTCACGCCAGCTACAAAGCAGACACATACACAGGCAGGTAAGGCATAATAGGCTTATAATGTGCAGAAAACAATGATCAGTAACAAAGGGCGTGAAAGGGTAGGAGAGCGAGGGAAGGGGAGAGGGAACAGGGACTGTACCATGGGATGTGGAACTGGAGAGGAGGTATGGTGGTGGAAACAGGGAAAAAGGTATAAGGCTAGCGGCGTCCATGCCCAGTCGCCCCAAGCTGCCGCAGTTGCCTCCGGAGTGCCAGGACCTGCCTCTGGACCTGGAACACAATCTCCATGGTCGTCGATGCCACCAGGATGATCTGCTGCAGGAGCCTGTAGTCGAGTGGCAGCCAAGATCCCCTACAGACACCTAGGACAAGGGACAGAACAGGTGATCAGTGTAACGTCCCAAGGAACACGGCACAACTAGAGCACCGACCGAGCAGGGGGAACACACCCCACTGGATGGCCCAAACAGGGCACCCACAGGGTTGTGGGCCAATGCTTGCTGACAAGGTGGCCCACCACAGCAGTGCTCAGTGGTGGTCCGTGTCGCACAGTGGCCATCCGATTGCAACCTGGCAGTCACATGGCATAGTGCCCTGCCCACACCACAGCAACATCAGTGGCAGTCGTGCACACATCCACCCCACCAGCAGCAGGCACATATGACCGGTGGATACGCCACAGTGGCGGGCACCACCCACAGTGCCACACAGACAGCTGCCATGGCACTGGCTGCCACTCCCACACCCACACCCCTGCCACCCCTACAGATGGTGAACAGTACCATGTATGTGCCTACCTGCCCTCTGTGGCCCCACAGGCAGTGGTGCCACCACTCCTCCTCCTCCTCCAACTCGTCCAATGTCACCTCCTCGTCCTCCACCGCCTCATCCACCTCCACCTCCCTGGCCTGCTGAGGCCTGGCGACCTGCCAGCACTGCCTGACACCTGTTCTCAGGCACTGGGAATGGAACAGAAACAGACACACCAGTAACCAAGCATAGCAGCCGCCCACCACCCCATCCCTATGCAAAGGGTGAGTCCCCACCTGACACGACCCACAGGGTGGCAGTGCATAGCAAATGGCAGAGTATGATGGCAGGGCACACTGCACACGACGGCAGCATGCCACCCTGCATGACATGCCAGGCAGCGTGGCCAACACCATAGTACCAGGACACACATGCATGGTGGGTCTACTCACCTGGCTGTGGAACAGCCTCACGCCGTGTGCGCATCTCCATGCACCGGAGGTGCTCTGGGTCCCTCCACTGCAGGTCCCCAAATCGGTGGTGACACTGCTCACCACTCCTGCACACCTCTGTGCGCTGTGACAGTGCGGCAGCGATCGCCTGCCACACGGCCACCCTGGGCTGTTGCAGTGGCGCCTGCTCAAAGAGCTGGGGTGCATGTGGCAGGGCGCATGCAACCAGATTCGCCAGCTCAACCTGGCTCCAGTTCACTGCCCGAGCATGAGGTCACTGCTGCTGCATCATCCTCGGTCACAGTCAACCGCAGTACAAAATGGTGACATGAGGAGCATGTGGACTGTGCATGCGCCTGATGCACGGGCCAAGAAGAAATGTGCTGTGATATGCTATCGTGCAGGCATGGAGATGCACGGACTGGGCGTGGCCTAACAGGGTCACAGGTATGGTGGTCACCCAGGGGCAGAGGTCACCACAAGGGTCAGGAACCAACTGGTGCATGGTACGCACATGTGCAATAGCAGGCATGGCGCACGGTGTGCCACATGCCCTATTGCGCACAGTGCACACTGATAACGCGCAGTAGGCAGCAGCATGGTAACCTGTGCATGCGCACTGCGAATCCGTGCTGTGCGAATGCATGCAAAGTGTGCCATGAGTTGCTCTGGAGCAATCCCATTGAGCAAGGTGCAATGGTGCGATATTCAGCAGCCACATGTTAATGAGCTCATCAGCCAATGAATGGCTCACTGTGGAAATTAGCATGTCATTACCATTGTGCACCTGCTCATTTGCATGTGTTGCGCTATAAAAGTGCCGTGGATCAGCACAGGCCATGGACCGGTATTGCAACCTTCTGAGGTAAGTTGTGCATGCTGCTGGGCCCATCCAGCACAGCAGGGGGGATGGTGGATGCTGCTGCTGCCAATGACACACATGTCCATGTCCACAGGTAGCACAATGTCGGAACACGATGAGGCTGAGGAGCATGGGCCTCCATGCAAACGCAAGCCCAACTTCACCAAGGTGGAAGCTGATGCCCTGTTCGAGGCATACCTGGACAGGGAGCCACTGCTGAGTGGTGCCACAGGCACACCACAGTCCAGGGCTGCAGCCTAGGTGGAGGTGGTGGCGACTGTGTACCAGCAGGGCAGCCACTAGATGTCAGTGCAGGAGTGCCAGAAGAAGGTTGGCACCGACAAATGCCGCATTAAAGAAAAGGTGGTGGCCATACATGCAGCCCGGACAGCCACCAGAGGGGGGCCAGCAGCTGTGGCACAGCTCACGCCACAGGGGGAGCTGGTGGCAGACATCATGTGACGTAGCATGGTCAAGGGTGTGCCAGGTGTCGGTTTCCAGACTGGTGGAAGCCCATCACTGCATGGTATGTATGATGGGCACAAACAGCAGGCAATGGGGAGGGTCTGGGGTGTTGGGCCTGGGGGGAGGTTGGGACTGAGGACATGCATCACTGAACATTTCTGTTTTCTCTTACAGCACCAGCATGCCAGCATGCAGTGGAAGGGGCGCCAGCAGCAGCCGTGGAGGCGGGCCCAGCCCCGAGGACCAGCCATCCACCTCCACAGGCATCCAGGGGCCTGATCGGCTGCAGCACACCACCGCTGTCCAGCCTGTTGTCCTGGGCATGTGGTTGGATGAGGTCCTGGCTGTGTTCCTGCAGGATGCCAGCCATGGCATCCTCTGCTTGGAGACACAGACCGGGGGGGGGGGTCCAACACTGATGACGACATGATCATGAGCCTGGACAGCAGTGGTGGTGTCGTGGATGAGACACCCATATCAAATACCACCTCGGGCAGCATGCCCAATGGCCTGCCAGTGGTGGGACAGCTGCCTGCTACCATTATAGGTGCTGTCATGTGCATTGCCACAACAGTGCCATGTGGCGGTGGTGGTGTGGATGTGCAGCCGCTGGGCAGCGTACAGGGCCCAGAGAGGCAGCAGCGGTAGGCAGCAGGGAACAGGGGGGCAGCAGGATGCAGTGTAGACTGCTGGGGCACCAGACAGGGACCATCCACGAGCGGACCCCACTATGCAGCGTCCACCTGAGTGGGGGCTGCACAGAGCGGTCGTACACCACCAGTGGGCCAGCGCACCGCCCAGGTTCCCCTGGTCACTGACCCATTGTCAAATCACACCCGATTGCTATGGGCCTCCATGGAGCAACAGGTGCTGCTGGTTGCTGGGGTGCATGCACTGCGTGCAGAGGTGCCCCTGGTGTCCAGGCAGTGCGAGAGAGGCACTGCGTAGCTCCTGGAGGTTATTCAGTGCTTGCGGGAGGACACGACTGCATCCCAGGATCATATTGCCAGTGCAATCAGGGATGGCCTTGCACCACTGGCCACCACTGGGTGTGACTGGCCACCTCACACACCACGTAGTGCACTGTCCACCCCACAGACCCGGCGTCGTGCGACACCCTCCCTGTCGATGACGAGCTCTGCTGTTGGCATCCCTGGCACTCCTGGTGCGGGCCTGTTTAGGTGCCTACACACCTGCATGGACCCGGTCGCGTTCCCACAGTTCAACCCCTGGTGGCTGTTGCAGACACTCCCTGTGGCCAATGTGCAGCCAGTGGCAGCTGATCGGCCCTGGCACGGCCACCCCCCGTTGCCGTGGTGGCCATGGAACCATGTGGCGGACCTGAGGTGTGTGCGGCCCTGCCTGCAGTCTGCTGCCGCTGCCCTTTGCGCACATGGGCAGTGTGTGTGTGCATACTGCAGGTGTGACTCCTGTGTGTCATGCCACACACTGCCTGAGTCGGTGTCTGCCCGGCTGCGGCCCATGTGGCGTGGGCGTGATGAGAGTGGATCAGTGCCGGCTGCACCTGTGCAGTGGGGCACTGCATCTGATCCCCGCCACTTGCCAGTGCCAGGGCACGTTTGTGTGTGTGTGTTTGTGTGTGTGTGTGTGTGTGTTGCCGGTCTCTGCTGTTTGCTGCTGTGTGTGGCTGTGTGGCACTGTCACCCCCACCCCTGCACCACACACCTGTGTGTGCATGCCCTTTTTCCATGATTGCCCCTACCTGCGTGCTGTCCCTGAGTGTGTGGCCAGTGCGTGGGTGTGGCGCTACCTACCTGCCTGCACCAAAGTGCTCCCATGTGATGGTGTCTCTGTGCTGGCATGCCATGCGCTGGAGCTGGGGGTCCCTCTGCCCAGGGGGGATGCCCACCTTCCTCCAGCCCATTGCCCTCATTGTCCCCACTACTGTCCTCCTCCTCCTCAGCCTCGACAGCTATCCCATGGTCAATGGCCATGTTGTGCAGTATGCAGCAGGCCAGGAATAGGCCACAGGTTTTCGAGGGGCTGTACTGTAGGGCACCACCAGATCTGTCTAGGCAATGGAACCAAGCCTTCAGCATCCTAAACACACGCTCAATGATGTTCCGCATGCTGGTGTGTACCTCATTGTACTGTTCTTCAGCTGGGGATGATGGGCACCGGTAGGGGGTGAGCAGCCATGGCCTGAGTGGATATCCACTATCACCTGTGTGGAGAATGACATGGTTAGCCCTGTGTCCTGTGTTGCTGTGGCCCATGCCCATCCCTGGTGCACTCGCCACTGCATCTACCCTGCCCTCCCCCATCCCTTGCTCTGCCCAAACCCTTTGCCCATCCCATACTCACCCACTAGGTGGCCTGTGGGGATAACCCCACACTCTAACCTGTGGCACAGCACACTGCTGTGCCAGATGAATGCATCATGTGCACTCCAAGGGTGTGTGGCACAGACATTGGTGATGCGCCCCTTGGCATCTCACACCACCTGGCAGTTGACACTGGGGACCCCCTTCCTGTAGACATTTGCCACTCCCTTAGGGCCAGGTGGCATGTGGATGCCCATGATGGTGCAGTAAATGGCCCCAGCATGCCAGGCATATGTGCTACCCTGTGGAAGTCCTGCATGGTTGTTGTACGCTCTGCCTGAGTGCTGGGGAAATGGATATATTCCAAAGCATGTGGCAGCAGGGCATTAAAGAATTGTGTGAGGAGCCGGGACGTGACCGACTGGGTTATGCCTGTTGTGTTCCCTGTTGGTCTCTGGAAGGTGCCCGTGGCGAGCAGGCACATGACAGCTGTTACCTTTGTCTCCACTGACATGGCATGGCTCTGTCTAGTGGGTGCCTGCATCTCCTCACTGCACAGCTCACAGAGCTGCCTCAGAAATAGCCCAGTTCAGACGATACCATCCCACAATCTCTGTATCGCTGTAATTCTCAAAGGCGGTGCGGGCACAGTACCACCTGTTCCGGGCATACCGCCGACGGGGCCTTCCACGGCCACATCACTGTTTCTCTTGCCCCCTCACACCTCTCATTATGGCCTCCATCTGAAAGAGTGCACTGGCCATAGCCCCTGCTGTACTGTCACCCCCTGGGCGGTCGGCTGCTGTGCGCTGTCTGGCTTCTTGGTGCAGTGCCTGGCACCCCTGACCGCCTCTCCCTCTCACTCACTCTGCCCCTGGCACACTCTCCACTGCCACCTCACTCCCACACCCCTGTGGCTGCCTGTGCAGGTCTCCCTGTCCTCTCAGGTTCTGTCTCCCTTGCACTTCTTGGTCTTTCCCCTCCACTGTCCTGTTCCACTGTTTATCTCTCACTCCCCCACCCCTAGTACATCTGCTGTCGGTGTGCTTGCACCATGAATTTATAGGCTCAGGTCTACTCGGCACATCTGGGACTTGCTCTGCACTTGCGCCATGGTTCATCGGTTGAATATCGCAGTGTGCCACATATTCATGGGCACTCCCCCTGCTCTTGTGCATGCATTCATTCTGGTTGCGCACTGGCGCACTGGGACTTGCGCTTTGCGTTGGCTGCTACTGAATATTGCTCCTTGGTGCATTTCCGTACTTGCGCCGGCACAACTCAGTTGCTTTGAATATCCCGGCCTATATATTGTATCAATAGTGATCGTTGGTTGTAATCTAAATTTGAGATCAGATTTAATAGTGGGCTAGAGTGGTACAGGTGTCATATTCTGTTTTTAGCAGTTTGGGATAATTTTAAAGGGAAATGCTCTATTAAAATAGAGCTGCTTAATTGGTTGTGAGTCTAAGAACTCCACCTCTCACCTGTTTCTAATTGGGCACTTGGGTTTGTAATTTCAGATCACTCTGAGGAAGCCTGGCAGCTGCCAGGTGAAATGTCAGTGCTTTATTTGGTCATTCCTGCCATCCTGAGATGCCATTTTCTGTGAGTGTGTTACTATACACTATAATGAATAAATGAAACTCATCCACATCTATTAAGACTGACTGCTCAAAGTAACTATGGTCGCTAAGGTACTGTGCATTCTGACTCTGTGTTTCCACTTTTCAAGCACTGCAGGGTCTGGTCCTGGTACTTAACATTGACTTGCTCACACACTACAAAGGAGAGTTTTGGGGTTCCTTGCAATATCTCTTGCAGTGTTCATCTTCCTGCATCGGTAACAGAAGAGGTCCTCACTACTTGCAGTAGTTAGTTTTTCAGTATCTGGTGGAGCAGAATTTCAACCACAGTAGTATCTCCGACCCACTGAAGATGGAAATGCCCCTCCCTCTAAGTTAGTTCTCAGGTAGCCCTGGTCACCTGTTCAGTCAATTCTTTTATTTGCCTTTTCAAGTCCTGTGTTTCACTGGTGTCTCACATGGGTGAGGCATTTGCAAGAGGGGTCTCGATTTTTCTTAGAGGTGCTGCCATTGGGCCTTGCATTGCAGCTCAGTCTTCTTTCTCTCAGACCTCGTGTACTAGTTCACCATAGGAAGGGGGGGTTACTTAGCCAATCTTTTAAATGCAGCTTCATCAGAAGCATTCCTGAGTGTCTAGCTCTTTATAGGTCTTGCTTCAGCCGCATCTAATTCATGTCTTGGGCAGTCATGGCTCTCTTACAGCAGTCTTGCTGCATCAAGTGTTTGAGACATGTCAAATACTCAGACAGCAGTTCACCTTCTCTTTGCACTGTCCCTTACAACTTTCTCGAGATGTGTGTGCCACTGTTAGTGCTCCTGAACATTCTCTCTAGGGTGTTGAGGTACTGTACATTTGGGCAGTAGCATCAGGTTAGGTAGTTTACAGAGTGCCAATGCCATCCATAGTAGACCCTCTCAAACCCCCCACAGCCTACATCTTTTCTCAGCTTTGGGACAGTGAGGATCTTGTACCATTGGAGTAGCTTGACCCATCCACATTTCAAAATCATCTTCTCCAGGTGGCATGTTTTTTTTTTCTCTAGAGAAGGGCTTCAGCCTCAGGTAAGATCCTATTCCTTGACCCCAGCACAAAAGCAGCAGACCAAGCCGAGGGTTGATCGGATGGGAAGACACTGTCAGATTTGTACAGTTCCTGCACTTCTTGGTGAGTCTTCCCCTCTGACTTCAGTCAAATTTTGCTTTGAAATCATCTGCATCTGAGGGACCCTTGGGCATTTTCTTGCCATTTATATGGGTCACAGTGGTCCAGGTGGAACTGTTCTCTGACAGGGAGAAATTTGTGGGTAGCTAGGCAACATCAATTTCAGACTCACTCTTGATCAAGGCACTCGCACTTTTACTAGTACAGTTGTACTTTAGTCCTTGAACCTTTAAATTGTCAAAAAACTCCAGTGCCAGCAATTCATCAACAATTTTGGACCTATCAAATCTTTTGGAAATCCCAGTCACTAAGATGTCTTTTTTCCAGTCCAATTGCTCCCCTCGGCACCAATCTTCCAAGTCTTGAAGTGCTGTTCTGCCTTGACAAATATTTGGGGGCTATGCTATTGGAAATGTTTTTGTCTTTTTCTAAAATCAGCTTTCATGACTATCAATGCATGGTGTGGGAGGATCCCAGCAAAGCCTCCACATGTAAGATGGGGTGAGGTCTTTGACATGCTCACCCAGCACCCCCTCACTCTTCAACCCACCTTGAGGTTGGCCTGAGTTCTTTCAGGTACAGAACACTAATAGAATACCAGGAACAGACTTTGGTGCCTCCACTTGGGGCAGGGGTATATGAAGGCTATACAATGTGACCCTAATGTCCCCCCAGGAACAATTATTTTCCCTCCCACACACCAGTAACTTTTCCCCACACAATAGAAATACACACAAGGCAATAACTATGAAAATGACTTTTGCTAAAATGAACTAACCTCCAATTTATTATAGAGGAGGGGTAAGGGTAAACAAAAAAGCACAGAAACCATGGAAGTCAGTGGGAAGTGCATTAACAAATTCTGTTTCAACTGTCCTGCACACGCAGTTCCTGTACCACCCCCATGGGTACACCCGGCTTCCCCCAAATGGCCATGAAAATAATAGCTGTCTGTTGTGGTGGGTACCTCATGGGGTTGCTGGTAGATAACCAGTTATTACTGGGTTGGTGCACTTTAGTACACTGAGGAAACAATGGTTTGAACTTGAACTGGAAGAACCTTTGTAAGGGGCCCCTATTTGTACTCCAAGGCTGGGCTGGATGGCTTTTATAATCTTCTGCATGGGCTTTCCCAAAGATTAACAAAGTCCTGCCCAGAACTTCAACACTTTATAGCTATCTGAACTAACTAACTAACTAAATTTCAGCAGAACTCCTCAGGGCTTCAGACCAGAGGTTCTCACAGTTTTTGGCGAGTTCAAGAGGTGCTGATGAAGGATACAGCTTGGCTGTACCGCTTTGCATTCAGGAGGCTGTTTTTCAAGGAACCCAAGATGCAAACTGAAAACATTAAAACTGGTGCTGGTTCCATCACCCTGGATGGGCCTTTCATCATCTTTGCCCTTGTGGGCCTTTGTGGTCTTCACCCCTCCAGCATTTCGGCATCTTTGCCCCTCAGGCCTTTTGGCATCTTCACCCCTTGGGCCTTTTGTTGTCTTCACCCACAGAGATGGTGCTCCACACCTATCCGGTGGAGAGATCAGACGCCCCCACCTAGGCTGCACATGAAGTATAGCCACCGTCTCCAGAGCTCTCAACCTGATCAGGGTTCCACCCAGGTTAGGGGTCACCCAGGATGTCTTACCATCATACAATGGTTCTGCTGGAACATAAATAAAGGTGGGCTTCTTTGCAGTCTCAAACCAGCCCTGTTAAGTTGCTTCCTGGCTGGAAAAACAGTTCAGCAGTCTAAATAAAGTTCCTGGCTGGAAAAAACAGGAGAGCAATTACTCTGCTAAACTTTGGGTTCTCTGAAGGGCCTTTTTGTACCATGGATAGCTTTTGGCTAGCGCAGCCCCACTCACACAGTCTCTACCTCTTAGTAGTCGTCTGGACTCCTCCCAGAACCCAGGGCACAGGCTTTTGTATATCAGCCCCCAGCTCCCCTTCTTATTGGCCGGTAATTTCCTTGGGAAATGGAAGGTGCCCTTTCACCTTTCCCAGCAGCCTTGCTGTCAGGGAGACTCCCTTGGGGCTGCCGTGTTTGTTTACATTATGCTGCTTCCCTATTTGCAGCCTACAGAATTTATTTTGAAACCCAATTAAGGGCTGATTCCTATCAGCCCTTGTCTGATTTGCTGTGAAGGGGCCACAGAAATCCTTATTTTGACTGAATGAGCCTTGTTTGCCTCATGGGGCTCCAAAAGGAGGTGGCACCCGTTTCTCACCATTCTATGCAGTGGGTGCACATGTGCACCTCCCTAACTTAGCTTACAGTCCCAGTGGCTGCTATGGCCAAAAAATTTGGGGGGAGCTGCGGCTTCTTTAACTTTGGCCACGCATGTCCAGAACTTCTGCATGCATGGCCACCATTACTATCGACTAGTTTAGCCCTGTAAACCCCTGAATTGGGGGCAGAAACTTTTCCCCAGGTGCTCGTTGGTGCAGAACTCTGCAAGACCTTGGTCACGCTCACACTTTGGGGCCCAGAAACAGGAGGAATCAATGGCAGCTGCTGCAAAGTTTGGGGGAGGGAGCCCTGGCCTGAATCCCACCAGGGCTCCTTGGCAAAAGTCCTCTGGTCCTAATACGAGCATTTCATGGGACCAGAGGCTGAGTACAGTAACATTGGGGGGAAATAGGCCAAAGCCCCACAATGGGGGGGCCTACAAAGGTCTTCTTAAATGATACTGCAAGTATCTGCAATAAGTGATACTGCAGAGGAGCTAGAAGGGCTGGTCTGTCTATTTACAGATGACACAAATATCTGCAATAGGGTGGACAATCCGGTGGGGGGGTGGGGGTGAAAGGATGATCAGAGACCTAAGAAAACTCAAGGAGTGGTGAAGGGTATGGCAGCTGGGTTTCAGTGAGAAAAAGTGCAAAATAATGCACTTAGGGAACAGAAACCCAGGGCAGAGTACAAAATGGGTGGAGTGGTACTGATGATCACCAAGCAGGAAAGAGACCTGGGTTGAATCATATCTGATGACCTAAAGGTGGCCAGGCACTGTGACAAGGCACTTGGGAAGGCTAGTTAGATGCTGAGGTGCTTAGGCAGGGGTATTACCGGCAGAAAGAGGGAGATGATGTTGCCACTGAATAGATCACTGGTAAGACCCCACCTAAAGTACCGTGTCTAGTTCTGGAGACCACATCTCTGAAAGGACACAGACAGAGTGGAGGCAGTCCAGAGGAGGGCAATTAAAATGGTGCACGGTCTGCATCAAAAGCCCTAGAAGGAAAAACTAAAGGACCTCAATATGGACATCTTGGAAGAGAGGAGGGGGATATGACTGAGACCTTAAAATACCTCACAGGGGTAAATAAGGTACTGGAGGGGAGTATTTTTCAGGAAAAATGTGCTCAAAAACAAGGAGACATGCTATGAAGCTCAAGAGGGGTAGATGAATCAGAAGAGATGTGAAGAAGTATTCTTTACAGACAGAGTGGCGGATTCCTGGGGTAGCCTTCCAGCTCAGGTGGTGGGGGCAAAAACAATGGAGTGGTTCAAGGAAGCTTGGGATAAGCACAAGGGAATCATAGTGGAAAGGAATGGGGAGGGACAAAGAGCTGTAGATCGGGCACGGTCTACAGTAATAGTGTAGGTAGAGAGAAATGGGCAGACTGGAAGGGCCAAGCGGCCCTTATCTGCTGACAAATGCTAGGTTTCTATATTTCTATGAAGAATTAATTATCACCTTATTATGTGACAGTAGTTTACAGTGTGTTTATTGAATACTATTTAGACCACTTAGTTTAAAGTGGTACCAAGTTGTCATTTTATGTTCCTAATTGTAAATTTCAGGGCTAGCATGTACAAGCCCTAAATATGAATGTGAAAAAGGCATTTCATGGGGCCACCCATTGGCTTGTTAGAAGCATGTTGCACTTATGTGTCAACAACCAGGGTTTGGGAGTGGCCTTAAATTGCCAGGGGTTTATGGAGGGGCTGTAAAATAGTACTGTCATTGGTACTGCTTTCCAGCCAGGGAGGGTTCGGTACTACAACTGGAGCTGCAGTGACCATGAAGACTAGTGAGCTAGCTCTCCTCCAGTTTAGCTGTAGTGTCAGAGGCTACCAGACTGATGGGTAACACCGTTATGTGGGTGGAGGGTTGTGGGAGGGAAGTAAAATGGGGAAAATCCCTGCTGCCATCAGGAGGATGGCTGGCAGTTCCCTTGGGCTCCACTCAAGGGACCCCCATTAGAGAGATGGGGTCACTGAGGATGGTGCCAGGGACGCCAGTGGACTATGCCATTAGGTCTGAGTACTAGGCAGACAGCAGCAGTGGACAAAAAAGCTCTTTGGGATAGGGGGCCTTTACCAGAAAGCATGTATTGTGATGCAGGGCTAGTGGTTTCAAAACAAATTAGGCACTAGGAAGAAATTTCTTGCAAGTAGCACACTTTTTTGCAAGATACTTGCACTGTAATTTAGAAGACTGTATACTTGCAGGGGTAGATTTTAACATTAATTTACTTGTCCAGGCCAGGGTATAGTGAAAATTGCCCCAGACTGGCGCAGTTACCACTGTACTTGTCAATGCTGACTATTGTGGAGAATTGTGCCAAAGATACTGAGTTTGTGGGCACTGTGGATAAAAACAATATGGAGACTTGGCACATGCTTCAAATGTAGAAACATAGAAACTGATGGCCGATAAGGACCTCTAGGCCCATCTAGTCTGCCCGTGTTCCCTGCCTTTATTAGCAGCCACTGACCCTACTTGGTCATTGACATTAGCCTCTCCTTCCCACCTCTAGTGTTCCCTTATGCCTATACCATATATGTTTAAATACCACTACTGTACTTGCTTCCACCACCTCCTGGGGCAGGCCATTTCATGCATCCACTACTCTTTCCGTGAAATAAAACTTCCTCACATTACCCCTTATCCTGCCCCTTTTCAGTCTCATATCATGCCCCCTCATTCTAGTACTTCTCCTATACTGGAAGAAGCCACTCACTTGCACCTTGTTTATGCCTTTAAGATACTTGAAGGTTTCTATATGTCTCCCCGTTCTCTCCTCTCTTCCAGTGTATACACACTGCGGTCCCTTACTCTCTCTTCATATGTCTTCTGGTGCAAGCTCTGTACCATCTTAGTTGCCCTTCTCTGAACTACCTCTACCTTGTCTATGTCCTTACGAAGGTGCGGCCTCCAGAACTGTACACAGTATTCCAGATGCGGTCTCACCAGTATTTTGTAAAATAGTATCACCACATCCCTTCTTCTGCTAGTGATGCTCCTTCCTGTACACCCTAACATGCCACTGACCCTCCCAACCTCCTTTGTACTCTCCTAGGCCACCTTTAGGTCATCTGAGATGATAACCCCAGATCCCTTTCTTCCATGGTGACTGTCAGCAATTCCCCTGCCCCATCCTGTATCTCTCTCCAGAGTTTCTGCATCCCAGGTGCATGATTTTGCACTTCCTTCCATTGAACCACAGTTACCACACTTCCCATACAAAAAATAGGCCTAATGCTCAACTGACTTAAATCACTAATAATTAATAAATGTTCAACTATTCATTAGTTTTGCTTTGGTTGAAATTTTCACATGCAAATGAGTTAGTTGCTAACCCTTGTAGAACAACCAACTTCTTATTAATTCTTAATCCTTTCAATAGTTAGCCATCTATTAATCTGTCTCCTACTTAAGAATTAACTAATCCTTATTGAATATTAGTTTGCCATTTATTTATTATTAGTTGAGATGATGTAATGGCTAAGTTATTTTGAATTAACTCAGCTTGTTTAGCATTAGTTGATAATTACATCTGTTCCACATGTATAATGCAGTTATTGGTTAAGAATAACTACAGTAATTCTTCACTATTTCCTAAAATGCATTCTGCATCAAAATGACACAGAACTGTGCTACCCTCTGTCTACCAGTTATGCACTCAGTTGCAGTAGAGCGAGACCCTATTCCTGTGAATGATCTTGGGAGCTGGTAGACACAATTTGCTCCACAACATGCACTATATCTGGATTCACTGAAATAATTCTGCATCTGCAGGGGTTTGAGTGCTGTGGGTTCCCAGAACTTCAAATGAATTAAAATTGATGAAAAAGTGTAATTTTGTAGTGAAGGTTATAAACATAGAAGCTGTCAGCAGAAAAGGACATCCTGGCAACCTAGTCTGCCCTAAGGTCCCTGCCTACAGTGCCACTGTAGACCCTAAATGATCTCTGATCCCCCCTCCACAGCCTTGATACTAAGGTCCCTTTGTATCTATCCAATGCATGTTTGAAACCTGTTACCATTTCAGTACCCACCACCTCTGCTGGGAGGCTGTTCCAGGCATCTACCACCTTTTCTGTGAATAAATATTTCCTCACATCCCCTCTAAGGTTCCCCATTCCAGCTTCATATCATGCCCCCTTGTCCTTGAGCATCTTTTTCTGTGCAAAAAGTCACCCTCCTGTACTTTATTGATACCTGTGAGGTATTTGAATGTTTCTATCATATCTCCCCTTTCTCTTCTTTCCTTCAGTGAGTACATATTTAATTCTGAGTCTTTTCCCGTAGGGCTTCTCATGCAGGCCATTCATCATTTTGGTTGCTCTTCTTTGTATTGCCTGCACCTGATCTATGTCTGTGCTGAGATGGGGCCACCAAAACAGGACACAGTATTCCAGGTGTGGCCTCATCACTGATCTATAACATATAGATAGATATAGATATAGATATAGATATAGATATAGATATAGATATAGATATAGATATAGATATAGTTACAGCTATGCAATGCTTGTGAGGATAAAGTTTGTCAAATATTTTTGATACCCACAGGGTTGTCAGACCTAAAGTGAGAATAACATGTTTATCCTTACTCTAGGTCCCCATGCCATGACAAATTTATCCACACTGTAGTTTGTGGCTGGCTGGAGCAGACAGCATGAGCTGTCAGCTCCAGTAAATCACATTCACTTAAACACCTTTCACTTTCAAATCTGTTGGCAGCACAAGCAGTTTCAAAACCACCACTCGCTCGCACGCCTACTCCACCTAACAGTTTTACTTCTGTACTGCAGATACCGCTTTATTTTTCTGCTCAGAAAAGTGTTACATTTTTTATGTACAGGGATATTTATAACCCCCTTCTTTTACACCTCTTCTGCCATTCAAAATAACTGCAGCCGCTCTTACCTGTGCTTGTTTTCCCAAACCCCAATCCCTGAGCGTCACTCGCATTCTTCACTAGCTGCAAGCTCCCGTAGCCTGACTGCACTTTCCAGCCAGCTTTAAGCCATCACTGCCCAGCCAAATCCCTTAAAAGGCCACACACTGCCACATCCTCATATGCTTGCTCCCTGGAGACAATGACGTGCTGACGCACAGTATCACGTGCAAAAAAATAAACTACCACTCAGTTTCGGTGCTATGGCGCATTCGGCCATCTGAAAGAGATATAAAAACAAAGCAATTAAAAACCTAAAAAGGAAATAACTTACAAATGACAATGGCCTTGCACAGAAGAGATATGCCATAGCCAGGGAATATCCATGATATTCTTCCCTTATGTCCCTGGTCCTCTGACGTCATTCATGGCTCCACCACACATGATGTCATAAGGTCAAGCTACACTTGGTGAGATTATCATTGATATTTTCAGTCAGACCATGGCATATCCCATATAGCCTACAGAGGTTAGAATAACACGCTGTGAATGAGACTGGTACATTCAGCAGACCTGGGTTTGATTCCCACAGCCTCAACCTGCATGCTATGTGCACTAAGCAAGGCGCTTATCCTCTCCAATGCTCCTGGGTGGCCCCTGAAAACAGGCTTTGTGCCTAGTGGGCCTTACCTACTTACCAAAGAATACAAATATACATTTATATAGAGATATAAGAATACTAGGTCATGTGGTGCATTGGTAAAATACACCCAAAGAAGGGGTAAATCAGATTATAAAGGCAACTTTAAATTCAGTTGAACATCAAATTAGCATTGCACATAACTGCTGATGCATTCATTGATAAATGGAGCCAGCATCAGGCCTAGGTATTTATGTACTGTAAGTGAGGTGCTCTGTTCTTTGTAAGGGAATGTGTTATGCACCCCCTGCTGGCCAACGATTCATCATTACCCTTCTGTCAACAGAAAAGGCAAATGCATTCTTTGACATTAAAGCAGACCTGTGACTACCTTTTGCATGTGCTATAAAGGTGATGTCCTTACAAATATGGCAATAATATAAAAACAAAAATATAATGATTTCCTTTTGGGTGAATATAAGAATTTTGCTACAGACCAAAACTGTGGCAAAATTGTACCTCAGTTTTACCTTATGACTTTATTGTAAAAGTATAACCTTGGAGTCAAAAATAGGGTCTGTAAAAGGTAAGATATTTGGTTTGGTGAGCCTGATATTCAAACTCATCTTCAGGTGGCATTTTACTCAATACCTAGTCAGCCTGACTGTGTTCCCAATTAAATCAACCTAGCTACCAATAACAATCTCAGTGCTCTGACTCTCCCACTGTTCCAGTCCCTTGGTAACTGTTAGTCTGACTTACCTGAGACTGGCATGCTGATAAGTTTGTTGGTGAAGATGGTTAGCTTACTGGTTTCTGGCATTGGCATAGTTTCTGGCAGGCAGGACAGTTTGCTAACTGGCAGGATGGTTAGCTTAATGCTTTCTGCTGGAAAGTAGGAACAATGATTAGACCCTGTGCTACTATGCCCACTGCAGAAGGCCATTCTGGTGGCAAGGGGCCTTCTAGTGAGGGTTGATCTGGCAGTAAGGTGGGTGCTCCAGACAATGAGTAGTCAACTCGGATCTCAGTTTAGGCATTCTGTCCCACACAATGGTCATTCTCACCCTAGGATGGGCACAAACAGTGGGTATTCTGGCACAGTGGTGTGAATTCTGGCCCTAAGGTGGTCAATGAGGCACAGAAGATGGGAATTCCAGCCCTAAAGTATACACTGAGGAACAGAAGGTGAGCATTATGGCCCTGGGGCATTTATACTTGCCCAAGGGTGGACACTGAGGCACATCAGGAGAGCACGCCAGCCCCATGCTGGGCATTATATCCCTAGAGAATGCACTGAGGCATAGACAGCAGGCATTTCAGCCCCAGGATGGATTTTCTGACCCCAGGGTAGTCATTCAGGCTTAAACAGGTGACATTCCTGCCCTAAGGTTGTCATTCTAGCCCTAGGGTGGGCAGTTTGACCCTAGAGTTAACACTAAAGTAAAAATTGTGGGCATTCTTACTCTAGGATTGGTGCAGTTGACTGGGGAGGACAACCTGCTCTGGGATCTGGAAGGAAAGCCCAGGTGAATGAAGGCTGGTCGGGAGGGTGGCTGGTTCAGGGCTCTGGGGTGTTCCAGGTGAAATAAGGCTGGTCACAAGGCATAAAATAAGTGGGTTTGCATAGCAATTTGCTACCCCCAAAAATGTGATTTCCTAATCAAGTGCAGCCTTGATTAGCAGAAGTTGCTAATGAACTGATTCGCCACATTGTAAACATTTCCAAACTGCAGTATTTTTTTCCTGCAGTTGTGGTACAAGGCACAGAACTGATGCAGTTTATCTCACAATTTGACACTTTTCCCAAAACCGCACTCTGCTGAACTGTATCCTGCAGATAAAAATAGCCATTGTGTGAAACTGCTTCTCAAACCTGGCTGGTTGCTAATCAAAATTTTTTTGATTAGCAAATACTGCTAATCAGGTTTCCAAAACAAATTTATGCCTTTGATCAGATGGAGAGGAAAGTCTAGTCTGGGATCTGGAAGAATGGTCCAGTTGCTGGAAGGAAGGTCAGCTAGAGGTGCTAGGCCAGTCCAGATGCTGGTAGGTCATTCCTGCTGATGGAAAGCTGGCCATCTGGGAAGAGCAGGCTGGACTGAGACCTGCAAGGGTGGTCCATATGTAGAAAGGCTGCTCAGATGAGAGGCTGGTCCAGGGCTGGGTGAGTCAGGTGCTGCGTGAAGGTCAGCTAGGGGTAGGAGGCTGGTTTAGGGACTGGAAGGGTGGCACTGCTGCCAAGAGGCTGGTCAGCTGGCAAGGGGAGGCTGGTCTGGGGCCTGGAAGAATGGTCCAGGTGCAGAGAGGGCAGGTCAGCTGGGGAGAAGATACTGGTCAAGTGGGTGGAACAATGGTCCATTTGCTGAGAGGAAAGTCGCTAGGTCAAGGGATTGGAAGAGTGGTGGTGCTGCTGCTGGGAAGCTGGTCTGGGGTTTGGAAAGGTGATCCAGGTGATGAGAAGCTGGTCTCCTGGGGAGGAGAGGTTGGTCCAGTGATTGGAAGAATGATCAGCTGGGGTCAGAGGCTGGTCCAGGGGATAAAAGGGGGATCCAAGTAGACCCTATCCTTGGCTTAGAAGCTCTGTTTACCCCTGAAACTTGTCTAATAAACTATTTCCCAGGTGGCATTACCAAAGTTAAGAGGGCACATATGACGCTTATCTCTGCAATAGCTAAATTGATAATCATGAGGCATTGGGCCAGAGATAAGCTTCTCACTATGATGGAGTGGTATAGAGAGAGCATCCTGGCTTTGCAACTGGAAAGGCATATAGCTTCCATGCAAGGCAGAGTTAATGCCTACTCATCTCTCTGGAGTACCCTTGAGGCGCTCCTGATAGCCTGGAAGCCTTGACGACTGAATCCACCCCAGGAGTGGCAAACTAATGGTAAATAAAGTGTGTAGTCGGGGGAGGGTGGGATTGAGTTTGTTGTTTTGATTACTTGACTTAATGTACCTTGTACTTGACATCTATGTGATTGTTCGGTATTGTTACTTATTGTTAAACTAATAAAACTGGTTTAATTACAAAAAAAAAAAGGGGGATCCAGCTGCTTGGAAGGTGGTGATTGGAAACCATAGACTGGACCAGGTGCTGGAATGATGGCCTAGGTGATGGAAAGGTGGTTTGCTAAGGGTTGCAGGATGGTCCAGGGCCTAGAAGGGTGCTCCAACTACTGGGAGGCAGATCTGCTTCCTTTTATTTTTTGTTTTGTTTATTTGTTTAACCAGGAGAGACACACCAAGCTGAAAGCTTGCTTACAGGTGTGACCTGGGAGCACAAGGAAATTAAGTGACTTACTCAGGGTCACACAGTATGCAAGTGGGGGCTGTGGGATTCAAACGCAGGTCTCCAGGTTTGCAGCTCAGAGCCTTAAACCACTGCGCTATACTACCTTCTGCTTAGATGGGAAGTTGTTCTTGTGGCTGGCAGGGTGGTCCTACTGCTATAAGGCTGTTCAGGTGGGGAGGAAAGGCTGATCCAGGGCCTGGAAAGGTGGTCCAAAGGCAGGGAGACTGGTTGGCTGAGCAGCAGGGGCTGGTCTGGGGGCAGTAACAGTGGTCCAATTGCAGGGAGGAAGGACAACTAGAGGTGGGAGGCTGGTCTGGGAGTTGAAAGGATAGCTGACTGTGGGTTGGGGGTTGGTCCCATGGCTGAAAGTATGTCCCAGTTGCTGGGAGAGTGGTTAGCTGGGAATAGTAGGCTGGTCCAATGGCTGGAATGGTGGTCTGGGTACCTGGAGGTTGTCTGCTGTGAGTCTAAGGCTGATCTGGATGCTAAATGGGTGTAGATGGTACAGGGTTGATGGTCAAAAGGGGTGGGGCTGGTTCAGCGGTCAAGCCCCTTTAAAAGACTTTGGAGGGTCTCACACCCTCCATTAACCCCTAGGTGAAATCCAGACTAGCCTGACCATGCAAGTTGCACCTCATCCTGGTGTTTCAGCCAGACTAGTCTGTTTGGGGTTCACCATTTTGGTCCAGAGTCTGGCAGGCTGGATTTCACCATACCCATATTTAGCATTGTGTGACTAGAAATTGTCACACCTGGCTTACTCGATGAGGATTACTTAATGTCTTTTACGAGAGTTTCCGTAGGATGGGCTAGGCGGAGTGAATCTTGAGACCTGAATTATAAACATAATCCCAATTTTTAGCCATGGGCCAGAGAAGCCTCAGGGGCATGATGAAGACAGCACCCTCAGATTATTGGGGAGGGCCTTGCCTTCCCAGCTCTAACAGTGGCTCATGGACAGGTGTCAAGAAGACATCCAACATCACAGGGGGTGATCTGACATCAGTCCTTCATCCTTAATGGTTTAGTCCATTAAAGAAGGAAGGGATTAAAAAAGTAGAGATTATAATGGAGATGGCTGGGGTGGATGGCATCCATGCTCCCCAATTGTGCCTGTCCCAGCTCTGGTAACCCTACTGCCCTCCTGCCCCATCCCAACACCACCACCACACTGGATTCTGGAGAGGTATACTCACTGTGGCAGTGAAGCTTCAGGAATATTTGCAAAGCCCTTGCATCGGGTGGAGAGGTGTCAGGGTAGTAGTGGATACAGACTGAATTTGTAGGGCTACCCCAAAGGATAACAAGTTTCAAATATTAAAAAAAATAAAACAAAAAGTGTCCTGTGGAGTGTAAAAGGGTTCAGAGCCAAATCCAGCACCAATGTGTCTCACCATCACCTCCAGCAGCATGCTGGTCCAGAGGCCAGAAAACTAGCACTTGGACTCACATACCACTGTAGTTGCCAGAAATCCACCATGCTGGGTCTGAATAAATCCTTTTAAAATGCATTTTAATTGTATCTTTTATTGCTGTACTGTAACCAGTGGTTGGCTGGGGTTCGGTAAAATCCATGGGTTATGACAGCATAGGTCCACCCTAATCAACCAGTGCCTGACTGCTGAGCTAGTTAAAGTCTCTCTATTACTGAGTGGTTCTTCCTCCCTAACTCAGTCTGCACCTGCTAAGCTAATTTGTTTCTCTGGTATCTGGTGGTCCCCCTCCCTCACCCAATCCACAACTATTTTCACCAGTGTCTGGCACTCCTGCCCCTGTGAGGTAGCCCCCTGCCCCCCCATGCTCATCTCCCTGGCTTTCTGGCCATCATCTGCCCCACATATGTCCAGAATTACTATTATAAAGTGTTCTATAGTGATACAGGATGTGGTCTGACAGTAGCTATGTCAGTATACAGTTAGAGAAAGAGAGGTTAGAGAAAGACGAAGACAAAGCAGAACTGCTAAACAAATTCTGCTCAGTCTTCACAATAGAAGACTGCAATAAAGGATCTCCACTAGGTGAGACAGAGCATATTAGTGGAAGGGCAGATTCGTGTCCAGCTACAAGGGAGAGGGTCCTAGAAGAGCTAAGTAAACTTAGGGTGGATAAAGCCATGGGGCCAGATGGCATCCAACCTAGAGTACTAAAAGAGCTTAGGGAAGAAATTGCTTCACCTCTAGCTGAGCTATTCAATAATTCACTGGATAGTGGCAAAGTACCACAAGACTGGAAAAGGGCAACAGTAGTGCCCTTGCACAAAAGTGGAAGCAAGGAAGAGGCAGGAAGCTAATAATTAGCCCAGTCAGCCTGACCTCTGTAGTGGGGAAAATTATGGAGTCATTGCTAAAGGAAAGAATAGCAGATTACCTTAACAAGCAGCATGGCTTTACAGCAGGGTGCTTGTGCCAAACCAACATGATTGATTTCTTTGATTGGGTTACAAAAACAGTAGATCAGGGTGGGGCGGCGGACATGGTATACCTGGACTTCAGCAAAGCCTTTGACACTGTTTCCCACAAGACACTAGCTAATAAACTGAAACACACAGGCATCAATCAAAAGATAATCAGCTGGATTGAAAACTGGCTTCAGCATGGGACCCAAAGAGTTTTGGTCAATGAGTCACTATCAAGGGAGGGCAGAGTGACTAGTGGCATTCTTCAGGGGTCAGTGCTAGGTCCAGTCGTCTTCAACATATTTATCAGCGACATCACTGATGGACTGGAAGGGAAGGTTTTTATTTATTTATTTATTTATTTGCATCTCAGATTAACACTTTTGAGCTACAAGCTCATTTACAAAGGTTCCACGTCACAGAGTACAAAGCAGATACACAGAGAGCAATGTTTCAGAACTTTTTACAACAGGGTTACAAAAAACTTCAACAACATAGAGCATTCAGATTTGTGATGCTGTAATAAGCTGTAACACTAAAAATATGAGTGGGAGGTAAGGGGTAGTGAGAATAGGGAGGAAGGAAAGCAGAGGTAGAGAAGGCAGGAACTGGGTTGCAGGTAGAAGTGAGTGGGTGGAAAAGAAGGCAGTTAGTGGAGGATAGTCATTTAAAGAGTCACCCAGATGAGTCTTGTCAAAGTAGGGGAGAAGGTTGGGAGGGGCCACAGGGGTGGTTAGGGGTGGGTGGGGTGAGAGGTGAGGCACAAAGGGGGAGGGGATTATGGAGGCCTAAGGGAGGGGGAGGATTTAGGTTGGAAGGGGTATGGTAGGCATAGGCAGTAGGGGCAAAGTTGAATGTAAGAGGTAGGTAAGGAGTGGGATAGTAAGGTGTGGAATAGTGTGAGGCTGGGAAAAGGGGGGAGGAGTGAAAGAAAGGAGATGTAGAAAGTGCTGGTGCTGGAAGGTAGGGAAGTAGGGGACTAAGTGCTGGTGTTGGATATTGCCAAAGGGGGTATGTTGCCATGGGAGGTGATATGTGGCCATAGAAGAGGGTGAAAATATGAGCTAGGTATTACAGTCGCACGTACTAGAGGCAATCAGTTGATCCCAAAGCTGAGATTTGAATTGACCAATTCTTTGCACAGCTTGCAGGTTTGCCTGTTCATAGATGATAATGAAGCTCTGCTACAGGGTGGACATACAGGAGGGAGCCTCAGTTATGAAAGCTGATCTCAAAAAACTGGAAGAATGGTGCAGGACTTGGCAGTTAAAGTTTAATGCCAGGAAGTATAAGGTAATGCACCTGGGAAAATGGAACCCAGGGAAAAAATACATACTAGAAGGGCATCAATTAGAGGAGACAAAGATGGAATGGGATCTAGGCATAATTATTTCAGATGACTTAAAGCAGTGGTGTGCAAATCCTATTGCCCCCTGTCCGGGGCAAGTAAGTTTCCTTGAAGGGCAAGTACAAAAAGAGAGCTGATTTCATTGTAATGAATAAAGGCATGTGAAAATTCAGCTACAGTCATGGCTGGACAAATCCTAAAAGTTTTGATTTTAACACCCCTGCTTAAAGGTAGGAAAACTATGTGAACAAGCTGCACTGAGGTCAGTGGTACCCTCGGATGCATAGGCAGGGGTATTACAAGCAGAAAACAGGAGGTAATAATGCCATTCTACAGATCCTTGGTGAGGCCACACCTGGAATACTGCATCCAGTTCTGGAGGCCTCACCTGAAAAAGAACATTGATCATTTAGAGACAGTACAGAGAAGGGCTACAAACATGGTGCAGGGACTGCACCATGAGCTATATGAAACAAGACTCGAGTGCACCCTTCATTAGGGTGCCAGGATTTAAAATTGCAGATTGCATTACATGCGGAGGGTTGTGCCCCCTGCACCCCCCATGCCCTCCCTAACTAAAGATTCCAACTCCGAGGGGGCAGATCTCTGGGAGGGGGTGGCAAATTTGGCGATTTTGCACCCTAATGATGGGCGCACTCGGACTGGCACACAGATGGCTGGCAGTGGAATTTATTCTCTCTAGAGAAGATATGGAGGGACATGATAGAAACATTTAAATACATCAGGAGGATTTAACACAATTCAGAAGGGAAAACAGGGCAGCATGTACAAGAGGGCACAACTTGTGTCTGGTGGGAGGTAGGTTTAAAAGCAAGTATAGGAAGTACTTTTTTACAGAGAGCATGATAGACCCATGGAACAGCCTGCTGCTAGAAGTGGTAGCATCAAAGACAGTAAGAGAATTCAAACTAATATGGGAGAAGCATTATGGGCAGCTTAGGAAGAAAAATAACTGGGGGTGGGTAACCACCATGGACAAACTAGATGGATCACATGGTCTCCATTTGCCAACTCCTTTCTTATGTTTTTATGCATCTGTGTATGTGTGTGGACTAAGTTGTATGTCAGCAAAGCTTACTGTCAGACCCATAACTCTGACATGGTACACTCTTTTGTCCCTAGACTTGCATGGTACCTTTCAAACCAGCCCCTCAAGGTCACATTGGTGGTTGTTGTTCAAACACTAACCGTGCATGTCTTCATTATGCAAACAACTAATCCAAATGTCAGTGGCAGCATATTGTCTGTGCACCTACTAACATGGATTGTAGCTGCAAAAGAGGTGTGAATATAGCATAACACCAGGTGCATGGTTTGTATGACAAGATCCATGCAGCAGGCACCTGGCACTGTTGCCATAGTCATTAACACAACCCCCAAAGACTTGTACCTTTGTGCATGCTTTCTGTGAATGTCTAGTCTGAATTTTATTGTACCTCTGTGGTCTAACCTGGTGGTCGAGTGGTCCTATATCAATCAATGGCACTTGTTTCATTTCTGGTATGCAGAGGATACTCCCTCCATAGCTCTGTTGCTGAGCATTTCAATGTTCAGTGATCCATGTGAACCAAATAACTGTTCCTCTTGCATTAATGGATGTTCTGTCTTGCAAGGTAGGAAATCACTGTAAAAGTACTTGTAGTACTTCTTGTGGTCATAGGACCTCTGTGCCTTGTGTACTGGATGGTGACGGTACTGTGGAGACATTGTGCAGGGCACATCATGGACTTGCATGCAGCACTGTTAATCATAGGCCTTACCCTGCCCCTTTTCATGGGCTGTTACACTGACCTGTGGAATAGTACAAGTAAAGACCAGATAGCCATTTGTGTATTTTTTTTTTTTACTTACTCTTTTTGCCTCCTTCTGTCGCCACGGCTGCCCCTTTCATCGGGGTCCCACAAAGTGACGCGGGCTGTGCTGGGAGGACCTGAGGATGTCTGCCCCTATTGAAGTGCCCCGCTCCTGGAATTCATGCAGCCTGGATGACCCCATGGGTGGGGTGGAGGGGGCTCCCCTTCCCCCTTCAAAACCTCAGATGAAGCAGACACTTGGGGCTGTTCATCTGGCTCCCCCCATCACTGTTGCAGGGGCCCATCTCCTGGCACAGCCAGGAGGTATTTCCAGGTTTTTATGGTCCCCCACCCCTCATAGATGTCAGCAGATGAGGAGGGCCAATGAGACAAAGGCACACAGAGATGTACCTTTGCTCAGATCTTTGGCCTACATCTGCCCCTCCTTGCATCTCTGCCTCCTTTGCTGTACCTCCACCCGTGGTCACCCAGGTGGAGGTGTTGCAGTGAGGACTGCAGTCCACCTTCCCCGGAGAAGGAGAGCGACCATACGGGTGCTCAATCCCTCTTCTCCCAGCTGGCCCTCCAGCAACTCAAGCTTGCTACCAAATCCAGGTCACTGATGTAGTGAGCGGCAGTGCTACTGCTGCATCGGCAGGCCAGCTGCCATTTGTTTTCATAAAAGGGGTGGAACACATGGGTCATGTAAAAGACGTGATGGTCTCCATTAGTGTGGACACCCACTGATTTGAGAGATGGTGGACATACTGTAGCTCCACTTTGGGTGGGTAGTCCAGTCCCACTGTGGCCATTCTGGCTGGTAGGCATTCTGATACCCAGGGTGGTCAGTCCTCCACTATGAGTGGGCATTCTGGCTACCAGGGTGGTTATTGAGACACATTGGGTGGGCATTCCAGCCATCAGGGTGGACATTCTGGCCCCAGTGTGGCCAGTCCATCCATATGGTGGGGACAGAAATACAGAGGATGGTCATTCAAGTACTCAGGTTGGACACTCTGAGGAAAGGAGACTGGTATTATGGCTGGAAGGGTGGTCTGCCGGGGGAATGGAGGGTGGTCCTAGAAAGACTGTCCAGCTGCAGGGAGGGTAGTCTGCTGGGGATCAGAGGCTGGAATGGTGATTTAGCTGCTGGGAGTATGACGTACTGGAGGTCGGGGCTAGTTTGGTGGCTACAAGTGTCTGGAAGGTGCAGTGTGGGCTGTTCAACGGTGGAATGCTGGTCTGGAGGTCAGGCACCTTTTAAGCACTTTGGAGGGTCTCCATGATCTTCATTAACTTAGTGCTGAAATCTAGAACAGCTGGAATGGCCAGACCATGCATGTTGTGCCACTCCGGCTGGTCTGTCCAAACTAGGAAATTCAGTTTTTACCATGTGATCTGGTCCTGCTTTCACTAATACCCCTGGCACAGAAACAAATAAACTAAAGCATTACTTATTATCACCGTTGGTGATACAAAATGAAACCATTGTTTAAAATGCACACACACACAAACACACGCACACACATACACACACACACTCTTAATGTCAGTTTATTTTATTGATGGTTAATGTGTAGCCCCCCCCCCACACACACACACCTTTTCTTATGCATTGGCAGCAGCATAAACAAAATGATATATTCAACTTCAGTGATCCAGTACACTACCCGCCTCCCCCGGCTAAGTCATGCTTTCAGGGTAACATTATGGTTAAAGAGATTAACCAAGATAATACAATTAGCCCCTGCACCATACCTATATCGGTGCTTTGCCACCAGAAGATCCATACAGAGTTAAGATGTCCATGAAGTTTGAAGTAATTAAAAAACTACATCACTCGTAAAATTGCATAAACCGGGTCCCAAGGACTTCCCGTTTTTTTGCTGTTGCCCATGCTCTGCGCCCATGCTCACTAGCGTGATGACGAGTTGCCAGTGACAGAACGGGGGCATGCTCCATTATATGCAATGGGTGGCAGCCTTTCCATCTGATATAATGGCCACTTGGCAATGAATTGTGGGCAGCGTTCGACTAACAAGGCCCTTGTTAGTCGACCGATGCCCACGTTTCATTGCCAAGTGGCCATTATATAATTTAAAACAGATGGAAAAGCTGCCACCCATTGCATATAATGGAACACTCCCCTGCGCGCTTCCTGGCATCTCGTCATCATGCTAGTGAGCACGGAGGTGGAGCGTGGGTGGCAGCAAAAAGCCAGTAAGTTCTTGGGACCCAGTTTATGCAATTTTACAAGCAATGTAGGTTTTTAATTACTTCAGACTTCACGGACATCTTAACTTTATATGGATCCTCTGGTGGCAAGGCATCGATAGGTATGGTGCAGGGGCATATCATTGTAGATCTCTTTAAGCAGGTGGCACATCCACATCTAGGACAGAAGGTCATATTTTCTAGTCCTGCAAAGGGTTGGGATCATACCATAAATGCCACCAGCACCCAAGTGCAGTACTGGGGGATGATGTATTGTTGGGATGTGGCATCCTTCGATTGAGGCATTAAACTCCAGTCCCATCCTCCCACGTCTAGGGCTATGGTGCGTGTCTGGGTGGAAGTAGAAGAACCAAAGGCACTTTCACAAGAGATGAGGATTTTCCACAGTGTCCTGACCTACATTCCTGTTCCCGTGAAACTGTCTCATGCAACTGTCTGATGCTGTGTGCAGGTGTTGGTGTGTGAACTGGCTGCCACTACACATTTATAGTCACCACACTACCAGTCTCTCATCACCTGTAAAGTGCTTTGAGATAAGAATGTGTATCAAAAGCAATGTATACAGTAAACAATTGTTTACACACGGTAGCTGCAACATAAACAAAATGATGCCCCCTCAGCACACTGGCAGCAACATTAATAAAATGATGTGTTTGAATTCAGTGATCCAAAGCACCCCCAACCCTTTACATATGCTAGATGCAATATAAGCAAAATTATATATTCAAATTCAATATACCAAACACTAATTACTTGTTTAGGAGCACTATCCACCTTTTTAAGCATGTTCCTATAAAGACTGCACAACGAAATGCTGGACATGCAGGTCCACAACTGAACACTCAGCAGTCTTTTTGCAGCACGTCGGCATCTTGGCAGAGTAGTGTGTCAGACCACAACTGAACATTCCACCCCTACTCATTTTCAGATACACTGGACTTTGAGCAGAGCAGCATTCTGGCAAGCTGGAATGAGCCAAAACCACTGCAGCATCTTCCGAGTCTGAGTATGAAGCATGTGATGCCCTTCTCATAGACACGCTTGCACTAGTGTCACGAAGAAGAATGCTGCTGGTGTGCAAAGCAAGACAGGCATACTGAACACCCCTCTCCTTTTTATGTTGCTTGTGCGCATGCGCAAGAAACATGTTGCAGCAGCTTGCTGCAGAAGCAGGTTGTGGAGGTGCGGCACGGTTGTGGCCAATGCCCCCACTGCCTTTGGAGGCTTGGCCCACATTCCCCAATGGGGTGGCACGCTGCTGCTGACACTAGTTCAGCCAGTGTGCCACCACCTTAAAACATTTTTTAGCTGCAGCAATCAGGGGCCACCTCATCACTGCAGCGTCATCTGCTATTGCTCAGGCTGGAACAGTTTGCAACTTTTATTCCTGCGCCTGTGTTGCACCAAGAGTATGTCAGTGGGAGCACAGTAAAGCATGTTCCTTACTGTTGGGGTAGTCTGGGTAGTAGTGCAAACAAGCTCATGTGGGCACCTGCCTGCTAGCAGCTGAGAGGGACTACGGACAGAGAAGAGTCCGGCAGCAGTGAACCAAGGTACCCAAACCTGATCAGCTGTAGGGAAGTGTGTGAAAACAATCTGGTGTGGTAGTGGGAGTCACTGAAGTTAAGTTTTCTCTAGGGTTGCCACTTTTCTGGTTTTTGACTGGATAATCCGTTTTTTTGGGTCCTTATCCAGTCATCCGGTTTTGGGGCCTTTTGAGTGCTCATATACTCTTAAAACCGATGTATCAAATCATTCACTGTTTTGGCTACATTGCATGCCCAGGTTATAAAGAGGTTCTGATGTCACAGTCATTCAGACCTGCCTTTGTTTGTAAAACTAGTCTGTCTGGGAGGTGTAAGGCCATTAAGATAATTAGCAGTAAATTAACCTAATCTTTTCCACTCTGAATTTTAAGTATGTTTTTTACTGCTATGACCCCAAACAGCTTTTACACCTTTATGTACTCTCATGTGATTCTTTTTGTTTGTGCTATATTCTGGTATGTTTTAGACCCATTTTTGTTAAATTTATAATCTAACTTTTATTGCCTTTATCACTACATTTGCTCTTATTTTTTTATATTACCTGAACGTTCCATGATATTAGCTACACTTTTACAGGTCATTCAGATAAACTGCATGGAATGGTGTATCTGAAATTGTGGAATGTCTTAGAAATATGAAACGAAACAGCAATAGCTGCTAATGTAAAGGGGTGCAGTATTAAGGGTACCACAAGCATCGATAGTTAAGTTATCGACAATTGGTGAAAGCATCAGAATGCATGACTGACATGGAAAGGAAAATGGGAGAGTGTTTGACAGAGGGCTGAGCAATAAGCTGTGGATGAGCTTGACACATCCAGCAGGCCTGAGTTTGATTCCCACTTACATACTATGTGACCCTGAGCAAGTCACTTAACCTTACTGTGCTCCTGGGTCACTCCTGTAAAATAGGCTATTTGGCCTATGGGAGTTAACCTGGTTGCCAACGAATAAATATAAATAACTGAATAAATAAATCAAATAACAGTATAAAAATGATTTCCTATCACTAGTAATGTCAATTCCAACATTACAACTGGCTTTGGAGGAGGAGTGATATACTCGCCAGTCAAAAAAGGGGGGTGGAGCCAGAGACGGAGTTTGGGGTGTGGTTTAGCATCTGTTTTTTACCTCATCCAAAGGTGGTGACCCTAGTTTGCTCAGCAAATGAGGTGGGTGTAAGCGGGGTGGATGGGACTGTCAGGAGGTGTAATACATGCAGCTCGAATGTCTAATCACAATTTAATGCAGGTTTGCTTCTATTAAACTTTCTGTACATCATGATTTGGAACGTGCTGCAGCAGAATAATGTATTGTTTTAATCTGGATGTTTGCTGCTGATCTTACTGTGGGGCGGTATGGCCAGAGTAAGCAGCAAAATTTAACTGTGTGCAGCATCATCTGCAGTGATGTCCGTGGGAGTGACATGGGGGGAGGGTTATGTTCAGGATACACTGTCCCACTTTTAGGCCTTGGAAAGTTGGTAGCTTTAGATTGAAAGCACTCGTACACTTGTTCATAGTTAAACCAGCTGATCATGTGACCCACTGGATGTATGTGCTGGAAATAACCACTGGGCTTTGTTTTAGGGGAGAACAGCTAGGCTGTAATTGGTTAAAAGATGAGGCCCAGTGGCCTGGGATCGGGTCCCAAAAGGGACCCTCTGGACTGGGCCTAGGTACAAGGGGAGATGCATAAGGCAGGGTTTGGGTGCAGGAGAGGACCCACTAGGATGGGCTTGGGCACAGAACAGGAAGTAAGTAGGCTGGGCTTGTGTACAAGAGGCTGACCCAGAGGAGTGGACATGAGAGCAGGAGGAACTCAATGGACTCAGCTTGTTTTTATGAGGGGGCCCAGGGGGCTGGGTTTGGTTGCATACAGAGTTCCCAGAGGGCAGGGCTTAGTTGTAGGAGGGGAACCAGAAGGCTGGGCATGTGTGAAGGAAGATTCATAAATTTATAGACATGTGATAGCAGAAAAGGGCCTTCCTGGCCCATTGAGCCTGCCCATTCCCTCCCTCTACCTGTCACCTCCCCTTGACAACCTTTTGTGTTTGTCCCAGGCTTTCTTGAATCCCTCCACTGTACTGGCACTCACTACCTCCCCCAGCAGTCTGTTCCAGGGCTTAGCCACTCTCTCTTTGAAGTAATACTTCCTAACATTTCCCTTAAACCTTCCCCTTCCACCTTCAGTCCATGCCCCCTAGTTCTTAGAAACATAGAAACATAGAATTTGATGGCAGATAAGGACCGCTTGGCCCACCCAGTCTGCCCATTTCCCTACCTACTGGATAAGCTGCAGATCCTAGTTAACCAGCAGCCTACTTCTTCCTACCCCCAACCCCTAGAATTGCCTTATGACTGTCCCATGCATGCTTGAATTCCACCACTGTTTTCACTCCACAACCTCCTCCGAAGGCCATTCCATGCATCCACAACCCTCACTGTGAAAATACTCCTTAAATTACCTCTGAGCCGCCCCACCATCTTCAAATTGTGCCCTTGTTCTTGCACACCTCCTTTTTTTGGAAGATGCTACCCTCTTGGACTTTGTTGATTCCCTTGAGGTACTTGAAGTTTCTATCATGCCCCTCCTTTCTCGAGGCTATACATATTAAGCCCTTAAGTCTCTTCATATGTCTTCCCGTGCAGACCCTGCACCATTTTAGTTGCCCTCCTCTGACAACTTCCATCCTGTCTATGTCTTTGCAGAGATTGGGTCTCCAGAACTGCACGCAGTACTCAGATGGGGTCTCACCAGCTGTCTTTACAGAGGATAATAACTTCTTGTTTTCTACTGGTGATGCCTTTCCTATGCATCCCAGTATCCCCAGCCCTCCTCGCTGCCCTCTCACATTGCTTGCCCACCTTTAGGTCATCTGATATGACTACCCCAGGTCCTTTCCATTTTTGTTGTTGTTAGTATCTCACCCCCATTGTGTACTCTTCCCTGGGTTTTGTTTCCCAGGTGCATTATCTTGCACTTCTTAGCATTGAATCTAAGCTGCCATACATTTGACCATTCCTCTAACCTTGCCAAGTCCCTTCTCATCCTTTCCACCCCACCTTGTGATCAACTCTATTGCAGATCTTTGTGTCATCTGCAAAGAGACATACCTTTTCCTTCCAGTCCTCTGCAATGTGCTTATAAAGACATTGAAGAGGACCGGTCTAATACTGAACCCTGCGGTACCCCACTAGTAACCCCTTTCTTCAGAGTGGACTCCATTTACTATTACTCTTGTGTCCTATTCTCCAGCCAATTCTTTACCCAGGCTGTCATCTTGGGACCCACCCCAGGCTAGCTAACTTGTATACTAATCTTTTGTGTGGGACTGTGTCAAATGCCTTGCTAAAGTCTAGGTAGGCCATGTCCACAGCCCCTCCCTGATCTACTACTTTGGTCACCCAGTCAAAGAAATCTATCAGATTCATCTGGCATGACCTTCCCGCTGTGAATCCATGCTGCCTTGGGTCCTGTGCCCCTCTGGCCTCTAGATACTAGACAGTTATTTCCTTCAGAAGTGATTCCTTCGTTTTCCCTATCACTGAGGTTAAACTAACAGGTCTGTAGTTTCCTGCTTCTGCCTTGCTCCCATTTTTGTGAAGGGGAATCACATCTGCCCTTTCCAGTCCTCGGGCACCACCCCATCCTCCCATGATTTGTTAAAGAGGGTAGTCAGTGGTGTCACTAGTTCTACCCTTAGTTCTTTTAGAATTCTGGGATGAATCCCGTCAGGCCCCATTGCTTTGTCCACCTTCAGTTTTAAGAGTTCTTTCAGAACCCTTTCTTCTGTAAATGGGCTGGTATCAACTTCTGTATCCAGAGTGTTTCTACTGTTTGTTTTAGGTACCTCCCCCTCTTCATTTGTAAATACTGAGCAAAAATATTTGTTTAGTATCTCTGCCTTTTCACAGTCACCCTCTGCCCACCTCCCTCCGCTTTATTAAGCCTCACTATCCCTCCCTTGGTCTTCCTTCGCTCCCTGATGTACATATAAAAGGTTTTATCCCCCTTCTTAACTGAGTTGGCTATCTTTTCCTCGGTTTGGGCCTTTGCTGTTCTGACTGCCTTCCCAGCTTCCTTTTGCTTTAACTGATACAGTTCTCTGTCCTGCTCCTTCTGTGATTCCTTGTACTTCCCGAATGCTTTCTTTTTCTCTTGCAAATAAGCTCTTCCCCACTTTATTTATCCCCTTCACATACCCAAATGTTTCAATCATGTCCCCTCTTTTCCTTCTTATCTCCAGAAGCTACAAATCCAGTTCCCTCAACTTCTCCTTACATGCCATTCCTCTTAGCCCATGCACCATTTTAGTGGCCCTTCTCTGCACCCTTTCCATGCCATCTGTGTCCTTTCTTAGATAGGCTGTCCAGAACTATACCCCTTACTCAATGTGTGGCCACATCATGGAACTGTAGAGTGGCATCAGCACTTCCCAACTTCTGCTGGTTATCCCAATCCCTATGCAAGCCAGCATCCTGTTAGTCTTGCCCACTGCTTTACTGCACTGGGTCCCCACCTTAAGGTTATTTGCAATTATAATCCCTAGATCCTTCTCCTTCCTGGTTGTTGCCATTTTCTCCTCCCACCTCAGTGTGCATGTGGTATTTGGATTCCTCCTCTCCAAGTGCATCACTTTGCATTTCCTGGCATTGAATTTCAGCTGCCATGCTTCCGACCACTCTTCCAGTAACCTTATATCATTCTTCATTGTCTCCACCCCCCCCAGGTGTCCACCCTGTTACTGAGTTTTGTGTCATCTGTGAAAAGTCAGACATTCCCATGAAGCCCCTCTGCTATGTTGCCGACGTAGATGTTAAACAGAATGGGCCCCAGCACCGACTCCTGAGGGACCCCACTCAACACCCCAGTCTCCCCAGAGTGCACCTCATTTGACCACCACCCTCTGGCTCCTCCCCATCAGCCAGCTCTCCACCCATCTTACTATTTTCTGCCCCACCCTTAGACTCCCCAACTTATTAACCAGCCTTCTGTGGGGCACCATGTCAAAGGCTTTCCCAAAATCCAGGTAGGCCATGTCCATTGCCCCACCCTGATCAACCACCCTCATCACCTCGTCAAAGAATTCGATCAAGTTTGTCTGGCATGACCATCCCCAAGTGAAGCTATGCTGCCAAATGTCTAACTATCCTTTGTTTCAATATTGCCTCCATTACGTTACCCACTACCGATGTGAGACTGACCGGATGATAATTGCCCACTTCCTCCCTGCTGCCACTTTTATGAATTGGCACCACATCTGCCTTCTTCCACTCTTCCAGTACCCACCCTGTATCCAGTGACAAGTTAAACAACCCTGCCAGTACCTCCCTTAATTGCCTGAGTACCCTAGGGTGAAGACCATCTGGTCCCATGGCCTTGCCCACCCTCAACTTACCTAATTCCTCCTTTACCTCTTCCACACTGATTGGACTAGGATCCACCCCCCCTTTCCCTTCTCACTTAGCTCTAGTCCCCTTCCATCCCCCTCCAGCATAAAAACCGAGCTGAAGTAACCATTCAGCACTTCAGCTTTCTCGAATCCCTTCTACCCGTAATCCCCCCTCCCCCTTAATCCTTTCTATCCCCTATCTTGTCTTCCTCTTTTCCCCAATTTACCGAAAAAATGTCTTGTCCCCTCCTTTTGGCCTGCATAGCAATTCTCTCCTCAATTTCTGCTTTAGCCATCCTAATCCTTTGTCCTACCACCCTCCACTTCTCTTTATAAGTTTCCCTATCCAACTTTCCCTGCTTCCCCTTATATTCCCTGAATGCCCTTTTCTTCTCCCTGATTGCCCACCTCACTTCCCTATTGAACCACGGTGGCTTGCTCCTTCTCTTGTTCTTCCTCACCCTTCTTACACATCCCTCTGTCACTTTAAGGAGCACTCCCTTCATCTTTTTCCATAGACCCTCTGTCCCTCCCCATCACCTCCCAGCCTCTCACTACCCTCTGGAAAATCTTCCTCATACTAGGAAAATCTGCCCTCCTGAAGTCTAATACCTTTGTGGTGGTACAACTAGTCTCATATCCTGCTCTGACCTTGAAGCCCACGGTGCTGTTGTCGCTATCTCCCAGACTGGCCCCTACCACCATGCACTCTACACTGTCTCTGTTGGTAAGGACCATGTAAAGTATGTTACCCTCCCTTGTGGGCTCCCTAACCAGCTTATGCAGGAAGGCACAGTGGGTTGGGCTTGGGTGCAGGTGGGGACCCAGAGAGCTCAAATTTTGAGCAGTAGGGGTCCCAAAGGGCTTAGGTGTAGAAGGGGATCTGGTGGGTTGGCCTTGGGTGCAGTAGGAGGATCCAGCATCTGGGCTTGTGTACAGGAGGAACTCCAGTGGACTAAGCTTGGATGCAGGAGGGCATGCAATGGGCTGGTCTTGTATATAGGAGCTGAGCTTTGGTGAAGGATGGTGACCTAGCAGACTGTCTTGGGTGTAGGAGGAGAATTCAGTTCCCTCTTCTTGTATCCAGGAGGAAACTTAGTGGGCTGGGCTTGGGTGTAGGATGGGACACAGACAGGATGGGACTTAGTGTGTTGGGCTTGGGTGTGTGGGGGGAGTATTGGGCTGGACTTGAATAAAGGAGGGGAGCCAGAAGAATGGGCTTGTGTCATGGTGTATGAGGAGACCCAGTAGGCTGAGCTTGTGTGCCAGAGGGGACCTAGAGGGTTGAATTTGTGTACAGGAGGGGACCCAGTGGTCTGGGCCTCCTAGAAGGAAGAGACCCAGTAAGCAGGGCTTGGGTGAAGAAGGGGACATAGTTAACTGGGCTTATGTACCAGAGGGAACCCAGTAAGCTGGACTCATATACAGAAGGGGACCCATTGAATGGGTCTTTATATACAGGAGAGAGACCCAGAGGACTGGGCCGTCTGCAGGACTTGTGTGCAGGAGGGGAACCCAGTGGGCTGGGCTTGTGTGCACTGGAGTTCTGACATCATACATGGTTGACAATATGACTACTGTACACTGAGAAATCCCAAAGAGGATGTATCACATATCTGTACTTTGTCATTTTCATTCTATAAAGGATTAAATGTATAAGTCTGCATAAAAGATTATGGGTTCAATTCTCAAAGCTCTCGGCATGGTACAAGGGGCCTGAGCCACAAATAATGGTGCAAAGAGTCCCTTGCACCAAAAGATATGCTGGGAGTGATTCTTAATTGCAGCCTGCCCAGATAGGGCTTGTGCCACCTGTATGCCCCAAAATGGGCTGTTACATAGTGCTAGCGAGCTGTGTCAGATGCAAGCTGCCATATCCCCGAAAGTCAGATTCTCAGATCTATCCTGGAGGGAGAAATTCTATGTGCCATTAGAACAGCCAGGGCTAGTCTAAGGGTAGAGAGCACAGGACAAGCGTGCTACCAGTCAAGTCTGTGGAGTCAGCCACAACTAGGCCAGTGTAACTTAGAAAACAAAAACCTACAGCAAAGCACACAGAAACAGATTTCCAAAATAAGGGTTTATTAGACAGGCATCCAACAAAGTTTCCCCTGTGCTTCTATGGAGAAACCCCTCTTCACTGGGGGGGGGGGTGAAGAGTCCATTTCTTGGTGTGCTTCACTGCTGATCTAAGGGTACTTAGAAAATTCTCCTCTGGGAGAGTTGACCTGATTAATCAATGAGCACATACATTATACAGTAGGCGCTCAGTGACAGTTAAGTCGGTGTCTGGCCACGGAAATGAAAGGTGTGCTGCGCCAGTAGCTGACTGTGTTTTGGGATGGGGAGTGGGGTGGTGGGTACTACCTGCTGGGGTGGGGTCCACTAGACCACCAAGGAAGGGGGTCGTTATTAAATATGATCACGGTGACATTAGGGAGGGGGCACTAGACCACCAGGAAGGGGTATTTTTATACATATGCATATGGGTGACATTGGGGATTGGAAAGGGGGGGCACTAGACCACCAGGAATGGGTATTTTTATACATATACATATGGGTGACATTGGGGATCGGGGGCCACTAAACCACCAGGAAGGGCTTACATTTAGTTTACAAGGGGATCTGGGAGGGGGGACTGTTAACTTTTGTCACAGTGTGCCTGTAGCAAATGCCTCCAATGAGCCATGTGTTTGCCGCATGGAGAGGTTGCTGCAAGTGTGGGGACATAGGCGCCAAAACCCCTTCTGTACCAGAATCTGGTTCAAGGTCCCTGGTGAACCGGACTTCAGCACAAGCTGCTGTTTGCTGCAGCTTGCGCTGATCTAAGCCCTCTGAGAATCGAGCCTGATGTCTGTTCTGGCAAAGCCTTGCCAGCTTGACTTGCACAAGGAATCGCATACCCACAATGTCTTGCTTGGGAAATGAGGCATGAGAGTATACATAGTGCAAATGGTTTTGAGAGATGCATAAAAAGCAAACTATTTGAATATTTCCCTCTCCGAGCATATTACAGTACAATACTGCTTTCTCTGCAAACTACTTTTTTTGTATGCTGGAGAGATAGAAAGAGCAAAAAAGAAATCTAAGTTAAAATCTCAAGTAACTGATAACTGGAACATTTTCTAAGTTTTAAATCTCAAGTAATTAACAACTGAGATATTTTTGAAGTCAAAGAAATCAACCAACTCATAAGCTGTATTATGTTTAAGCTGAAAAATTCAATCCATCCATAACTCCAATATTTTTCAAGTCTGCTTTCTCAACTAATGCAGAAGTAAAAAAAAATAATTTCTTTACTAATGGCTAGATAGCAAGGATTATACATTAGTTGAGAAAAAACCTTTTATCCAATGGTCAAGTTCAATGCTCAACTTTTTAGTTAGTTATTCACTAATGAATAGGTAAGCATTAGGTATTCGCTAACTTATGTTTTTTGTATGGGTTCGGACCATTTTTCCAGCTTTTTTAGGTCCCTCCTCATTTTATCCACCCCATCTGGAGTATCCACCCTGTTGCAAATCTTTGTATCATCTGCAAACAGGCACACCTTCCCCTCCAGCCCTTCAGCTGTGTCACTAATGAAGACATTAAAAAGGACTGACCCCAGGATGATCCTTGAAGTACCCCACTGATCACCCCACCTTACCCTGGATTGGATATCATTTGCCACCACCCCCTGCTTCCTGCCCCCTAGCAAATTTCTAACCCAGTAAACCACCTTGTGTCTCATGCCCATGCTACTTACCTACCAGTCTTTTATGTTGGACGGTGTTGAAGGCCTTACTGAAACTGAGGTAGACAACATCAATCACTCCTCCCCGATCCACCTCCTTTGTTACCCAGTCAAAAAAATCTATCAGATTCATTTGACATGACCTTCCTACTGCGAGCCCATGTTGCCTTGGATCCTGCACTCTGCTGGATTCCAAGTGTTCCATAATTGATTCCTTCAGCAGTGCCGCCATGATCTTACACACTACTAAAGTGAGTCTGACTGGCCTATAGTTACCTGCCACCTCCCTGCTGTCATTTTTGTGAAGAGGGACTACATGTGCCCTCCTCCAGTCCTCCGGAACCACTCCTGTGTTGAGCGACTCACTGAACATGGCTGCCAGTGGTGCAGCTAGCTCCCTCCGTAGTTCCTTTAAAATCATGGGTTGTATGCCATCTCGTCCCATTGCTTTGTCCACCTTCAGTTTTGTGAGCTCCTCCAGGACTCTCTCTTCTGTACATGGACTGGAGTTCACCTCCTTCCTCCATTGTATCTGGTGCCCAGATGTGGTCCCTGAACCATCCCTTCTTTAGTAAATACTGAACAGAAGTATTTATTCAGCATTTCTGCCTTTTCCAAATATCCCTCCACACTTTCCCCTTCATCCCCTCTGAGCCTTACAATCCCACCCCTGGACTTCCTTCTTTCACTGATGTATCCATAGAATGTCTTGTCCCCTTTCTTCACTGTCTGGGCTAATCTTTCTTATGTTTGTGCCTTTGCACTCCTAATGGTTTTCCCTGCTTCCTTCAGACACTCTAGATACACCACCTTATCCTCTTCTTTTTGTGTCTCCTTGTACTTTCTGAAACTCAACCTTTTGGCCCCTACTTTCCCTGCAACCTCCTTTGAGAACCACAGTGGTTTCCTTCTTTGCTTGCCTTTGTTTCTCAGTCTAATGCACTGGTTTGTCACCTCCACTGTGGCTCCATTTAGGGTGTTCTCACTGCTCGTCAACCCCCCCTCTTGTCTACCTGTTCGCCAGGGCTTTGTTAATACATATCCCCATCCTTGTGAAGTCTACCTTCCTGAAATCCAAGACTCTGACCTCTGTGTGGCTTGACTGCATCCCTGTAGCTAGGTCAAACCACACTGTTTGGTGGTCACTGGTCCCGAGGTTACCTTTCACCTGGACGTCTATGATTCTGTCTCCACTGGTCAATACCAGGTCCAGAATTGCTCCCTGGTGGGCTCTAGCACTAGCTGCCTGAGGCCTGCTCCTTTCAGGGAGTTCAAGATGCCTTGGCTCCTGGCTGAGGCTGCTGCCAGGATGGTCTTATCCACGTAATTTATTCTCAGTTTGGAGTGATTAATCTGCATTTGAAGTCTTGAAACAATTACCCCAATGATGGATCTTGTTTTGAGGTGAACATTTTCTCCTGACACTTGGAACTGCTTGTGCTGCTGTTCCACATGTTTCTGAACATTTTGAGCTACATGGAGATACTACCATGCATTCAGACATCAAAACAGAACATGTTGAGGGACCTGTAGGTTAAGATCAGACAGAGTTAGTATCTACTACCAATGAATTTAATTTATTTTTTAAGCATGGCACATAGTCCATTTCTTCATTGAGTCCCATGGTTTTTAAATACACCATCTACCAATTCACCTTTTGTATTAGACAGTTAACCATTTCCCCTTCCTTTTTCAAGGGTAGGACATGCTCCAGGCCCATATAAGAAACCAGTTTCAGAATGGAACCATGAAAAGTGCAAAAGTGCACATCCAGGGAATTTTATGCATGTTTTTATTCACAATTGCACAAACATGCTCCTTGATGTGCACTTTCAGAGATCTCACAGTCCATCCGATGTAATGTGTATTACATGGGCAGCAGATGAAGTAGACAACAGAGATTTTACACAAAATATGAATTGTCTAATTTCCACTTTTTCATTACAGTTGTGATACTGACAGACATTGTCTTCTTTGGAAAAGCTGTACATGCTACAATTCCCACATTTAAAAAAGCTGTTTATCCATATTGGTAGCCAATTACAAATAGCTATAGCCCTTTCTGGTGGAAACACAATGGCTAACTGTTAGCATGTGTCCAATGTTGCCAGCTTATCTATAAGTAACATAGGTAAGGCAGTATAGTGCAGTGGCTTAAGGCTCTGAGATGCAAATCTGGAGACCTAGGTTTGAATCCCACAGCCCCCACTTGCATACTGTGTGACCTTGAGCAAGTCACTTAACTTCCCTGTGCTCCCAGGTCGCACCTGTAAACAAGCTTTCAGCTTAGTGTGTCTCTCCTGGTTAAACAATTGAGGAAAGTAACATTTGAAATTTGTCCAATCTCCCTTTTCAAAATAGGGTATATTTTTAAGATAGGTCAAAATGTATGTACAAGGTTACCCACGTTACCAGACAGGTTATTAATGCAACACTGAACTGCCGAGTCCTCCATAGTTACTAGGGTTATCCATCAAACTGTATGATCCATGCTGTTAAATCCTGAAGAAAGGTCAAGGAGAATAAGAAAAGAATATTCCCCTCAGTCCTTCACCAGGAAAAGATCATTTAGCACTTTCACCAGTGCAGTCTTTGTGCTGCGTTGAGATTTGAAACTAAATTGGAACATCTCAAACATATCATATTGCAATTGTTGATTCTCCAATTGCTGCACAACTACCCAACACACCATGGAGAAAAAAACAAGAAGCCAATTTATCAAGGTTTTTATAAATAGTTCCATGGAATATGCTTCCAAGAAATTCTCAGAAGAGTTGGACAAGAGGTTCAGATCAAGAGGCTGGTATTAAGAGTATACTGAAAATGCTAAAACACTATCCACAGATTTAGAGAGAGATGCCCTTTTAGAACTGAGACAATCAGGCAAATGAATTAGCAACAAAAATCTGCTTGATAATAAGCAGAATTGTCAGGTGAACTTTGCAACTACCTTCTCCCCCCAGTATTTTATGGTCAAACAGATCCTAGACAGAAATTGTCCTATTTTATGGAATGGACTACATTTGGAGACTTAGGTTAATATTAGACCCAGAATGGTCTATGGGGGGGATACAACACCATGGACCTTTTCATTCACAGTATGCTTGAGGAGCCAAAGCATATGAATGAAACATTGACTCTCCCTTCTGGTAATCTCTGGTATTGCAGTGGAAGAGTTTGTTCTTGTAATTCAAAAAGGTAATACTGTTTCCCATTCTGTAACAGAGAGACAGCATCAGGTCTGAAGTCTGTGACACTACCTTTGTAGTCTATGTGGCCACTTGCAAATGCAAGGGCTTTTACAAAGGCAAAATGTTATGGAAATTCAAAATCCATATCAGTAAACACTGAAGAGTGATTGATAAAAGTCAGGAAGAAAATACAGTGGCTATGCATATTGGCCTCTATTCATCAACCTGTGTAGCATACTATGCACCCCATAACCACCTTACTAACAGCTGTATGCATGCAGCATGTGCATGTCCCACCTAAACGGTATGCAGAGCCAGGCTACACAGCATACATAGGCTGGGCATGAGCAGCTCCAGGGATGCTTTTGTAGATGTGCGCAGGGGTATGTCAGACAGACATGCAGTGTAACACGTACATGCAGTGCTTTTTATGCTGATAAGGAACATGCACAGGCCATGGCATAGTTACGCCAGGCATACCTCTACTATAAACAACAGTGTGTGCCCCCAACAGCCACCATCCTACAAGGATGTACATGAATGCGCACTGATGCCATACCCCAACCCCTACGTGGCACACATTCCACCGAGGTATAGGGATGTGAGGGATGGACTCATACCAGACAATGTCTCAGAGATATAGTGCCATGTAAGATGTCCCCTAGAGGAATGCCTTGAGGGGTACACTGCACCATGTAGCAGCGGCAGCCACTTTCACTAGCCCGCAGTATGCACCATCCCTGATGCAGGCCCTGGGATGTGTAGTAAGGACAGTACAAGTGAAGGTGTGACATATGGATACCCCACTCAGATCCCTGTGGCCTCATGATCTCAAGCAACTACTGCATGATGGTGTACTTACCACATAGTCCCCAGTCCCATCCTACTACCCATGTCCCCCCCAAAAGTAGCCCCTTTATGTAGCTGCCCAATGGTCCTAGCCAGCCTCATATCCATGTAAGAAACCAGTTGACACAGTACGCTTAAGAACAGTGCAATACTTATATGACAACAGAAGGCACCAGCAGGGCCACACAAATGGCAGCACACAAAACCTGAATGGTGCAGCAATATATGTGGTGGAGACATGACAGTAGTAACCTGGCAATGTTATGCACTGCTATTTTCACAACAGGGAAGTGTCCCTAATGATCCATCTGGAGGTTAATGAAAAAACAAATTGTCCTGAATGCAGATGGGGGCCCCCTTACAAACGTGGGTCCTCAAGAATGTATTCTGGTTCATCTGCCTATGTCCTGGATTTCATTAATTATGCAGCCCCCCCCCAATGGATTGTGAAAGTACCCCCTTGGCTTGCTATAAATAGTACCAAGGGTCTGGCTTGGTGAAGGGCTTGTTGAATAAGTCCATGGCACCACACATACTTTATTCTGGTGCCCTTGATGTCTTGGTACAGTACATAATGTTTCATGATGGTCAGCACCTCATAAACAGTATCCATGAGGAACCTGGCATGTACCTGGGTCTCTAGGAGATGAGGCAGTGCAGTATTTTTCCCAGTCCATGCTTCATGTAGATCACTTTTAAGGCTGCCTCATACACCCAGTCCTCCGGGTTCTGTGCAATCTCGTCCCAGAGCACCTCGGGGGCATAGAAATAGGTGAGGGGGGATTCTCCTGCTTCACCCAATGGTGCATTATCCTCTCCACCTGGGACCAATCTGGTGTTTGTTGCGTGTGGCCCCATGGGGCCTCTCCTTTGTGTTACCTGAGGAGGTTAGATGTGTCCCTTTCTGTAGCCCTCCTTTGTGGCAGCCATTTCTCTTGATGTACCTGAGGTGCTATGTTTTCCTGCCTTTGATACACCCTCTTTCAAGGCCCATGGTCACCCAGATGGCCCCACAGGAGGTAGTATCATTGTGATAGTCCCAGCAACCAGGGGGCGAGATGTTTCAGTTTAGGCTTGCAGGGTCATGGGTTGTCCATGTGGGCTTCCCAATGTTGTTGTTCCGGGGAGGTTAGTTCAATGGATGCACCACTCTGTGAGATTAGCCTCCCCTAGATCTATTCTGTGGACCCGAGGTGTACCAACACCGATGTTCACTGTCCCACCATTAGCACTCAGTGGTTTGGTTGTCCCAGGTGGGGGTGGTAGTGGTAGTGGCACAGTTCCCTGCCTTGCAAGGAGTCACCTGCTCCAGTCCTCCACCTCTGATACCTCATACTACTCAATGGGAACAGCCCTGGACACTGTTGGTTTCAGTAGTGTAGACCCAGCAGGTACTTTGCACCTCTTGCATAAGCATAGCATTTCAACATCAGGGCCACTGTGGCTACAAACATTGCAGTGGTTATGCATCTGTGGAGCAGGGGCTATGCTTGGCTCTCTCTTCAGCATTCATTCTACCATACCTAGGGGTACCATCACTTCTCATGGGTCTCCATTCCTGGCCATTCTGATGCCTTGCAAAAAAGACACACAGATTAGTGTCTAGTTTATCATATAGTGTACCCTGACTTTCCACACCTACACAACATTTGCTCCTATACTTTCATCCTGAAAATCTGTCTGTTTGTATTTGCACCCTGTCCATTGTTCAGTATATTTTGTATCCACTTTATGACCACCTGATGGATGATATTACCTGTATAACCTAACCTTAGGTCACCTCTGTGTGCCATATCATGTGTGCAGCACACAACAGTCCCTTGTTTTCCCTTGCAGTCTGATGCCTTCCTGTACCGTGCCACTGCTTTGCCAGACACATTACTGCCTGCCCTATTCTTTACTGTCCTGATGATTCATGGGGTTGAAAGGGTACTCACTGACGCTCATCCACTGCAGGCACTGCTTGTTCTCACACATCTGTCATACTCACAGTATCAGGATCACCCCGAGGGTTTCATTATGCCAACCAGTGGAGCCATTCGAGTAGTATTTGCCATGATGTGTAGCTGGTGACTCTCCAGCTCCTGATCCTGGGATCTGTATGACTCCCTGTTCACTCCCAAGTTGTCTGCCCAATCCCACAAGCCAGTTTGGTCTCTCTGCATACCACATACCCTGTTTGGATAGGAGATCCTGTGACAGACAGGGACCTGGAGTAGGTAGTGACAGTCTCTGCATACTGATGAGGCAGGGTATGCTTCTGTGCATGATTCATGATTACACCCAATCAGAACCTTCTTCTTTCTGGGTGATACATGTGGTGATGTCCCTCTCACTCATGTGTGGGATGGGGGCCCTGGGCCTTGGTGGCCGCAGCAGCCCAGACACCATTCCCTGGGTTGGGATGCATGGGCAACACATGGAACAGTATTGCACTCTGGTATTGTGACATGTACATAACATCATTACACAGAGTTGATGTGCACACATTAGACAGATGCCAGCAATAAATCATGGATGATTTATTCTTACATGTCTCTTACACTGGCAGGACATGGGCCAATGACATGGATGTCACATCACTAGGCTGGCACCAATGGTCATGACCCTGTGGTCCATGTCTCTATTTCCATGTCTGCCACTCTGCATGTACACATGCATGTGTGCATCAGAGTTCTACATGTCTGTGGCAGTGTGGCTCACATTATATGGAGGGTCATGGGGTATGTCTGTCTCTGGTGGATCCTCCAATGCCCTGCTCTGCACCCTTCATCGCACCCCTGCACACCTGCCTGTCCGCACATGGGACTGTTGGTAAATGCCATATGTTTTGTGCACTGCCATGTGTGCCCAACAACACATTCGCCGCTATGCTCTATTCTGACACTGGTGGCTATATTCATGAATAGAGCCCTGTGACAGGGTTGAATAAGACCCTGTCCCATCTGTTATGCAAAAGGAGCTAAAAGCAAGGATCTGTTCTATCCTCTCCGTTTCTGTCTCTTGTCTGTCTGATTGCACAATCAAACTTTCTTGTGAGGCCTAGGAACTGATCACTTTGACAATCTCATCTCACGATTCTCCCTCTCCCACTATCTCTCAGCCTTCATTTGCTGTTTCATGCTGTTTCTGTATTTTCATCCCCTTTGCTTATCTGTGGTTATAAAAATATATGTGGCTTTTTATGTGAAACTTGGTTCTCTGGTTTTAACATGTATATAATTATATTGTTGAAATGATTACAGAAAACAATTTGGAACTCAGGCAGTTAACCTTAAGGTGCAGTTTGACCTCCACAAGCTCATTTGCAGAGTTGTCAGCAGGAGACCAGTTCTGGAACACAATGTTCTTATTTGTTGAACCTGCAAGGAAAGAAACTAACAAAGTTGTGGGACATTGTGTGAAAATGTGGGACACAATGTTTTTTTTTGTTGCACCCTGCAAGGAAAGAAACTAACAAAGTTGTGGGACATTGTGTGAAAACAGGACATGTAGCTTAACGAGCTCAGGATGCAGAAGTTAATTGCCAGGAAAAGGTATATCTGTATATAAAAAGTAAGTAAAAGTTTATTTTTGAGTACCCCATCCTGAAGGCTGTGGGCACTGTACAGGTAGACTAAGCAAAACATACATCAATAAATAAGCATAAAAACAAAAGAATAACTAATAAATAAAAAATTTTAAATCCAGATTTGAATAAAATACAGTTTCATCAGTTTACTAATTAACTATAGACTGTCTAAAAATGCTTTTCTAAAAAGATGCACCTTTAGGCCCCTTGAGTAAAAACCTCCACCGATGGAGCCTCCCTTAAGGGTCTTGGTAGAGAGTTCTACAATACTGGCCCCGCCACCTTAAATGAACACTCTCCAGAGGATTTAAGGTGGGCTCTAGGAACCACAAGGAGACTCTCGGTAGAGGAGTGAAGCGAGTGCATGGGATGGGTGGAGGTCTGGTGGTCATTCACGTAACCAAGGCTTGCTCTTTGTATGCCCTTATAGGTGAGCAAGCCCACCTTGAAGATGATTCTGCACCTAACTGACAGCCAGTGCAGTTGCAGAGCAATCTTTTGTTGGGGAGAGATTTAGATTTAGAGATAACCTCAGAGGAAGGACTTTGTTTTGTTTGAACTGCCTGTATAAGAGCTATGCTATCCTACATAATTTTATTTTATGTTTTATTGTTATTGATAATAACAAAACACTATTTTTGAATTTTATAACTTCTCCTGGTTTTCTTATGTTTCCTGACTTGTGCCTCAATGACAGATGATGTCAGACTAAGTGGGATTTACACCATGCATACTCTAAGCCAGGAGTTTTGGGCACGGGTACTAGACCAGGTATGAGGGAAGCATAGAAGAGGATCCTGGAACAGCAAGCCCAGGAGTGATTACCAGAAGAATGGCTGCCAAACTAGCAGAGACAAAGTCCAAACTGAGACTGCACAGCTGACACCAGTAATGGAAGAAGAAGAACAGGCAGGGATCTAACCTGAAAGCGTGCCTTCTTCAAATTATGGGCTATACAGCAAAAAGCATGTCTGACAAGGGTGCCCAGACAAAAATCCAGCAACGGTGTGTTAAGAATAGGCATGACTACAAAACAGATGGCTGGCAGTACTGTGCCTAACATAGACACTATGGAATGACTGAGATTTGACTTTAGGGCAGTGAAGCAAATGTTGCAGATGGTAAAAACCTTAACAGAACTGGTGAATTGACTAACAAAACAATAGATGGAGGCTTAGCAGAAATACCCAGGGGTCTGAGTAATCTGCCATTGGCAGCACTGTGAGTCTGCCAGGAAAGGCAAGCCCCTGAACAAATCAGGCAAGCACAAGAGGCAAGGAGAGGCCCCATCTGTTGCAGGCAAAGGCCAGAGGGAGTCCAGTTGAAGTACAGAGAACCAATTCAGAGCTGTGATACCCGAGGTGGAAATGAAGCACTTGCAGCTTCTTGTGTTTCCTGGGTGCTACCTTTTTGATCCAGAGTTGGAGATAGAGGAATGCCTGGTGCTGAATCATTGAGGATTAGGTGTTAGTGGTGCAAAGACTGCCAGTGAAGAGATGCCTGATTATGGTGTAAACGAATGAATACCTCAAGAGGCAGATCATGTGATCTGACATGAAGGCATGGCCCCTTTAGTAGACCAATTGAAAGGTGAGGAAGAAGCCTGTAAGATGGGTGAAGGGACTGATCTTTTTGTAAAACCAGGGATTCCCTGGAGATTCAGAGACTGAGGTATGCTACAAAATGGAGATATACATGTTTGCAGATTGTACCAGTATGTGAAAAGCATTGATGGTGTACTTATTGGTCCAGGGGTGGTTAACAGAGTTCACCCCCTTTATGCTGCCAAGAAAGGGATACTATTCAGTTTACATCCTAACCCCAGGTTAAACAAGATAAAAGAGCAGGTGGTTGTTCCCACCAAAAGTTGGATGCAGGTGATACAGTGTGCACACACTGATCACAGTAAGAGGCATCTAAGTAAGATAAAAACCTTGGCAAACCTGCTGCTACATTTTTACTGGCCAGGATTCTACAGGCAGGTAGTGATCTACTGCTGATTCTGTGGTGCCTGCCAGTTAATGTTGGCTATAGCTCCCAAAGAAAAGGGAATGGTTACTGTGTAGAAAAAAGCCTTTACTTCCCAGAGATCAGGAGAAGCAACAGGCACACAAAGGGATACCATCTGGACAAAGAGGTGGCATTCTGGGAAAACAGATATGCTTCCCCTATGGCTGGGAGTGACATTCAGAAAAGAGATAATCCAACAACAAACATATCATAGTTTTTCTGCAATGTTAATGGCTAAACTAATACATTTTATAACATGGGTTCAGACCAGCAGGCAACCTAATTGGGTAAAGGGCATCACCTGACCATGGATTAAATTCTCTGTTTAATCCACAGTTGTTGTGAAACTCCCCAAATACATGTCCCTGTGCAGTCAGTACTCATTAGGTGTTGCAGAACACAAACTGAAAAGGCAGCCATTACAACAGGGGTGAGAGCGAGAGAGAGACGGAGAGACAGAGAGACAGAGAGACAGAGAGACAGAGAGACAGAGAGACAGAGAGAGACAGAGACAGTAAAGACATCCCATGGCATTTAATTCACCATTCCTGCAGTGTACTCTGTCTGTCTATCTGTCTGTCTCTCTGTCTCTGGAGTCTGATGATATGCAGCAGGGACAGGTTGCAGTGTGAGGGATCCCAGGAGAGTGTGTGGAGCTCAGCCCACATGCAGCACTTTGACACGGCTTGGAGAGATGCAGAACGGACAGGTGGGAGTGTGAGCGGGAGGCAGTGCTGCGACCAGGAGACTGCACATGTACCCCTCATGCCACATCCATTAGAGCTGTGAAGTCCCTTATTCATGTTTTTTTTTTTTTAATTTAGTTGTTTAACCAGGAGTAGCTGTAGTAGTTTTCTGTGCAGTGTGCTCTCTGCCATCTATCCCCTCTGCAGTTGACTTCCTCCAGCTCATGGGCTGCACAGTGCTATGAGAGAGGGAGTAGGTTGGGGTCCACCCCCTGTACCTGCCGAGATTTTCTTGTGTCATAGTAGTGGATCAGAGATTATATTAAATATTGGTGAGAGCTCCGACCCGCTGTCAGTGTGGCTGACTGCAGTGCAAGTTCCGTTATCATGTCCGAGGAGTGGGGGGGGGGGAATTTGTGCAGTCTGAGCACACCCACACCCACTGAGAGGCAGAGAGACAGTAGGTCACCTAGTGTCAGTTAAAAAGAGAGGGTCACAATGACATCACACACCACACTGACATCTCACATCCTGTAGTGTCCTGAAAAATGTTCATGACACTCCTTGGTCTGTCACATAGACAACTCCTGCAGTCTCCTCTAAACTTAACACTGCTTATCCGGTCAACCATGCTTTCCAAACAATGTTTCTGTGGGCTGCCTGAGTGAGATAGAGAGAGAGAGAGAGAGAGAGAGAGAGTGACAGAGACTGGGGTATCCAAACCAAAATGCCTTTTTTTTCTCTCTTTCTATGTCTGGTGATTGGAAGCTGTATTTCAACAGAAGCTGAAATATCTGTCTTTGTGTGTGAGATTGGCACCTCAGATCATCTCACTCGCCTTTGGGCTCCAATTTACATCTGTTAAAGCAGAAGGAGGCAGGGAAGGCAGTCAGAATAGCAAAGGCTCAAACTGAGGAAACAATAGCCAATTCTGTTACGAAGGGGGATAAAACCTTTTATAGGTACATTAAGGAGTGAAGAAAGACCAAGGGAGGGATATGGAGATTTAATAAAGGGGAAGGAATGTGGACAGAGGGTGATAGCGAAAAAGCAGGGATACTGACCAAATATTTTTGCTCAGTATTCGCAACAGAAGAGGAGGGGGAGGTACCTAAACCAAACAAGAGAAACACTCTGGATGGGGGTGGTCGATACCAGTCCATTCACAGAAGGGTTTGGAAAGAATTCTTGAAACTGAGGGTGGATAAAGCAATGGGGCTTGATGGGATTCACCCCCAAATTCTAAAAGAACAAAGGGTAAAACTAGTGACACCACTGACTACTCTCTTTAACAAATCATGGGAGGATGGGGTGGTACCAGAGGACTGGAGGAGGTTGGATGTGATTCCACTTCACAAAAGTGGGAGCAGGGTAGAGGCAGGAAACTACAGACCAGTTAGTTTGACCTCAGTGGTAGGGAAAATGATGGAATCACTTCTGAAGGAAAGAATTTTTGAGTACCTAGAGGCCAGAGGGGCACAGGACCCAAGGCAGCATGGATTCATAGAAACATAGAAAACATAGAATTTGACGGCAGATAAGGACCGCTTGGCTCACCCAGTCTGCCTATTTCCCTGCCTACTGGATAGGCTGCAGATCCTAGTTAACCAGCAGCCTACTTCTTCCTACCCCCACCCCTAGAATTGCCTTATGACTGTCCCATGCATGCTTGAATTCCACCACTGTTTTTGACTCCACGACCTCCTCCGGAAGGCCGTTCCATGCATCCACAACCCTCTCTGTGAAAAAATACTTCCTTAAATTACCTCTGAGCTGGCCCCTCTATCTTCCAATTGTGCCCCCTTGTTCTTGCACACCTCTTTTTTTGAAAGATGCTACCCTCTTGGACTTTGTTGATTCCCTTGAGGTACTTGAAAGTTTCTATCATGTCCCCCTCTCCCTCCTTTCCTCGAGGCTATACATATTAAGCTCCTTAAGTCTCTCTTCATATGTCTTCCGGTGCAGACCCTGCACCATTTTAGTTGCCCTCCTCTAGACAGCTTCCATCCTGTCTATGTCTTTGTGAAGACTGGGTTTCCAGAACTGCATGCAGTACTCCAGATGGGGTCTCACCAGCTGTCTGTACAGAGGGATAATAACTTCCTGTTTTCTACTGGTGATGCCTCTCCCTTTGCATCCCAGTATCCCCCCAGCCTTCCTTGCTGCCCTTTCACATTGCTTGCCCACCTTTAGGTCATCTAATATGACTACCCCCAGGTCCCTTTCCATTTTTGTTGTTAGTATCTCACCCCCCATTGTGTACTCTTCCCCTTCGTTTTTGTTTCCCAGGTGCATTACCTTGCACTTCTTAGCATTGAATCTAAGCTGCCATACATTTGACCATTCCTCTAACCTTGCCAAGTCCCTTCTCATCCTTTCCACCCCACCTTGTGCATCAACTCTGTTGCAGATCTTTATGTCATCTGCAAAGAGACATACTTTTCCTTCCAGTCCCTCTGCAATGTCACTTATAAAGACATTGAAGAGGACCAGTCCTAATACTGAACCCTGCGGTACTCCACTAGTAACCCCCCTTTCTTCAGAGTGGACTCCATTTATTATTACTCTCTGTGTCCTATTCTCCAACCAATTCTTTACCCAGGCTGTCATCTTGGGACCCACTCCCAGGCTTGCTAACTTGTATATTATTCTTTTGTGTGGGACTGTGACAAATGTCTTGCTAAAGTCTATGTAGGCCATGTCCACAGCCCCTCCCTGATCTACTACTTTGGTCACCCAGTCAAAGAAATCTATCAGATTTGTCTGGCATGACCTTCCTGCTGTGAATCCATGCTGCCTTGGGTCCTGTGCCCCTCTGGCCTCTAGATACTCGACAATTCTTTCCTTCAGAAGTGATTCCATCATTTTCCCTACCACTGAGGTTAAACTAATAGGTCTGTAGTTTCCTGCTTCTGCCTTGCTCCCACTTTTGTGAAGGGGAATCACATCTGTCCTCCTCCAGTTCTCGGGTACCACCCCCATCCTTCCATGATTTGTTAAACAGGGTAGCCAGTGGTGTCACTAATTCTACCCTTAGTTCTTTTAGAATTCTGGAATGAATCCCATCATGCCCCATTGCTTTGTCCACCTTCAGTTTTAAGAGTTCTTTCAGAACCCTTTCTTCTGTAAATGGGCTGGTATCAACTTCTGTATCCAGAGTGTTTCTACTGTTTGTTTTAGGTACCTCCCCCTCTTCCTTTATAAATACTGAGCAAAAATGTTTGTTTAGTTTCTCTGCCTTTTCACGGTCACCCTCTGCCCACCCTTCCCCCTTTATTAAGCCTCACTATCCCTCCCTTGGTCTTCCTTCGCTCCCTGATGTACCTATAAAGGTTTTATCCCCCTTCTTAACTGAGTTGGCTATCTTTTCCTCGGTTTGGGCCTTTGCTGTTCTGACTGCCTTCCCAGCTTCCATTTGCTTTAACTGATACAGTTCTCTGTCCTGCTCCTTCTGTGATTCCTTGTACTTCCTGAATGCTTTCTTTTTCTCTTGAACCTTCACTGCCACTTCCTTTGAGAACCATAGTGGTTTCTTACATCGTTTTGTTTTGTTTATTTGCTTCACACAAAGGCTTGTTACCTCTGTGATGGCAGTTTTTATTATTCCCCATTGTTCTTCCACCCCTCCTTCCTGCCCATTTGCTAGTGCATTCCTTAGGCACTCACCCATTTTGGCAAAGTCAGCCCTCCTAAAGTCCAGTATCTGTGCCTTTGTATGGCTTGATTCTATTGCTGTGTTTATTGTGAACCATACTGTTCGATGGTCGCTAGTTCCCAGATGGCTACCCATGTCTACATCTGTGATCCTCTCTTCATCTCCATTTGAGAGAACCAGGTCTAAGATTGCTCCCTCTCGAGTGGGCTCCAATACTAGTTGTCTAAGGCATGCCCCCTGTAGGGCATCTAGAATAACCGCACTTTTCGAAGTGGCTGCTGCAACTGCACTCCAGTTAACATCTGGCATATTCAGATCATCCATCAGCAATATCTCCCCTTTTTCTGCCATACTGAGTATACTTTCTATCATTTCCTTGTCCATTTCCTCCCCCTGAGAAGGGGGTCTGTATTCAACCCCTGTGCGGATTGTGGTGCCATTGCCTGTCTCCAAATTTACCCACAGTGTTTCTTCTCCTCCCTGTTTTCCCTTTTGTTCTGTTGCTTTGATTCCTTCCCTTATGTAAAGAGCTACTCCTCCTCCTCTTTTACCCTCTCTGTCCCTCCTGTCGATAGTATATCCTGGTATGTTTACATCCCAGTCATGGTTTTGTGTGAACCATGTTTCTGTGACTGCTACGATATCCAGATGTTCCTCCTCCTCCATCAAGGCCACTAATTCAGGAAGCTTGTTACTCAGACTACGGGTCTTGGTACTCATTGCTTTCTATTTTTTGATGGCTTTACTTTCTGTTACAGCATCCCCCACTGACCTTTCTGCCTCTGTCTTTTTCTCATTTAGTACCCTGTTTTGTAGGGAGAGGCTGGGATTTTCCTGCTGCTTATCAGTGGGATTCACAGCAGGAAGGTTGTGTCAGATGAATCTAATAGATTTCTTTGACTAGGTGACCAAAGTAGTAGACCAGGGAGGGGCTGTGGATATGGCCTACCTAGATTTTAGCAAGGCATTTGACACAGTCCCACACAAAAGATTAATATACAAGTTAGTCAGCCTTGGAGTGGGTCCCAAGGTGGTAGCCTAGATACAAAATTGGCTGGACAATAGGACGCAAAGGGTAATAGTAAACAGAGTTCACAGTGAAGAAAGGAAGGTAACTAGTGGAATACCATAGGGTTCAGTACTGGGACCGGTCCTCTTTAATGTCTTTATAAGTGACATTGGAGAGCACCTGAAAGGAAAAGTATGTCTCTTTGCAGATGACATAAATATCTGCAACAGGTGATATACAAGGTGGGGTGAAAAGGATGAGAAGGGACTTGGCAAGGTTGGAGGAATGCTCAAATGTATGGCAGCTCGGATTCAATGCAAAGAAGTGCAAGGTAATGCACCTGGGAAACAAAAACCTAGGGGAAGAGTACACAATGGAGGTGAGATACCAACAACAACAAAAATCAAAAGGGACCTGGAAGTAATTATACCAGCTGACCTTAAGGTGATCAAGCAATGTGAGAAGGCAGTAAGGAGGGCTGGGGTGGGGGTACTGGGATGCACAGGGAGAGGCATCAACAGTAGAAAATAGGAAGTTGTTATCCCTCTGTACAGATAGTTGGTGAGGCCCCATCTGGAGTACTGTGTGCAGTTCTGGAGACCCCATCTCCGCAAAGACATAGACAGAGTGAAGGCTGTTCGGAGGAGGGCAACCAAAATGGTGCAGGCTCTGCAGCAGAAGACATATGAAGAGAGACTAAAGCACCTTAATATGTATACCCTCAAGGAAAGGAGGGAGGGGGGACATGATAGAAACATTCAAGTACCTCAAGGGGTTTAACAAAGTCCAAGAGGGTAGCATCTTTCAGAAAAAGAGTTGTGCAAGAACAAGGGGGCACAATTTGAAGATAATGGGGGGAACGGCTCAGTGGTAATGTTAGAAATTATTTTTTCATGGAGAGGGTTGTTGAGCATGGAACAGCCTTCCTGAGGAGATTGTGGAGTCAAGAACAGTGGGAGAATTCAAGAATGCATGGGACAGACATAAAGCAATTCTAGTGGGGGGTAGGAGGAAGCAAGCTGTTGGTTAACTAGAATCTGCAGCTTATCCATTAGGTAGGAAAATGGGCAGACTAGGTGGGCCAAGCGGTTCTTATCTGCCATCAAATTCTATGTTTCTATGTTTACATGAGAATTTAGAAGGCAGAAAAAATGTGTGGGTTTAAACTTATCTGTTTGCTGTACTGGTTGTTATGGAAAAAGAGATACTGCATATGCACAGAACTGTAAAGGTTATAAGGTATTGTTAGAAGAGAATTCAAAGAAAGTTTTGGAAATCAGTTTCTTTTAAACAGGTTCTTCCTTAAAGGGGGGTATGTGACAGGGTTGAATAAGATCCTGGCAAATTTGTCATGCAGAAAGAGTTCAAAGCAATGATCTGTTCCATCCTCTACATTTCCATCTCTTGTCTGTCTGATTGCGCAATCAAATTTTCTTGTGAGACCAAGGAACTGATCACTCTGACAGTCTCACGATTCTCCCCCTCCATCTCTGTCTTCCTTCACTTGCTGTTTCTATCTTTTCTTCCCCCTTGCTAATCTGTGACTATAAAAATAATCTTTATGTGAAACAGGACCCTCTGGTTTGAACATGTATGTAGTTACAGTATATTGTTGAAATTATTGCAGAAAGCTGTTTGGCACTGGGGGGGGGTTAACCGTGAGATGCAGCTTGACCTCCACCTACTCATTTGCAGAGTTGTCATCAGATCAGTTGTGGGTTACAATGTTCTATTATAGTGTACTGTAGAATGTGATTCTAACTCGCATTCTATATTAGCACAGACCTTGTTATACCACAGTTCAAAGGTCATGGAAGGCAATTGTACCCTTCTGGGGTACAGTCGCATTCTATGACTTTTGAACTATGCTACAACAAGGTTTAAGCCGAGGTAGAAAGCATACAGGCCACAGGCAACAGAAATGCCAGGATCAACCAAATAATCACTAATGGTGGTGGCGTGATCACCCAAGCCAACAACTTAGGATCAACCAGATACAAGTAATGGTCCCTATGCATGATGCCAACATGCCACATAAACCGAGCACATTGGCAGCAGTACGCATGAATGTTGCAGAGTGGTGGCCATGCAGCATTCACAAATGGGGCACGCAGTGGTTACGTGCCCAATCCCCCAGTCACGTGGACAGAAAAACCCGGGGGGTGGGTGTGCCACCACTAAGTGGCATCCACCAACGTGGGATGTGCTGGCTACAGGGGTGCAGAGAACTGTGCAGGCTACAGCAGCCGGCACCCTGCTGTAACCCACTGCATGCTCCCACAGACATGACATACTGGTCGTCGTTGGACCATGTGATGCCCCGCCATGCTGCCCCAGCCCAGTAGGCTGATAGAGAGGGCTAGGGAAGTCAATCTGGTGAGTGTCCATACTGCAGGTCACAGTGACCCATTGCCACTGAGCTGCAGTCCTCCCAGTCTTCAATGGACCCACGCAGGCCCCTCCCAACACATGGCATTCCCGATGTGCCAATTCCCCTCCAACAACCCCATTCCCCAAGGTATGAATACCCCACATCCAACCCCCTTGCCAGGTCCCAGCAACAGCCCCCCTCCACAGAACCCCTGTCATGAGTGCCCATCAAAGTGCCGTACAGCTCCATAAGGAACTCCTTGTCACACCCGTGCATGGTGTTATATGCAGAACACCCCCCAACCTAGAGCACCCGCCCCTATGGTCAGTGTCTTCCCCTGGTCCGATGGCCCACCCCTGACTCCTGTACCCATCTATTGGTGCTGAGTATAGGATGGCCAGCAGCACATCCCTCCTCTTACCTCCTCAACCACTGGCCATCCAAGTGATGCTGGGAGCAGGCTGCCTATATATAGGCATCACTCCCAGCATCACTTGAACAGCCAAGGACATGAAAGGAGGGATGTGATGCTGGTTTTCCAATGCCCAGCACTGATAAACAGGTACGGGGGTTGGGGGCTGAGCCGTGGGTGCCAGGAGGGGGATGGGACACTGACCACTAATGGGGGCATGGGTACTCTGGGCTCTGAGGGTGTTCTGCATGTAACACCATGCATGGATGTCATAAGGAGTGCCATATGGAGCTGTATGGCACCTCAATGGGCACTTAAGATGGGGATCCTGTGAAGGGAGGGTTGTTACAGGGCAAGGGGTGGGGTGTGGGGTATTCCTACCTCACGGCACAGGGTTGTCGGGGGGGATGCCTCCTGCCACCACGGGGTTGGGGCACTGATGTCTGGTGAGGGGGCAGCATTCCAGCGGAGGGAGCAGAAACCTACTGCAGGGTGTCATCTGTGTGCTGTGTGGGCACTGTGTACCATGGGCTGGGCCTGGGGGGGACCAGTGGAGGACAGGGCATGGCTGCATGGGTCTGGGTGCACACAGGTGCTATTCATGCACCTGGACCCACACCATTGGGCACAAGTGATCCACTCCAGGACCGAGGCCAGGCATCCCGTTGGATGCTGACCTGGTTCTGCAACCCTGTCCTCGGCTGCCCTGCAGAGTCCTGCATGCTGGTGGTGGGGTGGGGCCATGGACAGGTGGTGGCAGGTTGTGAATACTGGCAGGTGCACTCCTGTCCGAGGGTGGAGAGCTGCACAGGTGGGTTACGTGCATTTTGTGCATACCTTACAGCCATTAGTGAATAGCACCCAATAAATGCAGGATCAACCAGATATGTCCACATATGTAAAAAATACAATGCAGGATCTACCAGATATTTAACATAAACTTACCAAATAAAGAACAGACTTCTTACAGTTCACCTCTCGGTAAGCGAGAAATACGGACACCATTTATATTTTTTTGCAAGTCCCTCCCACACCCAATTGGCAATCAATAGAAGGTTGCAATACAAATATAAGACTGTCTGGTCCCTAGCAACCACGTCATCCAAGCAACCAGCCCTAACTATCAGAAGACTATGGGGCAACAAAAAATTTCTGTTCTGCATTTAAAATATGAAAAAGTATTAAAACTGTATTTATTTTCATTAGTGGGCACCATACACTATAAAAATACTGGATGGGCAACTCTATGCCTGACCAGTGTGTTATGCCACCTTGAGGTTCTGACTACCACAGATCTCTTGAGCTTCACTCTCGAGGTCACAGGGAATCAGAACCCCATGGTGGCACAACATTCTGGTTGTGCATAGTTGCCTATTGAGTATTCTCAATTTGTTGCACCTGTAATTAAAGAAACTGACAAAGTTGTAGGTCAAGACATGTATCTTAACGAGCTCAGGATGTAGAAGTTAATTGCCAGGAAAAGACATAGGGCCCTATTCCCAAAGGAAACTAAATTTCGCAGGCAGAGTGCATCAAAGACAAAGACACAAACTGCACCCTGTGCCACCAGTTGCGCTGCACCTAAGTCAAATACGCAGGCTGTGCCAAACCATGTATGCTTGTCTCAGGATGGTTTTGCACCACTGTTGCACCAGGAACCCACTGCAACAATGCGCAATATGCCATGCATTGAAAGATGTGACGCAAGGGTAACCATCTGGGATTCACAAAGGTGCAACTTTCTGGAAATCTCAAACACTTGCTAGACCAGGGAAAGCTGATCTAAGCACACTAGACCATATAAAAGGAGACCTAGAGCAGGCAGTCAGTGTCGAAACACCACTGAGGCAACATTGCAGTAGCAATAGGGTAGAGAGAGACCAAACTGATCACAATGTCAATTACAGTAGCACTATTTGCCATACGACTGGCAATGCTATGACAGCAGAGATGGACCCACATCCAGGGTGATGCAGCTGAACCTAATGCCAGGCAACAGGAGCCCAGAAATAGCAGGCATGCCAGCAGAGACTATTGGAGGTGGACACCATACCGCCAGCTGACAGAGGAACAATGCATTACTTGATACAGGCTTGGCAGGGATGCACTATCGAAGCTCTGCCAGGAACAGAGAGGTGATCTGCTGACAAGGACAAGACAAGGACATGCCATACCTGTAGATGTGAGGGTGGGTGCAGCCCTCTGTGTCCTTGCAAGTGTGGGTTCCAGACCCCAAGTGGAGATATTGTAGGCATATCACAGCCATCAGTATCAAGGTGCCTGCATCAATTTGTGGATACTCTTGTGTGCAGGGCACACCTGCACATCCATTTCCCAACAGATCCACAGGAGCAGCTCCAGGTCAAACAGGGTTTCTACACCACTGCAGGCACCCTACGTTTGCTGGGCACCATAGGCTGCACTCATTTTGCCATACAGGCACCACTGACTGAACCCAATGTATACATCAACAGGAAGTTATTCCACTCGATGAACATCTAAGTGGTCTCTGACAGTAACTGCCATATCTTGGATATAGTGGCACGGTACCCGGTGTCATGCCACGACTCTTACATATCCCATAACAGTGGACTGTGACATGCATTGAAGTGTGGAACAGTATGTGATGGATGGCTTATAGATAGGCCTGCACCATGGGAACAGAAACAGTGTGACACTGCATGGCTGCAATGGCAGAGGAACACAGACGAGGGGCATGGGCCACTACATGTGTAAACCCATGGACCACCCAAGTGGTCACAGAGAATGCTGCCACAGCACACTATACAGTGCACCACTACAGCAAGGGGTGTAACAGAGCACTGTGGATGTCCAGTGAGCTGTTGTATGCATGGAACTGCCAATGCGTGTGATGCACACAGCTGGAACCATGCATCTGGTACTGTGGCCATGTGGCATTGGATGTCACCATGTGACTGGATGGGTGTAATACCCAGCAAATAGTGTGTCACACCCATGCCATGCAGCCAGCAGTGTACATCCGACCCAACACATCATGTAAGTGATGTGTGTACTAACAATCATGTATTCCACCCTGCAGGTGACAATGGATATCCCCAGCTACCATGACTGATGGTACCAGTCAGGCACTTTGGTGATCCCCGTATCAGATACAATGAGACATATGCGGTAACGAGGGCTGTCATTGAATGGACATTCAGCATACTGAAGATTAGGTTCTGCTGCCTCTACTGATCCATTGGAGCATTGCAATACACGTGTGAGATGGCCTACAAGATCTTTGTGGCATGCTGCATACCGCACAACATTGCCCTTGCACTAGCATAGCAATGCCAGAGCTAGAACCAGATAATGATGCAGTGGGTGGAGAAGAGGAACAATCTGTTATGAGGGGCATGCCAAGGGACCAACGTGCACGGCATGCTGTCAATGGCCAATGCAGCAGTGCTAACCTCATCTTTGCACTCTTCCCATGAACGCCATTGAAAATGGCATGTGGCACACCACTTGCAGTGGGTGTCTGAGAACAGGCACTGTGACAGACCCAGCATGGACTGGAGGGCATGTGCCAGCCCACATAATCCCACACACTGCCACATGTGCATGGAGCCATGCCACTGGCAACAGCAGCAACTGTGTGGATGTGGTTGCATTGCACAACCTCTACACAGTGCAGACATTGGCATGGGACATGGCCAGACCACAGCACAACATGGACCTGGCCCCAGCTGCAGTGATGCAGCGGTATCACCATCTGGGGCAACACACAGGCCATGGTAGAAAGGTATCATGGAGTGTGCCCATTACCTGTGCGTAGCCCCAGGTGTTGTGCAGCAGAAAGCATGCTGCATCACATTGCATGCCAACGTGACATGCATTAACGCTAGCCACGTGCATGGCCGACATCCAGGAATCTTCAATGTTGTTTGCGACAGGCGGGAATTGTAGCACACGTTTTTGCACGATGCAGGACTACACAACAGCATTGCAAGGGCCATAGAGTACCTCCAACAGGTAGTGCAAGGTGAAACACCACTGTTCTGCACAGTGATTCACAATGTCTGCATCGACATGCTCCCCAAACTTTTCTGATGAGGAGACTGTGTTCCTCTTCAGCTTAGTGGGGCAGTGGTCCCGAATACTATTGCCAAGGGGCAGTGGTGGGGCCACACCCACACAGATGGGTACGGTGTGGAGGACCATTACCCTGAAACTGAGGAAGGTGTCCAGTGTGCGGTGGACAGTGAGGCAGGTCCAACACCACTGGAATGAACTCGCCTGGAGGGAGACAGAGCTCCTCAACCACCTGTGGGTCATTGCCTGTGATGCAGATGTGAGGAGGTCGCCCGTGGATGACAGGTATGCAGAATGTCACACAGCACTTGTACTAATACACATATATATTACTATAAAAGGCCTAACAGCATTACTAAACTGTGCCTCCCCACGTATGTCTCCTCAGAAGCACAGGCATCCACAGATGGTGAGGGACAGGCGGCATTGCGCTGGTAACGGACATTGAGCTGTAAGGCCAGGACAGGAAACCAACAATACAGGTAGGGTGTCTTCTTGTCTACATCCATGACAACAGTGTATATCTCCATGGGTAATATTGCAGATGGCATGCACACAGGGGCATTGCACATACAATGCTGCCTATGCCTGTGAACATCACGTTGCACTGTGCCACATGCACCATCAGTTGCATAATGTGCAGGTTCTATACCACTGTATCACTGCCTTGGATTTGCATTCTGTGTGTGGGATGATACACACATACAGTACATGGGCACAGTAACAGGAGGTACAAGTGCAAGTGTCTGCCCATGCATTTGGGGGGGGGGGTGGTTGCTCTTTCTGTTGCTGTAGTACAGCACACTAGGGAGTGTTAACAGCTGTAGTGCACATGACAATGATGCAGCTATGCTTGAATGCACCTGTAATGTCTGCGCACTCACACCTTGCTCCCATTCCCTCCGCAGGTGCCTGATGATCAGAAGACGCTGGCCAAGCAGTAAAGAATGGCAGGTGGCATTCCCTGCAGTGTGTCATGAGGAGGCTGAAGATGGCAGATGCATGGTGTATGCCGAGAGGACACTTCACCGGGTGCAGGCCGTGGAAGCTGCTACAGTGGCCAATAGGTTTGAGGATGTCAGTGAACAGCAGGACACACAGCCTGTTAATAAAGGTGAGGATGATCATACCCAGGACATGGCTGATGAGGGACAACATGCAGGACATGGCCTGGACAAGTTGTGGAGGTGGAGGGTGTAGATGGCCATGATGCAGTTATGCAGGCACAGGGCACATCTGTACAGGAGTCAGCAGGGGAAGAGAATTGCTACACATGTACAGGACATTGAACATTAGGGTGGTCCGGATGACAGCCAGCAGAAGCCTTCCAAGGATCCTGTTTACATGGATGACATAGAGGTGGATATGGCACAGGATGTACCTCTGCTGGAGTTTGCAGCAGAGGATCATGTGGCAGAGGACATTGCCAATGACAGTCAGGGACATGTCAACATTGTGGATGACATGGACAGGCAGCATAGGCAAGCCAGGGAGAACTTTGCTCGGCAACTGGGGGCACACATATGGCCAATAGCTGTACACATGGGACATGTTGCAAGCAGACATTATTGCCCTGCTCAGATTCCTGTACACATATACGGGACAATGAGATGCACTTTATTCATGTGGGCTTTGTACACAGCACACACATGTGTGGGCTTTGTACATTGTAGGTTCTCACATTGTTTCATTGCATGACAGTTTGTGTTCCATTACATCCCACCCATCCATTATCCCTGTAGTATGTAGTTGTTAGATAGATATTCTTTTATTTACTGTTAGTAGTAATTCCTGTATTTGGTAGTGGTTAGAAATAATTTATCGTATTTACTGTTAGTAGCTGTTCCTGCAGTCTGTAGTGGTTAGATAGTTATTCATTTACATGCTGTTATTAGTAGTTCCTGTTGGTTGTAGTTGTTAGTTATTAATTCATTTACAGTTAGTAGTTGTACCGATAGTTTGTAGTTGTTAGATTATTACAGTATTAGGTTACATACTTTTAGTAGTAGTTCCTGTAGTTTGTCTTTGTTAGATAGTTATTAATGTTTTTTCTGTTACTAGTACTTCCTTTTGTATAGGTTGTGTTAAAGTCAAGACAGTAGTATAGTAGTGTTTCAGTCACAGGATTGTTGTTACCACAGTGTCCCCCCAACCTGCTATTAATGGTACATTGTTCTTGACTGATTGTATTGTTACCTATGTGCATGTTCTATTCTCATTGCTCCACACCTTCCTGTTGATGTTCCACTGTTAAAAATTATAAAGCGTCGAAACTTATATTACCGTTGTTCTGTGTACCATTTACTGCGTTCAGTGCTAGTAGGCACTGCTACAGGCATGCACAATGTGCACTCAACATGTTTCCATGATCTACACCATCTATGTGTGTGTACGCTCATGTTTGGCGGTGTGATATTGTGGTATATGTGTACTGTGCAGTGCTTGTCTGCACCACAGTAGTGCATGCCACCGCATCCATACACATGTGGTGCTGTTGCACATACAGTGACTACCCTATTGCAGCTGCCTATGGTGCTGCATGGCAGGGGGGTTCTCTTAGTCATACATTGGCATGCCGATTTATTTAAGCCAATCCACCAAATGCCAGGGTGGAAGCTCATAGTTTCGTCCAGTTGATGTAATATTTTGTGTGTGTGGTCCATGAGGGTCAGGTGTCTGCTGTTGGTTGCACTGCTGTGCAGGGGACGTGCATCCCACTTTTTCATGTGCTGGCACACATGTGGTGCTGCAATGCTGGTGTGGATTGGTATTCATGGTGTGGATGACTGTGTGCTCATTATGGCTGTCAGCACATAGATGTCACCCAGCTGCTAGTGGGTTGTTGCATTGGTATCAATGTAATATCATGTTGCCTGTTGCTTCACACCATGTGGCATTGCCTTCTTTTCCTGTTGATGCCCTCGTCTTGATGTTGCCACCTGCTGTTGCACATCAGTGTGTGTACCAGTGAACGGCTGTTCACCAGTGGGGCCATGGTCACCTGCTGCTGTTTGTGCATCCTGGCCATGGACCCTCCACGGCTGTGTGCTGGCTGGCAGTGTGCATGCACCCTGAGGACCTGATGATATGCCATCTCCTGTGCCACTGCTCTTCACTTTGCAGCCATGTTTTCTCTGTGGTGTCGGTGTTGGCATGGGAAGTGCTGTTGTGCTGGCTCAGGTGGTGACATACCCTCCTTGACCATGGCAGGACCCATGGTGCTTATGCACTTGCGGTCGCTGCATCTGGGTTCCTGGGTGGACTGTGGTGTAGGTACTTGCTGCGTGTTCTGCATATTGATGCAGGTGCTGGGTGTCAGCACAGTGATTTCTGGTGTTCTACTGGTGTTGTCAGGTACGTGTTCACCCGGTTGGGTCCCTGGGGGTAGTGTTGCCCCTGGCATCTGTGTTGCCCTTGCTGTGTCACCAGTCCATGTGTCATTGTTTGTGGTCACATGTCCATGTGCACTATTTTGTGGATGTTCACCACCTATAGCATTGCACACCTGTGTGTGCATGACAGGGTGCACCGCTGGACTGCTGGCATTATGCTGCTACATGGTGTTGTCCTTGGGTGCTGTTTGGGTCTGCACAGGTGCACTGTGATCATGCTGCACATCCTGCAGTACAGAGGGCATGTCATGTGATTCCCCTTGCTGCAGTGCTTCTGCAGTGCTTGTAGGACATGGCATGCATTGTTCTGTGCCTGCTGCTGTCATAGATACATAGATACATAGATGCTGTCAGTAGATAAGGACCGTTAGGCCCATCCAGCCTGCCCAATTAAGCTGCCTAACGAAGCGTCCAGTGATCCTATCTGGTCATTGGCTTTAGCTTTTTCTTCCTGTGCCTATTATTCCTTTGTTTCTGTCCCATGCATGTTTAAAGCTTGCCACTGTATAGGCAGCCACCACCTCCTGGGGCAGGCTATTCCATGCATCCACCACCCATTCTGTAAAAAAAGAACTTCCTGACATTTCCCCTTACGTGGCCACCCCTCAGTCTCATGTCGTGTCCTCTTGCCCTGGCACTACTATTAAGCTGGAATATGTTGTCCCATCCACCTTGTTAATGCCCTTCAGGTACTTGAATGTTTCTTTTTTTTTATATATATAACGTATATTGAATTTTCTACAAAACAGTGGACAGGATTATTATAACAGAACCATATACACATGTACAGTGACTGAATACTTGATCCCATCCCCCTTCCCCCAAATATATCCCAACCCCCGCATAGACAGGAGATTCATCAATCCAGAAATTCCAAATATGTGAAAAAGTCTAAATAGAATACAAAGTGTGTAACGGGGCCCAAATCCTCTTATATTTAGAATTATTATCATTAAGACTCGAAATGGTCAACTCCACTCGGAGGTTGGCTATTAACTCATTAAGCCATTCAGGATAGGAGTCAGCGTCTGAACTTTTCCAATATCTGAGTACCAATTTTTTAACGGACATAGAAATCAAAGCAATGTGATACTTCCGTTTCTTAACCTTTATCCATGAATAATCCCCCAGCAAGCAAATCTCCGGGGTAAATAGGTCAGCTAACCCAAGCAGGGGGTCGGTCTTACATTTAATACTCTCCCATAGGGAGGATATCTTGGGACATTCCCAGAAAATATGAAACAACGAGCCTTCCGCCTGCAAGCACCTCACACATTTATTAGAGTTTAGAACCCCCCATTTGGCCAATTTCTGTGGGGAATGGTAAAGATTATGCAGGATGTTAAACTGCATTAAGCGCAACCTGTCTTGTGTGACAAAACAATGAGAGTTTCTCCATATAACCGACCAATCCCTGTCCCAGTGCGGGAAAAAGGCAGCCCAGAATTCTGTAGGTCCAAATGGGTCAGAGACACGCCAGCTAAATAGGGCATTGTATAGTTTGGAAATTGCTTTAGGGGAGTGAGCTAAGGGACCCAAATTCAATTGAAAGGAGAGTTTGGAAACAAAAGGGAGACCACCTACAAATTTCTTTATAAGGAGATGTCTAAGCTGCAAGACTTTAAAATACTCTGTCTTTTGCAATCTAAATTTCGACATGAAACCCTCCACTGATAACCAAGTTCCATCCTCTTTTAGGAACAAAGATAGCTTGCCTTCCCCTAACTTGGGTAACCACGAAGGGGGTAACATCTTATCCTCTATTTTGAGAGTAGGGGAGTTCCAAATCGATTGTGATGCATCTGAGCAATGCTTGTATTTTAAAAATCAACACAACTGTGAGTGAGCTCTGAGAGATATTGCAATTGGGGTCTCTTTAATCTATTCGGAAGGGAAGATTGGGTAAGGAACAGTAGATTAGGAAGGGCTAACTTAGCAGCTCGGATCAGTTCTCGCTCTATTTGGAGCCATACTGGGACATATGTGGAAGTCTCAGAATCCAGCCACCTAAGATATTTGGCAGCACTACAGGCCCAGTAATACAGACTAAGGAGTGATAATCGTAAGCCTCCCTTATCCTTAGATGCTGCTAGCTTATGATAAGCTAATCTCAGCCTCTTTTTAGCCCAGATAAAATCCATTATTAAGCTTTGAGCCCTTTTAAACCAATCCCTGGGTACGAAAATGTTAAGTAATTGAAGGGGATATAATAACAATGGAAGAATATTCATCTTAATCAAACTTATTCTCCCCCAAAAGGAAATGGGGAGGGTCGACCAGGGAGTTAAGTCCTGGAACACTGTCATTAATATCATCCCCAAGTTTTTCTTTAAGGTAAGTTGTGCAGCTCTGGTTAATTCGACACCCAGGTACCTCAATGAATCCCCGGACCACAACAAATTGAGAGCCGTGATATTATTCTTAAAAACTCTGTGATTTAGGAGGAATACAGTAGACTTACCAATGTTCAACTTATAATTCGATAATTTACTGAATTGCTCAATTATACCCAGCATAGCAGGAATAGAGGTCTCTAGATGGGATAACTGTAGGAGCAGGTCATCTGCATAAGCCGCCGCTTTAAGCTCAAAACCCGAAATGGTAATCCCTTGAACCTCCGGACATAAGATTAGTCTACGAAATAACAGTTCCAGGTAAAGATTAAATAACAAGGGTGAAAGGGGACATCCCTGCCTTGTACCAGAATGTAAAGTAAAAGACTCAGAGAATGCCCCATTTCCAGAAATCCTGGCAGTGGGGTTCTGGTAAAGAGCCTTCACCCAGTTCCGAAATTGTTGGGGAAAGCCGAAGGCCTTTAAGGTTTGAAGCAAAAAGTTCCAGTTCACTCTATCAAAAGCCTTCTCAGCTTCCAGGGAAACCAACACCACCGGGAAAGAAGCATCCCTGGAGGCCGAGAAGACGTGTGAGAGAACGAAGGTGGTCAGCAGATGACCTGCACCTCATGAAACCCACCTGGTGTGGACCTATGAGGTCAGGGAGAACTAAGCCAAGCCTGTCTGCAAAAATTTTAGTTAGAATTTTAATATCCTGATTCAACAATGATATAGGTCTATAGCTTTCTACACATTCTAAATGTTTGCCTGCCTTCGGTAATAGTACAGTAAGTGCCTCAAAGAGAGTGGGGTCAACATGAACACCAGATAAGATGCTCTGAAAAAGGGAAAGAAGATGTGGAGCTGCTAACTCTTTGAAACATTAATAAAAATTAGATGTAAAACCATCCATTCCTGGCGTTTTATCAGAAGGAAGTCCTTGAGTCATTCCCATGATTTCCGCAGTAGTAATAGGGGCTATCAACTTCCTACTCAGAAATTCTGAAAGATGGGGTAAGTGAATCTCAGTCAAGTAGGAAGAAAGCATGGAATCCGAAGGGGGGTTGGGCATATCTCCATATAACTTTTTATAGTAATTAGCAAACTCCGCAACTATCTCCTGAGGAGAACATTTCAAGGCCCCACCTAAAACTGAACGGATAGGGGGAATAAATCGGGCCGATTCAAGTTGTTTAACCCTTTGGGCCAACAATCTCCTAGCTTTCTCCCCCGATCTATGTAGGAGGGTTTCATGCGATGGATGGCAAATTCGGCCTTTTCATTTAGTATATTTAAATAGGAGTCCTTCAGCTTAGCTAACTTTTGTTTAGCCTCATCCGACTGGGATGAATGTGGGTTGGATTCCAGTGATCTAATTTGAGCAAGTAAAACCTTCCGTTTTTCCTCCTGCTTCCTCTTCCGTGCAGAAGCCATCCTTATTAATATACCCTGAAGATATGCCTTAAAGGCAACCATAACACATCAGACCTAATCCCTTGGGTGCCATTTATCTGAAAGAATTGTGTAATATGTTCCTTAATACATTCCCTATTTTTAGAATCTTTAAGCAACTGGTCATTCAGTTTCCATCTAGATTAACATTTAGGAAGGGAGGGAGGTTAAAGTCACCTTACATATCGCCAGGGAGTGATCCGAGGGGGGGCCGGGATAAATGTCAGAGGCTATTACACCTGGCAATAATACTTGTGGCACCAGCAAATAATCAATATGGGACGCCGAGTTGTGAACCGGTGATATAAAAGTATACTCCCTACTCTCAGGATGAAGAACCCTCGTATATCACAAAGGCCCAATCTGTCTGATAGATCATGCAATGCCCTCTGCGCCGGGGAGAGTGTACCTGAGCCTGAGCTGGAATGGTCTTTCCCCCAATCCATCACTAAGTTCCAGTCGCCCCCTAAAACTGTAATGGCAGGCAATAATGGGAGAATAGCGTTGAGTTTGAATGTTTCTATTACGTCACCTCTCTCCCTCCTTTGTTCCAGCATGTACAAATTTAGGTCCCTCACTCTCTCCTTGTAAGGCTTGTGATGCAATTCCCCCACCATTTTGGTCACCCTCCTCTGCATCGTCTCTATTTTGTCAATGTCCTTTTGAAGGTGTGGTCTCCAGAACTGTACACAGTATTTGAGGTGAGGTCTCACCAGGTCTTGTACAGTGGAACTGTTACCTCCTTCCTTTGGCTTCTGATTCCCCTTCCAATACACCCCAACATCCCTCTGGCCTTTTCCACCACCTTTGCCATCTGCCAAGCAGCCTTCAAGTCATCTGTGATTATGACCCCCAAGTCCCTCTCCTCCTTAGTTACTGCCAGCAGCTCCCCCCCCCAACCTGTAGCTCATCCCAGGGTTCCTGCTCCCCACATACGTGATTTTGCACTTTCTTGCATTAAACCATAGCTGCCATGCCCCTGACCATCTCTCCAGGAGTTCCAGGTCTTTTCTCATCCTTTCTACCCCCTCCAGAGTATACACCCTGTTGCAGATATTGGTGTCATCCACAAACAGGCAAACTTTTCCTTCCAGCCCATTTACAATGTCACTGATGAAGACATTGAAGAGTACTGGTCCCAGAACTGACCACTGAGGTACCCCATTGGTCACCTCCCTTTCGTCTGATTGAGTTCCATTCAGCATCACCCTCTGTTTTCTGTCCCTTAACCAGTTTCTAATCCAGCTCACCACCTTGTGTCCCAACCCCTGGCTACCCAGCTTGTTTACTAGTCTCCTATGTGGGACCATATCAAAGGCTTTGCCGAACTCAAGGTAGGCAATATGTGCCGCACCTCCCCCTGGTCTATTGTCTTTGTCACCCGGTCAAAGAAATCTATCAGATTACTGTATTTTGGCAGGATCATTCTGCAGAGAACCCATGTTGCCTGGGATCCTCCATTCCATTTGCTTCCAGGTGTTCCACTATTCTTTCCTTAAGAAGTGCCTCTTCTATCTTTTCGATTACAAAGATTAGACTAACTGGCCTGTAGTTCCCTGCTTCTTTTTTACTACTGCTCTTGTGAAGAGTCAGGGTATGTTGTTCCTGTTTCTCCTCAACAATATCTGTACAGACATTGTCAGCACTTGGCTGCTGTGCATCAGCCAAGTCATTGGCCTTGGCACTGTAAAAGGCATTGTCTGGGTCCTCTGGGCCCACTCCTGTATATGGGGCTATCCACTGTGACCATTACCCCACTGGGCACTGCTGCCCCTTGTCTGTGGGACTACATGATATCATTGTTGTTGTTGTTCGTCCCCATAATCCAAGGTCACTCCAGGATGACCACATCTGTCATGACCTGGTGGCATGCATCCAAAGCTGTGCAACATTGCCTGGGTATACTCACATATGGAGGTGGCCATTGCAGTGAAGGCCAGTTTATGAGCATCCAACAAACGGACAGGGAATTAGGGTTTCCAACCATAATGCCCTACTCTGTAGAGACTGACAGGTGTCAGGGGGGTGACTTGGGATCATCGGCCATAATGCTCACACCATTCCACCCCACCCTGCAGCCAGTGATAGGCATTGAGGTTTGCCTTGGGGTCTTCAGCCCCAACGTTCACCCCATTCTCCTGTACCGCACCCATCTCAGCCTATTTCCTTATGGAATAGGGTGAGTATAAGGCCTGAAGACCCCAAGGCACACCGTGAAACCTGTCAGTGTCTGCAGGGTAGGGTGAGGTGAAATGGCATGAGTGTTATGGCAGATGACTCAAAGGTACAGCCCAATGCCTGTCGGTCTCTGCAGGGTGGGGTTCGGGTTGGCGTCAGTTCAATAATTCACTGCCATTCCTCTTACGCATCTCTGTAACTCCTGCACTACCAATGCCAATGCCAGCAAGCCAACATTTGGCATTGACAAATGCTTGTTTATTTATTTTTAAAGATGAGCAGTGACTTCATTGAGTGCAACATAGTATATGAGTGCGATACATTTTGATCAAATACAATGGTGCCACTGTGTATAATATTTATTAATATGAGGCAGACTTATCTTTGGTATCTGTGAATACTGCATGTTGTTTTTAATCCTTTCCTATTTCTTCCCCTTCCCCACTCTTCTGTCCCCTTCAACAATGTATTTATCCTTCGTACTTAAAACATTGTACATTAGTGCTTAACACTGTGACACCTTAGTAATATTAAAATATAGTTATATGTATGCATTTATACACAAAATATTTATCAAATCCACTATGTGTGCTTTTGTATGTACTTTACCTGTACTGTGACTCAGACTGGCACTATGCTGTATAACGTGTTGCCAGTTGGTGGCAAAACACCTTTGAAAAAGCAGCAGCTGTAGTGTGAAATGATGAATGTTGTAGAGGTTTGCTGAGCTGTACATGCTGCTATAATCATCTCATTTTAAAATAAAATTCTATCATCAGTCTCCTGTGATGAGTTCCTTTGTGTGGATACATGAGTGCCTGCTGTAGTTGTGCTGTGCTGCTTTTCTAATGTTACAGTATAAACCCCCCTGGGGACAGAAATGGCCCATAACAGATTGCACCACCTAGCATCCAGGAATTCCAAAGCAGGCTCAGCAGTATTCTCCTCCCCCCAACCCAACCCCTGCATGTTCAGTGATGAACAGAAGAGGAAGATGGTCAAGTATATGTTTTTTTTATATGATTAGCCTAATATTTCATCTTGAAGTGTTATAATTGTTCTCTAGTTCATGTTTGTGTTATTTTTCTCTCAGTTGTGTTGATTGCTTTTTTCATTACCACTTCATAATAATTTCAGTTATTTTTCTCTCATTCACATTTGATATATTTTTTGTCATTAGTGCATGGGTTATTTTTCTCTCACTCATACTCACATAATTTTTCCTATTCACACTGTGGTTATTTTTCTCTTGATTGCACTTGAATAATTTGTTTTCTTTTGGTCACACTCTGCTTATCTTCTGTCATTTGCACTTGGTTTATTTTTCCTGTCAGCATTTCAGTCAATTATTTTCTCCTTGTTGTGCTTGGTATATTTTTTATCTCAGCTGCACTTGGGTAATTTTTTTCTCCAGTTTGTCCTTGGCTTATTTTCTCATTCACCCTTTGCTTTTTTTTCTGTTATTTGCATTGGGCATTTTTTTTTTCATTAGCACTCAGTTTACTTTTAATTTCATTTTTTAGTGTTTATTTTCAGTTTACATGATTGCTCTCTTATCTGTTTATATTTTACATTTTCCAGACAGAACTATGAGAGGGGGCCATGACCATGGAGCACCTCCCCATGATTTCCACCTTGCCTATTCACCAGACATGACAATGCCTATAGTTGCCATACAGGAGGTACCGAGAATGCTCTCTTGCCTGGGACCTACTGAAATGTGGGGAATCAGAAAGGTAGTGAGAAGATACATGTCCAGATCAGGATACATATGGCCTGCCGTCTTCTACAGTACTTCTGTTCACAAACATCACTTATAGCATACATATCTAACTCACAAAGATGCTTTTACTGGATGTTTCTTCCTTTTCCAAACAACTGCCATAGGGTTACAATGTTGAAACTGCTTGACATAACATGCTATGGGTGCCTTCAATGTCAGACGTCAGTGCCACTGAATATATATTGAGGCGTGTATTGATAAGCCCATTCTCACCCACCTCTGCTTGCCAGAGCTCCCCCACTGTGACTGAGTACAGCAGTGAATAGCAGGGATGACATGTTGAAGAGGTACTAAATCTGGTAAACATCTTTGCAAGTCTCAGAATTAGACCCACCTCCCCTCTTCACACCAAGCATGAAAACACTCTAAGACACAGGTGCAGTTTGTTTTTATGTTCCTCATGTGTGCACACACAGTGAACATTTTGTTAGGAGAGTGGCTTTTGATGGGTGTGACATTGTCAGTTCAATGCAAAGTGGTTTGCAAGGGGCTCGTCAGTATCACACCTATCATCAGCCAGGCTGATCATGACAGTATTCTGACTTTCTGGGTGGAAACTTTGTATATTTCACAGGAAAGAGCCTACGCAATCTTAGGTCAGCTCTTTCCTTTGATCTACACCACCCAACAAGCACAGCTGATCTGTCATGATCAGCCTGATGAGGAATTACACCCTGTAACAAAGAAAACCATCCAAAGATGGCTGTTGCTGCCCTAACTGTATCCCTCAACTTTCCTACTCATCACCCATCACCCCACCCCTTTTCCATAAACAGAACACTGGCATTGGGGGTGCATGATCGTAGTGTCACCTGAAATAAAGAAAACCATCCCTCATAGTGTTTACATATGTGTGTGTGTGTGTGTGTGTGTGTGTGTGTGTGTGTGTGTGTGTGTATATATATATATATATATATATATATATATATACATACATATATATACATAAAAAATACTTCCTCAAATTACCTCTGAGCCATCCCCTTCCCATCTTCAAATTGTGCCCCCTTGTTCTTGCACATCTCTCTTTCTGAAAGATGCTACTCTGTTGGACTTTGTTGATTCCCTTGAGGTACTTGAAAGTTTCTATCATGTCCATCACTCCCTCCTTCCCTTGAGGGTATACATATTGAGCTCCTTTAATCTCTCTTCAAATGTGTTCTGGTGCATACCCTGCAACATTTCAGTTGTCCTCCTCTGTACATCCTCCATCCTGTCTATGTCCTTGCAGAGATGGGGTCTCCAGAACTGCACGGAGTACTCTGGATGGGGTCTCACCAACTGTACAGAGGGATAACAACTTCCTGTTTTCTACTGGTCATGCCTCCCTATGCATCCCAATATCCCACCAGCCCTCCTTTCTGGCTTCTTACATTGCTTGCCCAACTTTAGGTCATCTGATATGACTACCCCGATCCCTTTCCATTTTTGTTGTTGTTAGTATCTCAGCCCCCATTGTGTACTCTTCCTGTGGGTTTTTGTTTCCCAGGTGCATCACTTTGCACTTCTTTGCATTGAATCTAAGCTGCCATACATTTGACCATTCCTCTAGCCTTGCCAAGTCCCTTCTCATCCTTTCCACCCCACCTTCTGTATCGACCCTGTTGCAGATCTTTGTGTCATCTGCAAAGAGATATACTTTTCCTTCCCGTCCCTCTGCAATGTCACTTATAAAGACATTAAACGGGACCAGTCCCAGTACTGAACCCTGCGGTACTCCGCTAGTAAAACCCCTTTCTTTAGAGTGGACTCTGTTTACTATTACCTTCTGCATCCTGTTGTCCAGCCAATTTTTTTACCCTGCCTACCACCTTGGGACCCACTCCAAGGCTGGCTAACTTGTATAATGATCTTTTATGTGGGACTGTATCAAATGCCTTGCTAAAGTCTAGATAGACCATGTCCACAACCCCTCCCTGGTCTACTACTTTGGTCACCCAGTCAAAGAAGTCTATTAGATTCGTCCGACAGGACCTTTCCACTGTGAATCCATGCTGCCTTGGGTCCTTTGCCCCACTGGCCTCTAGGTACTCAACAATTCTTTTCTTCAGAAGTGATTCCATCATCTTCCCTACCACTGAGGTCAAACTAATAGGTCTGTAGTTTCCTGTATCTGCCTTGCTCCTACTTTTGTGAAGCGGAATCACATCCACCCTCCTCCAGTCTTCAGGTACCACCCCATCCTCCCGTGATTTGTTAAAGAGGGTAGTCAGTGGTGTTACTAGTTCTACCCTTAGTTCTTTTAGAATTCTTGGATGAATCCCATCAGGCCCCATTGCTTTGTCCACCCTCAGTTTTAAAAGTTCTTTCAGGCTTGCCTGGTGGCACTGAGGTTTGAGGTGCTGGATGCCACACCTCGTGCCACGCCGGCAACCCATGTTCAGGAATGAACATGGGAAGCTGTGGGTTGGCAGGGAGGAGATGGATTGAGTGTCCAATGGACTTCTCTCTATTTCTAGGGGGGGTTCCTGCAGCCGGTGCTCGCCTGACCTCTAGCGGAGGCTGGGGATTGGTGGCACATAGCCGCATACCATGGGGGTAGGAGGTGGCAGATGTTTGATTGGGGCCCGCACTGGAGCATGTGGGCACCCAGTCATTGGCATCATTGCATGCTGTCAGCCCACAGGGGAGAAAAGTGGAAAAAGGGAATTCTAGTTGCAGCTGCTTGATGGCCATCTGTAAGCACCTGTGCTGGCTCCAGGAGGGGGATCACCAAATGTGGGTCCGTATTAAGTGGGGGAATTGGCCGCCCCTACCTCCCCGCCATGGGGGTAAGCCATGGGGCAATTGGGTGGTTGCCCCCCACGGAAGACCTGTATGAGTCAGACAGCTCCCGGAGAAAGGGATGTGAGGTCAGATTGGCCAACTGGAAGCCCCAGGAGAAAACAATACTCGCAAAAAAAAAAGTTATTTCAGAACCCTTTCTTCTGTGAATGGACTGGCATCGACCCCCTCTATCCAGAGTGTTTCTATTGTTTGGTTTAGGTACCTCCCCCTCCTCTTCTTTTGTGAATACTGAGCAGAAGTATTCATTCAGTATCCCTGCTTTTTCACTGTCACCCTCTGCTCACATTCCCTCCCCTTTATTAAGCCTCACTATCCCTCCCTTGGTCTTTCTTCACTCCCTAATGTACCTATAAAAGGTTTTATCCCCCTTCTTAACCAAGTTGGCTATCTTTTCCTCCATTTGGGCCTTTGCTATTCTGACTGCATTCCCTGCCTCCTTCTGCTTTAACTGATATAGTTCTCTGTCCTGCTCTTTCTGTGTTTCCTTATATTTCCTGAATGCTATCCTTTTCTCCTTAACCTTCCCTGCCACCTCTTTTGAGAACCATAGTGGCTCTTTCCTTCATTTTGTTTTGTTGATTTGTTTTACACAAAGGCTGTTGCCTCTGTGATGGCATTTTTGATTTTTTCCCATTGTTCTGCAACTCCCTCTTCTTGCCTGTTTGCTAGTGCTTCTCTGAGGTACTCTCCCATTTTGCCAAAATCAGCCCTCCTAAAGTCCAACACCCTTGCTTTTGTATGGTTTGATTCTACAGCTGTGTTTATTGTGAACCACACTGTTTGGTGGTTGCTGTATAACCGTCCATTAATGTCTGTTTCTGCCACTGCCTTTACTGTCCACCCACCTGACCCTCTCACTCAGCACCCAGCAACCCCCCCACAAACATAACTCTGACATTGGGGTGCCCAATCCCCCAGTGTCACCACCTGAACAAAAGAAAACTGCCCTCATCATTTTTTTTTAAACCCTGTAAAAAAGGAAACCAGCCATCAAAGTCTGTTGTGCTGTCAGTTCCCCCAGCTGACCCACCCACTCAGCACCCACCACCCCACCTCCACCAAGCCCTTACTTACCCACTGGGGGTTCAATACCGTAATCCTTTCTGGATCACAGGCATATCTTCACTCTTCAAAGTCAGATCACAAACTGAGGAAATCAATTATGCAGTTCAGTGTATTTCAAAGGAGTTTTGAATTTAGTGGCAAAACTTGGCTGTTTTTGAATGTTTTTGCTCAAAAAGTTTCAATATGCCTTTTTTGGCACACTAGCTCATGAACAATGGCAGGGAAATTAGGCAACTCTGTGCCGAAATGTGATTTTGCGGTTACTGTGTGAAATCACCTTTCAGGAGGAGTTGGAAATTTTCTCTACCCTCGTTTATGAGGTGGGATCATAAGAAGACTTTGTTGAAAATGTGGCATAAAAATGTTAAAAAACAACAAAGTTATGAGCCTACATTGAAATTTGCGAACACAGGCTCGTAACATTGGCAATTTTCAATATTTTGACCTCAAATTTTCAATATAGCCATTTCTTCACAGCACCTCTGGAATGTGACAGCTGTCATTTTTCAAATCCTGGCCAAAATGTGTTGCCATGTCCCAAAAGATGACTTTGCAGTCACTGCGGGAAATCACCTTTTGGGAAGAATTGAACATTTTCTCTTCCCTTGTTTACGAGGTGGGGTCCTAAGAAGGCTATGTTGAAAATTTGAGGTAAAAATATTAAAAAAACAACAATGTTGTTTAGTTTAAGTTAAAATTTATGAATGCAGGCTAGTAATTTTGGTAATATTCAATATTTTGACACCACATTTTCAACATAGCCATTTCTTCATAGCACCTCATGAACGTGACCGCTGTCATTTTTCAAATCCTGACCAAAATGTGTTTTTGCATGTGGAAAGGAGATTTCTCAGTCACTGTGCAAAATTACTTGTTGGGCAGGAGATGAACATTTCTGGACCCAAATTTTCAACGTAGCATTTTTCTACAACACCTCATGATTAGACAGCTGTCATTTTTCAAATCCTGACCAAAATGTGTTGCCATGTCCCAAAAGGTGACTTTGCAGTCACTGCGGGAAATCACCTTTTGGGAAGAATTGAACATTTTCTCTTCCCTTGTTTATGAGGTGGGGTCCTAAGAAGGCTATGTTTAAAATTTGAGGTTAAAATATTAAAAAAACAACAATGTTATTAGTTTAAGTTAAAATTTATGAATGCAGGCTAGTAATTTTGGTAATATTCAATATTTTGACACCACATTTTCAACATAGCTATTTAATCACACCACCTCATAAACGTGATAGATATCATTTTTCAAATCCTGGCCAAAATGTGTTTTTGTACCTGTGGTACAAAATCACCTTTTGGGCAGGATTTGAAAATGTTCTCTGTCCTTTTTCATGAGGTTTGCTCATAAGAAGGCTATGTGGGATTATAAGAAGGCTGTGTTGAAAATGTGGGGTAAAAATATGAGAAAACAACAACGTTATGAGTTTCTGTAGCAATTTTTCAATGCGTTCTCATGACTGTGGTAAATTTCAATATTTTGACCCCAACTCCAACTATGAAACTATGAAGTATAAACTTTTACACATAGCCATTTTTTGACACCACCTCATGAATGTGACAGGTGGAGGGTCTTATAGCCCCTGGAAGGTTTGGTATTGCCCATAGCAGCCACTCTATAGGGCTTTGCCCACTCACATAGATCTTAAAATTCCCGTCCCTTGGTTGTCCCTCACTGTAGGCCAGGCTGCTTTCTCGTATTGCTTCCCAAAACTGTGGAATTCACTTCCTCATCAGATTTGCCACTCCTCCTCCTCCCCCTCCTCTATAACTTCAGCCCAACATAATTTCCTCTCTGTGAATTGTACCTGCAATTAACCTACCTGGTATTCCTGATCTGCTCTCCAGCCTCTATCACTATATTAAGTAACTATTCTGAATTATAGCTCCCTTCCAACCCCACTACTTTCTTTCCCTGCTGATATCCCTACCTGGTCATTCCTTCAGGTTATCTATAACTACCAATATAACTATGACTTTAGGTTCCTATCAATCTACTACTATCATTAGATCCTTATATAACCTTGATTCCTATTCATCTGCTCCCCTCCCAGCATCGCTACCTTTCCACCTCTGCTGTTACTCCCTATCCACCCCTTTCTTTCAGGCTAAATGGTGCCATCTCCATGAATTTAAGGTGTTATCCTAATGTAATGCACTTGACCTGTCCATTGGAACCACTGTATACAATTGTACTCTTTGCTGCACTTAATATGTTTTTTCTGCTATTTGTTAGTCAAAGCTGCCAGAATTGTTGTAATAATATTTGCTGTTACATGCATACATGTATTTCTACTACCCTTTCCCCCAGTATGCACTATGAGACAAGCAAGTTGATGTTCAGTGTTCCTTTCCTAGTGAAATGTTTCAATAAATAAATAAATAAAATATTACTGTGCAAAGAAAATGGGCTATCGGTAACAGTTTTTATCAAATATTTTAAAAATGTGAAATTAAATAAAAACACAGTTTAAAAGCACTGAAAGGTAAGTTTTGTTGTAAAGTAATTTCTCTACTAGTATACTTAACATACTTCCCAGTATAGAGTGCTGCTGCTGTTTGCAGTTGTTTGTATGTCTGGTTAATGGCACCACAACTAAGAGGAATAGAACTGAGGTCACAAGGTAGATGCAGCCATTATCTCATACTTGACTGAATGGCATGATGCCCTAAAGTTTGCAAGAATGGCACAAGGCATCAGAAAGCTAACTTTCCTTATTTTCTTTTTTCATTTTACCATAAAGCTGGGGCTTCTGTTTCATTTTTCATAGCCCCTTTACATTTATTTGGCATTGGGTCAGTAGTGGCAGGTGCTGTGTATATGAACAAAACTTGAGAGCCAGCAGGACATCAGAAGCCGCGCCAGTGATCAGCCTGCAAAGATGATTTCAGTATGAGATTATTTTGTTCTCTTGAACAGTAAAAACTTCAGCTATTGACTGAGTGTGTGTGTGTGGGTGGGGAGGGGAGGGGGAAGGTGCAGAGCGTTGAGCAAGCAAGCAAGTGACAGGAAAGATGTACCTGAGTGTGTAGTGCTCTAGGTACTCTGACCATGATACAAGTAAACAAAAAAAAAAACAAAAAAAAGCTTATTTTATAATGTAGTGAGAAAGGAGAATTTATTGCACTATACTTCACTTGCTGGGAAGGGGGACTGGCTTGGTTGGTTGTCTGCTTACCGAGTGGAAAAAAATAGCGACTACTGAATTTTCAGTTCCAAACTGGCACAAGGATGGTAATTTTCCATTGGGGCATGGCAGGCTGGAACTTTTTATTTCCTGGGCATTTACTGAAAGTTAATGTGCCCCTCTAGAATGGGTACTAGCCAATCAGAGCCCAGGAAATAAAAAGCCCATTTTCTAAAATTAATGATTGCTGTCTGTATGGCTGTATAAAGTACAGCAACTCAGTATGTGGTGAGGAATGTAGTGTGATATGCTACTGGGGCTAGCTGAAGCTGGCAAAGTGCTCTAAACAGTCTCCTTGGGTAATAGAGACAGCTGCTTATAACGGACAAAAGCATCACACACACAGTAATCCAGTATAAGCAACTTTTACTGTAATTGGCTTCTTTAACCATAACAGAAAAAAATGTGTTAGAGGTGGCACATAACAATCTTTGGTAGTTTTAGTCATTTAATAAATGCAAACATGAGCTTCAATGGACAAACAACCCACACCCACCATCTGAAACCAGTTGTTCCCACTCTTTGGAATTTGCCTTGTGTATGTATTCAAAACAACTTTTTTGACAGCAGAAATATGCACATGACTATGCAGTGCAGAACAGTAAAGTCTAAGCAGCTGATGTACTGACAGCAATTAATTTTTGATGGCTACTGAATCTCTTTTGCTTATGAAGAAGAGATGGTCACACTGAATGCACCTAATAGCAGAATTAGTATACATGGGAGGAAGAGGTAGATCATTTGGTCTTGAGTTTCCTATGGTTTCTGCTATTGGAGGTTTTTCTCGCCATCTTGCCAAAGTCCTACTCGCACCACTTCTTATTAAACAATGGCTCCAACTATTTCTCATAATGTTGAGGATGCAGCTGCCTGGCTGGAGTGAACACGATGGATCACAGGTTATTTTTATGTTGGTTTGTGCGCATGCGCAAACAACATCTTGTGGCAGTAGTACATTTCAGAGGTGTGTCAGTGTTGTGTCCAATGCAGGGGATGCTTTAGTGGGTGTGTCCCTCAGCTGCCAATCAGTGAGCATGCTGGCAATGACAGCAGTTTCAAAGAGAGCCACACACTTGAAAGAAATCTGCCACTCCAATAAGGTGCAGTTTCTTCATTGGAGCATCAGATGACAAGGCTCCGTTACATGCCTTTCCTGGTGAAACATTCCAATAAATATGGCAGCTCCTGCCACCCGCCACACAATCCCCAAAAAGTCGACATCGGGAATGCCCAATCCTTGTGTTGGCATGTCCCCCCAGTTCAGTTTGTTTGCCAACAGGTGGTGCCCAATCCCCGTCAGCATCATGCCCCCCCCACACACACACTTTCTTTGCCAATGGGGGTGCCCAATCCCTGTTGGCATCATGTCCCCCACCAAACTCGTGGTACACTGGGAGCCAACCCCAGTGTGCCCCAAATCATTTTGTTTACCTGCAAATAAAGAAAACCTTCCCCCAAAGTCTGTTTTTTTTACCTGCAAAAAAAAAAAAGGTCCCTCATCGTCCCTCCACATCCCTTCCCCAACCCACACCACCTCTGTGCACTCCACCTCCCTGCACCCCCTCACCCCATACTTACCTCTGAAGGACTGGTGCTGCAATCTTTTGTGGAGCGGGAACACGTCTGAACTCTTCAAAAAACGACCATGAACTGAATGAAATGCGGTATGCTTTATAATGGCAGGCAATGGGGGCTTCAACTTAGGTGGATATCTCAACCAATTTTGGGGAATTGTGGTGCCAGATTTTCAACATGGGGTTTTTGGGACCCCACCTCATGAACATATGCACTGTCATCTTGTTACTTGGTCTCGAAAGGTGATTTTGTGGTCACTGCACAGAATCACCTTTCTGGACCAATTAGCAAAATGTCAGTGCCACTGTTCATGAGGTGGGGTCCCAAAAAGGCCATGTTGCAAATTTGGTGAAAACATTCCAAAGAATGACTGCTTTATAAGCGTGTGTTGAGCAGTTTCCATGCACACCCGTAACTTCAACAATTTTTTATATTTTCACTCCAGATTTTCAACACCATTGTCTTTTCACACCTCCTTACGAACAGTATAGCTGTCATTTTTCACATCCTGCCCAAAATGTGTTTTTGCACCTGTGACGCACAATGGCAAGGTCACTGTCGGAAATCAGCATTTGGGACAGATGATCAAAATCACAGTGCCACTGTTCATGAGAGGAGGTCCAAAATGCATATGTTGAAAATGTGGTTAAAAAATCCCCCCCAAAATGACATTACGGGTGTGCGTTGAGCAGTTTTTACTCACGATCATGACTTCATCAATTTTTCATATTTTCATTATTACCATTTTTTTACACCTTCTCATGAACAGTAGAGTTGGCATTTTTTACATCCTGCCCGAAATGTGTTTTTGCACCTGTAACGCCAAATGGCGCAGTCGCTGTGCCAAATCACCTTTCAGCTAACAAACTGACAGCACCACTGTTCATGAGGTGGGGTCACAAAAAACCCATGTTGGTAATTTGCAGTGAAAATACCAACAAACACCTGGGGTGTTAGGGTTTCCAACGATAACGCTTCACCCTGTACAGACTGACAAGCATCAGGGGTGTGACTTGGGATCGTTGACTGTAATACTCATGCCATTCCACCCCCACCCCCACCCTGCAGCCAGTGACAGGCATCAGAGTGTGCCTTGGAGTCTTCAGCCCCAAAGTTCACCCCATTCTCCTATACTGCACCCATCTTCTCAGAGGTGCTGCCTGTCTATGGTGTAGGCGAGGCTAGGGTGCTCAACACCATGGGATTCAATCAGTAGTTGAAAAACTGGTGCAGAGCTCAGGGATTTGGCTTCATTGGGAACTGGAGGTCCACCTGGAGTGATGCAGACCTATACTGGCATGATGGTCTGCATCTGTCCAAGAGGGGAATCAGGATCCTAGATGTTAGATTTAAATGCTTCATTTGCAAACATTTAAACTAGCCAAGGGAGGAGGCACTGGAAAGAAGCAGGGAAATCCTAGCCCCCACAAAAAAGTCAGGGTAGTAAGTGAGGTAGTCACAAAGATAGAGATGTCAATAGGGAGAAGGGCAGGGGTAAATGGAGAAATTGACAAAGGCAGTAAGGACAGAGATGGGGCAAAAAGGAATAAGGTCATCAAGAAATGGAGGGTAATGAGTACCAATGCCCATAGTCTGGGCAACAAGCTCCCTGAACTGGTGGTCTTGATGGAAGAGGGATACCTGGATATCGTAGCAGTCACAGAAACATGATACACAGAGAACCGTGACTGGGACGTTAACATATCAGGGTACACAACCTATAGGAGAGACAGGGATGGGAGAAGAGGGGGAGGAGTACCTCTCTATGTAAGGGAAGGGATAAAAGCAACTAAACAAAAGAGTAAAGAGGGAAGGGAGGAGAGGAGGCACTGTGGGTCACCTTAGAGACTGGAAATGGCACCACAATCCACACAAAGGGTGTATACAGACTCCCATGTCAGGAGGAGGGAATGGACAAGGATATGATAGAAGGCAATTCTAGGATGGTAGAGAAAGGGGAGATACTGTTGATGGGAGACCTGTATATGCTAGATGTTAACTGGAGCACATTTGCTGCAGCCACATCCAAGAGTAGGGCCATTCTCGATGCCCTATAGGTGGCATGCCTCAGACAGTTAGTTTTGGATCCCACTCATGAGGGAGCAATCTTAGACCTTGTACTCTCAAATGGAGACAGTGAGAGGATCTCAGATCTAGAAGTGGGTAGCCATCTGGGAACAAGTGACCATCAAACAGTGTGGTTCATGATAAACTCAGCTACAGAGTCAAGCCATAGAAAAGTGAGGGTACTGGACTTCAGGAGGGCTGACTTTGGCAAGATGGGAGAGTGCCTTAGAAAAGCACTATCAAACAGGCTAGAAGGAGGGTGGAACAACAGTGGGAAACATCAAATCTGCCATCACAGAGGCAACAAGCCTTTGTGTGAAGCAAATAAACAAATCAAAATGAAAGAAAAGCTGCTATGGTTCTCAAAAGAGGTGGTAGGGAAGGTCAGGAGAAAGACAGCATTTAGGAAGTATAAGGAAACACAGAAGGAGCAGAACAGAGAGCTGTACCAGTTAAGGCAGAAGGAAGCAGGGAAGGAAGTCAGAATAGCAAAGGCCCAAACTGAAGAAAAGATAGCCAACTCGGTTAAGAAGAGGGATAAAACCTCTTATAGGTATATCAGGGAGCGAAAGACAAAGGGAGGGATAGTGAGGCTTAATAGAATGGACGGTGGGTGGGCAGAGGGACAATGAAAAGCAGGGATACTGAATGAATATTTCTGCTCAGTATTCACAAAAGAGGAGGAGGGGGAGGTGCCTAATCCAAGTAACAGAAGCACTCTGGATAGGGGGGTCGATCCCAGTCCTTTCACACAAGAAAGGGTTCTGAAAGAACTCCTAAACTTGAAGGTGGACAAAGCAATGGGGCCTGATGGAATTCACCCCAGGATTCTAAAAGAATTAAGGGGAGTACTAGTGAAACCATGGACTCCCTTTTTTAACAAATCATGGGAGGATGGTGTGGTACCTGAGGACTGGAGGAGGGTGGATATGATTCCCCTTCACAAAAGTGGGACCAGCACAGAGGCAGAAAACTACAGACCTGTTAGTTTGACCTCTGTGGTAGGAAAAGTGATGGAATCACTTCTGAAGGAAAAAACTGTTGAGTACCTAGAGGCCAGTGGAACACAGGACCCAAGTCAGCATGGGTTCCCAGTGGGAAGGTCATGTCAGACGAATCTAATTGATTTCTTTGACTGGGTGACCAAAGTAGTAGACCAGAGAGGGGCTGTGGACATGGCTTACCTAGACTTTAGCCAGGCATTTGACACAGTTCCACACAAAAGATTAATAGTCAAATTAACCAGCCTGGGAGTGGGTCCTAGGACATAGAAGGTAATTGTAAATGGAGTCCACTCTGAAGAAGGAAGAGTTACTAGTGGGGTATCGCAGGGTTCAGTACTGGATCCAGTCCTTTTTAATGTCTTTATAAGTGACATTGTTGTTGAATTTTGTTGATCCGGTAAGTCCACTGGGCCTAGAAGTCCCTTTTTCCTCTGGCAATGGGTGGGGGGATACAGATGGTAAGCAACTGAAATTGATCCAGATTAAGCTGTTGGTGGTATTTTTAGTGAATGAGGAAAATTTGGCCAGGACATCAGGGAAATTCCCTACTCTTTTCGATAAGTGCCATGGGATCTTTAACATCCACCTGAACTACCACCAATCCAGGCAGATGGGACCTCAGATTAACATCTTATCTGAAAGACGGCACCTCAGAAATGCAACACCCCTCTCGTGCTGCACTACAGTGTCAGTACTGGGTTATTAACCACAAGTGCCAGATGTGGGAACTGAACCCACAGCTCTCTGATCTCCCAGCCTCAGAGGCGAGTGTGCTACTTACTGAGCCACTGACACTGACACATTGCAGAGGGACTGGAAGGAAAAGTATGCCTCTTTGCAGATGACACAAAGATCTGCAACACGGTTGATATACAAGGAGGCATGGAAAGGATGAGAAGGGACTTGGCAAGGTTGGAGGAAAGGTCAGAAGTATGGCAGCTTGGATTCAGTGCAAAGAAGTGCAAAATAATGCACCTGGGAAACAAAAATCCGGTGGAAGATTACACAATGGGGGGGACGTAGTAACAACAACAAAAATGGAAAGGGACCTGGGGGTAATCATATCAGATGACCTTAAGGTTAGCAAGCAATGTGAGAAGGTAGTAGGGAGGGCTGGGGGGATACTGGGATGTATAGGGAGAGGCATCACCATCAGAAAACAGGAAGTTGTTATCCCTTTGAACAGACAGTTGGTGAGACTCCATCTGGAGTACTGTGTCCAGTTCTGGAGACCCCAACTCTGCAAGGACATAGACAGAACAGAGACAGTCCAGAGGAGGGCAACTAAAATGGTGCAGGGTCTACAAGAGGCAGTATAGCGCAGTGGTCTAAGGCTCTGAGCTGCAAATCTGGTGACATCCAGTAGAGCAGACCTGGGTTTGAATCCCACAGCTTCCACTTGCATACTGTGTGACCCTGAGTAAGTCACTTAACCTCCTTGTGCTCCCAGGTCACTCCTGTAAAAAAGCTTTCAGCTTAGTGTGCTATACCTGGTTAAACAACAAAATAAAAAAAAAAAAAGCCATATGAGCAGAGACTAAAGGAGCTTAATATGTATACCCTTGAAGCAAGGAGGGAGAGAGGGGACATAATCGAAACTTTTAAGACCCTCAGTGGAATCAACAAAGTCCAAGAGGGCAGCATCTTTCAGAAAAAGAGATGTGCAAGAACAAGGGGACACAATTTGAAGATAGAGGTGGGGCAGTTCAGGGGCAATGTGAGGAAGTATTTTTTGGACTCATGAAACAGCCTTCCTGAGGAGATTGTGAGGTCTAAAACTGTGGAAAAATTCATGGGACAGACATAAGGCAATTTTTGTGGGGGGGGGGTAGGAAGAAATAGACTGTTGGTTAACTAGGATCTGCAGCTTATCCTGTAGGTAGGGAAATGGGCACACTAGGTGGGCCAAGTGGTCCTTATCTGCCATCAATATCTATGTTTCTATCTCGGCATATTTCCTTATGGAATGGGATGAGTGTAAGGCCGAAGACCCCAAGGCACACTATAACACTTGTCAGTGTCTGCAGGGTAGGTTGAGGTGAAATGGCATGAGTGTTATGGTCAATGACCCAAAGGCACACCTCAACGCCTGTCAGTATCTGCAGGCTGGGGATGGGGATGGTGTTGGTGTCAGTTCAATACTTCACTGCCATTCCTATTAAGCATCTCTCTAATCCTGCACTGCCAATGCCAGCAAGATAACATTCGGAACTGACAAATGCTTGTTCAGCTAGCATTTCCTAGATATCACCAGTCTACAGCTCTTTAAATGATTTCACAGGAAGTCAGTGACAATAATACCTCTGTAAGTCAGCTAATGCTGCTAGTCTGGTACCTCTGTATGGTATCTTTCTGGGACAGTACCATAGGAGGCTCAAATGAACAACTTTCAATGAGTGACTGCAACACAAACTAGGTAGGGGAAACTATCAATGTATAGGAATCCTTGATTGGGAAGCTTAACTGCAAAGATTCTCCAAACCTGCTAGACACTCCACCATGGGGGAGAGGGGCATTCCCTTAGTGACTGAATTATGTCAAATAGAGCTGACAGGATGCAATAAGTTGATACCTTCTCTAATTCAATTCAGGACCACTCCCCTACTTTTTGTGTCTGGAAACTAATGCTGCCCAAAGTACTGCTTAAAGTTATTATTCTGAGTGACTTTTGAATTATCTGAAAGTGGACATGGAACTAAGGGAACTTATATGGAAGGGTTCACTCATGTTGTGGCGATGAGGAAAAGGGTGACCGTCATTAGAGCACCAGAACAATGTTGACAGTGAACATCATGCTTGGCAATTGTGCCACTCGACACCCATCTCACTGGATGCCCCCTGCACCCCTTGTTCTTTATTAAAATGACTTCTCCCTTGGAGGTGTATGGGGAAAAGGATGCAAAACCTCTATGGTGCTGTCCTGCCCAGCACCATAAAATCCAGTTCGCTAGAATGATAGGCAAACTGGTTGCAGCATCCTAATGATGACACCCTAATGAAGTCTCCCACCTAATGGTATACCACATGGAAGGCAGCAGAGTCTTGAGAGGTGCTGTTGTTAAGGGATTTAACTATGCCAGACATGGACTGGAAGGTGAGGTGCATAACTATAGAATGATGAGGTTGACATCTATAATGGGGAAATTGCTAGAATTCATACTAAGAGAGACTGACAGACCTTCTTGATGTAAATGTGCTACACAATTACAGGCAGCACACGCTCACATGGGGAGGTCATGGCAGACAAACCTGATCAAGTTCTTTGACTGGTTGACTAGAGTGGGCAATGAAGGACAGGCAGTTGACATTGTAGGCAATATAGGGTCACATTTTCAGGTCAAGTCTGAACTTGAATTATAGGCCTGTTTCATTTATTACTATTTCAACTTTGTTCTATTTCTGCTGAAAGCAAGCTTGTTACTTCTGTAGGTTGAAATGGCTGTGTAGTTTTTTTCTAAGTATAGTGTAAAATTCAATGTCATCTCAAACCTTGTTTAGGAACAGATCAAGTAAATGTTACTGAATGGGGTCTATGCGCTAATGTAATGCAATGGTTGCACAGCTTGCAACAGGCACATGTAAGAGCTTACAATCCTCAAACACACATGCCACAGCTGTGTAGCATGCACATGAGGTGTGTAGAGGTGTGCAAATGTGTTCCCTGTGTAACAATCCCATGGTAGCACTATGCACATGTGGAGGAGTGAGCCACATAACAGCATGCATGCTCCATATATACAGGCATTCACAGTGTGCTGTATATTGCCCCAGCAATGGTGCCACATGCGTAGCACAACACTACGTGGAGGGCTGATGTAATCTGTAGGTATGCAGGGCAAGCATACAGGGCAGGACACAACTCCTGTAGTCTACAGTCCATGGGCACTGACCAGAAGGATCACCACTGTGGACTGTGGACAGCCCACAGCAACATTTAGGCCCCAAACTGGCAGTGTAACACTGTGAAATATGCTGGAGACAGAGATACTGTAAGTCATCAAAGGGCAATGGGGTGCCCCTAGTCCTCTCAGGGCTAACAGTCCCAGAAGGTAGCATGACCTTGCTGACTTGAACAATTAAGAGACAGGTGTAATACAAATATATTTAATAAGATTACTGTAGCCAAAGTGAAAAAATGAATAAATGGAAAACTTGAGCAAAGTATGCTAATTATAAAACATAAAACCCTGTCAATGGACAGTTTGTAAAGTGCACTCTGGATCTGTCCTTTGGCATTTAGTTATCACCCGCATCCTCCTCTGAATCCTCGCTCAAGCCCTTTGGGATGGTGGCCATGTCATCCCTCTTGATGAGGACTATCCTTCATAGCAGCCCACGATACCCTTGAAATATCATGAACACTAGTGGTGTGTGAAGTTGGAAAACTTCACTTCACAAAGTAATTCACAATTATGACTCATTTTGCAAAGTTAATTCACCTCACAAAGTCCCAGTTCCCAGTGTGGTGATAACTTTGCGAAATGGGAAGTTGGAACTTTGCTGGCAAAGTTTGGTACAATGGTAAAATTTGCAATATACTATTTGATTGGAGGTCACATGTTGCTGACATGAGCTGTATGCCATGAGAAGGCTGTCTTCAGTGCAGTCTTCTGAAGACAGAGTGGGAGAGAAGTCTTGTGTGCTTGTTTAAGAGAGAGAAAAAGGGTTTGAAAACCATTTAAATTGAGCTTTTTTAGCAGATCGCTCACAAATTTTTCTAGGGGGCCTTGTGCTGATAGATTTTTTTTTTTTGCTGATTATTTACTTTAAAGTAATGGTTTCTGTTGTATCTGTCTGTGTAGCAGTGGTGTGGGGGAGGGTAGGTGTAAAGCAAGGCAGGCAACCCAGAAACATCCAGAGCTTTTTACGTTCACTTGCGCGCATGCGCAAGGAAAGTCTTGGGAGAATAGGACACTTTGGAGGTGTGTCCCTCCTCTGCAATCCCCTGCTCCATTGAGCAAGCATGGCAGTCCTGCATCAATCGGACGCGGTGCTGTGTATGACAGCGGTGGTCTTCTCTTCAAAGAAAACCACCGCTGTGTGCTTGCACCGCGTCACGCCACTCCCTCCCAAATCTTTGCTGCCATGCTGGGAGCCCACCCCAGCGTGACAAACATCCCACGCGCCGTCCGCCGATGAGGGGTGCCAATCCCCATCGGCCCACGGGCCCCCAGCCATCCTTCTGCCACACTGGAAGCCCACCCCAGCGTGGCAAATGTCCCGCATCATCTGCCGGACGGGTGCCCAACTTGCCTGCTCCACGGCCCCCAGCTATCCTTCTGCCATGTTGAGCCCACCTCAGCGTGGCAATGTCCCACGTCGCCTTTTTAAAAAAAAACAAACTGTAAATTAAAATGGTCCCACAGCACTTCTCCCAGCCCCCCACAACCCGCACCCACCCACTGCGCACACTCGCCTCCACACCCCCACCCCATACTTACTTCCGGAGCTCGGCGCGACGATCTTCAGTAGACCAGGAACACGTCTGCACTCTTCAAAGCTGACCACGAACTGAGGAAATGCCGGTAAGCAGTATAATGGGCTAGATAGGGGGTTTTCAACTGTATTCCATATCTCAGGCATTTTTTTGAATTTTTGCACCAAATTTTCAACGTGGGGTTTTTGGGACCCCTTCTTATGAATGATGTCACTGTCATGGCATTATTCGGGCTGGAAGGGTGATTTCGCAGTCACTGCACAGTCACTGCGTGAAATCACCCTTCGGGCCCAAATAACACCATGACAGTGGCATCATTCATGAGAAGGGGTCCCAAAACACCATGCTGAAAATCTGGTGCAAAAATTCCTAAAAATAACTGTTTTACGAGCGTGCGTTGCGCAGTTCCTACGCAGGCTCGTAAGTTTGCGAATTTTCAATATTTTCACTCCAGATTTTCAACATTGCCATTTTACCACACCTCCTTATGAGCAGTACAGCTGTCATTTTTCACAACCTGCCCAAAATGTGTTTCCGCCCATGTAGTGCACAATGGCACAGTTGGTGTGCAAACTCAATGTATGGGACACATTAAGAAAATCACAGTGATGCTGTTCATTAGCAGAGGTCTTAAAATGGCTATGTTGAAAATTTGGTGAAAAAATTCCTAGAAATGACTGTTTTACAAGCATGCATTGTGCAGTTCCTACGCACTCTCGTAGGTTTGCGAATTTTCAATATTTCTACTCCAGATTTTCAACATTGCCATTTTACCACACCTTCTTATGAGTAGTACAGCTGTCATTTTTCACATCCTGCCCAAAACATGCTTCCGCCCATGTAGCGCTCAATGGCGCAGTTGATGTGTGAACTCAATGTATGGGACACATTAAGAAAATCACAGTGACACTGTTCATGAGCAGTGGTCTTGAAATGGCTATGTTGAAAATTTGGTGAAAAAATTCCAAAAAATGCCTGTTTTACGACTGTTCATTGCGCACCTCCTATGCACGGTCGTAAGTTTGTGAATTTTCAATATTTTCACTCCACATTTTTAACATTGCCATTTTACCACTCCTCCTCATGAGCAGTACAGCTGTCATTTTTCACATCCTGCCCAAAACATGTTTCCGCCCATGTAGCGCACAATGGCACAGTCGGTGTGCGAACTCAATGTATGGGACACATTAAGAAAATCACAGTGACACTGTTCATGAGCAGAGGTCTTGAAATGGCTATGTTGAAAATTTGGTGAAAAAATTCCTAAAAATGCCTGTTTTACAAGTGTTCATTATGTACCTCCTACTGGCGCCAGAAGTTTATGAATTTTCAATATTTTCACTCCACATTTTCAACATTGCCATTTTACCACACCTCCTTATGAGCAGAGCAGCTGTCATTTTTTATATCTTGCTCAAAACGTGTTTCCGGCCATGTAGCGCACAATGGCACAGTCGGTGTGCGAACTCAGTGTATGGGACACATTAAGAAAATCACAGTGTCACTGTTCATGAGCAGAGATCTTAAAATGGCTGTGTTGAAAATTTGGTGAAAAAATTCCTACAAATAACTGTGTTATTAGCATGCATTATGCAGTTCCTACGCACGTTCGTAAGTTTGCGAATTTCCAATATTTTCACTCCAGATTTTCAACATTGCCATTTTACCACACCTCCTTATAAGCAGAGCAGCTGTCATTTTTTATATCTTGCCCAAAACGTGTTTCCGCCCATGTAGCGCACAATGGCGCAGTCAGTGTGCGAACTCAATGTATGGGACACATTAAGAAAATCACAGTGACACTGTTCATGAGCAGAGATCTTAAAATGGCTGTTTTGAAAATTTGGTGAAAAAATTCCTAAAAATGACTGTTTTATGAGCGTGCGTTGCACAGTTCCCACGCTTGTAGGTTTGCGAATTTTCTATATTTCCACTCCAGATTTTCAACATTGCTATTTTACCACACCTCCTCATGAGCAGTATAGCTGTCATTTTTCACATCCTGCCCAAAACGTGTTTCAGCCCATGTAGCGTACAATGGCGCAGTCGGTGTGCAAAATCAATGTATGGGACACATTAAGAAAATCACAGTGACACTGATCATGAGCAGAGGTCTTAAAATGGCTGTGTTGAAAATTTGGTGACAAAATTCCTAGAAATGACTGTTTCTAGATGTTCATTGCGCAGTTCCTATGCAGCGCCGTAAGTTTGCGAATTTTCAATATTTCACTCCAGATTTTCAACATTGCCATTTTACCACACCTTCTCATGAGCAGTACAGCTGTCATTTTTTGCATCCTGCCCAAAACGTGTTTCCGCCCATGTAGCGCACAATGGCGCAGTCGGTGTGCAAACTCAATGTATGGGAAACATTAAGAAAATCACAGTGACACTGTTCATGAGCAGAGGTCTTAAAATGACTGTGTTGAAAATTTGGTGACAAAATTCCTAGAAATGACTGTTTTATGAGTGTTCATTGCGCAGTTCCTATGCACGTTCATAAGTTTGTGAATTTTCAATATTTTCACTCCACATTTTCAACATTGCCATTTTACCACACCTCCTTATGAGCACTGCAGCTGTCATTTTTCACATCCTGCCCAAAACGTGTTTCCGCCCATGTAGCGCACAATGGCACAGTCGCTGTGTGAACTCAGTGTATGGGGCACATTAAGAAAATCACAATGTCAGTGTTCATGAGCAGAGATCTTAAAATGGCTATGTTGAAAATTTGGTGAAAAAATTCCTAACAATGACTGTTTTACGAGCGTGCATTGCACGGTTCCCATGTACGCTCCTAGCTTTGCGAATTTTCAATTATTCCACTCCAGATTTCCAACATTGCCATTTTACCACACTTCCTTATGAGCAGTACAGCTGTCATTTTTTACATCCTGCCCAAAACGTGTTTCCGCCTATGTAGCGCACAATGGGGGTAACAAAAAGGTCATGCTGACAATTTATTGTGCAAATACCAGCAATCGCACAGGGCATTAGGGTACAGAACCATACATGCCAAACACCACTGCAAATACCTGCAAACGAACATTCAGCATTGACAAATGCTTGTTATTTCTGTGGTTTAATCTGGTGTATTTAAGTGAAGTATTTCCTGCAGTCTCCAGTCTGCAGTCTCCACCGTTCCCCTTCAGGCTATGCTGTGCAATGCCAGATCGATGAGGAACAAGACCGCAATTATGGTGGACTTGATTTCCTTGGTCAGTCTGACTTGCATTATGGAGACCTGGCTGAGGGATGAAGCAGGGCCAGTTCTGGAGGCATAGGTCCCTGCTGAATATTCTATAGTGCACTGCCTGAGAAGGGAATGCAGGGGTGTGGGTGGGGCCATCTGTTTTAGAGCCAGATTGAACTTCTCCGTGCACCCAGTGGGTTCTGCCTCATTGTTTGAATGTGTGGCAGTGCGTGGGGTTCCAGGTGCGGGTTGCCGGATTCTCCTTGTTTACCATCCTCTGGGGTAGGGGGAGATTTCCTGCAGGAGATCATGGATTTTGTCATCGACAGCATGTTGGAGTTGCCTAGATGATTGATTCTGGGGGACTTCAATTCCTAAGTCGATGATGAATCCTCACATTTTGGATATGGCCTCCTCCAGTTGATGACATCACTGGGCCTAGCACAAGCAGTTGCTCTGTGGTTCACCACCATGCCACACCTTGTACTTGGCTTTCTCACTAGGGCTTCAGGTCACTGACCTCAGGACTGATCAGGTCACTTGGTCCAGTTATTGCATGGTGGAGTTCTCGTTTGGGTCCCCCCCCCCCCCCCCCGATAGTCACTCCCCTGTTGAGATGGTCTGCTATCACTCTTTAAGGGGATTGTCCCCAGAGGGACTTTTGGTGGTAGTAGATTTTTCTGGTGTGAGTGCTGCATTTGTGGTTGGCATGGGTGAGGCAGTGACAGCCTACAATAGGGCGGTCTCTGAAGTGCTTGATGCCATTGCACCGGTCCATGTATGACCCAGGTCTTCTCGCTTGAGACTCCCATGGTTTGATGGGGCTCTCAAGGAGATGAAGACCAAGGGTCAGAATTTGGGAGCATTGCTGGCAGAGGACCCAGTCCGTGGAGGACAAACTGGATTTGACAATTCACTATAGTGAGTATCAAAGGTAATCTACCATAAGAAGGCAGAGTTCCTGCCCAGGGAGATTGCCACAGGGAAGAACAGATCAGCTCAGCTTTTTCAGACTGTGGACAGACTACTCCATGCTGTCTGTCTGCAGCCAAAAAGGCCATTTTCAATCATATTGTGTGAAGAGTTTGCTTAGTTCTTCTCTGACAGGGTGCCCTCTATCTGGTCCCAGATCTCCCCAGTGGGGCAATATCAGCCCTGTGGTGGTGGGGGAGCTTCTAGGAACAGAACTCCTCCTATTGTCTGGGAAAAATTCTGGCCCTTGGAGGTGGCTGAGGTCATTGAGGTGATCTCAAAGCTGTGGCTCACCATTTGTGAACTGGACCTGGGCCTGACCAATCTCCTAGTAGGATGCACTGAAACTGTTGGTCCAGTGTTCAGCAGGATAGTTCAGTGTTCATTCTCAGAGGGGTTGTTCTCCAACACCTTGATAGAAGCATTGGTGAAGCCCCTTGTGAAGAAACCATCGCTCATCCTTGACATCTTGGTGAATTATTGACCTATCTCCAACCTCCCATTTTTAGGGAAGGTTGATGAGAAAGTTGTGGCACTACACCTTGAGGCACACCTCACAGCCTTTGACATCTATGAGTCATTCCAGTCTGGATTTATGGCTAGGCATAGCACTGAGACTGCATTGGGCAGGATGCAAAATGATGTCATCAGGGTGAGGGATAGAGTAGATGGGCAATATGCGAAGGAGCTAGAGACACCTGGGTAGATGGAGGGGGACCAGCAGGAGAGCCTGAAGGAGTGGAGCCATGGGAAGCTGCAGGAAGGCAGAAAAAAAAATAAAACAAACACTAGAACAAGGTAGCAGGAAAGGAGATGCTGCAACATTAAAACAAAGCAGCGACAGCAAGTACAGTAATGAGGTGTGCAATGGAATCAAATGTAGGACAACGGATCAACATGAAGTGAGTTGTTTATTGTGACACAAAGTAAAAGAGACAGAGACAAACTCCTCAGCTGTTTGAACGCGCACCATCTTTGGAATGGTATTCAGTATCAGAACTACTGGGAAGGCCACCTTCAAAAAAGTAGCTGTTTCAGCCTGCCCACTATCTCAGTGGCAGAACTATCAGCCACTGCACTTGGGACTCGGGATCAAAAGTGATCGTGGGTTGCTGTGGGCTGGTTGGGAGGGTGGAGAGCATTGAGCATCTGGTAGACTGTTCTTCTTAACAATACCAACTGATATCTGGGTAATGATAGACTCTTATAAAAGATGATTCCAAACTCCAAAAGGGTGTAGTAGACTTCAAAAAGACAAGAGGATCCGGAGTCTGCTGTGACTTCTCAAAGTGTTTTCTTTAATTAAAACAATACCCCTACGTTTCGCTGCTGAGAGCTTGATCACGGGGCTTCTTTTTACATCTATTTTAAAAATAAATAAATACGTTGTTGTACATCTTGAACTCTCACTATGGTTATAATTAAATATACATAAACTTTAGATGCATTTGTCTACCTTGGAAAATAAGTTTCTAAGCCTGTGAGCACATGGCACTTCACTTTCAAAATCACTCTTCTCCCTGACAAAAATATAATTTTGTCATGTAATCATATGTAAAACACCCAAAATCAAAGCAGTACTAAATGTAACACAAGTGTGAAAACTTAATTTCCATAGCACGATACCTTGGGAAGCTGAACCAACGTAGTCCTTGATTTGTATGAGCTTTAAACAATTCTGAAAATGTAAAAATAACTGCCTTTAACCCAAAGGTTTAAATGGTTTGGTGAACGTTGCACAGAATTATTTTTATTTATTTCAAATGGAGTGCACTCACCCTCTCGACTTTACAGTTTGCGTCAAAGCTGAATAGTAACCCAGTAACTGTTTAACAACTGTCCGTGACATTTAGATACGGCTCACAATAGTCCTGCCAGTTATGGCGTCTAACGCCCGAGAACGCTAAAATGCTGGACTGCTCCCCTAGGCTACTGTTCCTCTTGAACAGCCTGAGTTTCCCGCGGGAGTGACGTAGTCACTACCCGAAACTCTCGCGTAACGCGAGAGCTTTGCCTAGCAACTGAACACACATTCCCAAAGTATGGGAATGTGCGCGGTGCGCTCAGGCTGCTCCTGGTATGGCAGGGCTTATTATTTGGGTGTTAGCTGCATATTTGATAATATATTAACAGCGACAGAGAACAATACTTTTAAAGGAGCATAAGGATGGCAGCAAATAATATTCCTATAGAAACATAATAAAACCAGTCTACAATTGGAAATTGATATTCAAATGATACTCGGAAATTAACAAACAGTTCAGACATGGCGGTGGGGAATTTAAATTAACATTTCTCTCCTCTACTAACACTGTAATAAAATTAATCCAACTGCTAAAAAAAATTTTTTGTGTTAACGATCTACACACATTTTATATGGATTCTAAAACACACCAACATTTCCCAGAAAATAACTACCGTCAAGATAAATCAAACAAATCAAATCTGCCTACAAAATCTATTGCTATGACAATAAATACCTTTCATAGACGTACATATAGAATAATTTATAGAAATAGTATGAATTATAAGCAAGCTTGCCAATTACATTCAATATTCATACCTATCACGGGATCTAAAGTTTTTAAGCTAGATATCCATTTCATTTCCATTTTATCTAACAATTTTTTATAGTTTCCACCCCAAGAGGTTGTTTCATTACCTCGAGACCCCAAAACCTCAGAGATGCTCCTGTGTGTCCTGCCTCATTGAAATGTATGGCTACTGGGGATTTATCATTTTTATTTCTTATATCGCTTTTATGTTCACCTATCCTTACTTTAAGTGCTCTTTTAGTCTGTCCCACATATAATCTATCACAAGGACATTGTAATACATAAATAACACCTTCAGTGTTACAGTCAATGTGATCCTTGATATGAAATTCTTCATTATAATAAGGATGCTTGAAAGAGTTTTTTTTGCTAGTGTTATTACACACTGCACATTTACTGCACCTAGTCATCCCCGGTTGTAGTGGCCCCAGCAGTAATTGTGCTTTACTTAAATCATAACGTTCAAACTGTGAATGTACCAATCTGTCTTTTAAATTTTTAACTTTTTTAGATACTACTATAGGTCTTGATTGTAAAGATTTAATACTTAAATTGTCCATGGCTACTAAGTGCCAGTGTTTGTTTATTATTTTTCTGATTTGTGTCATCTTGTGGTTGTATTTTGTGGCAAATACTAGTCTGTCCTTCTTTGGATTCTGTTTCTTACTTAAAAGTTGTTCACGTGTCGTTTTTTCAATTTTGTGACTTGCTTGTGCTAGAATTTTTTTAGGATATCCCCTTTTTTGAAATCTGTTTAACATGTCTTCTTTATGCATTACATAATCACTGTTTTCTTTGCAATTACGCTTAACTCTTACTAATTGTGAATAAGGGATACTATTTTTTAATTTCGATTCATGAAAACTTGTGTTATGTAATAAGGTATTTCTATCCACGGTTTTCCTAAATAATGACGTACTAAACATAGAATCTGTTATTTTGATCTGTAAATCTAAGAATGGTATTGCTGTCTTGTTGTAATTTAATGTGAACTGTAAATTTGTGTCAAAATTATTTAGCAGTGCATTAAATGACCTCAATTCCTGCTCAGTTCCCGTCCACAGACAAAATATGTCATCTATAAACCTCTTCCAGAACTTTATACAATTTTTATAAATGTTTTTTTCTGAGTTAAAAACATATTCTTCTTCAAAAATAATCATATATGAATTAGTGTAGCTAGGAGCCATTGTGCTGCCCATAGCTGTCCCTTTATCCTGTTGGTAAAATTTACCCTCAAATTCTAAATAATTATTTTGTAAAATGAATGTTGCATTCTTGCAGTAAATAGTTCTGGAAGTTTGCCTCTGGTCTTTTTTCAAAACTTTACCCATGTTTATGACTCCTCCTATGTGGGATAGATGTATATAAATCTTTTACGTCCCAGGTAACCAAAATTATTTCTTCCAAATTATTCTCATTCAACACTATTTCTAATTTTTTAATTAAGTCCGTAGAGTCTTGTATATATGAATCACTTTTTACTATTAAAGGTTGTAAATAATAGTTAACATATTTTGAAACTGGATCAAAAACTGAATCTATTCCTGATACAATAGGTCGACCAGGTGGGTCTGACATATTTTTATGTATTTTTGGTATGGAATAAAATGTAGGAATTCTTGGGAATTCCGGTAACAGTATCCTCATTTCCCAATCTTGTAACCAATTAAGATCTACGAGTTCTGCCAATAATTCCCTCAATTTACTCTGGATAGATAGCATGGGATCACCCTTCAAAATTGAATAATTGACCCTATTGTCTAGAAGTTTTAAACACATAGATCTGTATTGTTCTCTGTCTTGAATAACAATACCACCCCCCTTGTCTGCCTGCTTAACAATTATCCCAGTATCTTTACTCAAATCATTTAAAGCTATCCTTTGTTCCTTAGTGAGATTTTGACGGGGTGGCCACAAAGAGGTTTTGTCCTTAAATAAAGCCAGTACTTCCTTCTCTACTAATGTACAAAAACATTCGATTCCATGGTTTTTATCTATTGGGGGACTGAAATTAGATTTGATATTTAAAGCTTGTTTCAACTTCCGTTCTTCACTTATTGAAATATTTTCTTCTCCAAATAAATTTTTAATTCTTAAATTTCTAAAAAATCCTTGTAAATCTGCCATTAAATCGAACAAGTTAACTGGTTGTGATGGTGCAAAACTTAATCCAAGTCCCAGTACACTGGATTTGGCTTCACTTAACTTCCTTTTACTCAGATTAAATATAGGGATTACTTCTGCATCTCTCTGATAAATCTCCTGTCCATATTTGTTGTCCTTATTTTTCTTCCACCTGTTCCTCCTCCTCGTCCCCCTTCCCTTCTGCCTCCCCGAAAACCCCCTTGTGCTCTTAAATATTGTTGGTTCATATTTGTAGTTCTGAGATCACATCTATGTGATAAAGTTTCTTCTGGTACAACGTTAGATGGAACGGACTCTCCTATTCCTGTATGGTCCTCTCCTGACCGTGTAGATGATTCTACCGTATAGCTATTGTCACTGTCTGTGCCACTTTCCACATTATAACTGTATCGTTGTTTTCTAAATTGTTTATAAGTATATACCTTATTGTCCTTATAGTCATTTGTATCCCTAATAAATTTCCTAATTTTTTGTTGCTTTAATTTACTTTCATAATAGGCTATTTTTTGTTTCAAATTTTCTAATGTAGAGGTGTACTCATCTACTATTAATTGTTGTTTCAATAAATCTTGATTTTTCTGTATTTCTTCTGCTAAACTGGTTCTCTCATCTATGATAGCCTCTATTAGGGCATATATAAAATCGCAGCTAGCCCTGTTCCTAATTCCATCCCATTTTGTATATAGTTTCAAAGTATTGATACCTATATTAGGTTCTACTGTGATCCTCAGACCTCTTGGAATCCTGTTATGCTCTAGGTACTGTGTGAGAGTTAATCCATGCCATTCTAAACGTGTATCCCTAAATTTAAGATTTTCTAGTTTCTGAGCAATATTACGTGGTGCTTCCCCCATCTGTACACTTAAATCTCTGCCTCCCCTCATGGCCTGAAAAAGAGTTCTTCTCTCATCCTCTGTGTAAGTGGTAAAATGTAAGGTATTTTGGATGCTGTTACCAATGTCCCTAAGGACTGCTAATCCTTCTTCCATCATGCTGTGCAATTTTTAAACAAAAGGTAGATACTGCTTACTTAGCTAGACGAATAAACATCTAAAGACACTTCTAATAATAATTGTTACAAAACATCAACATCCAGATATATGATGGGGAGGCAGAAGGGGAGGGGGACGAGGAGGAGGAACAGGTGGAAGAACAATAAGGAAAACAAATATGGACAGGAGATTTATCAGAGAGATGCAGAAGTAATCCCTATATTTAATCTGAGTAAAAGGAAGTTAAGTGAAGCCAAATCCAGTGTACTGGGACTTGGATTAAGTTTTGCACCATCACAACCAGTTAACTTGTTCGATTTAATGGCAGATTTACAAGGATTTTTAGAAATTTAAGAATTAAAATTTATTTGAGAAGAAAAATATTTCAATAAGTGAAGAACGGAAGTTGAAACAAGCTTTAAATATCAAATCTAATTTCAGTCCCCAATAGATAAAAACCATGGAATCGAATGTTTTGTACATTAGTAGAGAAGGAAGTACTGGCTTTATTTAAGGACAAAACCTCTTTGTGTACACCCGTCAAAAATCTCACTAAGGAACAAAGGATAGCTTTAAATGATTTGAGTAAAGATACTGGGATAATTGTTAAGCAGGCAGACAAGGGGGGTGGTATTGTTATTCAAGACAGAGAACAATACAGATCTATGTGTTTAAAACTTCTAGACAATAGGGTCAATTATTCAATTTTGAAGGGTGATCCCACGCTATCTATCCAGAGTAAATTGAGGGAATTATTGGCAGAACTCGTAGATCTTAATTGGTTACAAGATTGGGAAATGAGGATACTGTTACCGGAATTCCCAAGAATTCCTACATTTTATTCCATACCAAAAAATACATAAAAATATGTCAGACCCACCTGGTCGACCTATTGTATCAGGAATAGATTCAGTTTTTGATCCAGTTTCAAAATATGTTAACTATTATTTACAACCTTTAATAGTAAAAAGTGATTCATATATACAAGACTCTACGGACTTAATTAAAAAATTAGAAATAGTGTTGAATGAGAATAATTTGGAAGAAATAATTTTGGTTACCTGGGACGTAAAAGATTTATATACATCTATCCCACATAGGGAGGGAGTCATAAACATGGGTAAAGTTTTGAAAAAAAAGACCAGAGGGCAAACTTCCCAGAACTATTTTACTGCAAGAATTAGCAACATTCATTTTACAAAATAATTATTTAGAATTTGAGGGTAAATTTTACCAACAGGATAAAGGGACAGCTATGGGCAGCACAATGGCTCCTAGCTACGCTAATTCATATATGATTATTTTTGAAGAAGAATATGTTTTTAACTCAGAAAAAAACATTTATAAAAATTGTATAAAGTTCTGGAAGAGGTTTATAGATGACATATTTTGTCTGTGGACGGGAACTGAACAGGAATTGAGGTCATTTAATGCACTGCTAAATAATTTTGACACAAATTTACAGTTCACATTAAATTACAACAAGACAGCAATACCATTCTTAGATTTACAGATCAAAATAACAGATTCTATGTTTAGTACGTCATTATTTAGGAAACCCGTGGATAGAAATACCTTATTACATAACACAAGTTTTCATGAATCGAAATTAAAAAATAGTATCCCTTATTCACAATTAGTAAGAGTTAAGTGTAATTGCAAAGAAAACAGTGATTATGTAATGCATAAAGAAGACATGTTAAACAGATTTCAAAAAAGGGGTTATCCTAAAAAAAATTCTAGCACAAGCAAGTCACAAAATTGAAAAAACGACACGTGAACAACTTTTAAGTAAGAAACAGAATCCAAAGAAGGACAGACTAGTATTTGCCACAAAATACAACCACAAGATGACACAAATCAGAAAAATAATAAACAAACACTGGCACTTAGTAGCCATGGACAATTTAAGTATTAAATCTTTACAATCAAGACCTATAGTAGTATCTAAAAAAGTTAAAAATTTAAAAGACAGATTGGTACATTCACAGTTTGAACGTTATGATTTAAGTAAAGCACAATTACTGCTGGGGCCACTACAACCGGGGATGACTAGGTGCAGTATATGTGCAGTGTGTAATAACACTAGCAAAAAAAACTCTTTCAAGCATCCTTATTATAATGAAGAATTTCATATCAAGGATCACATTGACTGTAACACTGAAGGTGTTATTTATGTATTACAATGTCCTTGTGATAGATTATATGTGGGACAGACTAAAAGAGCACTTAAAGTAAGGATAGGTGAACATAAAAGTGATATAAGAAATAAAAATGATAAATCCCCAGTAGCCATACATTTCAATGAGGCAGGACACACAGGAGCATCTCTGAGGTTTTGGGGTCTCGAGGTGGTGAAACAACCTCTTAGGGGTGGAAACTGTAAAAAATTGTTAGACAAAATGGAAATGAAATGGATATTTAGCTTAAAAACTTTAGATCCTGTGATAGGTATGAATATTGAATGTAATTGGCAAGCTTGCTTATAATTCATACTATTTCTATAAATTATTCTATATGTACATCTATGAAAGGTATTTATTTTCATAGCAATAGATTTTGTAGGCAGATTTGATTTGTTTGATTTATCTTGACGGTAGTTATTTTCTGGGAAATGTTGGTGTTTTAGAATCCATATAAAAATGTGTAGATCGTTAACACAAAAAATTTTTTTAGCAGTTGGATTAATTTTATTACAGTGTTAGTAGAGGAGAGAATGTTAATTTAAATTCCACCCTCATGTCTGAACTGTTTGTTAATTTCAGTATCATTTGAATATCAATTTCAATTGTAGACTGGTTTTATTATGTTTCTATAGGAATATTATTTGCTGCCATCCTTATGCTCCTTTAAAGTATTGTTCTCTGTCGCTGTTAATATATTATCAAATATGCAGCTAACACCCAAATAATAAGCCCTGCCATACCAGGAGCAGCCTGAACGCACAGCGCACATTCCCATACTTTGGGAATGTGTGTTCAGTTGCTAGGCAACGCTCTCGCGATACGCGAGAGTTTCGGGTAGTGACTACATCACTCCCACGGGAAACTCAGGCTGTTCAAGAGGAACAGCAGCCTAGGGGAGCAGTCCAGCGTTTTAGCATTCTCGCGCGTTAGACGCCATAACTGGCAGGACTATTGTGAGCCGTATCTAAATGTCACGGACAGTTGTTAAACAGTTACTGGGTTACTATTCAGCTTTGACGCAAACTGTAAAGTCGAGAGGGTGAGTGCACTCCATTTGAAATAAATAAAATAATTCTGTGCAACGTTCACTCAAACCATTTAAACCTTTGGGTTAAAGGCAGTTATTTTTACTTTTTCAGAATTGTTTAAAGTCATACAAATCAAGGACTACGTTGGTTCAACTTCCCAAGGTATGCGTGCTATGGGGAATTAAGTTTTCACACTTGTGTTACATTTAGGCACGGCTTTGATTTTGGGTGTTTTATATGATTACATGACAAAATTATATTTTTGTCAGGAGAAGAGTGATTTTGAAAGTGAAGTGCCATGTGCTCACAGGCTTAGAAACTTATTTTCCAAGGTAGACAAATGCATCTAAAGTTTATGTGTATTTAATTATAACCATAGTGAGAGTTCAAGATGTACAACAACGTATTTATTTATTACTAAAATTGATGTAAAAAGAAGCCCCGTGATCAAGCTCTCAGCAGCTAAACGTAGGGGTATTGTCTTAATTAAAGAAAACGCTTTGAGAAGTCACAGCAGACTCCGGATCCTCTTGTCTTTTTGAAGACTGTTCTTCTTCCTTGGGAAGGGAGGGCTTGTTGCCTCCACCAATGAATGCCATCAGGTGGAGGCTGGGTGGCAGTACAGGCTGGAGCGGCATGAAAGTAGGGAGTTACAGGACTTCTGCCACATGTGCATGCCTCCACATGCATGTACCAGCATGCGCACCCCAGTTAAGGAGGGAGAAAAACAGAGGAAGGAAGTATGATGGAGCAGCTGTGTATAAAGTAATTTTTTCTTAAGATATTCAATTGTTTGCAAGGCTATAAAAATATATATATGCTTTTTAATGATTTATATACAGACCTGATTTCTGATTTTTTTTTTCTTTTCTACCTTACTTGCCCCTGGCCTGTCTCTCCTTCTGGCTGCACATGACCCCCCCCCCCGACCTCCTCACCTCGACCCCCTTCCTACTCACCTCAGATTGCAGCGGACCCAAGGGTGGCTCGGCGTATCCCTTCACCAGATGGGTCCCTCTCTTCCGAGGGGGAAGGCGCCAGGTGGGGATACCAGCGCGCTCTATGATCAGTCCCCAGGTGCTGCTGAGGTGGATTCTGGGGCGTCCGGGCATCTGAGGTGGCGGGGAGTCGGCAGCCATCATCCAGCAGACCAGGCAGCTTCTTTTCCATTTTCCTGTGGGGAGTGACATCCTGACGTCAAGGCATACACCGACGTCTGCCACTCCCCCTTGAACACCAAGCCCGGCTGTACTGCTGCACTCCCAGCCTCCACCAGGAGTCAGCCTATGTCGGTGTGCATTCCCTGCCATCCCCCCAGAGAAGGAGCGCTGTCCCTGAACACTCCATCCTTCTCCCCACGGCCGGCCCTCTGGCAACCCGAGTCCGATCCCGAACTCAGGTCGCCGGCGTTGCAGACGGAAATCCAACTGCTGCGCTGATGGGCCGGGTGATTTCTGATTTTGATGGCAAAAGGGTACTAAAGAAATCACTATAGGATACTAAGAGAAATCAGGTACTTAGACAATAGGGGTATTTAAACTATTTCATAAGTCATTAGAAGTGACTGTTCATGTGTGTTAACGCAACATTCAAAAGTGATAAGTGCCAGTACATAAATGTGCACTTCGACAGTTTCAGTATATCTATGGAGTTATTACATAGATTGTTTGATATGGATCATGAGTGATATATGTATAGGGTAACATATTTAATTTATGAAAACAATACATTTCACACTGCTAGGATGATTGTAAGATAAGGGAGATTAGTACAGCATCCCCTCATAAAAAAAAAACAAAAAAAACATTTTCTAACCTAGAAAGATTATTAATAAGAGATCATGCTTATTTTTAGTGAAGTACAGATTGCCCAGATGAAGTGGGTTGTTGCCATGAAATGTTGACATATCAAATGTTTAGCTGACAGCTGAATCCATAAATCTAGAAAATACAAATCTGTGGCAAGTGGGCTTTATTTCCAACTTTTTGGTTTGCATCTTTCCCACTGTTGGAGCAGGCTCCTCTCATTGTTGTTTATTTCTATAGGTACCAGGAACCATACTGGTCGACTTGGTGTATAAAGCACTGCATACCAACCCTTGCCTCCACCCATGCCATCACCAGGACCCTACACGTTACCAGTCGTGATGCAAATCTTTGATGGGAAAGGCAGCCCTCCCCCTCTTGGCCCCACCATGGGAGCCAATCTGTGGAGGAACGAACTGGGAAGCATATGTCCTTGGGGGAGGGGTGGTCGCAGGTGGAGGACAGTGTGAATAGGGCTGAGGGAACCAAGCCTGCCCTGGCCAGGAAGATAAATACCTTGATAAAAAAGTCATCTGTTTCATTATCAATTTCCCTTCTACTTACAGCTTCATCTATAACATCAAACAGTTGTACTTTAAATCTACCAACAGGATTTGTTTGCAACACTACAAAATATGTTGCATCCTGTAGCATTTCCACTTTTGTAAATTTCCTTATCCATTAAAACAACATTGCCTCCTTAGTCTGTAGTCCTAATAACAATCAACAATGTATTGTTACTCCTAGACTCTTACAGTGCTTTGAAAGTTGTGATGATGGAAAGGCACAGTGCTGGATGTGAAATTTTCATTCTGAGCTCTTACCAGTCTCAAAAGGAGTTATTGCCAAATTAAAAATGCCTGCAGGATAATAAGTTTTGGACAAAATGGGCTATTACCTCCACAATTACCACTCAGTTGGTGTGGATTTTATTTATTTTATAGTTCTTCTGCCTGAAATAATCAACACTGTCAATAACTGATCTCTACTCGTGCCTCATCCGGTGAACTTCTCATCCTTGGGGACTTCAATATTAATTGGCTCTCTCAGTCTCACTCAAAACTCTGCTAAAATATTAATTCTCTTCAGTTTACTCAACTGATCTCAGACCCAACTCATTTCAATCATAGATTTCTTAATCATTCCTTACTGGACTGGATATTTACCTCTCAGCCCCACCACATCATAGATGCTGGCACCCTCCTGGATGCCCTTAGTGACCACCATATGGTATACTGCATATGAAAAATGAATTGTTCCAAAGCCCCCCACCCCTAAAATCTTACCGATCAGAATCTTCTGGTCGCTGCACTTGTCTGCACTCCATGCTGACTTGGCTGCTACCGACTGGTCTCCCTTTTCTTTGGTCAGTAACATCAACTCTGCTCTCAATTACTTTCATTCCAAATGCATGTCAATCTGGGATCCACATACCCCCTTAGAAAAAACAGGGTTGATGGTTTCCACCTCCCCTGGATCTTGGCCAAATTGCTGGTCTGCCTTCATGCATGTGATCTTGTCTGGAAGACTCATAAGTCATCTGGTGCCCTGGCTGACTTTAGCAGGTATCGTGCCCTTCAGAATGTTTGCACCAGAACCACAAGGCTTGCCATGGCTGGGTACTTTTCTTCCACCTTCCAGAACAACCTTAAGCACCCCTCCGAGTTTTGGAAGGTCATCCACACCCTCTTCTCCCCCCAACCCAGTCCTCCTCATCTGTCCCCAAGGTGGGTGACACCTTCATTTCTGACCCCATTTCTTTGCATCAGAGTTCGACTCCTCCTTCACTTCTTGTGCCTCCTCCTTCTCTCATCCTCCTCCCTCCTCCCTCCCTCCCCCCTTCCCTGCCCTCTGTCCCACCTCTCCATATCTCTCCTTCTTCTTTACTCCTGTTACTCCAGCTGCTTCCTCCAAGGCTCTCTTGGCTCACAACCCTCTCAAGGGTAGGAGCCCTGATGGGCTTGACCCCAAACTCCTACACGTCTCTGCCTCTGCCATCACTCTCCCAATCACCTCACTTCTCAACTTCTCTTTCTCCCTTGCTGCTGTCCCTGACTCGTAGAAACATGCCACCATCATACCCCTTCCTAAAGGTGGTAACTCCTTCAGCTTTGGCAGCTACTGCCCTATCTCCCTACTCCCTACCTTAGCTAAACTTTAAGAACACATCATACTGTCTCAACTCTCCCACTTCCTTGATTCTTCTTCCTTTACAACCCCTTCCAGTCTGGCTTCCGTAAGCACCATTCCACCACCTCCTCCATCCTCCAGCTTACTGACTGCATTCTCTCAGGCATGGATCAGAGCCTCATCACCTCTGCCATCTTTCTCGACTTGACCAAAGTCTTCGACAAGCTCAAGGCTGTGGGGATCCCTGACTCTGCTACTAACTGGTTCCACTCCTCCCGTATGGGTAGAACTCGATTTGTTAGTATTGGTGATTTCTTATTCCCCCCCCCCAGCCTATTAGCACTGGTGTCCTGCAAGGCTCTGTTCTTGGCCCACTACTTTTCTTGATCTTCCTAAATGACCTCCCTTCTGCTTGCTCATCTGCATCCATCCATATGTATGCAGATGACACACTCATATTTGCCTCAGATTCCTCCCCCTCTAAGCTGATGGCTAGGCTTCAACTGGGCTTCGACAATGTTCTGCACTGGTTCCAGTCTAATCAACTATCACTAAATGCCAAGAAAATGGTCTTTATGACCTTTGCCTCTAATCATAAGCTTTCCAGGCTCACCTCCCTTCCCTCTTCCACACCCTTGATGGGGCCACTATCGATGATGTTCCCTCATTTAAATACCTTGGGGTATAGCTAGACCAGCACCCCAACTTTTTGGCTCATGTGGATGCCTCCCACAAAAAACTCTACCCAAAACTCGGGTGCATCATACAGAAATAAAGGCTGCATGCCTCTTCCTACTAACCAAGCTATTAGCCTGAAAATGAGTCTCCCCATTTTCGACTGAGACATTGTCTACAGTGCTGTGCAAAGTCCACCCTAGTCAGACTAGATCCCCTTTTTCACTCCTTCTCTCACTTTGCCTTGGACTGTCTGCACCTCACTCACCATTGCTCCTTATACTCCTCTCTCCTCCTCCCCTCCCTCGAAGCTAGATGCCTTACTCATTGTGCCTCCTTCATCTCAAAATTCTGGCTGGTTTCTGTTCCCTCTTACCTTACCTCTCTCCTCTCTCCCCCCACCACATTCCTCTTTTATCCTTCATAACACTAGTTATTGTTCATTTGCTCCATCCTCAAGGAAATCTCTCGCAGGTCAGGCTGCTTTCTCCTACTGCTTCCCCAAGCTTTGGAACTCTTTCCCCAAACCAGTCGCTCCTCCTCTTCCCAATGCTCTCTCTCCTATCTTCTACAGGACTTCACCTCTCACTCCCACAACTGCACTTGATACATGTCCCTGCCCCCTTCTCAATACCCTCTTCCCCTCTTTTATCCCTCCTTTCCCCCTGAGCTGCCATTTGTTTACCCCTTCCTTTGTTTCCCTCCCTATGCTACACCAATCTAGGCCTAGGTGACCTCCACACTTTTCAATGTATTCCTTTGAATACCCATTGGGCAGGCTTCTGCCCCATATCTTGTATAATTTGCCCTTATAAATGCTTAGTATTGATGTGCTGTAAAATTTATTGTATAAATTCAACTCTTCTAAATGCTTGCAATGATGTACTATACAATGTATTGCTCAGTTTCTTGTACTCCTCTTCTCACTTCCCCCCAGGATGCTTCTGGAAATGAGCTGTTATCATCTCAGTATGTCTTTTCTGGTGAAACTTTTGAAATAAATAAATCAGTAATTAATAAATCTTTCCCTTCTAATAGAAAGTCCCAAGTTTTTTTCTACTTCAAATAACTGATGATGCATTCCATATTAATCTGAACTCATTGTCCTTTCTCCCATACATTCCTCAGGTATGAAGAACACCAGTATCTCCAAGAGGTTCCATGGCAGGACAGCGACAACAACGTTGTTGACATCCTGCACAATGATAGGAACAATGCCGACAGTCAGCATTGTTCCCATCAGAACAAAGTGTTTCTTCACCCCCCCACAACCCCCATGGAGGAAGCTGTGCCCCCTACACCCATCCATCTCTAAATAACCAAATCCGAGTCTGAGTTGGTTTGGGGTGGGGGCGAAACACTGGGAGTTGCAGTGTTGGCATGCAGCGGACCACCACAGTGACGAATCTCAACCTGGCGAGATTTGTTGCTGTGGTGGACTTCACTGGGTTATCGTCGATGTTCTGATGTGCTACCTTTCCAAGATATTGGATTCTGCTGGATAACCTGTCTTTCTTGTATTCAGCTCAAAATGTAGTTTGAGTGTTAGCATTAGTATAAAAATAATCTATTTTAATGTTAAAGTAATCTGCAACCTGTGTGGTTGCTGCAGTCATTAACTATGTTTTTGTAAAGTTAATTACTTGATTTCTGGATTTCACAAAACACATTTCAGGTTGTTATTTGGATCCACTTCCCCCGGAGCCCTTTCTAGTTTTTCATTTAAATTTCTGTTTTTCACTTATTTAGGGGCTGCTGTGTCTCTGTTGCTTATGTCTAAAAAAGTCACCCCAACTATATTTGAAGATGTTCCCGAGTCCTTGGTTGGCAAATTGTTGATTTTTCTGTGAGGATGGTTATGTGGTTCTTTTCGATTAGTTTTCAATGGATGTTTTCTGCTTCAGGATTTACATCCTGATCTATCTCTAGCAAATGTAATGGTAGGTCTATCCCATCCCACTTCAAAACCTTGTGATTGAAAAATCTGTTTTGTCCCATTGTAACTTATTCTTTTTTCCTGCCAATAATCTCTTGCTCAAATTATATTGTTTTATCTTGGCAAGATTTTGCGAAATTAACATACCCTGGAAAGTCTTTAAATTGTTTCAGCTCTGACTTAATACTTTTGATTTCACTGTTGATTTTTGGATAAAATTTGTTCTCCTTCTTAATTAAGATATTTATTAATTTGTTGCTGCAGTCTGTCAAAGCCTGATCTCACTCAATTATATTGCTATCTTCATCAAAATGACCTGATGGGACTTTATCTATTGTAAGACACCTTGGTATCTTCTGTTGTTCTAAATAAGTCTCTAAAGTAATTTCAATGTACCAGCTTCTGATTTCTTTCGTGCATTGATGCATACCTTTTATGTTTGCTTGTGCGCATAGCGCACAAGAAACATATTGAGGTAGTACAGCATTGCAGAGGTGTGGCAGTGTTGTGGCCAATACAGCAGAGGCTTTAATGGGTGCATCACTCAGCCACCAATTAATGGTGAAGCTGATGAAAGGTGAAGTTGCAGTCACTGCACGGAATCACCTTTTGGGACCAATTAATGAAATGACAGTACCACTGTCCATGAGGTGGGGTCCTAAAAAGCCCTTTTTGCAAATTTGATGAAAAAAACTCAAAAAAATGACTGCTTTATGAGCGCCCATTGTGCGGTTTCTATGTACACTCATAACTTCATAAATTTTTAATATTTTCACTCCAAATTTACAACTTTGCCATTTTTTCACACCCCCTTATGAACAGTACAGCTGTCATTTTTCGCATCCTTCCCGAAATGTGTTTTTGCACCTGTGGCACAGAATGTAGCGGTAGCTGTATGAAATCAACTTTCAGGACATAGTAACAAAATCACAGTGCCACTGTTTATGAGGGGAGGTCCCAAAAAGGCCATTTTGAAAATCTGGTGAAAACATTCCAAAAAATGACTGCATTACGAGTATGTGTTGCATAGTTTCTATGCACGCTCGTAGCTGATCACTTTTTCATATTTTCACTCCAGATTTTCAACATTGCCATTTTTTCACACATCCTCATGAACAGTACAGCTGTCATTTTTCACATGCTGCCCAAAATGTGTTTTTGCACCTGTGGCACTGAATGGCACAATCACTGTGCAAAATCACCTTTTGGGTTTGATTAATGAAATGATACTGCACTGTTCATGAGGTGGGGCCCAAAAAGCCCATGTTGAAAATTTGGAGCAAAAATACCAGGGGCATTAAGGTTTCCAACCATAACGTCCACCCTGTACAGACTGAAAGGCGCCAGGGGTATGACTTTGGGTCATCGGCCATAATGATCTCCCCATCCCAACCCCCAACCCCAGCCCTATCCTGCAGCCACTGACAGGCATCGAGGTGTGCCTTGGGGTCTATGGCTCCAACATTCACCTCATTCTCCTATACTGCACCCATCTCAGCTTATTTCTTTATGGAATGGGGTGAGGATAAGGGCCAAATCCCTCAAGGCACACTGCGACACCTGTCAGTGTTTGCAGGGTGGGTTGAGGAGGAGTGGTGTGAGTTTTATGGCCAGTGACCCAAAGGCACACCCCCAACGCCTGTCAGTCTCTGCAGGGTGGGGGTGGGGGTTGCTGGTACTTCACTGCCATTCCTATTATGCATCTCACTAACACCTGCACTACCAATGCCAATACCAGCAAGCAAACATTCAGCATTGACAAATGCTTGCTCTAGTTTAAGAACTACTTCTTTTACTTGTGTTTGATTTATGGAGCTGCCACTTGTTTCTGGGAATAAAGATGTTGCTCCTCTTTTCCTATGTGCGATTATTGACTCCTCAACTCTGAACTATAGTTATCCAAGTCAGCTTCTTGCCCTCTTGTTCTGAGGTAATTTGTTCTTTGTCAAACATAGTTGCCCAAATGCTGATAACAATATTTTATGTTGCTATTGATTTAAATGGAGCACACTGTAACAGTGTGATGTTAATAGACTGGATTTTATCCGACAGCCTTTAGCAGAGTATATCTGTTTATTTCCTTGACTAAATTGTATGTATAGTACACAGTGAGCTGCAGACTTTAGGCAAACCAATTTCAGTGCAGAAAAAAATAAATCACACTCACCTGAGTCCACTGTAGCTTCAACACAATGACTTTCAATGTTCCATGGTATACATACAGTAGGTCATTCCATAGGACATTCAAAAATAAGCTTTCTATTGACTTTGGAATTCTGCTAACACTGCTGACCTAGAACTTGAGGCTTCAATTCACTCCTCCACTAGTTGTCAGGCAACACTGTTGGTAATATTCAACAGCTAATAACCTTATTGCCTCATGCCCTATGGAATATTCCCCATATGTCATATCAGAGCATATTACCCTCTCATATACCATTTCTGCTGCCCTGCTTGCCCTACCCAATGACATCCAAAGGCACATCATTGCATAGTCACCAAAAACAAGAAATCATCTCTCAATCACTGCATAATTTCTTCAAAGGTAACCCTGGCCCCCACCCCCACCACAGTGGTTTGGTAAGTATTTTACAGGTATGATGTAACTTCAGGTTGGTATACCAATTGTAATTAATCAAATGTAATCAAACCACCAGCCCGCTGAACCTAAAACAAATAAATGGATCCTTTGCAGTGTGGGCTTAGCTTACAGATGACACCACAACTTCACTAAAGACATGTTGCAGTCACTGAGGTAAAAAGATTATGCAAGGTCATTGAAGTCTACTCAAAGTTTGGGAACCAGTGTTATGGCCAATGATTTAAAATATAAGCATGTTATCTTCCTAACTGCCAGGTACATTGCCAGTCCCCACTCAGGTCAGATAGAATAGCAGCAGTGACAGTTGGGTCAAGTTATAGAAACATAGACTTTGACGGCAGATAAGGACCACTTGGCCCACCCAATCTGCCCATTTCCCTACCTACTGGATAAGCTGCAGATTCTAGTTAACCAACAGCCTACTTCCTGCAACCCCCCACTATAATTGCCTTGTGTCTGTCCCATGCATGTTTGAATTCCCCCACTGTTTTAGACCCAACGACCTCCTCAGGAAGGCTGTTCCATGTATCCACCACTCTCTCCATGAAAAAAAATTCTCACATTACCCCTGAGCCATCCCCCTCTATCTTTAAATTGTGCCCCCTTGTTCTTACACATCTCTTTTTCTGAAAGATGCTACCCTCCTAGACTTTGTTGATGTCCTTGAGGTACTTGAACGTTTCTATCATGTCCCCCCGTCCCTCCTTTCATCAAGAGTATACATATTAAGCTCTCTGTCTCTTTTCATATGGTTTCTGCTGCAGACCCTGCATCATTTTAGTTGCCCTCCTCTGGACTGCTTCCATCCTGTCTATGTCCTTGCGTAGATGGGGTCTCCAAAACTGCACACAGTATTCCAGATGGGGTCTCGCCAACTGTCTGTACAGAGGGATAACCACTTCCCTTTTTTCTACTTGTGATGCCCCTTCCTATGCATCCCAGTATCCCCCTGGCTCTCCTTACTGACTTCTCACATTGCTTACCCACCTTTAGATCATCTGATGTGACTACCCCCAAGTCCCGTTCCATTTTTGTTGTTCTTAGTACCTCCCCTGCTATTGTGTACTCTTCTCCTGGGTTTTTGTTTCCCATGTGCATTACTTTGCACTTCTTTGCATTTAATCTAAGTTGCCATATGTCTGGGAATGTATGGGAAGTGGTGAGATAAAATGACTCATCAAAGTAATCCAGTTACTGTGGATGGCAGCAGCCTGAGCAACTGATGCATCTCTTAGTACTGGGTTGGCACAGCCTCACAAAGGGTCCAACAACAGAAATAAGAGCCAGGTCCAGTGTATATATTCCAGGCAGTGCTGGCCTCATCCTCCATCCATCACAAATTGTGTTTCCTCAACATACTAATAACGCCATATTTAATAATAATAATAAATGATAATTACATTAAAGTAAAAAACATAGAAATCAGTTCTGAAAACAACAATGTTCTTCATTATTTTGCTCCTCCCATCATGAATCATGTTTTTATGTGACACACTGCAAATACAGTTAAACCAGATTTAAGGACAATAACTGCAAACACTAATTACATTAAAACAAAAACTATACAAATTGATGGGTTCTGAAAACAACACATCCTTTTCCCAATCTTTCTCCCTGCATCACAAATCACATTTTATCGGCATATAAATAAAGCAAATTTAATAATAATAATAATAATAATAATTAATAATAATAATAATTACATTAAAATAAAAATAAAAACATAGAATTTGACTGGTTCTGAAAACACCACATCATCCTCTTCCTCCTCCTCCTCTTCTGTCACAAATCACATTTCCCTCAGCATGCATCACTGCAGCATGTGGGTGAACCACGTTCTTCCCTGCACACTGCACAGGAGATGGTACAGCAGGACTGGTACCATTACTACAGGAGGTGAGGACACCACTGGTTCATCTTGAGTCATCACAGTAGCAACAGCAGGTTGCAATACTCATTAAAGAAGTGCCAGAAATGCTTCAGAAACAACTTGCAGACAGGTTAAACAGCATTAGATTGGACATGGAACTTGGCATGGCATAACTTCTGGATCCCACATATAAAGATGTGTTCATTCTACCTAGATGAATAGACTATATTAAACAAAAACTGTTGCAAACACTAAGGGTGAGGCAGAAAAGACAATCTGAAGAAACAATCAAAAATGTTTATACACAACCTCATGATCATGTCTTTTTCTCTTCAAGCTGGCCCACCAGTGCAATGGTAGTGCTACCACCTGCGGCACTGATGACCCATGTTCAGAAGCGATCACAGGGCATCAGAGGGTCAGCCAGAGAAGTTGGATGAGCGTACTATGGACAGCTGTCCATGTCCAGGGGGATGGGTTGTGGTTTCCTAGAATGCTGGTGACACCCAGTGGAGACTGGATGTCTAGTAGCCAGGACCACCTGGTACTGCACAGACGTTGGTGGATGCCTGTGGGAACAGATGCAGGAGCACGCCTGTCCCACACTGACATCATTGCACATCTGCATCTCCTGGGGAACCAAAGCAAGCAAAACCCCTTAGCACAAAGCTCCATGACACCCTGGACCACCTCACAAATGACACCCCAGGTGTAAGCCTCATATTGGGCCTCTGGTGGATTTTGGTCTTTCTCCCAGCCCCCCCAGGAGGAGCCAAGTCATAGGGAGCAAGCTATGGGCCACCCAGTTAGGTGGCCTGGTGGGGGATGCTATGACGGTGGTCAGGGCACAGATGGGGGGGCTATATTCCCCACCCATAGTCCAGTAGACTAAACAGAATTGAAAAAAAATTATTTTTCTCTTACTCCTCCTCCTCCTCCACCTCTTTTGCTGACTTCACATCAAGGCTAGATCCTAAGAATATTCAATTCCTAGCCCTCCTCAAACTTAATTTACCAAGGATTATCTTTACATATTCATCTGATTATTCACATGTCCAACACATGATTTCTACTTATATTCCACTCCTACACCTCCAGGTGGCAAGTCTCCCTGAGTTCCTACCACTGGCACTGGTGGTCCAGCTCACCATTCCTAGCAGTGGCAGCACAATTCCTACTCCTGATGACATTTGCAACAACTTTAGTATTATCATCACAGACAAGCTAGATTTAATCAACTGTGCCACTGGGAACATAGAGCACACAGAGTCAGTACCAGTTAAAGAAAACACATCAGTGCAATGTAATAATCTACATTTACTGTATTTTCATTTATTTTTATGTTTTTTATGTTTTTTGATGTATAGCTTGTTTTTGTTTGAGGGGTTATTGTTGTTGCATGATAGGACTAGATCCATTTATGTGGGTTCATACTATATATGCTGTAATGTACTTTAGAATTAAGACACTGTCCCTTTAACAGGTAACTACAAAAATCGCTGCTATTTCTATAAAGGCTAGTGTGGACCTGTTATATTTCAAGATAAGGGAGATGGGTATATGGCCCCAGGAAGGCATAAAACATCCCACTGTGGCTTTCCATGACAGGGAAGGGTAATGTAATGACCTAGGAGTCAGGGATTAAACCAACTGTATGGACCAGATGTCACTGGGATTGAGATAGAACCACAGTGACACCTACAGGGAAAGGTAAACTGTTGCACCCTAATATCTGTATTGTCCTGGAATCATTAATCCCACCCCAGAGGAAAAAAATAAGGTGGGTGTGTCCTAAAATGACCCCCAAGTATATGATCAGACACACACTTCAAATTCAGAGCAGTTGAAAACCAGTTTAGTTGGAAGGCAGATCACCTGTTTCCAGCTGGCATATACTTGTAGACCAGACGTATATGTGTAGGCCTGGAAAAATCTCTAAAACCAGACCTGAGTGTGTGGGAATTAGACTCTTCCTATTCTGAACAGAAAATTCTGATTTTTAAGTCAGAATTGTGGCAACCAAGACTTTGCACTAAGGAAGCACCTGCAGTCTTTTTATAAAGGACATTTCAGATAACTGACTTGGAAATACACACTTGCTGCACAACTGTTGGTTAAGGACTCATCTCTACAAGGACATTTGAAATATTGTCTGAACTTTAACATCAAAACCAGGTATAGTTTAGAATACAGTATCTAGTGTTTTCTGTGAATCATCCAGTGTTACTTTTGGTATTGTCTGCATTTCAAAGTTTTTCCAAACTGTAGACTTTTCTGTATTGCTTTTATGTTAAGTAAACTTTTATGATTTTCTTATCAACTCTGCCTAGGGTCTAGTTGTGTGATTTAACATTTTAAACAGAAGGGTTTTGAAAAGGCTGTGTGCCTAAAAAGATAGAACTGCTAGGCTATCGTATAAAACTACCTAGGCAAGACGTAGCCAGTGGCCATAGTGGGATTCAAATATTGACAGTAGTGCAGAGTCAAGGGAACTCAAAACCACAGAATCCTCTTTCTCACTGGAAAAAGGAAGGCTGGAAAGTCTTCCTGAACCCTTGTTCATACTCGAGTTCTGAAAAAGGGGGATCCTGTCTGCAACCAGGAGGTCCTGCTGGGCTGCCCAAGGTTTGGGAGCCAGGGATGCATGACAATTATTATATCATTTGAAAATCCATGGGGCAAGAGAAAACCTGGCAATACCTCTGACTGATCTGTTCAGGTGCTCCCAGGAGGCAGGGGAAGACCCCAAGAAATGGAAATCTCTGGATGAGGTCCCACTACACAAGGATGGAGACAAGGAGGACCTGGGTAAATAGAGGCCAGTCAGCCTTAGCCCAATAATTGTAAGTGCCTAGAAATGATGGTTAAAGAAAAGGTTGTGCAGTACCTGGAGATGCAAGGGTTGCAGAACAGTAAATGGCATGGTTCATGACAGTAGGATCATACCTGGAAAACCTGTTAGAATTCTTTGATTGGATAATTAGGGCAGTGGATGAGCTGCTGGAGGTCAATGTGCTGTATGTAGACTTCAGTAAGGTCTTTGTTATGGTTCCACACAGAAAGGCACTAAAAAAGCTAGATGATTTAGGAATATAGAAAAGACATGTCAGGGGGCTCAAGAGCTGGTTAGGCAGAAGAAAGCAGAATGTGGTAGTTAATGAGATCAAATCAGTAGACAGAGAAGTTAGAACTGAGGTGTTACAATGGTCAGTTCTGGATCCCGCCCTCTTCATTATGTTCTTTGGTGATATCAGGGAAGGTGTCAGGGAAAATGTGTCTTTTTAGACATGACATGAATCTCTGAGGCAGGGTAAACAGTGAGAACGGGATGAGGGAACTGAAAAAGGACCTAGAGAAACTGGAAAAATGGTCCAAAGTCTGGAAGTATAAGTTCAGTACCAAAAAGTCTAACATAATGCACATATGCAAAAAGAACCCAGTCACAAACTACTGGATGGGGAGGTCCAAATAGCCATTTTGAAAGAGAAAGAGGGTTATCATCATACTGAAAGAGGAATAGACGAGAGGGTTATCATCACTAACAGTCTGAAAACCTCATGTCTGTGCAACAAAGAGTAAAGCAAGACAACAAGGATGCTGGGATGTATAGGGAAGGGGGTTCAACAGCTCAAGGAGGGAGGTGAGATATTGCCACTTTATCATATGGAAAGGAATAAAGCTTTCTCCTGATTGACTAGTGTCTCTTGGTAGATGGCACTACTACCAATGACCATAAACTAGTACCAGACTTAGTGCCCAATCACATTGGCAAAATGTCACTGTGCCACATGTTCCCAACATTTTTTTAATAGCTACCATTGTTTTCTCTTGCAACTCATCAGTAAACCCGATAGGTAAACAACAACCACAATGTCAGATGTGCCAGAAACCCATTTCAACATTTATTTTCAAGAAATAGTTTAACACTTGTTAATGGGTTAATGGTTCCAAGACAATACAGATATTAGGGTGCAACAGTTTGCCTTTTCCTGCAGGTGTCAATGTGGTTTCATGTCAGGTTTCATGTCAACCACAGTGACATCTGGTTCATGCATTTGGCTTAACCCCGACCCCTAGGTCATCCCCCTGACCTCTTCCTATCATATAAAGCTACAGTGGGATATTTTATGCCTTCCTGGGCCATATACCTGTCTCCCATATCTGGAGACATACCATCCACCCTAGCCAAAATAGCAATTCTGGCTACTTTGTATTGTTATTCCTAAAAGCCTTTTAAAGAGACAGTGTCTTAATTGTAAAGTACATTACAGCATATACAATCCAATCCAACTTTATTTATATAGCGCCTTTCAAATCCAAGGCACTGTACATAAAACATATACACAATAATAAAATTTCCATACATTAAAATATGTCAGCCATGACTAAGTAAAAGCTAAATTGAATAAATATGTTTTTAAACCAACCTTAAAACTATCGACGGTTGGGCATTCTCTCAACCAACGAGGTAGAGAATTCCACAGGGTTGGTGCTGAAAAAGCAAAAGCACGAGATCCTGATGTCTTTAATCGAATCCTAGGAATCTCCAGCAATCCCTCATTGGTGGAATGGAGAGGACGGAGGGGGCAGTAGGGAATCAGGAGATCTTTCAGGTAATCAGGTCCCTGATCATGTAGGGCTTTAAAGGTTAGTAAACCAACCTTAAAGATGATCCACCACCAAACAGGCAGCCAGTGCAGTTCATGGAGCACAGGCGTAATATGACTGGTTCTAGAAGTCCCAGTCAAAAGCCTGGCTGCCATGTTCTGCACCAGCTGGAGGTGGCAGATATCAACCCCAGGTAGCTCTAGGTAGAGGGAATTGCAGTAGTCCAGATGGGTGGTGACAAAGGCGTGGACCAATGTTGGAAGATCCCCTGGAGGAACCAGGTGTTTCACCTGGGCGATATTCCTCAGATGGTAAAAAGAGGATTTGATGACAGCTGACACCTGAGATTTTAGGGTCAGACCATCATCAAAAATAACGCCCAGATTTCACACCTGATCGGAGGTAGAGACTGGTATACCACCAAGTAACAAACCTGATGGTTATCCTGCTCCCAAACTCACCCCTGGACGACCTGGATCCACTACCAATATCTCAGTCTTATCCGAATTGAGTCTCAGCCAGCTGGAACTCATCCAAAGTCTGATCTCCACAAGGCAGTTATTCAGCACAGAGAGTGCATCACCCTGACTGGGGAGAAAGGACAGATACAGCTGAGTATTATCTGCATAGTGGTGGAAACCCAGACTGTATCGCCTGATGATTTCTCCCAATGGCAGCATATACACTGCAAACAACATGGGAGCTAAAATGGACCCCTGTGGTACTCCACAAGGCAGGGAGTGAGTGCCAGAGGAATAAATTCCAGTGACAACTCTCTGAGACCTGCCCATGAGGTAAGAATGAAACCATTTGAGGACTGTACCAGACAGCCCACAAAAAACCCACAGGCGCTCCAACAGCACTCCATGGTCTACAGTGTCAAATGCAGCAGAGAGATTGAGAAGGACCAGAATGGTACATGCCTTTCAATCTCTAGCCATTAGGAGGTCGCTCAATACCCGGACAAGGGCAGTCTCCGTGTTATGCCTCTTCCTAAAGCCAGACTGGAGAGTATCATAGACATTGTGAGTTATAAGATGATCATCCAATTGCAACGCAACTGCCTTTTCAATAACCTTACCAACAAATGGCAGGTTAGAGATAGGCTGGTAGTTAGCTAGACAATCTGGATCCAAGGAGGATTTTTTAAGGAGTGGTCGAATGACCGCCTCCTTAAGGGGGTCGGGAAAGACCCCCCCCCTCTCCAAAGACTTCCAGACAATGTCAGCAAGGATTGGGCAGATAACTTCTACACATCCTACTAAAAGAGGTGTAGGGCCTGAATCCAAACTACAACTAGTTGGTTGCATTGTTTGGATGTTCTTCACAATGTTCCTGCACTCCAGCTAGTGAAAATCTGACCAGACAGACCAAGGGCATGACACTTCTCGCCGACCACTGCAGTCCCCCACAGGAAAGGTCGGACTGATGCCGGACCTGATGCTGGCAACCTTATCTGCAAAAAAACGAGTGAACTCCTTGCATCTTAGCTGAGAAAAGGCTTCTCTGGGCTGAAGACAGATTGGATTGCACAATCTGTCCACGGGCCGGAAAAGCTGAGCCAGTCGATTTTGTGCAGCAGAAATCTCTCTGGACAGGAACTTTGCCTTCTTACTGGTGATTTCTGATTGATAGCTATCATAATGTGCCATCAACCTAAGCCTGTCAGCATCAAGGCCCGACTTCCGCCAGGCTCTCTCCAGCCTTCGGCCAACTCGCCTTAACTCTTTCAAGGAGTCGTCAAACCAAGGGCTCCTTGGACGGAGGGCAAGAGGCCGAACACGAACAGGAGCAATTTTGTCCAGAGCATCTCCCACAGCCTTATTATAGGCTAGTACAAGATCATCTGGACTCATGCATTCACCTGACAAACTCGATAGAGCCAGTACTGCCGTTAGGTCACTGGGGTTAATACCCCTTAAAGGGCAGTACCGAACCATCTCCATAGGGGCAGACCTGTTGGGGGGGGCCCTGAAACTGAACCTTATGGTGTGATGGTCAGACTACCTCACAGGTTCCACCCCCAAGTCAGCGATCTCCATACCCAAAAGAAAGATCAGATCCACTGAATGACCCCCTATATGGGTTGAGGAGGTAACCACCTGTGTTAGGCCCAGCGTAATCATCATATAGAATAGGAACCCACATAAATGGATCTATGTCTAACATGTGACATTACTGCCTCCTAGAACAGAACCTGGGGGAAAATGCCCCTATTGGAGGCGGTTCTTCCCAGTTCTGTTATAGCTCCAGTATACGTGATAGGCCATCTGCATTCCCATTTTTGGACCCAGGCCCATGTGAAATCGCCACGTCATAAGCATGCAAGGCAATACTCCATCTTAGAAGTTTTCCATTTGTCTTCCCCATTTGGCCCAACCATACTAATGGGCTGTGGTCTGTTTGGACCTTAAAATGTCTCCCATAAAGATACAAATCAATTTTTTCTAATGTCCAAACTAAGGAAAGACATTCCTTTTCTACTGTTGCAAAGGCTTGTTCCCAGGGAAGCAGCTTTTTGCTTAAGTATACAATGGGGTGTTCTCTGCCCTGACTGGATACTTGGCTGAGGACTGCCCTATTCCCACATCTGAGGCATCCATCTGTACCACAAATGGCCTGTTGTAGTCTGGGCTGGCCAGCACTGGGGCAGTGCACAGTGAGGTTTTCAGCTGCGTGAAGGTCTGCTCACAGACTGAATCCCATTTTAGCTTCCTAGGCTCATTGTTTGTCAGCAAACCAGATAAAGGAGCCACCAGGGAGCTGTAGTTGGGAACAAATTTTCTGTAATACCATTCTGTCCCAAGAAAGCTCCTGACTTGTCTCTGGGTTTCAGGTGTAGGCCATGATGCAATAGCCTCTATCTTTGCTTGGTTTGGGTGAAGTTGGCCTTGCCCCACCACATGTCCCAAATAAGCAACCTCTGCCATGGCCACCTGACACTTTTCTGCCTTAATAGTCAGAACTATAGTCTTTATTTGGCCAAACACCTCCCTCAGGTGTATCAGGTGTTTCTCCCAGCTATTGCTGAAGATAGCAATATCATCCAGGTAGGTGACTGCAAAGTCCTCCATATCCTGTAACACCTGATTTACTAACTACTGGAATGTAGCAGGGGCATTCTTCATCCCAAAGGGCATGACCTTGAACTTGAACAGGCTGATTGGGGTGATGAATGCTAATCTTTCCCTAGCCCAGTCAGTCAGTTCCACCTGCCAGTAGAAGGACTACAGGTAAGACCCCTGGGCTGTGGTACTTCTGGATCATCACTAGATCCAGCATCTCCCCCACCTCCCCCCCAATGTCCTTGAGGACTGTTTCTGACACCCAGTAAACTGTTCTACGTATAGGTGTTTGGGTTCCCATGTCTACATCATGCACCGCTAACAGTGTCCATCCAGGCTTTGACGTAAATAAAGGGGCAAAGTCTTGCAAAATGGTCCTCAATTATTTGGCCTGTACAGGTGTCAACTGGGGTGACAGAGTGAGGTCTCCACAGAGGACGCCTGCTTTCTCTTGGCTACCAAGTCGAGAATGGGGTCTTCCCCACCTAGCTCTTCTCCAGGACTGCAAACCACAAGTACCATGTCAGCCCTATTAAAATATGGCTTCATCATGTTCACATGATACATTCTTTGAGTGTGTTTTTGGTCAGGTAACTCAACAATGTAATTAACATCATTTGCCTGCCAGACTACCATGTATGGCCCAGCCCAATCAGCTTCCAGCTTGTCCTTTTGGACCAGAATCAGAACCATTACCTCCTTTCCTACCCCATATGAGTGAGCTCTGGCCCCATGATCATACCAGGTCTTTTGTTTTTGCTGGGCAGCTGCCAGGTTGCTGTGGGCTATGCCCGTAAGCTCCTTCAGTGTCTACCTGAATTTTCACACATACTCCACTATTGACGTCCACTGGGTGGCATGCTTACCTTTGTAGTCCTCTCATATTAAATCTAGGGGCCCCCTCACCCAGCGACCATACAAGAGCTAGAAGGGTGAAAACCCATTTGACTCTTGTGGCATTGCCCTGTAGGCAAACAGCAGGTGGGGCAGGTATTTCTCCCAGTCCCACCCATGCTGTTCTGTAAATGCCCTAAGCATAGCTTTTAGGGTCCCATTAAATCTCTTTACAAGACCATTGGCTTGTGGGTGGTAAGGCGTAGTGCACCTATGTATGACATCACACTTCTCCCACAAACACTTCATTAGGTCCAACATGAATTTACAACCTCAATCAGAGATAACACCCTGTGGAAACCCAACACAGGAGAAAATCCCTAGCAAAGCATCTGCCACCTTGTCCACCTTAGTGGAGGACAGTGCAATGGCTTCGGGTAGCGGGTAGCATAATCAACAAGTGTCAATATATATCTCTTCCCAGAGGAACTTGGGGGTTTTCAATTGACCCACAATATCCGTTCCAAAATTCTGGAATGGCTCCTCCACAAGTGCTAAGAGAATCAGGGCAGTCTTGGCTTTGTTTCAGGCCTTCCCTATTTCCTGACACCAGTGACAGGATTTGCAGTATTCCTTCGCCTGCTTGGTAATATTTGGCCAACAGAAATTGTGGGCTAAGTGCTGCATAGTGCAAGCAATGCCCAAATATCTTGACATGGAAATATCATGAGCTGCCTTGAGCAATAACCCACAATACTCCTGGGGAACATCAAGCTGCTGGAACCCACTTTGGAGGAAGCAATCTTAGACCTCGTACTCTCAAATGGAGACAGTGAGAGGATCTCAGATCTAGAAGTGGGTAGCCATCTGGGAAAAAGTGACCACCAAAGAGTGTGGTTCATGATAAACTCAGCTGCAGAGTCAAGCCATACAAAAGTGAGGGTACTGGACTTCAGGAGGGCTGACTTTGGCAAGATGGGAGAGTGCCTTAGAAAAGTACTAGCAAATAGGCAAGAAGGAGGGGTGGAGCAATAATGGGGAAACATCAAAACTGCCATCACAGAGGCAAAAAGCCTTTGTGTGAAGCAAATAAACAAATCAAAATGAAAGAAAAAGCCACTATGGTTCTCAAAAGAGATGGCAGGAAAGGTTAGGGAGAAAAAGATAGCATTTGGGAAGTATAAGAAAACACAGAAGAAAACGCAGAACAGAGAAATGTACCAGTTAAGACAGAAGTAAGCAGGGAAGACAGTCAGACTAGCAAAGGCTCAAACTGAAGAAAAGATAGCCAACTCAGTTAAGAAGGGGGATAAAACCTTTCACAGGTACATCAGGGAGCGTAGAAAGACAAAGGGAAGGATAGTGAAGCTGAATAGAATGGACGGTGGGTGGGCAGAGAGGGACAGTAAAAAAGCAGGGATACTGAATGAATACTTCTGCTCAGTATTCACAAAAGAGGAGGAGGGGGAGGTGCCTAATCCAATTAACAGAAGCCCAATTGATGGGGGGGTCGATCCCAGTCCTTTCACAGAAGAAAGGGTTCTGAAAGAACTCCTAAAACTGAAGGTGGATAAAACAAAGGGGCCTGATGGGATTCACCCCAGAATTCTAAAAGATTTAGGGGAGAACTAGTGACACCACTGACTACCCTTTTTAACAAATCATGGTAGGATGGTGTGGTACCTGAGGAATGGAGGACGGTGGATATGATTCGCCTTCACAAAAGTGGGAGCAAGATAGAGGCAGGAAACTACAGACCTGTCAGTTTGACCTCTGTGGTAGGGAAAGTAGTGGAATCACTTCTGAAGGAAAGAACGTTGAGTACCAAGAGGTCAGTAGGGCACAGGACCCAAGGCAGCATGAGTTCACAGTGGGAAGGTCATTTCAGACAAATCTAATTGATTTCTTTGACTGGGTGACCAAAGTAGTAGACCAGGGAGGGGCTGTGGACATGGCCTACCTAGGCTTTAGCAAGGCATTTGACACAGTTCCACACAAAAGATTAATAAACAAATTAACCAGCCTGGGAGTGGGTCCCAGGGTGGTAGCCTGGGTAAAACATTGGTTGGACAGCAGGACACAGAAGGTAATAGTAAACGGAGTCCAGTCTGAAGAAAGATGGGGTTACTAGTGGGGTACCGCAGGGTTCAGTACTGGGTCCAGTCCTTTTTAATGTCTTTATAAGTGATATTGCAGAGGGACTGGAAGGAAAGTATGCCTTTTTGCATATGATACAAAGACCTGCAACAGGGTTGATACACAAGGAGGCATGGAAAGAATGAGAAGGGACTTGGAAAGGCTGGAGGAATGGTCAGAAGTATGGCAGCTTGGATTCAATGCAAAGAAGTGCAAAATAATGCACCTGGGAAACAAAAACCCAGGGGAAGAGTACACAATGGGGGGGGGAGGTAGTAACAACAACAAAAATGGAAAGGGACCTGGAGATAACCATATCAGATGACCTTAAGGATGACAAGCAATGTGAGAAGGTGGTAGGGAGGGCTGGGGGGATACTGGGATATATAGGGAGAGGCACCACCAGCAGAAAATAGGAAATTGTTATCCCTCTGTACAGACAGTTGGTGAGACCCCATCTGGAGTACTGCGTCCAGTTCTGGAGACCCCATCTCTGCAAGGACATAGACAGCATGGAGGCAGTCCAGAGGAGGGCAGCTAAAATGATGCAGGGTCTGCAAGAGAAGCCATATGAGGAGAGACTAAAGGAGCTTAATATGTACACCCTTGAGGAAAGGAGGGAGAAGGGGGACATGATAGAAACTTTTAACTACCTCAGTGGAATCAACAAAGTCCAAGAGGGTAGCATCTTTGAGACATAAAGATGTGCAAGAACAAGGTGACACAATTTGAAGATAGAGGGAGGATGACTTAGGGGCAATGTGAGGAAGTATTTTTTCACAGAGAGGGTGGTGAATGCATGGAATAGCTTTTTTGAGGAGATTGTGGGATCTAAAACTGTGGTAGAATTCAAGAATGCATGGGACAGACATAAGGCAATTGTTGTGCGGGGTAGGAAGAAATAGGCTGTTGGTTAACTAGGCTCTGCAGCTTATGCAGTAGGTACGGAAATGGGCAGACTAGGTGGGCCAAGCAGTCCTTATCTGCTGTCAAAGTCTATGTTTCTATGCATGCTCATCACCCCTCCCTCTGTCCTGATATCCTGTGTGTGTAACAGTCCATTGTTCCAATACACCCTCTGCTTTCCATCACCTCCTTGTGTCCCAGGAGACTCTGCACAGGCCCTCAGCTTCTCTAAGCTAGGGCCTGTCTGTTGAGCTGCTGCAAAGTCTTCCCACTTACCGAGAGCATAGGCATGCCCCCATCAGTTCCATGCCAAGGTCCCTAGCTGTGGCAGTAGGGGACTCAGTATTACAACCTCCCCCCTTCCCTGGGCTGTGTCACCCCTCCGACCTGAGAGCAACCTTCAGTAGCAGTTGGGTTAACTGCCACTAGGGGGAAGTTCCATCCCCCTGTTATTATCCTCTTTTACAAGAGCTACAGGTTGGCTGGCCTGTCTCTCAATCTCTCCTGTCTGAATTTCTGTGGGGTCCTGAAGATCAAGGAGCCTCTCTTCTTTTGACTTCTGGTCACAGCAGAGACCATTCCCTGTGGAACATCATTCCCCACAATAACATCCATAATGAGTTTGTCAGCTACACCCACCTTCCTTACCCCTTCACCTCCATCTCCCCATCCCAGCGTAACACTGGAAAATGGGTAAGTTTTCCTTTCCCCTGTGTAATCCCTCACAGAGACAAACTAATTTGGCAGTATTTGTTCAGCCCCCACCAAATCCCCTTTCACCAGGGTAAGAGATGCTCCTGTATCCCTTAGCCCTTTAGTGTGTACCCCATTCACCATGACTGGGTGAATGTGCCACCTCATATTGTCAGGAAGAGCATCAGTGATACAGTGGGCTATTGTCTCAGATTGCAAAGGCCCTTTTACATTCTGGGCTTTCTTAGGACACTGCCTAGACAGATGGCCTATCTGGTGACAATACCAGCATTCATCATGTTTCTTGTCCACAACCTCCCATTCGGGCACCTGGGAAGTCCCTTCTTTTTGCAGGGTCCCTGTTGTTTTTGGTTGGCCAAAATGCCCACTTTTCCCTTTCACCCCCGAATTCCCCTTAGGATTAGCACTGCTTCAAGCATAGCAATCCGCCAGCTTGGCAGCCTCTTTGGCAGTCTTAGGATCTCAGTCCTCTAGCCAAAGCTTTAAGTCAAGTGAGCAAATCCAATAAAACTGTTCAAGCAATACCACCCCTTCAATAGCTTTAACAGAATCTGCTTTCCCCCCTCCCACCAACTTTTTAAATATTGATGCTGTTTTGTGGCTACTTCCTCAAAGCTCATTTTCAGCCCCTTTTGGAGTTTCCAGAACTTTACTCTGTATGCATTAGGGTTCAGATCATATTTTTTTAATAAAGCAGTTTTTAACTTGTCAAAATCTTTACTTTCAACATTGTCCATCTGCCCCAATGCTTCCCTTCCCTTCCCTTGCCAGTAAGTAATGGAGACAGGTGAAAGTTTCAGGTTTCTTTGGGCATATCGGCCAGAATACAGACCTTTTCAAATGAATTTAAAAACATGTCCGTATCCTCCCCCTCTTTAAACTCAGCCATTAATTTTGAGTTTTACTTGTACCCCAGTCCTGGAGGTTCAGACCCAACTCCACCACTTACTTGCTAGGGGTTGTTGTCATTTGGAGCGTCAGCTTTTTCAGCTCATCTTCCCTCTGATGCTGCCATTGTTCGGCCTTTCTCTGTTGCTGCCATTCCACTGCCTGGTGCTGTCATTCTTCAGCCTCTCTCTCTCTGTTGCTATCATTTCTCCTCCTGGGGCTGTCATTCTTTGGCTTCACTCTGTTGCTGTCGGTCCTTCATTTCCATCTCGAGCCTTTTTCGCTCATTTTCAAGCTGCTTTTCCTGCATCCACTGCCTCCTCAGCTCCAGCTCTTTGTCTGTAGATGGCTCCTTCTCCTCTGGGTTCTGGACCTCCAAAGTCACCATCTGTGGCTCTAAGTGGAGTGGCGTGTCCTCCGTCACAGCTGCCATAAGGGCCTCCATGAGTTGCTTTTTAATTTTGTTTTCACTAGGGATGCTCTTATTCCCACAGATCTTCCTCAGTTGTTCCAGGTTCATTGTACTGTACTGGACTGACAGTCTTCTATCTACACAACTCTGTTAAAAAAAAAAAAATTCAAACAGGATAGGTCTGTTGTCTACAACCAAATTTCTTTTTCCCTTTTCCAAATTCTGACCTTGATTGAGTGATGGTTTTGCAAGACCGTTCAAAATCCCAGTAACTGGCACCAAATCTGTCATGAGCTCCTGGCCCCCAATCTGCAAGCAGCCCGGTAGGACCTCCTGTTTGTAGAGAGGATCCCCCTTTTCAAGAGCTCATTAGCAATTGTAAGGGTTCCGGAAGAATTCCTCAACCTTCCTTTTCCCAGTGGGAGGGTGGAAACTGTAGTTTTGAGTTCTCTTGACTCTGCACTACGTTCAGTGTTTGAAACCCACCACAGACACTGGCTACATCTTGCCTAAATAGTTTGGCACGATTGCCGAGCAGTACTATCTTTTAAGGCACACAGTCTTTTCAAAACCCTTCTGTTAAAATGTTGGATCACACAATCAGACCTCAGGCAGAGTTGATAAGAAAATCATAAAGGTTTACTTAAAATAAAAGCAATGCAGAAAATTCTGCAGTTTGGAAGAACTTTGAAACACAGACAATAACAAAAATAACACTGGATGGTTTACAGAAAAATGCTAGAAACTGTTATTCTAAACTATACTTTATTTTGATATTAGAGTCCAGACAAGATTTTTAAAAGTCCTTGTAGAGATGAGTCCTTAAGCAACAGTTTTGCAGCAAGTTTGTATCCCAAGTCAATTCCTCTGAATGTCCTTTTAAAAAGTCTTCAAGTGCTTCCTTGATGAAAAGTCTTGGTTTCCAAAATTCTGACTTAAAATAAGAATTTTCTGTTCAGTATGTAAAAAGTCTATTTTCCGCACACTCAGGTCTGGTGTTAGAGATTTTTCCAGGCCTACACAAATATTTTCTGGTGTAAAAGTATATACCAGCTTGATCAGGTTACCTGTCTCAAAACTAAAAACTGTGCAACTGTTCGGAATTCAAAATGTGTGTCTGATAATATACCTGATGGTCATATTTAAGACACATCCACCTTTCCCCCCCTGGGGTGGGGTTAATGGTTCCAAGATAATACAGATATTAGGGTGCAACAGTTTGCTTTTTCCTGCAGGTGTCACTGTGGTTCCATGTCAGATTTCATGTCAACCCCAGTAACATCTGGTCCATGCATTTGGCTTAACCCCTGACCCTTAGGTCATACCCTGACCTCTTCCTCTCATGGAAAGCTACAGTGGGATATAGTATGCCTTCCTGGGTCATGTACCTGTCTCCCTTTTCTGGCGACATACCATCCACCCTAGCCAAAATAGCAATTCTGGCTATTTTGTATTGTTATTCCTAAAAGCCTTTTAAAGAGACAGTGCCTTAATTGTAATGCACTTTACAGCATATACAATATGAACCCACATAAATGGATCTAGGCCTATCATGAGACAGTGCTCATAGGGCATTTTTTGCCTGATACATTCCTTTAATTATGGTCAGCATATTCAAATAGTGTGCACAAGGCAAACTGGCTTTGCTTTGAGCAAACTGTGCTTTGTCCTTATGGGTCTGTAGTATAACTGGTTCCCTGGATGCCAGGTACTGTGCACCGCACTCTTTAAAGTTGGAAACTGGCCATGGTTTTTATTTGTGTCCAGGCACTGAGGCAACTGCAGAGATTACTGAACATTGCTGCAAATTGTAATAAAGGTTTTTAGCATAGTATGCCATTGTCTACTCTGGGAAGATGTAGGGGCAAGCATAAGAGCATTTGTTAAACTCCAGCACAGACCCACATTAGCCACCCTAGTGGGACACAGCACATATACAGATGTCACAATTTTATTGATGCTTTCTTCAGGGTCCCTAAGTTTCAGGAAGATCTCTACACAGTACATATAGCCCTTTTTTATCCTTTCTGTATGGAACACTTCACTCTGGTGGGACATAGGGACCATGGGCTGGGGAGCCTTGTCAACATATACTAGTTCCCTTCACTCATAGCATGCAGTACTACACGATACTGGTACACACAAGAAGGGAGCCTGGTACTGTAGTTGCAGCCACTTGGCACACTCGGGAGCTACTGTTACCCTCCCTTGGGATGCCTCATGCACATGGATACTTTTCCCGAGGCTTCCACATACCTTTCCTTCAGCTCTTGCCTGTATAAGGCATACTTTCTTGAGCATCCCATGGCACAGACACATACCTGACAGGCCACACTATGCACATGTGTGTGATCTCTACAGTCAGAACAACAGCAGGTGCAGATGGGAGATTTCTCTTTGCCTCCTTTATGGCTCTGCTTTACAGTCGAAGATGCTAGCCTCCTCCACCTTAAAACCTGCAGTGAGATCTCATGAACTCCAGGCAAATCCTGTGAGGCTAGACCCCATTTTTTTTTCCTCTGTGGTCATCTCTCTGATGAGACTGTGTGGCCTCCAGCTCTCCTTCTCTTTCTCTCTCTCTAACTATATTCTTCTAGTCTACATCTTTACTTTCTTTCTCTTTCATTTTTTCTCCCCCCCCCCCAGGTACTCAGTCTACCTAGATCTAAACTTTCTTTTACTCTCCTTGTTCCATCCTGCTGCCTTTGGTCAGAATCACTGTCCTGACCCCCACCCAGAGGGAGAAGCTGATTGTTTTCAGCTGCTTTTCTCTTCTCTGCACCAGTCTCTGCACACACTCTGAGCTAATGACTCAGAACTATCAATGTGCTGAAGCCCCTCCATTTCATAAGGAGTGGGAGGCAGCCTCCCAGCATACACATTATCACAGGCACATGTGCAAGTATACACATTGATTTAGAGGTCTTGCAAAGCTAGGGGAAAGGGAGCCAGAAAGGTTCCAAGACTCAGACACTTGCTTCAGTCTTTTTCAGTCAGTCTTTTTATTGAGAAATTTTCCAAAACCCAACAAAATAAAACAATACAATTGGAATGAATCATAAGAGAAATGCAAACAACATAAATCGTAGTCAAAGACATTAGTACAGAATCCCCGAGAACAAGAAGACAGGGGAAAGGCAAGCATGGTTGATTCAGGGGGAGATATGCATGAACACCATAGGGGCAATACAGTGGTGATAATCTTCATCTTGTCTATGCTCAAGGATCTCTACCCACTCCTGCATATCAAACTTGGTGGGGTGCATTTAGGAGCTGTGACTGGGTGGGAAGAAGCCCTTGCAATACGTCTCTGATTTGGACTGGCCTTTCCCTCCCCTTTGGTCAGATTCAGTTTTGAATGCTTCTGCAGTAGGGTAATGACAGGTATGCTCCCCAGATCCAGTCATATGTTGTGTCCAGAGTACTGGCATTCTTGAAGGACAGCCTTTCTAGTGAGGCAAGTTGTTCAATGGTGGTGAGACACTCTGTGACAGAGAGGACTTCCTGAAATATCTATTTATAGAGAAATAGTCTCTTGGCCACCAACCTAGTCACCATTACCCAGAGCATAGTGGGGCAGCTTTTGGGAAGGGGAGAGCTAGTCTTGCTCAGCAGGAAGAGGGGTCCATCCAGTTGTAAATGAGAACCCAAGGTAGAGGAATAGACCTTCCTAATGCTCTCTGTAAACTCTAAAATCATGAAACAGTCCAAAAAGGTGTGGCAGAGGGTTCTTACCAGTTGTTCACACCTCCAGCATCTGTCATCCAGGTGAAGGCCCATTCAGAGCAGGGTGGCCTGCATATACTACCAGTGCAGCAGCACATTGTTTTGAATAATGTTACTGCGCCCATCCCAGCAGGCAACATGGGCCCTGTGCAGCCATAAGGTCCATTAAGTCTCATTGTTGTGTATGTTCATCTGTGCTTCCCATGTATGTTTGGAGGAGAGGGAGTGGTCTGGTTGGACATCATGCAGGTGATTATAAAGAAGGATGGCATTACCTCACAAGAGTTTGTTACAGGTCATGACCAGATTACTGGTAAGGAGCACCTCTTCTGATTGAGGGTCCTGTATTCTCTGTTTGACTAAACTGCAGATTTGGAGATATCTCCAAAAATACTGATTGTTCAGCCCATGTATGTGTGTTGGGGCATCAAATGTCTCCATGTTTCCCATCATGAGTGAACAGTTCTTTAATCTGGAGGATACTGTTCTCAGTCCAGGGCAGCCATCTTGGAGGACTGTGTCCTATGCAAAGTAGATTGTGGTCCTACAGTGGTTCTATCATAGGGGGAGTGGGGTGCCCTTCCAATAGACTGCTTAACTGGCAGCATGCCTATCTAAAGAATGTTAGGATAGGGTGTATCTTTAGTGGGAGCACGTCAATTCGCTCCCTCTAATTCATTCCCTGACAACCCGCTCCCGACAGTTTGTTCCCTACTAACTCGCTCCCACTCCTTCTCACCCTGCATCTTTTCACTCCCTGATACTGAAAGCAGCAAAGTAACAAATAAACTCCCTGATACTGAAATACTGAAATAGAACGCTGACAAGAACCAATATAGCCATAGCATAGCTGACACAGAAATCAGAACGAAAAGCGGCAAAGCATGAAAATAACAAATTTAACAGTTAGCATAGTCTTTTACCTTATCCATTGTCACTCCCTGACACAGAAATCAGAATGCAAAGTGGCAAAGCATGACAATAACAAATATAACAGCTAGTATAGTCTTTTACCTTATCCGTTGTCATGACGTCCTTGCATGCAATGTGACGTTACGTTGCTGACTTCGCTGTCCTTGTATGCCCTCTTAGCTGTAGTAGGTTGATTGTCAGTGATTAACTGCTCAATATCAGCATCTCTTTTTTTCTAATGCACTTAATCCCATCAACGAACTTCCATAATGTGGGGTATGACGTGCATAGTATTACCTTCATCCCTCTGTGAAACGCCTCAACAGCGTTGTTTGTTTGAGCTCTTTTCTCAGTAACACTTTCATGATGATCCCACAATTGTTTGGAATATTGTGGTTGCCTATACCCTGTCCCTCATCTGTTCCTAGGACCCACCCATGTATCTTCAAAATAGTCTATTATAGGCTCTAATTCAGAGGGGAAAATGTTTAGGCTTTCGTCTGTGATGTCCTCGAACCAACTGACAACCTGATTTGGAGGATAGAATGCCAATGCCGGCAAATAACGACACTTTATGCTGAATTCACTGTCCTGGGTATATCTCTGTCCTAGTCCCTCTGATTGTGTTTTGTGGTACAAGCATTGTGAAAAATGAAAGAAACAACCGACTTGAGTAGCATTGGGGAAAACTGTTCTGAATGCTTGAATTGTTGCCTTCTCGAAGTCGGTCATTATGTTTGCAGGGTCAAGATGGGGGTTCATCTTTCAAAGTTTTTAGTAGCTTTTCATATGTGTCCCTATTTTTTCAGGTAGCAATGCAAATATTGCAGGCTGAATACTGCCAAGGCATTCCCCCAGTATTTAGTACAATTGATGAAAAAGTGGTAGAGCTATGCTAAAGGTGCCATCTGCGTACCAATGTTTGCATTGCTCCAAAACTGTAAGTTTGTATCTGTTCCAAAGATTAGAACTCTGTCAGTGCTGGGGCCACTATCATACAAAACAAAATTAACCTTGCTTCCTTCTGCACACTTAAACCACCAATTTCTTTTTGTTACGCTCAGATAGTATGAAGTGTGCAGACATGCTTGCAGCTCTAGGTATACTGAGGAACGCTGGCCACTACAATGTCTTCATATTTGTATATAATGACTTAATTGCCCAGCCTATAACTGATTACCTGTGATTACTTGTACTACAGCAAAGCGGGCACCACAGGGAGTGAATTAATGCGGAGTGTAATTAGTGGGAGTGAACTGAGTCAGGGAAAATGGTCGGGAGTGAAAAGACACGGAGCTAATTGTAGGGAGCGAATTCACATAGACCCATCTTTAGTGCCCCCTGTAAGGGGTGATACAAGGCTGTGGATGGTAGTGGGCTGCCTGTAAAATCTTGTTCTATAATGAGCCACTGTGTTGACTGGTGGTCCATAGGGGTGAACCATTGTGCTGTCTGGACAAGGTGATAGTCCTCTGTCCATAGAAGACCCCAGCCTCCTCTCATCCTGTGACTGCAGATCTTGGAACAACTATATCTTGGTAGCTTGCCCTCCCACAGAAGTCCCCCATTATTTTGGTCAGGTCAGGTTCATGGGAATCCTGAAGGGAAAGTGAACCAACAGTTGTGTTATCTGAGGGGCAGAATCATGATAATTTCAGATGCTGGCATCTTTCTAGTTCATTTTTGGTTGATGCCAACAAAGAGGAGAGGTTTAGTTTAAGCATTTAGGGATAGAAGGATGAATAGTTATCCCCAGATAGGTGCAGCTGTTCGGGGTCCCTTTCATGCCTTTTGAGGTAAAGGGCTCAGATGTGCAGGATGGGTGTAGGGGGAGTACTTAAGTCTTGGTGGAGTTGATATCAAGCCCCAAGACTGCTGCAAGACACTGGAGCAGTTGACAAAGGGGGGAAAGGGAGGCTTGCCCATCAGCTTGTAAAATCTGCAGGTCATCTGCATATAGCACTGCCCTATATTTGTTGTTTCCCCTGTGGATGCCCATAAGATCTGGGTGATTCCTGATGCAAATGACTGGGGTTCAATTACCAAACATAATCCGAAGTGGTGAAAGCGGACATCTCTGTTGAGTTCCCTTTTGGAGGGGAAATTGATATTGAGTGTAAGCCATTAGTGAGAACATTGGCTCAAGGTGAGTTGTACAGTAGCTGGACCCACCAGAGGAATGTGGGTCCTATGCCTATCTGCTCCATAGTGCCCCTTAGGAACTCCCATTCCACAGAGTTGAAGGTATTTGCAAAATTGATTGCAGTGACACTGCAGGGCAATTGTTCTGATGTGTGCTGTGCATAAAGTGTAGAATCAGGCTTAGAATGTCTGTGCTGTGTCTGCTCTTGACAAACCCCACCTGGGATGGTTGAATTAACCACTGTAGGATTGGTTTAAAGCAGGAAGTGAGGATCTTAGTCTGACACCCACATTGATGAGAACTATGGGTCTGTAGCTCCTAGGAAGCTTGTTATGTTTCCCTTTTTTTGGTAGGACAGTGATGATGCTTCTTCCATAGTCAGGGTAAACATGTGTAAGTCCATTGAGGACTGGAAGACCTCCAGCAAGATAGAGCTCACCTCCTCTCTCAGGGACTGCATGAATTCCACAGGGAAACCATCAGCTCCAGGTCCCTTCCCTCTATCGATGGAGTGTAGGGCATCATTCACCTCCACTAAAGTAAACAGTCTGTCCAGTACACTGGTGTCCCTCTGAGGGACTCTTTGTGTTGGGTTTGTGTCCAAGAACCCCATTATGCTGTCTTTGGCTGGAGGGTTAGGTGAGGCGTATAGGCACTCATAAAAGGTATACATTATGTTGTTGATTGATTCTGTGCTCGAATGCACCTCCCCCTTGCTCATCACATTGTAGGCCTGGAAGATCCCTTTGAGTTTGCTGCTTCTTAATGAAGTAAGTCAGGAACCTGCCTGCCTTATCTCCTCCTTCCCAATAGGCATACTTTAGATGGAATAAAGCAAGTTCAGCCTTTCTTCTCAAGATCTTGTTTAGGCACATCCAGGTGTTTGTGAGTTTAGTCAGGGTATCTTGCACCGGGGGGGGGGGGTGCCTGTTGCTTATATGTGGCTTCCAGTGATGCAAGCTTGGATTCTAGGAATTTGAGCTCCACTTATCTGTCCCTGTGTCTCTGTGCTGTGAAACTTATGATTTTGCCCCACATGTTGGTCTTGTATGCCCCCATTCTATAACACTGGAAGTGTATCCCATACAGTTTTCCCTTCAGAAATAGTTTGGTTTCTTCCTGTGTCCAGTGAATGAACTAGGGGTTTCATTAAAAGTGGATCAAGGCTCCAGGACTTGGTAAATGGTGGAGCAGGCCCCCACACTATTGTCATTGCCAAAGGGGCATGATCTAACATGACCAGTTAGTTGATTTTGGTGGCCACCTGGTTGTGGGTAATCAGGGGTGATGAGAGACACATGTTTATCCAGTTGGATGTGTGTTGCACTTCAAAATAGCATGTATAATCCCTCTCTTTGGGGTGATGAAGTCATCAAATATCTGAGAGGTTATGTTCTTGGAGGACAGTGCCCAACGTGGTCCTGGTCCCATGTGGGGATCTGCAGCACCTGTGATTGGTTCAGGCAAACCTCCAATATGAGGTTGAAGTCACCACCCATGAGTAGGGGGACATCAGATGGAGAGAATTGTTTCAAGGCCTAGTTCAGGTTGTCAGGGAATTGAGGGACATCCTGATTCAGAGCTTATACATTTGCCAATACCAGAGGTCATTGAGGTGTGGTGGTCTCAAGTAATACCAACTGACTTTACTTATCTTTTGCAGATTTATACAGTTTTCAAGGAAGACTCTTGAGAATAAGGATAGAAACACCTCATTTTTATGTTTGCTTGCGCGCATGCGCTAGAAACATTATGCGGCAGCTTAAGAGAGATGCAGGTTGTGGAGGTGCAGCAGTGTGGCAGCCAATGCCAGCACTGCATTTGTGGACTTGGTGGTGTGCATCCAATGCAGGCCCAGTGTCCTGATGACACTGGTTCTGCAGAAGTGCCATCAACTTGAAACGATTTGGCTGCTGCAATGAGGGGCTGCCTCATCATTGCAACATCAGCAATTCCACTGCAATGAGGGAGTGACCCATCATTGAAGGGCAGTACCTTGCCTGGTGTAACATTTCTGTGAACATGGTGGCTGTCGGCATGCCAACAACCCAAATAATTTGCCGATGGGGGAGCCCACTCCCCATCGGCATAATGTCCCCCCCATTTATTGTGTGCCAAGGGGGTGCCCAATCCCCCTCAGCATCATGCCCCCCAAACAGTCTTTATTTGCCTATGGGGGGCCCAATCCCCATTGACTTAAGTCCTCCCTTCCCCAAAATGCAAGCAGCACACTGGGAGCCCACCCCAGGGTGCACAAATGAAGCCTGAAAAAAAAAAAAACTTCCCGCAACGTCCTTTTAATTATTTTTGTCCCTGAAATAAAGAAAATGGTCCCTTGCGGTCTGTCATGCCCCCCCCCCACAGGCCGTGCCCACCCTCTGTGCACCCCACCTCCTCACACCCCTCACCCTATACTTACCTTCGGAGCCTGGCACAACGATCTTCGTGAACTGGGAACACATCTGCACTCTTAAAAGCTGACTGTGAACTGAAGAAATGCCAGTAAGCTGTATAATGACATAAATAGGGTTTTTTCAACTTATGTGGATATCTTGGCCATTTTTTTGACTTTTGCCACCAAATTTCCAACGTTAGGTTATTGGGGCCCCTCCTCATGAATACAGTCATTGTCATGGCGTTATGCGGTCCCAAAAGGTGATTTCATGGTCACTGAGCAGAATCACCTTTTGGGACTGATTAATGAAATGACAGTGCCACTGTTCATGTGGTGGACTCTCAAAAGTCTATGTTGCAAATTTTGTGAAAAAAATCAAAAAAATACTGTTTTACGAGCATGCGTTGCACAGTTTCCACGCTCCCTAATAACTTCATGAATTTGTAATATTTTCACTCCAGATTTTCAACATTGCCATTTTATTAGACCTTCTTATGAACAGTACAGCTGTCATTTTTCACATCCTGGTCAAAATGTGTTTTCACACTTCTGGCACAGAATAGCACTGTCGCTGTGGGAAATCAGTGTTCAGGACACAGCATGAAAATCACAGTGACACCGATCATGAGCAGAGGTCCTAAATGCCTATGTTGAAGATTTGGTGACAAACGTCCATAAGATGACTATGTTACGAGCGTGCATTGTGCAGTTTCCACGCACCCTCATAACTTCGCAAATTTGTAATATTTTCACTCCAGATTTTCAACATTGGCATGTTTCCACACCTGTTTATGAACAGTATAGCTGTCATTTTTCACATCCTGGCCAAAATGTATTTTCGCACTTCCGGCACACAATAGCGCGGTCGCAGTGGGAAGTCAGGATTTGGGACAGATTAAGAAGATCACAGTGACACTGTTCATGAGCAGAGGTGCTAAAATGCCTATGTTGAAAATTTAGTGATAAAAGTCCATGAAATAACTGTGTTATGAGCATACATTGTGCAGTTTCCATGCACCCTGGTAATTTTGCGCATTTGTAATATTTTCACTCTAGATTTTCAACATTGGCATTTTTTTACATGTCCTTATGAACAGTATAGCTCTCATTTTTCATATCCTGCCCGAAATATGTATTTACAAATCTGGCGCAGAATAGCTCGGTCACTGTGGGAAATTAATGTTCGGGGCAGGTTAAGAAAATCACAGTGACAGTGTTCATGAGCAGAGGTCACAAAATGCCTGTGCTAAAAATTTGGTGAAATAATTCCACTAAATGACTGTGTTACGCACATGCATTGTGCGGTTTCCATGTATGCTCAGAAGTTCGAGCATTTTTAATATTTTCACTACAGATTTTCAACTTAACCATCTCTTCACACCTTCCTATGAGTGGTACAGCTGTCATTCTTCACATCCTGCCTGATCTGTGTTTTCGTACATCTGGCACAGAATGGTACGGTTGCTGTGGGAACTCAAAGTTCGGGACACATTAACAAAATCACAGTGCCACTTTTCGTGAGTAGAGGTCCCAAATGCTTTCATGAGGTGTGGGTCACAAAATGGCCTTGTTGAATATTTCTAGTGCAAATACCAACAAACGTCCTGGACGTTAGGGTTTCTAACCATAACATCCCACCCCTTTACAGACTGACAGGCATCAGAGGTGCCGACTGTAATGCTCATGCCATTCCACCCCCACCCCCACCCTGCAGCCAGTGACAGGCATCGAGGTGTACCTTGGACTCTTTGGCCCCAGAGTTCACCACATTCTCCTATACTGCACCCATTTCAGCATATGCCCTTCTGGAATTGGGTGACTGTAAAGCCGAACACCCCAAGGCACACCTCAACACTTGTTGGTGTCTGCAGGATAGGGTGAGGTGAAATGGCATGAACGTTATGGGGCTATAACCCAAACGCATACTCCAATGCCTGTCCCTCTCTGCAGGGTAGCGGTGGGGTTGGTGTGAAGTTCAGTACTTCACTGCCATTCCTATTCTGCATCTGTCTAACTCCTGCATTCCCAATGCTAATAATAGCAAGTAAACATTCGGCATTGACAAATGCTTGTTTTATATTGGAGGTGCTGTGGACCTCAGCCCCTACCCATTCCCTTCGAAGTTTTATGACTTACTCCTTGGCTAGCTTGGTATCTTGAAGGAAGGCCACTTGAGCTCATAGCTGTTTCAGATGCCTTAGGAACATTTTCTTTTTCAGAGGGGAGTTTATGCCCCTGACATTCCTTGAAACCACTTGTATGTCACCCACGGCAAAGGACTGGGACCAGCTAGATAGATCTGTAGGGAATACTGAGAACTGTTTTCCTCTCTGTTAAGTTGGGAGGCATAGTGGGGGAGGATACTGCACACAAATTACCATACCATCAGAAACAGTAATGAGCACATGAAAAGGCTGTCTTGCATTTCCACTGTTGAACAAATGTCCAGGGTCCAATAAGGGTCAACAAAAAAAAAATCCAACTGGCCCCTCCCACCTCCCCACAAATGAACTATTGTGACCCCAGGAGAATGTAACAGATCCCAATAAATCATCGACCCAGTATGCACGAAGTCTAATCGCCCAAGTGCTGGCAATCGAGGGTTGGACATGATGACAACTCATTACTCCTACCTTGAGACTGTGCCTTGGGAAATTAAATTTCATACTGCATCTATGACACCTCGGAACACATTGCAAGCCCGTGCTCGCTCCTGGACATATAACCACTATTCCCATCATATAGGAGGTTGCTCTCTGGGGGATGGGAAGGGGTGAGGTATTTGGGTATGAAGGACATAGCCAATGTTTGATCTGTGGTGGGGGCTCGGTGAGTTACCTCGTCTACCATCATCCACCTGTTACTTATTGTTATCATAGGCTAATGGAGAAACAGAGAGCATGGGGGGTTGGGAGACAGGGAAGTTCCAAATATGTCCTGTGCCCCAGTCCTCATATTCGCATGTGTACAGCATCGGCTCACAGGTAGATGGAAGGCTGGGTAGCACAGCATTTCTGCTATCGGGGAACTCATCCTGGAGTTTGTTTGAGTCTCAAGCTCAGGGAGTTCTTTCCCTCTACTGTAGAGTGAAACAAAGAGGATATACCACCCAAGAGTGAATGCTGGATAAGTCTGTGCTGCCTTCTTTCACCTCTCGGTGTCTTAGCACTGGGCTTATTAGTTTATCTCTATAATAGGTCTGCAGGGGTGGCTGGGGTGCTTGGCAGCTGGGCTTGTGATGAATTCCTGGTTCTTCTGTTTTGCACTGCATCTCCGAGGCTAGTTTGGTCATACCCAGGAGCAAAAGAGCAGATGAACATGGTGAGAACTAGGGTGTGGTCGAGGTGGAGGTGCTGGGGGTGTGAACAAATCCCTGTCCAAATCAGTCATAGTGTGTTGCAGTGAGTTCCTTGGGAGCATACAACATGTGAACATTGTTGCTGTAGGGAATAGGGTCTCCCACTCTGACTGTTGTTATATCCCCAGTATATAATCAGAGTCTGGCAAATGTAAAAGAGGGAGGAGTTAGATGTTTGACAGGATTCAGGCAGTATACTGTGGTCCCTCCCCCTCTTTTCAATCCTGGGCACTGTGCAGCATGAGTGTGCGAAAGTGCAGCTGATTCTTAGTAGAGACACACCCCTGAGGTGAAATCTGAACAATTGGGCATGAACACATGACTGAGGGCTGTGAGCAACGAGAAAAAGGAGGGAGACCTAAAACATGGGATAACTCTGCAAGTGGCATCAGGTTTTGTGGTGGACCATAAGAAGAAGGAAAACTATAGATTATTCTCCAAGCCCAGGTGGTCTCCACAATTAGTATTGGTTGTACTGGTCTCCCCCATCTGGTCTCCCAGACTCTTGCTTACCCTTCCCAAATGTGCCCTCCTAAGTCAACCAACATTGCGGAGCACAAAGATCATACATCAGATTTGTACAGTCCCTCTAATTCACTGAGGTTTTGAGAAATCTAAAGTGAACCTAGAAGGTATTACCTATTGTAAGAGAAAAGACTGGCTGTGGAGACAGGTCATATTTAAAACACATAGGCCAAAGCTCAAAGTAAAAGGATATCAGGGTGTAGCCGTTTTAAGAGTCAGCTTGTCCTTAACTGATCAAAGGTCCTGATAGGTTTTACAGTCATGATGGTAAAATAGGCCTCAGGAGGTATGAAAATGTTGTTCTCTCACATGGCACAGAGCAGTTCAAGTGTTGGGAGGTTGCTAGTTCGGGACTGCTATGGATGAGGCGGGGACTGTGTTGCTCACTTCTTCTAGGTCTGAAGACTCAAGAGTGAGGAGGCTGGTGAATACCACAACCAGGCTGACAACTTCTAACCACAATTTGGGCCTTATACCTGGGTCAGAAGTTGCTGTGGATGCAGCTGCTCTGGAGACCATTGTTGGGAGCCAGCATCAGGAGAAATGGTAAGCAAACAAGCGAACATGTTGCCCACCATGGGAGAGTGGGTGGTGGAGAAGGCTAGGGAGTCTTCACTTCAGCTGTGACATGAAGTCTTTTGCTCATATCCTCCCTTTATTTGACCCTTCTGTTGTACCTCCTGTGTCTGGGAGCATGACAGCATGCATCTGGGTTCTCCACTGGGGGTGGCGGGGGGATCCATGGCGTCAGGAGGACTGGGCTGTTTTCTCCACAGCCAGAGTCGTGTCCATGACTTGCACCAGCTGGTGGGCCCCTCAGCTAGAGAGATGGAAGTTGAGCTTCTGTCTATCTGCACTGGACTAGTTCTTGAGAATAAAGTCCTCCATGGCACCAGATTGCTGAAAGATGCTCTTTTGGGTGAATTGAAGGACCACTGAGTACTGCAGGCTATGGAGAATACTCTACTGCATCAGGGCCTTGCAGGACAGTGTGTAGACACTCCAACGGTTAGACAGCTGAAGTGAAAAGTCCAGAAATATCTTGATGGGATACCCTTGCTAGGTAAGGGATCTTTCTGCCTGGCTTACTGCATTATTTGGTCTTTGTCCATGAACTTTAGGAAATGAGCAAGCGGAGCTCTGGGTCCTTCCTTGTGCTTAGGTGTGGGGGGAGCAGTAATCTGTTGGAATGATCAGTCTCAATGTTGGGAGGGCAGTTGGGGCCAGACATGTCTGCAAGTGCCTTCTGAAGATATGTGTTGGTGTTTTTTTTCTTCACAGCCCTCTGGGAAGTCCATAAGGCAGTGGTTGTTTGTGTGCCCTCTATTTTCTAGGTCCTCTGCCTTGTCCCACAGAAGTCTGATTACTGTTTTGTTCCCACCTGTGGGTCAGGAGTCTGTCAATGGAGTCCTCAGTTGTGGTTATTTGTTACTTGGCTACATTAACCCAGTCCCCGATTGCCACCACATCTGCATTAGTTCTTTGTGTAGCCAGTTCAAGGTTGCTGATCTTATGCAGCAGGGGTTCTAACATAATTTTTATTTCCCTCAATGCAGAGTTGGAGTGACCAGGAGCCACTGTCGCCATGTTGTCACCCGAGAGAGATAGCCATCCTGACAGGAGTTTGCAACATGAAGAGAATTCGGCACTGAAACAGACAAAACAGACATAAGAGATATGTGTCTTGTCCTTGGGATGTCGCCTAATGAACAAGACATGTTTTGAGGATGGCAGTAGAGTTTCCAAGATAGATGTAGTCAGATTTTGTTAAGGGGCTCAGGAGAGAAAAACCTAATGTAGGCAGCGAGGCCACACCCCCTTGCTTCACTCTTATTCCTTAGTAACTTATACGCAGACTGGAGAAGGGGTTGAGAGCCTGGTTACAGTAGTTAAAGATCTATTGTTATATTGGAAGCCTAGGTTTGTGCAGCACAAAGTAGTTTGCTCCATACACAGCAAAGTTAGGGCTTGTACACATGCTAATAAAAAGTGGAGTCATGCATACGGTACAATATTTTATTCAAAGCCATGTGAATGCACTAGGTGGCTGCAAGTACTGTACAACTTAACGATTTCAAAGGTCATGTTTTAACAGAGAGAAAAAGGAGAGTGGCAACTACTAAAGTAAACAGGCCAGTCCCATAACGTAAATTGTCAAGTACTCACAGCAAGCAAGTCAGGCTCATATAGACTTCTGATACAGACAAAAAAAACCTGGGCGGCAGGAATACACAAAAACAGTTTATGGCACAAGTGACAGCACACATTCCCCCACAGCTAACCTGGTAGAAGAAGTCTGTATGAGCCTGACTTCTTTGCTGGAGTATGTTTTAAGAGAGAGTAAATGGCTGTGGAACTTTGCATCAAAAGTATCCAGCTTGTGCCAGCTGATAAGCAACATCATATATACCTTTAGTACATATGCACTGTATGTAGTGGGGAGAGAAGATCACTGGCCTAGTAAGTTCCTTCCTCCCGCTAGCTCAGCAGGAGTGCACCATTTTCTTCAAAATACTTATCTAGTTTAAGCTTGAAGGTTATTTCACATGATCTGTGTCCTTGCTTCGACTCATTTCTGTAGTTATATGGACTGCAAAACTGGTAGGTCAGCAGATGGGCACAAGGTCACACGGTGAACATCTTGGTTTTGGTTTAGGACAACTATGTAACCTCCCTATTCCCAATCAGGTGACCCATCCAATAGACCACCATGCCTGTCACAGTTGTATCCTGGCAGGTACATACAGGGAGACATACAGTACAGTATGCTGAATCACAGTGCTGTTTGCATAGTTATTGCAGGTGAAACCTTAATACATTTATGTACTATGCTGGGAACATTCACTGCAAGTACTGGAGAACATGACCTCAGCAGTGGACTATTTTCAAGGCATGAAGTGAAAGTCATATACATATCCAAAACAGTTCTCACTCTCCTCTAGTACTTAAGACAATGGTTTGCTGCTAGAGATGTTGCGAAATAAAATTTCGCTGGCAAAATAACCATGAAATTGTCAATTTCGAGAAATTCTGCTGTTCTGTGAATTATTTTGTGGGGTGCAAACTTGTGAACTGTCACCCAAAAATGGTGAAATTTCACCAGCGAGTGGCAAATTTTGCCATTCCGTGGGTGAAATTTCATGTTCTGCAGGCGAAATTATGCCATTTTCTGGTGAAATTTTGCATTTTGTGCCAGAAAAAGTATTGGTGAAATGCACAAATTTCACAAAATATTTTGCGTAATGAAATTTGTTACACTGTTTGCTGCAGCAATACAGGATATCTGTCACATGGGGCTGGTTGTTACTGTTTTATTACTGAGGAGCAAGGCCTTGATAATGACATACAAGGTAATAAGACAGTAAAGTAGTGTCACTGCCTTGCATGAAGAATGAGGTCAGTTTCATGGTAACATTCCAAAAACAGGGATGTTGGGCTCAGGCACAAACACATTTGTATGCTCCCAAAGAGATATTCTACTCTTGAAAATATGGAAGGCCTTGTCATGCGCCCTTGGCCTCCCAAACCCCGGGAGCCGGGTAGGACCTCCTGTTTGCAGAGAGGATCCCTCTTTTCAAGAACATGTGAGCAGTTGTAAGGGTTCTGGAATACTTACTAACCTTCCTTTTCCCAATGGGAGGGTGGAAACTGTAGTCTCGCGTTCCCTCGACTCTGCACTACTTTCAGTATTTGAATCCCACCACGGCCACTGGCTACGACTTGCCTAAGTAGTTTGGTACGATAGCTGAGCGGTACTATCTTTCAAGGCACACAGTCTTTTCAAAACCCTTCTGTTAAAATGTTAGCTCACACAATCAGACCCAGGCAGAGTTGACAAGAAAATCATAAACATTTACTTCAAATAAAAGCAATACAGAAAAGTCTACAATTTGGAAAAACTTTGAAATGCAAACAATATCAAAAGTAAAACTGGATGGTTTACAGAAAACACTAAATACTGTTGTTCTAAACTATACCTTGTTTTGATGTAAGAGTCCAGACAAGATTTTAAAAGTCCTTGTAGAGTTGGGTCCTTAAGCAACAGTTTGTAGCAAATTTGTATCCCAAGTCAGTTCCTCTGAATGTCCTTTTAAAAAGGCTTCAGGTGCTTCTATGGCGAAAAGTCTTAGTTTCCAAAATTCTGACTTAGAAATCAGAATTTTTTGTTCAGTATATGAAAAGTCAAAATTTCCACACACTCAGGTCTGGTTTTAGAGGTTTTTCCAGGCCTACACATATACTTCTGGTCTTCAAGTATATGCCGGCTGGACAGGTATCTGACCCCCAGCTAAAATGTTTATCAATTGCTCTGAGTTCAAAATGTGTGTCTTATACATACAGGCTGATCATCTGCAAGCCACACCCACAGTGTGATGGGGTGCAACAGCTTACCTTTCCCTATAGGTGTCACTGTGGTTCCATGTCAGATTTCATGTCAATCCCTGTGACATCTGGTCCATGCATTTGGCTGAACCCCTCAGGGGGACTAGGTCATCCCCCTGACCTCTTCTGGTCATGGAACGCTAGATACCCAGTTTTCTCTAAGTGTTATGATTTCCAGGGTCCATAAACCTGTCTCCCTTATCTGGAGACATACCAGATCCTCCTTAGCCATTAGAACAATTAAGACTATTTTTGTAGTTTGATTCCTAAAAGCCTTATTAAAAAGACAGTGTCTTAATTCTAAAGTACATTAACAGCATATACAATATGAACCCACATAAATGGATCTAGGCTTATCATGCAACATTCCTCCCCCCAAAACAGAACCTTGGGGGAACATGCCCCTATTGGAGGTAGTTCTTCCCAGTTCTATTATAGATCCAGTATGGATGGTAGACTATTTGCGTTCCCATTTTTGGATCCAGGCTTATGCGAAATCTCCATGTCATAAGCCTGCAAGGCAATACTCTATCCCAGAAGTTTCACATTTGTTTTTCCCATTTGATCAAACCATTTTAATGGATTGTGGTCCATTTGGACCTTAAAATACCTCCCATAAAGGTATGGTTCCAGTTTTTTTAGTGCCCAGACTAAGGTGAGACATTGCTTTTCTACTGTTGCATAGGCTTGTTCCCAGGGAAGCAGCTCTTTGCTTAAGTATACAAGGGGATGTTCTTTCCCCTGATTGGATACTTGGCTGTGGACTACCCCATTCCCACATCTGAGGCATCTGTCTGTACCACAAATGGCTTGTTGTAGTCTGGGCTAGCCAGCATTGGGGCGCTACACATCTAGGTTTTCAGCTGAATGAAGGCCTGCTCACAGGTTGCATCCCATTTTACCTTCCTATGCTTATTCTTTGTCAGCAACCCAGATAAAGGAGCAACCAGGGAGCTGTAGTTGGGAACAAATTTTCTATAATACCCTGCTGTCCAAAGAAAGCTCCTGACTTGTCTCTGGGTTTCAGGTATAAGCCATGATGCAATAGCCTCTATCTTTGCTTGGTTTGGGTGAAGTTGGCCTCGCCCCACCACATGTCCCACGTAAGCGACCTCTGCCATGGCTACCTGACACTTTTCTTCTTTAATACTCAGACCTGTGGCCTGTATTTGGCCCAACACCTCCCTCAGATGTAGCAAGTGTTTCTCTCAGCTATTGCTGAAGATAGCAATATTGTACAGATAAGGGACTGCAAAGTCCTTCATATCCTGTAATACCTGATTTACTAACCGCTGGAATGTAGCAGGGGTATTCCTCATCCCAAAGGGCATGACCTTGAAATCGAACAGGCTGATTGGGGTGATGAATGCTGATCTTTCCCTAGACCTGTCGGTCAGCTCCACCTGCCAGCACCCCTTTGTCAGGTCTACTGTAGTAAAGTATGTTGCCCCTTCCAGTTTGCCAAGCAGTTCATCTGTACATGGCATTGGGTGGGCATCAGATATCATGACAGCATTAAGCCCAGAGCTTCAGATAATTATATTTTGGTGGAAGATAAATACTTCTATGGGTTGAAATTTGGAAGTCATTTCCATTTTACTGGAGTCAAAATACGTCCAGCTGTCAACTTTTGGAAGTCAAAATAATTACAGTCAACAAATTTTAGAAGTTGAAATACTCCAAGTCCTATAGTTTTTGAAGTCATAGGCCTTTTGAATACCTCACTGTAACCTCATCCACGGCACATCCACAGAAGTACATTTCTGAATGAGTCTAGGAAAGGAAAATGTGCAGAGTAAATCAGTTACAATACAAGTTTATTTATTTTTTTAACTCTGTTGATGCCCCTTCATTCTTTGGCCCTGGACCTCTTTCCGGCTTGGACACTAGGCTCTGGCTTTTTCCTGCTCTGCTGAGGTCCTCCAACCTGACATCTGTCTCGGGAGTGCTCTCTGCCTCTCACTCCGACCTGACCAACCCCCAGCTCTGAGTCCCTCGAGGTGGGACCGCCAGTCTTCTGGCACTCTATCTACAATCTAGCTGGGGGGGGTGAGAGCCAGAGGCTGGTTGGGAAGGCCTGGTGTTGAGCATGAATGCCATGCCATGAGTCCCGCTTTCACCTGTCTGGGTGCCAGGGTTTTTCTGATTTTTCTTCCTGAGGTGCGGGTGCGCAATGGAGCTCAGTGTGTGGCGGGCATGCTCCCGCACTCAGAACATCCTGCCACACCTCTCCCCACCTGTGTGTCTCCTTGGCTCCCAGTCTCCACTGGGAGCTGCTAAACCTTCACAGCCCACAATGCACCCTCTAGGATAGGAGAGCAGTCCTCTGGATGCTTGATCCTGTCCTGCCCTGACCGACCCCCGATGACTCGTATCTGCTCCCGAACACGAGTCGTCAGCATGGGGAGAGGTAAGGTGGATGCCTCAACCCTCAGCGCCACTGGGCCAGCCACAGTACATGTTTATTTCATTAATTGTTCTTGCAGTTCCAAGTAACCTCCATTAATCTTGTGTTAAGCTGCTTGCAGTCAGATGCCTGTTACATTCAAAGTCTGGGGATCATACACTATCACTAACACACAGATATCACCTTCCTATTAAAGCTGACAGATGTTTTGATATCAGATCTAATTTATTGTATTATTATAGGTTGATGATGGCAAACAAGATGCAATGCATGAATGCAATTATGCAACCAACACATCAAGTCAAACAAACTCAGTTTTGTTTTAATTTGTTGCTCATGCTTAATTAACAGCATGTTGTGGAGTATCACCACACACTTAAATGGCAAATGCACCACAAAAGGACCTTTCACCACCAGTTTAAGGCACCAATATGGTCAGGTACCCATGTCTGGCACCCTCACCACCGAATGCCATGGCCAGCTCCTGTGACATTCCTGCCCCAACCAACATGGTCAGCTCCCTACACATATGCCTGGTCCCTTCCACTGCCAACATGGCCAGTTACCCACACATACACCCGGCTTCTCCTACAATAACTACCATCTCCCACCAACACACACACACACACACACACACACAGCCTGCTCCCCAAACCCACACACAGTCCACTCCACCCTCATTTCTCACAGCCAACTCACCTAAACAGTCAGGTCCTTTGCACCACACACACACACACACACACACACACATTCCCCATCCCCACATACCATCTGTAATACAGCACAGTATGTGGAGTTGCATATGATCACAAGGGCCCTCCCGGACACACCAGCCATCTTGTAGCCTTTCAACCTGTTCCCCGTCCCCTCCCCCCACACACACACACAAATATATAAACATGCTTCCCAAAGTGCAGCCAAATATGGTATGCTTTGGTAATATTTTGGAAGCCAAAAATAAGCTTTCACCACCAATTTAAGGCATCAACATGGTCAGGTCCCCATGTCTGGCACCCTCATCCCCAAATGCCATGGCCATGTCCTGTGACATGCCTACCTCCACCAACATGGTCAGCTCCCCACACATATGCCTGGTCCCTTCCACTACCAACATAGCCAGTCCCCCACACATACACCTGGTTTCTCCTACAACAGCCACCATCCCCCACCAAGATACACACAGCCTGCTCCCCAAACCCACACACAGACTGCTCCACCCTACCAACATAAATACACACACACACACAATCTCTCTCTTTTGCTCTCTGAAAGAATATGGTTAATGAGTCCCCATTCCTCAGTGAGTCCCCCTCCATCAAAGTATCCCACTTCCCCAAAATTATCACAGCCAGCCCCCTCAGCCACTGTAGCAACATAAACAGCTCTGAACAACAATACGGCCAGTCTACTCCCCCCCAGCCACCCACACCCAAGTGAACACAGCTCTAGCACCAACACTGCCAACCCCACCCCACTCAAGTAAACACAGCCAACCCAAGAACCAACACTACCAGTGCAGCACCCCCAACAAATCCAAGTGAACACTGATTGGATCCAGCACCTACACGGCCAGTCACCAAACACAAGCAAATAGCCCACCTCGTACCAACACTGCCAACCCCCTTGCACTACCCAAGGGAATGCTGATGCCCTTGGCACTGGCACATCCAACCCCCCCAAGCAAACCTGCCCAGCTCTCGTACCCACAACTCCAACACTGACCATCCCTGGATTGGGAGGAAGCAAGTAAGGTTTTTTTATTCTTTGGTAATCAGGTAAGGCCTGCTAGGCACAAGTGGCTGTTTTCAGGGATGAGCTGGGAGCACTGGGGAGATTATGTGACTTGCTCAGAGTCACACAGTATGCAAGTGGAGGTTGTGGGACTCAGACTCAGGTCTGCTGGATGTACCAAGTTCATTCACAAGTCAGCTTGTTACTCTAACCTCCAGGCTATACAGTGCTAGGCCAGCCCAATTATGCAACTGCTGCTTTCCTCTCTTATCCATGCCAGATATAGGCAGCTCTTGTCAACAGACTTCTCGTTAGTCAAGATCGGATCATGGTGTTGAACTGTTTGAACACTCAGCCAGGTTTGAATATCAGAACGCAGTCTGCTCCAGGTGGCAAGAGTCAGGACCTCCTGTGGAGTGTGATCATTCTCCGCCTCCATCCCTTTCCTGTGGATCTCACTCCCTTCTTGTATTCAGTCCTCTGCTTCCCTGATAGGCTTCAAAAATGAACTCAAGTCCCACCTACTGAGTTTGAGCCAGTGTTCCTGTTGCAAATCATAAGGTATCGATCCTGCTGACATGAACCGGTTTGTACTTAAATCACAATGTGTTACTTAAATAACAATGTATAGCCTGTCTCTGACTCCCTGTTACTGTTGATTGTTAACTATGTGTTACAACAGACTAATAATTTGATTTATCCCTCTGTATGGCCTGTCTCATGTGTTCTGTGATACATATAATGTACATATGTAATGCTTTATGTTACCTGTAATTAACTATGGGTCGCCCCTGAAAGAGGGACCCCTGGTCTCAGTGGGCCTACCCGGTTATCAAAATAAAATAAATAAATAAATAAGTTTAAATATAATAGAAATGGCCCACAGCAGTTTATAAAGTGGGTAATTTATTAAAGTTACTAAGTTCTGTAATGAATCTGAATTTGACATGATACCTCAGTTAACAGGATCTGCAGAAGTCTGCTCAAGTTTAAAAGTAACCTACTATTGCAGTTTATTAGGGGATTTAAACCTATTCAAAGGGTGCACTATGTCTTAGGTTTGATGTTGGCTCTCCCCTGCTTTTGGCAGTAATAGCCTATCTTGGTATATATCTTAGCTAAAATACCAGATGTTGATAACCCCCACCTGCTGTAACATGATCAGAAGTATGACCAACACTAACTGTAATAATGATGTGTACAATATGCCTATGTACTTGCATCGTGAAATGACTTATATTAACTGAAGTTATAATCAATAAATAAGTTTAAAAAAAACAGGCTTCTCCTTTCTCTTCTTTTGTAGAAATAAAGTGATATACGTAATGGTCCACCAGCACAGAGCCATGTCAGAGTTAGCTATTAACCTTTCAGCTCTCTGAGTTGGAGACTGACACAGAATATACCTAAAACATACTCCTCCATGCTGAAATTGATTAGCAGGCTTGCAAATAATGTTAGTTCAATTTAACCCCTTCGCATCACACCTGAATTATATAGAAGTCAATGCAAATTGAGTTTTAAAAGTGTGTCTTTGTTAGGTGAGGGCTTAAATTTATAAAAAAGAAAAATACGTCCACAGTAGAAAAAAACAGACATCAGCTCTTAGCAGGGTTCTTATACAAAGATGTCAGTTACTCCAAGCTGTCTATTTCTGGACATTTTGCACACATTTCTGGACGTAAAATATGCCTAAAATCCATTTATGTGAAGCTCTGATTAAGCCCACAATAATCTATGCAGAATCATGTAGTCCCATCCGGTTTTGGTACAAGGACTACAGGTGAGTCCCAGGGGCTGTGGGACTTCTGGATCACCCCTAGATCCAGCATCTCCCCCCAACTCCCTCCTAATGTCCTTGAGGACTGTCTCTGAAACCTGGCAAGCTGTCCTATGTATGGGTGCTTGGGTCCCTGTGTCTACGTCATGCACCGCTAGCGGTGACCGTCCAGGCTTTGCTGTAAATAATGGGTCAAAGTCTCGCAAAACAGCCCTCAATTCTTGTGCCTGTCCAGGTGACAACTGGGGTGACAACGTGATGGTCTCCACAGATGACGCCTCCTTGCTCTTGGCTAACAAGTCGAGAAGGGGGTCTTTCCCACCTAGCTCCTCTCCAGGACTGCAAACCGCAAGTACCATGTCAGGCCTATTACAATATGGCTTCATCATGTTCACTTGATACATCCTGTAAGTATGTTTTCGGTAATGTAACTCTACAATGTAATTAACATCATTTAACTGCCGGACTACCTTGTATGGTCCTGCCCACTCAGCTTGCAGCTTGTTCTTTCAGACTGGGATCATAATCATTACCTCCTGTCTTACCCCGTATGAGCGAGCTCCGGTCCCTCAATAATACCAGGTCTTTTGTTTTTGCTGGTCAGTTTGCAAGGTTGCTCTGGGCCATGCCTGAAAGCTCCATCATTGTCTCCCTGAATTTTAACACATACTCTACTATGGGAGTCCCCTGGGTGGCATGCTTACCTTCTCAGTCCTCTCGTATTAAATCTAGGGACCTCCTCACCCTGCATCCATACTGGAGCTTGAAGGGTGAAAACTCGGTTCACTCTTGTGGCACTTCCCTGTAGGCAAACAGCAGGTGGGACAGATATTTCTCCCAGTCCCGCCCATGGTATTCTGCAAATGCCATGAGCATAGATTTTAAGGTCCCATTAAATCTCTCTATAAGACCATTGGCTTGTGGGTGGTAAGGCATTGTGCACCTCTGTATGACACCACACTTCTCCCACAAACACTTCATTAGGTCCGATAGGAAGTTACCCCCTTGATCAGAGATAACCTCCTGTGGCAACCAAACATGGGAGAAAATCTCCAGCAAAGAATCTGCCACCTTGTCCACCTTAGTGCAGGACAGCACGATGGCTTTGGGGTAGCAGGTAGCATAATCAACAACTGTCAATATATACCTCTTCCTAGAGGAACTTGGGGTATTCAAGGGACCCACAATATCCATTCCAACCTTCTGGAATGGCTCCTCCACAAGTGGTAAGGGAATCAGAGCAGTCTTGGCTTTGCTTTTGGCCTTCCCTATTTCCTGACACCAGTGAAAGGATTTCCAATATTCCTTCATCTATTTGGTAATATTGGGCCAATAGAAATTGTGGGCTAAGTGCTGCATAGTACAAGCAATGCCCAAATGTCTCGACATGGGAATATCATGAGCTACCTTGAACAATAATACACAGTACTCCTGGGGAACAACAAGCTGCCTGCCCATCACCCCTCTCTCTGTCCTGATGTCCTGTGTGTATAACAGTCCACTGTCCCAATACACCCTATGCTTTCTGTCACCTCCCTGTGTCCCATCAGACTCTGCACAGGTCCTCAGCTTCTCTAAGCTAGGGTCTGTCGGTTGTGCTGCTGCTAAGGCTTCCCACTTACCCAGAGCATGGGACATGCCCCCATTACTTCCCAGGTTGAGATCCATAGGTGTGGCAGTAGGGGACTCATTATCACAACCTTCCCCATCCCTGGGCTATGTGTCACTCCTCCATCCTGAAAGCAACCTTCAGTAGCAGTTGGGTTAGCTGCCACTATGGGGAAGTTCCAACCCCCTGTTATTATCCTCTTTTACAAGAGCTACAGGTTGGCTGGCCTGACTCCCAACCTTTCCTGTCTGAATTTCTGTGGGGTCTGAAAGATCACAGGAGCCTCTCTTCTTTTGGCTCCTGGTCACAGCACAAACCATGCACTGTGGAACATCATTCCCCACAATAGAAACATAGAAGCATAGACTTTGACGGCAGATAAGGACCGCTTGGCCCACCTAGTCTGCCTATTTCCCTACCTTCAAGGTAAGCCTCAGATCCTAATTAACCAACAGCCTATTTCTTACCATCCATAATGAGTTTTTCAGCTACAGCCACCTTCCTGACCCCTTCATTTGCAACTCCCCAATCCAGGGTAACACTGGCTAATGGATAAGTTTTCCTTTATCCTGTGTAATCTCTCACAGAGACAAACTGATTTGGTAATATTTGTTCAGCCTCCACCAAATCCTCTTTCACCAGGGTAAGAGATGATCCTGTATCCCTTAGCCCTTTAGTGTGTACCCCATTTACCGTGACTGGGTTAATGTGCCCACTCATATTGTCAGGGAGAGTCTCAGCAATACAGTGGGCTATTGTCTCCCATTGCACAGACCCTTTTACCTTCTGGGCTTTCTTAGGACACTGCCTAGACAGATGGCCTATCTGGTGACAATACCAGCATTCATCAGGTTTCTTGTCCACAACCTACCATTTGGGCACCTGAGGATTCCCTTCTTTTTGCATTGGCCCTGTGCTTTTTGTTGTCCAAAATGCCCACTTTTCCCTTTCACCTCTGAATTCCCCTTGGGAGCAGCCCTGCTTTGAACATAGCGATCCTCCAGCTCAGCAGCCACTTTGGCAGTCTTAGGATCTCGGTCCTCTACCCAAAGTTTTAAGTCAGGTGAGCAAATCCGATAAAACTGTTCAAGCAATACCACCCCTTCAATAGCTTCAACAGAATCTGCTTTCCCCCCTCCCACCAACTTTTTAAATATTGATGCTGTTTTGTGGCTACCTCCTCAAAGCTCATTTCTGGCCCCTTTCGGAGTTTCCGGAACTTTGCTCTGTATGCATCAGGGTTCAGATCATATTTTTTTAATAAAGCAGTTTTTAACCTGTCAAAATCTTTACTTTCAACATTGTCCATCTGCCCTAATGCTTCCCTTCCCTTATCAATAAGTAGTGGAGAGAGGTGAAAGCTCCAGGTCTCTTTGAAACATAGAAACATAGAATTTGACGGCAAATAAGGACCGCTTGGCCCACCCAGTCTGCCCATTTCCCTACCTAATTGATAAGCTGCAGATCCTAGTTAACCAACAGCGTACTTCTTCTTACCCCCAACCCCTAGAATTGCCTCATGACTGTCCCATGCATTCTTGAAATCCACCACTGTTTTGACTCCACAACCTCCTCAGGAAGGTGTTCCATGCATCCACAACCCTCTCCATGAAAAAATACTTCCTCACATTACCTCTGAGCTGTCCCTCCTCAATCTTCAAATTGTGCTCACTTGTTCTTGCACACCTCTTTTTCTGAAAGATGTTACCCTCTTGGACTTTGTTGATTCCCTTGAGGTACTTGAAAGTTTCAATCATGTCTCCCCCTCTCCCTCCTTTCCTCGAGGCTATACATATTAAGCTCTTTAAGTCTCTCATTATATGTCTTCTGGTGCAGACCCTGCACCATTTTAGATGCCCTCCTCTGGACTGCCTCCATCCTGTCTATGTCTTTTCGGAGACTGAGTCTCCAAAACTGCATGCAGTACTCCAGATGGGGTCTCACCGGGTGTCTGTACAGAGGGATAACAACTTCCTGTTTTCTGCTGGTGATGCCTCTCCCTATGCATCCCAGTATTCCCCTGCCCTCCTTACTGCCCTCTAACATTGCTTTCCCACCTTTAGGTCATCTGACATGACTACCCCAGGTCCCTTTCATTTTTGTTGTTAGTATCGCACCCCACATTGTGTACTCTTCCCCTTGGTTTTTGCTTCCCAGGTGCATTACTTTGCACTTCTTGGCATTAAATCTAAGCTGCCATACATGTGACCATTCCTCCAGCCTTGCCAAGTCCCTTCTCATCCTTTCCACCCCACTTTGTGTATCAACTCTGTTGCAGATGTTTGTGTCATCTACAAAGAGACATACTTTTCCTTCCAGTCTCTCTGCAATGTTGCTTATAAAGACATTAAAGAGGACCGGTCGTAGTACTGAACCTTGCAGTACCCCACTAGTAATCTCCCTTTCTTCAGAGTGGACTCCGGATACTATTACCCTCTGTATCCTGTTCTCCATCCAATTCTTTACCCAGGCTACCATCTTGGGACCCACTCCCAGGCTGGCCAACTTGTATATTAATCTTTTGTGTGGGACTGTGTCAAATGCCTTGCTAAAGTCTAGGTAGGCCATGTCCACAACCCCTCCTTGATCTGCTACTTTGGTCACACAGTCAAAGAAATCTATTAGATTTATTTGACATGACCTTCCCGCTGTGAATCCATGCTGCCTTGGGTCCTGTGCCCCTCTGACCTCTATGTACTCAACAATTCTTTCCTTCAGAAGTGATTCAATCATTTTCCCAATCACTGAGGTTAAACTAATAGGTCTTTGGGGAGACTGGCCTGGATACAGACCTTTTCAAATGCACTGCCAGCACTCCATGCGCCAGACCAAGTGCAACTGCTATTAGGTCGTCAATTTCCAAGGTTTGCCACCCCTTTCCTGAGGTTTGCCCTCCCCGGAGTTTGTATCTTTAGTTAGGGGGTGTGAGGGGGTGCAGACCCCCACACGGGGGGCACGGAGGGCACAGTCCTCAGCAATAGAACTGGAATTCGCTGTGCATTCCCTGGTGCCCTGATGGCGCGTGCACTCGGGCTGGTGCAATAACCACCCAGAACCTTTCAAATGAATTTAAAAACATGTCCATATACTCCCCTCTTTAAACTCAGCCATTAATTTTGAATTTAACTTGTACCCCAGTCCTGGAGGTTCTAACCCAACTCCACCACTTACCTGCTCAGGGGTTGCTGTCAGTTGGAGCATCAGCTTTCTTAGCTCATGTTCTCTGGTGCTGCCATTCCTCTACCTTGGCCTCTCTCTGTTGCTGTTGTTCATCAGCCTCTGCCTGGCACTGCTGTTCTTCCACCTGGTGCTGTCGTTCTTCAACCTGTCTTTGTTGGCGTCATTCCTCCATCTCTCTCTCTACTGCTGTTGGTCCTCCATTTCCATCTCAAACCTTCTTTTATCATTTTCAATCTGTTTCTCCTGCATCCACAGCCTTCTCAGCTCCAGCTCTTGGTCTGTAGATGGCTCCTTCTCCTCTGGGCTCTGGACCTCTGAAGGCACTACCTCTGGCACTAAGTGGAGTGGCACTTCCTCCGTCTCAGCAGCCAGAAAGGCCTCCATGAGTTGCCTTTTATTTTTGTTTTCACTAGGAATGCCCTTCTCCCAACAGATCTTCCTCAGTTGTTTCTGGTTCATAGTACTGTACTGGACTGACATTCTTCTATCTACACTACTCTCCTCAAAAAAAAAATAATCCAAACAGGATAGGGTCTATTGTCTGCAAACAAATTTCTTTTTCTCCTGTCCAAATTCTGCCCCGATTGTGTGATTGTTTTTGCAAGACTGTTCAAAATCCCAGTATCTGGCACCTAATCTGTCACGAGCCCCTGGCCCCCAAACCCGAGCAGTCGGGTAGGACCTCCTGTTTGCAGAGAGGATCCCCCTTTTCAAGAGCTCATGAGCAGTTGTAAGGGTTCCAGAAGACTTACCAACCTTCCTTTTCCCAGTGGGAGGGTGGAAACTGTAGTTTTGAGTTCCCTTGACTCTGCACTACTTTCAGTATTTCAATCCCACAATGGCCACTGGCTATGTCTTGCCTAAGTAGTTTGGTACAATAGCTGAGCAGTACTATCTTTCACTGCACACAGCCTTTTCAAAACCCTTCTGTTAAAATGTTAGATCACACAATCAGATCCCAGGCAGAGTTGATAAGAAAATCATAAAAGTTTTATTTAAAATAAAAGCAATACAGAAAAGTCTACAGTTTGGAAGAACTTTGAAATGCAAAGAATATCAAAAGTAAGACTGGATGGTTAACAGAAAACACTAGATACTGTCATTCTAAACTATACCTTGTTTTGATGTACAGACAAGATTTTTAAATGCCCTTGTAGAGATGAGTCCTTATGCAACAGTCTGTAGCAAGTTTGTATTTTAAGTCAGTTCCTCTGAATGTCCTTTTAAAAATGTGCAGGTGCTTCCTTGGTGAAAAGTCTTAGTTTCCAGAATTCTGACTTAAAATCAGAATTTTCTGTTCAGTATGTGAAAAATCAAAATTTCCACACACTCAGGTCTGGTTTTAAAGATTTTTCCAGGCCTACATGTATACTTCTGGCCTTCAAGTATATGCCCGCTGGACAGCCTAGCTGATCCCCAGCTAAAATGTTTATCAATTGCCCTGAGTTCAAAATGTGGGTTTTATACATATAGGCTGGTCATCTTCAAGCCACACTCACAGTGTGATGGGGTGCAACAGTTTACCTTTCCCCTATAGGTGTCACTGTGGTTCTATGTCAGGTTTCATGTTAACCCTAGTGACATCTGGTCCATGCATCTGGCTTAACCCCTGGCCCCTAGGTCATCTCTCTGACCTCTTCCTGTCATGGAAAGCTAGGTACCCAGTTTTCTCTAAGAGTTATGATTTCCTGGATCCATAAACCTGTCTCCCTTGTGTGGAGACATACCAGATCCACCCTAGCCATTAGAACAATTAAGGCTATTTTTGTAGTTTCATTCCTAAAATCCCTTTTGAAGAGACTGTCTTAATTCTAAAGTACATTACATCATATATAATATGAACCCACATAAATGGATCTAGGCCTATCATGTGACAGGCCTGTTTGCTAGATCCCCTTAGCAGGCCTGCAAGAGGCTTTCCTCTGTGATAGCACTGCAGTCAATGCTGTCATTGTGCTGCTCTCACAGGGAAGTATATATTTGACCAATAATTTCAGTAACAAACTTTGCCCTGAGCATGTTCAAATATACAGTATAGTACAGCAAACTGTTCAGCAGCACTCAAGAAACCCACAATGACAGCACCGGGAATAAAATGTTAGTGCATCCTATCAGTGCGTTAACAGTACTGTACATATGTGAGGGACCACTGACACAGCCCCGGTGCTTCGACCACAAATATACAGCACCAGTTTACGCAAGCTGTGAATATGCTACCCGTTAAGTATTAATGAATTGCTCTAGCTAACTGGTCATCCTGCTTACTAGTACTTACTGCATAACACACATTCCTGGACCCTGCACTTACTTCAAATGTTTACATTTAACACATACTTTTTGATTATCTATTTGTACTCCTTACCTTCTGAGCCTCACAGGAGGCACTTCCCTCTGTCTGCCAACTCCTGTTAACCATTCTGGTAACCTACATCTGGGCCTCCCCATTGTACTAACCAGCATCTACATTCATGAGTCTTATCTTAGCCTCCATGATGAGGCTTGGTCCAGCTGTCTAAGGCATGGCAGAAGACCACATCCCATGTGGGGATGGCAATGAGGCCAGTGGGACAGGAGCCTGGGAATAGTACATTTGCACTGTGCTTGTGAACTTATGTTCTGCCCACCCTACAGATCCACTGCTGTTTTTCCACATTTTCTGCCATCCCTAGCACCATCAGATACAACCGTCACTTGAAGTCCTTCCTGATATGAAGATGTTTCAAAGGTGCCCCCTTCCCAGGCGTTCCATCTTACCATATCATCCATGCCCTCTGAGCCAACACAGACAGTCATATGGTATTGTAGATTGGAAACCCATCTTTAAAGAGTCAGTGAGCATCTAGACAGATGCTAAGTTCTACTCCCACCAGTTCATTTCCTGCTGTTCCAGGCTCAGGGTAGCAACCAAGGTCACTAGTGTGACAGGGTGTGCCAGCCAGATTGCTATTACCTGGCACCACAGATCTGGTTTTAAAGTTCAGTGAATATTACATAATCTGTATATGAAGATTACAAATAGTGCTTTCATTAAAACTGTCTTTTGTGTCTTAACATATGACAACTTTTTGTGTGCTGTTTTGATAAGCTAATCACTTTAAAAATGGTTATGGTGTCTTTAATTTATGTTTTTGTGTACCAGTATAGGTGTGTATCATGTTTGTGTGTTGCTCTGTGTGTGGGCCTGTACAGTATGTGTCTGCGTGCTTCTATTTATAGCTGCATTTGTGTTTGTCTTACTTTGTCACTATCATTTTGTATGTGCTTCTCTGTCTGAGTCACACATTAGCTAGGCAAGCACGGCAAGCATGCTGGCTCTTGTCAATTCTGATTGTGAAGTCAGTGTTTTGTTTGAAACAGAATTAAACCAAATCTTTCAAAATGAAAATTAAAAAGAAGGAAATGTAAAAGACAGAAATATAACAATTCAAAATAATGGGCAATTGACTGTGTTGAGTTACATGTGGTTGAAGTTCATTTTGAATTAGGCTGTTTGTTCTTTGGGAGTTTGTGGGAATTCCTTGTGGGTTACATAACTGCATTTAACATCTACCATTACTTTTAGTATACGCACTAGTGGTGACTTGGCATTCAGTACATTATGGGAAGATTTACTTCTGACTCAAAAGTTGCACTTTGCACCAAAATGCTTACAGAAGACCAAGTCCATAACAAAACACAAATACCTTGTAGTTAATGAGCCATGCATGATGAATTCCATGTGACACCACATAATCAAGTTCTCCCTTTTATACTTTGTTAAATACCATGCCACATAAATTCTCACAAGGATCATGTGGAAGATTCTCTGTAATTTGCTAAAATAATCAAATTTGGGTACGTGAGATAAGTGGCCTTGTGCACTTGATAATCGCTTATGTTTTTAGTTCTATGTAGTGGAGAAAATACACTTGCTATGCCATTTAAAATTTGGAGGAATTATGAGATTTTTACATGACTCTTCAATTTGTTTCACAATAAAACACTTAATGGAACCTCGTTGCTCCAAGAGCTACTGTTCATATTCTCCATTTAACAACATCTAGAAACGAAGAAGGACAGACACTGTGGGCACATGAAAACTGCAAATAAAATCAAAGTAATAGCACAAATGCATGATGAAAATAGAAAATAAAGTTAGAAACTGCATCTCATCCCTGAGATTTTCTTCAGGACTGATTTATGAAGGAACAATGAAGTCTAGGTATTTCCCAAACACACTTACTATTTTATTTGTGGATAATTCCTCAGTAAGCCCTTGCATTTAAAATTAGTAATTGTACTGATACATTGTATTCTATTAAAAACCTGCCTTTACCGTGGCATAGTAATTTATGATCAGAAGGGACTCTAGGTCCATTAGGTCCACCCTTCCCTCTACTTTGTAAAGAGGGATGAATAACTAGGATGTTCAACATGAACTAATTTATAAAGATGATGTACCCACTTTACTATGCAGGGTATTTTGTGATTCCTTTGGCAAGAAAACATGTGTCCACATTTACTTGAAAGGACTGACTTGTTTTCATACCCACTATCTCTGCTGCTAGGCTATTCTATATGTTCACCATCCTCTGGCAGAAGAATTCCCTTCTAACTTTACTTTTGAAGTTAGCACATTTGAGCTTCAGGGCATGCTTCCATGTTCTGCTGCAGGATGCCAGAATAAATATCTCCATCTCTTTAATCTTGTTGATACCCTTGAGTATACAGAAGAGTGAGTTCCTGTTTCCTGAAAGGAATAAACAAGATAAACTGCAAGGAACTACTCAGTACAAGTACTGGAACAAGAACTGGGGGCTCAAGTGGAAGCTGTTAAGGGGGAGGTTGAAGAGGGACATGATAAAGTTTTATTTTACTGAAAGGGTGGTTGAGCCATGCAACAGTCTGCAAGCTGATGTGGTGGGTGCCAAAACCATTAATGGTTTCAGGAATGACTGGGACAGAATGAAGGGCTAGAGCAGTAGCTGTAGGGCAGGGAGCATGGAGGTGAATGATGTGGGATAGAACCCTATATGGATAACGGATCCAGGTTTTATAAGGTGTTGCAGGCAGACTGGCTAGACCACTGCTGTTTTTCTGCCATCAACCTATCATTAGAAAAGGGGTTGGGAAAATCCTGTTGAAACTGATTGGCTAAGGCCACCAACCAGCCAGACCCGTATCAGGCAACAGAGACCAAGAAATAATGAGTCCCAGTCTCTTCAGCCTGATTATTCTCTGAAAACCTTGTGACAACAGAATTTTTCAGTTTGAAATGCCCGCCATGTTTTTTCCTCCCAGTTAATGAGAAACAGCCCCCCTCTCCCTGTAAAACGATTAGTTAGCTGTTTCAGTATAGAGTGCCACTGTCAATATAAGAGCCAACAGTAGTAAACTGCTGCATAATACAAATCAAGTATTAATATTTAATTCCTTAAAAATAAGACTTTCATCATTCAAGTGGTATCGCTTGTCCAAGACACCCCACTTGCCTTAGCTGTATCTCCACTTGGCCAAAAACATAAGAAAGTATCTTTTTTTTTTCACAGAAACAAAATACCTCATTATAGCATCCTATGGCCACCCGCCCTCTCAGCCTTCTCCCACACTGTTCCTCACACTATTGCGAGATGCTCTCCACCCTCATGATTTGTCTTCTGCTGCTATCCATGTTAAAAAAAATCAGTACCTTTTACCTCAGCTCACTTGCTCGTGGGGGGGGGGGTTGGACAGTACACACCAATAGTGGGGGGAAGGCTGAGGCAGTAGCAACCTAGGGAAGTGATACAAAAGTGTTGCAGGATAATGGGATGTATACGCTCTGCCTCATACACTGCCATCCAATACAGATGCTACTTTAGTGCTCTGCCTCACATAGCATGACCCGTCTGACAACAGTGTGCCCTTCTGCTATGGCAGCTCCCAAATAATGCCCTGACCCTGACTAGTCATTTAAAAAACACAAAAAACACAAAAGTAAGCCAGTATGCAGCAGAGAGGGAGAATGATACGTTTCTCCCAACCATGCTAAATAGCACCCACCACTCTCCCCACTTCACTGTTGCTCTTGCCCTCTCACCCAGCCACAGTCCCTTTAAAAAAACGAGAGAGAAAGAGTGAACTACTAAACCAGGTAGGAGAGCCTGGAATCTATAAAACTCATTTAAAAGTAGTGGTGATGTGTATGTGCGAGTTTGGGGGGCAGCATCAAGAAAACAGTCAAGCGCACATGACATTCACATTATTTAAAACAGTAGCGACATCTACTGAAAGCTGTATACTGCGACTACTTTACAACAAAACACATTGCTGTTAATTTATAACAGGTTTTCATTAAATTTGTGACATTTTTAACTTACTTTATAAAAATGTCACAAATAACCCACTTCCTAAGTGCAATAATACCCTCCGGGATGTGCGGTATTGTGCTATACACAATATCGCACATCCTATGGGGTATTTTTGCTTACTTATCTAAGTTTCTGTGTTTCTATCTCCCTTCAGCCTTCTTATCATGAACATGTTTAGGGCTGGCTTTCTTCATAGCTTTCGTCCCCATACTACAGATAATTTTGGTGTCCCTCATTGCACACTCTCAGGTGCTTCAATATCTTTTGTGTTGATGGCCAGAACTGTGTACAGTCCTCCATGTAAATCCACACCAGGGCCTTGTGAAGTAGCAGGATTACTTCCCCTGCTCTGCTAGTTGCCCTTTCCCATTTTATGCATGCCAGCGTAGTGCTGGCCCTCTTGATGCTGGGCATGCTGTTCTTGTTATGTTTCATCCCCTCGTTAATTATGATCTTCAGGTCAATTTCTTCCTTGACTGCAGAAATTGGAGTCCCACAGTAATCCCCTGCCTCTTCTTTTCTGCCACTAGTGTCACATTTTTCATTTGCCTATCTTTAACATGAAACTATGGAAGTTTGACCAATCACCCAGTTTGTTGAGATTCTCATGAACTTTGCCCCCATTTTCAAGGGAGTTAACCACTCAGACCAGTTTCATGTAATTTGTAAACTGAGGAAAAGTCTGCTGGGGACCACAGCTTTCAGATGATAGATAGTTTTGAAAAGTTGTGACCCTAGCACTCATCCCTAAAGGCAGTCACTTACTGTCCCTCTCCTTTAGGATAACTACTCATCCACCACAGCCTTCTGTTCCTGCTTCCTGCTTCCAAATCATATAGCAATCAGCCTCATACAAACATATGAAATTGCTAGCAGAAATAGGTCTTATTGGTCTATCAAGTCTGTTTGAGTGTGCAGCTCAGTCTAGTTCTCTGGAGCTGGCCCTCTACTCTTTCCCTGCAGGAGTCATCCTCCCCACCCCTTTTCTCCTCCCCCACCACCCTCTCATTCTAATTTTCTTTTCACCTTATCCCACCCCATTATACATAAGAGCAAAAGCTGTGGTGAGTCACTGTGCCAAAGGCCTTGCTGAAGTCCAGATAGTCAGTAACTATGGCCCTGTCATTGTTCACCTCCTTGGTCACCACTTCAAAGAAGGTGATCCAGCTGGTTTGGCATTATTGGGACAACACTTTAACCTCAACCAAGTGCTCCATTATTTCTTGATAAGAGATTCCAGGATGTTGGCAAGCACTGCTATCAAGCATGCCAGCCTGATGTTGTCCAGGTGTTAGCTTGCTCCATTACATTTTTTTATATATTTTCTTTATATGCACTTTTCCTTCAGCCTGCTGCCTTCACCTCTGTCTCCAACTCCAGCCCAGTCACCCGCCTTCTCAGGGACTTATCTGCTCCATTTGTGCATCCCCATCACTTTCCCAGCATCTCTCCTTACTAAGTAGCTGTGACTGCCCTCCTTAATCCTCTGGTCCCTGCCCTGTGCTCACTTATATGCCCTAGTGATTGCCGGGCTCAGGTACTCAGACCGTGACACTGTCCCCATTGGTCCCTGCCCTGTGCTTACTTATATGTCCTAGCATTTCCCTGTCTCAAATTACTCAGGCCAGGATATCTGCCTCCCTAGCCCCTCCTTCCCCTTTGCTCCTGCACCCCCTTCACCTACCCCGTAATCCCTACACCTTTCTAGACAAAGTCATTCTACTGATTGCCTCACCCCTTCTTTCAGCTCTGCTTTTCCAATCCCTCTTCCTCCAGATCCCCACCCTCCCTCCCCTTTTCTCTGTACTTCCCTCCCCAGCCCTTAATATCTACACCTTTCAGGACAAAGTCACTCATTTGACTGCCTCACCCCTTCTTTAACTCTACTTTCCCACCCCTCCTCCTCCAAAATCTGCCCCATCTTTCCTCTATTTTTCCTTATGCTCCAATAATACCTACAACAATTCAGGACAATGCCATACCTCTGTCTGCTGTACCCCTTCTTTAACTCTGCTGTTCTCATCCACTCCCTTCCCTCCAATCCCCACCCCTCCCTTAGTTTCTCTTGGCTGCTGCCCCCCCATCCCCAGTGCAGCCTTACCTTGACCTCTTCCTTTTGACTTCTGTCTGAACTGCTTAATGTACCTCCCTGACCTCCTGCCCTCTTTTCTTGGCTTAACTCTGAAACAGTTGTTAACGTCTTTATGCCTTACTCCTTAATTGTGATGCTACCTTTTCTATAGCTCACCACAAAGCATAATGAAATGAAAATAGTTGTATATACTTGAAGCTTCGCTGTTACTGTTATCTCATATTGTCACCTATGTTCATTATTTGTTATCCTGTAATATATTTCCCTGTACTGTTTGTATTTTGATGCAGAACCTAAGTAAAAGAACCTCCGGTTCAAAGGTATTTAATTCCTAGTTATTAATAAATAAAATAAATAAATAAATTACCCCCCATGGCAGGGCTCTGTCATTAAGGTCTGGGTGGCTACGGACCCCTTGAAACAACTCAAGCCAGTGCTTGTCTGGAGCAGTGCTACAGTCAGCAGTGCAAGGCCTGCTGATGGAGCAGCAAAGTCATCCTGCTAGGCTGGGCCATTATCTTGATTTTTTCCTCCCTCAAGATGCAGGTATGCTCAGTGTGCACATTACTTTAGCTTCTGGCCTGCATCTCCCTCCCTCCCTCCCTGGCAAGCTCAGCTGCACTGCCACCTGTGGTTACCCAGCTGGCAGTAAAGCAGTGAGAATGGCAACCCTCTATCCCTGGAGGAGGAGAGCATCCACTGGGACACTCAATCCTTCCCTCCCCCCAGCCAGACACTGATGACCCAGGCTTGTTCCCTAACCTGGGTCACCGGCATCATGAGTGGTAGTGCTACCACTGTGCCAAAGGGTTGGCATCTTGCTCTTATCTTGAAGATAGGGACAACGCTGGTAATTGGCTGGCAGCTTGCTCTTAGCTTGAAGATGGGGACAATACCGACTACTTGCAGTCTTCTTGGCACCACAACTATATGGACACTCATAAAATATAATGCAAGCGACCTCATCAATTGTTCATTTTACTCCATTATGATCATGGTGTGTATTCCATCTGCCACATGGGACTTACTTGGCTTAACCTTCACCAGGTAGCCAGCAACAAAGGTAAGAGTGATGACTGCTGGCTGCATCATGGCTACCACTAAAGGCCTTCCCAATGGCTATCCTTTTTGGATGGGGGCGGCTTTAGGTGAATACCAAAGCAAGGGTTTCATTCAGCATCTCAGCCATTGCTTATGGCCCCATCTCAGGTTCATCCCCTGCTCCACAAATTTTAAGAGGCCCAACCCTCTTTTCATCTTGCTCTTTCCATGTACATACAGTAAGTATTAGACTAAGGTTCTGGTGATGTCTTCTGCTCCTGCTGTTGTTCTAACTTCAGACCCTCCTTAGTTTCCTCAATTCTAGTCTTGCAGTCCCTCAGTGTTGCTCTGTTCTCCACTCTGGCCTGGAGGCAACCCATCTTTCTAGTGGACATATACCTTCTTTTAGTTTAGAATTGGTTACCTTGGGTCCTTGAAGAGCTGGGGAGCATTTCTCAACCACTTTTCCCTCCATGTCCTAGTGATAAGACTGGTGATAGGGCATGTATCCTGGGATAGCAAAGTCAGTGTCTGGGGTTGCCATCTCCCCTGGATCTCTAACAAGCTACTGGATTGCCTTTGAGCCAGAGACTTAGCCTGGCATTACTACAAGACATCCAGTTCCCTTGCCTCCCTCTTAAATTATCAGACCCCTCACAATGATTAAATTAAAACCACCTGGTTTGAGAAATCTGATTATTTCACATCCACACTCCGTAACAATCTTAATCACCCTTCCAAGTTCTGAAAAGGAATCCACTCCCTTTTCTCCCCAACCCAGTCCTCCACCCCCCCGCCACCTCAAGGTTTGCATCTCCCACATCATGGACCCCTCTTCCTTTGCTTCTACTTTTAACTCCTTTACCACCTGTGCCCTTTCTCTCCTCCCCATCCCTATCCCTTCCCTCCTACTGTCCCCACCCTTGCACTCCTCTTTCTCTCCTGTCACTCCCTCTGCCTTTCTCAATACCCTTCTAACGCTTAATCCCCACAAGGGTGTGAACCCTGATGGTTTCAACCCTCAGGCCCAAGCTTCTGCATCTCTCTGCTCCTGATATCATAATTTCTCTTACCTACCTCCTCAGCTTCTCCTTTGCTTTTGTCCGGGCCACCTGGAAACAGGCTACTGTTATCCTTCCAAAAGGGGAGTCTCTCTGCTCCTGGTAACTATTGGCCGGTCTCTCTTCTGCCTTGCCTGGCCATGTTCAAGGAACTCCTTGTGCTATCTCAACTCTCTCCCTTCCTGGACTCCTCCTCCTTTGTCACTCCATTTCAGTCTGGCTTTAGGAAGTTCCATTCCATATTTACTTCCCTACTGTAGCTCACTGAGTTCATTCTGTATGGTATGGACTAGGGCCAGTTAACTTCTGCCATCTTTATTGATCTGGCTAAAGCCTTTGTCACTGTGTACCACACCCTCCTCCTGGTCAAGCTTAAGGCAGTGGGACTTTCTGACTCCTCAATCACCTGCTCTGTGATTACCTTGAGGACAAGTTGCAAGCTGTGCATACCAGACACATCCTATCCCCCCACTCCTGATCTGCTCAGATGTTCTCCAAAATGCTGTCTGGGGCCCCATATTCTTCTCTGTGTTTCTAAACAATCTTCCTGCTCCTGTTCCTCTTTGTCCATTCACATATACTGTATGCAGATGACACTATGCCATTTGCCTCTGGTTCCTCTGCTGCTGACCTTGCTGTCTGACTCCAAACAGGACTATGACTGTATCCAGCACTGGGTGTGATCTGACCAGTTGTCCCTCAACACCAAGAAAATGGTCTTCAGGACTTTTGTCTCCCAGTAGAGGCTCGACAGCCTCTTCCTCCCTCCCTCCTCCATCCATAAACTTGATGGTACTTTTGGGGACTGAGAATGTTTTCACATTTAAGTACCTCATGGTCTGATTTGATTGTCACTTTGACTTCTTGGAGTACATAGATGCTATCCACCACAAACTTCACCCTGGATGTGCTCAACAGAAACAAAGCCAGTATCCACCTTCCTGCCAATCAAGAGCTAGTTTCAAAGATGATCCTCCCTATCTTCAACTGTGGTGACATTGTCTACAGTGTGGTGTCCAAGTCCACCCTTGCCAGACTGGACCTCCTCTTTCACCATTCTGCTGCTTTGACTTGGACTGCCCTCGCCATACCCAGAACTGCTCCCTTTGCACCCCTCTCTTTCATCCTTCCCTTAATGACAAGTGACTTGCCCACTGTGCCTCCTTCACCTTTAAACTCTGACTCGGCTCTCTCCCTCCCAACCTCTCTGCCCTCCTTTCTACCCCTCCTTCCTGCTACCCTCTTTGGAACAGTTCACTCCATTCCCTTGCCCTCCTCCCCAGGAAAACCACTACAGCCAAAGCTGCCTTCTCATACTGTTTGCCCAAACTTTGGTCCTCTCTTCACTTGTCTATCCATTCAGTCTCTTCCTTCTCTTCCCTCAAGTATCTTCTTCAAGAATTCACTACCCCCTCCTGCAGCTGTGCCTGACCACTACTATCAGTCCTTCTTCCCCACTGCTGGTTGCATAGTCAGTTGTGTGTTAAGAACAATTTGTATACCCACCTTTGGTCCCCAGCCAGTGTGACATTATTCTTGCTAAGTATGTAACCACAGCTTAAGGAAATGTATTGCAATCTGAACCTCTACACAGTCTGGGGTTTGCTCTTACTCTGGTGTTCAAACCTGGTGTTGCATTGAAACTGCCTTCTTTAACTGCCCTTGCACCACAGCATTTTGGGTTGTGCTGGTTTTGCCTGTCTAGATACTGTGACTGCTCAACTATAATGTATATATTTTTTATCACTCTTGCACCTTACTGTATTGTATATTCTCTTGCACCTATTGTATTGTTTGCTTCGTCACCCTCTCCTGACACATCAAGAAATGAGCCATTACCAGCTCAGTATGTATTTCCTGGTAAAACATTTGAAATAAATTAATAATAAACCTTAATGCCTTATTGTTGTGCATTTACTCACTGTGTGTTTGATGTTGTACCCCTGGAATTTGTCATGTATTGAATTTTCTTGTCATTGTCAGCAATTTCCTTTGTTTTTGGTTGTAATTCACTCAGGTCATGCCTGAAAATAGACAAGTGTTTGTCTAGGGCACCTTACCTGGTTAATAGAAACTGCATAAATCAATCAATCAATAGGGTACTGAAAGGTGTGCAATACCTAAATGCACACAAATCACCTGGGCTAGATGGGCTGCACCCAAGGGTACTGAAGAAAATGTCATGAGACAGACTCCAACAGCCCCCCTTAGAAGACCTACAGTATTTATATATCGATTATGGTGATCTAATATACAAATCCACCATGGCTACCAGTCTACACAAGCTAGGCATCATCTATCACCAAGCCATGCAATTCATCAATAATGTCCTATATGGAACTCTTCACTATGATCTATATGCTTCTGTTGGATAGAACTCCCTCGCTACCAGGTGCCTGTTACTCCTGGGCAACTGGACACTAAACATTCCTTTAAAAAAGCTCCTGAGTTACTTACTATCCCTTAACCATATCTCCCAGAGTACTTACTCCCTTAGGAAGTCTAACTTTGTGTTTATAGATGTCCCCAGAACTCATACTTCCGTTGGCAAAACTGCCATCTCCTATACTCTACCGACTGATTGGAGCAAACTACAGTCTGTTCTTAAACTTATCAGCCCCATATCTGTTAACACCTTTAAAACCTTATCCATGAGACTAGTGAAAGAAATATGCAACTGTGGTAGGCTGTAATCCTGGCTTCTGCTATTGGTTCCCTAGTCTTTGCTTAGTCCCAACTCCCCCCGCAGCCTATAATATTACAAACTCCCTCCTACCCTCCCATCCCCCAATAGACCTACCCCACAGCCTTCTTTTTCTCTCTCCCTCTCTGCTACTCCCCCCACCCACTGTCTAGTCTCCCCCTCCTCCTACCTCATCTTCTTCTCCATCATTGTACTACCAGTACTCCAGTACTTAATGAACACTGGTAACCCGTGAAGTGGGTGCATGAGGAAGGCACCATCCATTACAGAGACACCTTCCTATGCAATCCACTCCACGACTGACAGGTAGGGTGACGGATGAGGGTGGGCAAACTAGGTGACAGGATGTCACTATATGCTCTGTGGGGTGGGTGGGGTGAGCATGGCTGCGTGGGCTGGGAGGGGGTGGAGAGGCTGTAGGGGGTGGCGCTGCAGTCGTCGGTCGAGCTGCGGCATGGCGTCGGGGATTGGGCGATGGCAGGGGTGGCTGAGGTACTGGGTTTGGGTCTGGACACTGGTGCGATTTTTAGTGCACCCAGCCTGAACCATTTTATTTTTACTACTTTCACCTCCCCGACATGCACCCCCCCTGGAGTTGAGAATCCTTAAGCAGGGAGGTGCGGAGGGCACAGCCCCCACCCCACAGAAAGTAGTAAAAATATGTCCTGGTGACCTTGTGCTGGTGTGCCAGGGTTGTCAGAGTGCCGAAAATGTGTTCAGCACTCTTGACTGAGCGATAACGGAGATCACCTTTAGGCATTTGCCGTTATCACATAGACCCATGAACGCTTTCTTGGCTGAATACCTCTGCTGCTGTTATCCACCTTAAGGCCTTGCACTGTTACCTTTTCTTTTAGTTCAGACACTGATATTTACATGCCTTAATTACATTTGCATTCCTGTTGTGTATTTTGCACACTTGTAGCCATTATTATTTACTGCACACCATGTCTGTAAGTACCCCATCCTGCTATTTTTAAATATGTTCTTTGATGAATATTTTGATCATTGTAGCCATTCATATTACTTGTATCGTGTATGTATGTTCACTACGTTGCCTCCATGATTATGTATGTAAGCATGTTTAATTTGCTGCTGCTTTGTATGTATGTATGCATACATGAATGTATGTATGTATGCATGTATGTATATATACTATGCTGCTACTATGTTTGTGCTCCTGATATATGTCTCAGGGCCTCCTTCTGAATAAGCTTGCTCAATGGAGTTATTCCTGCAATAAACCTGAATTTAATAAACCACTGGATATGAGGGAGGTAGGGTTACTGCATGCAGCCTTCCTGAGGAGGTTGTGGAGTCAGGAACAGTGGAAGAATTCAAGAATGCATGGGACAGACATAAGGCAATTCTAGTGGGGGATAGGAGGAAGTAAGCTATTGATTAACTAGAATCTGCAGCTTATCCATCAGGTAGGGAAATGGGCAGATTAGGTGGGCCAAGAGGTCCTTATCTGCCATCAAATTCTATGTTTCTATTTTAAAAGTGAAACCAATCCCCACAAAAGGAGCAGCATAACCCCTTACTGTTGTTTAATGTTTCATGTCACTACCACACACTTTATCAAATGTTATATATACTGTACATATGGACAGATACAGATATATGGATATACTGTGTATTATACTGGTGCAGTAGTGCCAGTATATTAGGGTTGAGTGCAAACGTCAATGTTAAACCTGAGACTTTGAACCTTAATAACTTTGGAACTGTTCAACAGAGTTACACAAAATGTGTCATGCATAATCCCTAGGGATAGGTCCATTAATATGCCAAATTTCAAGGGAATCTGTTGTGTGGCTTTTGAGAGAGAAACTGTCACAAAATCCTACATTTACCATTTTTTTGACATTTCTTTGTCCACCTGTATCTCAGAAATGCCTTTATGTTGTGGTCTGAAATTTTCAGGGTAGACAGCCTTTGGGTCACAGATGTGCCTTTTGAAGGTTTGGTGAAAAAAATATTAATCTGCTCAAAAGTTATAACTATTTTAATTTCCAATTATTTCTTATGGGAAAAATAGGCGTAAAAGTGAAAGTGATTTTTGCACAGTGTCATCCAGTTTTGCATACTTTGCACTTTAATAACTTTGCCACCCTTCAACGTATTTCCATGAAATTTGGCAAGCATAAGCTCTGGAGGTTGATGTGTGGTAAATTTTATATGAATCTGTTATGCTTTTTCTGATATACTGTGTCTCAAACATCCTTAAACTTACATTTTATTCCTATTTTCGCAGTCTTCCAGTTTTGCATATTTGCACCCTAATTAATAATTTTAAGAACCCTTAAACAGATGTGCATGAAGTTTTGCATGCTTAATCTCAGGGGTATGTCTGTTACTGTGATAAACTTCATTTGATCTGCTTGTGTGATTTGTGAGATATTGTATCTCAAACATCGTTTAATGTACATGTTTTTTTTCATTTTTACTGTCTTCCAGTTTTGCATAATTTGTACTTCAATAACTCTGAAGCCCTATAACAAATGTGCATAAAATTTTGCATGCATAATTTTGTGGGGTTGATCTGTTGATGTGCTTAATTCCATTTGAATTGCTTTTGTGATTTCGAAGCTACTGTGTCTCAAATATTCTTAAATGTACATTTTTCCCATTTTCATAATCATCCAGTTTTGCATAATGTGCACTTTAATAACTGTGCAACTGTTCTACAGATATATACAAAATTTTGCATGGATAATGTCAGGGGGCAGGTCTGATGATGTTGCTAATTTCATCTGAATTACTTGTGTGGTTTCTGAGATATTGTATCTTAAACATCCTTAAATTTACATATTTTTTTTTCCAGTTTCACGGTCTTCAAGTTTTGCATACTTTACACCTTAATAACTTTGCAACCCTTTAATGGATGTGTATGAAATATTACATGTATAATCTCGTGGGGCAGTTCTGTGGAAGAGGCTAACTTAGTTTGAACTGCTTAATTGCAACATTGTTTGGCAAAAGAACTAGGGTACTGCCACAGTTTGCGACACTACTTTTTTCAAATACTGTATGTCTGTTTCTTTGTCACTTCATAACTAAAAAACAATTTGGGCTCTTGGGCTGAAATTGTCAGGGTACAACAGTCTTGCCCCAATGATGTGCCTTTAGCTAGTTTGGTGGGAAAATGTTCCTGCGTGGCAGAGTTATAACACTTTAAAGTTTCAGAATTTTCCTTAGGGTAACATGATGGTTGGGGTACTTTTTAGATGCTATATCTCAAAAACAGTTTGAGATACAGCTTCGGTGCTATGGGTAGTTTAGTACACCTTTGGGTGTACTAAGTTGTTTTGCATGTTACCAGGCCCTGTTTCAAACTGCTGGTGAATTGTAACAAATGAGGCACATGTGACCTACAGTATACTATGGCATGTATTATCAACATGGCAGCAGTACTGCTTGCAGGGCACAATGGTACCACAACATACTATGCACTGATGGAAGTGCAGGGCCCTGCTCCTACCACTCACTAAGGACTGATGGAAGGGCAAGACCCTCTGGGCTCCCACAAGCAAATAAGTCTACAATGATACTTTCTCAAAAAGTAAGGAAACTCATTGCAAAAATATTCGTTAATGCACCATTAGGGTTGAAGTATTAAAAGCAGGAAAATACAACTTTAGGGCTCCCAAGCTGAAGACCCCACCCCCATTCTGTATGCAGGAACAGGACTGAGGGGTGTGCATTGGGGTTGTGAACCGTAATGCTCACCCTATTGTTTTATTCTGTACCCATGTTAGGTTATTAACTGTTGAAATGGGGTAAGCATTAGGGTTTGTAAAACAAAGACAACCTCTTCACCCCTGTTCCTGCATTTACAGTGGGGGTGGGGTCTTAGGCTTGGGAGACCTAAGGATGTATTTCCCTACTTTGATACTTCAACCCTAATGGTGCATTAATAAAGTTTTTTAATGAATATATATATATATATATATATATATATATATATATATATATATATATATATATATATATATATTTATATATATATATATATTGCAAAAACGTCATTAATGCACCATTAGGGTTGAAACATCAAAAGTAGGGAAATACAACCTTAGGGCTCCCAAGCCTATGACCCCACCCCCACTGTGCATGCAGGAACACGTATGAAAGGTGTGTTTTGGGGTTGTGAATCCTAATGTTCACCCCATTCCATGAGTAAGAAAGGTAAGATAGATACAGCATAGGAGAATGGGGTGAGCATTAGGGTTCGCAACCCCAAAGGACACCCTTCATGCCTGTACCTGCATGCACAGTGGGGGTGGGGTCTTAGGCTTGGGAGTCCTAAGGTTGTATTTCCCTACTGTTGATGCTTCAACCCTAATGGTGCATATATATTCATTGCTAAAAAACTTCATTAATATATCAGCTAGGGTTCTTAGTAAAGCAACAAAAAAGTAGGGAAATGTGGCTTTAGGGATTTCAACCCTAATGCCCCACCCCCACCCTGCAGACATTGATAGGCATTGAGGGGGTTCCTTGGGGTCATCAGGCCTAATGCTTACCCCATTCCAGAAGTATATAAATTGAGATGGGTACAGTATAGGAGACTGGGGTGAGCATTAGGCCTGACAACTGCAAGGCATCCCCCCACTGCCTGTTGATGTCTGCAGGGTGGGGGTGGGGAGTTAGGGTTGGAAGTCCATCATCACATTTCCCTACTTTTGTCGCTTAACTAAGAACCCTAACTGATGCATTAACAAAGTTTTTTTGCAATAAATTTCCTTACTTTTTCAGATAGTTTACTTGTATCCTTATTTGGCTGTGGGAGTACAGGGCCACCCTCCATAACTGTCCTTATGTCACAGTGGAAGTGCTGGGCCCTCCCATGCTCCATGATTTTCCTTATTTTATTGTGGGAGTGCAGGGTCCTTTGGACCCTGTGCACCCATTCCTTCATAGATGCATGACCAAATTATAAGCACAACCATCTTATAACCCCAGCACATGTATCTGGTACATAACATTTTAAAATCCCTGCCAAAATGTAATTCTGTTCAACTGCAATGCCATTCTGCAGCACGGGTGTGAAAACACATTTTGGCCAGGATTTGAAAAATGTCAGCTGTAACATACATGAGGTCAGGTAATAAGAAAGCTATGCTGAAAATCTGGGGTAAAAATATTTTAAATTTCTGAAGTTAAGAGTAGGTGTACTAAAATTGCAAATTGCAACAAATGGTCATAACCTAGGCATTCTTTTTATATTTTGACCCCAAATTTTAAACATAGTGTTCTTATGATCCACCTCATAAATCCATGGGTGAAAATGTTGAAATCCATGTCAAAACACCTATTCCACGCCACAGGTGTGAAAACATGTTTTGGGCAGGATGTGAAAAATGACAGCTGTACTGTTCATGAAGTGGTGTGAAAAAATGGTTATGTTGAAAATTTGGAGTCAAAATATTAAAAATCACCAAAGTTAGGCATGTGCGTAGAAAAATTTCAATGAGTATGCATAACCCAGTCATTTTTAAGAGTTTTTTCACCAAATTTTCAGCATGGGCTTTTTGGCCTCACCACATGAACACTGGCACTGTGATTTCATTAATCAGTCCTGAAAGGTGATTTCACCCAGGGACCACACCATTCTGAACTACAGGTGCAAAACATGTTTGGGGCAGGAAGTGAAAAATGTTAGCTGTACTGTTCATGAGGTGGTGTGAAAAAATGGCTATGTTGAAAATCTGGAGTCAAAATATTGAAAATTACCAAAGTTACGCTAGTGCGTAGAAACATTTCAATGAGCGAATGTAACTCACCCATTTTTAGTAATTTTTCCATCAAATTTTCAACATGGGCTTTTTGGGACCCCACCTCATGAACACTAGCACTGTCATTTCATTACTCAGTTCTGAAAGCTGGTTTTGCGCAGCATCCATGAAATCACTTTACATGTCCGATTAACGAAATACGAAATGACAATGACAGCGTTCATGAGGAGGGGTCCCAAAAACACCACATTGAAAATTTGGTGCAAAAATGGCTTAAAATGGCTGAGATATCAACATAAGTTCAAAATGACATTGACAGCCATTATATGTCACTTACTTCAATTCTTCAGTTCACAGTTCAGCTTTGAAGAGTACAGACATGTCCCAGTCCACAGAAGATGACACCCAATGACCTCTGTTGGTAAGTATAGGGCAAGAGTGTGTATGGGTGGTGGTGGCTGCTCAGTGGGAGGTAGTGGTAGTGCCATAGTTAGGGTTGATGTGATAGTTTAATGTTAAACCTCATATTGTGCACTTTAGTAACTTTGCAACCGTTCAATGGATTTGCACGAAATTTGGCATGCTTTGCCACTAGGGGCAGGTGTCTTGAACTGCCAAATTTTGTGCGAACCCCTTTTGTTGTTTTTGAGATGAAGAGTGGTGAAAGCATGAAATTTACATGGTTTTGGTGAATTTCTTTTGACAACCATTTCTCAGAAATGGCTTTCGGTTGTGGTCTGAAATTTACAGGGTTGAAAGCCTTTGCCTTGCAGATGTGCCTTTTGAAGGTTTGGGGAAAAATATTAATCCATTCAAAAGTTATTCAATTTTAATTTCCCATTATTTCCTATAGGAAAAAAATAGATGTCTGGTGTGAAAACATGTTTCTTTTTGTGGACAGGCAGTTTGTTTTCGAGGACAGGCATTTTGCTGCAGCAGGCATGGTGACACATTGTTGCAGGGAAAGTATTCAATGAGCACTGCCCCTTGGTAAACAGCAAAAGTGGTGTTTACCTAATCGGGGCCTGTGAAACATGATTCATAGGTTCATAGGTTCATAGGTAATTTTCAAGTTCTGAAGACAATTTGTCCTTAATGAACTTGCCACCTGTTTGCTTTATTGGTGGTACATAATGTTTTTATTTCCTATATATTTATCCAAGTTATATTTAAAACTTCCCATACTCTCACTATCAACTACATGTACAGGTAGTTCATTCCAGCTTTTTATTACACTTTGAGTAAAAAAGTCCATACGTTTTGAGTCGTATTCATATTTTCTTTTAGCCGGTAATTATGTGATCTAGTTTTTTTTTATTTTGTTCCTCACATCTTTTAATTCCTATGTTTTCCATTATCTCCATGTCTCTGGTTGCTCTAAAAACTAAACATAGGCCTCCTCTTAACTGTCTATATTCAGTAGAGTATAGCCCCAAGTTCTTTAGCCTGTTGCCATATGCCATGTTATATTGACCTTTTACTTTTTTTGTTATTCTTCTTTGTACTCCTTCCTTTAATTTCTTACTCTGTACATTCATTGCTACTGAGAATTGTGAGCAATATTCCATATGTGGATGCACTAGACTAGTATAGAGAGGTATAATCACCTCCTTATCTCTAATTGTAATATTTGTCAAAATGCACCCCAAATTTATTTGGCATTTTTAACTGTTTTTTCAATATGCCCATCTGTAGTTAGTGTATGTGATATTATTACTCCCAGATCTCTTTCCTCTATAGCTGTCTCCAATATTTGATCATGTAGTTTATATTCATAATTGGGATTCTTGGCACCTAGATGCAATACTTTAGATTTCGATGTATTAAACATCATTTTGGTTTTTTTAGTCCAGTCTAGGAGTTTGTCCAAGTTCTTTTGTAATTTTTGACCATCTCAATGATTCTGTACCAGACCCCCTAGTTTGCAATCATCTGCATATTTACATAACCAAGCATTATCTTTTATTTGAAGTGTATTAACTAGTATGTTGAATAATGTGGGCCTAGGACAAATCCCTGAGGGACTCCACTAGTTACCTCCCCCATGCAGATTGATATCCTTTCACTATCACTCTCTGTTTTCTTTCCTTCAATCATGATGTAATACATTCTATTATATTTGTTTTTAATTTTACTTGGTATAGTTGTTCAATCAGCTTTTTATGTGATACCTTGTCAAAAGGCTTAGGAAAATCCAGGTATATTATATCCATTGATACTTCTTTTTCCAAGGCCTCACTCACTGTTTCAAAACAAATTAATCAGATTGGTGAGGCATGACCTACCCTTTGTAAAACCATGCTGTGAGATATCAGTTATCTGTTCTTTATTCAAATGGTCTAATATCCTATGTTGGATAACTCTTTCTAGAATCTTTCCTAAAATTGAAGTCAAACTTATTGGTCTGTGATTTTTAGCATCAGTTCTTACTCCAGATTTATATATTGGAGTTATATTTGCTTGTGCCCATTCAGGTATTATCTTACCATTTTTTAATGAAGTATTAAAGAGATATGCAATTGGTCCCACTAATTCCTGTATTAGTTCTTGCAAAAATTTAGCATTTATGCTGTTGGGTCCAGCAGAAGTATTTGATTTCAGCCCCTTTATTATATCTATAATTTCCTTTTCTTCTATGGTATTCTGGAATTATTTAAAAAAAAATAATGCTCAGAAATATGTTTTTCAGGATTTCGACTTTCCTTTGCAAAACCTCACCACACCACCACTTCATGAACAGTACAGCTGCTATAAATATGCAGTACGTCCCAGCATCAGTTGGATGACCAATAGCTGAGGAGGTGTGCAGAGGGCTGTGCAGCTGGCCATCCAGAGCTGCAGCACTGACTGACAGGTATGGGGTTGGGGGTAGTGGTGGGGGTTGCCAGTGCCAAGGGTGGGTTGGGGTTCACTGTCCACCACTGTTACTACAGGGGCACCTGGATCGGGACTCAGAGTGGGTGGCCTGGGGTATTGTATTGTGTGTGGGGGATGGTCATGTTGTACACTGGGGTCGGGGCTGCCATGCATTGGGATGGGGGGTGTTGGCCATCATTTAGTGACTGGGCTGTCATGTGTTGGGGTGGGGGTGTGTTTTACAAAAAAGGGACCGGGCTGTCGTGCGTTGGGGCAAGGGGTGATTTATAGAAATAGGGATTGGGCTGTCATGTGTTGGGGCTCGGGGTGGTTTACAGCTACGGGGATGGAGTGGCCATGTGTGCAGGGCTGGGTGCATACAGCAGTAATGGCAGGGTCCCACTGGCATAACCAGTGCCCTCCTGTGTCCCTCAGTGCACAGCACTATGTGCTCTAATTAATGGCACGTAGTGCAGAAACTCCCCCGGCATACCCCCCGCCTTCCCCTGGCACATTGCTGTCTATGCGGCCAGGGGATCCGATGCATGACTGACTTGCACCTTTGTGAATGCTGCAGGGTCCACAGGACCCTGCTGTAACATTCTGTGTATATGTCTCCACGCCCGGTTTCCATGCGCCTAGGCATCATGCGCAAGGCCTAATTTTTTTTATTAATGTTTCATTGATGGCTTACTTTTCATTTGGCAAGGTTCAGCCAAAGAGCTGGGGCATGGTTTGAAATCTAGAAGAGCACAATTCTAATCTAAAATTTATTGTTACAAGCAATCTACAAAGTATCTATTTTTTAGATCTTAGCATATGTAAGAATTGAGTAGGGGGCCGTCTACAGACTTGTTTTGTAAGGAGACAGATACTAATTCAGCCTTATATTTTACCAATTGTCATATTAGACACTTGGTGGAAAACATACTAGCTGAACAATTTTTACATGTGAAATGCAATTGTAGTGATCCCTCTGACAACAGTACATGCTCTTTAGAACTCAGGGTGCAGTTTCAGGCATGACGGTATAGTGAGAGGTGTATTGCTATGGATGCAGAAAGGGCTAGCCAGACTCTAAGAGAATGACTGCTATGAAGAAGGAACAGAACTGACACTATGGGCACTAACCATTTATTTGTTGTAACTTTCACTCCACAGGCATTTTCAGTCCAATAGATTTTACTGAAGAACTGGCATATTTTGGAGACAGAGGCCAGGATATTCAAAGCTTAGCACCATGCACAAACAGATTGCTACAGGTTAGCGCAGGTTCACAATATTCAAAGCAAGACATAGCACCGGCACAATGCATTAGCACAGGCGCAAAAAGTTAATGTATGCAAGGGGAAAAGTGAGGGGCGGGAACCTGAATACAGGCACAATAACATATTCAAAGGTGTAGCGCAACACATGGCCATATTGCGCAACACTTAGCGTGGTGCTAGTTACCACCTATAAAAGGCAGGTCTTATCCCAAGGCAATCCACAGAGGGGGGAGGTGTGTGGCCAGGACAGGAAGCCAACATGGCATTTTTCACAAATGCTGTAATGATGCACCTCTTGAAGGAAGTAGTTGCGGAGGAGGAGAGGAACCAGACCCAACATGGCCCACACTGCAGGCCAAGGAGGAGATACACTGCACACAGGTTGTACTGTCTCCTTTGAGACCCTGCCTGATGAGCTCATCACTGGCTGGTATAGGATGAACAGGGCCATGTTGAGGCAGATATGTGAACTCCTGCACGAGCAGTTGGAGCCCAACACCAGATGCAGCCATGCCATGTCAGTGGAGGAGAAGGTGACAGCAGTGATGTGCTTTCTAGCCACTGGACATTCCAAACCCCAGTGGGAGACACCATTGGGGTATTGCAATCTGTCACCTTGCTCCTCCTGACCCAGTTCCTAGATGCTTCCCTGATGCAGGCTGCTGAATTCATAGTATGCACCAGCATGGCAGCTAAGCACAGAGCAACCATGCAGCAATTCTGTCGAGTTGTGCACCTACCAACAGTACTTGGTGCCATTGACTGCACCCATGTTGCTATCCGTGCACCGCCTGGTGAGGGCAATGACATATATGCCAACAGGAAGGGGTTCCACACCATCAGCTGCCAAGTGGTGTGCGATGTGACTGAGTGAATCAGCAATGTCTTTGCACAATACCCCAGCAATACCCACAATGCCTTCATATGGGATCAGTCAAGGCTGTGCTAGGACTTTGAGGAGGGCAGAATACCCAGTGGCATCTTGTTGATGAGTATATGCATCCATAACAGGCATCACACACTGTGGGCAACAGTGCCAGGGGCGCATGGACAGGGTGGGGGAGGGGAGAGGGAGAGATGGGACAGTAACACACATGTAGTACATAGGAAATGGCCAGACAGCAGGACAGTGCAGCTAACATATACACATATGTTCACAGAGGACAGTGCCTATCCCCTGAGACCCTGGCTGCTCATATCGGTACTGCTGTCAGCAACAGTGGCCGAGGAAAGGTGTAACAAGGTGCACGCCACCACAAGGAACATCATAGAAAAGGTCTTTGGCATGCTGAAGATGCGGTTCTGCTGCCCTGACTGTTCTGGTGGTGCCCTACAGTACAGCCCTCAGAAGGTATGTTGTATATTCCTAGAGTGTTGCATGCTGCAAAATGTGGCGCTAAACCATGGTATACATGTACCTGAACCTGAGGTACAGTAAGACAGTGACCCAGAGCCAGAGGTCCAGGGGATAGAAGAGCAACTCGAGAGGAGAGACCTCCAAATGGCCCACAGATTCCTGGAGCATAGGAGCAGCATTATCAACACACTAGCATAGATGGGAAGGTGAATGAACAGAACACAGACAAACAACAGGTTAAGTGCAATGCCTTTATTAGATGTGCAAATAATGTACAGTGAAGAACAGTGACAAAAGTACAAACACCTGGGGTTAAAGGCAGTGTCACAGTACGTGTGTGATGTATGTGTGTGTGGCAGTGTGCAGTGCATGGCACAAATGGATGGATGAAACAAGAGTGTGTTGCATGCATGGTGTGAGGCTGGGGGTGTGGACTGGCAAGTGGGGTATGTGGGTGTGACATTCCAGTGTGTGGGTGAGGGACTGTACATGTGTGTGACATTGTGTGTGTGTGAGTGTGAGTGTGAAAATGTGTGACCCAATTGGCCACTGGCCAGGACATGCCAGACTATCGCTTGCGCTTACCACCATGAACACAGCATGCACCATGTCTGTGGGACACGGAGATGGGCATCCTCTGTGTCAAGGACACAGGTGTTGAGGACTGTGGGGAGGTATGGACAGTAGCATGCCCACAGGGATGGCTGGACACTACATCAGCCATGGAAGGTGGCCAGCCACGTCACCTTGCCTGGCCCATGGAGGACTGGGATGCTGGGGTGGAGGACCCGGTGCCCACACCATGTGCATGGGCTGCACCCCAGGGAGTGGTACTCATCCTCCTGCTCAGTGTCTTGTCTGTGCCCCACCAACCAGCCAGGAATGTGGCACACATCACCTCAGCATGGGCATGCACAGCCGCCTTTAGGTCCCCAAAGCCCCACTCCACAGTGCCAAGTATACATGTCATGTGCTCCTCGGACCACTGCTTGGCACGGAGTATGGCTGCACCTAGTGTCTCACGCAACTGTGAAAGTTCATGGTGCATCTCCCTGTGGAAGTCATGCAGGTCTTGTTGAGCGGCATGTTGTCACAACAGTGCAGCATGGAGCATAGGCCATGCACCCTGGCCATCCGGTCATGTGGGGGACACCCTTCCCCCACCTGCGGGTGGTAGGGGTGGCAGCTGTTGGGTCACTGGACCTGCTGAGTGGCCTGTAGAGGCTGCTGTTGCTGTGCTGGAGCTGTCACTGGTGCTGCCGTTGTGGCCCAGTGTGGGACTGTGTATGCGCCACGGTCTGTTCCACGGCCTGTGGCCAGTGGTGCTGGTCCACTGGCACATGATTGACAGCAGCATGCTCAGCACCATGCTGCAGGTCAGTGTCATCTTGGGTCTGTGCCCCCCCTTGCTCTACAATCATATGTGTTGGCCCAGCAGGTTCAATCCCTCTGTCCTTGTCCACAGGTCCCCCAGGTGGCAGCTCATCCTCAGTATCAGAGATGCCCCAACCCTGGTCACTGGTGACTATGAACATGATCACCGGGCCACTGATGAAGTCTTCAGCTCGTGCATCCTCCAGGTGGATAGCATTGTCAATGGTGTCATCTCCATCATCATCATCATCATCATCAATGTCATTATTTTCTCCTTATGCTGTGATGGAGTCCACCGTTGGATGGGTGCCACAGCCACATGCACCCCTGCGATGTTCGGCCACAAACGGTCCATGTGTGACCACCAGGCCCAGTGTTGAGGGCACTGCCTGAGTTGCATCCTCCACATCCTCCATGGCTGCTGGCCCATACTCCTCCTGTACACTGTTTGGCGATACACCCTGTGCTGTGAAACAAAGTGAGCAATGTCAGAGAAACCATACAACACAGTGTACACCATCCCCACCATCATGCAACGAATACCACTATAGTGCATAGCCTGCTGAATATCCAACCCCTCCCAACGTGCAGAGTGAGAGTCCAAACAATACAGTGCATTCAAACAGTGGTGAACAAACTGTAATGCCATCATATGCACAGTGTGTAGTAATGAACCGCTAATACACAGCAACCACCCCATATGTGTGACTGTCAGGTGCAGCTATGCCATGACAGTGGAAGACATACAACCCCCCGCATGTGTCATGCCAGCACTATAGTACACAAGACATGTAAATACCTGGACATGGTGGTGTCAGCTGTGTCTCACAGCCACCACCTTTGATGATCTCCAGCGCTACTGGCCTCAGGGTGGAAGCGACCGTCACCAGGATTGGGTCCCAGTCATGGTGCTCCAATGGTTGTGGGCCATCTCTTGTCCTCAGCTTTTCCTGCAACCTCTGAGCCTCCTCCTCCTTGGCTTACCACAGCAGGTCGCTCCCTCACTTTCTGACAGCATTGGCACTGTGGCCATGGCCACCCACTGCTTTGATTTCTGCAACAGTTTTGTTCCACATCTGGTGCACTATGGGATCTATTGGCTTGTTGCACCTCAGCACCCTCTCCATGTCCTTGCAGGCATGGACCAGTGCTCTCAGCTCATCACTGCTGAATTTGTGGGCTTGGAGCCTCTTTTGCCTGGTGGCAGCACCTGTATGGGACAGATGGAATGAAACTGGTTATGCATGTTGGTGGGGAATGGAGGCATGACAAACACTGCACCTGCAGAACAAGTCAGACTACCCACCCAGTGGTGAAATGACAGGCCCTATGTGTCCACTCACAGGACATCTGTGGCACACATTGTAATACATGTAATGCACATGTCCCCAGTGTGCCCCAGATAACACCACTATGCACGTGCCTGTGTAACAGACAACAGCAGTGCCGCACCTATGTCACAGGTGCAGTGCTGGGCTCACACAATACCATGCAGCACAACATCCATGGTTGTCACATGGCACATGTTGATCATGTCCTCACACAGTGTGCCCCAGGGTGTCCATGTGTCTGCCAAGTGTGGCATTTGCACAGCATCATGGAACAGTGGCAGGTTGCAAGCTGTCCCGGCATGTCCCATTGCCACAGCATGTGGCATGTGTCACACACACCCATGCAGATGCCTCCACAGATGTGCTTCCAGGGTGTTTATGCACCACACTGCACCACGTGTAATGTACACTGGTTATGCTGGGACGTTGACATGGCATCCCACACTGCGGGTGTGCATGCCACATGCCACAGGCTGCATCTGTTGCCCCATACCAAGTGACAGCACATGGTCCCATACTGTGCAGAACTTGTGCATGTCCACCATTATCAGTGTGGCTCACAGGGTGCCATACCTACCAATGGCCCACATTGCACACAGCACATCACTACAGAGATGTGGGCACTGCTCAAATGCACTGTCCCACTGTGTGTTATCTGTGGTGTCCCACAACTCTGACATGTGCAGGGAATGCCACTGCCAGCTATGCTGCTGATTAGCATCCGTGTGGCCTACAGTGCTGTGCACATACACCGATGGCAGTGCAGCAGCACACAGATGCCACAAGCATCAAATGTACCACCCAGTGGGCCTCTGCGCTGCCAGTGCTTGGTGAATGAACACATGTTCCCCTGACAGTACCCAGTGTACCGGTCTATATGAGATGTCAGGCATTCAAGAGTGCTGCTGTCAGGCAACCGATTAGCCCCATGGTGCTGTGTGAGTGGGTGGTGAGTGCCACTGTGTCCATTCCCTATTTTGACAGGCCACCCAAGGGCACCACAGTACACTATATGATGCAAAATAGCTGTTTAGACCAGCATAGTGGCCTGTTGAGTGTACAAACCTGCTGTTTCCAGTGGATTTCCCCAGGACATCCTTTAAGCTCTGTTCACGGCCACTGTCAGCATACAGCACTGCAGTTCCTGTGAATAACACAGGTGGCGCACCGTTTGCCCTAAATAGCCCAGCTAGGCAATCCACCCTGTTAGAGATGCAAATGCCACCATAATGAGATGCTAATCAATTTGTTTGCCCTGTACATACATAATGGGCCTGATTTGCATACCACCTTTGAATATACCAACAGTTAGTGCTGGGCAAAGGAAGAGCGCCAGGCAAAGTATTAGCGCCGGGCTATTCTGGCATACCACAGAGCCACACTACTGTGACAGTGCGGTGCTAACATGTGCTGTGCGATGCCACAGTGCATGCGCGCATGGCCAAATCCTACGCATGCGCTGTGGTGTGGTGTTAATGCTGCGCTGCACTATCATGGTAGCACTGCACTATACATGGGTTTGCGCAGCTGGCTGCACATGTGTGCTGCTGTGTTCAGTGGTCACTGTGGGGTCATGCATGCACATTGACTTCACTTCCTGGTTGCGTGGCATGTTTGCGATAGCACGCTCATGTCCACAATAACGTGGCGCACATTCACAGACATTGCGCAGCTCATTTGCCACATGCAGGGTTTGCCAGGGTTCTTTGCCATCTGAGTGCCAACTGTGCTGTGCCTATCATGTCAGCCAGGAGAAGGCAGAGGGCAGTAGTACACAGGGACAGGAGATGGGGCAAGGTTGAGACTGTAAATCTGGTAGACCTGGTAATGCAGAGGCACAGGTGTCTGTTTGGGGAGGTTAGAGAGGGGGACCTGCCCCGCAGACAGGTGTGGGCTTCCATTGCCTGCCATCTCATGGCATGGACTGGGAAACCCAGGGATGGGGACAAGTGATGCCACCAGTATGTGTTCCTCCAGAGGTGTCAGAACAGGCTGCTGGGGGTGGTACAAATGCATGGTCGATGATGGGACTGTGCCAGTGCCAGGTAGGTGGACTGTGGTACTATGACTATGCCAGCGCTGTGTGTGTATGTGGTGGTGGGGGGGTCTGCTCTTGTGTGTGTCTGTGTGTTGCAGTGTGTGTCTGTGCATGTGACTGTAACCCACCACAGGTGCTGCCACTGCTGTGTGTGTGTGTGTCCTGCCAGAGGTTGCCTGCATGTAGCCACCCTCTACTGTACTGTGTGCACTGTGACTGAACAGTAGGTCATTTTTCCTACACTTGTCTATACATGTGCATGATACAGGTGATAGTGTCAGCCTGTGAATGGAGGGTGGGGCATATGCATGCACTGTGGCATGCCATGAGTGTCAGGGGTGTGCTATATTGTGGGGTACCCATGTGCCATGAGCATTACTGTTTCTGACCATGGTATATGTTCATGTACTGACAGTCCTGTACCCTTTTCTCTTGACACAGTGCAGGGGAACATCCGGCACTGACAATGGGGCACAGGACAGTACCTGCCAATCCAGGAACCCACACAATGGCAGGAGGATGCCACACATGTCACAGTGCATGGAGGAGAGCAGTGATGGACAGCAAGGCATATTGGATATTACTCTGAATTACTGTTCACTGCCTGGTTTGTACATTGGGTGGGTGGGTAGGCCCATGGCCCTCACTGTTGTATCGTATGTGCACATGGCTGTATACCCAGTACAATGTGCTGTGACACGTGGTCCTGTTATGGCCATTCCATTGCCTAGGTGTAATATGTGTCTGGCTGCACTGTGTTACAGTTTGCATGCCAGGATATGAGGGTCTGTGTGGGTCCTCTTGTGTTCAGCCAGGTGATGCTGTGTACTTTGTGTGCCTATGGTTTCTTGCAGGGGTGTGCAGTGGTGCCATTGTGGTCTGTACAGTGGTAGGCCCAGGGGGGTTGGGAGTTGCTGTTCTTATGGTGGCTTTGCACATACTGATAGGCTGCCTCTGACACTGATCAGGCCATGGCATTGTGGCCCACCTATTCCAGCACCTATGAGAGAGTGGGGCCCATATCCCTGTCCCGCCAGGTGTTGCCTATTCCATACTATGACTGGTGCTTGTATGCCTGTCATGCCTGAGTGGTGACTGGCATTGCACTGTTCTATTGGGATGCTGTACAGTGTGTTTGCCCTTGGGGTTGATGTGTTGCCCCCGGGGGGGTGCCATGCCATGCATAAGTGAGTGTCACTGTACCTGGCATGTGTGTGGCCTACTGTAGTCCTGCTGCTGTTGGGACATAGCCAGCATCCTTTGGTGACCATGCATTTCAGCAGTGTGTGTGCTGCTGTACTGGTAGTTGGCCTCGCCACATGCCTTGCTATGCTACAGTATGGGCTACATGACATCGCACTGTGTTGTGGCTGTCCCCATTCCTCTGGTGGGTGTGGTCTGCATTTTGTTTCATAGTTCTGTTCCTGTGGGCAGCATGTCCCAACATGTGCTATCCCATGTGTATGTCGTGCAATGGCCCACTGTCATTCACATATCAGGGAATGACTGTCTGATTGCTCTGCATCATTATGTGTGCTGCTGAGATGTGTGGCGTCCTCTGTGCTGTGGTGTTGACAGCAAACTTTCATGCATGTCCGTGTACATTATGATGGTGCTTGTTGCCTGTGTCATCCTGCCTCATGATGCAGGCACGTGTCGGGGTGTGCATTATGTTGTGTTTTGTATTGCCACATGGGCATGGTTGTTAGGCCATGCTGTCCACCCCTGGGTTGCCACCTGGGGTTGCATTGTGCCTCCTTGTTGGTATCCCATCCTGAAATGGTCCCCCTTTCTCCTATAGGTCCATGTCATTGCTCATTGTGGGCCACATGTCTGGAGGAGTCTGAGGGGAGGGATGAGCTTCCTTAGGAGGGTCGTGCGCCAGCAGAGGACACTTATAGAGCAGCAGGCTGTTTTGATCTCGGAGACCAGGAGGGTGGCATCAGTACTGGAGGCACTTCTGCCAGTGGACTCCGGTGATCAGTTTTAGCTGTGGCCCCTTTTTAGTTTTTCTTCCTGCCCACTCCCCGCCTGACCCTCAGTTGTTCCCTTTCTTTTACCCTCCTTTGCTGTCTGTGTCCACATCCCTTTCCCCTTCCCCTAAATTTCTGCTGCCTTACTGTACATATGTATATATTGTAAATATGTTATTGCTTACCTTGTTTAGATAGTGTTACTCATTGTGCTGTGCCCATTTCAGTTTACTAACCAGTTTTTCTGTTGGACTTTGTTCTTATCCTGTAGGTTTTGTATTGTTGTTTGTTGCTGTGGTTGGCCATTGCTGTTTATTCTGTTACTGTTCTTGTATTTCTTGTGCCCTTCTTATTGCGTTTTCAGTTCATAAACTCACATTCCTGACATCCCTGTGTCCTGTGTCATTTTTGGGTGCTTAGGTATTTTAGGTGGTTTGTACTGTTCTGTGGTTGTCACATGTGGGTCCTGGGTGTTCCTTGGCATTCACAGGTACTGCACTACTGTCTTCTATTGTGCTCACATTCAGGGCTGTTATTCTTTGCATGTGTTCCAGGGTGGGCAGTATCACCTCTGCACTGTGTTTCTGTGGGTGTTTGCACTGCCTGCCTGGGAACTATTTTCAGTGCTGTCTCATTTGTTATATTCAGTGCTGTCTTATTCCGGGGCTAATTATGCCCTGCACTCCCGGCCCAGTTTACCCAGCTTCCTTTGCATGCTATATTCAGCAGATTTAACACTGGGTTATTCCTTTTGAATATAGCAGGCTATTGGGTCCAGGCTAAGTTTGAACACAGGGCAGTACTAATTTAGCCCAGGTGAAAAGTTTTGAATATCTGGCCCCTAATCTATACTGATAATGCTGCCATGGAAGAATCTAAAGTAGTTTATAGAACAGGAAGGACTTTATCAGATGCCTTGGTACACAGTTTACATCCCCACTCCCTACAAATGACACCAGGTCAGAAAATGCCTTCTGGAACTCACAGATGTGGAAATTGCAGGTATTGTGGAAATATTAATGTTCGAAAGAATTGTGCACCCAACAACAGCAGAGAACTATGAAGTACATTCATTCATTTCATGTGATACTCCTGCAGTTGTATACCTTGCATCCTGTACCTGTAAATAATTTTATATGGGAAAGACCATACACAATTTTAAAATATGTGTGGGAAAGCATCTTCAAAGTATATCTGAAAATGAGATGGACAATGTCTTGGAAGAACATGTTGAAAAAAGTGGATCGGGATTTTCTTTTTTAATCTTCCAAGGCATAGAAAAAGTTAAATTTGGCATTAGGGCAGGGAATGTTAATCATAAACTACTAAAATGAGAGACCTTCTGGCAAACAATATGAGGGCATTGTCACCTCCAGGGCTGAATGGACATTTTCAGTCAAGTCCTTATACTGTATAAATATAAGTTGTGTGTCATTTTCCAGCCTTTGCACTTTTTGAACTGAGGAATTTCATTATTCAGAATAGCTTTAATATTATAGTTCCAGGAAGTTTTTTTAAAAAGTTTTTTTACGATTTTTATATTGTCATGATTTTAGCCTCATAATCCTTGTCCCCCTCCCTCTCCCCTTTCCCTTAGTTTCTTGTAGATCACTGTAGTTCCTTGTTTCCTTCCTTCCCCTCCTCCTTACATATTCCTATTCCTATACTTCCCTCCCCCAACCATGCCATCATCCCCTCCCTTGCTCCATTATATTACTATCTCAGTTGCCATTATTGCAGTGAATATAAGAGGAGGGTTCTGTTATCAATACCTGTGTATTACATTAGCATAGTACTATATACAGTATAGTAAATAAGTTATAACATTTGCACTTTAGTTTGATTTTGCACAAAGCGCTTGCACTTTTATTAATTCTTATTATTTACTCATGAGTCACATTATTTATTGGATAATTGTTTTAACATTTGCATGTTACACGGTATTTAACAGGCAACTACTATACCCATTACACAGAAACATAGAATTTGACAGCAGATAAAGACATTCTGACCCATCCAGTCTGCCTATTCCTCCCTATTTATACTATTACCACAGACTGTACCTAATCTACAGCTATTTCTCCCTCCCCCCTTCCTTTCCACTATGATACTCTTGTGCTTATCCCATGCATTCTTAAACCCCACCACAATTTTTGCCCCACTACCTCTTCTGGCAGTATGTTTCAGGAATCCACCACTCTTTCTGTGAAGTACTTCCTGTTCTTGAGCACCTTTTCTTCTGAAAAATACTTCCTTCCTGCACCTTATTTACCCATGTGAGTTATTTAAAGGTCTCTGTCATATCCTCCTCTCCCTCCTCTGGTTCAAGGTGTACATATTCAGGTCCTTTAGTCTCTCCTCATAGAGCTTATGATGCAGACATACCCCCTGTTGAGTGCCTCCACTCTATGTCCTTCCAGAAATGTAGTCTCCAGAATTGGACACAGTACTCTAGGTGGGGTATTACCAGTGATCTATACAGAGACAGCACCACCTTGCTCTTTCTGCGGGTGATGTCACACCCTGTGCACCCCAGCATCCCACTAGCCCTCCCAACTGTCTTGTTGCACTGCCTGATTACCTTTAAGTCATCTGATATGATATCTCCCAGGTCTCTTTCCTGTTTGGTGGTTGTCAATACCACTCCACCCATTTTTTACTTCACCTCTGTGATTCTGTCCCCTAAATGCATTATTTTGCACTTTTCCACATTGAAACCCAGCTGCCATACAATTGATCACTCTTTTCCCAGGTCTCTGCTCATCCTTTCCAACCCCCAGGACTGTCCACCCTATTGCAGATTTTGGTGTCATCTGCACCATACACCTTTGATAAAACTCTCAATTAAAACTGTCCATTCAGCCCTGGAGGTGACAATGGCCTCATTTTTTATTGCCAGAAGGTCTCTCATTTAAGTCATTAATGATTAGTATTTTGATAAAGCGATTTGATAAGTTTGATAAAAGTGTCATATGCCTTTGATAAAGTATGAGATAGTGATGCAAAATGTTAGGTAACTGTTAGTGGGGTGCTATTTCTTGTTCTTTTTCTTATGCTGTACCTTAATAACATTAACTGTTCCAATATCATAAGGATTGGTTTTGCTTTTAGAACACAATAGCCCTACTTTTGTGTTTGCTATGTATGCTTACTGTGTGGTGGCACCATCCAAGTGATCCTAAGCTGCCTTATACTTGCCTAATAGGTGCTCACAGATTGGAGGGTATCTATGTGATCCTCCCACACAAGAGTTTTGATTGGTAAATAACGAGCAACTATAGGCTGGTGAGTTTTATGTCAGTAGTGAGCAAGTTGCTTGAGTCAGTTGTAAAGAAATGGCCAGTTAACTTCCTAGAGGAAATTGGCCTAAAGAATCAGTATGGCTGCACAAGAGTCAGTGTGATTCAAACAAACTTGATTGAGAACTCAGTGACTCAAATGATAAATAAGGGTCAGGAAGTCAATATTTTGTACTTGGACTTCAGTGAGACCCTTGAGTCCATGCCACATAAGAGGCTTATACAGAATGTGGGGAATAAGGACAAGGAGGAAGACTTACTAGGTGGGTTGTGAACTTTTTTTGTTTTGTTATATTGTATTTAGTCAGGGTGTATGGAGCTGTGTGACTGATCATTAGTTGTTATACAGTTGAATGAATGTAGGTGTGACTAAGGGTTTAGGGTGGGGGTTTAAGATTTGGGTTTTTATTGGTGGGGTTGGTTTATTAGTTTAGTTTTATTTATATTTTTCTCTTTTTATAGTTTGTTTAGCAGTTATATTAGACATTATGCATAAGGGAGAAGGTGTGGTAAGGCTCAGTTATACTTTGGACAACATAACGCTGTTCTGTCATTTTGAAGACACCCAAATAGTCTTGTTACCAGCAGTTATCAGCCACTGCACAGGATGGGAGATCCTCCAGAGGTAAAGCGAGAGCTGTGGGGGAGGATCTGAGTTGGTTGATGTGTGGGAGACTAGACAGGGTTAGGTAGGGCTCAGAGGCACCCAGGAAAGAAGTAGAATAATGTAAGGAGCCCTCCCTTTCTTGTTCCCCTCCCTAGGGCTGTGCCGAATAGTAGCGTGCAACTACCTAGTAGGCTGGCTGACTCTGCTCTTCCCCTTCAGGCCATTCTTAGTAATGCAAGATCAATGAGGAGTAAAACCACAGTAACAGAGGGTTTCATCACCAATTCTGCAGCTGATCTTGTTTGTATCATGGAGATCTAGGTGGGTGATGACTCTGACTCTGTGCTGAGGTCGTTAATCCCAGCTGGTTATTCCATGGTACATTGCACGAGGTGGAATTAGAGGGGGGCATGGTGGTCATCTATTTTGGATCTGCTCTAGGGCTTACAGCATACCTCATGGGAACCTCCACATCTTCTGTGTGTGTGGCTGTAAGGGGTGGGGTTGGTGAAGGTTGTTGGATCATCCTCATATACCAACCCTGTGGTACATGGATGATTTCCTTCAGAAGCTGGTGAATTTCATGATGAACAAGTGTTGGATGCCTCTAGACTATTAGCACTGGGGGGCTGCAGTGCTTGTGTCAACAATTAAAGCTCACCTTTTGGTCAATAGCTAAACATAGAAATTGTCAGCAGATAAGGACCACTAGGCCCATCCAGTCTGCCCATAGGCCCTATACATTCGTGCATCCACTAACCCTAAGTGGTCAATGGCTTTTCATCTCTCCCTTCCCACCCAAGGTTCCCCTGTGCTTGTCCCAGGCATGTTTAAACCCCTCCACTGTGCTTGCCCCTACCACTTCTTCTGGCAGACTGTTCCAAGTGTTCACCACCCTCTCTGTGTAAAAAAAGATCCTCCAGTTGACGTCATCAAGGGGCCTTGCAAAGGTGGTTGCCTCTCTTTCTCACCTGCATGGTCAAATACTGGACGTAGTCTTCACATCGGGGCTTGATGTAAGTGTGGTCAAGGCTATTCTGGTCATTTCAATGGTCTGATCATGACATCATGCCATTCATCTATGGGGTCCCTCATTTTAATACCCCTTCTGTGGAGATTGTTTGGTACCTCCCGAAACTTAATTCAGAGCCTCACAAAATCCAGGCAGTGTTGAACATCTCAATCATGATGATGGTGTGTGCTCAGAGAGCAGAGAAAGCCAAGGAGCACTACTGTACAGCTCTTGTAGGTGCCTTGGACTCCTCAATACCTTTATGTGTCTGTCCCTTGACCTCCTGCTGCAGCTCTCCATGGTACTTTGAGGAGCTGTGGCAGTTTAAGACTAAGGGACAGAAGTTGGAGCATTCTTGGCAGAGGTTCCACTCTGTAGAAGACAAACAGACTTGGAGAACTCTGTACGGTAAACATCATTTATTTATTTTATTTAGATTTTGGTAACCGGGTGAACCCACTGAGACTGGAGGTCCCTTTTTCAGGGGCGACCCAGGATTAGTTACAATGCATACATACATCATACGTACAAACATAGGTATAAAATACAGTAATTTATGATGAATACATTTTTAGTTACAGTGAGAATATACATAGACTTTAGGGAACAGAGGAAAGTAGATACATTTTGGGGAATAGGTATCACGCGTTAGGCAAGGAGAGCAGTAGGTGTGCAAGGCTAGGCAGGTATTAGGGGCAGATACACAGTGCATTGAGCGATATTCCATACATTATTCAAAGGGAGTGAAGGCTTGGTTCAGCGGATAGCAGCAAGACAGTGGGAATCAGAGGGAAATCACTCTAAAAAAGACAGAGTTCCTGTCAAGTACTATTGCTAGAAGCAAAAATGTGCCAGCTCAGCTTTTTTGTACCATAGACAGATTGATAAATCCATCCTATCTGAGGTCCGATAGAACTTTTTCAGCAGATAAGTGTGAAGGGTTTAGCCATTTTTTTCCTTTCGGGTGTACTCCATTTGGACTAGGATCACCTCATGTGGCCTGTCATGGGCCGGAGATGTACAGGGAGGAAGGGGGGATGACAATCTGCCATCCTGATATCAATTTTATTCAGTTATAGAAGAAGAGGTGGTCTGAGTGCTCTTGAGTTTGTGTCCTACTTACTGCGTACTGGATCCTGGGTTTACTTGACTGCTTGTGGATGCCTTGAATCCCTAGGGCTGGTATATACCGAGATTGTTGTGTGTTCCTTGAGGAAAGGTGTCTTTCCATTAGCCCTGAAAAGGGTGATAGTGAAGTCCCTTCAGAAGAAACCATCTTTGGATGCCAACATTCTGGTAAATTACAGACCTGTCTCTAACCGTCACTTTCTGGGAACGATGATTGAGAAGGTAGTTGCATTGCAGCATGAGGCTCACCTGGAACTATTTAACATCTGGAAGTCTTTCCAGTCAGGATTAAGCCTCACCACAGTACTGAGACTGCAGTGGTCAGAGTGCTATATGATCTCTTCATTGTGACAGAATAGGGACTTTGTACCATCTTATAATTATTTATTTATTTTTCCATATTTTCACTTATTAGCTCTCTGTGGCCAGCAGAGCAGCTGTATCAGCCTGTCCCATTGCACTGTGGCCATCCTGAGTCTCTGTCTGTCCCTCCTAGACCGGATGGGCCACTGGTGCTTTTGCAGAGAGAGCTTCATGAAGCCCAACCTCCCTTTTTCCTCTGGTTTTCTCTCTGAGGCATGGTGTACATGTAATGCGGCTCAAGTGCACTCCTCCTCCAAGGAAGTCCCCCAAGCATGCAGTACGCCTGCCTTTCCCCAAGTTATGGGACTCACCTACACTACCACCTGGCTTCCACCAGGTGGCAATCAAACAGTGATTCATGAGAACTCCCCTCCTTGAGGGAAGTGAGCTGTCCTACAAACGCTCAATTTTCCCTCCCCAGCGGAGCCCCCGAGCGATCTGAGTCCATTCCCCAACCCGGGTCACCAGTGTGGCAGCAGGGAGGCATGTAAGCTTCAACCTACCGAGCCACTAGGCCGGCCTTGAATTTATTTATTTATTTGTTTGTTTGTTGATCAGGTAGATGTACTGATGACAGGGACTGTTTTCAGGCATGACCTGGGCCACTAAGATGACATATCAAAGGTAATAGACAAAGCACATACATGTCAAGATACATTAGATTGTGGAGGGCCTGTGGGGGGAACCGGCTGAGGGCCTGGTAGAGAGAATAGTGATGCACAGAGTAAGGGGCCATCAAAGCAAACCTGCAGATGGTGTAGTAAGTTTTGTTGAGTCTACAAATCAAAACAACATTGGACCCACTCCTAGGTCTACAAGGCCATTTTTCCCCTACCATCTGTATCCTGGGGGATTTCTCCAAAATTCTAGTAAAAGAGAGAAGATATCATATGGCTCTCATCTCCCAAGCAGTTAAAAAATTAGTGCTTAGACATTGGCTGGATCAAGCTCCCATTTCTTACTCGGAATGGTTACGTAAGTAATCTTTTGGCCCCGGGCAGAACAACTAATCGCGAATGTACGTCACCGAACACCCTCATTTGCTAAAAATAGAAAACTATATCCCTTTACCTGTTCTGATCATCTTATATTAGTAAGTCTCGAAATCTCAACTCCTTTTCCAATATAGTCAACTAGCCGGTGGTTACTTTATTTATAATGGTTGTAGCTATAGATATAAAGTACTTGCACCTCGTTGTGGGTGGGGGGTGGTTGGTTTGGGGGGTTTGGGGTAGGTAGGATTATTTAAGTAGTTAGTAGACATTATTTTCTCCGATGTATTAATCTCTTTTTAAATATGTTATGTCATGGTATGTTACATCAAGTCATTTATTATGTCATAGTTGTGTTGTATTGATAGAATCTCAATAAAAACTTGTTCAATTTAAAAAAAAAGTTTTGTTGAGTCTGAACAGGTAAGAGGATGAAGTTTGCATATAAATAGAGGAGTAGTCCAGGAGTGGAAATAATGTACCCTGTCTCATGGTAAGCCTTACATCTGGTGTTGTAAGGGCCTTGAGTCAGAAACAGACCCCCTATTTCTGGTTCATGTGTCTATCCATGAGCCCAGTATGGTCTGAAAAGGTTAAGGAAGGGTTTAGAGTGCCCACCAGATATTTGAATAAAGACACTTGTCCAAGGGGAATGCTGTCGGGAAGCAGGATGTGTAGGGGATTAATGTCTGCCCCCATTTGTCTAGTCTGGGTTTCAACCAGAAAAGCTTCATTTTTGTCTTCTTGGTGTTAACTAGGAGTTTATTAGCTAGGAATCACTGATGGGCACTGCTGAACTTCTCTGTGAGGGTAGAGGATATTTCATCCGCTGTCTTTAGTGGAAGAGGATCAGGTCCTCTGCATATAGCAGCACATTGCATTCCATGTAGTCCTTAGGCAGTAAGTATATAATCCAGGGGACAGATATGGCCCAAGTATGCATCCCCTGAGGTACCCCTGTTTGGACCCCCAGTGTGTTGGAGGTAGCCCCCCCCGTGCAGACCACTTGGGTTCTCCAAGAAAGATAATTGTGAAACCAGGATGTGGTCACAGCAGAGAACCCAATAAGATGCAATTTGTCTATTAGGAGGTTGTGGTCTACTAGGTCAGTGGCCTTGGTATGATCCATGTAGGTAGCACCTGTTAGCTTGCCTTAATCCATGCCTCTGATAACTTGGTCATCGAAGCATGCTAAGGTGATGGTTGTGCTGTGGCCCTTTCAGAAACCATGTTATTAGGAAAGAGAAGGTAATTCTTAGACTCATGGTCTGAAACTTGCTGGAAGATGACTTTTTCAAGGATTTTGCTCAGATGAGAGAGGATGTAAATTAGATGGTCGTTATCAAGAAGAGCAGGGTCACCAGACTGAAATATAAGGATCATTTTAGCTTGCTTACAGATTGAAGGTGCTTCCAGATTGAGGGTTGCTCACCAATTGAGGGTATAGATGAGGAGGTAAGGATAGATTAAATATGGTGGCCAGAGTTTTTGCAATAATATGGGCATTAGCTCTTGGATCACTTATTGGCTTCTGACACAGTGGACCAAGGTATGCTGATGAATTGCCTGAGGAACTGCAGTATGTGGGACTAACTGGAACTGTTTTATGCTGGATTGATTCCAACATTATCAGGAGATTGCAACAGGTTGTGCTATATAATTTAATCTCTGTAGTGGCTGTGGTCACCTGTGGGGGGCCACAAGGCTTGATCTTGGCACCTGTATTGTTCGCCATGTACATGTTGCCATTGGGTGAGATTTTCAGGTGGCATGGGGTTGAGTTTTAATGCAATGCAGATGATACTCAGCTCTATCTTGCTTTCCTGATGGGTTAAATGCAATCTTGTTCTGGGATAGTGCCTACAAGAAATCAATGACTGGATGGCCTCCATCTGGTTGTGTCTTAATCCCAGTAAAACAGAGGTTATAAGTGTTGATCCAGGTTGGTATGGATTGGCAATAATGAGTGGTGATCTTCTTTTACCATCTGTGAATAGCCAGACACTTTTAGCTATGGATCTGGTGAAAGCTCTGGGTGTTGTTCTAAACTGTAAGCTGACACTTGAACAGCTGGTGTTGGCAGTAGTCAGGAGCAGCTTTCACCACCTTCAAAATATTGTCTGGATCAAGCCACATCTAATGCGAGTGGACCTGAGACAACAGTCGATGCCTTTGTCACCTCCAGACTGGGTTATTGCAATGCCTTTAGGGTTATCTGGAGGTTTGACGTGCCACTTGTAGGTGGTCCAGAATGCTCCAGTCTGGCTGGTGGCAGGAACTTCTTGGGGGCATCATATCATCCAGCAGACCTGGATTTGATTCCAACTACCTCCATTTGTGTACTGTGTGACTCTGAGCAAGTCACTTAACCAGCCCAAAGCTTCCGGGTTGCCCCTGAAAACAGGCACTTGTACCTAGGAGGTCTTACCCGATTAACAAAAGAATAAATAAATAAATATTATGCTGATGCTGCACAATCTGTACTACCTGCCAGTCCAATGGTGTATCACCTTCAAGATATGTTTGTTAACATTCAAGGACTTGCACAGTTTGGGACCCAGCTATCAGAAAGATCTCCTGATGTCCTACACACTTACTCGCTCCCTCCTCTCCACAGATGCGGTCCAGCTTTAGGTTCCTCGTTCCCATCCTAAGCAATCTGGGGACAGGGCTTTTTGGGTCACTGCTTCTTTACTCTGTAACTTCTTTCCAGGGGCTTTATTATCTGCCCGAACTGTGGGGGTCTTCAAGAATCAGTTTAAGACCTACTTATTTGCACAGGCCTACCCTGATTAGTTTAGTGAATTTGTTTAGTTGTTTATGCATTTATATTTATTTTATATTTAACTGTGTTTAGAATTTTTATGCTGTTTTTCTGGTGCTAGGTGCCCAGAGCCATCTGGAAAGGGCACCTAAGAAACACAAATTTGTCTGGCCTTGTCCAGTGTATCGACTCTCACAGAAGACTTCACCAGGAGGAAGCCCACCATTTATAGATAGAGTGAGACATTTCTAGCAAACTTCTTATGCTTAACAAGATGCTGTACCACACACAGTGGAAAGTTACACATGAACCAGTTTCTTCTTTTTTTTTAAATCAATTTATTTATCCAGGTTAGCACAGATGAGATGCAACCTCTCATTTCCAGTTAGGTCCAGCTTCTACCAGTTTCTGCAGCTAGGTAGATGGGAGCACTGAGGGGTTAGGAGATTTTAAGTGACTTACCCAGTAAGTATTTGGCTCTAGCAGTGTTTGAACCTGTGACCTCCTGGTTCTGAAGCTGGTGCTCTAGCCAACATACCACATTGTCTCCTAATAACATATTGAGACAAACTTCTTCAAGTTTTTTTAGGCCAATTAAAAGATTGCTTCATTTCATTTATTTTTTATACTAGAGAGCAAGATGAGCAAATTGCATGTTTTTACAAGCAACCACTTGTACAGAAAAGGAATACAAAATAAATACTGTACATAAGATCACAAAAACACAGTGCAGATTTTCAGTCAACAACTGAGGGATCTTATTGCTGAAGGATGGAATATGAATTGTTGGCCTGGGTAATCTGCACTTTTTGAAGATTACCAATTGGGACATTAATTTCAACCTGGACAACCACAAAAAACAGACTGAGAAGAAACATGGCTTGATTTGTTATCAGAAGTGCAATACCGTCAACAGGGTACCACCCCTCTCCCTATACTGTACTGTATTGTAGTCTCAGCCAGGGTATGAGCCCAAATTCCCAATTCAGAACTTGGACCACAGTGTTTCAGCATTTACAGTAGAGTGCAACCAAAGAGCCACACTGATACAAACATATAAAAGCAGAATGGCGAGGACAGAAAAATCCCCAATGCCCACTGGCCTTAAACTTGAGTTGCCATATGTTCAACTAGCTTTGTAGTCTCTTAACATCCTTGACAATGTCCCTTACTCCCTGTGTACTGTCCAACCTCCTGCAGAGTTTGATATAATTCATGAAGAGACCCACCGTGCTGTTGACCATTTTCTCTATGTCTGAATGTACGTGTTGAAAAGTGTAGGTCCTTGGACAGAGCCATGGGGAACCTCAGAAATGGCTTTTTTGGTGCCTGAACATTTTCTATTTAGTACCACCCTCTGGGTCCTCCCTTCTAGCCAGCTTTCTCTCCACCCCACAAGTTTCTGCCCTATCCCCAGGTCTCCCACATTTTTAACCAGTTTCTGCAGTGGCACAAAGTCAAAGGCCTCACTGAAGTCCAGATAAAGGACATCCACGACCTGTCCCCTGTCCACAGCCTGTGCCACTGAATTAAAGAAATCATATTCACTTGACATGACCAGCCCCTAACAAAACCATGCTGTTTTTGGTCCTGCAATCTGTACTGCTCTAGGAAATCCACATCCAGTCCTTGATTATGATCTCCAGCAGCTTCTCTACAGTGGAGTTCAGACTCACTGGCTATGATTCCCTGGGCCATTTTTAGCTTCACTATTATGTAGCGGCACCACATCTGCCACTCATAAGTCCCCAAGCACCACTCCTAGTGCAGAAAGCAATTGAATAGATGCACCAGTGGCCCTGCTATATCCTAGGCTCGCTCTTTCTTTTTCTTTCTTTCTTTCTCCCTCCCTTCCTCCCTTCTTTCCTTCCTTCCTTCCTTCCTGTTTTTCTTACCAGGTAGGTGCAGTAGACAACACACTGCCTATTTTCAGGGATGATCCAGAAGAAATACAAACATCATGCAACAGTTACATGGTGAAAAGGTTACAATATGCACAGTGGTACAGAAATATGCAATAGGTAATCAAAACAAGTCAGTATTACAAAATAGCATAACTACAAGGGAATGCAACAATAGGTAATTGTATAATTGTATAAACAAGTACAGCACAGATATAGTCCGCCAGGTACAGAAGCAGCTATCTGAGGAGCATAGGAACTTGTGTAGCTCACTCTTGAAAGTTAAATGTGATGGAGAGAGCCTAAGGTTAGATGGAAGTGAGTTCCAGAAATTCTGCACAAAAAAAGGAAAGGCCTGCTCATCCATATTGGTAGGGCACTTGGGAACAGATAGGAGAGACAAGTCATTGGAGCTCAAAGGGTATGCTTGATCAGGGTGAACTGCCATGGTAGCAAGGGCAGCAGATTGAGCTGAACTGATTGTCTCATCAGTAGCGTGCCGTAGGGTAAATAGCTGATGTGAGGTTAGAGATAACCACCCTAGGCTTGAGTGAAGAGATCAATGATGAGTGATTCTGATCACGGATAAGGCAAAGCAACTAATGTGATTATAAGTGGTGTTTTATTTGTTTAATTTATATTTGCTTGCCTGACAGAAAGGAGTATGTCCATATGTAAAGCTTTGCAATAGGACTCTCTGAGCTATGGCAAGCCTGACAACAGGAGTCAAGTCATATATGACTTTATAAGCAAAATCTAGTTTTGCGGCACATGCATAGGCAGCTCACCAGCATGGAAGCTCGAACTGGAGCCCCAGAGCAGCCCGCATCAATAAAAAAAAAAATGGGTCCAGCATAACTGATCCATGAACTAACAGGTTCATCAGAGAGATAAAAATCCACTCTAACAAATTACCAGTTCCTGGGGAAAAATAATACTGCCAGAGTTATCCTCGGAAAATGGTAACAGCCAGCTATTGCAACAAGAAATGGTGGGTGAAGATCCGACGACAGCAGCTAAACAGACAGGCTTTTTTTAGCTATTTTTCTCCTCCTTGATTCTACAGCCTTCTTTCCTCCAGAGGTTGCCCCCAGCCCCATCTTCCGGTGTCCACCATCCGGCACTGACCCATACCCCCAGGACTTACCCTCCTGGTGGGGCTGGTGGGGTTTCCTAATCCCTACCAGAGACCAGATCCAGTGTGGCCAGCACCGTGGCTAGCCGGAAGCAGAGCCTGTGAGGTGCCCTCCATTATTTGCCATGACATCCATTTTGTAGTTTTCTCCACAGGAGATGAGGCATGCAAAGACACCTGTGGAGAGAGCACTCACGCATTTGCACATGCTCCCTCCCCTTTCTACAGTGTCAGTGCACTGTCCCCCAGCCTCTGCTTGGGGACCAGTCAAACACCAACCACTGGTGACCTCCCCTCCCTTGAGAAGGAGAGCAGTCCATCGGACGCTCAATCCTTTTCCTCCTATGCCGACCCCTGTTTGACCATGCTCATTGCTGAACATGGGTTGCCGGCATGGCGTTAGGTAAGGCATCCAGCGCCTCAGCTCTCAGCACCACCAGTCCAGCAACAGACAGAGACTTTTGACATAAAATCGATGCTGCAACAAGTCCTTCAAGAAATAACTTCCTTCAAATCCTCAGTGGTGACTTTTGAGGACAAGATACAGGCACTACATCACAGAACTTTAGATGCAGAAACATATCTTTCCTACATCTATGAAAAAGACAGTGGCCACAAGGCAAAAATACAGGAGTTAGAGTGGCTGGTACAACTCCTGTGGACACGAGCTGAGGACACAGAAAATCAGAGCAGAAGAAATAACCTACTATTTGTAGGTTTTCTTGAAGGTGTGGAGAAATGAAACCCAGCAGCCTTCCTACAAAAAGAACTCCCCAAACTGCTCAACTATGAATGGCAGGCATGCCTAGAATTGAAAGGGCACATTGCACCCTGGCACTGCCACAAAAAGAAGGAGGAGACCCAGACTGCTACTAGTCAAGTGTCTGCGCTACCCTAAAAAAGAGTGGATCCTCAATTTAGCCACAGAAAAAGGCAATTTAATCTGGTAAGGTCACAGGATATATATTTTTGATGACTACTCTGCAGAACTAGCAGACAAGAGAAAAAAATTCACGGAGACATGGAAATCCTTTCTTGATTTACAAATCCCATATAGATTTTTATATCCTGAGTACCTTCAAATTAACAAAAAGGGGATCCACAGTTCTTTCACTACCCCTGAATAGGCTATTGACTGTTCACACAGGAATTGGTCAGAATTAGCCTTCTCCAGACTTCACAGCCAGGAACTGCAATATAAAATGCCACTTCAGGGTACTGTTCAAGTGAAATGTGGCCCAGGACATAGGACAGGTCTCCCCACAACCCAACAATACCCAGATGGTATGGAAAGGCAAACTACTAAATTCTAATGGAGGCAGAGAGGAAAAGCCAAGATGGACCAACAGAGAAGGCTACAAAGCCAGACATATCACGACAGTAACAGAGACTGCTCAACCACCGGAATGGAATCCATAGGAGAACTAGCCTTGAAGTGCCAGGAACAGGAATCCCAAATACTAGCTGCCCCCAGCAAACATAGATCAACAAGAAGCTGATCCAGGCATCCTTCAGAAAGAAATCATTAAATCATGGGCAGAAGCAGCAGGAACTGATCTCCAGGACATGATCGTAGAAGAGAGGCAAGCAGGGAACACTCTGATATGGGCTAGTCAGATCACTGCAAAGCCACATTGAAGTCCAGATAGACACACTTGAGACACCTCTCTCTTCCAAATATGCAAATATAGGGGACTGTATAATACTGCTTGAAGCCAAATAGGCTAGATAACTACTGAATCTCTGCCTCATTACCCTCCCCCTCCTTTTCTATGCACAGCCATTGAACAATGATTTCACAGTCTCAGTGTTTCAGAGAATTTAATGTCATACTGAAGGGGTTGTAACCGGGCAGGAACAGGATAGGAAATGGAGGTAGATGACAGCCCTTCTCCATTCATATACAGTAGTTGGCAGGAAACCCAATCTTACAAAGCCGCTTTGATTCTTATTTCAATCAATCAATCATTGTTTATTTGTCAGCGCTTTTCCAGAAGATCAGTGCGCTTTGCAATCTTAACAGTAGCTAAAATTCCAATCATTCAGATAAAAAAACAATCTTAATTAACTATAAATATAAAATTCAAAAGATAGTGTTCCATTAAATTTAGCTTTCCTCAGTGAATGCCTGGCTGAATAAATAAGTTTTCAATTAAATTTTAAAGCTGTCAGTGGTCTGGCACTCTCCAATCTGATGACATACAGCATTCCAGAGGGTAGGGGCCACAAAAGCAAATGTACGTGCCCCAGAGGTCTTCAAACGGACCCCGGGAACCTCTAGCAATCCCTCATCGGTAGAACGGAGAGGGTGGAGGGGGTAGTAGGGGCACAGAAGATCTTACAAGTAACCGGGTCCCTGTCAGTATAAGGTCCTATAGGTCAGTAACCCAACCTTGAAGGTGATTCGCCAATGTACCGGCAGCCAGTGCAGATAGAGGAGCACAGGTGTGATATGGCAAGATCTTGGTAAGCCAGTCAGCAGCCTGGCTGCTGCATTATGCACTAGCTGCAATCTGCAAATATCACCCCCCCCCCCGGTAACCCTCGGTACAGGGCGTTGCAGTAATCAAGGCACAAGGTTACAAAGGCATGAGCCAGATTTGGCAAATAACCAGGAGGAATCAGGTGCTTGATCTGAGCAATGTTCCTCAGATGGTATAACAAGGTTTTTACAACAGGCGACACCTAGGAGTTTAGAGCCAGGCCGCTGTCAAACACAATACCTAGATTTTGTGCCTGATATAAGGTCAGCAACTGAGCATCTCCGAGACAAAGCTCAGAAGGCTGACCAGTTTGCAAACCCATGCCTTGGCAACCTGGCTCTATGACCAACACCTCAGTTTTCACGTCCACCAGTTGACACTCATCCAGCCCAGAATGTCAGTGAGGCAGTTGTTAAATACCGAAACCATATCATCCTGTTCAGGAACAAAGGACATGTAGAGCTGAGTATCATCTGAATAACAGTGAAAACACAGCCCATACTGGTTTATAATGTCCCCCAATGGCAGCATATACACTATGAACAACAGGGGGTATAAGATGGAGCCCTGCAGAACCCCACATGATAGGGGGAGAGGTGCCAATGAATAAATCCTGGACACCACTCTCTGCGTTCTGCCAGTGCTAAATGATCTAAAACAACTGAAGATGGAACCAGACAGGCTGCAGAAAATCTACAGGTGTTGCAACAACACCCCATTGTCCACAGTGTCAAATGCTGCAGAGATCGAGGAGAACTAAGATGGAACAACTCCTTTGATCCCTCGTTATCAGAAGGTCATGCAGTACCTGATCAAGGGTGGTCTCGGTACTATGCCTCTTCCTGAAACTGGATTGGAGAGGATCATAGACATCATATGTTGTTAAATGGTCATCCAGTTGTACGGTCACCACCTTCTCAATAACCTTGTTTACAAAAGGCAGGTTAGAGACAGGTCTGTAGTTGGCTAGGCAATCTTGGTCCAGAGAAGGTTTTTTCAGGAGGGGTACTACTACCGCCTCCTTCAGGGAGTTTGGAAAAAACCCTGTCTCTAATGAACATTGGACTATCCTAGCAAGGACCAGGCTGATGACTTCAACACGTCCCACAAGGAGGCGTGTTGGACCCGGGTCCAAACCACGGTAGGTGGGAGGCAGTCCCTGGATGACCTGCACAGTGTTCACAATCGCCAACTGGTTAAAGTCAGACCAGACAGACCGGATGCTTGCAACCTCACACCTATCACCACAAAGCCCATTAGAGGGTACTGAGCAGACCTCTGACCTGATAGTGGCAATCTTATCAGCAAAGAATTGAGCAAACTCATTACACTTGGCTTGAGAAAAAGCTCTCCAAGACTGAAGGCAGGTTGGATCACACAACCTGTCAACAGTCCTGAAGAGCTGAGCTGGCTGATTCCTTACTGCAGCAATCTTCTTGGACAGAAACTCTGCCTTCTTACAGGAAATTGCTGATTGGTAGTCTTTATAATTGACCATCAATCTAAGTTTGTCTTCCACCAAGCCAGATTTCCTCCAACATCACTCCAACCTTCAACCCTTTTGTCTCATCTCTTTCAAAGTCCTCTCAAATCACAGGGACTTCTGGCAAAGAGAGAGGGGGAAAACATTTACAGGAGCTATGGAATCGAGGGTCCCAGTTACTGCCCTATTATAGGCTAGTACCAGTTCCCCCAGCTCCTCACATACACTCGTCAAACCTGATAAGTCCGGTACCTCCATAAGACCATCTTGGGTCAAACCCCTTAAAGGGTGGTACCAGACCATCTCTGTAGTGGCAGGTCTATTTGGGGGTGCCAAGAACCTGAACCCTATAGTATGATGGTCTGACCAAGTGACTGGTTCCACCCTCAGGTGAGAGATCTCTATCCTAAGTAGGAGACCAGGTCCAGTGAATGCCCATGAATATGAGTGGCAGAGGTAACCACCTGTGTAAAACCCAACAAATTCATAAGTTGGAGGAAGTCTTGTCCAAATTGTGAGAGTTCATCATTGACCCAGGCATTGAAATCCCCTAGAATAATGCATCTCAGGAATTCCAACACCTGGTCAATTACCAAGTTCATGACCTCCTGCAGGAATTTCTTTCCATCACTGGGTGGACAATAGATAAGGATCCTTTAACCTACACCTGCAACTACGTTACAGTCAAAGGATCTGGTCTCACCCACTCAGATGGCTACAAGGTCCAGGCTCAATTTAGAACAAATGGCAACTCCCCCACCCGTATGATCCTTTCTCAGGTGATGTATCACCAAGTACCCAGCCAAAACTGCTGATTCCAATACCGGGCCAGCATTCTCATCCAGTCAGGTCTCAGTGATGCAAGTCAGATCCGCTGTTCCAACAAGATCGGTGATTATTGCTGTCTTGTTATTTATATATCTGGCACTGCACAACACTGCCTGAGAAGGATAGGCAGATGAGGTAGACCGAGTGACTTGCCCACTAAATATGGAGCCCTTGAGTATGGGAAACAGGCAAGGAGGACCCCTCTCCTGGACCCATTTTGCCCAAGGGCATCTTCTTGTCCTCACCACCCCAATCCACCAACTCCACTCTACAACCCCACCAGGCCCAGTTGAGCCTCATTCCCCTCCCCCTTCTGGCTATCCTGAGTGCCCAGCAATGTCTGTACACCTCTGGTGTTAAAGGGGGACAGTCAAAAGGACAAAGATCCCTGAGCCTGGTGGGAGAGTAGTGGCTGACCACTGATGTCCTCAGCCATCACATTCTCACTAAATCACTAAATTAACAATAAAAAAAATACACAAAACAAACATCCACACACATCCACAACACTCCTTCACTCCACACACAGCACTTACACAATATAGTCAACTTAACAAATAACAATTCTCACCAAAAAAAAAACCTTCCCACAACTAACTGTAAACTATAACAGAAAATCTGCCTTTTCTAAAAAGAACAATTAAAATTGAGTATAGTTCAACACAGTTCCATCTTTGAAATTGATTAAAGTACATTTGAATAGAATCCAGGCCAAAATTATCTTTAAAAAGATAGCCCTTTTAGCTTACACCTCCTTGGACTAATGAATGTCTATATCCAGGTTTTGAGGGGACTCTCTCCTCAAAAACTTGAAGGTTCAATTTTATGAATGAAACTAAGTCTCAGTAGGCAAGCCTGGGAGCTCCCACCTCCTAGAATTAATAGGTGTTAGTGTTCAGTACTTTCAGGACTCTCACTCCATCAGTTCTGAACAAAATCTAGTACTGCCCCATACACACTGAAGTGGTTTATGTGCTCCTCTTACTTTTCTCCCAGTTTCCATCTGTAATGTCCTGCAGATTTTAATGAGGTTTACCAGTGGATAGTCCTGGAGAGTTCATGTCTTTGTAGAGTATCTAACCAGAATATTTGGGCCTGACCTTCACCAATGACCGAACAACCTTCCCACAGGCTCCTCTGGCTCCTAAATGGGCAGATTCCCCCCAAGAACCCAGCCCTCTCTTCTGGACCTGAGCCACTGTCCCAGCTGCCCACCAACCGCCACGCAGTGGAATGGAGCAGTAACATCACAGCCATCCTCCGGCAGCTACACTGCAAAGCACAGCCTGGTCAAGGGCCAAGTCCAGACGGGGAGTCTCCATACCACTCCTAAGCCAATGCCTGTGATCCGGTCTCCACAATACTCCTTCTTTGATCCTCCAGCTCCAGGCTCCGACCTCTGGACTTCAACCCAACAGGACTCCTCCACTGAACTCTCCCTTCATTTCCTCAGGTTAGCAGAAGCAGTTTCTGCACAGTCGGCACACAGGCTGCTAACTGGAAAAAGAAATCTGTAAGCATATGACTTATGCTTGTGACCTCATCAAGTTTAGTCCACACAAAAAAATGGGTTCAAATTCAGGTTCACAAAGCAGGTGGTAACTCCACAACATACACTAGTGCAAAACAAAACAATACAGCTGGAGGGTCACATATGAGCTGCTACAGCACTAAAATGACTAAGGATCACTAATTAACTTTAAAATGAATAGAAACAAGTTAAAAACTCTACACTCGCTCTGTACTCCAGACGGTCAGCCCAACGTGGTCGCCATCTTCATTGTTTTATCCAACGGCCCCTAACAAACAAAAAAAAAAAGGCTTACAAGATGGTTCTCTCACTCATCTTGTGCATAACAGAGGTGTGGAAATTATTTAATCAATCAAGAATTCTGCCTCCAGTTCTGTCCATTAAGCTTCCCCTTCGAATAAGTGATCAATGCTGCAGCTATCTACCCCTCCACTATACCGGGGGAGGTGACGGAGATAGCTGTCATTTTCAGCTTGGCTAAAGGGATGTTTTATGAGCAGATAGGATTTGGTTGACAATTTCTCCAGAAAACAAGCTGAACAGATACAACCCGCTCCTAACGCTGCAAATGTATATTTTCACCTCAGCTGTCAGTCACTTCATGGGTTCCACACAGTCTGGCTGAATTGCAATAGTCTTGTATGTTTTGGGACTACCTGGCTGCAGTCGTATGTTGAGTGAGACCCCCAGGAAATGCTCACCAAATGTATGTGGAATTGCAAGTTACACTGTCAATTTGGGCATCTGTACTGTAGGGTTAGATGCTCTGGGCATAAGGAAGGAGGACAAACAGGGTCTCGGGTACTCTAGCACCCTCCCAACCCCTTCCCTCTCTGTATGATCATAAATGACAATTCATTGTAAGCTAGCCTCATAACAGATCCTATACTTCTTAACAGAGAACCGTTGAGAGAAGGTGTGAATGAAGTGAAGCAAGGAACAGATATGGAGGACAGTTAGTTTTGGGCACTATTGACATATAGTAGCAGATAGCACCTCTAATCCTAGCCTTGCAATTTTGTTATCAAGAATTCTGCCTCCTTACTGAGCTCTACAACACCCTTGCACAGCAAATGGCAGCTGAAAATGCCATTTTAGTCATCCCTCATCAGAAATGACTTTAACAAGGCTGGCGGTCAGCAAATATTGCTTTATTAAATGTATTTCTTTTATTTTTTGATTAAGGGGCTGCCTACAGAGTAAGCATATGACCAGCCCATAGCAACATTGGAAGTACACCAACTTATTTAAGCCTACACACACCCCCAGCACCTGAAGCACTAAGATATCTCATCAGCGAGAATACTGACCTCCCCTACAGCGATGGCACAATACCGCCTCTTATATCACTGTTTTCTGTAGGGGGTTGTGCCCCCCCCCACACATCCGGACTCTAGGATACCAACTCCAGGTTGAAGTTGGTCCAGGAGGGTAGAACACAGGAAGCGAAACACAGAAAAGACCAATACCACAGATATCGCCGTAATGGTCTTTTCTGTGTTCGCCCATCGAGTAATCAACCACAAGGGGTGCTATGCCCAGCACCACATACAGTACCTTTAGATTTTAGTAGTCACACACCCCAAGTGTTCCAAGGTATGTGGAGAATCCTCTGGTTTTGAACAAAGTAGGATAGATTTTCACATTCAAGCAGCCCCTCGAGAATGTGCATACGGAATACGCAATGGTGCCACTTTCTATCCCTGTAACACCCCCGATTGGCAAGTTGATGGCTGCTCCACGCAGACAATTTGAAATCAAATCAAAAGCCACTAACCCTCTCCTCATATCTTCTTGTGTGCAAATCCACTCAAGTGTATTTTACATACAGCAAAGGCTACTTCGCGCAACTGTGTTTTTCCTTTTGACTGTTCCCTCAGATAAACATTGCATCTCACCAGTAAAGATGCGTTATTGTATTTCAGCTGAAACACCCTGGGCATTTTACCTAATGCTGAGGAGTACTATAGCACATATGCATGAATTCCACTAAAACCACTGTGGGGATGGAGGGGGAGAGAGACAGTTGTACCCATCCCAGGCATAGGCTGACCGCTTCTACTGCAAATCCCAGACTCATGCAGGTCAGAATACAGGCAGATAACCTGACACCATGCACTGCACAACACACTCACTGAGTGTACTTAGCACATGGAGAGAATGAGAAGCATAACTAGAAAACATCTGATCAGTGATGATCATCAGAAATCTGTGTTATACTATCAACTTTAGGCAGGTCAGGCAATTCAATATCCCACTTAGTGCAGCTGGCCAGGCAGCACTGCAGTGTGGGAGATTCATTTGAATTGCCTGGCAGCAGTTCATGTTACACAGCTTTTATGATCATTACAGGATCTGATTTTCCAGTTATGTTTTTCTCCAGGTGATTTTAAGTACACTCATTGACTGATTGTACTTAGCAGCCAGTGGAGCAGTGAACCAGACAGCAAGCAAAAGATTACAATCAGAGGCTGACCACTTCACCAGATATATCAATCTGATGAAATGTAACCTGCACACTGTCTGGCAGGCTACTGACTCTCCTTGACTCCTGACTCCTGGCTCCCTCTGGCTGCACTGATGTCAGCTGCTTGCAGACAACACCACTACTGTGCCTCGAGGGGTTTGTAACAGAACACAGACCAAATGTCTGTCTGTCAGCTGACAATAAGTGAGCAAAAATTAGTCTAATACAGTGAATCTACTTTCTACTGCAACAAACGTAAATCAAATATGTTTGCACACTGGGACCAGCAGCACCATCTTGAATCAAGTCTGGTGATGTGTGGGGCCCTTTTGTGATGACTTTCCCCTTTAAGTGGGTGGCAATACTCAACAACATGCTGTTAATTAAGCATGAGCAACAAACAAAAACAAAACTGTAATAAGTTTGTTTGGCTTGATGTGTTGGTTGCATAATTGCATTCATGCATTGTATCTTGCTTGCTTGCCATCGTCAATGTATAATTATACAGCAAATTAAATCTGATATAAAAACATCTGTCAGCTTTAATAGGAAGGTGGTATCTGTGTGTTAGTGTACGATCACCAGACTTTAAATGTAGTAGGCATCTGACTGCAATCAACTTAACAACAGATTGATGGAGATTACTTGGAACTGCAAGAACAATTCATGAAATAAACACATACTCTAAGTAATTGATTTACTGTGCATGTTTTCCTTTCTTAGACTCATTCAGAAATGTATTTCTGTGGATGTGCCAAGGATGGGGTTACAGTGAGGTATTCAGAAGGCCAGTGACTTCAAAAACTATAGGACTTGGAGTATTTGACTTCTAAAATTTGTGGACTGGAAGTATTTTGACTTCTAAAAATTGACAGCTGGAAGTATTGTGACTCCAGTAAAACTAAAATGACTTACAAATTTCATCCCATGGAAGTATTTGGCTTTGACCGCAAACAAAGTTATCTGAAGCCCTACTGGTGAATGATCACTAATGGTATCAGGAACTATACCAGAAGTAGTAATTCTGTGCATTCAGTTTTGAAAAGATCCAGTGAATAGGGGAATAATGGTTGCCCCCTTCAATAATCTAGTAGGCCCAGTGATAAGATGAGTAAAATGGAGCTTACTTAGCAGAAATTCAAATGAGTTTGCATTATTACCAAGTCATTCAATGTTAAGGTCTCCCAATAATAAACTTTAATTTTTGCCAGTACAAGGGCAGATATTGGATAACATCAGTCAGTACAGCCATCCCACTTTTAGGGGGATTATAAACACATACAATGTGAAGTTTCTTGGTAGACCCATGGATTACTAATGAGTGCAGGACCTCACGTGAGGATACAGTGTTCACATGTAGGGTATTGAGCTATAAGTGATCCTCAAATTAAATTGCAGTGCACTCACCTTTCTTGGAGGTAAGGTGGTCTAGTCTAAGCAGCTCGTAACCAGGCAAGGAGCATATTATGTCAGGGATAGTAGATTTTTGCAGGTCTCCAGAAAAGCAAACAATCCAGCCTCAGGGATTGATTATTATTCAGGCTCTGCAGCTCTTTTAAGACTCTGATCTCGGTAACCACTCCCACTTCCACATACTGCTACATCTACCCCCTAAATTTGACTCTGCTGTCTGGTAGTGGCCCCTTGCTTTCTCTTTGATGACTGAGCTGAAAAATATATTCTGCATGTTTGCCTTCTCAGTTTTTGTCCTCCACTGGGATTCTCCCCTCAGGTCATTTTCTCTATAACACCTTGGACTTCCTTTTCTCACTTACATAGTTAAAAATGGTTGTATCATTCCCCAGCTATTTTCTGTTCACTGTCTGCCTTGGCTTTCCTGGTCAATTGTTTGGTAATTTCAGACTAATTCTTATACTTCTCTCTGGTTCTCTCTGTTTCCTGATGTTTATATTTTTTGAGTGCTGCTATTCTGCCCTGCCAGCCTCCCTTACCCTGCTGGTGAACCAGACTGGCCTCAAATGCTTTTTTTCCTTTTTTAGTATATCTAATGCTTCCCCTTGCTGCCCAGCATGTCTCTTTTTCTATAACATTCCAAATGTTTTTCACTCCAAAATCCTCCTCAAGTTATCCTCTACCGTTTGTTTTGCTTCAGTTGATTTACCTGAGAGTTTGCTCTCTAAATGGCCCCACAGCTATGGCATTGGCTTGAATTTTCATGTTCACTAGGTACGGCTAATAAACCTGTGGCAGCAGCTGCTAATAGTCTGTTTTCAGGCTCCATTTTCTACTGAGAAGAATTGTCTAACCCAATCTCCATTGCAATTAGCAGAAGCAATGCTGGTATCAGTGATGAAGCAGGAGAATTGGGAGAGCCAGTAACTGTTAAAAAAAAAAAGTCTTACAATTACAGTAATTATGCTTTATGAAAGAACAGCCCTGAAGATATGCTGGCTGTTTAAGCAGCAATAAATGGTAAAAGGGTATATTGTGACACAGAGGATTCCTTGCAATATTTGCCTCACAAATAACCCAACATTCAGGAGAGACAGGGCACTTTTATGAAGAGGTGGTGGGACATCTTGCAGGCAGTCACACTTTATCTTATTAAATGTATTCTGACTGATTCTAATGAGCTTCAGGAAAATATTGTAACGAAAGAGCTCATTGAAAAATACAAAATAGTTGTTGCATTTTCAAAAATTAGCAGGATTTGGTGATCTAAAGAACAATTTGAGGACCTCAATTCAAAAACTGAACAATAAGACTAAAGACCAGAAGCAAAGGAATTTCCTCATGATGAGGACAATTATTTAAATGATAAAGTTCTGAGCTGTTCTCAGCTCAGTATGTCTTTCTTGGTGAAAGACAGAAAGAAAAGAAAGAAAGAAAGAAAGAAAGAAAGAAAGAAAGAAAGAAAGAAAGAAAGAAAGAAAGTTTTTAATTGCACGAAGAAGGAAGATCATCAGTGCGGTAACAGACCTAATAAATCTTGAAGAATAATAATCCTCCTGGGCTTGACAGTTCAATTGGGAGTGAATCTTTCTCACAGAAATCTGTTTTTCAGGTGAATTGTCCCCTTTACCATGAACAACAAGATACAGATGCACTCAGGAGGCAAAAGAAATAACTTGGAACCAGACCATGAAGTAAATCTGCAATAAGTGTTTTGCAAAACCAGCAACATGGCTTCACAACTCAGAAAGCCTTGGTGCTTTGACTTGGAATGAGTATTCTTCGGGGGAGGGGGCAGCAGGCAATAAGGTATAGTACATTATTTATAAGTACCGAAAAATAAATTGTTCCCAATTTAGTGATTAGTATAGTAGTCTGTAACCAGTTTGCAACTGAAAGACAACAGGTGTAAACTAATACCTAGATTAGTATTTCGGAAAAAATCCTAACGTGAATGTGTTTTGGCAGCATCATTTAGCACAGCTGTAAAAATTAATTTAAGTACAGTGGCAAATTTCAACAAACTTCACTAATATAAGCACAGGAGTGCTCACAATACTGGAATGCCATGCAAAACTATCATGAAACTGACGATGTGGTACCACAGTGTAAGTGATTTGAAAAAGGGAGATAACACCAGGAATAGAAAAATCTGACAGTAGACAAAAGATGTTGCTAGGAAAAATCAGTCAGGAGGCCCCTATACCACACCTACCCCCACCACCACAGTAGCACCAGGATTGCTAGGTTCCAAATGGAATGAGAAAAACATAAAAGGTGGTGAAGGAAACAATGGGTAAGGCAGGCAGAGAGGGAGCAGGCCACAGTACTGCTGCAGTTTGTAAAGGAGTGAAAAGACTCCAGCATTAGGTTCTTGTTAGAGATAAACAAGTGGAAGGAATGACAAACAGTGGCAAATCATGTAATAAACAAGTGTATTACAAAAGCACAGACTTACAGTCTGCAGTAAAGCAAGTATACTGGGAGAAATAAGTTTCCCTACATCTAGACGCAGCAATTCTCAGCAAACCTTTCTAGAACCATGCTTCTTATAGTAAGATAAGGAAAAAGGTGCGACATTTCTTATTGGCTGAAGCAAGTGGTACCGTTACATTACTGGATAGAAAATGTAGTCAGCAGAAAGAAAAACTTTACGTTATACATAAGACGTAACATTAGTTAGAACAAAGACGGCATAGAAATCATAGCAGGTGTAAGGTCATTATGGTGCAAAGCAGTGTCAGCAGAAATACATGTGTACAAGAATACTTTGGTAAAAAGATATGGTTAGACCCAAAGCACGTATGCTTCATATAAGCAAATAAACATTACATCTAACATAAAACTAAGAAATAATACCGCAAAATAAATGTATACTGTATAGTGTATACACTTAGCAAGCATGATCTCTAGCACCCACACTTGTACAGTGGATACCCATTACTGCATATTAGTGCAATACAGCAATATCACAGTAATAATAAAACACCTGTCATTGGCGTGTGCATGAGGGTGCAAGGGGTGTGGGACCCACAGGCAACAAGTTATAGCAACAGGAGGTGGAAGCACAAATGGACTTGACTTCATCAGAGACTGTGGACAATGCATTTAAATTATCAGCATATAAACTTAAGCAATATAAAAACAGGTTGAATATAGAGAATACTGGATGGGCAACTATGCAGAACCAGTGTGTTCTGCCACAGAGGGATTCTGATTCCCTCTGACCTCGAAAGCGAAGCTCGAGAGGTCCATGGGAATCAGAACCCTGAGGTGACAAAACACACTGGTTGTGCATAGAGTTGCTCATCCTGTATTTTTTATAGTGTATAGTACTGTGTGAAAAATGTATTTTGTGAGTTCTTTTGCTTTCAAAATGAAACTGACTCATGCAGTCTCTACAGGTTCTAGAATGCTGTTCTGCCACAGTAGGGTAGAATCACATTCCATGACCTTGGAATTGTGGTAGAACAGCATTTTGAAATGGATGGAATTCTATACAGAACAATACTCCACAATACACTATAAAGGACTAAGTTTTATCCCTACATATCATAGTAATCAGTTTGAAACTGTGGTGTAGCAGATACACTTTCTGACCACCCATGAACCCGACTATAAATGTATTCCTTAGGCCTGTAAAAAAGATTGTCATGACCATTTTTCAAAAAATGTTTTAATAATCTGTCTAAGGAGGAAAGGGATATAGTCAAATTGCTATGTGAGAATTCAGCCATTCCATGAAACTAACAGATAAAATGGGCAATGTTCTAGTATTGGACACTGACAAGCGAGTAGCCTGAAATGCACAAACAACTGAACAATCCAGAATTTAACTGTCAGTTGCCCAGTGATCCAACACAGTCCCTTAATGTACTCACTGATGATTTTACATGAAATGCATTTGAACAGGGTGTTATAAAGGCCACAACATGATTTTCTAACTATTAAGCTTCCCATTTGCCCCACTGCATACAATCATAGAAGCATAAAAACATATAATTTGATGGCAGATAAGGACTGCTTGGCCCATCCAGTCAGCCCATTTCTTCCTACCTACACTATTACTGCTGACTGTGTAGTGTATGCACTACAAAAGTACCTAAGAGTCTTCAGGATCCACTAGGTCACCTTATTATCTCAGGCATTGGGTACTTCATGGAACCCTGGTCACAGTATATTGATGGGCACATTACAGGTACTGCTAGAAAGCTTCCCTCCTACAACAAAGATGTATGGGATATCCTAAGGGTGATTAATGTCCCTGAAGTACAATAAAACCATGTATTGGTTGCCTTAGATGTAAAGTTGCTCTACACAAATATCCCGCACCATCTAGGTTATAAGCGCACGTAATGTGTACTTGGATCTCCATAGTAATCTCAGCAGTGGTATAAACATGACAGCATTTTGGGGGGGAAGGGGATGTAAAAAGGCCCTTTTCTTGCCATCTCCTCAGAATACATTTCCCCAATACATTTTTAGAAGTTTTCCATAATTCGGGGGGGGTGCTGAGCACAGCTTTGCTTTGCAGTTCTCTCATACAAAGAACTCGAGAGTGCACTCTTTTAACTATAAGATCATCAGACATACAGAAACAGTAGATATAAACATACTTTGCAGTTGTTCAGAATTTTTTTTAAAGAACCATATATCTATCTATATGGGGGATTTTCTTCTGCAAATAAGTGGTACAGCAATGAGGGCTAAATTTGCTCCAACTATGCCAACCTGTTTATGGGATACTGGGAGAGGGAGATTGTCTACAACCCTGTAAAATCCCATTCTGTAACCATATACATCTATTATGTTGCTTTATTGCTGATATCTTTATGGTGTGGGAGGGTGTTAAAGGGGACTTGGATGCATCTACATGACAGTGAAAAATGAGTTTGTTTCACAGTTACAAGTAACTCGAGATAAATAACATTTTTGGATTTTTTAAGAAGAGGGATGTGTACAATGGCATCAGCACTAGTTTATATAGGAATTAAACAGGTAGAAACAGAATTCTCAGACATCCCATTTGTTATGTTCCCAGAAGCCAGTCCTTTAGGAGTGTGTGGAAAAAAATTCCACCAGTGGAATTTCGGCTAAAGTCGGATTTTGGCTTCCACAAAAGTTCGGAAATCATTTCACCAACATTCGCGGAAATTCTGCTGAAAACTGTGGAATAAATGTAAGGAATGTGGGTTAATGTGTTAAACTGCAGGAAAAAACTGCAGAACTGATAACTGTCAGTGTTTAGTTCTGCGGTTTATGTATTAAACCGCAGGAAAAAAAAAACTGCAGAAGTAATGAAAGAGACCTTTTTTCCGCATGTCATGTAAAAGTCCGCAGTTAGTAATTAAATGCCACAGTACTAGCAGAAATCCACAGTTATTTGGCAAAAGTTCGGAATTCCGCCACAGGTGAAAGAGATGAAAATGCTGCAAAATTTTCGAACTTCTGCGATGGCAGAAATCCACACTTTCACCCACCCCTACAGTCCTTCAAAGTTTGTAGAAATTGTAGATTTCAGAATGATTATTTGGCCCAGTCAGAAAATCTTTGCCAGCTATTGAAAGGGAATATTACAATGACACTTTATAATTAGATTGTTATAATGACAGCTAAAGCTATATTGATGGTATGCTCATGGCTGCCCTCTTGGAAACAGCAGAGAGCAAAGAGAGGGTGGGTTCAGAGATGAATTTCATAATCACATATTCCTAAAGAGACTGTCCAGTTCCAGCAAAAAATTCTCAGTTGTCATCAGCAGAACTCAGCTACATACTATTTCGGCCAAACCTGAATTTAAGGACCTACTATTTTTGTCACTGAAGTAATTTTTATTAAAACACATTTTAGTTACTGAAGTCATTTTTATTAAAACACAATCGTTCAACCCTTAGACTTGATTTGAGTTGCTTATTCCTACTGTGAAATTACAATCATCTCTTTGTGAAATCACATCCTGTTTCTTTGTAAAATATTCTGATAACTCACTAGAGGATTATGACTTCAAACCAGGAAAAGCAGCCTGAGCAGATGGCATGCAAAGAAAAAGGAGTCTGTTTTCATACACAGTTCTTTAATAATAAAGAATGTACTCTCCAGCAATTCAGTTTTTCAGTGATCCTTGAGAGATTTTAGTACTGCTGATGATTACATGAATTTCTTTTACAGAAACCTGGAAAATCAGATTAAGAAGTGAATAAAGTTTTACAAATTTTGAGGAAAAATTTGTGAAATTTTGCAATCGAACCTAAGCTGTCTGAATATACTGTAGTACCACCAGGAATCATTATTAGCAGTGTATTGAGGAGAGTCACATGATGCGCATCTCACAGTAGCAGTTCTGTACTTCAGCTCCAACGGGACTGCTGATTTAAACCAACTAAAAAACATTTCCCCTGCCTTCTGTGTGGCTAATTGGATACCTCCTTGCTTTCTAATTGTTTATTATTGTGTGCGATGTCAGGACCCACAGTGAATGTGGATTTTGAAAGCCTCTGAAAAGAAGCTGTGGAGCTGACCTCCTACATCATGGCGTGGGCCTTGAAAGCTAAGCGGGTGAGATGTAACGAGCCACCCACAGCTCCACCTCCCTCAGAAATGATGACTGACTGTTTCTTGCTAGAGCTTAGTTCTTGTAAGGAGGCAGTTCTTGCTCTAACTGCGGACTTTCAATCTTTCAAGTTAGCTTTGCAGGAACCTTCACAAAGGGTGTTGGATTTGGAAGCCAGAATAAGCTCCATCAAAGGCTGGCAAAAGAGGATTGAGCCAAAAATAGAGGTCCTCCAATGCGTGGTCACACAGCTGGAAACAAACTTGAAGATTTGGAGGGCCACAGTCATTGTAATAATCTAGTACTTCTGGGTTTGCCAGAATCTGAGAAAGGTCCAATCCTTGGAGTTTGTCCAAAAATTCTGCATTAAAATTGCAGGCCCATCTCCCAATGGTCCAACATATTTTATGTAATTGAGAAAGCACATTGTGCACTTCCTCCAATACCAGAAGTTGGGGAGCAGCCCCTACCCCTTATTTTTAGATTACTTAATTATCTGGATTGTGTACCTATATTTAAAAGAGCTAGAAGCCTTCAAACTCTGCAATGGGAGGACCACTGACTTTTACTTGTACAGGATTTGACAGCTCAAGTTCAGATTCGGCGAGAGGAATATAGGGCCATTAAATCAAAATTATAGGTGGCGCATATTCAGCATCGTATGCTTTACCTGGCCAGACTTAACATTCTAACTCCTCCTGGCAAAAAACATTTTGACTCTGCAGAACAGGCTGCCAAGGAATTACCTATGCTTTATTCTGACCTTTGTCCTCTCCCTTTTCATTATTAATTGTTGGGGAGGATTCATCACTTAATTTTTGCAGGTTTTTTACCACTCCAGCAACTTATGATTGGCAAGACACTGAGTGAGCTGAGCTGATCTGCCACTGACTATTCACGGGCCAGAAGGAAGGAAGTGGGCCTATGGGCTCAGGAACATATTTTGTAAATTTTGGACTACTATTGCCTTATTGTGTTTTGGGGGATTTGTGGGGTTAATTGTCTGGGGTGGGGTTACCTTGCATGCAGGACACCTGAAACACTTGAATTGGAGTCTTCTATCATGATTTTAAAGACCTAAAGCTAGTTCAATGAGTAGTCCATGGAGGATTGTTTCATGGAATATTAAGGGAGGGCAGTCCAAGAAAAAATGTCATTGTATCCTAAAGCATTTGAAATGATTGCAGGCACAGCTGGTATTTTTACAGGAAACTCATTTGCCCAAACATCAAAATTTCCCTGTTCAGACATGAATGGGTTTGGCATGCATATTGAATGGGAAATAGTACCAGGCAATGTGGAGTGGCAGTTTTAATAGCTAAAAAAGCACCGTTCTCCCTTCAAATGGAAGATGGAGACCCTGATGATAAGTACATTTTGCTACAAGGCTACCTGGGTCGGGCAGAAGTGTTGTTAGGTTCAATATATGGTCCTAACAGTGACTGTAATGCTGTCTTTACCAGACTAGCCTCTGCATTGCGCCATTTGCACATCTCCCTATTTTACTTGGTGGAGTCTAGAATTTAATATTTCAGAATGATTTGGATCATACTCAGAAAAATATGTCTGGAGTCTCTCCAGTGCAATGGGCTCTCGGGGAGTTCGCATACCTTCTTAGGTTTGTGGACCCCTGGAGATTGTAGCACCCAGCAGATATACAGTATTCTTTTTATTCTATCCCCCACAACTTTTCTTCACCTATTGATTATTTCTTTCTTAGCCATCTGCTTATTCCTACTTTGTACACTAGTCAGATTGAGGCTAAAGTTCTCTCTGATCATGCCCTTATTTCCCTCGATATTGATGTTTTACAGTCCACTGTTCGAGAACACACATAGTTGCTTAACACTCAATTGTTACAGGAAACTTTCTTAGTCAATAAGCAGAAGCACTTTATTCAGCTTTCAGTACATGATAATTTGGGTTCTATTCCTGATTTGGACAGGATCTGGGGTGCCTAAAAAATGTATCTGAAGAGGGGAACTTACCAGTTTGGCCACTATACATAAGAGAAATCAGGAGCAGCAAGCCACCCCACTCCTAATGGAAATTAGGGAGCTTGAAAAGCATCTCTAACCCTCCTCCTCAGAGAAGACCCAAATCCAACTTTCACAGCTCCAGGCCAAATACCTGGGGTACCTCCTACAACAAGCAGAGAGATCCATGACGCCGGCCTAAGCTACTTATTTAATACAAGAAGAGGAAGCCAGCCACCTACTGGCCCTTTGTCTTTATCAACAAGCTGTCTCCAGTTGGATCAAGGCCTTGAGGGATGCAACTTCTGCTGAGCTTGTCCTAAACCCAAGATAAATGATGGAGACATACCCAAAACTATTTTCTAAAGCTTTACACTGACGACTTAGAGATTTTAACTATTGATGTGGAATTGTCTCACTCTCTAGGCACTACTCCCCTTTCACAATTGATGGATGACCAACTACAATTGTTAGAAGGCCCAATTAGAGATGTGGAGGTTAGAGATTCCATTCTAAGTATGTCAGTTCACAAAGCCCCTGGGCCAGATGGCTTTTCAACAAATCTTTATAAAATGTTTATAGACTAGTTAACCCAACTCTTATCTTGTTTTATAATTATCTACATAGTCATGATTTAAAAGAGACTCAACTCTTAGAGGCTTGAGTAACTCTGATACCCAGACTGGGTGAAAACGACACTTGGCCTGACAGCTATATACCCATTTCTCTTATTAGTGTAGATATAAAGATTTTAATCAAGGTCTTGATTGACAGGCTGAGTAAAGTTTGGGGTTGCCTGATAGGTTCTGAACAAGTTGGCTTCATGGCTGAGAGGATACAAGTGGCCATCTCTGAAAAATATACCCCCTAATCTCCACATCCAGGGAGGCAAACACTGATGCCGTCTTGGTCTCCCTTGTTACAGAGAAATATTTTGATGGTGTTTCCTGGAAATATCTCTTCTCTATCTTGGGCAAATATAGAATTCTGGCCTCCTATATCCATTGGCTTCACATTCTTTATCAATCTCCCTCTGCTAGAATTATTTGTAATGGGGTCCTATCTGATGCCTTACTCCTAATACGAGGGATCAGTCAAGGTTGCTGCCTCTTACTAATGCTCTTCAACTTGTACCTAGAACCCTTGACTAGCAAAATAAATGCTACACCTCAGATTAGAGGTATTTGTATTGGTTCACAGGAAAATTAGAGGTATCTGTATTGGTCACAGATCCTCAGACCTCTATTCCTGAGTTTCTTACAGTGATAGGAGAATTCAGCGCATTTTCAGCACATAAACTGAATATACCTAAATCATTTTTTTTCACCTATCACACCATGTTTGTAAACAGGTAATATAACCCTATGGTTTGCGATGGGAAACTGAATGTCTTAGTTACTTAGGCATTAAGCTTGCTCTACAACCTGCATCCCTAAAATCCCTCAATAATGACTCATTACTCAAGAAAATAGAGCAAGACCTATCTAGGTGGAAGATACTGCTCCTTACAATGCGAGGCAGAGTCAATATAATGAAGATGAATATTTTGTTCCGATTAATATACCCGCTGGGGATGTTTAACATTGTACTTCCCTTGACTTGGTTTAAGCATCTTCACACCATTCTTAATAAATTTCTTTGGATAGATAAATGAGCTTGGAGAGCTTATGTGAAATTAGTAAGGCCTAAAATCTATGGTGACTTGCATCTACCACACTTTATTCGGTCTTATTTTGCATTACATGAAGCAAAATATTTTCAATGGGGCCAATTTGCTAGGGTCCAGGTTGACAACAATTACATCTCTTCATGGTTAAAGATTGAGAAAGAACTCATAGGTACTATAAATATCATTATCGTCTTCAATCTTTGCTTTATATTTTTCTGGCATGCCTGCCTCCCCCACTTCATCACACTCTGATTGCCTGGTTGGTCAGAGCTCATGCCCAACTCTGTAGGCATCTGAAACTGTCTAACTATAAGGATACTCAACAACCATTATTTAATAACCCTAATATTTTAATAGACAAAAATATGATTCCATCTGTTTTTTAGCAAGGGCTTTCAATACCTACCTCAGATGTGTTACTCACTGATCAATCTGTGATGTATTTTCTGTCTTTCCAGCCAAAATTTGGGACCCTTATCAGACACTGCTTTAATTTTATTCAAATGACACATTGTATCACACAATTCTTAGGCCTTCCCCCATGGTCCAATCAAACATGTCTCCATTTTGAGAATCTTTCAGCCATTACTTAACAGCCCCATCCAATTTTAAATCTTTATAAAGCTATAGGTCAGCCTTTCTGGGATACTACTTGCTCTATGGCCTTTTACTGGGTGGAAGTTCTTAGTACTGAATGGTCTGATGAATACTGGTGTAGAATATGGGTAGGTATTTATAAATGTGTCAAACAGGACTGCCTCTGTTACAACAATTTAATATTCTTCACAATTTGTATTTTTCACTAATGAAACTTTTTCAAATGGGTAAAAAACTAACTCCAACTTGTTCTAGATGTAGTGAGGAAGACCGTACTTTATATCACATGCTTTGGCAATGCTCAAAGATACAACCATTTTGGGACTCTATATGAACTAGCTTAGATCCTCTCCTGGGTCTCCAAGATGCCTTCACTGCAGAGATTTGTATGATTGGGGATTATACTAATCAGCTCTTAGGGCTCAGGACAGGTCACATGACCCAAATTAAAGCAGTTGCAAAGTTAATCATTCTTCACATTGGTTGGACACCTCAACCCCTATACAGGTTGAATGGCTAACTGAAATAAGGAACACCCTCACTCAAAAGTGAATACCTAATTTGTATAACACATTTCATACATATAGAGCTTGCTGACAGAGTTTGCTTATGTTATTACTTACTAAGTGTTAGGTAGGGTTTAGGTTCTTCTCCATGGATGATGAATGTTCTAGCCCTTTTTAAATATACTCTTTCACTGCCTCTGGGGATTTTTCCCTGACCAGAGGTGCTCTCAGGGGTCCTACATGGCCACCAGGGTGGTGGGTGGAGGATGGTGTGTGTGTGTGTGTCTTTGTTTTTCATGTTATTGTTTGTCAGTAGTTAGAGTTTTGTCATGTATCGCTGTTTGTTCATTACTGTTATTTGTTGAAAACTTAATAAAATGTACTTCATTAAAAAAGTGTATTGCTTTGTGTTTGTATTTATTTATTTCACCAGGAAAAGGCTTCATTGAGCAAGCTCATTTACAAGCAGGTCCTGTGTAAGACAGCATACAATGTTATAAAAGGCAATGTTGCAAGATACAGGTATACAAGGCATAGAGTATTGTTTACAAAGGTAATACCACAAGGAATTCAATCTCTGTCAGATATATATATATATATATATATATATATATATATATATATATATATATACTGTAGAATAAAAATTATACAGAAAAGTAGTAAAATATATAAAATAGATATAGGCACGTTTATTCAAAAGTTGTCAATTTCACTATGGGAGACGATCACTTATTATTAATAGCCAGACAAATAACCACATTGGTGAGTGTAGCTTACTGTAAGTGTTCTTAAGCTTGAGAACAAATTGATCCATAGTATGTAACTGCATCAAGCAGATAACACTTGGTTACCCTCACTACCACCAGGGTGTTTTAATTACAATCACTAGATTTTGTGATGTGGTTATGAATGCTAAATCCTTTGTCAAATCCCAGAATGGCTGAATTGTAGAAATGCAGATTTAATAAATTACGATACTACCTGTGTTGTGTACCATGCACTGTGCATTTTTGGAGAATTTGTTGTGAGCCAAAACAAGTTTAGGTTCAAAGAAAGAATCCAGAGCTGCACCCAGACCTTCAAAAATGACGCACAAAGGCATTTGTTTTTCACAGTTTGCTGCCTGGCTGTCTGCCACCTGGTAGGCTTGCCTTTAATTTCAACAAATGCTTGGCAGATTTAGGGTAAGTAGGGTGTGTGCTTGAGTATGCCTGAAGGCAGCCTGGAAAGGATCAGCGAACATGTAAGGGGCATTACTGAAAATAGTAGAAAGCATGCTTTGGCTGTTCATATTAAAGACTCTGGGAAGGTGTCTGCCAACAAACCCCGTCTTTTAGAGATTGAAAAGAACATTGCTGGAAAAAGAGGTTGTGACCTAGGTTGTATGCTAGCCAAGAGAGAATCCTTTTGGATATATTATTCAGCTGTTCTCAGGTTACATAGATACATAGACAGTATTGACAGATAAGGGCATACGGCCCACCCAGTCTGCACATTTGAGCTTGTAAGTTCACTTTATGTTTTCCTAGAAGTCTGTTGCCCTTTACCACGACCTCCAGAATTCCTTTATGTCTATCCCATTCATTCTTAAATCCTGTGATTGTTTCAGCTCCCACCACTTCCTCTGGCAGGGTATTCCACTTGTCCACCACCTGTTTTATGAAGAAATTCTTCCTCATGTTTCCTCTGAATCATCCTCCCTCCAACTTCATCCCATGCCCTCTAGTCCTGGAACATCTTTTTTGCTTAAAATAGTGTATTTCTGCACCCTTTCCTCCTTGTAAGATACTTGTATGTCTCTATCATATTCCCTCTCTCCCTCCTCTCCTCTAGGGAGTACATATTCAAGTCCTTCAACCTATCCTCATAGGACTTGTGATGCAATCCATGTACCATCTTTGTTGCCCTCATCTGAACCATCTCTACCTTGTCTATGTCCTTACGTAGGTAAGGTCTCCAGAACTGTACACTGTACTCCAGGTGGGGCCTCACTAGTGTCTTGTATAGTGGAATTATGACCTCCATTTTCCTGCTGGTGATGTCCCTGACTATGCATCCCAGCATCCTATTTGCTTTACCTGCTGCCTTGTCGCACTGTTTCCCTACCTTGAGGTTATCAGAGATGATAACCCCAAGATCCCTTTCCTGCTTGGTGTATGCTATATCCTCACCCTCCAACTTATATATTGTGCCAGAGTTTTTGTACCCCATATGCATTATCTTGCACTTCTTTGCATTGAATTTCAGCTGCCAAACCCCTGACCATTCTTCAGGTTTCTGCAGGTTTCTTCTCATTCTGTCTACACCCTCTCGTGTGTCTGCTCTGTTACAGAGCTTTGTGTTATCAGCGAACAGGGAAATTCTGCCTTCTAGGTCCTGCGCAATGTAACTGATGAAGATGTTGAATATGACTGGTCCCAGCACAAACCCCTGTGGTGCCCCACTAGTCACTCTTCCCTCTGTGGAGTGATGGCCATTTACCACCACCATCTGTGTCCTGCCACCCAGCCAATAACCTACCCACCACACTACTGTCCTACCCACGCCCATATTCCCCAGTCTGTGTAATAGTCTTCTATGTGGCATAGTGACAAAGGCCTTGCTGAAGTCCAGATAGGACATATCTACTGCCCTCCCCTGATCCACCTCCCTAGTCACCCAGTCAAAAAATTCAATGAGGTTGGTCTGACATGACCTCCCCCTGGTGAAACTATGCTGCCTTGGGTCCTGTAGTTCATTGACAACCAGATGTTCTACCAATCTCTCCTTCAGTAGTGCTTCCATGATCTTCCCCACTACCGAGATGAGGCTGGCTGGTCTGTAGTTCCCCACTTCCTCTTTGTTCCCACTTTTGTATAAGGGGACTGCATCTGTTGTCCTCCAGTCTTTGGGTACCTCCCGTGTTTCCAGTGATCAGCCAAACAGTATTGCCAGAGGTTCAGCCACCACCTCTCTTAGTTCTTTAAGGACCCTGGGTTGCACCATCTGGCCCCATTGCTTAATCAACTCTTATTACTTCCAGTTCCTTCAGGACTCTTGTGTAAAGGGACTTGTGGCCATTTCTGCACCATTCCACCCTTGTACCCCTTCAGACCCATTACCCTCCTCTTCCTCAGTAAAGACTGAGCAGAAATACCTGTTCAATATGTCAGCTTTACGGTTGTCATCCTCCACATGGCCCTCATCCTCCCCCTTCAGGCTCGCTATCCCTCCCATTGCCTTTCTTTTTTCACTTATGTACCTGCAAAAGGTTTTGTCCCCTCTACCCACTGATTTTGCAATGTGCTCTTCTGTCTGAGATTTGGCTTCCCTTACTGACCTCCCCACCTCCATTTGCTTCTCCTGGTACTTCTCCCTATCCCCTTCTGAATGTGTATTTTTGTATTGTCTGAATGCAATCTTTTTGGCTTTCACTTTCTCCACTACCTCCTTGGAAAACCATAATGGCCTCTGCTTCCTTTTACCCTTGCTAACCTGCTTAATGCATAATTCTGTTGCTCTTGTAATCCCCATTTTAAATACTGCCCACTGTTCCTCAACCCCTGATTCCTGCCCCATTCCCCTTAATGCCTCTTTCAAGCATCTCCCCTTTTTCCCAAAGTCTGCCCCCCCTAAAATCCAGGATACGAGTTTTTGTGTGGGTTGGTTCTGCTCCTTCTGTGATTTCAAACCACAATGATTGGTGGTCACTTTTCTCCAGGTGCTCCCCCACAGTTACCCACATCACATTGTCCTTGTTTCTGAGCACAAGGCCCAGTATCGCCTTCTGCCGAGTTGGTACCATGACCAGTTGCTTGAGGAAGGCACCTTGAAGGGAGTCCAGGATAAATCTGTTCCTAGTTGATGCTGCTGCTGCTGCTGGGATGCTCCAGTTTATGTCTGGAATATTGAGGTCTCCAACCAACACTACCTCACCCTTGTCTGACATCCTTTGGATGGCTAGCATCAGCTCCCTATCTGTTTCTTCCTCCTGGGCGGGAGGTCCATAGACCACACCTGTGCTGATGGCTGGCCCCAATTTCCTTTTCAGCTTAACCCACAGTATCTCTCCCCCATGTTGTTCCTCCTGTATCTCTGTGGCCCTTATGTCATTTTTCACATAAAGTACCACTCCTTCTCCCTTCCTACCTGCCCTGTCTCTTCTGAATATGTCATAGCCAGGTATGGCCATCTCCAAGTCGTGGTTATCATTACACAAGGTTTCTGTGATGGCCACAATGTCCAGGTCCAACTGCACCATGACAGCCTCCAGATCCTCCATCTTGTTGCTAAGGCTTCTGGCATTGGCACACATGGCTTTCCATGATTTGACCTCCCTAGACTGTTTAGCTATTCTACTCCTGCCCCTTCCCTGGTTGTCCTTTATCCCTGGTTCTCCCTGCTGTCTGCCCTACTGTTGAAGTTTGCCCCTTTTCTGCCTATCCACCTTTGGGTGCTTATCTCCATCTTTTGCACACTGCTTTGTAGAGAGATCCACTCCTCCGTTCACTGGTTCCACTGATAGCTTTGGGGGAATTCAGTACCCTCACAGCCTATCACCCCCCTTTGGCTAGTTTAAATGCTTATCCACGTAGCATTTAAACTTATCATTGAATGCTTGGATTCCTCTCCAGGATGAATGCAGGCTGTCAGGGTTGAACAAGCCTCCATCCCTCCAGGTGGGTCCCCAGTCACCAATGAATCCAAACCCTTTCTCACAGCACCAGTTCTTCAACCATGAGTTAAAGTTCCTGGTGCATGCACCCCATGCTGTCCCATTCCTCTCAGAGGTAGTACTTCTGAGAAGGTGACAGAAGTAGCTACTTGCTTGAGACCCCTTCCCAGTTTCTTAAACTCTTCCTGAGCTTCCTTTGGCTCTCCATTCACCAGGTCATTAGTGACCAGGTGGATAATGACTCCAGTTCACCCTTCCGTCTTGCCTTCCCAGCAAAGCCAGAACCCAAGAAGCCAGAACCCAGTAGGAGAAGGAAACAGATTAATTTCAGTGCTTTACAGTAACTGTTCATTGTTATTTTTGCTTTAAACTTGGATTGTGGGCTTTTCATGACACTGTAATTTCTTTTCTGTCTCTGCTTAGAATTGTTTGTGGGCTGTTGCAAATTTAAAACCTAGTTAGGTGTGCTTGTAGTGGTGGTGTATTCCTTTGCTGTCTTTAATTGCTGCAAATTTAGTCTTGGCTTGTCTGGCTTGCCCTGTAGTTTGGGTAAGGGGTGCTAATTGTCTGACCTCTGACTTCATCTACATGATAACTGGAGGTGGGGCTTAGTCAGAGTTGAGGTAGCAAGTGATTTTTGTTTTCTCAGAAGAAGCCAGAACACAGAAGAGGAAGGAAAAAGATTAATTTCAGTGCTATACATTAACTGTTCATTGCTATTTTGCTTTAAACTTAGATTGTGGGCTTTTAGTGACACTGTAATTTCTTTTCTGTCTTTACTTAGAATTGTTTGTGGGCTGTTGAAAATTTAAAACCTAATTTGGTGTGCTTGTAGTAGTGGTGTATTCCTTTGCTGTCTATAATTGCTCCAAATGTTTGTCCCCTCTCTTCCCTGCTCCCCACTCTTAATTATATGCCCTGTTAAATCTGATTGACAGGAGCTAAGCACAGGGGGTAGTAGGGGATGTGGAGTAGGAGGGGCATAAGGGGGAAGAAGCCCACTCTCGGCACAACAAGTGTTTTGACTCATTTTTTATTTATTTTTTCCTTGTTTAAAGAAAGGTATCTGAGGATCAGTGGCAGGATTTTTAGGACAGTAAATTAATAAAAAGGGAACTAGGAGAGCTTCAGTAACAGACAAGTACTGAAATAGCCGTATAAATGCAGTATAATGTGGAGAGTGGTGGAATGCAGTGGCTGCGGGGCAGCCATATTCAGGCAGACCTTCTGGAAGTTGAAGTGCTGCCCTATCTGCATGCATCTCTCTGCACTGTGGGATGAGGTAGCCAGACTCAGAGTGGAAGTAAACTGTGTCAGGAGTAACATCACCCCATCCAGAGACTACCCAGTCCAATGCAGCTGCCTCAAAGGATGCTGAGAATGAGGAGCACTTGGATGGCATTGGGCTTGGGGAAGGTTAGGGCAATCAGGCAGAGGCACATTCCAGATCCTATTCCACTCAAGAACTCATATGCCACACTGGCAAATGGGGACAACCAAATAGAGGTACCCAGAGAAATGAAAGGAAAGGATATGGATGTTAACCAAGTAGGTGACCTCAATGGGGAGAGCAGTGGACCCTAGAGGAGGAGGAGGTGAATCCTGGTGGAGGACTCCATCATAAGAGGGATCCAGCTAGAAACACAGGAGGGGGAGGACAGTGAGGTGAGGTGCTTTCCAGGTGCCACGGCATGGAGGTTCTGAATGACCACTTCAAAATGGTACCAAGCTGTAAAATGTGCTGTTTTCATTTCTAGCCTTCTCCTGTACATTATCAGCTTAGAATATCCATGGATCCTTGGAGGCTTACATGCTGAAAGGAATGTTTAGCAATGGTGTACCTTGCTGTTTGAGCCAGTACAAACTGAAGGTCCAAATCACTTACAGTTCCAGTCAAGGACAAATATCCTTCTCTGATATCCCAACTAATCTTTGGGATTATTTTTGGATTTGTTTTTTTTTCTGTTGGAGAAAGTCTTTGCACAAATAAAATCAGTTTGAAGATGCTATAAATCATTGGATGAAACTGGAAGTAAGTTGGATCTTTGGCTTGTGCTGGTTCCAACAGAAAGGTGCACCCTTGCTAAACATCCCTTTCTGCTTAACTCCTCATGGAACAGATGCATGACATGCTGTGGGGAGCCATAGACCATCATAAGATGCAAACCGTGTGATTTGGTTACTTTACGCTGTAAATGAAATGCTGTTTAGCATACATAGACCTAGTACCCAGCAATTTGTTGTACCTGCCTGGTGGCACTGAGGGCTGAGGTGCTGGATGCCTTACCTCACATCATGCTGGTGATCTGGGGTCACAAACGAGCTCGGGTTGTCAGAGAGCCATGGGGGGAGGGAACAGGATCAAGCAACTAGCTCTCCTCTCCCGGGGAGAACTCTGTTGCCCATCGTAGTTCCACTGCCCCCAGGTGGAGGTCTGTGGGTAGTGCAGGTGAATGGGTGGCAAAAATAGTGGGAGGGTGTGCCAGTACCACAGCATGCATGTGCCTCCACACATGTGCGCGTGGCCGGGCAACGGGCTGGGAGAAAATGGGGGTATAAAAACGGGCAGAAAATGTAAATAAAAAAAAGTACATTTTGTTGGTGCAATATAAACTATGTATGATACTCTTTATAGATCATTACTTTGGACATTAACAGACAGGAAATAAAAGTAGATGTTCTTGAATATCTTGTTACTGGAATGTTCCTACTCAATTAGTGTTTAACTAATTGTACTACAGGTATTTTTTTACCTTCTAGAGTACTCTGTAAATATTCATTTTATTTCACTGAACTGATTGCACTTGCAATGTGTTTCAATAATATTGCCTTGGTGTGCTACTATAACAATTGAATTCAATACTACATTTTGACATTTTTAAATATGTGTTTAAATACCTGCTACCTGTAGAGGTCTCTGTCTTTGACAAAGCACCTGCAAGTACAGGAGTGAAACATTGGGCTCTGTTTTAAGTTAGCACATCTACACCTTGTTCATCTAAAGCAAGCACCAATAAAATCTTTTTTTTTATATTGGCACTACAAATTGTGCATTTTGTGGAAGGCATGACTGTTGAGCCCTTTGTTGTTCAACAGTGTTTTCAGGTTGAGCACCTGGTATTTATCTGAGAAGTCCTCTACTGTGTGTTTTGCCACCTCTATTCCCTTCAGCCTGTCCTGAGGTGCCTTCCTTAATCCATTGAAGTTGGCCCTTCAGAAGTCAGGGATCAGCACTGATGAATTCAGCTTCTGCATAACAAGGGACGGATATACTAAATCTTATTGTATTGTGGTCACTTGTCCCCAGTGGTTCTTCTATTCTTATGTTACTTTTGTCTTGGCTGGATGGTACAAGATCAAGGATGACCTCATCTCTTGTTGCCTTCTGAACCCATTGTTTCAAGAAGCCATCCTGCATGGCCTCAACAAACTTCACTTTTTCTACTGCCTGGTACTGGGATGCGCTAAATAACATCCAGAAGATTAAAGTCTCCCATGACAACAATAGTACTACTTGAGCCTGCTGCCTTCCTCAATTCCTCATGCAGATTCATGCCCTTTTCACTTGTCTGATCTGGCAGTCTGTAGACTACCCAAACCATTAGGCTTCTTCTCCCTTATCAAATGGCTGGACACACAAATGTCTTGACTTCCCACTATTTTATTTGAATCCCTGGCATATACAGTGACTCCCCTGTCCCTCCAAAACAGGGCACAGCATGGTATTGAGATATTTCAGTGATGATGTTGAGTAGCCCAGGTTTCAGTGAGGGTCAGGATGTCAAAACTCTCTGAGGCCACTATGGCCAGCAGCTCACTCATCCTGTTCCATATATTTATTACTCCTAGCATTAGCATAAAAGGTTTCCAGTATACATTTTTCTTCATCCTGTTTTCTCAGTATCTCTATCCTATTTTCCAATTTTCTCATCATCTTCCTATCTGCCTTGATACCTCATTGTTCCTCCTAGCATCTGTCTGAATTCCTTTTTTCATACCTTCACCCTTTAGTTTTTCCCCTGTTGTGTTATCTTTAGCTTATTGCATCCCACCCGCGATGCCTATTTTTGTTAGTGTTGTGAAGAGCTGCTGTGCCCCCTCAATATGTGGAGCTGAGCCCTGTAGCATCCTGATGTCATACATTGAGACTTGCCAGCTATGAATAAGGCCTAAATCAACCCCTAAATTAAAAAAAACTATGCTGCCACATTTTAACTGTTCGATTTACAGTGTATTCTGGTTGTTACTTCTTTATATTTCAATGCAGATGTTTGACTATTCTCAAGAGATGCAAGAAATATTAGGTTATAATTTCTACATGAAGACCACGCAGGGCTTGTTTGATATTGCTTTTGACATAATGATTGCTACTTTAATAATGTAGGTTTTAATCTTGCTGTTTCAAATTAACTTCTACTTCGAAAATGAGAGAACATGTTCACCCACATGGGAAGATATTATATCCTGTAGATTAAATTTAAAATTCCTGTTCTAGCAGTTAGAATGTTGTAAATCCCATGGAGGATGTAGCAGTGGGAACAGGGAATTCATAGCATGCAACTGTTGATCTTGTTCTACGGAACCTGAACTGACGTGTGCTGGCAAGTAATTACTTTCTTGGATTCTTTCAAGAATGGTATCAAAATACGTGTGTCATGAGGGTTTTATTTTAATTACTATATACAGGTCTGCAATAATTAGAAAATAGGCACTTGCTTTGAAGCAGAATGAAATGGAACTTTAAAATGTACCTGAATCACACCACTCTGTGATACAACTATAATGATTGGATCACACCTGTGTTTCAGGCATTTTGGCCACTTCAAGATGATTAATTCCATTCCTTATAAAATGAATGCTACAAAAAATGTTGTTATGCACTAAGTAGTAGTACTTGAGGCTCATTTTACATTTTCACCAAAGGACAGACAGGCAACCAGGTGCAAGGCACTATTAGGCATCATTGCATTTTACAGATCTGGTAATAAAGTTCAGGTCTTACAGTTCTCAGGATGACTTTCAAAATAGACCAAGAATATACCCTCTTTGGTTCTGTTTTCAGTCAAGCTCTTGTGAACTATCAGAACAGGATACACATAATCCTGCTAACTCATGAAGGGCCTTTTCAATCCATAAGCTACAATAAGGAGATATAGGTTCTCCACTCATTTAACAGCTTCTTAGTTATAGCTAGGGAGTCACTGCTTTTACCTTACAGCTTCCTTAAGGTAATCTGGCTTGGGAGCTGCTGCTTTAACTCACAGCTTCCTTATGGTATGATAACATCACATTCCCTAAGGTACTGAAGATAGGGAGCTGCTGGTTTTGCCTCACAGCTTCATTATGCTATGATAACATCACAGCTTCCCTAAGGTACTGTAGCTAGGAAGCTGCTGCTTTTAACTCACAGCTTTTCAGTGGTAACTTGGGAGCAGCTGCTTTTACCTAAAAGCTTCTCAAAGGAATAGTGGCCTCACAGCTTCTCCAAGGAATGGTAGATTCACTGCTTCCCCAAAGTATGGTAGCCTCACAGCTTCTGCAAGGTATGATAGCCAGGCAGCTGTTGCTATCTTTACCTCACAGCTTCTCCAAAGTATCAAGGGAACTGCTGCTATACCTCACAGCTTCTCCACAATAGCTAGGGAGCTGCTACTTCACCTCACAGCTTCCCAAAGATAGCTAGGGAGCTGCTACCTTACTTCAGCTTCCCCAATTAAATTAGAGAGATGCTACTTTACTTCACAGCTTCTCCAAGATAGCAAGGAAGCTACTACTTTATCTCACAGCTTCCACAAGGTAGCTAGAGAGTTGGTACTTTACCTTACAACATCCCCAAAGAAGTTAAGGATATTACCGCACAGCTTTCTCATGGTAGCTAAGGAGCTGTTACTTTACCTCACAGCTTCCCAAAGATAGCTAGGGAGCTGCTACTTTACATTTACATTACATCTTCCCTAAGGTAGCAAGTGAGCTGCTACCTTACCGCACAGCTTCCCTAAAGGAGTTGATAATTTACCGCACAGCTTCCCCAAGATGGTTAGGTATTTGCTATTTTACCTCACAGCTTCTCCAAGATAGCTGGAGAGCTGCTACCTTACCTCACAGCTTCCCTAAAGGAGCTGCTACTTTACCTCACAGTTTCCCCAAGATAGTTAGACAATTGGTATTTTACCTCACAACTTCTCCAAGGTAGCTAGGCAGCTGCTACTTTACCTCACAGCTTCCTCAGGGTAGCTTGGGAGCTATTACTTTACCTCAGCTTTCCCAGAGTATCTAGGCCTGAAATCAATCAGGCTGGGAGAAGTGTGCATACACAGGGTCTGCTGGTGTACACATTTTATTTTAACTTCACTTGCCAGTAAGTTCTGTGGGGATTCTTTTCCTTATATATTTTTTTTTTATCCAAGGATAAATTATTTAACCATGGATATTATCTTCTGCAAGCTACTCAGCTGAAAACACAAAGAAAAAAAAAAACACTTTTAAAAACTGATTGCTTGCTGATTCCAAAAAGTTGTTTGAGAGACTGTCCAAAATAACAACCCAAGTGAAATAAGCTGTTTACTTGTGGTGAACTATTTATCAGTCAAATCATTTTTATTTGCATCACCTCAATTGATCATCTGTGTGCCAATTTGAACAAGATCTCTGTGATAATATAGTGGGTCTTGAACATATATATTAGTCTGCTCTCTAAAACAGTTACTGTAGATGCTACTCCAGCTCTGAGCTGCAAGTATGAGCTTTAAACAAATACTTATTTTGTCCCATAAAATTAGTATTTAGAAACACTGGACTTCATTAAGTGTTTATATTTATATATATGCTTTATATTCCACTGATTTGAAATTTGCACCTTGTCTTGTATTTCTATCAAGTGTACATTTGGGCATATTTTAAATAAGCAATTAAATAATAGTAGATACAAGAAGTGGACAAAACACTAGTCAGATAGATACAAGTAATCAAAAGATTCAAAAAAGAAAGGGAAAAAAAAAAGAAAAACATGAGAGTCAGTATCTAGACCCTATTGGAATTTCATCCATTACTGAATGGTTTTTCAGTGACTCTGTGAAAATAGAATCAAATGATTTAGGCAGTTCACTATCAAAAAGCCTTATCCCAAGGAAAAAAAGTTTCCTTTACAAAATCAAGGAAAGCACATTTTCCTTTGGGCAAAAATAAATTAGACTAACTTAGATCAACAGATAATAATAAAATGAAGCAATCCATTCTAACAGCCTTTTCCAGGTTACCTAATTAGATCTCTTAGGAGAAAGGGGAAGCCTATTGGACTCAAACAACAGAATGAGCATGGCTTAGAAATGAGTTGTACAGACAGGAAAAGATAATAGAGCCCCATTATTAAATGAACTGAAGGGTGCTGTTTCACACTTGTCATACATTAATAATTCAGTATTAAAGAAAACTCTAGGGAAAGAGGATCACCCCAACCAACTGAAAACAGTGCCCAGCCCTACATCCATTCAAGGTGTTAACCAGGAACAAATATGTATTAAAATGTCCTTAGAAGATTATACAACTCATTCTATGGATTCAACTCAGAGCAACAATGATATTTCCTGTGAGGTTATCAATAAGATGTTGCAAAATTCACATCATTATCCGTCAAGTGAACCGCAGTTGTCTCCCCATCATTTTTCATTTCTGGATAAAAATCGAAATAATCTCTTAAAAGTAAACATTTTATGAATGTGCACCTTGTTGAACAAAGGTCCCTCTTAAATGACACTATAGATGTCGTTAGGATATTTCTACTAATACTGCTGAAATATGTGCTTAAAAACTGAATTGGCACAGAGAAGCAATGAGGCAAATTCTATTTCAATTGAGATCTAAAGAACTGGGGGGGGGGGCACAGCAGAGTGATTATGAACAGTGTCCAATTTGTAAATCTTGATAACTGTGTCAAAACAATAAACAATTCCATGAAAATTCAACCCCCCTTCGGGACATGGTTAACAAAATGGTCATAGAACTGGTTAACATCAAAGGGAGGAAAAGAAAACAAAGAAATACAAAAAGGAGGTTAAAAATTAGGAACTCAATAAGCCTACCTTGGACTCAGAAAGCTCTCCTAAAGGACAAAAGAAGTATTTTCCTATCAAGGCCTCAAAAAATACAATGTAATCTGCCTTCAAGCTCATTATGAGTCAATCTTCCATCTGCTAAAGCTTCAGTAAATCCCTCTCTTACAGCAGAGCAATGTAATCCACTATCACTTCATCATGGAAATGAGTTGCCTCTGCTAGCCCAGTCTTTTCAATATGATGCCTCTACTTTGCAAAATAAAGACATGATTCCTTCCGCTTGGTGTACTGTTACAGGTGCAGAAATGATATTAAGAGTCGCAACCATCTTTCATAAAGACTATGAAACCGATGGTACTTTAGAAGATCCAATTGAATATTTATTTACCTCTGAAATGGAACTTCAAAATGTAGCTTCAAATTTGTATGTGATATTCAGAGATCTTAAGGACAGAATGTTCCCTATTTATGTAGTTGTTGCAAATTTAGAATGTTCCAAGCAGGTCTGTAATTGAATGGCCAGACAAGAAAATTTAGGCATCACTATTTACACTCCAGTTTCTTTGAAATCTCTTGTCACATTGACAGAAAATACTTAAGGATCCTAAAACCATTTGAATGTTAGGTATCATAAAGCCAATTGTTAATTTAGGTTAGTCTCATAACCATGTTCTTCATGACACTGTCAGTGAGGGAGAATTCTGCTGAAAATTACATTTTGTGGTCTTCATAAACCAATAAAAAAATCACAGGAAACATTGTTAAATGCAAATATGTTTTATTATTACATCTACATTAAGAAATAGACTTGCAATGAAATAAAGAGCATCCCCATTTAAAATCTCTAAGGATCAGAGAACTCCAGTTCCTTGAACTTTGTATATGAATTAGACTGGACCACAAAGGTGTAGTGGATGTTCACAGAATTAATGGTTATAATATTGTAGGTCAGGTCGATTGCACTCTTAGTGACACCACTCAGAGAGAGAATGTCAAAAGCTCATTTGCTTGGTATTTTAATCACTACTGAAATCCCAATACAGACTCAAGCTTTGAACAATTCCTCAAATGAAAATTTGGAAATTCCTAAGAAACCCTTCAAACAAACTTTAATTCCATCTGAATCTAATCTTCTCTTGGTTATGCATAACTTTCCCCTGACCTTGTCCAATATATTTGCTTCATTAAGAACTAATGCTGGACATTGACTGAAGAATTCTGAAATTTTCCTTGACTCTTTGTCTGTATCTGAAACAGTTAATGACTCTGATGTAACTAATAGCATTGGCTTACTGTCTTGGAATGTGGCTGATTTGTCTCTTAAAAAGTCAGACCCTGAGATTATGACCCGTTTTTTCTTACTCAAACCAAAACATGGAAGCCAAATGTGTGGGCGGTGATCTGATTTACTTTACTTTAGCCCAGTAGCAAATCTTCATCCCACTGCAGTGAACCTCACTTAAATCCTACAATATTGTGAGTTCACAGGACAAGCAAATAATAAGACTTGTACTAAACAATTCAATAGTTTTATTTTAAGAAAAGACTTGAAAAGGAAAATATGGTATATAAGCAATTAGTAAGTAATTAATCAACAGGCTATTTCAAATACATTTGTACCAGTGCACTGTCATTAAAAGAACATTACATTGCCAACTGTCTTTTGCTTCCCCAAGGGAGTGCTGGAAAAGTACAGTATGTTCTTTGAACAGTTCCTTTCTAGCTGATACCCTTAGTACAAGAGTCCTAATTTCAGCTTAAAATAGAAAATAGAGTCAAAATTGACATTTTGACCTTAGATCTTCTTCAGGAATTATCTAAAAGAGGAAAAAGCAAAGTTACTTTGCTTTTTTCTCTTTTAGATAATTCCTTAAGAAGACCTAAGGTTGAAATGTTGATTTGAACTCTATTTTCTATTTTCAGTGTGCATCTACCATTTTATTTTGTTTTCAGACCACATGTTGACACAACACCTTGTTTTTTTTTTGTTCTTCCAATTTCAGCTTGGCATATAACCAGTCCAGTTGATAACAGCCCCCTAGGTAAAATCTCACTCCAAGACATTTTAGTCTCCTGCCAAAGATGAGAAATTAGCTAGGAAGTTTATGTAGCAAAGGCTTATGGTAATTGAAAAACACTTGTTTTACCTGGTCCATGGGAGGGAAGTGATGTTTGCTGGCATTTTCTCTCTCGATGGTCTGATGCAGTATAGATGTTTGGAGCTGGTGAGAATTTTTGTTACTGAATGACTTGTTGCATCATGATTTTGAGGCATGTTAGGTGGCACAGGATTTTACATGTTGTTGTCTTTCTCCTAAGGTCTCATAACTTTGAATTGCTGCAAATAGACTTGTTGCTTACAGATGTCATGAATTATGGTATCTGATGATGAAAGTACCATCTTGATAGTATTAGATGTTCAAAAAAACATAATTGATGGCACTGTATCAGATGTTGAGAATGCATTCTCTTAAAGGTGTTGCTGTTGAGAAATACCACATTTCTCTCTAGAAATAGACATATTTTTGTACAGTACATTTTACAGACCAAACATTTTTTGTTTAATGTCATCAGACATTAAAATTACTAAAATGAATTTTGCTGACATTTCAGTTAAAAAACGTTGATATTTGGCCTAAGCCAGCAAAACATATTCTGAACCCTGTCCTAATTCCTTAAATTTAGGTTTTGTTAACAGGAAATGCTAGGGTGCACTAGTTTTTCATTTACTAAAATGGATAACACAGGTGAAGTACCTGATGATGCACATTCAGCACTGCTGTCTGCGTGATGTCCTTAAACAAAATTTGAAATGACATTGTAGCCTTACAATAGACTAGAAAAAAGCATATCTCTACATGTCACTGAACAGTGGAAATTATATGAAAATGCTTACAGAAAAACTAAACAAACATTTGCAACCTAGGGAAATGATAGGTTGTTTTTTAGCAGAAATAGAACAAACATGAAATAGTATTGCTTCCATTATAAGTGAACCAGGCCTATAATTCAAGTTCAAACTTGACCCGAAAATATATGACTCTATATTGCCCACATACTGTACACGCTCTCCTGGAGTAGTTAAGATGCTAAAATTGTTTTCATGATTACTACCAATTACATTCAATACAAAGTTGGTATTAACCACATGTACTACTGACAACAGTTAATGGACAGTTTTAAAATAACAATATGTAATATGCAAAATGTAACATCAATGGCACTTTAACCATCTTGAATTTCTCTCTAGCATTCCCCGACTGACCCACGAAGACAGGTGATGTGCAAGTTTCAGATTGGTTGCATTAGTGCAAGTGATACATTTCTAGGCCTATCACTAGCAATTTCATCTAGGATAAAGCACAAAGGAATCCTTTCAGTATTTAACATTAGCATAATGTGGCTAAGTCCATTGGCAGGAAACAAACATAGCTTTTTCTTCTGGGCACTCTGTGTACATGTTTTCTACCTTACTTAGGAGCTTTGCTAGCTTACATTATAACTAGTAGCTTTGTTTCATCATTAACATGGAACTATACTAACACAGTAATCACTGTGACCTATCTCATGGTGTAACTGCTTACCCATCTGGAGGTTAGTAGTTATGCTGCCTGAGCAAACCTTGAATGTAGCTTTTACAATAGTAACAAGCCTGGGACCCTAGTTCCAGGGATGACCTTTGTTTAGCACAGTCAACTATTGCAACATCTGTACATTTGTCAGCAACCTGTCAGTGGTAGTTGCAGAACCCCAAGGTTATGCAATCACTTTGTAGGAGTTTTGGGATTCAGGAAGGCCTAACCCAATACTCCCTTGAAGGCAGAGGCCATCTACACCTAGCTAAAGGTCTGAGTAGTTTCCCTTTTCCAACAACATGGGCTTCCAATCAGATGGCAACTACACCTGCTCCTTGTGGCTACTTTCACAGTTCATAGGTCTTGTTAGACATTCATGGCTATGAAGTACCTTAGCTTTTGCTAGCTTGGCCAGATTGATCAGTGCTGGCCATGAGCCCCATAAGGAAAACTATGATCAAACTGATGGGGCAAGTTGTGGCTGCTTGAGTACACCAACTGTTCAAGTGCATGAGTTTGCTGTTCTGGCCACATTAAAGACATTGAGCTACTATTTGCCTCCTGTGGTATCCTGTTCCAGATACATTGATCTCCTCTTCCTGAGTGTCTAACTTCTCCTGGTTTTTATATGTAAGTAGGGAGTTGTCGGGCACTGCCCAGCACCATTATCTACACACGGCCGTGCACACTGATCTTGTTCCTGAGCCTTTGGGATAATGAAGCCTGTTTGTAGTCTATGGTCAAACTCCATTTACCTCTGTGTTTAATTGTCCTTCCCAGGAAAGCATGGGCTTTCCTTTACTACTTGTGAGTAGTTAGAACAAGCATTTGCCAATGCTGAATGTTGGCTTGCTGGCACTGGCATTGGTAGTGCAGAAGTTAGAGAGATGCACAATAGGATTGGCAGTGAAGTAGTGAACTGACGCCAACCTCAGCCCTACCATGCAGAGAGTGGCAGGCACTGGGGTGTGCCTTTGGGTCACTGGCCATAATGCTCATGCCATTTCACCTCACCCAACCCCTCAGAGACTGACAAGTGCCACAATGTGCCTTGGGGTCTTCAGGCTTTACACTCACCCCATTCCATAAGGGAATATACTGATATGGGTGCAGTGTAGGAGAATGGGGTGAGCATTATGGCAAATGAGTCTAAAGAACATCTCAACACCTGTCACTGGCTGCAGGGTGGGAGGTATAATGGAGTGATCATTGCAGCCGACAATGCCAACTCACCCCCCTGACGTCTGTCAGTCTGTACAGGGTGGGGCATTGCAGTTGGAAATCCTAATGCTGAGTGCATTTGTTGGTATTTTCACTCCAAATTTTCAACATAGGCTGTTTGTGACCCCACCTCATGAACAGTGGCACTATTAGTTTGTTTGCCAAAAGGTGATTTTGTACAGTGACTGTGCATTTTGACTGCACGGGTGTGAAAACACATTTCGGACAGGATGTGAAAAATGATAGCTGCACTGTTCATGAGGAGGTGTAAAAAAAGGCAATGTTGAAAATCTGGAGTGAAAATATGAAAAATTGGTGACATCACGAGCATGCGTAGAAACTGCGTAATGCACAGCCATAATGCAATTATTTGGGGGATTTGTTTAACCAAGTTTTAAACATAGGCATTTTGGGAACTCCAGTCATGAACAGTGTCACTGTGATTTTGTTAATGTGGCCCGAACATTGATTTTCCACAGCAACCGAGCCATTGTGTGACACATACGAAAACACATTTTGGGCAAGATGTGAAAAATAACAGCCATACTGTTCATAAGTAGATGTACAAAAATGAGAGTGGTGAAAATCTGGAGTGAAAATATGAAAAATTGGTGACATCACGAGCATGCATAGAAACTGTGCAGTGCATGCCCAATACCAAATTTTCAACATAGGCATTTTAGGACCTCCACTCATGAACAGTCTCACTGTGATTTTGTTAATGTGTCCAGAACATTGATTTTGCACAGTGACTGCGACATTGTGCGCCACATGCACAGAGACACCTTTCGGGCAGGATGTGAAAAATGACAGCTGTACTGTTCATAAGGAGATGTGAAAAAAGGCAATGTTGAAAATCTGGAGTGAATTATTAAAAATTGTCAAAGTTATGAGCGTGCATTGAAACTGCACAACACACTCTTAACACGGTCATTTTTTTCAATTTTTCCACCAAATTTGCAAGAAAGGGTTTTTGGGACCCCACCTCATGAACAGTGGCATTGTCGTTTCCTTAATAGGTCCCAAAAGATGATTTCGTGCGGTGACCGGGAATGATCTTTCGGGGCCGAGTAATGAGATGACAGTGCATGCATTCATGAGATGGGGTCCCAAGCACCCCATGTTGAAAATTTGGAAGCAGAATTCCCAAAAAAATAGCTGAGATATCCACCTAAGTTGAAAAAAAACTATTTATGCCATTAAACAGCTTACCTGCATTTCTTCCATTCACGGTCGGCTTTGAAGAGTGCAGATGTGTTCCCAGTGCACTGAAGATTGTTGTGCCTGGCTCTGAAGGTAAGTGTGGGGGGGGGGTATTTGGGGAGGTGGGGTGCACAGAGGGTGGCTGCAGGTTAGGGGAAGGGACTCCACAGCGAGGGACCGTTTTCTTTCTTTTAGGTACTCGGAAAAAAAAAAACACAGAGGACAGTTTTCTTATTCCACAGGTGTATAAAAAGTCTTCTGCACACTGGGGTGGGCTCCCAGTGTGCGCCATGACTTTGGGGAGTTGATGTTACCACACTAAGGTGGGCTTCCACTGTGGCACATAATTGGGGCGGGGCCTCAACATGCCAACAATGGTTGGCTTTCATCAAGGGGAGGCACACTGGGGTGAGCTCCCAGTGTGACACACAATCTTGGGGGTCATTTGGCATGCTGATGAGGATTGGGCACCTGGAAGTCAGCATTGTGTGGCAGGCAGTGGCAGCGGCAGCCACTGCCACCATGTTTATCGAAATATTTCACCAGAAAAAGCACGTTGGGAGATATGTTATTGTGCCGCTGCTTGGTGAGCTTGCCTCTCATTGCAGCAGCACTTTTCTTAGATGTTTTGACCACTTTAAATATTGCTGATGTCAGCGCCTGCATGCCGGCTTATTGGAGAATGAGGGACACACCTACTGATGTGTACCCTGCATTCACCCACATTGACTGCACCTCCAAAATCTACTACTACTGCAAGATGTTGGCTGGTGTGCAAGTGCAAGCCAACATAAAAATATATGAGGTCACTGGAAGAAGGAGTTTACCTTATTCCCATGATTTCTTGCTTGCCACAGTTTAAAATATCAACATATGCCCTCTTCTGGCTATTTGGCATTCCCTTTTTGACGGGAGAGAACTAGTGGTCTGTGGTTACTTTCAGTGAGCCCTTTTCACTTACTTTTCACCCAGAATGCACTGCAATCATTGACCCAGTAGGACTTGGGAGTAGACAGAATCTTATGGGAAAGCATTGTTGTGAATACCACTGTTGCCCTGTTTCCTCTGGATGTGTTCCAGACAGTAGAACCACCACTGGACTAGTGGAGAGGGGAGCAAAATTAGGGAAGATGATATCTACCAGCATATACCAGCTTGGTCTGGTCTTTAGCACTACTTACCTTGTGCCAGGGTTATCCACCAGCACAAGGGAAGTTGCCCCCTGCAACATGTGTGAATGACCTTATGTCTAGGACTACAGATTAGTCCAGATTAAAAAACAAAAAGTACATGGTGTAATAAAGGAGTACCTTGGAGCTGTAGCACATGTCCCCTTATTACCTGTTTCTTTAAAGGAAAATTCCCAGATCTACATTGGTTGCACAGCAGCTGGACTCTTACCAGCTGGCATACATTGGGTATTGTAGGCTTTGCTCTCATTAATACCTAGTACAAGTTAGGGGAAGGGGTAACCAGTGCATGTTTATAAAGACATTTCTTCACTGGGCTGCCCAGTTTCAGATGGAGATGTTCACCATTCCACTTGATCACATAGAGCATGCATGATGATTTATGTTGCTATTAGCAAAACTCCAAAGCCTTAACAATTACTTTTCATTTCTCTGACATGCATTCTCCAAGCACAGTCTTAAGAAAAAAAAAATTTGTCTAGTCACAACTACAGCAGGGTGTTAGTGTTCCAAATCCTATACATCTGATTAGTTACTAGAGTCTTGTTAACTTAAAAAAATAGGTTCTTAGCAATGTGGTGCCCTGTATCCTTGCAAGGGTTTAAAATCCAGTTAATATTCACATAGATACTAGGTTCTGTGCACTGGTCAAGAAAAGAGAGTGGCACCACTCCTCCACCTATGCTGATGGCCTGGGTTCTTGAAGAGACTCAGGCTGCTGGGGGTGGTCTTGGGGAGAGCATTGAGCAGCTGACAGCTGCTTTCCTATCTCAGGGAGAGGGTCATATGCCATGCTGTAGCAATGCTGTCACCATGTGGAGGTGTGGTGGCAGAGCAAGTGGCAGTGACATCATTCTGGGGTGGTCAGAGGCTTGGCACATGGTGCATGCCCAGCTCATCCCTGACCTATGCCAGCAACTGGATCACCTACCTTACCAGGCTGTGCTCTGGGGTAGGGGGAGTGGACCTCCCTTCCTGGTCCCAACATGGGGGGAGGGTAACCCAAGGAGGAATATGGTAAGTGGGTGTTAGGAGGGCTGGCAGTCAGTTGGAGGTGGGCTGGAGCACAGCTGGGCCAACAGGCTGTGGAGATAACCTCAATTAAAACAAAATCTGGTCAGATCCACCACGGCTGCATAATGAAATTAGTGAAGTTGTGTGGAATTGTTAAGGAGGTATGGAGAAACAACACAATGATTTGTAAGTAGTAAGATATGTTTTAGTTTTTATTCTAAGGAAGGCATACACATTATTAGGAAAATATATGGAAGTGTACATTTTAATGGAAGGAATAGGAAGCTAACAAAAGAACCCCAGAGCAAATGCCACTGATGTATGTGTTATCCTGGATTATATTGGCCAGACAGCCAAATTTTAAAGACAACACAGTTGCACATATCCCAATAATGCAAAGCATCAAGGAAACATATGCAAATCCCAATGACGGTACAGAAGGTGGCAGTACATGAAGAAGTAATGGCTGGCATATGTTCAGCCTTGGGATTATTTACAAGGTTTTTTTTAAGAGAAACAGGGTTTTTGTCCATGAGGTGATGTAAGTTATTTTTAAGCAATGTGTTGATGTCAGGAAGTCAGGTGTAATGATGATGGACTGTTAGAGAAAATGTGATATTAACTTTCAGAGGGGGGGTCGCTTTTGATAAGGCAAGATAGTTATGCTTGTGATAACTTTGGGGCTGAAGAGTCAAAGGCACAGCTCAATACCTGTCACTGGCTGCAGGGTGGGGATGGGGGTGGAATGGCGTTAGCATTACTGTTGACAATCCCAAGTCACACCCCTGATGTCTGTCAGTCCCTACAGTCCAGAGTGCTATGGTCAGAAACCCTAATGCCCTGGGTGTTTCTTGGTATTTCCACTCCAAGTTTTCAGCATGGGCTTTTTGTGACCCCACCGCATGAACAGTGACACCATCAGTTCATTAGCTGAAAGGAGAGTTTGCACAGTGACTGTACCATTTGGCACCACAGGTGCAAAAACACATTTTGAACAAGATGTAAAAAATGACAGCTGTACATTTCTTGCTTCAATAACTGCTCAGCACATCTGTTGCATGACCTGCTTATTGACATTTTATATCTGCTATGCGATGTACTGCTGCTATGGCTGTATGGCTGAGAGGGACCTGGAGGTGGTGGTGGATGTCAAGAAGAACAACTGAGAGACTTGTAGGAGGGCAGCTACCAAGGCCAACATGATGCTGGGATTCATCACTAGGGGGATCACTCCAGAAGGAGGTAAGTGATACTCCTTCTGTATAACTACTTGGTGAGGCTGCACCTTGAGTACTGAGCACAGTTTTGGAGGACACACTTAAAGAGGGACATTGGATTCCTGGAGAGGGTCCAGAGGAAGGCAACAAAAATGATCTGGAGTTTAGGGGAAAGGACCTATGGGGAGAGACTCAAAGAGCTAAATATGTACACATTGGAAGAGAGAAGGGACGGGGGGTCATGATAGAGGTCTTCAAGTATATGAAGGGGGTAAACAGGGGAGGTGAAGTCATGGTGCTCCAAAGGAAGGAGGGGAGGCAACTAGAGGGCATGGGTGGAAACTGGAGGGGAGAGACTCAGGGGAGAAAGTAGGAGGTGCTACTTCACTGAGAGGGTGGTAGAACCATGGAATGCGCTGCCCTGGGGACTGGTGGAGGCAGAGACTGTGGAGGGGTTTAAGAGGGGATGGGACAGATACAGGGGAAGGTTTGTGGAAGCAAAGTCCAATGAAGTGGGAATACCCTGGACTGGGAAGGGAGAAGCCCGAGAGGGTGGTGGGGCAACAAGGTCAGCTTCTAGGATGGGGACTGACCAATTGAGCAGACACGAAACTCCACTAGGCCTATTCTGCTGGCATTTGTATATGTTAATATGTTGGTATACTTACCACACCAACATCATGAACCACAAAACAGATGACTGCCATAACTCAGGAGGCAGTATAGTACAGTGGTTTAATGCCCTTAACTGCAAATCTGGAGATCTGGGTTTGAATCCCACAGCCCCCACAAAAAAAATGAAAATCTTGTCACAGAGCAAAATCAGCACTAACTGCAGTGCATTCCATGCAATTAGCAGTGTCAATGGCTCAGTAGGTAGCACACTTGCCTCTGAGGCCAGGAGATCAGAGGGCTGTGGGTTCAGTTCCCACATCTGGCACTTGAGTTATATCCCAGTAGTGACACTGTAGTGCAGCATGAGAGGGGTGCTGCACTTCTGAGGTGCCATCTTTCAGATGAGACATTAAACCAAGGTCCCATCTGTCTGGATTGATGGTAGTTCAGGTGGATGTTAAAGATCCCATGGCACTTATTGAAAAGAGCAGGGGAAATTTTTATTGAAAACTTGAAACAAAATATACAAAATTGTATTGCATCATACAAAATCATAATGAAAAATCAAAAACAGAAATAAGTATTACAGCATACATGAACTACAAACATAAATAATTCATATTTGTACATAACCCCCATCCTATCCCCACTTAAAAGAGTCGGGACATTTTTCCAAAACTTAAAACAAACTACACAAATTTGTATTATATCATACAAATCATAAGAAAATCAAAAAAACTCAATTAAGTAATACAGCGTGTATAGATTTTAAACATAAATAATCTGTAGTTACACATAACCCTTATCCCATCCCCACTAAAGAAGTGGAGAAACTTTTTCTCATACAGAAAACAATAAACAAAAGTACATTGCATCATCCATAATTGGGCCATATTAAAAGAATATAACAGAATATATTAATGAGACATAAAGTTACACATTTAACTAACCTAAATTACATTTCTGAATAAAACCCAGACTACAATTCTTGTCAAATAAATCAGAATTATGTTCATCTTTAAGTACCCATAACTCAAAAGACAAGAAAAATTAAGTCCCACCATTTTATGTCAAATACAAATATACCCCAATACCCAACTCTCTTAACAATAAAGTCATCCAGTATCTAATCAATGTAGTAACTTCCAGCGAGCATTATACAGCTGAAATGGTAACTGAAGTTTCTCCTGTTTCTTAAAATGTTGAATGGCAGAAATGATAGCTCAAAACAATTGTTCAGAAGGAACAAAACATTGTTGAAAGGATCATTGACATCTAGTCTGCCAAATTAGATATTTTGTGTGTCCCAATATACTGTGAACAGTAGAAACATCATAACACTGCCATCTGGGTGGTAATATGCCAAACAACAATATATTATAAGTAACATTAATTAACCAGGACTGTGACCAATACAAATCCCATATGGTCCAAAACTGTTGAATATATGGGCATGTAAAAAATAAATGTTCCATAGATTCAACTACATTCAAACAAGTCTGAGATCTAGGGCACATATGTTCCTCAATCCTTTTATGTGACAAATTACTCTTCACATTTAGTCTACCATGAACACCCAACCAAGTAATGTCCCACATAGCAGCAGGTATTCAGGAAGTAGTCAACACTGATTGGATAAAACCAAAGTCTGAAAGGGGTCTCTGAGCATAGTGCGGAAAGTGATAAAAAAAACTTAACTGAATTATGTCATAACATTCTTTACGAGTATGATTAGTGATCATGATTTTAGTAATTTTCCACATTTTATGTTTACTAAAACAATCCAAAAAATATGGAGGAAGATCCTGAATATGCATCTGTTTTGCAATAGGAGCATCAGACTTACAATTCTGTAACCATAGGGAGATACTTTGTTGTACCCAAGGATCCCAGAGATTGGAAAGATGACAAAGTAAAGGCTTGAGATTAACATATACAAATACAGAGAAAAAAAAAAAAGGGAATTGGATTTATCATTAGCAATCCATCTTGGTTTCTGGGAAGATACAAAATACCGCTCTTAATAGGGTTTAAATGACTTCCCCACACTGCACTAAAAAAAAGGGCCAAGATAGAGGTTTCCAAACATTTTGGAATAGGGTAAATAGAAACCACATACAGAAAATGCCCTAGCAGATAAGTCTTAATCATAAACACTCGTTTCAGTTTTGACATTTTCCAGGAGTTCCACTGTGCAACTCTATGCTTTGCATCTTGAAGCAATTTAGACCAATTGAACCATGCACCTTCAAGGATTCCAAAATAAATTCCTAGAATACGTACAGCCTCATTGATAATTGGAACCCCCATAATAGTAGCATAAGGGCAATCCCCCAGACCAAGGAAAATGCACTTACTTTTATTCTTGTTTATCCTTGCACCTGTATTTTTCATAAAATCAAGCATCAGTGGCTGCACTGGATTATTTATCTGCTAAAAAGACACATAAATCATCAGCGTAGGCTATTGTTTTTAGTTCTACCATGTCACTGTGAACTGAAAGACCTTTAATAGTACTATCATTATTAATTTTCCATAACAGGGGCTCCAATGTTAAAATATATAAAAGAGGGCTAAGTGGGCAGCCTTGTTTCACTCCTCAAGAATGTTTCTGAAATTGTCCCACCCAACCATTAACAAAAGGAGCTACCATTGTAGTTTCATAATAACACTGCAACCAGGAAATAAATGCTAAGGGGAATCCTAAATACTTCCAAACACCTCCAAAGGTATTGATGAGACACCCTATCAAAAGCTTTCAGCTGATCAAAACTAAAGAGAAACCCGATAAGTTCACCTGATTAACTTTTATCCATTACTGCTCTAAGCAAAATCAATGCGTCGGTAAATTTCCTCCCTGGTACAGAGCAAAACTGATATGGACCAATAACAAATGGTAAAACATTCATCAGTCTACTACACAAAATTTTGGACAAAATCTTACTGTCAGAATTTAATAAGGTAATAGGTCTCCAATTCCTGAGATCCTCTTTCAGTCCAGATGCGTACAGAAAAATAACCAACCCTTGATTAAAATGGATAGGGACAGAACCTGAGTTTAAAATAGTATTAAAGAGAGACAAAAGTTCTCCACTTAGAATTTTATACATAACAGGATATAATTCATTTGTAATACCGTCATAGCCAGGAGATTTATTTTTTGGGAGTGTCGCAATAACAGAAGTTAATTCTTTTTCTGTAATGAGACCACACAACTGGGTGCTGAGAAACTCTGGAAGATATGGCATTGTACATGATCCCAATCACTCTTTAATTTTATTATTAGATACAGCAGGGTCTGCTCTAAAAAATTGTTGCAAAAACTGATCTAATTCTGAGAAAATCTCTTTTTGTGTGTCTACTAATCCACCAGAACTTGTTTCTAGTCTTCTCATCTCTTTATTTTTCCTGTTAAATGCACAGGTTTCAAAGGTATTGCATGCACCGTGGGAACTAGAAATGCCAAATCTCTGTTCTACCTCAAGAAACTTACGCCTATCATACTGAGTTTGTAACATTTTTCTTTTAAAGTACTGATATCTTTGGTAGATACCACAGTATGTTTAGTCAGATAAGAATAAATGTTATTCAATTGTTGTTGTAGTTCATAATACGAGGTTTTATTAAAATAACCCAAAAGTTTTCCAATGGATTTAAAGTAGGCAATAACATCCCCCTTTGTGTCAGACCACCACAAAAGTGGAGAATCATAAAGAAAATAAACTGATTGACGTGCCAGCAACAAAGCATTGAAACCTTCCTTAACTTCAGGAATCTCCAATAAGGAAAAATTCAATTTCCAATAACCTGAACCTTTGAAGAAAGCTGGAAATTCAGACAGTGTGACCTTAAGCAACATATGGTCCGAAGTGGCCATAGGGAGCAATTTTTGCACACAACAGTGTAGGTAAGAGGATAAAAACCAATAATCTATCCTAGATTTCCTGACACCTCAAAAAAAAGTTTATGCTGGACCATGGCCAATATCCTCCCACACATCCTTGAGACCGGTAAGTCGCAACAAATCATTTAAATAGTGCGTATCACAATATAACTTTGAACCTTGTGAACCACAATCTTTAAAGGACCTATTAATATTAAAATCTCCCCCAAATAACACATTGCCTCTAGTAAATAAAAAAGACTGAATCTTTACCAAAAGGCCAATACGTTCTGATTTCACTTGCGGCCATAAATATTAATTAATTGAAAATCAGCAGCTTGAATTGTCACTTCCAATATGAGCACCTTAACCGATTCCAGGTCTACCACTTTTGTAACCAAAATATCCGGGTGGAGCAAACAAATACCCACCCCTGAGCAAGCTACCAAGCCTCCATCCCCTGACCAATAACAGACTCCTCTCAACCAAGCCCGGGTGGCAATATCAAAGTCTACTATAGTATACAGCCTAGTATCTTGAAAGAAAATCAAATCTAAATCAGAATTAGTAAAAAAATCAGATGTAGCTAAACGTTTTTTCTCAGATCTAATGCCATTCACATTGAAGGATGCTATATTGAGATCACTACCCATAGGTCACCTGAAAAGGGGAAAAGGGGAAAAATTGTTATTTATTTTTTCCTAGTACTCTTTCCAATACCTGGCCTACTACTCTAAGATTTCTTTTTAACTTTAGTGGTGCTTAAAAGCTTCAAATTTTGATCTATATCAGATATGGGATCAACCTGTGAGGATGTTCTGGAGGCTTCATCGGAATCTAAGTCATCCAAAACATCCTCTACTGTTAGGCCATCAAATTTGTTATAAAGAGGGAGAACCAAACTGGACCTTCTGACATCCTAATATCTCCAGAGGAGGTGTTTTTTGTCTGCTCACATAACCCAGGGGTGGTAGAGTCAGACCTGCGGGGGGGGGGGGAGGCACCATGACACCAGTTGTAATCAGATCTCCAACAAGAGGTGCCCCAAGTGCAACAATAGGTGTTGTCATAAGATTCACTTTTATAACAGGGTCTGGAGTAATAGAATCTGTGGACGGTATAGGTGTGGAGACTGAAGATACCCCAAGCCATGATGATCTAGGAGGTCTTGGATCTATTGGCCCCTGGCCTGATCTGGCTGTTGATATATAAAAATCCTGTACTGCAAAGTCTGCATCATCTGTATTATGGGAAGCTAAGGGACACTCTGCAAAATTATGACCAGGTTCATCACAGAAATTAAAATTTGGAGTATTGATACAGTCTAATCCTGTGTGCCCTAATTCACCACAATGAAAGCATTGGATCTTGTCACAAGCAAAACTTATATGTCTTAAGGAACCACATTTGTGGCTTCTTCTAGGCTGACCAAGACAGAAAATAAAGCCTTTGTCTCATCCTAAAAGAAAACAATTTGGGAGGTGCTGAAAGCCATTGTCAATAGAAACATAGAAACATAGAAACATAGATTTTGAAGGCAGATAAGGACCGCTTGGCCCATCCAGTCTGCCCATTTCCCTACCTAATGGATAAGCTGCAGATCCTAGTTAACCAGCAGTCTACTTCTTCCTACCCCCACCCCCTAGAATTGCCTTATGACTGTCCCATGCATGCTTGAATTCCACCACTGTTTTTGACTCCACAACCTCCTCTGGAAGGCTGTTCCATGCATCCACAACCTTCTCTGTGAAAAAATACTTCCTTAAATTACCTCTGAGCCACCCCATCTTCAAATTGTGCCCCCTTGTTCTTGCACACTTTTTTGAAAGATGCTACCCTCTTGGACTTTGTTGATTCCCTTGTGGTACTTGAAAGTTTCTATCATGTTTCCCCTCTCCTCCTTTTTCGAGGCTATACATATTCAGCTCCTTAAGTCTCTCTTCATATGTCTTCCGGTGCAGACCCTGCACCATTTTAGTTGCCCTCCTCTGGCAGCCTCCATCCTGTCTATGTCTTTGCAGAGATTGGGTCTCCAGAACTGCATGCAGTACTCCATATGGGGTCTCACCAACTGTCTGTATAGAGGATAATAACTTCTGTTTTCTACTGGTGGTGCCTCTCCATGCATCCCAGTATCCCCAGCCCTCCTTGCTGCCCTCTCCCATTGCTTGCCCACCTTTAGGTCACCTGATATGACTACCCCAGGTCCCTTTCCATTTTATTGTTGTTAGTAGCTCACCCCCATTGTGTACTCTTCCTGGGTTTTGTTTCCCAGTGCATTACCTTGCACCCTTAGCATTGAATCTAAGCTGCCAACATTTGACCATTCCTCTAACCTTGCCAAGTCCCTTCTCATCCTTTCCATCCCACCTTGTGCATCAACTCTGTTGCAGATCTTGTGTCATCTGCAAGAGACATACTTTTCCTTCCAGTCCCTCTGCAATGTCACTTATAAAGACATTGAAGAGACGGATCTAATACTGAACCCTGTGGTACCCCACTAGTAACCCCCTTTCTTCAGAGTGGACTCATTTGCTATTACTTTCTGTGTCCTATTCTCCAGCCAATTCATTACCCAGGCTGTCATCTTGGCACCACCCCAGGCTGGCTAACTTGTATATTAATCTTTTGTGTGGGACTGTGTCAAATGCCTTGCTAAAGTCTAGGTAGACCATGTCCACAGCCCCTCCCTGATCTACTACTTTGGTCACCCAGTCAAACAAATCTATCAGATTTGTCTGGCATGACCTTCCCGCTGTGAATCCATGCTGCCTTGGGTCATGAGCCCCTCTGGGTTCTAGATACTCAACAATTCTTTCCTTCAGAAGTGATTCCATCATTTTCCCTACCACTGAGGTTAAACTAACAGGTCTGTAGTTTTCTGCTTCTGCCTTGCTCCCACTTTGTGAGAGGGGAATCACCTGCCCTTTCCAGTCCTCGGTACCACCCCATCCTCCCATGATTTGTTAAAGAGGGTAGTCAGTGGTGTCACTAGTTCTACCCTTAGTTCTTTTAGAATTCTGGGATGAATCCTATCAGGCCCCATTGCTTTGTCCACCTTCAGTTTTAAGAGTTCTTTCAGAACCCTTTCTTCTGTAAATGGGCTGGTATCAACTTCTGTGTCTAGAGTGTTTCTACTGTTTGTTTTAGGTACCTCCCCCACTTCCTTTGTAAATACTGAGCAAAAATATTTGTTTAGTATCTCTGCCTTTTCACAGTCACCCTCTGCCCACCCTCCCTTCTCTTTATTAAGCCTCACTAACCCTCCCTTGGTCTTCCTTCACTCCCTGATGTACCTATAAAAGGTTTTATCCCCCTTCTTAACTGAGTTGGCTATCTTTTCCTCGGTTTGGACCTTTGTTGTTCTGACTGCCTTCCCAGCTTCATTTTGCTTTAACTGATACAGTTCTCTGTCCTGCTCCTTCTGTGATTCCTTTTACTTCCTGAATGTTTTCTTTTTCTCTTGAACCTTCACTGCCACTTCCTTTGAGAACCATAATGGTTTCTTACATCATTTCATTTTGTTTATTTGCTTGACACAAAGGCTTGTTACCTCTGTGATGGCAGTTTTTATTATTCCCCATTGTTCTTCCACCCCTTCTTCCTACCCATTTGCTAGTTCATTCCTTAGGCACTCACCCATTTGGCAAAGTCAGCCTCCTAAAGTCCAGTACTTTGCCTTTGTATGTCTTGACTCTATTGCTGTGTTTATTGTGAACCATACTGTTCGATGGTCGCTAGTTCCCAGATGGCTACCCACTTCTACATCTGTGATCTCTCTTCATCTCCATTATGAGAGAACCAGGTCTAGTGTCTCCTCCTCGGTGGGCCCAATACTAGTTGTCTAAGGCGCATTCTGTAGGCATCTAGAATAACCCCACTTTGAAGTGGCTGCTGAACTGCACTCCAGTTAACATCTGGCATATTCAGATCACCCATCAGCAATATCTCCTTTTCTGCCATTCTAAGTATACTTTCTATCATTTCCTTGTCCATTTCCTCCCCTGAGGAGGGTCTGTACTACAACCCATGTGCGGTTGGTGCCATTGCCGGTCTCCAAATTTACCCACAGTGCTTCTTCTCCTCCCTGTTTTCCTTTTGTTCTGTTGCTTTGATTCCTTCCCTTATGTAAAGAGCTACCCTCCTCCTCCTCTCTTTACCCTCCTGACCCTCCTGTAGATAGTGTATCCTGGTATGTTTATGTCCCAGTCATGGTTTTGTGTGTACCATGTTTCTGTGACTGCCACAATATCCAGATGTTCCTCCTCCATCAAGGCCACTAATTCAGGAAGCTTGTTACTCAGACTACGAGGCATTGGTACTCATTGATCTCCATTTTTGATGGCTTTACCTTCTTTGCAGCATCTCCACTGACCTGTCTACCTCGGTCTTTTCTCATTTAGTACCTTGTTTTGTAGGGAGGCTGGGATTTTCCTGCTGCTTATCAGTGCCTCCCCCTTGACTAGTTTAAAAGCTTGCCAATGAAGCATTTAAACTGATTGCTCAAAAGACTTGTTTCCTTCCTGGACAGATGCAGACCATCCTGCCAGTATAGGCTGGTGTCCCTCCAGGTGGAACCCCAGTCCCCAATGAAGCCAAACCCCTGTGCTCCACACCATTTTTTCAACCATTCATTAAACTGCATGGTGCAAAGTACCTCACCTCACTCATGCCATTGACAGGCAGCACCTCAGAGAAGGATATTGTGTGTGCTACTTGTCTTAGGCCCCTCCCAATTTTACAAAGTCCTTCACTGCTCTAATCTCATGATTAGCCAGTCATTTTCCCTATGTGGACAATGACATCCAGCTCAGACTCCTGTGCAGCTGTTCTCATGATCCTGAGGATGCGCTTCCTGTCTCCTCCAAGCCATGGCACCAGGCAGGCACCTTACTTCAGTTTTCCTTGCTCCCCCAGTTCTATCCCTAATGGTGAGGTCCCCACAGGGCTGCTTCCTTTCCTTGTGGTGTCCTCTGCCTCCTTCCTGTGGGCCTCCCTTGTGACAGTTGTCCTCAGCCTCCTTAGTCTCCTCTGTGGGTGCATCCATGGGGAGCTATGCTCCCTAGAATGGTGTATGGATTGTGGTGTGGAACAACTGACTGGGTGTGCCTCTGTTCCACCATCCTCACCCTTCCTGAGCCCACTGTGGTCCAACTGCTGTGCTTTCTTCGTAACCTCTGGAGGTAGTGGTGGTGGCTCTGGTGCTCCTGGATGGGGAGGTTCCTTCCTACCATCCAGTGTGGCCTGGGGAAGGTCCCTACTACTGTCCAGAGTGGCCTGAAGAAGGGCAACTTCCCCTCAGGGCAGAGAGTTGTCTTCAAATAGGGCAGCATCTCAGCCTCTAGAAAGACTCCCGGAAGACTGCTGCCCCACAGCCATTACATTGCACTACTTCCCACATTTTTTTTTTGTGTATGTGTGTGATTGGTTTGTAATATAGATATATATATATATTATACAATGTGTATGCTTATATTGTCAGTGCAGTGGAGGATAGTTTCACCTTAATCATCCATCCCCCATTCCAAAATCCCTTAGTGTCTAATATAGGGTCAGGAGTACCTTGAATATCACACTTCTTTTCAAGCCACTATAAAATGTCAGTTATATTTACCCCTTCATTTCAAAACAGAATGGTAATAATACAAAAGGACTGTTTCGTAAGGAGGATAACTTGGAAATGAACCCATAAAGGGTTGTTTTTTAAAGTTGCATATTTAGTCCAAAATCATTCTAGAAGTGTAGCAGTCCGAAAACTAATATCGAAATGATGTTCCCCAGGGGCATGAATAAGGGCATAAACTTCACTAGGAGTAAAACCTAGAAATTGTTTTAGTAGAATTTTGCCAATAAAAAAATGATCTGGTAAATCATCCATCCCTCCTAAATATTGCAAACGAATTGCATGTTGTCTTTTAGCCATTTCTACTGACTTAAGAAATAATTATGCATAGGTTTTTTTTTTAGCCCTTTCTGTAGAAGGAGGAATCTCTGACTGACTATGTTCTGTTCCATTTGTCCCTTCTACAGCCAGAAAATCAGGTTTAGATATGGGAGGAGAAAGAATAGAATAGGAAGGGGTACCTGAAGCAGAAATTTTGTCAGCAGTGTGGTTTTGTCCTGGGGCTGTAACCGATAAATCCTCAGCCCAATCCATCTGCATCATCTTTGGAAGCGGAATACCTTTTTCTTTATTTTCTAATAAACTCCCCGTATCGACTATCCACCTGCCGTCAGCATGGTGAATCCAGCCAGCATGAGTCAAGGCCTCCTCAGCAGTCCAGAGTTCCTCCTCAGGCTGAAATTCAGGAGACTGCACCAAGAGAGCATTTGTCTTGGTAGTAACTTCTGGGTTAGACATTCTGGTTCCTTGGGTGGTAGACATAAAGAGTTTTGTCGCTAGGGTTTCAGGAGAAGATGTAGACTCCTGCATTCGCTTTCTTTTCTTTTCGTCTTCTAGCAAGGCTGAGACTTGCACCGGGTTCTGGTGAGTAACCTGTCAGTCGGTGGATTGGGTTGTATTAAAGGCACCAGGACCTCCTCCACTACCAGCATTGAGACCGACTCCATATGTGAAACAGGCGGCTGCTCCCCATTATTAGTGATCGCCGCACTCATCGGGGAGTTCTCACTGCAGACATCCTTCCTTGCTCCAAGCTGTGACAGAACTGACCTTACACACCTCACAGACAGTGCCCCCTAGCGACAGAATAGGGGAATTTCCCCAGTGTCCTGGCCAAATTTCCCTCAGTCACTAAAAAAATACCACCAACAGCTTAATCTGGTTCAAGGTCAGTTGCCATTCATCTGTATCCCCCTCCCATGGGTCGTGCCTGAAAATAGGCAGGATTTGTCTAGTGCACTTACCTGGTCAACAAAAGCTAAATAAATAAACTACTGCGCTTTGTGGGGGGAGGCTGGGATTTCCCTGCTACTTTTCAGTGCCTCCCCCCTTGGCTAGTTTAAATGCTTGCCAATGAAACATTTAAACCTGTCACCTAGGATCCTGGATCCCCCCTGGACAGATGCAGGCCATCACGCCAGTATAAGCCTGCATCCCTCCAGGTGGCTCCCCAGTCCCCAATGAAGCCAAAACCCTGAGCTCCACACCAGTATTTCAACCATTCATTGAATCCCATGGTGCAGAATACCCTAGCATCATCCTTGCCATAGACAGGCAGCACCTCTGAGAAGGTTACCGCACATGCTACTTGTCTAAGTCCCCTCCCAACTCCACAAACTCCTCTTGCACTGCTCTGATCCCATTTACAGCCAGGTCATTTGTCGCTAGGTGGACAATGACATCCAGCTCCCTCCCTCATGCAGCTGATCCTGTGATCCTGAGGATTCACTTCCTGTCCCTCCAAGCCGTGGTGCCATGCAGGCACCTTACCTCCCCATCCCCTTCCTCCCCCAGGTCTACCCCCCTAATGATTGAGTCCCCCACCAGGAGTTGTTTCCTTCCCCTGTGGGGTCTTGTGCCACCCTCCTGTGGGTCTTCTTTGTGGAGGTTCCCAGCATCCTCCTTGGTCTCTCCACTGCAGATGCCTCCATAGAGGCACCGCTCTTTGCCAGAACAGCATATGAATTGTGGAGAGCTACAACTGGATGGATGCACCTCTGTTCCACCACCGTCTCCCACCCTGAGCCCACCTTGGTCCAACTGCTCCTCTTTGTTGGCAACCTCTGCGGTAACGGTGGTGGCCCTGGTGGTCCCTGGGTAGGGGAAGAGGTTTCACAAATCCCTAGCCAGGTCAGCCTGGAGATGGGCAACCTCCTCCCTCAGACCACAGAGGTGCCTGCAAACAGGGCAGCATCACAGCCTCCAGAATGTCTCCCGGAACACTGCTGCTCCACAGCCATTGCATTGCACCACTCTCATCTTGACTTATTTTGTGTTCCCTCTCCTGTTGCTTTGTATGCTTATTGTCTCCTCCCTCTATGTATTTTTACACTAACTTTCCTACTGCCTATGTGCCCTTACAACTCTTACCCTTACTGTTCTGGGATAGGAACTTCCTGTAGTCTTCAGTAGTCTCCTTCCTCCGTGCTTGGATTCAGACCCCCAGCAGCTGGGGGGGATAAAGAGGTTTTTTTTTTAGGTTTTTTTCAAGGTTGCTGAAACTAATGTGTCTCAGTGATCCTTCCCTTCCTACTGCCAAACAGGAAGTTCCTATTGTCATTCAAATTCAGTGGCTATAAAACTTGAACTGGCTTTGGGTGGGAAGGAGGGAAACTAGTAAAAAACCTGTAGTTCTGGACTTCTGTTTCTTGCTATGCAACCAGTTCTCTTCTGCTAGAAACAGCCAGAAGCTGTAATTGGAGACAGCTGCTTTTGAACACCTAAGCTGCTAAGCCACACGCCAATTAGATTCACTCTCTGCTCTCAGTAAATTAAGGTGATACTGTCCCCTTCCTCAGAAAAAACACTTTTTTTTTACTTAAATGAGATCCCCTTCTACTAAAAAAGCATATGTTTGCTTAATCCAAACAGGTACTACTCCTGCTGAGGCAGAAGTGATTAATTAGTAAAAAATCTGCAGTTCTGGACTTCTGTTTCTTGCTCTGCAACCAGTTATCTTCTGCTAGAAACAGCTAGAGTCTTTACTAATTATAGCTTTGATGGTCTGGGCAGTTTCTGTGCTTCTATGGTTGTGTATAGTTTGATAAAATTCAAAGTTTTAAAATTGAAACACTACTGCTAGCTAGACCTGACACACATAGAAAACCAAAGTAATGAATTAGAGTTATTTAGTAGCTGTTGTCTTACAGAAACCCCAGTTAGCTAGCTCTCCCCTGGACTGAGAAGGGAGAAGCCCAAGAGGGTGGGGGCAGCAAGGTCAGCTCCCAGGGTGGGGACTGACCAAATGTGCACACACAAAAGCCCACTAGGCCTATTCTGCTGGCAGTCTTGTATGTTAGTATGTTGGTATGCTTACTATACCAACATCATGAACCATAAAACAGATGACTTCCATAACCAAGGAGGCAGTATAGCACAGTGGTTTAAGGATCTTAACTACAAATCTGGAGAGCAGGGTTTGAATCCCACAGCTCCCACAAAAAAAAAAAATGAAAATCCTCTTACAGAGCAAAATCAGCACTAACTGCTAATAGAATGCTGATACCTACATTTACAGTTTAGCAAATACTTGAAATATATCTGAGTGGGATTTCTGTAAGAAAACAGCTAGAGTCTTTATTAATTAGAGCACTGATGATCTGGGCAGTTTCTGTGCTTTTATGGTTGTGTATGGTTTGATAAAATTTTAAGTTTTAAAATTGAAACACTCCTGAGAGCTAGGCCTGACACTCATAGAAAACCAAAATTGTGAATTAGAGCTATTTAGTAGCTGTTGTCTTATAGAAACCCCAGTTAGCTAGCTCTTGGGTATCTGCTAAACTGTTGATGTGTATGTGACCTAGGCAAAACTACACTTAAAATCTCACAAATAAATAAATACAATATCAGAACAGCATTTATTTTAGTAGTATCTTCTTTCTTTTCAGGTGCCGATGACAATATGTATATATATTTATATCTTTTAACTTCAAAGCACTAAATCTATTCAAATGCAAAAAATACAAGACTTGATTCTCTTCACACAATAGTGTTAAACTTTAAATCCCAGAATGGCCAAGAAACAATTTAGACTTCACTCTTGCATGCAACTGTCACGCCCACTTCTCATGCAAACAACAATCACAGAAACACTTTCATTTATATGCTATGTACTCTTACATCAGAGAGTGAGAGACATAAATCTTACAGAACTGCTAAAAATACAAATTTATCAAGACTGAATTTCAATAAGAAAACAGCTGCTAAATAGCTCTGATTCATTATTTGTGTTTTCAGTGTGTGTCAGGTATTTATTTATTTATTTGTTTTTGTTAACCAGGTAAGCACACTTGACAATGAGTCCCTATTTTCAGGAGCGACCCGGGAGGTTACAGTACAGAGAAACATGGTACAAATACAGGGTAACATACAGGCCCACAACTACAAGTGGACCAAATGGAAAACAGTACCCAGGACATTGAATGGACAAAAGAACAGTCACACCCACACAAAGGTGGGGCCAGGGTAACAGCATATAGACAATAGTACATGGTCAGAGCAACAAACGAGAATACAACTACAGGCTCGTTAATACATAAGTTCACAATTGTGGCAGGGTGCGGAGAGCAACAAGTACAGGGGGTAAGAGGGAGGGAGGGGCAAAATCTGCTGACTCAAACGAGCAAGAGGTGGCAAGATTTTGCAGGGGGCAGCATAGCTAGAAGGTGAGGAACCCAACCTGGAAGACCACCATGGCAAGGCAAGTGAGTACTGCCCCATACCAGTGGCAGGCCCCGGTGGGCAGGTCGGGGGATAGCGAAGGGACCTACAGGAGCCCCGAAGAAGGGAGCAAGAAGGGGAGCAAGAAGGGGAGGGGAACCCAGACAGCATGGGGGGTGGAAAGGTGCATGCTGACTGGAGGGGAGCGATAAGGGTCATGAACTGCTTGAGGGTGGGGAGTAGGGTGGCCACGAAAGCAAATAAGTGCGGGGGTGGAGAAGTGGTTGTGCCAAAAACCTATGGGGTGGAAGAGGAGACAGGCAGCTGGGGGTGGCAGCTACACGTTTCCACAAGGACAGGTGGGGGCTCCATTGAGGAAGTTCCAGAGGGATGTTTTGAAGCCGGAGTGGGATGGGGCGGCTTGAACTGGAGCAGGGAGGGAGTTCCAGAATCTGGGGGCATAGGCAGAGAAGGCCCAATCCCCGGTGTGGGAGCAGGTCCTGGGGACTTTGCAAGCGAGAGTTGAGCTGGGCCTAAGCAAATAAGCCGGTGTGCAGTGTTGGAGGGGAAGGGCAAGTGCCGGGGGGCAAGCCGTACGGACTATGTTGTCTACAAAGCTACCGAATGCAAAGGCTCTGTGTTTATCAGGGGGAAGGCACTCCAGCCGGGCATAGAGGGCACACTGATGCGTAAGGCGATGGGCGGAGAGGGCAAATCGACAGACATTGTTATAAGCCGTGTCCCATTTTGTTAGGGAGGCATTCGGGATGGGCGCGAAGCCAACAAGCCCGTAGCAGAACGTAGATAGGAGGATCCCCCTGGCTATGGCAAGCTGAGCCGCTGGGGTGATGCAGTCCTTGGCCCTGTAGGCAAGGCCAAGCTTACTGTTTGATGCTTTGCAAATGTTCTGGAGATGCTCAGCGAAATCAAGCTGGGGGTCTAGGGTCACTCCTAGGTACCTTGCAGAGTTCAGGACGGGCAAGAGAGAGCCATTCCCACCATTTATAGTGAGGGGGGAGGGGCAAGAAGCAATTTTGGCTGCCGACCCTAATAACATGGCATGAGTTTTGGCTAGATTTACGGTAAGCTTGCATCCCATGAGCCAGTTTAGGATATGCCCAAAGTCGGAGTTGAGTTGGGAGTTGGGGATGGTAACAGGGTTCGAGGCACTAGATAGTAATACCAGATCATCCGCATATAGCGTAGCAGACCCGAGGGTTGTGAGTGAAGGGAGTTCATTTACATAGAGGGAGAACAGAATGGGACCAAGAATGGACCCCTGGGGTACACCACAACTAACTGGGGGGAGGCCCGGAAGAGCACGGTTAAAGCAGGTGTATTGTTGTCTCCCCCCAAGATAGCTGGTGAACCAGTCAAGAGCTTGGAGGGAGAAGCCTTGCCCAAGGAGGGAGGAGATAAGGAGATTATGGTCAACTCGGTCGAAGGCCTTAGAGAGGTCAACAAAGATGGCCCCAGTCAGTTTTCCACCATCTGTGGCGGCTCTGACATGGGAGATGACCACAGCGAGAGCGGTGGATGTGCTATGCCCCTTCCTGAAGGCGTGCTGGGCAGGGGAGAGAACAGCATACTCCTGCAGGTAATGAGAGATTTGTCCAGCCACAGCTTTTTCAAGTAGCTTGCTGGTAGCAGGGAGAATGGCAATGGGGCGGTAGTTATTTAACTCCTTGGGGTCACCGTGCTTGAACACTGAGACAACCTTGGCCACCTTCCACATATCAGGTACGATTCCAGAGGTGAGGGAAGAGTTAAAAATGTGGGTAATTGGCGAAGCGAGGTAGGGCACCCCAAGGCTCAGAAGCTTAGGCTCAAGGTGATCATAGCCGGCCCCTGAGTGGTGTGGGAGCCCAGCTAGAAGAGTTTTAGTTTCCTCGGCAGAGACTTGCCTCAGGTAAAAAGGAGGCCGGGTGAAGGGGGGTTGGCCCTGAGGTTCCGTGGAGGGGGAAGGGAGGTGAAGGGAGGCCGGCGATTCTGAAAACAGGCTGTTGAATGCAGAGGTGATAGTCAGTGGGTTGTTGCAGTTGGCCCCCTCTATGTTCATGTTAGCAGCCGAGTGCGTGGCGAACACACCCACCAAATTTTTGATGTTTTTCCAGAAACTCTGGAGGTTGTAAGCCGAATTAAGCAAAGCTGATTTACAGAATTCACTCTTGGGGGCGCATATAGCAGCCTTGCAAGAGTTCCGGAGTTGCCGATATTCAAGGAGAACAAGTGGGTCGCCAGAAATTTTGTAGTTGATCCAGCACTTGTCTCTCTGCTTCATGAGAGCAAGTAGTCCACTATGCAGCCACTTGGTGACTGTGCCCCTCACTCTTCTTTTTGTGAGGGGAGCATGCTTATCCTGCATGGGGATGAGAATCGATAGGAAGTGGTCTAATGCAATGATCAGGTTACTGGTACTAAGTACCCTGGCCCAGTCAGTACGACGTAGGTCATTCAGGTAGTCATTTAGGATAAGTTTGGAGTAATCCCTGACCTGAATCACTCGACTGGGAATTTTTGGGGTAGAGGATCCCCATATGCAGTAGATGGGAGAGTGATCTGTTATCGCGTCCAGGAGAGTACCAGAATGCAGGATTTTATCTGGACGGTTGCTAAGTAACCAGTCGATAAGTGAGCCCTTGTCACCCCGGGAGGAGATACGAGTGGGTCCGGAGATGGTCTGACAAAGGGCTAGACCAGACAGAAGCAGCTCAAATAGCTTGATATTGGGCCCCGACCAGTTGAGGTTGAGATCCCCCAGGATAAGGACCCCATTTGACCCCACAGTGCCCTTTAAGTGGTCAAGCAGAAAGGATAGTCCGGGTATGCCACCCTTTGGGGGATTGTAGGCAAAGACCAGGTGCACCTTATTTGGAGATACCAAGTAGCAAGAGGGAGTGAATGAACTCACAACCTGTGGGGTTGGGCAGAGATAGGGATACCAAGGATACATTTAGGTGCCCCCTGAAGTACAGGAGTACTAACCCCCCATGTTTGGTGCCAGTCCTATCCCGCCTGATGAGGCTGTAACCCAGAATGGCACATGCAGAATCAGGAATACCAGGCTTCAACCAAGTTTCCGTAAGTCCCAGAATGTCAGGCTCATACAGGGTCATCCAAGCAGTCAGTTCCACCAGGTTATGGAGGATACTGCGGATATTTAGATGAGCAATTTTTATCCCTTTTTTTAGCAGCCAGGCAGGGGGCTGCAGGGGTTGGTGTGGGGGGGATGGGTGCCCAGGGTAGGAGGGTGTGGAGACCGGCGGCACAGAGGAAGCCATGGTCTAGTACAACTAGGCAGCAGGGTAGCCCTGGCACGAGAGCAGTCCAGAGAAACCAATGAAATTTAGGAGCCTAACAGAGCCCCTAGTAAAGGTGCAATGTCCAGCGAACCAGTGATTTAAGAGAGGGATCCTGACAGGGTCTGCAGAACTCCTGAGGAGAAGGGAGTCTAGGGGATGACTAGGTACAGGGGCAGGGATAGTAGCTAGGAGAGAAATCAGGGGACAATTCAGGGTCAGGGGATTGAAGTCTTATATTGGCACATGGAGAGCCACAATTCTAATATGGCATATAACATAAACAGGGAGGGAAAGCCTGGTTCCACAATATATCAGAAGGATGTGTGAAAAAGAGAGTGCCTAGGAGTCACTACTGAGGGCAGGCTAGCAGGCACAATGCTTGGAGGGAGAGAGAAAGAGAGAGAGAGAGAGAGAGAGAGGGTGAGGGAGAGAGAGAGAGAAAAAAGACCTCTAGTGGCAGGCAGCTATAGCCTGCAGATGGGAAAGAGGGCTGATAGGATAAATCTATCCACGTGGTGCAAGCAGCTATATATACAATGCACCACCAGGGTAGTGGTGGGAGCCGAGGCTTGGCGAGGTCTAACGCTTACTAACAAGGTCACTGTCCTCCAAGTGCTCACACTCTTAAAGGTGAGGGCAGCGTGGTCCATGGAGGACAGGCGGCGTGGTGTTATTCCACAGCACCGGCAGAAACGGCAAGGCGACACGTCCAAAGGACCACCAGATAGCACAGCCTCTACAGAGCAGAGTTAGGTAGACATTCCGGAATGGTAAATTACCTGCAACCTAGCAGTAGTATAACTAGCAGTAGTAAGTGTTTTCATTTTAAAATGTTATTTCATCAAACTAAACATAACAATAAAAAGCACAGAAATTGTCCCAGATCATCAATGCTGTAAATAGTAAAGACTGTAACTGTTTTCTTACAGAACACCTACTCAGCTCTCAAGTATTTGCTAAACCGTAAATGTAGGTACCATCATTCTACTAGAAGGAAATGGAAGTTATGACTGATATTGCTCTGTGACATGATTTTCTTTTTTTTTTTTTTTTTGTTTGTTTTTGTTACAAATATGAAGTATCTTTTTAACAAAGTATAAAAATATGTATGTGTGAGTTATTTAGTTTGGAGAATACTTGTTTTATTGTTTGAAAAAGTGTGATACACTAAGGCCCTAGACACACTGGGGAACTTAAAATGGTTTAAGTGCCTTAAAATGGTTTAAATCCTCCTAGCACTGTTTGCAGACAAACTACAAGCCTCTTGAAACATTTTAACAAAAGTGTTTTTAAACCCTGTTAGATACCTAGTCTTAAAACCATTTTTAAAAACGTTTTGGAGCTAGCATGGTTTTACTCACAGGTCTGTCCAACAGTAAAAACATTTTAAGCTGTAATGGTTTAACTAAAACAGTTATAGCTGTAATGTGTCCGGGCAAGCACAGTTCTTTGTGTTGGACTTAACACAAAATAGTTACAAGGAGAAAAGGTTTAACACCAGCAGTGTGGCCACACTAAGTCATTATCAAAAATGGTTACTGAGTAGTGTGGCTACTCTGAAATGGTTTAGCTAAACTGGTTTTAAAAATTGTTTTCAAAAACAGTTCTGTAGTGTGTCCAGGGCCTTAATGTGTAGTGCAGTGAATATGGAATCAAATGTGTAGCTGAAATAACTGTGTGACTGTTGCCATTTATGCTGGATAAGAACAGTTACACAGCTCTGCTGTTGTGAACTGATTTTAAAGCAGTGCACATGCTAAATCCTACTGCCACATTCAAAACACTATCCCCTACCTACTTGCCACATATAAACTCAATTATATAAAAACATTTTTTTCACTTAACCATTATTCATTCCCCATTCTTCAGTCCCATTTACAACATGGTTACGCTTATATATAATACATACTTCTCAAAATTAAAAGCAAAAATACATTTTATCATCAAAGGCCTGTATTTACCAGGTACTGTGCTCATGATTAAAATAATTTGAACCTCCTCCCCAAAAAAGTGGCCGCATATGAAACTGCATGTTTAATTGTAAAGACAATTAAAAAATGCATTTCTAAATGCATTACTAACACCAATGCTTTCCAAGTTTTGAAACTACCAAAAAAATCTCTTTCTCTCTCTCTCTCTCTCTCTCTCTCTCTCTCTCTCTCTCTCTCTATATATATATATATATATATTATGGTAAACAAATAGTTAATCCCAAAAGCTGAACTTTAGGGGGGGCATGGCCAATGCTCAACCAAGATGGTGACTTAACTTCATAGCTCCATTTGCCTAAGAACCTAGAACCCTAATTGTACACCTCTTTTATGTGAATCTTGATGGGGAAAGTACACTACCCGAGGACTGAAGGTACCCGCTAACAACTGGCTGACTGTGAGAAAATTTGGATCAGAGCTGAGTTACTCCAGACTGAACAGAGCTGCTGTTATAAATTCAACTAGGCAGTATGGCGCACTTATCAATGGAATGGGAAAAACCCTCTATAAGAGAAATGTTTGCTTCAATTATGACCAGCATTGATACACTTACATTGGCAGCGAACAACTCTGCTGTTTCTATACAGCAAATGGATGTGAGAGTGGAATGATTAGAACAAAAGGTGACTGCACAGGATGATGCACTTCATGGGCACTGTGCCACTATGCAAGAGTAGGCGGCCCAAATACAACTTCTTCAAGACAAAATAGATGATTTAGAGAATAGGAGTCGCCGCAATAATCTGCGTCTCCTTGGCTTTCTGGAGGGCTGTGAGGGTGGGAGGGTGCTACCTTTTCTACAACAAGCATTGCTGGAGATCTTACAGCTACCACAAGGCACGAAGATTATGATCGAATGGGCACATCATTCATTGCAACCCAGACTGACACAGGGTGATAGACCGCGACCATTCATAGTCAGAATTTTGAACTTTGCTGAAAAGGAAGCAATTCAGACCAGGGCCAGGAAATTGGGGCAGCTCCAATGGAAGGATCACAGGATCATGATCTTTCAGGACTATTCTAGAGACCTAGCCACCCGACGCAAAGCCTTCTCCGAAGTTCGTCGGAAACTGCATGCTCTGCATAGCCCCTTTACCCTGAGGTACCCAGTCACTTTGCAACTGTAAATGGAGCAGGTCAGCAATTTCCCTCTCCAGACGCTGCTATGGCCTTTATTGCGAATATGTGGCCAGCTGGTCCAACTTCTTCGTCATCTAATCTGAAGGAAACCAACACCCATCCTCGCTTATCCACAGTGGGCTAGCCTGAAACTACACTCCCTCCTGCCTTCCAGGTGGGCCTAGAGCCCCGTAACACCAAAATCAGGAAAAGTCCACCAACCTCACTACACTCTAAATGCGGCCACCCACAGGAAAGGAAGAACATTCCTGAAGTATAGGCCCAAATTTCCAATCCGGCTGCCGAAGCTGAAACAGAATACATCAGTCCATAATTTGTCCACAATCAGTTTGCAATCCTGAATGACCTTCCCGAGACTGATTCCTGAACAGAGATGGACACTAACAATATGGATCCAGACCGCAGTAACTCTGAGGATGAGCATACCTCATGGGTCTATAATGCGGATGCGGCACTACCTCTACCAGACCTAGAAGCACGAACTTTGGCTCCAGGCTCACCTCCAGGTTGCAACATGGAATGAGACCTTGCAGAAGCAAAGCAACTAAACTCACCATGAACACTTGGAAATTTCAGCATTTTACACTGTCTAACAGTCAGATAAGTACCTTGGGGCTGGTGTCTCAGGGAATTTAGAAATGGAAGGGTGGGGAGTAGTGGGGGATGACTGAGGCCTGTACATCCAAATTAAAACTTCAGCCCATGTTTTAAATTAGTAACTTGGGGTTCTCCTTGGGATAGGGGATTCCGCATAGCATCTTACAAATTGGGCTGTATTTATATAGAGTAAAGCATGAGTTCTAGATGCCTACCTGACAGTATTTTTTACTAAGAGATTGTTTTATACATTGGGGGGATTGTAAACAATGTAAACAATGCTAATATATTATAGTGTGACTGCTTGGAGGTTCTAATCTGTTTAGATAGGATCGTTAGATAATCCTGGGGGTATTTTCCTCTGCCCTCAATGGACTGAATGTACCCCCCATTACCTTCCCCTGCTGTTGGTCCTAATTCTCCCCCTTCTGCCTCCCCACCCCCATCACCTTTTCAGGACCAAGCCATGGATAAATCTGTCCTGCTTGCCGCATATTGAGGGCCAGTGAAATTGTAGTCTACCTCTAATAGACCTCAATGTGGGTACAATTCTTAACCCTTATGATTACAGGAGTAAGTTTTGGCTTTGGTCATCATGCCACAACGTACTTCTACCCAGGACATATGTTAAACATTTTAATTTAATTGTTAATTAGAGAGAACCACTATTGAGGGGTAAGGAAAAAGTGAGAGGAGACATTGATACATATAAGGGCACGGATGCTGGGCTTTGACCCAGTCTCTCTAATCCGTGGATGTGCTCTTTCTTTCATTTTGTATGTGCAACACTATTACAGTCTCAGAGCATAGTTTATGTTTTAACCCTCCTTCTTAATCTCTCTCGATTACCAGACAACCCTACCCGGAGCTGAGTTCTATCATGGGTTGAGCTGTAAAATGGGTTTACCTACAAGCTGCCTATCATAAGGCTATTATAGAAATGTGTTAAGCTTGTGCTGTTATAAATGGTTGTATTAAGTTGTTGTTATTGTTATTTGGGCTGATTTTTGGCCTTTTACAGGGACCTCTCTCCTCCCCTTTCTGATTGCCCTGTGGGGTGGTAAGAACGTGAGGAACGGTACAGATGTCAGCAGTTTCCCATTGGCTTGTTCCATACTTTCTGGTTTTCTTTGGCCAGTGTCCTCTGGTAAACCCTTGTTAACAGACCACTAAGCCTTGAGAATGATAGGCTTACTGTTATGAGTGTGGTCTCTGTTCCCCTCATCACCCGTTAAGCTGACTACCAGTCCAGGAGCCCTTCACCATGTCTCTTATCCCCCATTTGGGGGTTCACATGCAGGCCCAGTTATGGCTCAGGGCAGGGGGTTGGATAGCTGTTCTCCTTGATAACATATATTTTTACCTTGGTACTGGATAACTCAGTACAAGCAGCATAGTATAAAGGTGTTCTCCTCCCTCTTGGGAAGCAATATTTCCACACCCCCAAGAGCAACAGGGCATGCCATTGGCTAGGGCTCTAGCTGGTTTAGTCCTACCGTACCTCCTTTGTTATTCTGTAGGATAAGTTAGTTAGTTAAGACTCATAGGTAGTATATAGATACAGTATTGTTTTTTTTTTTCTTTTCCTTTTATCTCTCCTTTTTTTTGACAGATCTACCCACAGTCATCTATAACCCCTCCCTCGAAGGTGTAGTGTAGTGACCCCTAACTATTTAATACATAGGGTTACCTCTGCTGCTTTCCTTCCTAGACTTTTCCTGTTCTATCCTGGGGACTTCTAAAACACAGTGTCTGACATTGTGATTCACACTTGGAACATCAGGGGGCTGAACTTCCCAGTGAAGCGTAAGAAAGTTCTGGCCCACTTGAAGTGACTCCATTCTCAAGTGGCCTTCCTACAGGAGACTAAGCTCTCTGGAGATGATCACACCCATATGAGTAAAGACTGGGTTGGCCAGCAAGTTCATTCCAATGCCCTGACTAGGAAGCATGGGGTTCTTATCCTTGTGCATAAGTATCTCACCTGGACACTAAAGCAGACACTCTCAGACCAGGATGGCAGATGGGTAATTGCTACTAATAATACACCAACAGGTCCACTCACCTTGTGTCATCTCCATGCCCCTAACGAGGGCACCCCCCAGTTCTTTCACAACCTTGCAGAGGTAATTCTGGAATTTAACCCCCCAAACTGCCCCTTGCTTATTGGTGGGGATTTTAACCTCACATTGGTACCTCCCCTAGATAGGAATGACAGAGGCACACATTAAAAGTGGGAAGGCCCTTCAGCCAATGATCTCTGATCAGGGGCTTACAGATTTGTGGAGATTATTTCATCCCAGAATGAGAGACTATACCTTTCATTTGGTAGCCAATGCCTCATACAGTCAGCTGGACTTTTGGCTGGGCTCACCTACCCTTACAACCAAAACCCTTGATGTCTCAATCCTTCCCCATTCTATTTCTGACCTCGCCCCAGTCCAGCTCCTTATACAGTGGGACCCTGTAGCTCCCCCAAATAACTAATGGAGATTAGACCCTCTTCTAATGAAAGACCCTGATTTTATCCCCTGGGTTAATAAGGAGGCTTCTCTTTTCTTAGCTGAGAACCCTATAAGGGACACTTCTGCTGGTACAACATGGGAAGCCTTCAAGGCCACAATGTGAGGTAACATTATGGGGTTTGCTACAGCCAAACATAGGGAGAGGGAACTGCAGTTGGTTACTCTTGAACAGAAATTAGCCACAGCTGAAGACATTTTTAAGTCTGTGCCCTCCCCATCCATCCATTCCCCTATAGGTAGGTCCATCCTGGGTATCAGGTTTGAGATTAATCAACTACTGAACAGGAAAGCTGAAGCCACCATTCTCCACCTCAGGCATACCTTTTGGGAGGGAGGTGACAAAGGGGGTAAACTACTTGCATATCAACTTCGTAAGCAACAGGCTAGTAGATATATCCCTGGACTGAAGAACAAACAAGGGGTACTGGGCACCTCTCCAAGGAACATTAACAATATTATGTCTTCTTTTTACAAAACACTTTACTTCTCCACTCATACTGATCCCAATAGAGATATACAAATATTCTTGGACACTTTAGGGTTGCCCAAACTACAGAGGCAGCAAGCACAACTCCTAGGCCACCCCATTTCAAGAGAAGAAGTGGCCGCGGCCATCCAAAATTTGAAAAAAGGGAAATCTCTGGGCAGTGATGGTTATGCCACAGATTTCTACCAGATTCTGGCCCCTACTATTTCACCTCTTCTAACTCAAGTATTTCAGGAGATAGAACTTAAGGGTGCTCTCCCTCCCTCCATGCGGGAGGCAACCATAGTTGTCATCCCAAAAAAGGGCAAAGACCCTACTAACCCTGGAAGTTACCACCCTATTTCGCTTATAAATTTGGACAGTAAACTCTATGCCAAAATTTTAGCCTCCAGACTTAGTCCCTTACTAACCGATCTTGTACACCCCTCACAAGTGGGATTTATACTCAGCTGCCATAGTTCAGACCATTTAAGAACCCTTCTGAACTTGATCCCTCTTGCTAAGTCCCTCTCTACACCTACAGCTGCCATTGCAGTCGACTTCAAAAAGGCATTTGATTCAGTGGAATGGGACTATCTTTATATGGCTCTTTCCCACTTTGGGCTAGGGGAAGCATTTCTTGCCAGGATACAAGCCATCTACGAGGACCCCTTAGCTAGAGTTAATACAAACTCTATGCTATCAGTCCCATTTCCTTTGGGTAGAGGCACAAGGCAGGGCTGTCCACTCTTTCCCCTCCTTTTTGTGCTGGCTGTTGAACTTCTGGCTGCGACTATCCGAAATCATCCAGATATAAAAGGCTTGACAATGGGGAATACAAGCTATACAACCTTTATGTATGCTGATGATCTCCTCCTCCTTCTGGAAGATGCCCATAGTGCCATCCCTTCCCTCCTTACTCTCTTAGAAGCCTTCTCAACTTATTCAGGTTTGCAATTGAACCAGAACAAGACTGAAGTTCTCCCTCTCAATGCCCACTGTACACAAGTGGTAGTAGCAGCTGATCTACTTTGGGCACTGAAAGGTATTACATATCTGGGTATTTTTCTGACCCCATCCTTGGAGATAATATGGCAAACTAATGTACAGCCCCATCTCTCCTCCATCAAGACAGATTTTGATAGACGGAGATTTCTTAAACTCACCCTAGCAGGGAAAATTGAGGTGGTGAAAATGATTTCAGCCTCTAAGCTTTTCTATCTACTGATGCACTTGCCTGTTCCCCTACCCAAACAATGGTTTCAGGTCTTTGATAAACTAATTGGGGATTTTCTATGGGAGAGTTCCAAACCCAGATTCAGTCAATCTAAGCTGAGGTCTCATTGGAAGAAGGGAGGATGGAATCTTCCCTGGCCAGAAGGATACCATCGGGCTTTCCTCCTGGCTCAAATGGTTAAATGGGTGCACCCCCCTCCTCCCTCTTGCCGCAATGGATACAACTAGAAATGGACATTATGGGTCTGTTTCATCCCTCTTCCCTTTTTGTACAAAAGAGTAGCCCTAAAAGGCACTTTCCCTGTAAGACAAATGCAGATTTTACTTCACCTACTGTACTTGCATCCAGATCCAATTGGTTTAGTTCTCACCTGAAGATGAACCTAGACCCCCTCCCGCTCTCCTGTGTGCCTATCTGGCAAAACCCCGCTATCTCTATAGGAGGAACTGAAGTCCTATGGAAGCACTGGGTGGAGCTGGGCATTTCTAAATTAGGAGATCTTCTGGCCCCTAACCTTAAAGCCCTGCATATATTCCATTCCCTATGACAACTATGGGGTATCCCGCACTCAGACTTCTGGAGATATCTCCAATTTAGAGAAGCAACCCGGCATCTTTTATCCCCCAGCTTAATACATGACAAACCTTCTCCCCTGACCACTTAGATACTTTGTTCAAAGGGTCTTGCAGGTCACATATATGCTATTCTCAGAGATGCTCTCCCATCTCAATCAGACGATGCAAGACAAAAATGGGAGATGATGCTGCAAACCCATATATCCTCTGAGGCCTGGGATAAAGCTTGGATAGACACACATACCTGGTTCACAGATGCCAAATCCAGACTAATTCAAAACAAAATTGCCCACTCCTGGTACAGAACCCCAGTCATTCTCCTTAAAGCCAAAGTACTAGAAAATGATAGTTGCTGGAGATGCCAGAAACCAGGTGGAGACCTAGTGCATGTATTATGGTCTTGTCCAAAAGTCCAGCCTTTATGGAAAGAAATACAAAAAATTGCCTCCAAGGTGTTACAACAACTGATTCCCCTAAGCCCTGTCTTCTTTCTTTTGGGTATATGCAGTGACATACCTAAGTTACCCCATCGAGGTATAGGTAGCTAGCTCTTCTGGCTTTGCAAACAAAAAGAGCCATTCTATACAAGTGGAGATCTCCCCTGATTCCTACAATATCAGAAATAATGGTGTCCTTGGCAACCTTGGCCAAACTAGATAAAATATCTTATCTCCAGAAGTCTCAACTTTCTACATTTGGAATCTGCTGGGCCCCTTATCTTAACTATCTTGGTACTGTCCAACCACAGACAGGGATAGGATGAATATCCCCATATTTTTTTGTTGGTTAAAAGGTGTTCTGAATGGGATTTCTACCAGGGGACCCAATACCATGAGGGGTGGCTTTGGTTTTTCTCTGTTGGACTGTGGCTTATAACTATGGTACCCTTCTAATTAATGGCCAAGTGGCTGTATATACGATGAAGTGTAGATACTTTAATCCATCTAAATTGAAATTTAAGCTTGGGATATACTTGTTTCTGTTCCAGGGCCAGATCGTATTTTTGCAGAACATATACACACTCTTACCCAACCTTTCTCTAGATGCCATGAAAAGGGATATGTTTGGCCGCTGATACACAGAGGTATTGTTTGATGTGTTTATATCTGGCAATGATGATTTACTGAGATGGCACCCTGCCTTGGTGAGCACACTTACTTGATACTTATTTGAATGTGGTGAGGACACAGTAGTGTACCCCTTCTTTACCTAATACTTCTTCTCCTGAACAACAGTCCTCCCGTCGGAGAACTCCGTCAGTAATATTAGATATAGATCCCTTTTACTGTATAGCTGGATGTTGGATACCCATTCCAGAATTTTTATATCACCATTAAATATACTAGTACATCTCTGACAAAAGAAACTGATATATGTTATTACCTCTCATCTTTTCTCTTCTACCTCTTAATCCTTTCTTTCCCCCTCCTTCCTTGTATTCCCCTTTTCATACCTCCTTTTTCCACTACTCCGCCTATGCTCCTAAATCCTATTCCCCTACCCCCTTTTTCTGTTCTTTTTCTGTTCTTTCTCTTTACTGGCACTTAGTACCTGTATAATGATTATAGATGGCTAACTGTATGTACAGACTATGTGGATGTATACTGTATCATGTCTACCTTTTTGAAAAATAAAACATTTTACAACAAAAAGCTGAACTTTATGTTTTTAGTATATAAATGTTTAAGAAAAACCTGTGGCTCTTTCAACTTGAATGAGGTCTATGTTTTCCTTGGGAGCTGTAGTTTTAGGCACGCCTTAATTACACTTTCCTTCTGAGGTCCCAGGTGGCTCTGATAATCATTTGTTCCAAGGGTTTTTTAAGTCACTTGGAAGGCATTAAGTACCTTCTGTTCCTCTCCACAGACTTGTTCTGTTGCTTGGTCCAGATCCCAAAGTAGTGTGTCTTGTTCCAACATGATAGATCCACCTCATGCCCCTCCCACATGAATAAAAAAAAGGTGGGGTGGATCTTCAGGAGCTTCTCAGGTGGAGTTGGGAATGGATCTTACTCCCCCAAAAAAACTGCCCTGTACTACTCAGGTTCCAGTTCTTGTTCTGCTCATTTAAGAAAGAAAATAGTACCTTGCAACCATTGACTAACATGAAAGCATATTTATTTGAGGGTAGAAAACATTTCTTGGAGGAGGGTGAGGCTGAGGATACTATTTACACCTTCAGTCAGTTCCACGGACAGAAAACATGGCATCACTCCTTTTGTGCAGGCAAAATGTCTACAGGCTCTGCCTACTGCAGCCATAAAAAAGAAAAGGAGTTGGGCACAGTTTGCTTAAACTTCACACTTAAGTGCTGAACTGTTTACTGTACACTTATATGTGTATGATTATGTGTGTGGGGGGGGCTGGCAATGCAGTCAGTCACTGGACTCTCCCAAATGTATTTTCCTGAAGCTACATTTTCTTCTCTCCTTTAGGATGGCAACTGAGAATTATCTAAAACAACCCGTTTTCTTTTCATAGAATCATTTTTGGCTAACAGATAGGGACCGTGTGTTACAAAACACAACACGTGACTCCTTATCTGTTACTTTGCTTTAACTCCATCTTGGGATTCCAATGATTCCATAAACCTCTTGAGCTGCACACTTGAGATTTATGATTAATTGAAATCCCCTGATGGAGTTTCAGCAGCGTAATAAATAGGGAGTCGTATGTTATTCTATTTATACTAGCCCAAGTGCAAATCTTAAAGAGCTACTGGCACCTCAAAGAAAACTTTAAAAAGCATAATAATTAGGTACAATTCTGTGTGCATTCCATTTATAGTTTATATATTTCTCCTCCCCATTTTTTATTACTAAGGAAATTTGCATAACTACATTATCTTTATTGCTTAGAGTTTCTTTAGAGTCCGTCCGTCTTCATAGCTTACTCCCTACTTCGAGTTATAATCCTCTGTCATGACATCACAATCTGTTGCCATGGGATTGACTCTGATATAACAAACAATGCTCTGTGACTTCAGGTAGGGATAAAGCAACAGGAATAGACAAACTCTTCAGGAGCAAAGATCCTGTTTTCATACAGATGACCTCAGTAATAAATAATGGGGATGAAAATCAAAGAACTAATGGGAAACATAAGCTGGACTTTGTCTAAATATTAGGGGTTTGTTAAAGTTCTCCTGAATGTGTCACCAGCTATTTAATCCCAGTGTAGTAGATCTCACATAAATCCCACAATGTTGTGAGTTTCACAGGACAAGCAGATAAAAAGAAACATGCCTGGTGTAACGTTGTATCTATCTACGATATTTCATGTTTTCAAGAAACCTGGTGTATGTCAGAAATTTCACTCAGTGGTTCACTGCTCATCATGTCCTGGCACAAATATATAAGAAATTTAGTTGAAGTTCTGAGGAGGGGTTGGCGATAATGGTTAAAGTACGTAAAATTACAACATTTGATAAAATACATACAATATTGGACTGTGGCAGGGATGATAAAATTCATAATGTGGAGGTGTGATATATCTTTAGAAGGTGTCAGAGATACACAGTTTTGAAATGCAGGAGGCACATAGTTGAAGAAGGTAGCAGGGATATGTAATTTTGCAATGTGTCAAGGATGCCTAAATTTGGCACGTAGTGATACATAATTTCAAAATGTGGTTGGGATGCCTGATTTTAGATTGTGGTGGCAACATGCATTTTCATAGTGTGGCATGGGCACGAAATCTCAAAATGTGGTGGTGATGCAGTTTCAGAATGTGGTAGTCACATACAATTTCAGAATGAGTCAGGGATGCATAATTCTGAAATGTGGGTTGGTCATGTAATTTGCGAATGTGGCAGTGACACTAATTTTCAGAATATGTGTGCGTGGTGGGGCGTGGCATGCAATTTTGGAATATGGTGAAGATGCACATTTTCAGAATGTGACGATGAGCAATTTTGGGACTGTGGCAGGAAGGTACAATTTTAGAATGTGGTGGAGCCACATAATTTTTTAACGTGGCAGTAACACACAATTTTGGAATGTGGCAGTGATGCACAGTTTTGTAATGTGGCAGTGATGATGTATAGTTTTCAGAATGTGGTGGTGAAGTACAATTTTGGAATTTGGCAGTGACATCCAATTTCAGAATGAGGCAATGACAATCAGTTTCAGAATGTTTCAGTGATGCCCAGTTTCAAAAGGTGGCAGTGACAAAGCACAGTTTCAGAATGTGGTGGTGATGTACAGTTTCAGAATGTGGCACTGACACACAATGTTGGAATGAGGTGATGATGACTAATTTCAGAATGTGGCAGTGATGATGCACCATTTCAGAATGCGGTGGTGATACGAATATACAAAGAATGCCAACAGATACAGGCCTGATGGTCTATCTAGTCTGCTTGAGTGTGCAACTAGCAGTCTGTTACACTACCGCTGCTCCTCCCTCTCCTACCCACATATTCAATTTCATGCCCGTATTAACTGTTCCCCCTCCCTTCAATGCCTTATTGGTGACCTTCCCTCCGACTTTGTCCCATCTCCTGTTAAAACTGCCTATCTTCTTCAAGGATACCACATCCTCAGACAATGCATTCTACCCTGTCACCACTCTCTCCATGAAATAGTGCCTTCTTATTTTCCTTCTGAATCCACCAGCCTCAAAGTTTAGGTTGTGCCCCCTAGTGTCCCTCCCTCTCTCTCCTTCATCTTAAAAGTCCTTCTGTACCATCTTTATTTATGCCTTTCATATATTTGAAGGTTTATATTGTGTCCCTTCTATCCCTCCATTCCTTCAGGGAGTACATGTTGAGCTCCCTCAGTCTCTCCTTGTAGGGTTTGTCCTCCATATCAAGGATAATCTTGGTTGTTCTGCATTGGACCCCCTCCAGCAATTTAACGTTTTTCTTTAAGTAGGGGCACCATAATTGCACACAGTACTCCAGGTGTGGCTTCACCTATGACCTTTACAGTGGTAGGATGACCTCCCCTCTCCTGGATGTGATTCCTCTAACAATACACCCCAGCATCTTATTAGCTTTAGCTGCCACTTTACAATGTTATTATCACTTCAAGATCTTTTTCCTCTTCTGTAGGAGTTAACTGTACCCTTCCCCAGTTGGTCATGATCCCTTGATGCACAATTTTGGAATATGGCAGTGACACACAGTTTCAGAATGAAGTGATGATGTACAATTTTTGAATGTGGCAGTGACACCCAATTTCAGAATGTAGCGATGATGATGATGATTAGTTTTGGAATGTGGCAGTGATGTGCAATTTTGGAATGTGGTGATGACACACAGTTTTGGAATACAGCAGTGGTGCACCATTTTGGAATGTAGAGGTGATGCACAGATTTGGAATGTGGCAGTGATGCAGAATTCTGGAACGTGGCAGTGATACACAATTTCAGAATATGGCAGTGATGCACAATTTTTGAATGTGTCAGTAATGCACAATTTTGAAAAGTGGCGGTGATGCACAATTTAGAAATTTGGCAGTGATGCACAATTTAAGAATGTGGTTGTAACACTATTTCAGAATGTGGCATTGAAACACAGCTTGGGAATGTGGTGAGGATGTGCAATTTGGGAATGTGGCTGGGATGCATAACTTTAGAATGTGGCTGGGACGCACAGTGTCAGAATGTGGTGAGAATGTGATGTACAATTTTGAAATGTGGTTGGTGTGCACAATTCTGGAATGTGGCAGGGACAAGCAATTTCAGAAAAAAATGGTGTGTCCTGTTACATTCCCCACTATAGTCTGAAATTGACAGTCCCTGCCAAATTCCTCAATGTGTGTTCCTGTTTATTCCATGACTGAGTGTCCCACCACATTTTGAGATGATGCATCCCTGCCACATTCCAAGACTGTATGTCCCCCCACCAACATTTTAAAATTGTGTAACATCTTGACATTCTATACCTTAGTTCAGAGTTGCATTCCAAAACCACCTCCTAACGTGTTCTAAAGCGCAGTACCATGTACCTGAACATTCTAGAAATGCAAGCACTGCAGCCAATCCTATGTCAGGTTTTCATTTTAATTTTAAATGATTACTTCAACTGTAGTTTCTTCAACTTTGGAGAAATACACCCTGCAAGGTTGCTGGTAGGGAAGACTAGGCTGTGAGTTCTGGTTATGACATCATCCGTGGCTTTTCACTGAAATTGGATTTTTTAAACAGGCAGTGAAATTAGGATTTTAAAATAGCTAATGACTTTAAAATGAAGTAACATAGAAACTTAATTTTTGGTATGAGATTTACTGAGGGTATATTGATTCTAATTCTGCAATGTAGCACTTTTGGCCAGACTCCCTCTTTAACATGGGCTTGCTTTATTGATAAAAAAGAACCCCTAGATGTTCATCCATGGTTTGTAATTGTTAATAATATAGAGGATCCTTGTTAAACAACTAACCCCCAGCCATTGTCTTTTATAGTGTATGGGGTCACCCAGCATCCAGATAAATTAATTCCTTGTTCCTGTCTGTCAAATCACAATAAAAAAAAATCACTGGTAACCCTTACCGCGAGCAAGAAATGAGGTCTCCAGAAGGATCATGAAAGGAACTTTTAATTTCTCCAATAAACTCTGCCACAGTATTAGGATGATAGGCGAAGTGCATAACTGTAATACACATTTTTTTTAAAATACCCCAGAAACCAAAGTCCCTTAACCTTGTAGTTCAAATGCTGAAGGTTTAAATGCAAAGGACATGGTTGGCCAACCACGATCATGTGATAACTGCCTTCTATGTCATTGCAGTGCGCTGCGGCCTTGTGGGAGACATAGACAGGGATCGCTCACTGGGGAGACTCACAGTGCTTGCCATTTTTAATGCCAGTATGATTTTGTTTAACTGCCGTGTTGTTGAAAAGGAGCACATGCTGCTGTGAATGGTGTTCTGGAGAAAGAATCTGAAAATCAGCTGCCGTTCTTTCTTGTAATCACACTGCTCTGATGCACTTAAGCAGGGTTATCAACAGAATGTCAGAGAAATGTGATTACAAGAAAATAATCTTGCTGCTTTACAGCGGGTAATAAGGCCACCCCATACATTATAAAAAGATAAAATGGGACCGCATTCTAAATGCAAGGACAGTAGAAACAATTAGAATTTTGAAATAATAACCTATACTACATTCTTTGATGCTCCAGATAAATTAGATACAATGTTGTCAGATTTATTTCTTAAAGTCATTCTGTGTCTATATAAGCCAGTCACAGTGAAGGCATTTTGCCATGGAGAGTTTAATTCTATATGTAAACAAGCTAAAATCACAAATTGTTATCACTGATTTATAAAGTTCAAAGGTCACTGACTAATGGAAAGAAAGCAGATTTAAAATAGGGCTCATAAAGAAAATAAAAAAATATTGTTTCAGCAGAAGCAAAATTATCAGACGAAAATATGGGATAGATATATTTAATATAATAGACTCAGGTAACATAAAATCATTTTGGACACTGGTCACAAAAGGCACTCAATATTAGAACCATAATGTCCCGATGTACATTAATCTAGAGGACTGGCTTAATCACTTCAAAGATATCTTTTATGACCCTAATGTAAACTTGGACCACGTATGAGCCACATCCTCTGCTCCATTGGAAGAGCCGGGGCCCGATATTTAAAAGTGTGTGCAGGCACTAATGGGTGTTTACTCGCATAAACCAGGATTTATGCTGGATCATCATATTCAAAAGGGGCATTTTTGTGGGCAAACAGTGTTAGCGCCTGTGCAAAACATAATGTATGTGGGTGGGCAAAGGCAGGTGTGGCCATGAATATCCACACTAACCCATATTCAGTCACTGCACTGTGCAGAAGGGGTTAATGCAGTCCTTTTGCATGGCACAAAATACTGCTGAATGAAACCCCCTCTTACTTTGTGCAACTCTAGCTGTTGCTAGAGGTACTGCAGCAAACGACCCATTTTTCCAGTGGGTGAGTGCACCGGCCCCACTGTGGTCCATAGTAACCCACCACAATCAGCCAAGCTGGGCATACATGAGCATAACACTGGTGGCTAACATCTTCCCTCCATCTGATCACCGTCCCTGTGGCCACTGAAGGTCTCCCTGGTGCCTAGGGGTCCCACTACCCTCTGATGCACAGCACAACCAGCATATCCCCTATCCCTGGTGCCTAGTGGTCCCCCCACCTTCCCATGCATAGCCTGACCAGTATATTCCCCCGATCTCAGGTGCCTAGTGCCTTCCCCATCAATCACTGGACAGCTACACAAAGATAGCCCCCAAAGTGCTCAGTGTCCTAACCTCCTGACCCATTCCACTATGTCCCTGGTGTCCAGGGGTCCCTGCTATCATTGATTCCCAGGTCTGTACCAGAAACACCATGCATTTCTGAACTGATGCTCTGTGTAAATTGTAAGGGGCAGGGGCTGAACAAACATGAGCCCCTGGTGTGTCCTGGTACCCCCTCACTGTTACCGCCCATGTTACTGCAGCAATCTCAGGTGTCTATTGGACCCCCCACCACAACACTGAACACCCAATCCTTCCACCCCTTAGCAGTATATTTGGTGTTGCAGCAGTGCAGGCAGTGACTGATGCAGCACTCCTCACACCTCCTCGGCCTGCCGCCATATGTCCATGCAGGGAGCATGCACCTTTTTTATAGGATTGGGTGATGCACCCTGTCCTATAAATAAGGTTATAATCTTGTACTTTTTATTATGGATTTGTGTCTGTGTTCTGTTATTTACTTACGTATGTCATAATGATTGTTTAGTTGACCAACTAATAAACAAACTTGAACTTGGTGGTAGTCCAAAGTTCAAAAAAGCTGGGCTCATAGTCCAAATCTTTGGAAATGATTAAATGATTAAAACATTTATTTAAATGTTAAAATACAGCAAAACAGACATCAGCTACCACCAATGACCGTTTCACTTAAAAGTGCTTTTCTGAAAAGGTTAGCAAAGAAGCTGATATTTACCTCACAGCTTCCCAAAGGTAGCAAGGGAGCTGCTACTTTACCTCACAGCTTCCCAAAGGTAGCAAGTGAGCTGCTACTTTTCCTCACAGCTTCCAAAGAGTAGCTAGGAAGCTGCTACTTCACCTCACAGCTTCCAAAGAGTAGCTAGGAAGCTGCTACTTTACCTCACAGCTTTCAAAGAGCAGCAAGGAAGCAGCTACTTTACCTCACAGCATCCCCAAAGTAGCTGGGGAACTACTACAGTACTCTACTGGGGCAGCAGAGAGCAGGCAGCTGTCACAGTGGGAAGCAAAGAAGTGGGGGTTCTCAAAAGTGAAGGCCAAAAGATGGAGGAAGATGCCCCCAGCTAAGGAGGAAGCAGCTACTGGTGACGGACTCTTCTGTTAGGAGGTAGACTTGGGAACCGGGGGAGGAAGGGATAGGGAGGTAAAGTGTCTGCGACGTGCTTTTGCTTGGAGGGATGCAGAGCATATCCAGAGGATTGCTAGGGCAGCAGGAGATGGAAGGGAGCTAGACGTCATTGTCCACCTAAGGACAAATAACCTGGCAAGGGACAGGGTAGGGGTAGTGCAGGGTAACTTCAAGGAGTTGGCAGGGGTTTTAAACAGGTAGCATGCATGGTGGCTTTTTATGAGGTGCTACCTGTGTGCAGCCAGGGAGATGCAAAAGTATTCTGCACCAGGGCATTTAATGACTGGTTGAAGGCATGGTTTCTGGAGGAAGGCTTTGGGGACTGGGAGCCCTGGGACAATATGGTCCTCTATAAGGGAGATGGCCTGCATTCTTCTGAGAAAGGGACTACAGTTATTGATGGGAAGATTAAATGCTACTTAGAGAAGCATAGAAACATAAACTTTGACAGCAGATAAGGACCGCTTGGCCGATCTAGTCTGCCCATTTCCCTACCTACAGGATAGGCTGCAGATCCTAGTTAACCAACAGCCTATTTCTTCCTACCCCTCACAAGAATTGCCTTATGTCTGTCCCATGCATTCTTGAATTCTTCCACAGTTTTAGACCCCACAACCTCCCCAAGAAGGCTGTTCCATGCATCCACTACCCTTTCTGTGAAATAATACTTCCTCATATTGCCCCTGAACTGCCCCGCCATCTTTAAATTGTGTCCCCTTGTTCTTGCACATCTCTTTTTCTGAAAGATGCTACCCTCTTGGACTTTGTTGATTCCACTGAAGTACTTAAAAGTTTCTATCATGTCCCCCCTCTCCCTTCTTTCCTCAAGGGTATACATATTAAGCTCCTTTAGTCTCTCTCCTCATATGGCTTCTCTTGCAGACCCTGCACCATTTTAGTTGCCCTCCTCTGGACTGCCTCTATCCTGTCTATGTCCTTGCGGAGATGGGGTCTCCAGAACTGGACGCAGTACTCCAGATGAGATCTCACCAACTGTCTGTACAGAGGGATAACAACTTCCTGTTTTCTGCTGCTGATGCCTCTCCCTATGCATCCCAGTATACCCCCAGCCCTCCCTACTGCCTTCTCACATTGCTTGCTAACCTTAAGGTCATCTGATATGATTAGCCCCAGGTCCTTTTCCTTTTTTGTTGTTCTTACTACCTCCCCCCATTTGTGTATTCTTCCCCTGGGTTCTTGTTTCCCAGGTGCATTATTTTGCACTTCTTTGCATTGAATCCTAGCTGCCATACTTCTGACCATTCCTCCAACCTTGCCAAGTCCCTTCTCATCCTTTCCACGCCTCCTTGTGTATCAACCCTGTTCCAGATCTTTGTGTCATCTGCAAAGAGGCATACTATTCCTTCCAGTCCCTCTGCAATGTTAGTTATGAAGACATTAAAAAGGACTGGACCCAAAACTGAACCCTGCGGTACACCACTAGTAACCCCTCTTTCTTCAGAGTGGACTCCATTTACAATTACCTTCTGTGTTCTGTTGTCCAGCCAACGTTTTGCCCAGGCTACCACCCTGGGACCCACTCCCAGGCTGGTTAATTTGACTATTAATCTTTTGTGTGGGACTATGTCAAATGCCTTGCTAAAGTCTAGGTAGGCCATGTCCACAGCCCCTCCCTGGTCTACTACTTTGGTCACCCAGTCAAAGAAATCTATTAGATTCATCTGACATGACCTTCCTCCTGTGAACCCATGCTACCTTGGGTCCTGTACCCCACTGGCCTCTAGGTACTCAACTTTTCTTTCCTTCAGAAGTGACTCCATCACTTTCCCTACCACAGAGGTCAAACTGACAGGTCTGTAGTTTCCTGCCTCTATCTTGGTCCCACTTTTGTGAAGGGGAATCACATCCGCCTTCCTCCAGTCTTCAGGTACCACACCATCCTCCCATGATTTATTAAAAAAGAGTAGTCAGTGGTTTCACTAGTTGCCCTTAATTCTTTTAGAATTCTGGGGTGAATTCCATCAGGCCCCACTGCTTTGTCCACCTTCAGTTTTAGGAGTTCTTGCAGAACCCTTTCTTCTGTGAAAGGGCTGGGATCGACTCTCTATCAAGAGTGCTTCTGTTAATTGGATTAGGCACTTCCCTCCTTTGTGAATACTGAGCAGAAATATTTGTTCAGTATCCCTGCTTTTCACTGTCCCCCTCTGCCCACCCACTGTTCATTCTATTCAGCCTCACTATCCTCCCTTTGTCTTTCTACGCTCGCTGATGTACCTATAAAAGGTTTTATCCTTCTTAACTGAGTTGGCTATCTTTTCCTCAGTTTGGGCCTTTGCTATTCTGACTTCCCTCCTGCTTCCTTCTGCCTTAACTGGTACAGCTCTCTGTCCTGCTCCTTTGTGTTTCCTTATACTTCCTGAATGCTATCTTTTCTTCCTGACTTTCACAGCCACCTTTTTGAGAACCATAGTGGCTTTTTCTTTCATTTTGATTTGTTTATTTGCTTCACACAAAGGCTTGTTGCCTCTGTGATGGCAGTTTTGATGATTCCCATTGTTGCTCCACACCTCCATCTAGCCTGTTTGCTAGTGCTTTTCTGAGGCACTCTCCCATCTCGCCAAAGTCAGCCCTCCTGAAGTCCAGTACCCTCACTTTGTATGGCTTGACTCTGTAGCTGAATTTAACATGAACCACACTGTTTGATGGTCACTTGTTCCCAGATGGCAACCCACTTCTAGATCTGAGATCCTCTCACTGCCCCCATTTGAGAGTACGAGGTCTAAAATTACTCCCTCATGAGTGGGTTCCAAAACTAGCTGTCTGAGGCCTGCCTCCTGTAGGGCATCAAGAATGGTCCTGCTAATGGATGTGGCTGCAGCAAATGTGCTCCAGTTAACATCTGGCATATTCAGGTCTCCCATCAACAGTATCTCCCCTTTCTCTACCGTTCTAAGAATGCCTTCTATCATATCCTTGTCCGTTCCCTCCCCCTGACATGGGGGTCTGTACACAACCCCTGTGCGGATTGTGGTGCCCTTTCCAGTCTCCAAGGTGATCCACAGTGCCTCCTCTCCTCCCTGTTTACTCTTTTGTTCAGTTGCTTTTATCCCTTCCTTTACATAGAGAGCTACTCCTCCCCCTCTTCTCCCCTGCCTATCTTTCCTGTAGGTTATGTACCCAGTATGTTAACATCCCAGTCATGGTTCTCTGTGTACCATGTTTCTGTGACTGCTACGATATCCAGGCATCCCTCTTCCATCAAGGCCACCAGCTCAGGGAGCTTGTTGCCCAGACTACAGGCATTGGTACTCATTACCCTCCATTTCCTGATGGCCTTACACCTTTTTGCCCCATCTCTGTCCTTCTTGCATTTGTCACTTTCTCCATTTACCCTTGCCCTTCTCCCTATCGACACCTCTATGTTGGTGTTTACCGCATTTACTACCGTGATTTTTTGGGGGGGGCTAGGATTTCCATGCTCCTTTCCAGTGCCTCCCATCTTGGCTAGTTTAAATGCTTGCCAATGAAGCATTTAAACCTATCACCTAGGATCCTGGTTCCCCTCCTGGACAGACGCAGCCCATCATGCCAGTATAGGCCTGCATCATTCCAGGTGAACCTCCAGTCCCCAATGAAGCCAAATCCCTGAGTTCCACATCAGTTTTTCAACCACTGATTGAATCCCATGGTGCGGAACACCCTAGCCTCTCTTACGCCATAGATGGGCAGCACCTCCGAGAAGGTTACCGTGTGTGCTGCTTGTCTAAGGCCCCTCCCCAATTCCACACACTCTTCCTGCACTTCTCTAATCCCTTTCTTAGCCAGATCATTTGTCCCTAGGTGGACAATGACATCCAGCTCCCTCCTGTGTGCAGTTGCTCTGGCAATCCTGAGGATTCGCTCCCTGTCCCTCCAAGCCATGGCACCAGGCAGGCAGCTTACCTCCCTCTCCCCTTCCTCCCCCAGTTCTACCTTCATAACAATGGAGTCCCCCACCAGGAATTGCTTCTTTCCCCTGCGTGGTCCCCTGCCACCCTCCTGTGGGTCTCCTTTGTGGAGGTTCCCAGCATCCTCCTTGGTCTCCACTGCAGGTGCCTCCGTAGAAGAACCACATTTTGCCAGAATGGCATAGGAATTGTGGAGAGGTACAAGTGGACGGATGCACCTCTGTTCCACCACCCTCACCCTCCCTGAGCCCACTGTGGTCCAACCTCTTCTATTTCTTGGCAACCTCTGAGGCAATGGCAGTGGCACAGGTGGTCCCTGGATGGAAGAGGAGGTCCCACAAATCCTGACCAACTCAGCCTGGAGATGAGCAACCTCCTCCCTCAGCCCAGAACTAGCTTTGAGTGGGAGGGTGGAGGGGAAGGAAGGAGGGCAATATAGTCCCAGTAGAGAAGTCCAGTCACACAGCAGTCCTTTCTCCTGGTGTTTTCTGCCAAGCTATAACAGAATCTTTCTAAGGCAGTCTTTAAATGTAGCTTCCTTCTAGCTAAGCCACCCCCCTACTTACTAGATCTTTCTACAAGTAATTTAAACCTCACAGCTATCAAGTTCTTTCAATCACCTGAGATTTACACCTAGATAACTGTTCAGGTAACCATTCAGTTCAGTTAACTCAGACAAACACACTCTTTTTTTTGTTTTGTTTGTTAGTTTTTTTTTACCCTAACTTAAAGGTCCAAGTACAAGAGTTCTACTGCTTTAGTCCCAGTAGAGAAGTCCAATCACACAGCAGTCCTTTCTCCTGGTGTCTTCTGCCAAGCTATAACAGAATCTTTCTAAGGCAGTTTTTAAATGTAGCTTCTTTCTTGCTAAGCCACTCCCCCTACTTACTAGATCTTTCTACAGGTAATTTAAACCTCACAGCTATCAAGTTCTTTCAATCACCTGAGATTTACACCTAGATAACTGTTCAGATAACCATTCAGTTCAGTTAACTCAAACACACACTTTTTTTTGGTTTGTTTGTTAGTTTTTTTACCCTAAGCTAAAGGTCCAAGTACAAGAGTTCTACTTCTTTAGTCCCAGTAGAGAAGTCCAGTCACACAGCAGTCCTTTCTCCTGGTGTCTTCTGCCAAGCATTTAAACTAGCTGGGGGGAGGGAGTGAAACAAAGGATGGCAACAATTGCCCCCTCAAGATGATGTTGTAACAGGGAGGGAGAACCCTTGAGGAAAAAACTCCCCTAGGGCAGGGGCACAAAAAGGCAGGGGTGGGGCAAGGCAGATGAAAAGGGGAGCAAAATTCAGGTAAGTGAGTGATTAAAAGGCTTGAAAGAGACAAGCAATGGGGGAATTGAAAAAGGTTTGAGGAAAGTCAGGGGGAGATTCAGAGAAAAGCACAGTTGGGAATGGGAGGAAGAAGCAGGGCAGCAGACGGGGGGGAAGGAAGGTGTGAAGAGCCATTTGCAGCAAACCAAGGGTCTTGGAAACAAAATTCCAGACCTGGAAGTCATGATGGCAGAGGCTGTCAAATTCTAGTGGTGCCACGGCTAGCACAGCAGCATAGAGTGTGAGCTCTCTCCTTTCCCAGGCATGTAAAAAAATCCTCAAAACCTACAAATCGAGATTTAAAAATATTCAAAATGCCTCCAAAAGATAAAGGAGAGTCCAAAGGTACCAGATCTCAGATTGAAAAGGGCCAAAATGCTGGCCTGGTGGTGCTGAGGGCTGAGGTGCTGGTTGATTTACCTCGCATCATGCCGGCTACCCATGTTCGGGAGTTAGCATTAGCTGCTGGGGGTCGGCAGGGGAGGAGAATGATTGAGCATCCGATGGACTGCTCTCCTTCTTCAGGGACAGGGATCAGCAGCTCTCAGTGCTCTACTGTCTCCTGGCAGTGGCTGGGAGGCAGTGTGCCAAGAGCTCAGGAAGGGGGAGGAGATGGGCAGACTCCTGGAGGAGTGCGTGCAGACATGTGTGTACTCTCTCTGCTGGCGTCACTGTATACCTCACCTCCTGGGGAAATAAAATGGAAATAGGTGCCGGCCAGGCTGATTGAAGGCAACATCCCCGGGAAGGAGTCTCTCTGGTTGGATCTGCGTTTGGTGGGTCTAGTGGCTCCCTACCACCCTGCCACAAAGGGTAAGTCATGGGGACTTAAGGGAGGGGGTTGATCCTCAGAGGATGGCCCGGGGGGACAGTGGATAGGGAGTAGGTGTGCCGGCCAGCACCACGGGAGAAATACCATATCAAAAATAAAAAAGAAAAGGGCCAAACAACGTTGGATGGCTCTCAATATCGTATCTTGGATATGGAGCATAACCACAGCATATCACCGCTGAGACAGAGCTCCCAGCCTTTGGAAGCTGACAGAGCTGAAGATAAATTAAATCAATTTCAGTTTGATAAGCTTCTAAGTGAAATAAGAGCTTCAAGACAGGGAAAATAAAATAGAGTTCCAGAAACTTCACAATAAACTTGCTGGCCTGGACACTAGAGTAACTGAGGTGGAGTCACGAGTAGAAGGCCTAGAAATGGGATTGGATAAAATAGGAACTGCAGTGATCACATTAATATGCTATACAGAGGCATTGCAGGAAAAATGCATATACCTAGAGGCAAGGTCTTGAGGGGATTGATTACAGGAGTTTTGAGATATATCAAATAATTACAGAGTAGCAACAACCATACAACATCAAATAGCAATACAACATCATAGTGCACAGAACAGTGCAGTGATCAGTCATCACAGTAAAGAGTAGTGACACAATGGCCTATACAGAGTGGTAGCTAGGCAACAGTAGGCAGATGGAGTACTTCAGTGGTGCAGCCTCAACAAGAGGCATTGTCAGCAAAGATTAGTTAAGAGCCCCTAGTGGGGGAGGACAACTGGTAGTCTAGGACCCTGCATGTTGGGAACAATTGCAACAGCTGGTGGAGAGAATGAGGTTCTTGAGAGCTGACTTAAAAGGACCTATGTTAGGGAGGGAGGGAGGTGAGAGAAGTGGGGAGGGAGTTGAACCAGTGTGGTGACTTGTAACAAAAGGATCTCTGGGTGAGTGAGGTCCTCACCCTGGGTACTCTAAGAGCCGCCTTGGTGAAATTATGAGTGGCGGCTGAGGGGGTAGCTGAGTGGAGGGAGGAGGACACCCCTGGAAGGGAGAGACCTAGCAGTATTTTTTTTGCCAGAAGGCAGCTCTGATATTGTGGTCTCTCTTCAAGATTGAGTATGTTGGCCAGGGAGTATAGAGTGCATGTATGAGCCTGCCTGTCTGCACAATGTAGGAGCCTGCAGGCCTTGTTTAAGGACATTTGAATTTTGCTAAGGGTGGTGGCATCAGCAGCGGCATAGACAGGAAGGCCTTAGTCTACAAGGGATAAGACTGAGAAGGTGACAGCCAGTCTCAGGGCTTCTTGAGGTAGGCATTTCTTATGGTGGTAGAAAAGGCCTATGCGCATGTTGGCAGCTGAGGTGAGCATGTTGATATGCTAGTGAAAGGTGAGGGCAGAGTCTAAGGTAATGCCCAGGTATTTATAGTTGTTAAGCTGCTCCAGGTTACAGTGCACTGGATAGTTTCTGGAGGGGCGAGTTTTTGGCTTTACTTTGATGGTAAGCAAACAACATGGCTCTGTTTTCTTTGTTATTAATAATCAGCCTGCAGTTGATAAACCAGTTCTCAATATGGTTGAAAGAGCGCTGGAGGGAGGTCTGAAGAGAGATGGGGTCAGGGTGGGAGGAAAAAGAGGACAGCATCATCCACATATAGAAGAACCTTGCTGGAGCAGGAGTTGGGTAGGGCATTCAGGTAGAGACTGAAGAGAAGGGGGCCCAAAATGGAGCCCTGCGGTACCCCTGAGTGGACAAGATGGGTGCTGGAGAGGATGTTGTGTATTTTAACACATTGGGACCTTGAGGAGAGGTAACTAGAGAACCAATCAAGTGGGCCTTGGGAAAAGCCAGGTTGAAGAAGTGAGTCAAGAAGGAGAAGGTGACAGACCATATCAAAGGCCTTGGAGAGGTCAATAAAGACAGATCCTGCAAGACTGTTTTTGTCAAGGGTTTCATGAAGGAAATTAGAGAACTCCACAAGAGCTGTGGTCATACTATGACCCGGTTGGAAGCCATGCTGCTTGCTGCATAGTAGATCATGGGAGGTGAGGTATTTGGACAATTGGTCTACCACTATTTTTTCCAGGGCTTTTGAGAGAGGGAGAAGAATAGAGATTGGCCGATAGTTACCAGGGGAGGAGATGTCACCACCTTTAAGGATGGGAGTGATAACTGCTTTTTTCCAGGCTACAGGGATCTGGCCAAGGCAAAGGGAGTGATTGAATAGATCAGTCATGAGGTAAGCACCACATCAAGGACCTGACGTAGAAGCCTTGTATCCAGGAGGTCACAAGGCATTTTGTGGCGAGATGGTCTGCAGGTAGAAAGGTGCATGAGGGAGGGGCTGAGGTTGGGGGGGGGTTGGGTCGAAGAAGTTACTAGGAAGGATTCTGTTGAGGCCTGAGAAAGTGGAGTTAAGGCAACATTAGCGGGGTCAGTGATAGTGGTCCCATCAATGTTGAGTTGGGATGGGGGAAGGGAGTGAGATCTCCCATTTAATTCCTTTATGTTGTCCCAGAAGTTCCGGGCAGACCCCTAGGAGGAGGCTAGAGAGGATATGTACTACTCCGCCTTGGCCCATGTACATCCATTGTGCTCAGCATTGTAGACTTGCCTATCTACAGGCTTATCAGAGGCAATTGCTCTATGCCGGAGATTATCTCTCAGTTGTAGCTGTTGAAGGAGCAATGGTGTGACCCATGGTGCATTACATTGCTTGGTGTGGGTTATTTACTCTGAGATGTACTTGCCTTTACAACCACTTTAGATGTGCGCATAAAGAGAGCACATTGCACACTACAACATAAAGTGACGGACCCCTCGGCATGTCCCAGGCAGATTCTAATTAAATTTGCTAGCAATCAAATGAAAGTGGAGGTGCTCTGGTTAGCTTGGCGTAAAGGAGAAATCACCTATAGTGATGCCCGGCTATACCTTGACCAGGACTATTCCCCTGAGATCCAACACCAGAGATTACAAAATACAGACCAATAATGAGAGCGTTGAAGGTGAAACAAATTAGATTTCAGACCCCTTACCCTGCAAAAATTCAGATCTTCTGGGAAGATGAAACGCAGCACTATACCACACCAGCACAGGCAGAGGAGGCCTTGAGGGCCAGGGGAGTGGCCTTGGATAAGAGGATGGCATCATCGGCTAGGCCCAACACCGAGAACTTTTCCCAGGACTGGCAGTGGGGCTGCAGGGGGCCTTCCAGCTTTACATGCAGAGACACAATGCAGCGTACCCTTGAGGATATAAAAACTCTACTGCAGGACCGAAGAGGAACTGAAGCGCAGATAGCATCACAGACTTCTTTTACTTGAAGAGGACTGATCTAAAATTTTTGCTGAACTAACTTTACTGTCCCAATGTTTATTACTAGTAGGTACCAAGGGATATAATGAGTGGTTTCCATGGTAGCCATGATAGAGAAGCACCAGTGGAGGGGGGGGGGCAATTTTATTTTTATTTTAAATTCAATGCAGGAGCCCTGCTGAGTTGTTGAGTGCCTGAATGGGTGAAATGAACACTGAATACCTGAACAGTAGATTGGAAATATAAAACTGATTAAACAGATGGAATCAGGACTCACTTAATTTTGAGACAACATGAGAGACTTTCCTCATTCCCTCCCCAGTGTGTAAAGCAACTAAAAAGCAATAATATTATACATATATATGGCTCAGTCTCCTTTAGTAAATGATAGGAGAGGTTTAGGTTAAGATTGCCCCATTCTGTTTCATTTATGGAGACCTTAATTTGTAAAGAATACAGAAAAGATGCAAATCTATATTGTAAGCTCTATGAGGTAACGCTTAAGGGAGGCTTGACATGGTAAACCAGGCAATACAAATCAGGAGGACACATTGCCAGCATAAAAGGCATTATTTAAGGAGGATGGGGGGGGGGACAAAAACTTTGAATGGCCCCCGCAGAACATCACGTGCTGCAATGGGGGATCTGGGTGAATCAATCCATAACTGAAGAGATCACTGGGGGGAGGGGGGAGAGTTACACAGAAGGGAAATGAGCAGTCTGTGTTGGCTGTGGCTAGTTTTTGTTTTTCTTCTGGGCTACAATAGAAGAAGGAGACACAATAGAACACTCTCCCCAATGGAAATAGCCTTTGTAGTGGCCCTGATAGTTTTGGGGGGGATGACAACACTACAACTCTGGCTGGGTGGTTAGCGGAGTTACACCCATGTAAAGAAAGAAAACATACATTTATGTTCCCCAACCATGGAAGGAGTTTGTTGTATATGGTTATGAAGTTATGTTTATGTCAGTTGTTTTTAGTACTGTGGGGTAAGGTAGTAAATGGCTCATTGGTCCCGATCTGTGGGAGAAGGAGAGATGGTAACCCACCCGAAAGGGGTAATGGAAACACAGACCTACATAAGAGTGAGTTTTGGATTACATAAAAATGGAATCTAAAATTGTAACTTGTAATGTAAAGGGTTTGACTGGCCCAATTAAAAAGAAACAAATTATGACATCCATCAAACAAACACAAGCAGATTTTGTGCTATTGCAGGAAATCCATTTATCAGACATTGAACACCAGAAGTTGGCAAATTTTGGGTATGGGGAGGTCTGTTTTTCTTCTTATGGATCAGAAAGGAGATGAGGAGTAGCAGTTTTAATCCCGAGATTGGTACCATTTGTGGTGACTGAACAGATTAAAGATGGAGACACATGGTATGTTATTTTAAAGGGGAAATTAAATGGGCATACACTCACTCTTATGTCTTTATATGCCCCACTGGATTCTCTGTATACATTTTATCGTAAAGTCTTGCTGTTATTAATGGAGAAGGCGGAGGGAATATTAATCTGTGCTGGGGATTGGAATCTGATTATGGACCCGAGGAGGGATACCACATCTCGGATCCCATGAACATCATTTAAAGTGAGAAAACAAGTAAAGAATTTTCTGGAAAGGTGGGGTTGGAGGATGCTTGGAGATTTCTGGAAGTACCTACTGATGGGCATATATACTATTCTTCTGCATACCGCATGCATTTGAGATTAGTTTATTTTTTCCTATCTAAAGAAGCTGTGGCACAGGCTACCCAATGTAGAATAGGTCCTATAGGATTATCGGATCATTCCCCATGTACCCTTCAGATTGACCTCAGAATGCCTAAAAGGTCAACCTTCTGGAGGTTGAATCTGTTCTTGCTGAGTGATGGGGAGGTATTGAAACAAATTCCAGCTTTTATTTCTTAGGCAGTTCAAGAAAATTCTACCCCAGGGCTTAGTAAAGGGATGTTATAGGATACAATGAAAGCGATGTTGCATGGTAAACTCATTGCAATAGCATCAGCCAGGAAGAGGCAGAGGCAGGAAAAACAGACACAATTAGAAAACAGAATACAGGAACTTGAACAATTACAACAAGTTAACCTAGATAGAGCTATGGAAAGGGAATTAATAAAAATAAGGAAGGAATTAAATGCACTATTGGACCTTAAAATAGAATGTAATCTGCAGTTTTTAAAGCAGAAATATTATGAGCGAGGGCTTTGGGCGATCAAACTCTTGGCACTGCACCTGAAGGCAAGATGGGCAAGGGCACATATTACACTTGTTATACATCCCCAAACAGGGCTTCGGGTCAACACGCTAGAAGGAATATCAAAGGCATTTACTGCCTTTTACAAAACATTGTATGCCCAACAGCCAAGACCACCTTTGGAGCGAGTCAATGCCTTTTTAGCACAGTTGAACCTACCCTGCCTATCACAAGGCCAAAATGAGGCCCTCATCCAGCCGGTTTCTGAAGCAGAGATTCATTCTGCAATTGGGGCAAGTAAAAAAGGGAAATGCCCCGATATGGATGGTTTCCCTGCCAAATTTTACAAGAAATTTGAAGATATAGTGATACTGCTTCTGCAACCGGCCTTCCAGGAGACCTTTAATACATAGATACATAGATGTTGTCAGCAGATGAGGGCCTTGTTGCTCAGCCAGTCTACCCTATCCCTCTTTCTAATGCTTAAGGTACCCTAGGTTCTACAAGCCCCCCCATCGCCCCTAGCTTGATAATTCCCAATGCACCTATCCCATGCATTCTTGAATTCCTGAACCGTGGACACCCCCACCACTTCCTGGGGGAGACTGTTCCATCTCTCCACCACCCTTTCAGTGAAGTAGAATTTCATCAAGTTCCCTCTAAGTTTTCCACCTTTTAGTCTCATGCTGTGCCCCCTTGTTCTGCTATTTCCCTTCATGTGAAAGACGCTCCCCTCAGGTACCCTGTTGATCCCCTTTAGATATTTGAAGGTCTCTATTATATTCCCCTCTCTCTCCTTTCCTCCAGGGAGTACATATTTAGAGCTCTGAGTCTTTCCTCATATGACATATGCTGCATCTCTGACACCATTTTTGCCACCCTCCTCTGTCTCCATCCTGTCTATGTCATTTTGGAGATGGGGTCTCCGGAATTGAAAACAGTACTCCAGATGAGGCCTTACTAGGGAGTTGTACAACGGTACCCCCACTTCCCTTCTTCTACTAATTATACCCCTCCCTATGCACCCTAACTTTCTGTTATCCTTTCCAACTGCTTTGTCACACTGTTTAGCCACTTTGAGGTTGTCTTCTATGACTATCCTTAGATCTCTTTCCTCTGTGGTGGCCTCCAGTGTTACCCCATCTAGTTCATACTCAGCCCTAGGATTCCTTTTCCCTAAGTGCATAATCTTGCACTTTTTTGCACTGAAATCAAACTGCCATTCCTTGGACCAGTTTTCTAGCCTCTTCAGATCCCACCTCATTTTTTCTATACCTTCCTTTGTATCCACCCTGTTACATAGCTTTGCATCATCCACAAACAGGCTAACCCTCCCTTCTAGACTCTCTGTAATATTGCTTATGAAGACATTGAAGAGCACTTGTCCCAAACCTGATGCCTGGGGTATGCCACTTGTTACTCATCCTTCCTGTGAGCTAACCCTATTTACCACTGCTCTTTGTGTTCTGTTACTCAACCAGTTTCTAACCCACGTGACCACCTCTGTCCCCAATCCCAGATTTGCCAGCTTGTGGCTTAGTCTCCTGTGTGGGACTATGTCAAAGGCCTTCCTGAAGTCCAGATAGGCCACATCTACCACTCTTCCCTGATCTATTTCCTTTGTCACCTACTCGAAGAAATCAATCAAGTTGGTCTGGCATGACCTCCCTGCAGTGAATCCATGTTGCCTTGGGTCCAGCAGCCCCTTGTCTCTAGGTAGTCCACCAGCCTTTCCTTAAGTAGGGTTTCCATCATTTTACCTACTATCAAGGTCAAACTGACCTGGTGGTAGTTTTCTGCCTCCTCCTTGCTACCAATTTTGTGCAAGGGTACCACTTGTGCCCTCCTCCACTCCTCTGGAACTACACCTGTTTCTATTGATCCACTGAACAGCTTAGCCAGAGATTTAGCCAGTTCCTCGTGGAGCTCCTTTAGGATCCTCATGTGTATCCCATCAGGCCCCATAGTTTTATCCACTCTAAGCTGTTCTAGTGCTCTTTTTACCCTGTCCTCTGAAAAAGGTCTAATGTCCACCACTTCTCCTTGTTTGCCCTTCTCCATTAATGGGGGACAATCACTATTGTCTTCTTCCATGAATAAAGAGCAGAAATATTTGTTGAGGATGGTTGCCTTGTCAATGTCTTTCTCCACTACCCTGCCTCCATCTTCCCTAAGTCTCACAATCCCTTCCCCTGTCTTCCTTCTCTCACTAATGTAGTGAAAGAATGCCTTCCCTCCTTCCTTCACTGATTTAGCTAGCTTTTCCTCAGTTTCAGGCTTTGCTGCCCTTACTGTCTTGTTCACTTACTTTCATTTTTCCAAGTATTCTTGCCTGTCCTCCTTGCTTTGTGTTGTCTTGTACCTCAGAAATGCATCTTACTAGCTCTGCTATTCCTCTCGAGAACCAGAGTGGTTTCCTCTTTCTTTTGCTCTTGCTGCAGGGCCTGGCACAATTGTTTACAGCCAGGTACAGGGTTTCCCTTATCTTATTCCACAGTTCCACTACCCCACTTATGTCATCGGATCCCTGCATAGCCTTCCTGAATTCGTCCTTCATCTTACCAAAGTTTGTTCTCCTGAAATCCAGGATTCTGGTCCTTGTGTGACTAGCCTCCTTTGACAGCCTTATGGTGAACCCCACAGCTCGATGATCACTAGTCCCTAGGGTCTCCCCTGCTGTGACTTCCTTTATCCTGTCCCCATTGCTTAGGACAAGATCCAGAATTGCATTCTCTCTCATAGGCTTCTTCACTAGCTATGTGAGACCTGCCCCTTGCAGGTATTGCAGGAATCTCTTACTCCTGGCTGAGGCTACTGCCAGGATGCTCCAGTCCACATCTGGCAAGTTGAAGTCAGCCATCTGCAGCAATTCACCCTTTGTTGCCATGTTCTCTATAGTCTCCAGCAGTTCTCTGTCTAAATCCTCTGCTTGCTCTGGAGGCCTGTATATCAGAAGAAGGGGAAGGGAAAAACATGCCACCCTCGTGGAGACAAGTGGTTATCTCAGTGGTGCCCAAGCCCAGCAAGGACCATACCCTTTGCTCATCATATAGACCAATTTCAGTCTTAAATGTGGATTATAAACTATTAATGGAAATTATGGCTGAGCACCTCAAGGCTATCCTGCTGGACATAGTACACCAGGATCAAACAGGTTTTATTATGGGGAGACAGGTGGCCAATAGTGTGCACCACACCTTGCATATAATTGATCATGTAAATAAAACTAATACCCCTGCTTTTATCTTGAGTATGGATGCTGAGAAGGCATTTCATCAGGTAGATTGGGAATTTTTATGTGGGGTCCTTGCTGGGTTTGGGTTCTCGAAAGCTTTTATAACTACAGTATAATACAAAAAATATACACCAACCCACAGGTGTATGTAAGAACAAACGGCACAGTTTCCTCAAGATTTTCATTAGGCAGAGGTACTAGGCAGGGATATTTCCTTTCACCCCTCCTATTTGCATTATATATCGAGCCCCTAGCTCAATGGATTCAGCAGAAGGGACAAATTCAAGGAATTGAGATACATGGGCAGATGCATTAAGATTACATTATACACTGATGATGTGTTGTTATATCTAGCGGAGCCTGAGAATTCACTACCTAGGGTGATGGACATTATTAAAGAGTTCTCGACTATGTCGGGATACACACTTAATGAAAATAAAACAGAGATATTGCAGTTCCTTTATACGCCTTCCAACAGAATTAGAAACGGGTTCCCTATGAGGTGGGACCTAGTTACTCTCCGCTATTTATGAATTCTGTTGTGGAATAATAACAACCATTTATACATGGATAATTAAATTCCCCTACTTATGCAATTAGGAGCTGACATTTCCCACTGGTCAATCTTGCCACTACCTATGTATGCATGATTCAAGCAGTAAAGATGAGTATTCTGCCAAGATTTTTGTATATCTCCCAGTGCACCCATGTACTACTTAGTAAGAAGTGGTTTAGAGATCAGCAGACTACACTTTTTAAATTTATCGGGGCAAATAAGAGACCCAGGGTTAAGAGATCAATAATGTCAACATGTAAACAGTGAGGGAAGGAGAGCAATCCCAGATTTACAAGAATATTGGATTGCCACACAAGTCAAAGGGGCCCTATTCTGGGGACAGGTTCCACTTGAGGCACATTGGTGTACAATGGAAAGAAGCCTGCTACAGGATAGGACCATCCATTCTATATTTTTTGATATACCGCAAGATAAGCCTCATATCCTGGCCCTCTATACAGCAGTTCATGTCACCTTGCAGGCATGGGACCACTTTAGTAGATATCCCAAGGTACAAATGGAGGGGTGGAAATATAGATAGTTGACAAGAACTAAAACATTCATATCAGGACTTATGGACACGTGGTATAAGAGGCAGGAGAGGGGGGCTCTGCATTGTCCAGCCCAGTCAATGAGGGGAGACTCGATAATGTCCTTTGAGGAATGTTGTGCGGCCTTTGGGTGGACATAGACAGATAAGTTCCATTACCTTCAAATTAGAACATATGTACAAGTACAATTAACATTATACCAGGGAGTAACAATACAGTTTCTGTCAGAAATGTAATTTGGGGCTGTACTTACAATTTCTTCTACTAAAGCAGCGATTTCTCAAATTTACAAATTCCTAGAAGCACATAATTATGAGGTGGCCAGATCACTTGTGGAGAGATGGGGGGGAGGGGCGCAGGGTTCCATCTTTCATGGAAGGAGTGGTTGAGAATATTGCAGGGTTCCTTTTGTGTCACTTCTTCCCTGATATGGAGGAAATACATGTGGAGGGTGATATCTAGATACTTCTTAACCCCTTGCATACAAGCTAAGTGGTCTCAAACTACTGCACTGTCGTGTTGGAGGGGCTGTGGAGAGACCTAAGCCTCTCATTATCATGTTTTCTTTTCATGTCCAACACTGTGGGTTTTTCATAGAGAAGTGAAGAAGAAGTTGGAGTCATTATTCCAGATTAGAGGGCAATTAGGGGTCTATCACCTCATCTTGGGTCTGCCACCTCTAGAAATCAGAGGAGCCTCAGCAAACTATTTTTGGTATATATGTGTGGCAGCTATGAACAAAGCGATAACATGGCAATGGCTACAACCTGACCCACCAACATTATTAGAGTGAAAATGAATCATATTAGATATACAAGAGATGGAGAGAATGACTTATAAGGTACAAAACAGAACAGAGAAATTTACAGAATGATGGTCTTGATGAATGTTATTAGTAATAACTGAGTAAAGGGGACTAAAACAAACAAATAGGAGATGCTTCTTAACTAATGTATACTTTAGGGAGAGTGTGAGGGCTAACAAGGTTCTTAAAAATCGTATCAGTTACATGATACTTATAAGTCTAAGATGGTTTCAAATGAAATATATTGTTTCCTTTAAATGCTATAGTTTTTTTTAATGCTTCCACAGAAGGGAACCCATTTTTGTCAGAGAGCCTATAATGTAATGCTCAACTTAGAGAGATAATGCTACACCCCCCAATAAATTTTGTAGAGTCTTGTTTAGTTAGTTGACAACATTTTTGTTAATGTTTTATTATTATGCTTGAAAAGTGCTGTCAGAAACTTCAGTATGTGACTATGTTATGTTTACATAAATTACTGTCACTTATTATATGTACTTGTATAAACTTGTGCTCTACTGTGTGTTGAACAGTATACCTACAATAAAGAAAGTATAAAACAGAATCATGGCAGAGGCTGATCTGGGTTTAGTGACCATTACTGAATTGTGGGGCACTGAGCACCTTGACTGGAACATGACCATACTGGGCTATTCTATGTTCAGGAGAGCCATGGCATGGAGGAAAGGTGGAGGGTTTGTTTTATATGTGAGGGACGGAATCAAGGCAATGGAGGTACACAGGCACAGTAGGAAAAGGAAAGGCTGGAGGTGCTGTGGTTCATTCTAAAGACAGGTTTCAGGACTGCTATCCATACTTTGGTAGTGAACAGGCCTCAGGCAGAGGGGGGATGAGTTGAATAAGGCAGTTGGGAAAGCCATCATCAGAATGGCAAGCAAGGGAAAGGTACTGTTAGTTGATGACTTCAACCAGCCAGATTTAGAGTGGAGCCTTCCAACTGTAGCTTCTACATGGAGTAGAGTCATCCTTGAGTCCCTTCAAGGAGATTTCCTCAGGCTGCTAGTCACACAGTCCACTAGGGATGGGGCAGTGCTGGACCTACTGTAGTGCTTGCAAACAGGGACAGCATTACAGACATCACAGTAGGCATTGCCCTAGGTACCAATGATCATCATACAGAGTGGTTTAACATTAACACAGGAACAGAGGCTAACCACACAAGGACTAACGTCTTGAACTTTAGAAGGGCTAACATTAAAGAAATAAGAGACTGGCCTCAGAAACTGCCTCAAGGGAGGAGTTTGCCGGGGGGGTTGAGACACGTGGGCAAAAATAAGGAAGGATATAACTAAAGCAACTAACCTCTGCATGAAGTAAGTAAAAGAAGAAGGAAGAAGAGATTACTCTTGTTCTCTAAGGCAATATAGCCTAGAGGTTAGAGTAATGAGCTGTGAATGAGCTTGGTACATCCAGCAGACCAGACCTGGGTTTGATTCTCGCAGCCTCCACTTGCATACTGTGTGACTCTGAGCAAGTAACTTAACAGCCCAGTGCTCTCAGGTTTCTCCTGAAAACAGGCACTTGTGCCTAGTGGGCCTTGTCCATTTACCAAAGACTAAAATAAAATAAAAAATTAAAAAGTGACAATGGTGGTGAAGGAAAAAATGGTGGCATTCAGGAAATATAAGGAAACACAGAGGTAGGACAGGGAGATATACCTAGCAGTGTCAGTGACTCAGCAGGTTGCACATGTGCCTCTGAGGCCGGACGATTGGAAGGTTGTGGATTCTTGCCACACTCCACGAACTTGGGGTAATAGAAACATAGAAACATAGAATTGGATGGCAGATAAGGACCGCTTGGCCCACCCAGTCTGCCCATTTCCCTACCTAATGGATAAGCTGCAGATCCTAGTTAACCAGCAGCCTACTTCTTCCTACCCCCACCCCCTAGAATTGCCTTATGACTGTCCCATGCATGCTTGAATTCCACCACTGTTTTTGACTCACAACCTCCTCCGGAAGGCCGCTTCCATGCATCCACAACCTCTCTGTGAAAAAATACTCCTTAAATTACCTCTGAGCTGCCCCCTCTATCTTCAAATTGTGCCCTTCTTCTTGCACGCCTCTTTTTTGAAAGATGCTACCCTCTTGGACTTTGTTGATTCCTGGAGGTACTTGAACATTTCTATCATGTCCCCCCTCTCCTCCTTTCCTCGGGCTATACATATTAAGCTCCTTAAGTCTCTCTTCATATGTCTTCCGGTGCAGACCCTGCACCATTTTGAATTCTGCCTCCTCTGGACAGCTTCCATCCTGTCTATGTCTTTGTGGAGATTGGGTCTCCAGAACTGCATGTAGTACTCCAGATGGGGTCTCACCAACTGTCTGTACAGAGGGATAATAACTTCCTGTTTTCTACTGGTGATGCCTCTCCCTATGCATCCCAGTATCCCCCCAACCCTCCTTGCTGCCCTCTCACATTGCTTGCCCACCTTTAGGTCATCTGGTGTGACTTCCCCCAGGTCCCTTTCCATTTTTGTTGTTGTTAGTATCTCACCCCTCATTGTGTACTCTTTCCCTGGGTTTTTGTTTCCCAGGTGCATTACCTTGCACTTCTTAGCATTGAATCTAAGCTGCCATATATTTGACCATTCCTCTAACCTTGCCAAGTCCCTTCTCATCCTTTCCACCCCACCTTGTGCATCAACTCTGTTGCAGATCTTTGTGTCATCTGCAAAGAGACATACTTTTCCTTCCAGTCCCTCTGCAATGTTGCTTATAAAGACATTGAAGAGGACCGGTCCTAATACTGAACCCTGTGGTACCCCACTAATAACCCCTTTTTCAGAGTGGACTCCATTTACTATTACTCTCTGTGTCCTATTCTCCAGCCAATTCTTTACCCAGGCTGTCATCTTGGGACCCACTCCCAGGCTGGCTAACTTGTATATTAATCTTTTGTGTGGGACTGTGTCAAATGCTTTGCTAAAGTCTAGGTAGGCCATGTCCACAGCCCCTCCCTGATCTACTACTTTGGTCACCCAGTCAAAGAAATCTATCAGATTTGTCTGGCATGACCTTCCACTGTGAATCCATGCTGCCTTGGGTCCTGTGCCTCTGGCCTCTAGATACTGACAATCCTTTCCTTCAGAAGTGATTCCATCATTTTCCTACCACTGAGGTTAAACTAACAGGTCTGTAGTTTCCTGCTTCTGCCTTGCTCCCACTTTTGTGAAGGGGAATCACATCTGCCCTCCTCCAGTCCTCGGGTACCACCCCATCCTCCTATGATTTGTTAAAGATGGTAGTCAGCGGTGTCACTAGTACTACCCTTAGTTCTTTTAGAATTATGGGATGAATCCCATCAGGCCCCATTGCTTTGTCCACCTTCAGTTTTAAGAGTTCTTTCAGAACCCTTTCTTCTGTAAATGGGCTGGTATCAACTTCTGTATCCAGAGTGTTTCTACTGTTTGTTTAGGTACCTCCCCTCTTCGTTTGTAAATACTGAGCAAAATATTTGTTTGGTATCTCTGCCTTTTCACAGTTACCCTCTGCCCACCCCCTCCTCCCCTCCCCTTTATTAAGCCTCACTATCCCTCCCTTGGTCTTCCTTCACTCCCTGATGTACCTATAAAGGTTTTATCCCCTTCTTAACTAGGTTGGCTATCTTTTCCTCGGTTTGGGCATTTGCTGTTCTGACTGCCTTCCCAGCTTCCTTTTGCTTTAACTGATACAGTTCTCTGTCCTGCTCCTTCTGTGATTCCTTGTACTTCCTGAATGCTTTCTTTTTCTCTTGAACCTTCACTGCCACTTCCTTTGCGAACCATAGTGGTTTCTTACATCGTTTCGTTTTGTTTATTTGTTTCACACAAAGGCTTGTTACCTCTTTGATGGCAGTTTTTATTATTCCCCATTGTTCTTCCACCCCTCCTTCCTGCCCATTTGCTAGTGCATTCCTTAGGCATTCGCCCATTTTGGCATAGTCAGCCCTCCTAAAGTCCAGTACTTTTGCCTTTGTATGGCTTGACTCTATTGCTGTGTTTATTGTGAACCATACTGTTCGATGGTCGCTAGTTCCCAGATGACTACTCACTTCTACATCTGTGATCCTCTCTTCATCTCCATTTGAGAGAACCAGGTCTAAGATTGCTCCCTCTCGAGTGGGCTCCAATACTAGTTGTCTAAGGCATGCCCCCTGTAGGGCATCTAGAATAACCCCACTCTTCGAAGTGGCTGCTGCAACTGCGCTACAGTTAACATCTGGCATATTCAGATCACCCATCAGCAATATCTCCCCTTTTTCTGCCATTCTAAGTATACTTTCTATCATTTCCTTATCCATTTCCTCCCCCTGAAAAGGGGGTCGGTATACAACCCCTGTGCGTATTGTGGTGCCATTGCCGGTCTCCAAATTTACCCACAGTGCTTCTTCTCCTCCCTGTTTTCCCTTTTGTTCTGTTGCTTTGATTCCTTCTCTTATGTAAAGCTACTCCTCCTCCTCTTTTACCCTCCCTGTCCCTCCTGTAGATAGTGTATCCTGGTATGTTTACATCCCAGTCATGGTTTTGTGTGTACCATGTTTCTGTGACTGCCACGATATCCAGACGTTCCTCCTCATCAAGGCCACTAATTCAGGAAGCTTGTTACTCAGACTACGGGCATTGGTACTCATTGTTCTCCATTTTTGATGGCTTTACCTTCTTTTGCAGCATCCCCCAGTGACCTTTCACCTCTGTCTTTTCTCATTTAGTACCCTGTTTTGTAGGGAGGCTGGGATTTTCTGCTGCTTATCAGTGCCTCCCCCTTGACTAGTTTAAAAGCTTGCCAATGAAGCATTTAAACCGATTGCTCAAAAGACTTGTTCCCTTCCTGGACAGATGCAGACCATCCTGCCAGTATAGGCTGGTGTCCCTCCAGGTGGAACCACAGTCCCCAATGAAGCCAAATCCCTGTGCTCCACACCATTTTTCAACCATTCATTAAACTGCATGGTGCAAGTACCTCGCCTCACTCATGCCATTGACAGGCAGCACCTCAGAGAAGGATACTGTGTGTGCTACTTGTCTTAGGCCCTCCCCAGTTCTACAAGTTCTTCTGCACTGCTCTAATCTCATGATGAGCCAAGTCATTTGTCCCTAGGTGGACAATGACGTCCAGCTCGAACTCCCGTGCAGCTGTTCTCGTGATCCTGAGGATGCGCTTCCTGTCCCTCCAAGCCATGGCACCAGGCAGGCACCTTATTTCAGTTTTCCCTGCTCCCCCCTGTTCTATCCCCCAATAATTGAGTCCCCCACCAGGAGCTGCTTCCTTTCCTTGTGGTGTCCTCTGCCGCCTTCCTGTGAGCCTCCCTTGTGACAGTTGTCCTCAGCCTCCTTAGTCTCCTCTGCGGGTGCATCCACAGGGGACCTATGCTCCCCCAGAATGGTGTATGGATTGTGGAGTGGAACAACTGACTGGGTGTGCCTCTGTTCCACCATCCTCACCCTCCCTGAGCCCACTGTGGTCCAACTGCTATGCTTTCTTCACAACCTCTGAGGTAGCGGTGGTGGCTCTGGTGCTCCCTGGATGAGGGAGGTTCCCTTCCTACCATCCAGCGTGGCCTGGGGGAAGGTTCCCTTACTACTGTCCAGTGTGGCCTGAAGACGGGCAACTTCCTCCCTCAGGGCAGAGAGTTGTCTGCAAATAGGGCAGCATCTCAGCCTCCAGAAAGACTCCTGGAAGACTGCTGCCCCACAGCCATTACATTGCACTTACTCCCACATCTACTTTTTTGTGTGTGTGTTTGTGTGTGTGATTGGTTTGTTCTATAGAAATATATATATATTATACAATGTGTATGCTTATATTGTCAGTGCAGTGTGCTAGAGAGGATATGACAGTGATATGCACCTTGCAATCTTGAGAAATGATGTCAGAACCCCAGGTATAAAGGAACTGTTTCCAGGGGTGGGTGGGGTGAGGGTGGGAAGGAGTTGGGCTAAACTGTGCCTCACAAAACAATCAGCTAAAAGCTCTGACCCACTGCTGCGATGATGTGCCTTCCTGTCAGCAAGATGCCCTACACAACAATTTGACAGAGAAAAGCACCTGCTAATCAAACAGAGAAAAATCCAGACATCCAATTCAGACACAGGTAAACCTCCCCAGCCCCAAAACAGCCTGATGGTTTGTGCTCTGAAAGCGGTCAGCCCCAAAATAAGTCAGCTGTGCTTTAAACTCTTCCTGCACTGAAAATCTTAAGAATTGTAACAAATGTAAAGCTAGATCCACCTCCCTCTGTTGCTTGAAAGACTGTCTTTTCCTCAGTTCAGATGGGGATGCTGTACTCTTTTGGATGAGATGTTAAACTAATGTCCCGTATGCCTTTTCCAGTGATTGTGCAGGTAGATGCAAAGTTACCATGGCACTTCTCGAAAAGAGTAGGGGAGCTTTTATTAAAACAAAAGAAATACAGTGAATCCAAAGTTACATATACATATATTACATCAGTACTATACCTGAAAACCATGCACTGAATTCAAACAAAAAAACAAAGCACTTCCTATATACAAAACTTTTTAAGTTAAACCTGATCCTGTCCAATATCAGAAGGGCAGCTACTGTACATTCTTCCATAAAAATTCATTTCTTTTGAAGAATATTTATGTACATACTTCTCTTATATACTGTATATCCCACTGTCTTCTTTTTTGATTTCCTCTAGCAGTCCTACTACAGACAATACCTATTGTAACACAAACTTGCATCTGACTTCCCAAATACATCATTTTACACAAGCCAGCAACACTCTCAAAGTCCTTATCATATGATATTTTGATAAATGGTGGTTCTTTCCAGCTCCTAGCCAGGATATCCCCAAATTCCTTCTAGAATCACATTGAAAAAATGGATGTTCCATTGTCTCCAACTGTTGACAACATTCTGATCTTGTACAATATCTGTCCTCTAAACTTTTATGCTTATGATTGTTATGGGCATTTAATCTGTCATGTCAACATAGCCATAACACATCCCATACCTATGGCGGAATTTTAGGGTCTGTCAGTTGGGCTATTAAGCATCTTTCTGGGATTCATGATGTTCAATGGAATATACTGTAGGTTCTGCTGAGAAAAGTTAAAGTAAAATATCTTTATATAATGATTTTTTTATTGTTTTCTAACAAAATGCCACTAGCAATGCAGCACATCTTATTTTTTTTAAAGAATTTCAAACACACCCAGGGACATTCTGTGGTAAACCTCTGAAAACTTTAAATGTACCTCCTGCCAATTTATCGTAGAAATGTTTATAATTCTGGTGCATAAGAAGGATCCATGGGTAAAGTTCAGTCTTTTAAAGGGGCACTATCTTACCATATGAAAATATGCAAATAAAAAAAATATTGAGAATGGCAAAAGTTACTAGGTACTGATCAGACACCTAGTAACTTTTGTCATTCTCATTCCCAATATTTTTGTCAAAATCTTCCAATCTATTTAAAATAATGATTGGTCTCCAATTCTTTAAGTTTTCTTGAGGCCCTTTTTTATAAAAAAAATAATATTCCTTTAGCAGTAGAATTCAGGGTAATTTCTCATCCTATGATTCTGTTAAACACAACTACTAATTCTGTAAGTAAATATGGAAGTAGCATTTTCTTATATAATTCTGCTGACAAACCATCTTCTCCATGTGACACATTTACAGTTAAGTTTTTTTTTATTGCAGTATATAGCTCTTCCACTGAAATTTCTTTTGCCAATTCTGATTGCTTTCATATAGCAACAGTAGGTAATATTACACTGTCTAAAAGGGATTCTATTTTTTCAGTTCCTGTTGATGTACTGCCAAAATGTGAGTCAACATACTCTTGAGCCATCTCTCTTATTTTCCCCTGGGTTTTCTGTGTTTCTCTGTCCCTTAACATTGTAAAGACCCTGTTTTGTACTCTCTCTCATTATAACTATTGGGGTCTATGCTGCAACGGGTGGGATTTACACACCCGAGGCATGTATCCCACCTGTGGAGCTCCCACTGCTGGTATGCACCAATAACCATGATCTGTCTGTGGGAACACTCCCCCAGTGTGCAATGCTCCATGAGGTGGCCGGGGTGGAGTTGCAGACCCAGGCAGGCATCCAATCAGATGTCCATCCAGGGATCAACAGTGGATCCCTCACGCAGTGGTGGGCACATTAGCCATGCTCCCTGTGGATGTCCACACAGCCAGCAGCTGTACAGTTGTGAGGTGGGTAGTGCCACCAGCCATTTGGTGCCCTCAATCTGATAGGGTGGTATGGGTGTGGTGCTGCAGGTGTGTGTCTGTGTGGGGGGTGTAGGCATCAGCCCAGCACACCACCCAGCGAGTGGGTGGCCACAGTGGCAGGCAGGCAAGGAGAGGGTACATACAGACCTGGGGCCAGTGCCCCCATAAGTGTGTGTGTGTGGGGGGTTGTTATGCACCAGGATGGTGGACACCTAACTGGATGTTTGGTCAGTGGCCCTGGGCAGCCACTGGATGTGTCCTGGCAGTGGTCCCCTTGGTGCAGGATGGATGTGTGGGTGCGTAGGGGACTTATGGCAGGTTTTCCCTGGCATACAGACTACCCCCAATACTCCCCAGTGTGCAGCACTACACAGCTTTGTGCATGCCACATAGTGCTGGCATGTCCCCCACCTGCCCCCTGTGCATTACAATCCACATGGGGGGGGGATCATCTGCATTGGGTTTGTGTGCCCATTTAGTGCATGTCACATGGGGGGCACAATGGCTACAGAGTGACTCTGCACCTCACATACATGGCATGGAGGAACTCTGCTCCTTAGAGCATAGGCCCCATTGTATGGATTGACCTGCTTTCCCTTGCATTCCAAATTTCTGTTTGAAAAATAAAGAATGCTTTCATTTCTGTTTTAATTTGAGCTATCTGGGAAGACAAGTTAGCATCTTAATTACCTGCAAGGGACACACATTTTTGTAGCTACGTCCTTAATGATCAATATTTCAAGTACTTCCTTGTGTTAGGATTATTTTTTAAGTTCTGGAAAAATTTACAAAAGTCTATCTTTTTTTTATTTTGTTTTTATTCACTTTTCAATTTATACAGTACAAAAAAAATCATTTACTAATAATTAGCATTTGTTTAAATTCCTTTAGCTGTATAACTTAATTTTATACTCCACCTCCGGGAGGGAGGGGGGATTATATATAATACACATCAATGAGTTGATCAAGACCCAGAATCTGCTCTAAATAATGTTGGAAAAAAGAAAAGGTTAATCCGGAGCCTTTTTATGTTTGCTTGCAAGCATGTGCAAGAAACATTATGTGACAGCTTACGAGAGAAGCGGGCTGTAGAGGCGCGGCACTGTTACAGCCAAGGGAGGCACTGCATTTGGGGGCTTGGCAGTGGTGAACCAATGGAGGCACAGTGTGCCGATGACACTGGTCTGCAAAAGTGCACCAAGTACAAATGTTTTCACCACAGCAATCAGGGGCCGCCTCATCATTGCAGCATCAGTCATTCTGCTGCAATGAGGGTGCGACCTGTCATTGCAGGGCGGAATGTTAGCTAGCCTAATACTGCTTGTGAACATGGTGGGCGGCTTGCTGCCACATTCATAAACAGTATTACACCACACTCATGCCGAAGGGGTGCCCAATCCCCCTTGGCAGCATGTGCCCCCCCCCACAAACAGTGTTTGTTTGCCAACGAGGGCCCCAATCCCCACCGGCTTCAGTCCATCTGAGTTTTTGGATGTGCCAATGGGGGAGCCCACTCCCTGCTGGCATAATCCCCCCCACACAAAACCTATGTTTGTGCCAAGGGGGTGCCCAATCCCCCTTGGCTAATGCTGACCCCTATATGCCAACAGGGGTGCCCAATCCCTTGTCAGCTACAGTTGCCCCCCCCAACAAAACACTAGGTTGGCACGCTGGGAGCCAATCCCAGCATGCCAAATGTCCACTTAAATGTCCCTGTAAAACAAAAACCGTTCCATGATGTGTTTTGTTTTTTCCTGTAAAGAAGGAAACTGTCCCTCGGCAGTCTCCCTGCCTCCCCCACAACCCACACCCACCCACTGCGCACCCTGCCTCCCCACACCCAACTCATCCTATGTTTACCTCCGGAGTCTGGCATGATGATATTCGGTGGACTGGGAACATGACTGCACTCTTCAAAGCCGACCGCGAACTGAGGAAATGCCGGTAAGCTGTATAATGGAATAAATAGGGTATTTTCAACTTTGATGCATATCTCAGGCATTGTTTGGAATTTTGGCACCAAATTTTCAACATGGGGTTTATGGGACCCCTCCTCATGAATTCTTTCACTGTCATGTCATTAACCATCCCTGAAAGGTGATTTCGAGGTCACTGCATGGAATCATCTTTTGGGACCGATTAGCAAAACAACAGTGCCAGGGTTCATGAGGTGGGCTCTCAAAAAGTCTATGTTGCAAATTTGGTGGGAAAAATCAAAAAAAATGTTTTACGAGCATGTGTTGTGCAGTTGCTATGCACGCTCATAACTTCGCGAATTTGCAATATTTTCACTCCAGATTTTCAACATTGGTATTTTAATGCATCTCCCTATGAAAAGTGCAGCTGTCATTTTTCACAACCTGGCTGAAATGTGTTTTCATGGTTCCAGCACAGAATAGCACAGTCGGTGTGGGAAATCTATTTTTGGGACACAGTATGAAAATTACAGTGATACTGTTCATTAGCAGAGGTGCTAAAATGCCTATGTTGAAAATTTGGTGAGAAAAGTCAATAAAATGACTGTGTTATGAGCATGTGTTGCGTAGTTTCCAAGCACACTCATAACTTCGCACATCTGCAATATTTGCACTCCAGATTGTCAACACTGTCATTTGTCCACAGCTCCTTATGAACAGTACAGCTGTCATTTTTCACATCCTGGCCAAAATGTGTTTTTGCACTTCCGGTGCAGAACAGCGTGCTCGCTGTGGGAAATCCATGTGTGGGACACATTAGAAAAATCATACTGATGCTGTTCATTAGCAGAGGTCCTAAAATGCCTATGTTGAAAATTTGGTGAGAAAAGTCCATAAAATGACTGTGTTATGAGCGTGCATTGTGCAGTTTCCACACACGCTCGTTACTTTGCACATTTGCAATATTTTAATTCCATATTTTCAACATTACCATTTTTCTGCACCTCCTTATGAACAGTACAACTGTCATTTTTCACATCCTGGCTGAAATGTGTTTTCGTACTTCCAGTGCAGAATAGCGCGGTCGCTGTGGGAAATCACTGTTCAGGACACAGAACAAAAATCACAGTGACACTGTTCATTAGGAGAGGTCCTAAAATGCCTATGTTGAAAATCTGGTGATGAAAGTCCATAAAATGACTGTGTTACGAGCGTGTATTGCACAGTTTTCACGCATGCTCATAATTTTGCAGATTTGTTATACTTTAAGTCCAGATTTTCAACATTGCCATTTTTATGCACCTCCTTATGAACAGTACAGCTGTCATTTTTCACATCCTGGTCGAAATGTGGTTTTGCAGTTCCGGCACAGAATACCGTGGTTGCTGTGGGAAATCAGTGTTCAGGACACATTAAGAAAATCACAGTGACACTGTTCATGAGCACAGGTTGTAAAATGCCTATGTTGAAAATCTGGTGACAAAACACCATAAAGTGACTGTGTTACGTGCATGCGTTCCGCAGTTTCCACGTATGCTTGGAAGTGCAAGCATTTTTAATATTCCCTCTACAGATTTTCAACATGGAATGGGGTGACTGTAAAGCCAAACACCCTAAGGCACGCCTCAACACGTGTCAATGTCTGCAGAATAGGGTGAGGTGACATGGCTTGACCGTCATGGGCGACGACCCAAATACTCACCCCAAATCCTGTCCATCTCTACAGGATGGAGGTGGGGTTCATGTGAAGTTCAATACTTCACTGCCATGCCTATTCTGCATCTGTCTAACTCCTGCATTTCCAATGCTAATACCAACAAGCAAACATTCAGCATTGACAAATGCTTGTTTATGAAAGTATTCAGTATTAAAGTCATTCTTCAACAAAGCATTATTCTCTTATAATTTTGATAGGAGAGTGCTCAGAGAGGGGGTGCAAGTTGCAGTTAATGATACTTCAGTTTGTTTTTAGCATTGCACTCACCCCTGCAGATGAAGAAAAAGAGGCCAAATGAATATTTGTGATTCATCAAAAACTTCCTTTTATTCACCCAACCAGATGAAGTTCTAAACAGTGAGCAGCAGATCTTACATTTTGCCGTGAGGTTTCATCAGAGAATAATATGCACACAATCTGAAACTCATTATATAGTAACTAATTAATTGGTGTACCAATCACCTAGAGGTAACAGCAGCAGTAACATCCCATAGCAGATTAACCCCTTCATCTGCTACGCCACAACAGTGACAGTGATATGAACTGGGTCTTAAGTTTCACTACAAGATATCAATTTTTCAATAGTTTCTTACTTTCACAGAGGTCTGTAGCTGTTGAGATATCCACTTGGCAATCTACAAAATACACATAAAGACATAATTAAATCAGTTACAAATAAAAAAAACCCACTAAGGTTATACACTGTAATACTAATAAAATAATGATAAAGTGGGGAGGAAAGGGGGGAAGAGTTGGATTTATATAATAGGGAAGTATAAACAATGCTATAAATATTCTTCTATATTTCTCTTATATTTCATTATGTGTCCAGCACAGTATTTTCTATTTCCATGGCAGCAACAACCAAATCTGTGTCAGAATCCAGGTCTGAAATATCTTGACCAGGACTATGACTTCTTAAAAAATCCATGACTTGATATGGATCAAAGAAAATATAAATTTAACCTTTGTATGTTATTTTAACTTTAGCAGGTTACTGAAGTGTAAAGGTTGCCCTGATTTCCAGAACAAAAGTCTGCCTTTGTGTCTTCCCACCATTTAAGTGGATTCTCATACATCTCAAAAACTGAATGCCTTGCTGATAATAATGCTTTAAACTTTGATTCTACTTCTGGGAGTTCCAGCAATGAAACATTTACTTTCCAGATTATACATTTCTTTGGATAATTTACTGCATGCACAAGTTGGTTTGCACTATTTTATGATCTGATGCCTCAAGTGGAATTGAAATAACTTTGCTATAGGAAGCCATTTGATTATAAGGAAAAAAATCTGTCTGGGTTGAAAATTACCTCAGAAAGAGGTATGTTCTGGAAATAAAGTGGTACAAGAACTAACATCTATCACTCCAGCCTTTTGTACTACTGCCTTCAAGAAATGCATATCACAGAATTCTTTTTTTTAGTACTACCTCCTCTGTCTGATAAGGAAAGACCACAGTTAAAGTTGCCTCCTCCAATCACCCCTATTGTAGTAAACAGAAAAGGCTGAATACTGTTTAATATTTCTAGACTAGTAGTTTTTGATTGTGGGGCATATACATGCATTAGTCTTAAATCCAGATTTCTCATTTGAATACCTAAAATTAATACTCTCCTGGGGATAAGATAAGTTTTTTTAATTGTATCTCTGGGGTAGAAAGACAAATCCTCACCCCTGAAATGATATCTTGCCTGACTGACCAATAAGATGGACCTAGTTGCCACCTTTTAGTGGCCTTTGCTCTGTTTGCAGTTGAATGTAATCTTGTAGCATACACAAATAGGGTGTCAGATTGTAAATTATGGAGAATAAAAAATGTTGTTAGAAGCTTTCCTTGATTCTTAATACTATTTATAATGTATGGAAAGCATTTATTATGCACTGTAATCTGTCCTTTTTATGTTGCTTGCACACATGTGCAAGAAACATAGTGCCATCATCCGAGTTTTTGGAGGTGTGGCACCCTCTCTTCCAGTTCAGTCAGTGTGTTTGCAGGCCCGGTCACAGTTCACCAATCACTGCTGCAGCTGTCTATGACAAGCTGAAAATGCAGTGGCATACAGTTGAAAGGGAGGCTCCGCTTCAGTGAGCAGAGCTCCCCCACACCCGCAAGCACGCATATTGCATGCTGATGCGCTCCCTCCCCCACGCACAAACTGTAGGCGCCAGAGGTGCTCAATCCCCGTCGGCTCCACACCCCCCACAAAAGCTGTCCAGGTGCCACACTGGGAGCTCACCCCAGCATGGCACAACTGTTATAGCCGATGGGGTGCCCAACTCCCATCGGCTCCACAGCTGCACTCCCTCCCAAAGCTTTCCAGGCTTGTTATGGCTGACGAGGCTGCCCAATCCCCGTCGGCTCCATGCCCTCAAAAGCATCCAGGTGCCATGCTGAGCCCACCCCAGCATGGCAAAAATGTTATAGCCGACGGGGTGCCCAATCCTCCGTCAGCTCCAGCCCCCCAAACAGCCTTTTAGCTGCTGCAAACATCCCTCATCATCTTAGTAAAAAAAAATATTAACCTGCAAATAAAAACTGTCCTGGCGCTTCTCCTGCCCCTCCCACAACCCACACCCACCACCACACCCTGCCTCCCCACACCTCCTCACCCCATACTTACCTTCAGACCTCAAGCGCGATGATCTTGGTGGACGGGAACATGTCTGCCTCTTCAAAGCTGACCTGAACTGAGGAATGGCGGTAAGCTGTATAATCGGGATAGATAGGGTTTTCAACTTTGCTGCATATCTCAGGCATTTTTGAATTTTGGCACCAAATTTTCAACATAGGGTTTTGGGACCCCTCCTCATGAATTCTGACACTGTCCTTGGCATTAATCAGGCGGGAAGGTGATTTTACGGTCACTGCGCAAAAATCACCTTCGGGACTGATTAGCGAACGACAATGCCAGTGTTCATGAGATGGGCTCTCAAAAAGCCTATATTCTAAATTTGGTGAAAAAATTCCAAAAAATGACACTGTTCTGACATGCATTGTGCAGTTCCTACGACGCCGTAGTTCACAAATTTTAATATTTGCACTCGGATTTTCAACCCACCCAAAATGTGTTTATGTGGCGCACAATGGCGCAGTCGATTATCGCGAAATCAATGTATCGGGATGCATTAAGAAAATCACATGACACTGTTCATGAGCAGAGGTCTTAAAATGGCTATGTTGAAAATTTGGTGAAAAAATTCCTAAAAATGACTGTTTTACGAGCGTGCGTTGCACACTTCCTATGCACACTCGTAAGTTCACACATTTTCAATATTTTCACTCTAGATTTTCAACATTGCCATTTTACCACACCTCCTTATGAGCAGTACAGCTGTCATTTTTCACATGTCACCCAAAATGTCTTTCCATGCATGTAACGCACAATGGTGCAGTTGGTATGCACAATCAATGTTTGGGACAGATTAAAAAAATCACAGTGACACTGTTCATGAGCAGAGGTCTTAAAATGGCTATTTTGAAAATTTGGTGAAAAAATTCCCAAAAATCACTGTTTCATGAGCATTTGTTGCGCTGATCCTACGCACGCTCATAAGTTTGCAAAATTTTAATATTTTCACTCCAGATTTTCAACATTGCCATTTTACCACACCTCCTTATGAGCAGTAGAGCTGTCATTTTTCACATCTCGACTAAAACATGTTTCCACCCATGTAGCGCACAATGGCGCAAGCAGTGTGCGAAATCAATGTATTGGACATATTAAGAAAATCACAGTTACACTGTTCATGAGCAGAGGTCTTAAAATGGCTATTTTGAAAATTTAGTGAAAAAATTCCTTAAAATGACTGTTTTACGGACGTGCATTGCGCAGTTCCTACGCATGCTTGAAAGTTCGCAAATTTTTCATATTTGCACTCCAGATTTTCAACATTGCCATTTTACCACACCTCATGAGCAGTACAGCTGTCATTTTTCACACGTCACTCAAAATGTGTTTCTGTGCATGTAGCGCACAATGACACATTTGGTGTGTGCAATCAATATTTGGGACAGATTAAGAAAATCACAGTGACACTGTTCATGAGCAGAGGTCTTAAAATGGCTATGTTGAAAATTTGGTGAAAAAATTCCCTTCAGATGTTCTGCAATGTTACTAATAAAGACATTGAACAGGACTGGCCCCTGGATCGATCCCTGTAGCACCCCACTGGTCACCCCCTCTCCCTAGACTGCACCCCATTAACCACCACTCTCTGCCTCCTGTCTGTTAGCTGGTTTCTAACCCAGTTTACCACCATTTCCCCCATGCCCAGCCTACCCAGCTAGTTTATCAGCCTCCTATATGGGATGGTGTCAAATGTTTTGCTGAAATCACAGGTAAGCGTTGTCCACTGCCCCACCCTGATTCACTTCCTTTGTCACCTAGTCAAAGAAATCAACCAGATTTGTCTGACATGATGTCCCCACTGTGAATCCATGTTGTCTATGGTCCTGGGCTCTGATGGCTTCTAGATGCCTCACTATCCTTTCTTTAAGCAATGTCTCCATGATCTTCCCCGCTACTAAGGTGAGGCTGAACGGCCTATTGTTCCCTGCCTCCTCCCTGCTGCCTGGCTTGTGTAGAGGGATCACATGTGCCCTTCTCCAATTCACTCATGTTGAATGACTCAGTGAACATGGCTGCCAGAGGTACTGCTATCTCCTTCGCAGTTCTCTTAATATCCTTGGCGTATGCCATCTGGTTCCATCGCTTTGTCCACCTTCAATTTAGTGAGCTCCTGCAGGACTATTTTGCCTTTGAATGGACTATTGTCCACCTCTTCACCCCCTTGGCAACTGCTGTACTGATGTGGCCCTTGTCCCTCCCACTCTTCTGTGAATGCTGAATGGAAAGACACCGTGGATGTCTTGGGAGGAAGGCATGGAACTATCACTTCCAAATACCTAAACAGCACATACAAGCAAGCAACATTCGGCATTGACAAATGCTTGTTTATCTTATAATCTCACTGGTCTGACATCATAGCTGTAAACCTTTCTTGCCTACATCAGACTGGTGAGATGACAAGGTGCAACAGAAGTCACAGAAAGCATTCTTTTTTTCAGAATGATACAATGCACCTGCTTTCAAACTGCATTCCATTGCAACGGATTTTAGTAGTGAACCTGTGTCTCCCAAACGTACCTGTTCTAAGTTTGTTTTGCATGTTTCTTTTATCCCCCCCCCCCGAGTGTTCTCTGCTTATTCCTTCTCCAGTTTGCAGTGTGGTGGTGGCAACATGGAAGGAGCTTCTTCGTGAAGGTGGTGTTGTGATGTCAAGCAGTGTCACATGATATGCATCAGCCAACCAGATACACTGTTTGGAAATTCATTTAAAAAATGCAGTTCTTGTGTCATGTGCTGTGCTGATGGAAGGTAAATACATTTTTCTTTCAGTGGACATTAGCTTTTAAAGTTTAAGGAGCCCACGCTCAATAAAAGCTAATGGATGACAATCTGATGGTAACCAAGCTGGTAATCACTGTGCTCTCGAGATTTACCAAGTTGTCAAAGAAACCTCTCAAACCGATTACAGCTTAGTTACCATCCGATGGCTATCTATTATCCTCTGTGTATTTGCTGTTGCTACTCCCAGGTGAAACTCCCCCCATCAAACAGCAGAAGTACCCAAACCATAAACCCTTCATTCTTATATTTTCTCACCCCTTGAATTCCTCCTTTGCTTAATTCTCCACATTTTAGAGGAAAGAGAGCCTGCAGAGTCCCTTCTGCATCAGAGGAACCATCTGGTTGTGAGGATAGAATAGAGGAGCCATCTGACTCGTCCTCTTGTAGAGCAGAGAACCTCATATTTGTCAGATGCGTGGGATGAGCCTTTAGCAATTTTGCTTTTGGTTGCCCTTTAGTGCTTCTTTTTCTTGTCACCATGTGAAAGTGCTCCATCATCAGATTAGAAAGGGGGCATTACTTTCTTTGGCTAGAAGGGAGAGGATACATACCCTCTTCTTCCTCTATATTTGCACCACCTGGCTCCTCCCCCAGTATAACATGCTGGCCAAGAGCCTGGACCAATGAGTGTACTGATTTCAGATTAGATGCCGATGTGGAGGATTCATTATTTGGCTCCATCTCTTCTCTCACTGTTTGGTTTATCTCCTCCTGTTCTAAATAAGGAGCCTCTGTGAGATCTGACTCTTGTCTGGGAGGGGAAGGTCTAGAGGAAACATTTTGTTTTCCAGAAATCTGTTTCCAGGAGTTTATTTCCTGTGTGCGATTGCTTACTGAGCAGTACTGACATAAAAATCCTACTCAACTTGATCCATGAGATCATTTTTATTGTGTGAAGACCACGGACAATTTTTAAAGGAGTGCTGTGCTTCATCACAAAGATTACATTTAACCATATTTTTACATGACAAACATTCATGTCCTATGCCACCACACAAGCCACATTTATTCAGACCACATGCATTATTTAAGTGTGCTTTGGAGTCACAATGAAACTGAGCCTTTGGTTTTACCACGTAAAAGGCAAACCCTCTGTCCCTCCCTTAGTAAATATAATTAGGGAGGTGTTGCAGACGAGCATCAGTTTGAAGTGAATGCACATGAACCCTGCAACCCACTGACCACAAATTGTCAGAATCCTTAATGGCTTCCAGTGAACCAAGCACAGGGCATTTAGATTTCAACCAATATAAAATATAATTTATATTGACCCCATCATTCCTAAGAATGGCAACAATTTTAAATGCAAGCTTAATTGGGGTATAGCAAAAAATGGAGACCATAATGGTGTGTGTTTTACCTTGTGATATTTCTTCCAAAACTGTTCTAAGCCAGTTATTGTTTTAAAACTAATGTTGAATACAGTATCACCAGAGGTATTTATGAGGGCATACATCTAATTAGCAAAAAATGTAAACTAGCTTTAAACACAGTCCTGCCCACATACACTCTGTCTGGGGGTTCCTGTATTTCCCCTTTGTATTTTAATCTTACTGCATTTCTTCTCTTTACCAGTTAAATAACTGCAGAAAAAAGCAATCAGAAAATAACCTAGGACCTGACCTCTTTGAATTTTGCTCATGAAATCCAAAGTGCCTATTTTCAGATGATCTCTGAGCTATGTTATTATTCTGGTCAAAAGAAAAGGACTTATTAGCAATAGAAAAAGAAGATTCAGAAGTGCCTTCTACATTTGTGCTTGATTTAACATGTGACTGTGATGTAGAAGGATCATTTATACCTTCAGCCATATTGTCCCACTTATTCGAGTGTCTGCAAACCTCAAAGGGGTTGCTTACAAATTGTCCTGTAACTGTACGTCTCAGTTCCAGTACAGGACCTTCAGGAGCTCTCTGAGACATATTTGATCCCCCCCAATAAGTCCTCAGCTACTCTATAGTGCAAATTAGCCACATGTTCAGCAGTACTCTGGCTGCCAAGCACAGACTGTGAAAGAGGCTTAAGGTTTAACAGGTCCTGACCAGAAAGACCCTTCTCTGCTGCTCGCATTGATACCTTTATGGTGCCAGTGTCAATTTCAGTCTCTGAACTAGGAATCATAGTTACTGGTTCTGTTCTTAATGCAAAATTATGTTTTTCCAACTTGGAGATTTCGTGAGCTCCTAGGGCAAGGGTAGATGAAGGGGGCGGTCTCTTCCCTCCAATTCTGCACAAGCTGCTGGTGTAGCACCTTCTGAGTACTGAGAGAGTTTGAGTCTAAGGCTTGAGGCTACAGTCCAAAAAGCCACTGTGGACTTTTTCTCCCAGCCTGCCATTGCTAGAAATTCTCTGTGAGTGTAGAGTCTTCCTTTGCCTGTTCCTCCAGCCCCCATCTCTTTTCAACACTTCCTTATTTACTGTCATCATTACAACTTCGCTGCTACGAGGATTTACTGAGCTGACATTTGACAGTTTCCCAGTCCCTCTCATGACAACTCTGGGACTGTTGATGAGAAACTGCTACTTTCCTCAGACTGGCATTCTGTTTTCTCAGTTGCTTTTTCATTTGTGAAGAGCAACATTCTTCCTCCATTGTGAGCAGGAGGAGCTATGCTCTTTTCTCCTGCAAGTCTGCTTCCAGACACTGTTCAGCTCTCTGTGCCTCTTCTTTCTCATCCTCCTGATCTAACAGGTTAGTCCCCAGCATTTCAGGATGAACTGAGTCATAGATAATATTTTTTTGGTTGTCCAAACCTGGTTCTAATAATACTGGATGGACAGAACTCACAATCTAATACATTGGGGCTTCCTTACTGCTCTAGGTGGGGAAGGAAGCAAGCTTCTCCACCCAGGCCACCATTCCGCCATGCTCCACATCCTCCATCTTCCTCCTACTGGAAGCAGCAAGGCTTCCTGCAGGAAGAGATGGGGAATTTTATATTGAAGTATAAATCATACATCACATAGGGACATCATACATAGTTCAGAAACTTTGCATAAATGTGACTTTCCCCAGCATCAACAAATTAACACAATTTCCATCCTTCTTATCCACTTCCTCCCCTTTTTCTCTTTTTTTTTCTATACAGGTTTTTTTCCCCCATTCATGCAGGGCTGGCCGACAGCTCCAGCTCCTCCCTCAGAGGGTCTCAATCTCTGGTCCCAGCTTTCCTGCACCCGGCCCTCCCGGTAGGTTCCCCGCAAGTTGCCCCCTCCATGACAGGACTGGGGCAAAGGGTGTTGACTCTCCCCCCAGAAACCAACATCTAGATTTTGGGGTGGTCAGTGTGGGTGCTGTGGGCACTGCAGGACCATCATGACAGGCAAGAATATGGGTAAAGAATAGAGAAGCTGCAAATGATAAGTGTTACAATGAGTGAACCACATGAGAGACAAGGAGACATTGGGGGGACCATGTAGACAGTATGAGGTTTGGAGGTCAGGAAGGGACAAGGACAGGGGTCCATTAAAAAACTGGAAGATATGTATGGAAAGAGGAGCAAGACAAGGGCACCGGGGCTCTAGCAAGGAAGTGGAGTGCAGACAAGGTCATGATCTTTAGGGAGTCCATAATAAAGGGAATTTACTAGCTAAGAAAGGGGGTGGCATTTAAAAGGAGATCAGTCTTCTGTGAGACAGGAATGGAGGTGGGAAGGGTGATGAGTAAAACAAGAGAGGGTATTAGAATGCTGGGAGGAAAGCTGCACCTAATCCTGCACCTGGGGACTAATGACCTGGTGGGGAATGATATAGGAGAGGTTCAAAGTAGGTTCAGAGAGATTGCCAGGGTATGCAGAGAAGAGGTTAGTTCTCTAGCTTTCTCAGAGGTCTTGCCTGTTCACTGTGGTAGCACCATGAAGTAGCTGAGAATTAAAGAATGTAATCATTGGCTCAGAGAGTGGTGCAAATAGAAGGGATTCACCTGATTAGGAGAGTGGGGGACACTTGGGCAGGGGATAATCTATACACGAAGGACAGATTACATATAAATGAGGGGAGTACTAGGATATTGAGGGAAAAATCCAAGGTTATATAGATGGGGTCTTAGGTAAGGATTTAAACTGAAATGGGGGAAGTAAGAGACTGGGGAAGGGATGGAGGAAGAAAATGGTGGTTCTTGCCTAGTTAGCACTCCCCCGCAGGAGGGGACTGGGGATACAGTGAGGAAAAAGGGTGAGGAAAATTTGTGGAGGGGTATGCTAGCAAATGCCAGGAGTATGGGGAAAAATGGCTGAATTGGAGGCCCTGATGGTAGATGAGGGACTGGACATGGTACCTATAACAGAGACATATTGGATGGAAAAATCATAAATGGGAAGTGAGTTTCCCAGGGTATAATATAGCCAGAAAAGACAGGAAGGGGAAAGGGGGAGCAGTGACTCTATACGTTAGGGATGGGATAAAGGCAATAGCAGGGCAGATAAGTCTGGGATCAGCTGAGGTCCTCTGGGTCATGCTGCTCAAGAGGACTGGAAAGGCATTATGCCTGGGAGTGGTATACAGGCCACCAAATCAAGGTGAGGAAATGGACAAAGAGCTATTGCAGGAGATGCAGAGGATGTCAAGTAAGGGGAAACTCCTGCTGTTAGGGGATTTTAATCTCCCTGATGTGAGTTGGAAGATTCCAGCAGCTACATCAGCTAGGAGCAGGGTGATACTGGAATCTCTGCAAGAAATACAGCTATAGCAACTGGTTAGGGAACCAACTTGGGGTGAGGCAACACTTGACTTAATATTGACAAATAGGGATAGTGGGGTTGAGGTATCAGTAGGGGACAATCTAGGAACAAGTGATCACAGAGCAGTTAGATTTAGGATCAGGATGGGGAATGAAGTGAGTTGAACCATGACATCCTCTGTATCCATGGTCAAATGTATGGCAGATTAGATTTAATGCTAAGAAGTGCAAGGTAATGCACCTGGGAAACAAAAACCCAGGGGAAGAGTACACAGTGGGGGGTGAGATACTAACTACAACAAAATTGGAAAGGGACCTGGGGGTAGTCATATCAGATGACTTAAAGGTGGGCAAGCAATGTGAGAGGGCAGCAAGGAGGGCTGGGGGGATACTGGGATACTGGGATGCATAGGAAGAGGCATCACCAGTAGAAAACAGGAAGTTGTTATCCCTCTGTACAGACAGCTGGTGAGATCCCATCTGGAGTACTGTATGCAGTTCTGGAGACCCAGTCTCCGCAAGGACATAGACAAGATGGAAGCTGTCCAGAGGAGGGCAACTAAAATGGTGCAGGGTCTGCACCAGAAGACATATGAAGAGAGACTAAAGGAGCTTAATATGTATAGCCTCGAGGAAAGGAGGGAGGGGGGACATGATAGAAACTTTCAAGTACCTCAAGGGAATCAACAAAGTACAAGAGGGTAGCATCTTTCAAAAAAAGAGGTGTGCAAGAACAAGGGGGCACAATTTGAAGATAGAGGGGCTGCTCAGAGGTAATGTAAGGAAGTATTTTTTCACAGAGAGAGTTGTGGATGCATGGAACGGCCTTCCAGAGGAGGTTGTGGAGTCAAAAACAGTGGTTGAATTCAAGCATGCATGGGACAGCCATAAGGCAATTCTAGGGGGTGGGGGTAGAAAGAAGTAGGCTGCTGGTTAACTAGGATCTGCAGCTTATCCATTAGGTAGGGAAATGGGCAGACTGGGTGGGCCAAGCGGTCCTTATCTGCCATCAAATTCTATGTTTCTATGAACCACTACGAGGGTATTGGACTTCCAGAGGGCAGATTTCAAAAAAATGAGAGAGATTTTTAGGGTTGATATGAATGATATGAAGAAGCTAGAGGAAGTGGAAGAACTGTAGAGGGCAATAAAGAGGGGAATTGTGAAGGCCACTGAGTAGTGCATTAGGAAGATAGGAAAGAGAAAAAGGAGGAGACCTCTTTGGTTATGTAGAAAGGTGGCAAGTTCAAAAGGGAAGAAATGAGGGCTTTCAAGACATATAAAAGAACTCGGGGCAAAGAAGACAAGGAAATTTATAGGGAAAAACTTAGAGTGGCAGGGCAGGAAATCAGGAGGGCGAAGGCAGATACGGAGGAGAGGATAGCTAAAGTAGCTAAAAGGGGAGACAAAAGGTTCTTCAGGTACATCAGAGAGAGAGAAGGAAAAGCAAGCAGGGAATAATGAGACTTAAAGTAGAGAGGGACTCAGAAAAAAACAGACTTGCTAAAGAGACATTTCTACTTAGTGTTCATGGTTGAAAGGGAAAGACATGGACCGGTATTACAGGTTAGAGGTAATGAGGGGAAGGAGAAGGAAAATAAACCTTTCAAGGAGAGCAAGGTATGGGATGAATTGGAGAAATTAAGGGTGGATAAGGCAATAGGTCCGGATGCCCTGCATCTCAGGGTGCTCTGAGAGGTTATGGAGGAGCTGGCAGAACCACTAAGGAAGCTGTTCAACCTATCTTTAGACACAGGGAGGGTGCCAGGGGACTGGAGAAGGGCGGATGTGGTGCCAATACATAACAGCGGAGGAAAGGATGAGCCGAGTAACTATCACCCATTCAGTCTTACATCAGTGGTAGGAAAGTTTATGGAGACATTTCTAAAGGAAAGGATAGTGGAATGTCTGGTAGAAAATGGGCTGCAGAATCATAGGCAGTGCTGATTCACTGGGGGAAGGTCATGCCAGATGAATCTCATCGAATTCTTTGACTGGGTAATAAGGGAGCAATCAGGGATGAGCAGTGGATGTGGCCTATTAGGAATTCAGTAAGGCCTTTGACACTGTCCCTCATAGGTGGCTGGTGAACAAGATGGGTAGTCTAGTTGTAGGGAGAAAATAACAAATTAGGTGAAAAACTGACTTGGTGGCAGGAGTCAAAGCGTGGTTGTAAATGGGGTTCATTCCAAGAAGGAAAGCGTGACACATGGAGTACCCCAGGGGTCTGTACTGGGGCCAATACTTTTTAACATTTATGTTGGGAATATCACGGTTGAGTTGATTGGAAAAGTGTGTCTGTTTGCAGATGATACAAAGATCTGCAATAGAGTGGATACACTAGGGTGGGTGGGGAGTGGGTGGAGAATATGAGAAAGGACTTGTTAAAACTGGAGGGGTAGTCAGATAGTTGGCAACTGAGATTTAATGCCAAAAAGTGTAGAATAATGCACATAGGGCACAAGAACCCTAGGGCCACATACACACTAGAAGGAGAAGAGGTTGAGGTTATGGAGCAGGAGAAGAATCTGGAGATTATTATTTCAGACAAACTTAAGGTGGCAAACCAGTGTAACAAAGGGGTTGGAAAGGCAAGCGGCATGCTGGCATGCATAGGGAGGGGTATTACAAGCAGGAGAAGAAAGGTGATTGTCCCCCTACACAGGTCAATGATCTGTCCTTACCTAGAATATGGGGTACAATTCTGGAAACTGCACCTACTGAGGGATATTGATAGTGTGGAGAGAATACTGAGTAGGGCGACCAAAACGGTGCATGGTATGCAGCAGAGGACACATGAGGAGAGGATGGAGGAGCTTGACCTATATTCACTGTAGACCAGGAGGAATGGGGGGGGGGGGTATGACTGAAACTTTTAAATACCTGAAGAGAATTAACAAGGTGAGGGAAGGGAGTATATGCAAGATAAAGGAAAACCCAAGAATTACGGGACACAGATAGAAAATAGAGGGCAGTCAATTCAGAGGTAATAAGAGAGGACTCAACTTCTTTGAGAGAGTGGTAGGTCCCTGGAATGGGTCACCAGAGTGGGTGATTGAGACATCAACAGTGGGGGATTCAAAAGTGAATGGGATAAATACATGGGTTTAAAAAAGAGAGTGAGGGATAGATACCTTGACGTGAAAATAGGGGATGGGAATCTACAGGAAGGGAGAGGTCATGGAAGGGGAGGAGGTAAGTTGATAGAGTCAGGACTATCTAGGAGGAGTGAACAAGGCAGACTAGATGGGCCAATGGGCCAATGGAGTCCTTTTCTGCTGACATACCTCTATGATTCTATGATTCTATCATGGAGCCTGAAAGCTCTATTTTCCACGTTTTCTCCCCTCTCTTTGCCGCAGTTGCTTGGGTGTGTGTGGAGGTGCGTGCGTGCATGCAGCCATCTGTGGCACCCTCCTTATTCTAGCCACTACTGTCTGCACTACCCTTGGGCCTCCAGTCAGGGACAGTCCTGCAGTGGGCACAACTGGGTCCCTACCCTGGAGAGGAGAGGTACCTTGTGGCCACTCAATCTAGCTCCCGGCCTCCCCCCCCCCATCCGCCGACCACTGACAATTTGGGCTAGCTTCCAAACCCGAGTCACTGGCGTGGCACAAGGCGTGGCACTCAGCCTTTTCTCTTTTTTATCGCTGTTGGAGGCCATGAGAAATGGATTGACTCATGGACACAGGTATCAGGTGTAGCAAGGCTAAAGAAGTGTCAAGCTGGTTCTTTATTGATATTTAACAAATGAAAGAGCAGACTTTACTCAACAAAAAAAATAAAATAAAATAAACAAATGAGATAGCATCAATAATTTTCAGCAAAATCACAGCATTAAGACTGTTCAGCTCCAGAAGATATGTTGCAAGTTGGGTAAGCAGTCTAACTTTCCCCGGGATCTGAAAAGGCTTACAGGTCTCCCACACCAGGGTCAGTACCAAGCTGAACCCACAACTCATCTGATTTGGCTATCTAGGAGGACTCCTTTTATACTTGGAAAGTATCAGGCTACCACCTTTGCTCCACCCACTCAGTCTTCACAAATGAAAAATACCTCAACATACCCCATTATTAGTGAATATGCATTAAATCTTAACATACAAATGCATTGTTGTTTATTCAGATGTTTAAAATTAAATAATAACCCTTTGTTCTCAAAATCAAAGAATATTTTGGGTGTTGGCTCCTTCCCTCACCTGATTAGTGCATAAATCTGTGGGAAAGAGGGCCAGCTGGCTCCTAGAAGGACACTGGAGAGCCCAGGAGAAGGCTTTAACACCCTGTTCACTAGAACTTTCCTTTGGTTCCCAAGAAACTCTCGCACTTCGTAACTCGCAGTTGTGAGGTGAATAAGTGAGCACTATGGCCACTCAAGGCTCTGTCCTGGTCCTGAAAAATAGGGCGCTGGCAGGAGGACACTAAATGCAGCAGCGGCTACCAGAATGTTTCCCTGGTAAGCTGCAGGACTGTATTTCACAGCCCTCAAACGTTACTGGACCCCTAAAATATTATATACAAGCAATATAAACAATACTGCGCTTCATTACTTTATGAGAAGTGGCAACGGTAGCGTTTTCTTTAGGAGTTCAATACACAGTTCCTCTTGTGACAAATGACAACCTCTTTCGGGGGGGGAGCGGCTGACTGAGACCCTTATGGAAGAGCTGCAGAAAAGGGAAAAGAAATACAGGGACAGCTTAAAAAGATGTTCCTTCAGGTGGCCTGCCTGAAGGAAAGGGGAACAACAGAAAATTCAGACAAGGATAGGGTAGATAGGATAGAAAGGGGTGCTACTGCAGCAGACTTAGAGGCTTCAGAAAACAGTCTTCCCAAGGGGTCACCAGCACTCTTCCACAACTCCTCCCCACTTAAGAGGAAACTAGTGGAATATAAATTACAACAGTTTCCTGTCTTCACATCCTACAAACCTTTAACAAATAGGAACAATTGTCAGATCTCTCTCTCTTTCACAAGAGGGAGCGAGATGGAGCTTTAGCCTGCCCACTCCCAAAGCTCCTCCTCGGGGTCCCTAAACAAAACACAAAAAAACCCCAAAGGTTATTATTAACCTTTCTCAATACATATCACCTCGAGGTCTGACTGTGCCTGTACATTTGGATCTGCCCCATAACGGGACATAAATTCTGCATTTTTATTTGCAGTACCTGGCCGATGGTGAATAGTAAATCTATATGGTTGTAATACCAGGTACCAGCACATTATGCGGGGATTTTTGTCCTTCATGACATGAAACCATTAAGAGATTGTGGTCAGTTACAACCTCAAACTCTGAGCCCCAAAGATAGCCCATTTCACCACAAGACACTCTTTCTCGATAGCAGAGTATCTAGTTTTTCGTTCGTGTAACTTGCGGTTTAGGAAAACAATTGGGTGTTCTTCCCCATCGAACATTTGGAAAAACACCACCCTGATACCAGTATCTGAGGCATCATTCAGTACCACAAATTACAATGAAAAATCAGGGCTCCTTAACACTGGGGAGGAACATGGGTGCACCTTTATGGTGCAGAAGGCTGCCTCGCATTTGGGAGTCTATTTTACCTTAGTGGGATTCCTCTTTTTTGTAAGGTCCATGAGGAGGGTAGCAACTGTGGCAAAATTGGATACAAACCTTCGATAATATCCTGCTAGACCTAAAAGGACCTAACATGCTTTTTGGAGGTTGGCCTTGGACATTTTACCACTACATCTATTTTCCCTATTTTTGGCTTCACTCTCCCATTGCCAGTCATGAATCCCAAATATTGTGTCTCCTGCATGGCTATGGCACATTTGGCAAGATTGATTGTAAGGCCTGCAGTGGCTATGGTCTGTAATAATGCAACCAGATGTTTGATGTGATTCTACCAATTGGAACTGAAAACCACCACATCATCCAGATATGCTGCGCAGTAGGCCGTATGTGGTTTTAAGGTATGGTCCATAAAGCCCTGGAATGTGGCGGGTGCCCCATGTAACCCAAAGGGCATGGTCATATATTGATATAGTCCTATTGGGGTACTAAATGCTGTTTTCCCCCTTGATGAGCCATCCAAGGGGATCTGCCAGTATCCCTTCGTGAGGTCAAATGTGGTGATGTATTTTGCATTGCCCAGTCTATCTACAATATCATCTATCCTGGGCATGGGATAGGAGTCAAATTTTGAAATAGCATTTAGGCGGCAGAAGTCGAGGCAGAGTCTTATGCCTCCTTCCTTTTTTCCAATGGGAATGCCCACTCACTGCTAGATGGCTCTATCACCCCTAGGTGCTGCATTTTTTCCACTTCATTAATAACTGCCTCTCTCACTTTCTCTGGTAACCTATATGGTTTCTGTCTAATGGGAGTGGTTTGGGTTATGTTTATGTGATGTTGAATCCCATTTGCCTTACCAGGGATAGATGTAAATGTCTTTTGATATTTCTGTAACAGCTCATTCAAGACTAATCTCTTTTGTTGTTCCAGAGAGGGATTGATAGTGAGATCACACAGTTCCCCTTGTTTCTCCAGGCATTCATAGGCAACCTCTAGTTCGCATATCCCCCTTCTCTGGGTACACATAGCAGCTGGTACTAGCTCTGTCAATCCATTTCTTTAATAGGTTCACATTATAGATGCCCAGCTTATGACGTCTGTCTGGTAACTCTGTCTCATACGTGACAGGGCTAGTTTGCTGTAAAATAGTGTAGGGGCCTTGCCATTTCATTAATAGCCTACCAGTGGAAGAGGAGTGTAACAACAATACCTGATTACCTTCTTGATAAGTTTTGGCACCCACTCCTTGATCATAATAAACCTTCTGATCAATTTGCTTCTCCATATTTTGTTTGTGGGCCAAATTAATATATTTCATAAGTTTCTGTCTTAAATTTGATCATATACTTTGAGGCATTGTTGGAGGTTTCACCTTTTTCCCCTTCCCATTCCTCCCTGACAATGTCCAAAGGCCCATGAGGGTTTCTCCCATATAATAGCTCAAATGGGGAAAAAAACAGTTGAGGTCTGTGGTACCTCCCTATATGCGAACATTAAAAAGGGGATGTAGGTGTCTCATGTCTTCCCTTCATCCTCCACAAACTTAAGCAGCATTTTCTTTAAGGTCTGGTTGAGTCATTTGACCAGCCCATCAGTCTGCGATGATAGGGAGAAGGATATATGGCCTCAACTCCCAAGGAGGATTATAATTTTTGTGAGCAGTCTGGAACAGAAATTACTCTCCTAATCTGTGATTATGTCTTTAGGTATCCCAACCCTGCTAAATATTTTAACTAGTTCCTCTACTATCTTCTCAGCAGTAATAGTGCGCATGGGGATCACTTTGGGATACTTCGTATAATGATCACAAATCATGAGGATAAACCTGTTACCTTTGCACTTTTTTGTAGGGGCCCAACTGTGTCCATGGCTATCCTGCTAAAGGGGGTGGTGATCAGGGGCAATGGTTGGAGTGGGACCATATCCTTCTTAATAATAGTGGCTGCTTTTTGGCATTCTTGGCAACTGCGACAATAGTCAGGCACTTGCTCATGGATACCTGCCCAGTAGAATCTGAGCAGTGGCCTACTCAGCGTACGGTCCCTCACCAAATGGCCTGCTAATGGGATGTCGTGAGCTAGGTGGATCAGTTGGTCATGGTACTGTACAGGTACCAACAGCTGATCAACTTTTCCCCCTGTAGTTGGGTTCATACAAACTCTATAGAGTAACCCATCCCTTAGGACAGACTGCTCTTCCTGCCCCACCATCTGGAAGAAACGTTTTAAGGTTAGATCAGCAGCCTGCTCTGTACAAATGTTTTTATTTTCTGCTACCTGAACAAAATCAGCAGGTTTAACATCAACATTAGCATCAGCAACTGAACTAGAGTTCTTTTGCTTAGTCCATTGTATTTTACAGTATCTCTCCTCCTTTCTCATCTGATCTTATGTGTATTCCCTGGTAATCCAAAAACATCTTCATCAAAAGAAAACAGGTGGGCCCATTGTTCTTTTTGTTTAGTCTGTGATTGTGTAGCAACAGTAAAAACACCATCACCCTGAGTTACTAGAGTCTGGAATTTTGGATGGTCATGTCCGATGACCACCGGAACAGGCAGATGAGGTACCAGTCCCACAGGGATTTGATTACTTTTTCTCTGTACTTGCAAATCAACAACAGTCAAGGGATATTGATGGATATCACCATCGATGCAAAAAACAGTGGTGTCAGCACATATATCCCCCTCCATTTTTATCAAATCAAAGCTCACCAATGTCAGTCTACTGACAGAATTGATTAGTCCAGAGACCTCCCAATCTACGATCTTTACTGGGACTACGAAATGACCCCAGTTTGCTAGAGCTAACTGGGCTGGCGCTGTCTTTCTCTTGGGGCAGAGCCAGGCTATATGCCTTTTTTCTTGGCAGTCTCTACAGATTATATTAGGGTTGTGTGATCTGCCAGATGCATAAGGCTTAGCATTCCCACTATTCCCAGAAGGTGAAGAAAAAGAAGTAGCAATTCTTACCAGTGTAGGGGTAGCACCAGTTGCAGGTTGCCCTCATTGATGATTGGGTCTGGCAGCAAGGGAATCCTCTGCTAATGGTATCGCCTTTTCTGCTGTCTCAGGCTGGTGCTCCCTCATCCACACTTGCACATCAGTTGGCAATACTCAAATATATTATTCCAGTATGATCATTTCCAGCATCTGGTCTACTGTTCTTATACCTGGCTGTAGCCATTTATGGCAGAGGTCCTTAAGTCATGTAAAGGCTTCTTGAGGGGTATCTCCTGTGTGGCTGTTAAAGGTCTAAAACCTCTGCCTGTAGGTCTCTGGGCTTATATTGTATCTTTGTAAAATGGCTTGCTTGACAGCATTGTAGTGATCGGCCTGTCCACTGTCCACATTACTGTAGGCGAGTGGTGCTTTGCTAAATAAATAAGGTACCAAACGAATGACCCACTGTGTCCTTGGCCACCCGCAAGCTTGGGCTATATGCTCAAAGGTGGTATTATAGGTCTCTTTATCATCAGTCTTTCTCAGTTTTATCAATTTAATGTCCTTTGGAGTGTCTGCAGGAGGCAGGTTCTGAGCACCCCACTGCCTGTATGGTCCATAAGGTGTCAGCCCACCTGCCTTCACTTCTCTGGAGGTCATCCTCCCTCTGTTTGTCCATGGCCAGCTGTTTGATACACAGCCATCTCAATAGGCCCTGCATGTCCTCTTGGGGTTCATCTGACATGGCAGTAGTCTCATCCTCACTCTTTTCTTCCAGCTCCTCTTCCTCTTCTTTGGCCGTTATTCTCCGGATGTCACCCAGACCTGGCAATGGTGTTGCCCTGTACTTCCCAGCCATCATTCTCATGAGGACACCATTGGGTTTTGTGAGAGTCTCGTCCACTTCTGCTTCTGTCAACTGCATCCACTGTCCTCCTCCTGGTAGGTATCAGTGTCACACCCAATATCCCACAGCTGACACCAGTGTCAAAGGCAGTGAGAAATGGATGGACACATGGACACAGGTGTAGCAAGGCTAAAATAGTGCTAAGCTGGTTCTTTATTGATATTTAACAAACAAAAGAGCGGACTTTACTTGAAAAAAAAATAAACAAATGAGATAACATCAATAATCTTCAGTGAAATCACAACATTAAGACTGTTCAGCTCCAAACGTTATGCTGCAAGTTGGGTAAACAGCCCAACTTTCATTAGGATCTGAAAAGGCTTGCAGATCTCCCACACCAGGGTCAGTACCAAGCTGAACCCATAACTCATCTGATTTGGCTATCTAGGTGGACTCCTTTTATACTCTGAAAGTATCAGGTGACCACTTTGGACTCTTCCCACTCAGTCTTCACACGTGAAAAATACCTCAAAATACCCCATTATTAGTGAATATGCATTAAATCGTAACATAGAAACACATCATAGGTTGGTAAATATCTTAAATTACTTGGTACAGAGGTATGTACCAACAAAAAACAAATATGATGGGACTAAAAATGCCCTTCCACCATGGCTGACCCCATCTGTTAATGGACTAATCCAAAATAAAAATAAAGCATACCACCAGACAAGATATAACAATACAGAAGCTGGCTGGGAGATCTATAAAAAGTGTCTCAAACTTGCAAAAAGGGGCATTGTCTTGGCCAAAAGAAATTATGAGCATACATTAACCACTAAAGTCCAGGATAATTATAAGACATTTTATTCATATATTAATAGCAAAAAGGGGGAAAAACAATACTGTTTGACCCCTAAAAGCACAGAATGGGGCTCTCATAACAGAGAATACTGCATTAGCTGAGGAATATAATAAATACTTTTCTTCAATGTTTAATGCAGGCCCACAAGACATACAGGATTCTGGATGAAAAACACAAATGGGACCCAGTTTTAAGTTAGATCCAGCCAAAGTTTTTAAAAGACTTAAAAAAGTAAATCAGATCAAAGCACAGGGAACTGATAATATCCACCCTAGGGTTATCAAGGAAATGGCAGAAGTACTGGTTGGCCCAGTCTCCTGGCTATTTCAAAAATCTGTGGAAATGGGTGAAGTCCCCAAGGTATGGAGGCAAGCAGTGGCTGTCCCAATACATAGGAAAGGATCTGGACAGGAGGTCTCGAACTATAGGCCCATCAGCCTGACCTATGTATTGGGGAAGATCCTGGAGGGTATAATAAAAGACTTCATCATAGAATTCTTAGTAACTTCAGGCAAGACGGTTAGAACTCAGCATGGGTTTACCAGTGGGAGGTCATGTCAAACCAACCTCTTAGAATTTTACAAGGTTAGTAAATCCATGGACATGGGCTACTCAGTTGATGTCATCTTCCTTGACTTTGCCAAGTCATTTGACAAAGTCATCCATGATGAGTGTGTTAAGACCCTATTAGAATTAGGTCTCCCTAACTGGGTTTCTCAATGGGTTAAGGCATGGTTAAATGAAAGAAGCCAGAGGGTCTGTATAAAAGGGGAATTCTCTGGCCAGGCCAGAGTGACCACTGAGATCCCCCAGGGCTCTGTACTGGGACCTTGCCTTTTTAATTTATATATATCATCAATACAGGTTCACTCAGGAGTCTGGCTTTCAAAATTCGCAGATGATACCAGGATTGGATGTCCAATAAATAATGTGGAAGATCAGCTTATTATACAAGCAGCCTTAAATAACCTGGAGATATGGACCTCCCAAAAATAATCTATTTTCAATATCGATAAATGCACGGCCATGCACTTTGGAAATAATAACAAGCAATTCCGATATACCTTTGGGGGGGTACTGCAGTAAAGGCTGTAAAAGAAGAAAAAGATCTGGGGATAATTGTCAGCAGTGACTTCAGTTTTAGTATGCAGTGTAGTAAAACTATTAAAAAGGCAAGTAGCATAACCAAGACCCCTAGAATTCTGTGGCCGCAGAATTTTGTGCAGAACTTGCAATCTACCGCAGAAATTCTGCGGTGCCGCAGAATTCACTCTTCTTGTTGATTTTTATTAATATTTCTGTTTTTCCATAGAATCTGGTTCCCTTCCCCTCTGTTTATATCCTATACCCCCTATATGCTCAGAATGCTATGTTATCATTGCTATAACATCATACATTAGCTAATGAAATGGCTGCAATCTGCAACAGAAATGAACAGTCACTTATCTACCACAGCTCCCACTGCCAGAGACGGTGGCACAGCACATCAGGTATGGTGATATTTGTTCAACCTGCACTACAGGCTAATACAATTTTCAGTCTTATATTATTGCACTAGGGCCAACTTAAAAAAAACCTTGTCAATAGCACAGACCTGTTAAGTCCATACCTCACTTTGTACAGACCTATTTGTGCCTTTAAGGTATAGAGATGCCATCTGAAATGAATAACTGGTAAAATGAATTTAACTGTCATTTTAAGAAAATAAAGTAATTATGCCCAGAAAAGTGGAATATAATAATGTGTAGACCTGTTGAAAGAATAGACCTGTTAAATAAATAATTGCACTGTACGCATTTTTGCCAGGGTTATTGATTACATATTGTCATTGGTTGATAGAATCACCTAAAAGTTATGGAGAAATGTTCTGTGCAGGGACAGCTGTTGGGCCAGAGGGTAGCATGCTGTGTTTCCGTGCCGGCAACTCAGGTTCAGAGATTAGCTCTGGGAGCTGGCAGGGCAGCACAAGGATTGGTGGAACACATCATTGCTCAGAGCCTGGGAAAGTATGGTGCAGTGTTCTGTCGCATGGTGGACACATTGTGCTGGTCTGGAGAGCTCTAGCTCACAATTGGTTCACATGCATGTCATGGCCTGATGGTGTTATGCAGTGTGTCAGGGAAAGCAGGTTGAGATCAAAAATAAGTTTTGCAATAACTCCTCTATTCCATTTCTAATGGGACCTGTATGAATGAGGATGCAAGTTCATGGAAATGAAAAAAATATACACACACACACGTTTGTATGTATGTTACAGATTGCATATAAATATATAAGTGATACACAGTGGGAACCTCATGAGTGGTGTAGAAAGCACATACAAATATATAAGTGATAGACAGTGGAAACCTCATTAGTGGGATAGATAGCATGCATATAGAAATACCTTATCACATAAGATCCTCTCTGCATATGTCATTTATTTAACAGGCTATGACCTTAAGGGAGAGACATTTGTTTTGCTTTTTTAGGCATAAAAGTATTTTTATAATTCTGTTATTTTTTGAACTACTGTTACTGTGCTTTCCACCATCCTGATTGCTATAACCACTGCCATGAAAGTGAAGTCAGGATGACTAGCTGTCACTGTGATGTGGTAGTTTGTTAGTGCCGCAGAACTTCTGCAGAAATTACAAACCACCACCTCAGAAGTTCTGCGGCAAATGGCAGTCTTGCCTCAGAACTTGGTCCCACTGTGCCGCAGAAAAGTAGGGGCCCTGAGCATAACACATTGTATACAGAGGCATATTAAATGCAGGGATAGAGAGGTTGTGATACCCTTGTATACTGCATTGGTGCACCCTCATGTGGAGTATTGCTTGCAGTTGTGGGCTTCTTATAAAAAAGGGGACAGGACATTAGATCATTGGAGAGGGTCCATAGGATGGCTACCAAAAGGATTAATGATACGGAAGGACAGAGCTATGAGCAGAAGCTGCAGTTTTTGGATATGTATTCATTGGAATACCATAGACTGAGAGGAGATATGTGTCTGATCTATAGGGCCCTGACCAATATCTATCTGTAGGAGCTCTTGGGACTGGTACATAGAGACCAACTATACAATACCAGAGTACATCACTTCCAACTGGTTAAGGAAAGATTTAGAACTAATAAAAGTAAATACTGGCTAAATAATAGAGTGACTGAAATTTGGAATTCACTGCTGTGTGAGGTTGTGGAATGCAAAACAATGATGGAATTTAAAACAGAGCTTGATAAATTTCTTATAAGCAGGGACATAAAAGTGTTTTTTTAATATATGAATGGCGAGCTAATGGACTAATGTCTTTTAATGCTCTGTAATATCTATGTAATCTGTAATCTATGTAATCATTGTTTATGCGGATGTTTAAAATTAAATAATAACCCTTTGTTGTCAAAATCAAAGAATATTTTGGGTGTTGGCTCCTCCCCTCACCTGGCTAGTGCATAATTCTGTGGGAAAGAGGGCAGGCTGGCTCCTAGAAGGACACTGGAGAGCCCAGGAGAAGGCTTCAACAGTACCCTTTTCACTGGAACTTTCCTTTGGTTCCCAAGGAACACTCACACCTCACAACTCGCAGTTGCGAGATGAACAAGTGAGCACTATGGCTACTCAGGGCTCTGTCCCGGTCCCAAAAAACAGAGCACTGGCAGGAGGACACTAAATGCAATGGCTACCAGAACGTTTACCTAGTAAGCTGCAGGACTGTATTTGACAGTCCTTAAACATTCCTTTACCCTTAAAATAATATATACAAACAATATAAACAATACTGTGCTTCATTACTTCATGAGAAGTGGCAAGAGTAGATTTTTTTTTTAGGAGTTCAATACACAGCTCCTCTTGTGACAAAATGGCAACCTCTTTTTTTGGCGGGTGGAACTGAGACCCTTATGGAGGAGCTGCAGAAAAGGGAAAAGAAATTCAGGGACAGCTTAAGAAGACATTCCTTCAGGTGGCCTGCCTGAAGGAAAGGGGAAAAACAGAAAATTCAGACAAGGATAGGGTAGATAGGCTAGAAAGGGGTGCTTCTGCAGTAGACTTAAAGGCTTCAGAAAACTATCTTCCCAAGGGGTTACCAGCACTCTTCCACAATCGTGCCCAGTCTAAAAAGGTTTTCCACCTTTTCTCTTTCATAAAGAGAGATCACATGCTTTTTAATAGAAACAAATTGCTGCTGTTATGACCAATATTGTTGCTGAAGGTTTAATTTGCATCTAGCTTGCCATATATAATATTTCTTTATGCCACATATTAACCTTAATGTGCTAGGATGATAACTAGACCATTTTCCTGAATGAATGGCCTGGATTATTATCTCATATGTTATTGCATAATAATCTGGACACTTTCCACAAATAGCAATCTAATCCCATAACCCTTTCACATAAGGACATTCAAGAAATAGATGCATTTAAGTTTCCAGTACTCCATTACATGTATTGCTTGGGCAATACCTATTAGATAACCGCTTATGCTTATGCAAATTACACACACTGAGTCTGCCAAGACACATTAGCCGTACCATATCCCACACCTGGATTGGAAGCCTATGTTCTATTAATTACTTAGTAGTATCTGTAACAGTCTGAGTGGTCTCTTTAGGCAATGCCAGAGGCTCAGTAAAGTTATCATTCATCACCTTGGTATATAATGCTTTCATGGTATAGATTCTACAAAGTTCAGGTAATATTTTTAATTGCTTCACTTTCTGTAATGTTGCTAATATATACAAAAGTATTCACTCCCTCCTAATATTCGAAAGAAGGACCATTTCCCCATTTCCCATTTTGGTAAATACACACTCAACCATTCCATAACCCCACTAGCCCACTTCAACTCAGGTGGACATAAATAAGTTTCTGGAAAAAAGAGAATAAAAAAACACAATGGGTTTTATCACAAACAACCCTCCTTTCTTCACCTCTAAATAAGTAAAGTTTATTTTGACAGAATTTAATCTACTGCCCCACAAAGACTGATAAAAATAAACTATATAACCTGGTTTCTAAGTCTTGTGGTGGGGGAAATACATAACTAAGGTAGAGGCATATTGGTAATGAAAACATTTTTATCAGGTGAACTGTTTTCTTTTTTGATATTTGCATAGATTTCCATTGTGATAGTTTCCTTTCTCCTTCCACTATTTTCTCTTCCCCATTTACTCGCTCTGTATTCATATCTCTAAATTTTATTCTTAATATCTTCATTCCAGAGTTTGTCAGAGGAATACCCTCTTTTTGTGTAAAATCTTCATCCCTCATTGGCCCTAATCACAAAACAGTACTTTTGTTTCAATTCACCTTTGCCCCGGACAACAGGGAATATTGACGTGAAATCCACATTGCACCAGAGCATGAATTCCTATATCCCAGAAGTAGAGCTACAACATCTGCATATGTGCATACCTTTACTTGTGGTGCACTTCTACTAATTTTAATACCTTGTACATCTGAGGCTAACTTCAATTGCTGAAGTACAATATTCAATATAAAATACATACAATAATGAGCTTAAAGGGCATCCTTGTTGGATACCATGAGACATACATATTCTGTGACATACAAAACAATTAATCAAAGGTATAAAATTAGCCTTACTGTATAATAATCTAATCCAGTTTATAAATGTTTCAGGTGTATATGAAATTCCAAAGTTTTGAATAAAAATTCATATGACTGTTGATCAAATACTTTTTCCTGATCCAAGGCTAAATTATTCATCAAATGCCTGGCAATTATTTCCCTAATTAATATTAAATTGTCTCCCATATACCGATCTAGAATTGCAGGTTTGACTTGTTGAGATGACTTTATGTGGGAGTTTACTTAATCTGTTCCCTAAACTATAATTCAAAATCTTTATGCCAATGTTCACAAGAGAAATAGGCCTCTAGTTACTTAACTCCAATCTATCTCCCTTTTTATATAATAAAATTAATATTACCTGAAATATGTCTTCAGAAGTCCTAAGATTATTAACATGTCATTAAATACTTCAACTAACATTATACTCACCATGTCTGAGACGTTTTTATAGAATTCTATGCCTATTCCATCTGGACCAGGAGCTGCTTTCCCTCTCAGTTCAGTTCAATTCTTTATTGATCAACAAGTTGTGTCTTTATCAAAAAGTCACATATAAAAATACATACAATTATACATTATCAGACTGTGGTCTAATAACCTTAAAATTTACTGTACATAGAATAACATTTTCTTGATTTGTATATAAATAACCCTAGGGCATATCACAATATGTACAGTCCAAGCATACTATTTGTACAAATCATTCTATATTCTTTATTATTTATTTCATTTCAGAATTACAAAGTACCTTTGAGTTAAAAGCTCATTTACAAAGGTTGTACGTCAAGGAAAGGAGAACATACAACAAGATATGGTAAAGCAACATACAAGGAATGTAAAAATACAGGGAATTCTGGTGGCGATAAGACATAACAAAAATGGAAACGTGGCACAGAGAAGTGGTCATTAGCATGTGAATAGTTAAATTACAACAAATTTTAAAACTAGCTGCAGGGAGTGAGCATTAAACAAAAAGTTGCATAAGAGACACAGACCACTCAGCGATACCAAGATAAATACTGAAAAGGAAGCTGCCAGGCTAGGCTTTGTCGAAGGTGAGTAAATAAGAGGGGGTGGGGGAGTAAGGCACAAGGGCCTCAGTCCAAATAGATTGTTATAGTTAAGGCCTAAGAAGGGCAGTCACAAGTATGTTGTGTAGTTTCTTTCTATATATAATCTTAAGAGAAATTACTGATTCCAAAACCTTCAATGATGTAGATTTGAAAAGGTGAGTAACCAAATTATATGGTTCCAATTTTAAAAGTGCCAAAATGTTCCCTAAAAGTATTTGTTTGAATGTATTATTCAGGAGACATAACATTGACAAGTGTGTTAGATCATCATCCCCTTTTTGACACTTACATAATGACACCGCTTATTCTTTTTTGAACATGTGTCTCAAACTGTTACTGTCATTATATTCAACCCAGTATTTGGTAAGGAGTTTCCTTCATTGTGGATTTTTTGTGATGTTTAATATGGTTCTAATCTAAAATGTATTTTATTTTGTATTAACCATTTGCTAATTATAAACTGTTTGCACATGCCTAACTCCATTTGTTTGAAAGTTGAGTACATCCTATCCTTGATTATGTTCTGGATCTCATTATAAGGTCTATCGAGTACTTTGGCTAAACAATATAACAAACCATGTGGTTTTATAATTTTTCAACCTCTGACAGGCTAGTAAATATTATCTGGTGGTCTAGATATGTTATAGTTTCCTCAATGCACTTGTTATATAATCTCTTTCCCTCCATGGCATAGGCGTTAAGCTAGTAACTAACCATTCTTTACTGGATCAAGCATTCTATGGAGAGTTGTCCCAGTTCAACTCTCACAAGATCTGATGGTGCATGTTGTGGCAAGGCTAGACATCTTTTAAAAATCAGTGTTTGTAGTTTTTCCCATTGATCCCTTAGATTCAAGTCCCCAAATTTCCTCCCCATACAGTATTTGACTTTTAGTTTTAGTGTTAATTAATTTAATATATCCTTTTATACAATGACCTCCATATCTATAAACAAAAAATGTATAATTGCCTGAAAGTATTTTTAATCTCTAATTCCCTTTCAAAGATTTTATTACATTCACAATTTCATCTATAGTTACGGTTTTCACCATCTCTTCTTTTTCACCTTCTGACAAATACCCAAACCTGGACTTATCTAAGCAATTCTCTATACTAAAGCTAAATAAATAAAAATAAATAAAATTCTCTATACTTTCTGGGTTGAAAGATTTTTTTCCCCAAAATATTACCCAAAGCTTTTTCAGTTACCTGCAGCACATGTGCAGACCCTTTATGTGGGTTGCCCTTCTCATCTTTAATGGCAGCAAACAATTTATGATTTGTTCTCTCTGGCAACTTTTAAAAATATCCAAAGATGGTTTAAACCCATGCACCCTATGCTGTGGCTCCGTCTTAAGGGAGTTCACCCTATCATAAAGATATTCTTTTATTCTGCTTTTCAAGTACTCTATTCGACTCTTATAAGATACTTTTTCTACTGTACATGTTGTAATGGTATTACACTAAACAACTGTGCTATTAACTGTAGGTATGTAAAATATTTAGTCCTACCTTTCCTTTTCCCTGCTTTTTGGAAAAACTTCTGAGCCTCCATTTTTGTATCACCTGACCAATTGAACAGTGTGCCAAAGCAGCATGCCACAGTCATCCTAGCCCTGAACAATTTTTCATAGTTCACCCCTAATCTCTTGGCACTCCAAATAGAGTATTGTTTAAACACCAGTATCCCATAGCCATATTTGTCTTTTTGCTACCCCCATCCATACCTGAACCTTGGAGTGGTCTGACATAGCTGAAACTAATGGTATGGCATCCCTTGACTGGAGGCCAAAATGTAATTTATTTTTGAAGATAATGACTCCCTGTGATAAGTGGGACCTCCTGTCGAATGTATCATCTTATAAGCATCTTGCAATCTTGCCGACTTTATCATTTGCTTAAAAAATTGAAATCACAAAATATTTTAATGGTTTTACCTGTTTTATCTGCTGTAATCCATGGGCAACTAAAATTTCCCACAAGACAACTGACTGTGCTGTAAACAAATAGGGTCCTCCTGGCCATATTCTCTTGATCATAAAAGGAGCCTTTGTTGTGTACTCCCAATAGGCATCTTCAAATAGGAATGTTCGGATTCCTCATATAAGTTACATCTATTAGGATTCAGACAGAAATGACTAGAATTCCCTTGTCCAAGACATAACTCACAAGCCATAGCTCCTACACATTTCTGAGATGAGTTAGGGACCCACATCAGTGGCATATCTTAGGCTGACCTGTATAGAAAAAACATTGGTCTCTGCCAATATAAAAACAGCTAGGCACATGTTGAGTGCCTGTTTCATTGGATTGTAAATGTACTCTAATTTTACAGTCACCCATCCAAATGTCTTCCAAGTCCAGATAGGTACTGGATGATAAATAACATCAACTTTCTGTGTAATCCAAAATAAAATGCCAAATATGTGGACTCCCTTATTCTGAAAAAAGTACTGTGACTGTCTTTACTGTCAGTTTCGTCAAAGGAATTGCTATAAAGGGGGACCACAAGGTGGAGTTCTTGAGTTGTTAAAATTTTAACCAACATTTTTCTAACAGCATCTCTGATTTGAAGCTGATGTCAAGCTGTGTATCACATGAAATATGGATAAGTGCATAAATATCCATTGCCAAGAATTGTATTGATTCTTTTAATAACCTTCTTGCCACATATACTCTGTCTGGTGCTTCTTCTAAACCACCTTTATATCTGAGATGCACAACATTCTTTCATTTTGCCAGTTCATCTACATCATCCAACAAGTCTGCCATTCTAAACTGGCCCCTGTGGTTCCTGTTATAAGTATTTGTGTCTGAGGCCCCTTCTCCATGAGTTTGTCTTGATGGTAAAGGTCCTGCTTGCAAGGTGGGGGGCATGACTGTGGTCCTGCAGTTGGGCTGTCAATAAAGAATGATCCCTTCATGGTAGGAGGCAGCTGTTTTTCCACACCAGAGGCATCATTTGCTCAGCCCATGAAGCAGTATCCTGTTGAACTCCTTCTACTATTGCAGCTGACATAACAGAAGTAGTGTTCTGTACCATAAGCCTGGCTGAGCTGCCTTCCATAGTTAGCTCAGATATAGTCCCTTGAATAGTTTGAGGAATGACAGTAGTACTGGGCTGTACACTTGTGAAGCCCCCCCTGGAACCTATTTCTATGGGTATGTGTGGTGTACAAGACTGTTTTTTTTTGTTTTTTTTTAGGTCTGATATGCCCTCCATTTCCATAATGTCCCAGGTCTCAAATTTCCCCCTGAAGCTGTAGAAAGGGACTCCATGTTTTTTGTATAACAGGCATATTATTCTGAGGGCCAGTCTTGTGGCTGCTGACACACCTGCTGACTTTGCGGTTGTCTTGATGCCCTCTGACATGGCATCCCAGCTTGTCAAACTCCCAGCTTTCCCCTTTCCACTCACCTTTGCAAAGGTGTCTCTGTTAGAATGCATTTGTTTTTGAACAATTGCCAGAAACAGTACCTGAGGAGCTTTTAATGATGTTCATGACACTTGGAGCCACTCCCACAACCCACCTTGTTCTATCTTCCAAGTGGGACCATCCCACTGCTAACCAGGCTTTTCTGGAGACCAATAAAAATCTGCTCTCCTTGGATTTGAAGAGCTATCTTATCCATGCTGTGCAGACCAGTATTAGGACCGGTCCTCTTCAATGTCTTTATAAGTGACATTGCAGAGTGATTGGAAGGAAAAGTATGTCTCTTTGTAGATGACACAAAGATCTGCAACAGACTAGATGCTCAAGGTGGGGTGGAAAGGATGAGAAGGGACATGGCAAGGAAAGAGGAATGGTCAAATGTATGGTAGCTTAGATTCAATGCTAAGAAGTGCAAGGTAATGCACCTGGGAAACAAAAACCCAGGGGAAGAGTACACAATGGGAGGTGAGATACTAACAACAGTAGTCATATCAGATGACCTAAAGGTGGGTAAGCAATGTGAAAAGTCAGTAAGGAGAGCCAGGGGGATACTGGGATGCATAGGATGGGGCATCACAAGTAGAAAAAGGAAGTGGTTATCCCTCTGTACAGACAGTTGGTGAGACCCCATCTGGAATACTGTGTGCAGTTTTGGAGACCGCATCAATGCAAGGACATAGACAGGATGGAAGCAGTCCAGAGGAGGGCAACTAAAATGGTACAGGGTCTGCATCAGAAACCATATGAAGAGAGACTGAGAGAGCTTAATATGTATACCCTTGATGAAAGGAGGGACAGAGGGGACATGATAGAAACTTTTAAGTACCTCAAGGGAATAAACAAAGTCCAGGAGGGTAACATCTTTCAGAAAAAAAGATGTGTAAGAACAAGGGGGAATATTTAAAGATAGAGGAGGGATGGCTCAGGGGTAATGTGAGGAATTATTTTTTCACGGAGAGAGTGGTGGATGCATGGAACTGCCCTCCTGGGGAGGTTATTGGGTCTAAAATAGTGGGGGAATTCAAACATGCATAGGACAGATATAAGGCAATTGTAGTGAGGGGTTGCAGGAGGTAGGCTGTTGGTTAACTAGAATCTGCAACTTATCCAATAGGAAGGGAAATGGGCAGACTGGGTGGGCCAAAAGTGGTCCTCATCTGCCATCAAAGTCTATGTTTCTATGTTTCTAAAAATGGAAAGGGACCTGGGAGTAGTCATATCAGATGACTTAAAGGTGAGCAAGCAATGTGAGAGGGCAGTAAGGAGGGCTGGGGGGATGCTGGGATGCATAGGAAGAGGCATCACCAGTAGAAAACAGGAAGTTGTTATCCCTCTGTATAGACAGCTGGTGAGACCTCATCTGGAGTACTGTGTGCAGTTCTGGAGACCCAATCTCCGCAAGGACATAGACAAGATGGAAGCTGTCCAGAGGAGGGCAACTAAAATGGTGCAGGGTCTGCACCAGAAGACATATGAAGAGAGACTAAAGGAGCTTAATATGTATAGCCTCTAGGAAAGGAGGGAGAGGAGGACATGATAGAAACTTTCAAGTACCTCAAGCGAATCAACAAAGTCCAAGAGGGTAGCATCTTTCAAAAAGAGGTATGCAAGAACAAGGGGGCACAATTTGAAGATGGAGGGGCAGCTCAGGGGTAATGTAAGGAAGTATTTTTTCACAGAGAGGGTTGTGGATGCATGGAACGGCCTTCCGGAGGAGGTTGCGGAGTCAAAAATAGTGGTTGAATTCAAGCATGCATGGGACAGTCATAAGGCAATTCTAGGGGGTGGTGGTAGAAAGAGGTAGGCTGCTGGTTAACTAGGATCTGCAACTTATCCATTAGGTAGGGAAATGGGCAGACTGGGTGGGCCAAGCAGTCCTTATCTGCCATCAAATTCTATGTTTCTATGTTTCTCTGCTGTACCAACTGGGGTGCTTTTTTTGTCTTCTCATATTCTGTTTATGCTCCTTCGTGTGCTGACCAAACACCACAAGTCCCCCCAGCCCTGTCACCCCAGCATCTGTTAGGGCTTACCTCATTGGCACAGAGGTGTCCAGCTGGCCAAGTGTGGAGCCTGCAGGGGACCAGTATCATCCCACCAGTCACCACCTTTTTCCTGGTTTTCTTCCCTCCCCATTGCAGGGGCGTGACACTCAGCATTGTGCATGGAGATGTACTCCTTCTGTGGAATCCCACAGCACCCTTCCTTTCTTGGCATCACTGACCCATTCAGCCCTCAGGCCTCCACCTGGGGACAGTCATTTGGTGAGACTCCCAGGTTGCCCTCCCCAGGAAAGGAGAACTGTCCTCTGGATGCTCAGTCCTCTCCCTGCCTGGCATACCCCTGGTGACCTGCTCGCATCATGAACATGGGTCGCTGGCATGGCAGGAGGTAAGGCATGCCTCTGCCCTTCATGCCACTGGGTTGATCCCCAATTGCAGGTGTGTTCTGAAGTGTTCTGACCATGATACTGCTGGAAGTGGCATTTTCCATATCCAGGTTTATTGTACTCTGCTGAATTCCCAAACTCTGGGTGTTTCATCTTAATTTTGCAGCCTCCAATGCGGCCTCCTCTTCTGCTAGAATTTGAAGTAAAAGGGCTCTTCTCTCCTGGATACCTGCCATCAGCTCAGCTTCTTCATGCACTTTGCCCAAAGAATTCTGTGAACTCATACTATCAGAAGGTACTATAGCCATCTCAGGCTCCATTGTATCCATTTCTTGCTGTGTTTCAGCCAGGGTTTCATTCATCTCAACCTCCAAAGCATTAGGCTGGATCTCCAAACTACTGTGGATTTCAAAATGCTCTAAAAATGTAAAATGTCCAAAACAGCAGTGCTGGTCCCTTGACCAATATCTTCTCCATGTGGTGGACCTGTGTTCCACCTATGAAGTATGTTAGGACCTCAGGAAATAATTCTTTACTTTTTCTATTTTTCTCCTCTTAAAATCTACTGTGCAGTAGTTTCTCTTTGTCTAGCTATTCTTTTTATACGTTACAGTGGGTTGGCCACGTACAGTAGCCTTGTCCTATCCTCTTATAAACTTATTCCTTCTTTTTTGTATCTCTCCTATATCAATTTCTTCCTTTAAAGCCCTGTGTAAAAAGTGCTAAGGAATTTATGAAAGGCACTTAGAAGAATGCCAAGATAATTAATTGGTTGCATAAGACATGAGTTCACTTTGATGAATGGTGTATAAGGTGCCTTTTTAAAGGCTGAAATGATTAAATACACTTAATGTGTATTTAGAGGTATATCCTGCTTGAATTTGATAGGTCCCGAATGAATTGGGTCTATATAAATATAGATATCTGCAGACTGTATTGAATTTGATAAAATTCATCACATGATAGAGCCTTGATAAAATGGTTTCAAAAAATGTTTAAATATGCTTGATTAAAATTCTGATAAAAAATCTTTATATAAAACAAGGGTTTATAAAGTGCTTAGAGTACTTTAGAGGTATTTATAGATTGTAAAGAGCTGATAAAGTGCTTAGATTTAGGTAGGCATACAAATGTTAATTAAAATCAAAAGCAGGTCCCTCACTGTCTCTGCCCCACCCAGGCCCACCACTGTGCCCTGCCTCCCCACCCCCTCACCCCATACTTACTGCCTCTGGCTCTGCTTGACGATCTTCAGTGGACTGGGAACATGTCTGCACTCTTCAAAGCTGACCGTGAACTAAGGAAATGCTAGTAAGCTGTATAATGGGATAGATAGGGTTTTTCAACTTTGTTGTATATCTCAGGCATTTTGGGGAATTTTGGGCCCAAATTTTCAACATGGGGTTTTTGGGACCCCTCCTCATGAATTATTGCACTGTCATTGTGTTAATCAGGCCCAAAGGGTGATTTCGCAGTCACTGCACGAAATCACCTTTTGGGACCAAGTAACGAAACGACACTGCCACTGTTCATAAGGTGGGCTCTCAAAAAGCCTATGTTGAAATTTTGGGGAAAAATTCCTTAAAATGACTGTTTTACTAGCGTGCATTGCACAGTTCCTACGCATGCTCGTAAGTTCGTGAATTTTCAATATTTTCACTCCAGATTTTCAACATTGCCATTTTACCACACCTCCTTATAGGCAGTAAACATAATATGAGCAGTCAGTGTCTTGAAATCAATGTATGGGACACATTAAGAAAATCACAATGACACTTTTAATGAGCAGAGGTCTTAAAATGGCTATATTGAAAATTTGGTGAAAAATTTGTAATGACTGTTTTATTTAGCCATGCTGTGCAGTTTCTACGACACTCGTAAGTTTGTGAATTTTCAATATTTTCACTCCAGATTTTCAACATTGCCATTTATTACACTTCCTTATGAACAGTACAGCTGCCATTTTCATGTCACCCAAAATGTGTTTCCGCACATGTGAGTGCACAATGGTGCAGATCAGTGTGCCAAGCAATGTTTGGGACAGATTAAGAAAATCACAGTTATACTGTTCATGAGCAGAGGTCTTATAATGGCTATGTTGAAAATTTGGTGACAAAAGTCCATAAAATGACTGTGTTATGAGTCAGCATTAGCAGTTTCCATGCACCCTCGTAAGTTCATGACTTTGTAATATTTTCAGTCCAGATTTTCACCAGTGGCATTTTCCACACTTCCTAATGAACAGTACAGCTGTCATTTTTCACAACATGGCCGAAATGTGTTATCACACTTTCAGTGCAGAGATGTGTGGTCGCTGTGGGAAATTATTGTTTGGGACAGATAAAGAAAATTACAGTGACACTGTTCATGATTGGAGGTCCCAAAATGCCTGAGTTGACAATCTGCTGTAAAAAATCCCCAAACTAATTATATTACGGGTGTGCATTGCACAGTTTCTATGCACACTCGTGACTTCACCAGTTTTTTTAATATTTTAACTGCAGATTTGCAACATTGCCATTTTTTACACCTCCCCATGAACAGTACAGCTGTCATTTTTCACATCCTGTTCGGAATGTGTTTCTGCACCTGTGGTGCTAAATGCCGTAGTCACTGTGCATAAGCAGCTTTCGGCTAACAAACTGATATTGCCACTGTTCATGAGGTGGGGGTCTCAAAAAAAAATGTTGAAAATTTGGAGTGAAAATACCAACGCATGCCTGAGTAGTTAGGGTTTCCAACCATAAAGCCCCACCCTGTAGAGAATGACAGGCATCGGGGGTATGACTTGGGATTCTTGCCTGTAATGCTCATACCGTTCCACACCCTGCAGCTAGTGAAAGGCATCGAGGTATGCCTTGGACTCTTCGGCCCCAAAGTTCACCCCATTCTCCTATACCGCACCCATCTCACCATATTTCCTGATGGAATGGGGTGCGCATAAGGGCCAAAGACCCAAAGGCACACCGTGACACTTGTCAGTGTCTGCAGGGTAGGGTGCGGTGAAATGATGTGGCCATTATGCCTGACGACCTAAAGGCACACCCCAATGCCTGTCACTCTCTGCAGGGTGGTGGTGCGGTTGGCTTCAGTTCAATACTTCACTGCCATTCCTATAATGCAGCTCTGTAACTTCTACACTACCAATGTCAATGCCAGCAAGCAAACATTCGGCATTGACAAATGCTTGTTTTATATGGTATAGAGCTGCCACTCTCAAAAGAGTGGGAGGGACTAAGGGCACATTATAGCCTAGTTATCTATGCAAGGCTTTTGGGTTCCAGAAAATGTATCTTTTCATACAAACCAATGCATTACTTAAAGTAAACTTGAATGTTTATGTATATGGGTCATCCTGCCTAAATCTTTAATTGTAGCACTAGCAAAATGTATGACTATTTTAAGGAGCAGGTCAGGTGACCCAGCTAGCCACTATAAATACCCCTCCTAGAGGAGGTCCAGCAGATAAACCTTGACTAGCGTAGTGCAAGGAGCTACCTGAGAGAAGTAGCTGAGGAGTGTCACAAGGTAAACATCTGAATTGTAAGATTAGTATTATTTTTTTTATTTTTTATTTATTTCAGATTGGGATTAATACCTTTGGGTATGGGATTCATTTACAAAGGTTCCAGGTCAATACAGGTACGAGGAAAGACAGACAAAACACAGTTACAGATTGGTATACAGTGTTAGGATTGTATACAAAGCAGCTGCAAAATGAGTTACTGTTGCGTACTATGACAAGCTATCAGTTGTAGCAGGACTTTGATTTGCTCTATTTTTTTTATTTTAGTTATTTTTTGAAGAAATAAATATCACACTCCAGTGAGTTTTAAAGCTGAATTCTTATGTCTGTGTTATCTGTTCCACACCTGTTTACATTCTTCCTGGGTCAGCCATATTTTGGCAACCTGACTGTCAGCAGTTCCCCCCTACATGAAGATTAGGCGAATTTTATTGAAAGACACTCAACAAATCTTACAGTGAATCAATCCATGTTGCATACATTAAGATATCATTCAAAAACTGAGAGCAGTCACCAGCCTAGTGGAGCTGAGGGTTGAAGTGCTGGATGGCACACCTCATGCCATGAAGGTGACCTGGGTTTGGAAACGAGTCTGGGTCATTGGGAGTCAGTGGGGGAGGCCAGGAGATGGGGTGAGCAACCGTAAGGCAGCTCTCCCCTCCCAGGTGGGGACCCAGCCATGCCCGCTGCAAGTTTGCCCCGGGGTGGAGGCCCGGAAGTAATGTATCAGGAGTGACTAGACTAGGGAGTATGCCATGGGTTGCTGCATGCTCATGCATCCACATGTGCACGGGGAGAAAATTAGTAAAAATGGAGCCAGCAGGCCCAATGATGGCCCCACAGCACCCGCATTGATCCCTTGGAGTCTAGAAGTTGGTCTCCAGGGGGGAGGGAAAGTCAATGCCCTTTACCTCAGCCCTGCCATCGAGGGCAACACAAGGGGGGATTGCCAGGAGGGTTGAGGGCAGGAAAAACATGGAAGGTTCTGAGACTGAGCCCCTCCGAGGATGGGGGCAGAGCTGCCTGCCAGCTTTAGCATGTACCCCCATCGCTAAGTAGGTGGGTGGTGGTGATGGTGGTCAAACAGCTGAATGAAGAAAAAAACTGGGAACAGTCAACTTATGCAATTCATAAAAGAAAAAGAAAACAAATGAAAAAGAAAGTAAATGAAATTTAGGTTTTCATGTACTGGATATCTTATTCCAAAAATGTATACTTTTTCACTAGTATGATAATGGAAATTCCTCATATTCACTTCCTGTAATGTATTTTCTATTATGATAGCAACTGAGAGATTTGACTATTGTAATTGTTGTAGCAAATACTGGCATCTAGCTTGCCATAGGAAGAGCTTTATACATGCACAAATAACATTCAGTGTAGTTGAGTGGTATTGTTTGAAAATACGATTGCAGTCTCATAATATTAAAGATACGTAAGTAGGTCTATTCAAAAAAGGCTAATTCCACCTTTTAGCCAAAGACTTTTGGAATTGAACTGTCAAATTACAATGTAAGAAGAAATGTCCTTGTGTTTCTTCAATGTTCACACACTCTGGTCTCGGACATAAGCGTTCAGCTATAGACTTCCAAATGTCCCAGGACTCCTAGCTTTCTGTGGCAACTTAAACACAATACAGCCCATGTTTTCTGGGGGATACGAAGATCTCTTAACATGTATAAAGACAGTTTTGGTTTTGATGGTAAACAAAGGGGAAAAACAATTTCTTTAATGTGGACTCTGTCCATAATGTAAGAATATAGTTTCTTTCTGAGAAAACTGATAATCATTTGTTTAGAAAGCTTCAATGTTTTCAATTGTTTTAACTTAGGGATAGCTTATTCAGGAACCACTAAGAAATTAGTTAATCGGGAGTGGGGGGGGGGGCTTGTCCAATTTACTTACATAGAAAGCTAAAAAAAGATTGTCCAACTATTCCAGTGTAGTGTTACCTCATTTAGACCCAATTTTATTGTGGAAAGGATAAAGAATGCATGGAAGAAGACAATGGGATTGACCATGCTCAGACCTCCAGCTTTCAGTGGGAGATAGGTACAATCCCTTTTGACAGGGTTGAGACAACTACCCCATATAATTTGAAAAAAACCCTCTGTAAATCAGTGTTTCCAAATTAAGTAGTGGTGGGTATAAAAAACTCAGATATGTGACAACGGGCAACAAAATACTTTTTTACATCTAAAACCCTTTTTTTCTTTGAAAATTTTTAAGATTTCCAGAGTTGAACTTTCTTTTCACAGAGTTCCATTTTATGTTTCTAATTTAGTAAAGGTAAATCTAATTGCCCAAACAAAATACCTAGTATCTGAACTGGGGAAGAGGACATTTTAATATCTGCTATTTTCTTTGGTGTAGAAATTGTAATTCATAAGTTCAGACCCATGGTTTTATCAATATTAATTTGGGCCCCAGACAAAATAGAAAAATCTTAAACTATTTTCATTGCCTCCTCTCCTGAAGTGACAACCTGTACAAAAAAGGGAAATATCATCTGCGTAAGCAGCTGTTTTATGGGATACAGTTCCTTTATCAGGTATGATGCCTATAATACTTTTTAACTAGTTTATCTGTCTGATTAAAGGATCCAGTACAAAGGTGTACAAGAGGGGGCTTAATGGAGACCCCGATGTATTCCTGCTTTTAAAGATGATGCTGTTCCGAAGTGACCATTAATGTAGGGCACAAGTAGTGCTTCTTTATATAGGCATTGGATCCAGTTCACTATTTTGTCTGGCATTCCATAGGCTTTTAGTACTGAAAAAGATAGTTATGGGTGACTTCATCAAAAGCCTTGTCCTGGTATAAAGAGCGTATGTAACCAGCAACTTTACCTTTCTTCTTCTAATTGTTTATTTTATTTTATTGATGTTTTGTTAGGTGCCCAGAGCCTCCGGGAATGGGCGCCCTATAAATAAAAATGGCCTTGCCTTACTATGTATCTTAGTAATAGCAGATTATTAGAGATGTTCCTATTTTGATTGAACAGGTCTGTGCTGGGTCAATTAAGATGTGGGCTGCTTTCTGTAATCTAGAGCAAAGTAGTTTAGATAGGATTTTTATAATCCAAATTAAGGAGGCTAATTGGCCTCCAATTTTTAACATAATTCCTGTCCCCTTTTTAAATAAAAAAATCAAAATTGCTTTTCCAAATTCTGGAAACAAAAGACTAGATATTAATATATAGTTAAATAGTACTTCAAAATGTTCAGAAATTTCTTGGGCAAAAGTTTTATAGAATTCATTTGAGATGGCATGCAAGCCTGGTGTGGTGCCACTTTTTGAGTTGGACATGATCTGTAAAATTTCAGCTGCTATTATGGATGCTTCCAATTCCTTTTTTTTGGTGAAACAGTTATACCCAAGAGTGGCACCTTTAAAAAGCTAGTAAGTGTACCATGTAATTGTTTTGTCTGCAGTGCTAAAACTTCCTCAGAGCTTTCTGTAAGACTTTTTGCAGGGGGTGCCATGTTATCTGGGGGAGCAGTAGCAGAAACTTCCAGGGCAGAATTAGAATCTGTGGAAATTTCAATTACCTTTGGGACTAGTGTGGGGGGGGCAATGACAGATCCATTGAGGAGATCAGATCTTGGCATGTAGGGCCACCTTCCTCATGAACTGGGTTTGAGGTAGGCAGGCAGCTACTAGCCTGCACTTTTTATTACCAGGTTAGCTTGATCATAACCACCCCTCTCTCTGTCACCCTGTCTACGGACATCGGTGTTAAGCGTGCCCTGTCTCATCACATAAATTACTTTTCATAGCATTTCTGCAAACCATGCTCATATACCCAAGGTCCCCACACAAAGTACTTCTCAGGTAGTCACATGTACTGCTAAGGTTGGTTCTAGACTCACACTTGTAACAGGCCTTGCAATGGCCTGCATAAAAGCAGACTCTCCCCCCCTCCCAAGTACTGTTGGACAGATGTTGGATTTCTGAGTTGTTCTGAAACAATTTTACTTTGAATCTCCATCTCCTCGTCCAAATATTTTCAGTGTCAATAATGGCTATGGGGGTTCAAGAACCTCACATCATTTTGCTTTCCAATAATTAATATCACTAAAATGTATTCCTTCATTTCCGAACACTTTTGTCAATTTCTTTATGAGATGCATGGTAAGGGGAATTGCATAGAAAGGAATCCACATAGGTGTGGATTTCAGCAGGTTATATTTTGTCTAGAATCTGCCCAAGAATGAATTTGTTTTAAAACAGACATCAAAGGTGTCTTCCCCAGACACGTGGATCAGAGCATAGATATCAGAATCCTGAAACTGCAAGGACTCCTTTAGTAATTTTCTTGTGACATATACCCTATCAGGGTGTTCTGGCAGTCCACTCTAGTACTTTAAACAGACTGCATTTTTCTGTGCAGCTGGTACTGATTTGTTTTTAAAGAGATCCAAAAGAGTCCATCCCGAGGAAAGAATCACTATGGGTACCACCAGAATGTGAAAAATTTGAAGCAGTAGGAATGGCCCCCTTCCCATAAGCTGAGAAGCATGTATTTGATGCAGGAGGCCTGGGAACTTGAGATAAAGACATATTAACATCAGAAAAATCTGAGCCATTTACAACTTTTTGAACAGAGTCTGAAACTGCAATGTGATGTCCAGTACCCCTTTGAAAAACTGAGGTATTTCTAGAAGGCCCTGAGTGGGTTGTATAGTAAGTGTCCCGGGAATACAGGGTTCATTACAGCTTGAGGTAAGTTACTGGAAGAAGGCACAGACTCAATTATAGTATTAGTAATAATAGTAAACTTAAACAATACCTGTTTACCACTGGTTGGTGCAGCGCTTTTCAGGTTTTGTGGTTCTGTGTTCTGTGAGGCATGTCCAGGAGCAGTAGCTGGTGATCACAAGCTCTGGGAAGGCTCTGAGGGAAAGGATTCAGTACCAGGAGCCTCTGTTTCAGGTTCTTCCCTGGTTTGCACCCAAAAATCCATCTACGTGTTCAATCTTTCTTCATCTTGAGTGAGTTTGTCCCATGCATGGTCAGGAATCCATTTCCCTTCAGTATTTAACATCCATCCAGCTGCTTGCAATGTCCTTGCAGGCATCTACTCTAGAGTAGAATCCTGAGAAGAGTCAAAACTAGGTAGAGAGAAAGATTTTTTCAAATGTTGCCGTTTTCTGCACTGCTCAGCTGATCTGTACCACTCAGCTGATTGTCAGAGTGTAACATCTGTGTGTCAGTTATTGCTGCAGGTTTTGGCCCCTTTCTGTCCTTTACAATTTGTACTCCTTCTGGCATAGCAGTTCCCGAAACATTGTCAGTCTGGAGGGAAACTGCTATGGGTTCATCCTTGTCTCCTGCCATTACTGCTGTAGTACATAGTGCCTGAAGCTGTAGCCATTCTTTTGTGGCAGTCTCCGAAGCTGATTCCTCATTTGAGACATTTGTTGTCATTTCTGAATCCCAGTACTGTATCTTGGGCACTGCATCAATATCCATGTTTTCTTCTCCAGGAATTAGCAAATTAGCATCATCTTCTTGCAATACACTAGCTGGGGGCAAGGACAGTTACCTAGCCCACTGAATGCCATCCTTCATCTCCACCACCTCCTCTGGGTCCACCTTCTTAGACAGTAGACCAACAGCACCCCCTGTCAAAAGTAGGGGGAATTTTATTAAATGATCAAACATATATACATACATCACTATAATGCCATCACATAACTGAAAACCAAAAATACGTTTAACAAAAGTATGCTAAACTATAGCTTAAGATTGTATAAGGATTTCCAAATAAACTTACAGTGATAATTCGCCTTCTGTGTTCAGAGGTATTTACATATTTACATTCAGTATGGCCAGCGTAATTCCCCCTACCTTTCCAAATATACTTTCTGTGTATGTGTTTTTCTATCTGTCTCCTGTACCTCTCAAATACAGTGCATAATGGATTGAAATAATTGTTCCTGTTGTATGTCCAACTGCTGTATTGTTACTCTGCATCTTAGTTGCCATATGAAATATTTAAAGCACGTGACTATGACCTGTATGGTACTTAGACTATATTTCTTCCACTGATTCGGAAGGATCTCTAAAAAGAGTACCTCTGGAGTTATTTTTGAAAAGGTGGAGTTTCCCCAATTTTGTTTGATTATGGCCCAAAACCTTTGAATGAAGGGGCATTCAAAATGTAGATGTTTCATTATTTTCAGTACTTCAAAACATGTTTTCCTGGGGCAGTATCTTTCATGTTTGTATTTTAGATTGTTTTATATATTTAATATTCCATGTGCACATAGGTACTGCACATCCCACATTTGAACTGGAGTCCTAGAATCAGTAAGCATTTGTCCAATTTGTTCTGTCTCTTTAAAGGGATACTGTCAACCTTTTCTGCATCATATTATTTTAAGGTAAAAACCCACATTTTATGATTGCTTACCTTCTCTAAAATTCATTGATGTTGCTGGTTGTTTTATCTGCCTTCTTGCTTATTAGAACTGAAATGCATGGTAATGTATAGCTACGCCCAGCCTTGTTTTGCTTCAAATTTTATTTTTTATTTATTTTATTATTTAAACTTTTGTTTACTGGATAAGCAATATGAGCCAAAGGCCCTTTTTCAAGTGTGAACCCCGGACCATAAATTAAATACAGTCAAGATGTTAGTACACTAGTATACAGAATGTACATAAACAGACAATAACTACATTAGTAACAATCACATTTCAATAAGTTTAAAAAATACTGTCTCACTGATACTTTAAAAGCATCTTGGCTAACAATATGCTGTAAAGAAGGTGGAATCTTATTCCAGTATACTGGAGCACAGTTGGAAAAGGCATGCAACCTCAACTTTAATTTAATCTTGGGGATAAAGAATCGAATGGAAGCATCGGAATGTAAATCCCTATTAGATGTTTTAATATTCATTAATGAGAACAGGGGAGAGACTGGACCCAAATCTCTTATTGCATACTTCCTCAACATTACAAATACCCTCAAACAGTGCAGTCACTCATAATATCATAGTCTCCTCTATTCCCACTGCATACTGAGTGGCTAGATTGTGTTGGGGGTGTTCCTAAGTCCAGGAAAGATGCAGTGGGAGTTGATCAGGAAATGTAAACAACCATGTTTAGTGTGGTAACACCAGCATGGTGGCACTCAATTTTTCACTTTTTAAAAGAAAAAACTGATCTGAATCAAACTACCAACTGAATCAACAGTCTCTGTAGAATGTGAACAATCATAACATGTGTTCTTTAAACTAAGGACAATTGAGGCCTAAGGGGGTTGACAGTGTCCCTTTAAGTGGTCTATCTAAAAAGGATTGAATTTTGTAAAATTGTGTTGTCATTATTGCCTCATAATATTTTTTCCTGGTAGTAGTAATGAGTGATTCTTTGTGTATGTGCCATTGTTTTAATTTCCCAAAGCACTGTTGAAAACATTGTGGTAACCCAGTGAGCTTGTTTCTGTTTAGGAATAGGAGTATTGGTTTTCCATTCTTGTAATAGTAGTAGCATGTAATCTTTTATTTATTTATTTATTTATTTGCTTTTGTTAACCAGGTAAGCACACTAGACAGCCAAGTGCCTATTTTCAGGTGCGACCCAGGAGATTACAAGGTACATATATGAACATCAGGCAAAAACAAGTGAAGGATTACATTAAAGAGAATTAGCACACAGGGACAATACAAGCAACAGTACCAGCAGGGATTTACATTGCAGGCAGTAGGAAGAAGTACAGTGTGGTTTCATCATTCCAGGCAGCAATGTTGTAAGGCTTGCAGGTAGGCAAAGAGGAGTAACATTGGAATAGAGTGGGCCCAGAGCAAGATAAGGGAGTGCACGGTAATAATGCTCACCCTGTTGGGCAGGTGGGCCTAAGTGGTCTATTTTTCTAGTAAACTGTGAATACAGGAGGTGTATAAGCGCAGATGTACTCTACCCAAGTCATAGGGTTTAACACGTTTATCCCTTCTTTTGCTATGGCCAGGTACATAATGTCTCTTTTGATTGGGTTCAGCCTGCTACCCAATATACACTGGAAAAAATTGTATAGTTTAGCTTCTAATTGTTTTGTGGATAGGTATATGTAACTGAGATGCAGAAACATTGGTGTAAGATAACGTTTGACCATGTAGACTCTTTTTTGCTTACTCATAAACCATTTGAACCACTGATGAACTCTGTTTTTTTTGCAAATAACCAAGCTTTATTGAAATTTATCAAACATAACATATACACCGAATAAGTACATAATACAGAGGCTTCATAAAAAAAAAAAAAAAAACAAAGCAGAACAGGACCCCTTAAACCCCCACCAAAATAAAAGGAAAGAAAATACCAATCCCAGCCCCCCCTGCCCACCCTGGCAGCTATCCCTATGGCAGACTCACATATATAAAGAATGTAGTCATAGTGTAACCTCAGAAACAAACAAAGTAGGACCCAATTATAAGTAGTTTCATTAGGTCTACAAAAGGAGGTACCATGGAGGAAAGGATTCACCCAAGAGATGTGCCAAACTGGGGCTATATCCTACCAATAATTGAAGCGAGTATTTTGAGCTTTGACACTAATACCCGAACCTATCCTTCAAACATTGGAATAGCTTCCCCCAACATTGTAGAAATATTGGTGAAGCATTATAGAAAGAAAGAACTGATCTTTCTGCATTCAATGTGCTCATAAACTCCTCCCACCACTCTGCACATGAAGGAGTCCAATCCCCTCTCCAGTGGCGCAAAATTATCAACTTAGTTACCGCAGCTACCATAGCTAATCAATATTTAGTTAGCTTGCTATGGATTTTATCAAACACACCAAATATACAAGCCTCTGGAGTGAAGAACCTGTCCAGATCATAAAATTGACCAATCTTTTGTTTCACCAAATGCCACAAACCCACCGCCTTGGGGCAGGTCCAAAACTTGTGGTAGCTGGTAGCCAGAGAATCGTTACACTCAGTGCAATTCGCTGTGAAGTGACTACTCATCCTTGAAAGCTTAGCTGGTGAGAAGTATAGATTATGAAGTAACTTAAATTGAACTTCTCTTAATCTATCCTGCTTGATAAATTTATAGATATCGACCCAAGCCTTTTCCCAAGTTTCTGCTGATTTACCCAAGGACAGGTTTAATTCCCAGTGTATCTGGACGGGTGACACTTTCAAAGACACTTTGTCTATTATATACTTATAAATTTTGATATCACCTTGCCCGCTTGCATAAACCCTTTCAACTCCACAAACATAGGTCCCAAAAATATTTTGCCCTCAGCCCTTACTGTAAAATGCGAATTAACGCAGCTTAAAATTTGACTTAGTTTTAGATAGGATTGACATTTACCTCCCAATTTCTCTGCCAGAGCCTGAGGTGAAAGAAGCCTGTTATTCTGAAAGAGATCCTTAACCCACCACTTCATTACCCCTTCAATTCCCCGTCTAGATATAGGTTGTTTCCCAATGATCAAATTCGTGTTTCCTACTATAGGTTGAAATAAATCATATCGTTGTACGATTTGAAATTTCGTGTAAAACTGTTGCAGGGCTTTAATATCCCATCCTAACGGGGAGTCCCTCACCCTCTTTGGAATTTTAGCCCATGAGACATAAAGTAAAGACTCTAAATCTAGCTTAAGACCTTTAACAAATAAACGATCTAAAAGAAGGCCAGGGAATGTTAAGTCCTCGTCGCACGCCCAGGCACTCACCCTTGCCAAGTGAATCGCACGGTAATAGGCATAAAAGTCCGGTAATTGGAGCCCTCCAAGTCGCCGCTGCTGAGTAAGTTTGAGGTAACTCCTTCTAGGGGGTCTCCCATTCCATAGGAAAGCCACACATTGTTGGAGTAACGGCTTAAAAAAGGACTTTGGCAAGTAAACATTTAAATTAGATAGAGTATAAAAGAGTTTAGGCATAACCATCATTTTTATCGTATTGGCTCTTCCTGAAAAGGTCAGCTGGAGCTTTGACCATCTAACCAAATCTTCCTTAATAGTTGTAACTAACGGTTTAAGATTTAAATCAATCAAGTTCTCTAAATTCTTGGATATTTGAATCCCTAAATAGGTTATTGATTTAGTTTGCCAACAAAGTCCCAGAGAGGGAGCACCAGCTTTTAAGAAGGAGGGGGACAAAGCATAGACTGACGCTTTGGCCTTGTTCAGATTATACCCTGAACACCTACTGAACTTATCGATTAAAGCAAGAGCTTTGGGAAGGGAGGAAGTAGTGTCTGAAATGTGTAACAGTAAGTCATCTGCAAATGCAGATAGTTTAAACTCAGTGCCTCCGATCCTTAGCCCCTTCACCTCTCTATTGGACTTTATGGACCGAATCAATGGTTCAATGTATAAATTAAAAAGGTATGGTGATAAAGGGCAACCCTGCTGAGTACCTCTAGAGAGGGGAAAGGCCTCAGAAATTAAGTTGTTACATTGGATTTTAGCTACCGGGCAAGAATATAAAATACGAACCATATGAATAAATCTATCTGGAAGGCCAAGCTTTGATAGGGTAATGAACATAAAAGCCCATTCCACCCTGTCAAAAGCTTTATCTGCATCTAAAGAAACTAATGACGCCTCCAGCACAGGGTCCACAGACTCAGAAACCAGGTAAAACAACTTACGAAAATGATCGGCTGAGGAGCAACCCTCCACAAAACCAGCTTGCTCTGGGCTCAGTAAAGTCCGCCAAACTCGTTTTAATCTTTTGACCAGTATTTTAGCAAAAATTTTCACATCCAGGTTTAGCAATGAAATCGGCCTATAGCTACTCACTTCATCAGTGGGCTTGCCTGGTTTAGGCAGCAAAATAATCTTAGCCTCAAATGGTGTCTGATCCCTGATCCCTTGATCACACCAGAAAGAAAATAACTCCTGCAATAAAGGTGCAAGAATATTTTTAAATAGCTGATAAAAGAAAGCTGAAAATCCGTCCGGGCCTGGGGCTTTGTCTGGGCTTAGTGAATCAATAACCTTTATTATTTCTTCCACAGAAATGGGAGCTATCAATTGAGGACCAGCATCTTCTGACAGTTTCGGTAACGGAATGGTTTCTAAAAACTCTTGGGTCTCATCTAATACCTGGGTGGGGGGCTGCTGGCTTGTATAAAGCTTTTGATAAAAGGACTTAAAGATACCTAGTATTTCAGCCGGATCCGTGATCACTTGCCCAGATTCTGGGTGGTTAAGAGCAGACACCCACCTTGCCAAGATTTCTGTTTTAACTGCCAAGCCAGCAGCCTCCTGCCCTGCTACCCTGTCCCAGGTATAAAGCCTTGACTCTCGAGGCTAAACTAATGACTTTCTCTCTCTGCAAGTCCGCATACTGATTTCTTAGAAAGATTAGTTTACTTACTTGTTCTTCCGTTCTTTGATTGTCATTTAATTTTTCTAATTCCTTTATCTCTTTTAAATATGTGTCCAGTAGTGTCCTTGACTTCATCTTGCGGACGGTTGCTAAGCGTATTAACTCGCCACGCCACACAGACTTAAGAGCCACCCACGTTTGGTCAATAGCATTAATGGAACCCCAGTTACTGGCAATAGAGCCTTCTAGGAACAATTTAAAGCTGGCTAATGTCTTGGATTCTTTTAAAATACTGTTATTTAATAACCATGAGTGTGACCTATTTGGTAGAAGCGGCAGAGAACATATAATCCTTACAGGGGAATGGTCAGAGATTACACGGGGCAAAATAGCGGCGTCCAGGACCCAAGACAAACTAAACTGGCTGACCTAAAAAAAGTCTAATCTCGAGTGTGATTTATGCACAACAGAAGAAAATGTATACTCACGGAGGCTAGGGTTGAGGGTACGCCAGGGATCTATTAGACCTATTGATAACATAAGCTCCCGCAAGGCCTTCTGAGCTGGAGAGAGGGAAGAGCCTTTACAATGTGATCTATCTAGTTGGTTAGCCTGAACTAAATTCCAGTCCCCACCTATGATTATTGGGACGTTCCCGAAAGAAGCCAAGGTCAATCCTAACTGTGTAAAAAAATCCGGTGAATCTAGGTTAGGCCCATATACTGAACCCAGGACTAGATTAATCCCTCCAATACTACCCAAAACAAATATAAAATGACCTTGCGGGTCAGATATTATTTGAGAATGCGTAAATGGAATCCCCCGGGCAACTAAAATAGCTACTCCCCGGCTGTTGGAGGAAAATCCCGCTCCAAAGACCTGATTCACCCACTTTTTCTTGAAATGGGCCAAGCGGTCAGCGAGAATATGAGTTTCTTGCAAAAATACAATTGCTGGTTTTAAGCAGGTAAGGTGATTCAGAATAACACATTTTTTACAGTTATCCTTTCCTCCTTTGATATTCCAGGAAATTATATTCAACCTATCTACCATTTATTCTACAAACCATAGAACTCCTGGGATAGCTGCTCCCCTCCCCCCCCATACAAGTACCCTCGAAACAAAAAATAAATTACCTTTCTGAAATGCCCCTCCAGCCCCTAAACAAAATGATAACATACCCGTAAATAACTTATAACTCACCCTCCTGGCCCGAAGCCAACTCCCCGTTCTCCGGTACATGATGCTACATAGAGACGGGTATATCCACCCCTGCCACAATTATTACTATGATTGAGTAAATAATCATGTCAGACTCTATCTACGAGCTGGGCTACTAAAAGAAAAGTAACCTCCCTCTTTAGGCCTATGGTTAAGTCACATAGTGAAACACTAATTGACAAAAAATCCTCCAAAAAAAAAGAGAAATTAGAGAAATTAAGGGGTATAATGCCTCCATTGAACTGTTAAATCATATATTAGGCCATTAAGTACCTCCAACCTTCCCAACACTAGTAAAGAAGATTATAAGCCATTCCGTGGCACACCAAACATTAGTCCCTATAAAGGGCTCTATCTTGGCCTACAAAACCGAGGAACAGATTATAACTAGCAGGACTATTAAGTAAACCAGACAAGGCTGTTCGGCCTGCCATAAAAACATAACTAGCATTATGCCCCTTGACAATTCAGTTTTAACTTGATCCTTATGACTAAATAGGTACCCCAGCTATAAATTGCCATTAAGAAAGCTATTTATATTCATCAAATACCATTAAAGCAGGTGTCACAAAACAAGGGAACAAAAGTGTTCTCCCAGGCGTAAATGCAAACAATGTAGCCTGCCTCCTCATAAGAATATTAACCTTAACTTTATAACTACAAGGACTGATGAAAGCCCTCCCGTGCTCTAGTTATGATCCAGAGTACTATAATACTTAACCAAGGTAAATCATTAATATAGGTGGTAAGCTCCCAGCCCAACTTTTATAAGAGTTAAGTATCACTACAACAACAGATATATACCAAACCCCACTTGTCACTGATCTTTGAGCAATCCAGAATTACATATTGCTCTAATACCTTCAATCAAAATCAGATTATGAATATTAATAGCAAACCAAGAGTCTTAGTCACCAAACTTGGTAGAAACAAAAAGTTACTGTACGCTGTCCATATAGTCAGACTTATCTCTCATCCCTTGGGAAACAAATCGGGTAACAAAGTTCTCAGGGAGTCGAGTGCTTCTTCCGCCAAGTTGAACCTCTTCAGGCCTTCCTTGAAGGTAACCTCCAGCCTAGCGGGATAAAGAAGACAGTGCTGGATCCCTGCCGCCCAGAGCTTCGACGTAGTCGGCCTAAAACTGGCGCGAGCTTGTCTCATCTTCCGGGTTAAGTCGGGCACCAGACGCAGTTTCTTACTTTCCCATTGGAAAACCTCCAGTTTCCTCACTCCATTTAAAATGTACTCCCTGTCCAAATAATTCAAAAGTTTGAAAATAACCGGCCTCGGTGGCTCCGAAGGTGGAGGTTTGTCTCTAAGGGCCCGATGACCCCTCTCTATAATATATTCCGGCCCATTGAGTGAGGGGCCCACCGATTTCTTAATAAGCTTCTGTAGAAACTGAATAGTATTCGGCCCTTCCTCACCTTCTGGGAGGCCCAAAAGGACCAGATTATTACGCCTGTTACGGCCCTCCAGGTCATCGAGACGATCCTCTAATTTGACAATATTTCTTTTACACTTCACTATATTGGGGCCTGATTTATCCATAGCTCTCTCCAAAGATGAGATTCTGGCCTCAGCGTCGGTCACCCTTCTGGCTAGCTGTGTCAAGGCTGGTTTTATCTCTGCCACTTCCTCTATAAGTTTGAATAAAGCTTCTTTTATAGTAGAAAGGTCGTTGTAGATCTTCTCGGGTTTTAGCTCTTGTTCCTGGAGCAGAGGCGATGACCCCCTATGCTGACATTTGGCCTCCAATTCTGAATCAGTTGTCTGCATCTTCCAAAATGAAAGTTGTCACTGGTTACCCAAAAATCCACTCTTACATGGACCCAAAGATTTCCCAGTATCAAATCAGGTAGCTTTGCAGTGTAAAAGTGTAGGATTTGGGGTATAGGATACATTTCTTGCTGATAGGGAGAGAGAGGCCCACAGGCAGAAACTTTGCCACCGGCATGCAGTTGTCAAATATGATACTGGCTCCTTTAAGAAACTGGAAACGAGCGTTGTCGCCAAATAGCACAAAACCAGTGCTGACAGACTTCTTTCAATGTCCCAAAGTCAATTCGATGTGTATTGGTGAACAAAATTGGGGTTTGTGCTGGCAGGGAGCAGTAGAAAAGCGCGTTGCTGCCTAACCACGGTCGGACATTCACCGACGTTTAGATCGGCTCCCAGATTACCCGAAAACGAGCGATGCCGCCAAAAGATACAGAACGCGTTCCTGCAGTGTCAGGCTGACTTCCAAAATGTTGTAAGCCCTGTTAGCCCTTGCAAAAGTTGAGTTTGAAGTGGCAGGGAGCGGAGAACCCTCAGGCTGCTGCCATCACTCCACGAGCATCACGTGATCTCCATGAACTCTGTTAAGAGCAGCATTCAATAAGTGGTCCCAGTTAATAATATCTAGATCTCCTGTGCCAAAATAGATACCTAGAATTTTGCAATTTTCTGTTGTTTTAGGTACCCCTATTAGTTCTTGTGTGTCTGGATTTGGTAGGCCTATTGGTATTGTAGTACTCTGGAGTCAGGATGTACAACAAAGAAACTGGGACCCTTTCCTGAGGTGGACATTTTTTTTTTGTCTCTCTTTTCTTTTCCCTCCCTGATTCCCCTCCATTCAACCCCTCCCCTTGCCTGCAGTCCCACTGACCCCTCCCAGTCCCTTTGTCCATTTTCATGCCATCTGGCACAGGGGGAGGGGGATCAGGGGCACCAGACCCTCCCTGACGGGCTTATAGTGCTCAATCCTCTGGCCAGAAGCCAGGACAACCCCTGCCCTATAAAAGGGCCAGAGAGTGGTCACCAGAGGCAGTCAGTGGCATAGTGAGGAGGGTGGAGGATGCGGAGAGCACGGACAAGAACAAAAGGTACCTGCAGTGTGTCCATAGCTCCACCGGCGTCATTCCCATCCTTTTCCTGTCGCATTCTGTGGTGATGGTTGCAGTGGCATCAGCAAGGTTAGTTGGGTGGGATCAAGGCTCCTCAACATGATTACTTTCCTTACCCCAGAGCTCTGAGTTGCATGGGGAAGCCTCAGGTGACTGGACCAGGTGATGCCACATGAAAATTGGTCCAGGCGGAGAGCACGCCCTAGACCCGTAGTACCACCCACCCAGCAGATGCAGCAGCCCTGAGCAGCTGGTTGGGAGCACGGCTATGTACACTGCATTTAAATATAATCAACTCCAGGTTGGAGTTGTTTCGGGGAAGGGCAGAGCACCAGGAGAAACCGCATCAGTGAAACCCAGACCATTACAGTGACTGCTGCTGTAATGGTCGTTTCGGGTTTCACTGTTGGATGTTGATCTACTGTGTGTCACCTCATCTATAGCAGGCCTTGGGCTGGCCTGCATAAAATAACACACCTCGATCTCTGCCCCAAAAAAAGGAATTAGGTAGATGCTGTAAATCTACATCATTAGAGTACAATACAACCTGGACCTTCCAACCCCAAGTCCAAATGTTCTCAGTATCAAAAGTGGATTCGGTTGCTCCAGGACATTGCAGCACTGTTTTAGTCAATATAGTAAGTCCATGACACTCACTCCTTCACTTAAAAAAAAACTGTTATTGTTTTGTGGGCTGGTTTTTAAAGAGGGATAACTTTAAAAGGTGTCCAAAGGTTTTTTTTTTGAGATGTAGATACTGATCCCAAAATTTCTGTAGCCCACTATTTAGCTTGAAGCTAACATCAACTGTTGACTCTCCTGATACATGGATTAAGGCATGTATTTCAGTTCTATTGAATTGCATGCTGTCCTTTAGCAAAGTTCTTGCTACAAATAATCTATCTGGAAATCTGTCTACCCCCTTTATATAATATGTGAATAGCATTATGTCTTTTTGGCGGAAAGACAGGGATATGGAATAAGGAAGCATATGGCCTAGGATTTTGTCTAGCTGAAAGAGGAGGGTTTCCATCTGTTCGTAGTGCAGTATGCACATTTTGTACTTTATCTGCAACTGAGCTGGATCTGTTCGAACCATCTTCAACACTGACATTTTTGGTAGTAATAACATTATTAGTCATAGAAGTTTCTGGCAGCTGTAAAATCATATTCTGTGTAAGTTTTAATGCCTCTGGTAACTGCAAAGGAGAATCAGTAGGTGTTTGCTCATTTTCCATGCCTTCATTATTAAAATCATTGTATTATTTGTGCTTTAATTTTCTTTTCCTGTCTTCTGTTTTTGTAGAATGATAGGAGGTGTGCTTACCCCTTGTATTTTAATAGGCGCTGGTCCCGAGATCCATCCTCCATCTGCTGGGGACAGAATCCAGCCTGCCACTCTTAATGATGTTTCCACTGTCCATGGTATTGTGTCCATCATCTCTGCATTTGTGCTGTCTACCCAAGAAATAAAGTTTGGGGAATGGTTTGGGAGGTCATTGTTCATTTAATAGCAGGCTGTACACTCTTTCCTGATGTAATTGCCATTGTAGAAGTCGAGTCCTTGGCTTGGTTCCCAAGGAGGGCCGCTTCATTTGCTACTGCTGAGGTTCGAAACTCTGCCATTACTATGGCAATTTCATGCTTTCTTTGCCTGAATTTTTCCTTCTTCATCTCGTAAAAGAGCCTGCAGTATCAATGCATCTTTGCCTTTTAATTTGACGGTACTTGAAATAGATTGCTCCTGAGTCCTCTTGGGAGCCTGCTTGAGAATCATATTTTTCTTTGCTGAAGTTTCTCTGTCCTGTATTGTGTCTTTCACTGTTTGATGTTCTGCTGTATCCAAGTTAAAGGGACACTGTCAACCCCCTTAGGCCTCAAAGTGTCCCTTGTTTAAAAAACACATTTTATGATTGCCAACATTCTGTAAAGTTTGCTGATGTAGATAGTAGTTTGATTCTAATTATTTTTTTCTTTTAAAAAGTGAAAAAAGACTGCCCACCATACTGGTGTTACCACACAAAAATAGGTTTATGTACATTCCTTGATCAACTCCCACTGCATCTTTCCTTGACTTGGTATCACTTACAATACAGCCTAGCCCCTCATGATGCAGTGGGGGCTTAGGTGGCTACTGCCTCATGAGTAACTACACTGTTTTGGGGGTGCTTCTAATGTTCAGGAGGTATTCAATAAGAATAGATTCAGGATTTGAAACTAAACAAGGTTGTTTATTAATATACATTAGCATGCATTTCAGTTCTACTAAACAAGGAGACAGACAAAACAAACAGCAATATTAATGAATTTTAACAAAGGTAAGCAATCATAAAATGTGAGTTTTTTTTTTTCCATTTAATCTTTATCTCCCTAGCCTGCCAGCTGCTTGGTGTCCTTCTCGGCCTGGTCACGGACCATTAGCTTCTGCTCCCCACAACGGCCTCGGGTCCTCCGATACCCCGTGGCTTCCCCCCCACAGCGGGGCTGCGGCACTCCCCTCGCATGCCGCAGACATGGAACTTGGTCGGAGGGCTGGTCTGGGGAGCAAATTGAAGCCATGGTAGGCTTCATTAGCGGCGGCTGGCAGCTAATTCTTTTTCTGGTTTTCTTTTCCGGGAGGCTGGGACATGCAATGACGCCGGCGTCTGCCCCGCCTCCTGTGCGTACCAGTGTCGGTAGTTAGGTGTCCCCTGGCCTCCACCAGGGGTCGCCATGCTCCCGGTCACATCCCTCCCCTCCGGAGAAGGAGAGCAGTCCCTAGGACGCCTCCATCCTTCTCCCCGCCGGCCTCCAGTGACCTTGTCCATTTCAACCCGGGTCGCCAGCGTCGCAAGCGGAAATCCAACCACTGCGCCGATGGGCCAGCCCATAAAATGTGAGTTTTTAACTAGAAATAATATGATGCAAAACAGGTTGACAGTGTCCCTTTAACATCCACGTCGAAAAATTCTTTGGTCTCTGGTTGCTGCAAGGCAGGAAAGGAGACCCTCTCCCCAGCCTCCCTCACATCCATTCTACCCATTTCCACCTCAGAACTCACCATTGTGCAAAACAGCCAGCAGTTTCCCTACTGGATAGTTGGGGCATTTTTTATTAAGAATACATTACAATAATCATAAAAGAACAATAAAATCAATAATAAAAGAAAACAGAATCACACCCTAAAATTCAACAACATTAACAAAAGAAAGGAAATAAAACTAAAAGACGACACAAGCCCCACATTACACATAACCCCTCCCAAATCATCACTATAACCTCTGTAGATGTGCACATATCCTAAACCTAAACCTCATGTGTTATGTATCCCAAATAATATATATCCTTAAATAAATGAATAAATCCCCCCATCATTACTTCCATATTCTCCTTTTCTTCTCTAAAATGTTTTCCCATATCAACCACCCCCACTGCTTTCTCTTATCTCTTTCCTACCTAGCTTAACAACTATGTTGTCTTATAGGAGTAGTTGATTTGCACTTATTCACCATTAACACATTCTAATAGGCCACAGCTTCTTGTAATGCACTTTCCCTGTCCCCCCATTGTATCCCTTAATATAATTTTCATATCCTATCCTTCACACCATTTCCTCTGTTTCCCATCATTAGTCCAAGATCTGCTGACATCCCTTCCACAGTTTTTTCATTTGATCCCCTGATACATTCTGTGAGTCTCTTCTGTAAACCTCTCTCATCGCTGCTTCACACAGTACCTACTGCAACCTACAACATTCTTTGTTGTTGTAAAACATATCTGCTCCTTGATTGCCACAGATAAAATTTCATACAAGCAAATATCACTCTCAATGTACTTTCATCATACCCCAGCAATCTGCCCATATACTCCCCTAGCACCAATTGCTGATATGCCAGCCTCTGTAACCAGGGCAAATGCCATCTATTGGCCAAATATTTCCACATTTCCATGGTATATGTACATTCTAGCATAAAATGCATTATTGTTTCTTCCTGGACTTGACATTCCAAATAGGGGCAGTTTCTTTCTGCAACTGGTTTATGCTTCTGGTTTCCCTTCACATTGACTCTCCCATAAGTGCTCAGCCATAAGATACCCCACATATTTCTGGCATTCTTACATTATTTAGTTGTGCTAACACCCATTTCTCTTTAACTGTAGTGCAAAATTCAAACTCTGGTTCTGTAGGTCCTATCTTTTCAAACACCAAGTGTTAGACTAATGATGGGAAACAGAGGAAATGGTGTGAAGGATAGGAGATGAAAATTATATTAAGGGATACAATGGGGGGACAGGGAAGTTTGTCTCGGTTGAGAATTGGCTCATAAAGCACAAACTGATCCTTAATCCAAAAAAAAAACAAAGGCCATGATCTTCAGCAGCTCCCATAATAAACATAAGCACTTCCAACTCTCCGTTATCACCAGACAAGGTGCCGCTCTGGAACAGGTCAAAAACTTTAAATACCTCGGGATCACCCTTGACCCTCACCTCTCCTACACTGCCCACATCGACCATGTCACCAAAGCCGCTAACTCCCGGCTAGGCCTGCTATTCCGTCATAGGAAACACCTGACACCTGAAGCCTCACTGTCGCTGTCCAGAGCTCCATCATATCCATCATTGATTATGGCATTATCATTTACGGCTCTGCTACAACCACTGCACTCAACTGTGTATCCACCGCCCTCAACAAGGCCTGTCGACTTGTCACTGGCTCCCAACGCCTAACTCACACCTGTGACCTCTATTCTCAAACTGGATGGTTGAATCTTGCCAATCGAATAAAACACCAAACTTGTATTACTACTAAGAAAATCTTGCTGGGCCTTGCCCCCCCTGGAGTCTGTGCCCTCATACAACCAAGAATCCACACCCGACATTACCAGGGATCGAAACCTCAGCTTCTGTGAGTCCCGATTGTCGCACAGCACAAGGCCAAAGATCCTTTGCTTACCGGGCCACTAGTTGGTACAACAGTCTTCCCAGTGACATCTCATCTTCACTATCGTTCAGCATTTTTAAGACTCGTCTCTGCTTAACACTGACTGCCTCCAACCTCTGTGACTGTTGTGGCTAAGCATATCTTTTGGTTCCATAGCTGAAGATGCCCTTTTGGACCCACATCTACTCCTGCACTTTGCCAGCACCCCCTCTTCCTATCTTTACCTCCCCTGCTGGCCCATGACAAATGCCACCCGGCTGCACTACCTCTATTCTTATCTGCCTTCCACCTCTCCTCTCTCTGTCCCCCTCAACCTACCTCCCCTTGTCTCCCATCTACTTAGTCTCCCTGATTTTACCCTCCTCCTTTCCCTTTCCCTTCCCCAAAGTTTCACCTTATTGTTCTTTTTTCATCTACAAGACTATCTGTTGTTCTTTTTTTGAATTTTATAAACTGTTATTTTTAATTTTTTTTTTTTTTTATTTTATTAACTGTTATCTTTGCTTATGATTGTCTCAATTGTACCAATGACGTGGAACCTTTGTAAAAGAGCCTTGGCTCAAAGGTATTTGTAATCCTAGAACAAATAAATAAAATAAATAAAATAAAATAAATACAACTGTTGTCTGTAAGTGCTGAAATTTGTGATTTTTTCGTTTGACAAATATACATCTTTCTAAATGCTTGTTTCATATATTCTGGAACTTGTAACCTTGGAACCAGTTTTAATGGATCCTCCTGCCATTCAGCTAAGTAATTGTACAATACCCCTTGTGTCCACACCCTTCCACTATCATTGTCCTGTCGTAAAACCATCTTAATGGTTCCTACCCAAAATAATGTATGAAAAAACACTATGGGGTTAATCATCCCCACCCCTCCTTTTTCTTTCGGCAAATATGTATATTCTCTTTTAATTGGGTTCAGCCTACTGCCCCATAATAAATGGAAAAATAGGCTGAACATTTTTGTTTCTAGCATCCCTGGTAAGGGGCATACCCAGCTCACGTATAATAAAAGTGGTAGTAGTAATTGTTTTCTGATGTGTACCCTTTTCTTTTTGGACATTACCCACTTCTTCCGTTTCTCTACTCTTCACTCACAGTTTGAATGGCTCCTGTCTAATTTATGTGAGCCAAATCTCAAATTATATTTTCAGTATTTTTATTGGTTTGTCTATTATATGAATTCCCTCTATCATTCTCTGAGCCTCTCCACCCCCCAATCTTATTCCCACACTGTCTTTCTATTCAGCTGTGCTCCTAACACCTCTGCATATCCAATTCTTCAAAGACTACGTGTATATTACTTGGTATTACTCAGTACTCAAAAGTGAAAGAAGGTATTGCCCATTGAGACCACCTTCCCTGCACCTGCAGGGCATATGTTATAATTCATGTTCCAGTAAGTATTTGCCAGAGCATTTTTAAACATTTCAATGGAACTTATTATCACTAGATTGTTTGGTAAAGAGTTCCATAATTTAGATGCTCTGATTGTAAAGAAATTATTTCTCTTGTTAGTATTAACTTTGGGGATCAAAAGTTGTTTGTTGTGACATCTAAGTCCTCCCGGTTTAACAGCCCATGATAGATTACATTTCCTCATAAGAAAAGGGTCCTTTATGACATTAAACAGCATAAGAAGATCTCCTCTAATTCTACATGCTTTTAAATCATACAAATTTATGGCTCATAATCTATCATTATAAGATAGGTTTCTAATAGGGGTGATACGTTAGGTGGCTCTCCTTTAAACAGACTCAATTAACTTTACATCTTTAAGTAAGTAAGGAGCCCAGAAGGAAGCTGCATAATCCAAATAAGGTCTAACATATGTGGTATAGTTAGGCAAAATGCAAGCCTTTCTCCTATTAAAAAAACGCTTTCCTTATAGATGTTATAACCTTATTGGCTCTAAATGCCGCTTGTCTATATTGGTCCATTGAAGTTAAATCCTTATTAACAATTATACCAGGTCCACTTCAGAATCCACTGACATAGAAACACAGAAGTTGACGGCAGATAAGGACCGCAAGGCCCATCCACTCTGCCCATTTCTTTTTCTACCTTATAAATGTGCCATCGGCCTTTGCTCTGTCAGTGGCCTATCTATTCATAGTCATTTGTATTGCTCCCTTATGCCTATCCCATGCATGTTTGAAGCCCTGCACTGTATTCATAGCCACCACTTCTTGTGGTAAGCCATTCCATGCATCCACCACCCTTTCTGTGAAAAGAATTTCCTCACATTTCCCCTTAATCGGCCTCCCTCTAATCTCATGCTGTGTCCTCTTGTCCTGCAATTTTCTTATATTTAAACATGTTAGACTCTTTCACCTTGTTTATGCCCTTAAGGTGTTTGAATGCCTCGATCATATCACCTCTCTCCTCCTTTGCTCAAGGGTATACATATTGAGCTCTGTTAATCTGTCCTCATATGTCTTCTGATGCAGTCCCTGCACCATTTTGGTTGCCTTCTCTGGACTGCCTCAATTTGGTTAATGTCCTTGTGAAGGTGTGGCCTCCAATACTGAGCATGATACTCCAGATGGGGCCTAACCAGTGTCTTGTACAGAGGGATTATTACCTCCCTCTTATGACTTGTGATACCCCTACTAATACACCTAACACCCCTCTAGCCTTACCTACTGCTTTAGAGGTCTGCTTGGATGATTTTAGGTCATCAGTGATGATGATGCCCAAGTCTCTTTCTTCCTTTGTGACTGCTAGCAACTCCTCCCAGCCTATAGGTGGCTTCAGGGTTCTCTTCCCTATGTGCATGATTTTGCACTTCTTTGCATTAAATCCCAGTTGCCACTCTTCTGACCATTCTGCTAGTTTATCCAGATCTCTTCTCATTCTGCCCACCCCATCTGGATCATCTACTCTGTTGCAGATCTTGGTGTCATCTGCAAACAGACAAGCCTTACCCTCTAGTCCATCTGCAAGGTCACTAATGAAGATGTTGAAGAGGACTGGCCCCAGGACTGATCCTGAGGTACCCACTTGTGACTTGCATCTCTTCTGACTGTATACCATTTACCACCACTCTCTGTTTTCTGCCCGTCAACCAGTTTGCCACCCAGTTGACCAACTTCTGACCCACCCGAGCCTACACAGCTTATTTATCAATCTTCTATGTGGAACAGTGTCAAAGCTTTGCTGAAGTCAAGGTAGGCGACATCAACTGCTCCCCTGTCCACCACTCTGTTACCCAGTCAAAGAAATCTATGAGATTAGTTTGACAGGACCTTCCTTTGTAAACTCATGCTGTCTTGGATCCTGTGCCCCTATGGATTCAGGTGTTGCACTATCCTTTCCTTAGGGTGCCTCCATAATCTTGCCCACTACTGAGGTAAGACTGACCGGTCTGTAGTTCCCCGCCTCCTCCCTGTCTACCACCTTGTGGAGGCGGGATCACATGAGCCCTTCTCAGTCTTCTGGGACCTCTCCTGTGCTCAGGGACTCACTAAACAATTCTGCTAATGGCTCTGCTGGTTCCTCCTTTAGCTCCTTAGGTACCCTATGATGTATGCCATCAGGTCCCATTGCCTTATCCACCCTGAGCTTAGCAAGCTCTTGTAGGACCCTTTCTTTTGTGAAGGGAGTAGTGCTCACCTCCCTCCCCCTGTGTCCATGATGCTGAGCTGTGGGCCCTGCCCTACCTTCTCTTCAGTAAATACTGAGCAAAGTATCTATTTAGGATAGATGCCTTTACAGGGTCCTCCTCCTCACATGCTCCATTTTCTCCATTAAGCTTAGCAATACCCCTCTGGACTTTTCCTTTCACTAATGTATCTATGAAGTCTTGTCACCTTCTTTTACTGTTCGTGCTAGTGTTTCCTCAGTTTGGGGCTTTGCCTGCCTTACTGCCTTACCTGCTTCATTAGGCAGTTTGGTATGCCTCCCTATCTTCATCCCGCTGTGTTCCCTTATATTTCCTGAAGGCCAGCCTTTTGGCTCTGACCTTTTCTGCTACTGTATTTGAGAACCAAAGTGGTTTCCTTCTTCTTTGGCACTTCCTTTTCTGTCTAACACAATGGGATGTTGCTTCAAGTATTGCATCCTTAATGCTTGCCCACTTTGCCTGTACCCCCTCACCTGTGTTTCTTTTTGCCAGGGCTAGCTTAACTCTGTTGGCCATCTTATCAAAGTCAGCTCCTCTGAAGTCCCATATTTTTGCCTTGGAATGGGATGATTTAGATGTAGTAGCCAAATTGAACCATACCATGTGATGGTCACTGGCCCCAGGTGACCTTCTACCTGGAGATCTGTGATCCCTTCTTTGTTAGTCAGTACTAGATCTAGGATAGCCCTGTCTCTTGTGGGTTGCTGTACCAGTTGTTTGAGGCCCTCCTCCTGCAGGGAATCCACGATGAGTCTAGTTCTGACAGATGTTCCTGCTGGTATTGACCAATCTGTATCCGGCATGTTGAAGTCTCCCATTATCAGAACCTCCCCTTTAGCTGTCATGTTTTGTATATCTTCTAACAGTAATGTGTCTATGTCCTCCCTCTGGTCTGGGGGCCTGTAGACAACCCCAGTTCTTATGGCTGTCCCATTTCCTGTTTCCAGGGTGACCCACAGTTCTTCTGGCTCCTTATGTGTATTCTGAATTTCTGTAGCTTTGATATTTTCATTAACATACAGGCCCTCCCCCCCTTTGCACCTCGGTCTCTTCTGAACAATACATAGCCAGGTACTGAAGTCTCCCTAGGTGTGGTTACTGGTAAAACCACGTCTCACTAATTGCTACTATGTCCAGTTTAGCCTCTGACATTATTGCCTGCAGGTCTGGGATCTTATTTCCCAGCTGTGAGCATTTGTGTACATGATTTTCCATTGGCCAGATTTTGGTGTGTTGGTTGTTGGGTGAAGTTTGGCATTACCCTCAAGGTCGTATGGGGAGACAAACCTTTTTCTTACCTGGTGATGCAAATGAACGGCAAACATGCTGAATTCCTGTTTGACCACTAGCTGAGGGGAGGGGTGTTCTTCCCATTCGAATGAGGGTGCTGCACCCTCTCCCATTTGCTAGTTTAAATATTCTGCAAAGACGTCAAACTTCTGCCCCAATGCACTGACTCCTCTTTAGTCAGATGCAGTCCATCAAATTTAAAGAACTTTCGCTCCCAGAACTGTTGCCAGTTCCTACAAATCTGTGTCCTTTTTCTTGGCACCAGCCCTTGAGCCACGTGTTTAGCTCCCTGTCTCCCCTTCTCTGACCTTCCGTCCATCTGCTCCCTCTCTCCAGACTGGCAGGATCTCGAGAAGGAGATGCCAGACAAAATAGATGATAGTTTGTCACCCAGCCTAGTCAGGTGTTCCTTGGTCTCCACAACTGACCGGTGGCTAGATCATTAGTCCCTATGTGTACTAGGACATCTATGTTTTCTCCTGCTTTGTAAACAATTTTAGTAATGCGGTCAGTGTCTCTCCATGCTGATGTACCTGGAGACATCTGACCATCACCCTGGTGGAGATGGGTATCAACTCCCGAATCATGAAGTCTCCTATGATCAGAAGTTTTTTGGATTTCCTTTGTGCTTGTTTTGTTTTGGTTCCTGATTTGGGTGAGTTTTGTTGTGCTAGCTCCTGTGCCACAGTGTCCTGCTCTGCAGTGTCTTCTGCCTCTTTATTTGATTTCAGAGATAGAGGCAGATACCTGTTTGTAGTGTTTATATGGTTTTTGGAGGTAATGTGTTGGAGAGCAGAGAGTGATGGGGCACCTGATTTGCTCCTCCTAACCACCTGCCAACCTCCTGGACCAACTACCCTCTGCGGTCGAGGTTTTCTGTTGGATGCTGGGAAATGGCGGGTGGTTCTTATAATGTATTTCCTCTTCAATATGAAATTTGAGGAGTGCAATCTCTGCCCATGCTGCCCGGAGCTGAGCCCCAAGATCTCCAAAGGCCCAGCATGTAGGACAGTGTCCTAAATCCTGTAAGACTGTCCTTCTGAAAATTGTTCCACAGTACCTGCAGTTAATGAAATCCATTCCAAATAATTTACTGGGTTTGTAACCTAGTCGAGTAATTAGAAGGAAAAAAGGGAAAAATGCAAGTAATGGTTTAATTGTGCTTTGTTTAACTTGTTATAACAAGTTAAATTACTAGTGCCCCTGTAAATGAGATCACCTTGTGGAGGCCCCACTGATCCGCCCCTTCCTGCTCTGCCACAGGAAATGTCACAACTGTGGTACCCTATAAAAGGAGTGTAGCGTGGGGTGGTTGGGGATGGGGTTGGGTGGCTGGGCCCTTCCCCTGCCTAAAAAGAAGAACCACGGACGAAAGAACAAGGAGGTAAGAGCAGAAACAATCAGTCAACAACAAATGCAGTAACCCTGAAAGCTTATCCTAATGTTAGATAAAACTGTAAAACCTGTAAAGCACCACCTGTAATAATTTCAGAGAGCTGTAAGAAACACTTTGCTCCAGAGAAAAATAAAGCAGTAACAGAAGATATACCTTGCAAAAGACAATTTGAATCAGAAGATTACAGCAGTAATCTGTTAGCACACACCTGTAGGCACACCTTGTAATAATGCAGAAAAAGGTATACCAGCAACAACAATTTGAATCAGAGAAAAATAAAGCAATGAAATGTTAGCAACAAACAGTAGCAATCCCTGTGAGTAAAAAATTAAAACACCACCACACAGTAAATCTGCTTAGCCAAACTAAGTCTTAATCCTTTTCCCTTGCTCTGGTAAGTTTCCTGATTGGACACCCATTTAACTGATAAACAGTGCTGAGGTTCTTTTCCCAAGATGAATAACAGAACATTTTTCAATATTAAACTCCATTTTGTCAAGTATAGCCCCTCTACCAATTAAATTGAGGTCATGTTGAAAGTACCTGTTTTATGGGGAGTTTTGACTTCGGAGCACAGTTTGGTATCATCAGCAAATTTGACCAAAAGGCTGTTATTGCCTGCCTCAATGTCCCTTCTAAAAATCCCAAACAACACTGGACCCAACACAGTTCTCTGCGGGACACCACTGGTCACCTCAGCTTCATCTGATAATGAATCAGAGACACAAACTTGCTGTGCTCTATTAATGAACCATTGGGAGACCCATCATGCAGAGTATGAGTTCAAGCCTAGATCCATAATTTCTTTGATTAGTTGCACATGCGGAACTTTGTCAAAGGCCTTTTTTAGGTCTAGGAGTATAACATCCATCAGAATGCCTTTATCTAGTTTCTGGCTTAGTGAGTCATAAAAGGTAATTAAATTACTGGTACATGACCTGCCTTTTGTAAAACCATGTTGAATTTGGTCCCCCAGATTATTTTCACAGATCTTTTGATCCAACCTAATTTTGATTAACCTTTCCATACATTTACATATGATTGACATCAGGCTAATGAGTCTATAATTACTGGTCTTGTTTTTGTTTCCCTTTTTATGAATAGGTACTACAATAGCCTTTTTACAATCAGTTGTAATAACTCCAGAGTAATAGGATTTGTTGAATAGAATAGCAGGTGGAGCTGATAATTCATCTGCTGTTCTTTAAGGAATTTAGCATTAATCTGATCTGGGCCTGGGGAAGATTTTTCTCTGATCCCTTTAAGGACTGAGATTACCTCAACAGCTATGATAGCTTTAAGTGTATTATCTTCCTTTGGTAAAAAAATCCACACAGCATCCACATATGCTGATCTTTTTAATCTTCCATACACCTCCCCTGGCTGCCTCAATCCCTCAAACTCCTCATTATTACTAATATGTCTGATGCATGGGTCTAATAAAATTAAATACACTAAGGGACTAAGTGGGCATCCCTGTCTAACCCTCACCTAATGGGTATTGCCCTGCCCTGTACTCCTCCCTCTCTTATTATCACTGCTGTTTTATTTATACATAGTCTTAATCCACTTAATTTTGTTTCTCAGTATAACAAAATGGCATAAGGCCTGGAATAAACATACATGTGCCACCCGATCAAAGACATTGCTTTTGTCTAGCTATATCAGAAAGTCATCTATTTTATGTTGTTGACAATAGTAGTAGAAATCTCTTACTAATATTAAATTATTTTGTATTTGCTTCCCTGGTACCTCACTTGTTTCTGCCTGATGCAATAAAGTTCCCAAGTTTTTTTGCAATCTTTGGTGAATTATTTTCCCCAGAATTTTCCAATCTGTATTTAGGAGACAGATCGGTCTCTATTCAATTTATTTGTTTGTTCAGCAAAATAAAAGTGCTATTACAAAGATTTTAGCTCATAGTACAAAGAAGTAAAACTATTACAAGTTCTTAGCTTAATACACATATACAATACTCACAATGCAACATACATCATGTTACAATATCCCTTTTATGTTCTCTTTTAGGTTCTATACATTATTATCATAAATAATCCATACAAGACAATACAAATAGAATACTAGATAGATAAGTGTATATTACAAGGCAGTGATATCATTGAGAGGTTTTGGGGACATGGAACCTCGAAGACGAAGCTTGAGAGGTCCTAAAGTCCACAAAACCTTGAGATGGTATTATTGCCTTGTAAAGCACTTATCTTTCTGTCATATTTTGTAATATATGAATCCATTGATAATACTACAGTTAGAGATGACCTTGAACTGTAGTATTATCAGCAAAAACAATAGTATTATCACTTTTTAGGATACTATTATTGAGAGTAGTGATGTATTACTGGGAAATGTATGTATTACTTAGTATAGTATTAGTGAGGCTTGTCCATATATTACAATTCTCTTATATCTTGGGGGGGGGGGAGTTATTACTATATAGCAATACAATTTTCTAGAGAAATGCATCTCAGGACCTCAATTATGCTAAACCTCATACCTATACTATGAATCCCTGTATTCGTTTTGTTCTTATTTTCATACACTCTCTTAAGTATATAGCTAAGTTATTTAGCACCTTTCTGCATTAAATAATAAATCAAGAACATATCTTGTTGGCATATACAAGGTTCCAATATATTCCCCCAATCTTTTCACCCGGATATATTCATACCATGGGCATCTTAATACCACATGTTTTAAATCCTGTGGTTCTTGTAAATCGCAGTAGTAATTTCTTGTTTTCTTCTGTTCCTGATCTTTGTCATATCTTAAATCTACTATATTACTAGAAAATGTCTCACACCTAAATTTGGTTAAAACACTTTTACTTTCCAATTCCTGTACAGGATTCAAATATGGTTTTAAACCATGTTCTTTGGTATTATTAATTAACCAGGGTGTGACTTTCAATGTTGCTAAGCTCTTAAGATCTGCTACCTTTGATTTTTCCTTCATCGGTTTGGAAATATGTGCTGTATATGTTGGACTTATGTTACTCTTGTGCATATCTCATTTCTATAGGTGTTGTAAGTCATTCTCTTTTATTACCTTTTGTACAATGCTTAGCCAACCAGCATTCTTATTTGCTAATAATTGTATTTTTTCTTTTAAGCATATCACCATTAATGAATTCTTATTCTTAGATGTTAATTTTACCCAGTAGTTAATTAATCTACCATATACTAAGCATTGAAAGCTTGTTTGACCCTGTTCTGCTCTTAAAAGTGAGCTCAGTGTACTATTCGATAATCTTAATAGTTGTTTATAAGTCTTATTTAATATACTTTCTATTTTAGTTATTCACTCCGCACCCCAGATCTCAGCAGCATAACTTGTCTGTTGAAAAATGTTTGCATTTCTTGCTTTACTCATCGGTTCAACCATATGTCCCCCATATAGATGATTAAATCTTTTCAGTGTTTTTACTGAGTTCTGCATTTTCCTAATGCATTCTTGAATATGTTTATTCCATCTTAAGTTTTTGGAGACTATCACTCCCAAATAGGGAAAATCCTTCACAAATTCTAGGTTTTTATTTAGTAAAGTCAAATTTCTAAATTTCTTATTGCTACCAAATACCATCACCTTTGTTTTTCTTATATTTGGCTTAAGGTTATGTTTTTTACTCATCCCTTCCATCTTTTTTAAAGCCCTCTGCAATCCCAGTCTACTTGTTGATGTAATTGCCAAGTCATTGGCGTAAGCCAAAACTACTTTTGGGTTATGGAAAGCTGAGTCATCAAGTGCTGTAATGATGTCATTTATATAGCTGTTAAAGAGTGTTGGAGCAAGTACACAACCCTGTCTTACTCCAATTTCAGTTGTTACTTTTCCAGTTAGTGCACCAGCTGGTGAATATTTTATCCTTGTCCAAGTATCCTGATATAACCTTTTTATAAGTATTATTAAGTTTAGTTCAATGCCCAGTTTCTTCACCTCTTCCCAAAGAAGTTCTCTTATTATCATATCAAAGTCTGAAGAATAATCTGCAAATGCCACAAATATCAGTTTTTTTTAATTGTACAGTACTTTTCCAATATATGATATAAAAGGAATATTTGATTTATAGTACCAGTATTTTTTAGGAATCCTGTTTGATAGTCAGAAATAACATTATGTTTGTCTACCCATATAGTTAATCTACTTAATAACACTTTAGCATACATTTTAGCTATAGCATCCGGTAGGCTAATAGACCTGTAATTTGCAGGATCTTTAAATGAACCTTTTTTATGAATGGAGACAGTATAACTTCCCAGCCAGCTATCATGTGTATAGATATACATTACTGATTCATTATAAAAGTCAGAAAGAACTTCAGCACACCAGTCTATATTTATTTTTAATAAAATCTATTGATATATTATCTGGTCTCGGAGATTTAAGATTCTTGAAACTTTCTATAGCTAGTTTAACTTCCATCTCTGTGAACCAGACAAAGTTACCATCTATTTCATTTTCTTCCAACTTATTTATAGTCAGTTCTAATTTGAATATATTGTTAAAATAATCTGTCCATGTGTCTGGCTCAATATAAACATCATGGTATTTCTTTTTTTTTTATTTAGTATGCTTTTTGCCCACTGGGTCACCAGTAACTTAGCACTTGGTCACGGCCCCTCTGTACCCCCACCTCTGGCAATCACCAGGCTTCTCCACAGTCACCCTTGGCTTGCCCCCAGAGGGCAGGGTTGTGGAGCTGCTCCCTTACTAGCTCCACACAACAAATATCTGGTCAGGAGAGCACTGACACTGGAGGTTAATTGGGGCCCAGAGGGAAGGGCACCATGGAGGAAACCCAGCAGCATTTTTTCCCCATAAGGAGGGTGGGGATGTGCAATGATGACCAGCATCTGCCCCGCCCTGAAGTCTTGCTGGTGTCAGTGCATTGCGGTGAACCAAGCCTCCGCTGGATGCCACTCATGCACCAAAAAAACAACCCTCCTCCCTCCCAGAGAAATAGAGCAGTTCTGGGGATGTTCAAACCTTCTCCCTGGCTGGCCCACTGGTGACCTGAGACTGTTCCCAAATCCAGGTTGCTGGCATCGCAAGCAGAAATCCAACTGCTGCACCGATGGGCCAGTCCCATCACAGTATTTCTTAAAGGAATTGGTCCCTTTAGCAACCAAGTTCCAGAATGTTTTATCATCTTTATATGTTATTGCTTTTTGCATTATGTCCCAAAGTTCTTTCTGATGTCTATATCTTTGTATTTTAGCAAGTTCTCTATACTGTCTCCTAGTTTTGTTCAGCTCAATCCTATTGGCTTTTGTTGGATATTTTTTTAGCTTTCCTTGCTAATTTTGTCAGCACCCTCTTTTTCTTTCCACAATTCTTATAGAACCAATTTTTATAACCTTGCCTTTGAAAGTTCTTTTGTATGCATTGTCCTAAAACATGATTGTACTGCGTAATTATTGTACCATAAATATTTATTGGATCCATCTCACACTGATTTTTGTTGTTACTTCCTCTACAAACTTGTTGCTCAACTTAATAGCCTTATCCCCAAGTGATTTATCCCAATTTATTTTATTTTGCTTGTTATTTATGCAAACTATTTGTTGTTCTTCCCTTAATACAGATTTATCTGTCTTTCTAAACAATACCAGTTTAAAATGGTCACTCTCTGGCCTATTTATTACTTTAAGATCTTCATACTTACCATAATCATAAATTGGGGCCATCATACAGTCCACTGTTGTTGAACCCCTAATAGTAACACAGGTTAATTCTCCTTGGTTATCTGATTCAAAATGTCCAGTTAAAACCAGTAACTGGAGTGTCTCAAGTAAATATTTCATTTGGTTGTGCACATCTGTATTTTTCCTAGCCAGTGCACATCTTTTAGGAATGTTCAGTGCATACAATATCTCTTCATTTTCCAAATCTGTTCTTTCCCCAAGTCTAACATTGAAATCCCCCAGGAGGAGAAGCTCTGTATATTACCCATCATCCAATTTTCTAATGTCCTCCACAAACTTTTCCTTTAAGGATTTATCATATACACTTGAACTTTGGAGGGTTATACACATTAACAACTATTAATTTATCTTCCCATGCTGTTAACATGAGAATTATATAATTTGATTTAACTATATATTTAGTCAATTTTAGGTACGGTCAATTCCACTTGTATGCCACTGCAGTGGATAACTGAAAAGTGGGCATATATCCAGAATGACATACAAGTGGTAGATTGATTTTTGAACAGCTGATACTATTCACGAGAATCAGCTGGACACTATTTAAATGGATATTTGTGCTTTTATTTATACAAAACCCACCTTGATAGATGAGATTAGATTTAAAGTAAAAAATCTGAAATAATTAAGTACAGTACAGCACTTTAAGGCATTGTTAAGCATTTTAAAAAATCACAGCCAATGCAGTTTGTCTGTGATTTCAGCAGTGTCTTTTTCTGCAACCGTGGCTGCTTTGGTATCATGCTTGAGCCACTAATCTGTCGATTGCTGTTTTGTTCCTCTACTTGCTAACATTTCTAGTCATTTTTCAAATGAGTAAAACCACTCATATTCTTTAATTTCCCTCGCCACAACATAGTGACATATAGCTCGAACCATCTGCCATACCTCTCTAGTGGTTGCCACTGGCTCCTGCTCCCCCTCTTCATCTTCCTCCCCTGCAGTGTGTGTGTTTTCATTCAGGATTTCATTACAGATTCCCTCCTCAGTCACAGCCCCTGAAGTCAGCTTCTCTGCGTTCATGGTTACGTAATCCGCAAACTCAGACAACTGCATTCCGGTTGGTGGATTGATTTCATCTGTGCCCTGGGTCTCTCCATGAATGACACCCGCTTTAATAAAGCAGTTCTGGATTGTTTGGGGTTTAACTTCTTTCCATGCATGTAATTGGTTATTTTTATATACAGTGCTAACTCTCCCATTCACCTTCCCAATTTCTTGAACCTCTTTGCAGGTACAGTAGCAGCTGCAGACACTGCCAGCTATTTTCTGAAATTTCTGTAATATTTCCAGATATATCTAAAGCTTTCTCCATTTCTACAGTAGGGGCAGCAGAGAGAAACTCTTTAGAAATTTCACAAAATATCTGGAAATAGCTGGCAATGTCTGTGGCTACTACTGTACATGTATCAAGGTGTATCCATTCAAACTTTTACGTTCTTCTTGATCTTCACCAAGCCATGTCTCCTGAAATCCTAACATATCCATTTTAGTCAAAAATTCCCAAAATTTCCCATCAGCAAATCTAGATACCAAGCCTGCAACATTTCAAGTCATAAAACCTATTCTACCAACATTTGTACTTAAATATTGAAAGCCACTATCATTCAGTATATAATTTTCCTGCAATTGCACAATCTCCGTGCAGATCTTTTATTTATTGCCTGTCAACTATTATTTTATTTTACCAACAATTCAAACCTATTTGATGTTTCTATGTTATAGAGTAATTCATGTGTAACTTCCTTCTCACATTGCTCTACCTGTTGTCTTATAGTTACCTCATTCAAATTTGTAATTAATATGTTCATATTATTCAATTTAATAATAGCATGCAGTATTTTCTCAATCAGTTCTTTACTTTGTAATGTTAAATCAATTTGGTTCCCTCCCTTCCAATCTCTAGATATCCGTTCCACCTTAATTATGTCATCTTCATAAAATTCAATGCCCAAGAGATTGGCAACTAAACAAACCATCCTTGTTTTCAGTTTTGAATGTGTTTCTATCCCAATGTGGTCTATTCCAAAGACTAAAATTGTCATTTCAGTCTGAATATTATCCTCCAGTACCCAAAGATCATTTATGGATAAAGAGCATCTTAATTGCACTATTAGGTGTGATTTTTTTCATTATCTTATAGTTTTTTAAATTTCCTATCTCTGTAGGTAGTCCATTGATAGATCAACCCTACTTAGAGCTTCAGAGTTTCTCCATATATAGTGTGCAAACCTGCTGTGTTTAAAGAAGAACAATATAATATCCCCTGAAGTCAAATCATCTGCTCTTATTACATCAACAATGTCATCATCCTGTATCTCTAAGTCCAAAAATTCTCTACGTATCAGCTTCCTTAATTCTATCCTTATCTAACTATTCTCCTTTGTTTCCTTCTGGATCCCTATCAATACAACTATAGCTTCTGCATTTACATTAAATAGGTCCTCAAATGTCTTGTCTTCATAAGGAATTTCCTCATCCACATCATGTTGTATATTTTTTTGATGTTTTCCAACTTTACCATCTACATTTCCATCTACTCCCCTCACCTTCTATGCTGTTAGATGTTCTTAAACCATTGTCAGACATCTTCTTAGCCAATACATTTATTCCTTGTTCCTTATCCACACATTATCTTTTATTGTCTTTTTTACTACCCTTCTTTTTCCCTTTCCTGTTGTGTGTTTTAATAGGCCCTATCTTTTTTTATCACAGCCTTTGTTATTTCCTTTGTTTTTCTGTTTAATTCCTATTCCTCATTCAATATTCTGTACTTCATCCTTCTGAGACTCTTCCTGTTCAGTTAAGGGGGTGATTTGCACCTCTTCCTCACTCTGTCCCTTACTCATTTCCATTCTCTCATCCTGTAGTAATCTATCTAAACACTTTGTGTTGAAGGCCACTTCAGTTTTTATTGCAGTAAGTTCACTCCTAATTAGTATTAATTGCTCTATTAGAGTGATGTTAGCAATATGAGGATGTCTTAAGACCTCAGTCAAGTCATTATCTAGAAAGTGATTATAAACAAATGGTTTATCATCACCTTCAGACTGTGGCTGATCTCTTTTTACAGTCTCAATTAGATCTTTAAGGTCAACTATTGTATTTTGCAGTTCATCCCTTATTTGTTTCAAGTCTTTGTCCCTTACTCCTGTCTGTCCTTGGGAGTAATTTCCAGGCAATTGCTGATAGCTCTCATTTAACTCAATCTGCAATGAGCGGCTTACATTCTGTGAGTTTTGTATGTTTTGGATGTTTTGCGTATTTTATATTTCAAGTGTGAGTAGTATCACCGACTTTGAGTTACATATATTTATTTTGCCACTTCAATACTATCTATACTTTACTCAATCACCACATTTGGTGGTTGTTCATATGAATTACTTACAATTTCTTGTTTTTTTGTCAGGTCTATAATAGAATTTGAGCTATTCTCTGGAATCACTTCCCTTTGAAAATGTTTTGTTATAAGAGATTGTCCTTTTACATCTCCTTTTGCTTCCATACTGTCCTTCTTCTTCTCTCTATGTATTTTAGCTAATGTGTTATCTAATTTCTTTCCTTCTCTGGCAGATTTCTCTTTATCTAATTTCTTCCTCTTTCTTTTTCCTTTTTGATTCAAATAAATTCTATCAGACTCATCTTTATTCCCCATTTTTTCAGATCCCCCACATCTCCCTTATTTTTTGTTCTCATTTTATATCTATAACAGACTAATAAACACTCCTTTGTTGAGGGAAATGCAATCTACAACAGTAAAAAGGTCTAAAGTGCAATAATTGCAATAGTGCAGTTATACAATAATACAATCTTTACTATATAGCATTAATATAGCATTAATGCAGGGATGCAAAAAGGCAACAGTATGTCTGCTTATTGGATACTACATTCACAATACCCATGGTGTGGGAGAATGGCCTAAATGCATGAGCAAACAGAATGCAAAGATAATACAGTATGCAATATATGTGTACAATATACAGTCAAATCAATAAATGTCCATTTAAAACTCCCACAAAACAGGTGACATCTCTCCAGAGGTATAAACTTCAAGTCTGAAATTCTCGTTCAATTTGATTTCCTATTTAATTCAATTCTTACTCAGTGATCAAGAGTCCTGGATGAAACAAAGCGACCTCTAGCACCACGTATAGTTGTTTCCAAGTAGCCCCAGAATAAGAAAAGAGTACCTTATCATGTCATATAGAAATCCATACAGAAGTCCATATAATAAATATCCAACACAAATAATGAGTGCTTTGTCCTGATCATTTTTCTCTATGGCCATTCACTGTCCATCCACTGATAGTGGGGAGAAGCAGGTAATTTAATAATTGCAGTTATCCTCTGTATTACAAGAGGTCTGTGCCAGACAGGACAGAAAATCCACTAGAAAGAGGGCAAAAAGACAAAAAAAAACCACTTCAATTCAATCAGTTCAGTTATCTATGGAGAACAAGGTTTTTCTAACTTCCCTTTTATACACAACTTGTATCACACTTTTATCACAATGGGATAAAATTGTAAAATATATATAATATGTAACATAAAAAAGTAAAGATAAATACAATGGGCCAGATATTCAAAAGGGTTGCGCCATGTGCAATAGGGTTGCGCCTGCGAAAGTCCGAACTTGCTCCATTCTGCGATATTCAGCAGGAGGCAGTTGCACCACAGAAAACATGCTGAGCAACAGCGCAATGCAAATGAATGCATGCTGAACTGGAAGGGGAGGAACCATGCATAAACTGCACAGCCCGATATTCAGCCGGGCTGTGCAGAGTTGTGCAGGCACAACCCCAACCTGCGCCTGCACAACTTTGAGCCAAAAAAAGGATCAAGTTGAGGGCCACCACAGGTGAGCTGCTGCATTGCAGGGCACAACACAGCAGCTGCCACCTGTGCTGGCCTCAACCCACTCTCTCTCATACCTCTCAACCTTTTGTCCCCCAAATGTGGAACATTGCCTCTCAAAATGTGGAAAGAATGGGCAAAATGTGGAACACTTAATCAAATCTTTACATTAGAAGCTCACAACACTGTGAAAATGTTTGCATTTATGTTCAGAAAGTCTGCTATTAATTAAAATTATATATTTTGCATCATTTACTATGGAGTTTTGCTTTAAAATGTTAACACTGAATGTGGGACAAGTCCTCACAATGTGGAACAGGGAGCTTTTGTGAAGTAAAATGAGGAACGTTCCTCGTAATGTGGTACAGTTGAGAGGTATGCTCTCTGTGCCCCCCCACCAGCCCGATCGCGGGCAGCAATGTGTCCCCCCCCAACACATCCCTGGTGGTCCAGTGGACTGATAAGCCTGATCGAGGGCTGGAGTATTCAAACACACCCCCACCTCCCAATCATATTCCTGGTGGTCCAGTGGACCGAAAATCCCGATCACGAGATGTAGTTGGCAACCTCCCCCAAACACATCCCTGGTGACCTAGTGTCCCCCACCCCACCACCCACGAACCCCACCACCTCACTCCCCTCGCCGCGGCGGCAGCATCCCACCGCTCAGTTGCCCATCAGCCAATCGACTGACTGTTCCGTAGGCTGCATGCCCATTGGTGCAGAGTAAGAGCCAATGGGTGTGCAGCCCATACTGTGCAAGACAGTTCAGTTTTAGGAATGAACAGTGGCTGTGGCTGGGGGGTGATATTCAAAGGAGTTGCTCAATAGCGCAACTCCTTTGAATATAACCCTGGACACACCCCAGCGCAACTATTTTGTGCAGCGCAAGGGCTTGCACCTATGAATGGCGCAGTTTAAATATCCAGCCCAATGTGTTACTTCTTACTTACTACCCAGTCTCCACAACTATTATGCAGAACTAAATGGCACTGTGCAGCACTATGCAACACTATGTAGCACAAGCACTGCACAGAGGTAAAACATTGTAATAATAAACACTGTACAACACTATGCAATGCTATACAGCACAGACACTGAAAAATGGCAAGAACGTTGTATTGTTAAAATACTATGGAACTAAGTATTCAATCCTAAATTCCTAAATTACCATATTAGTTACCTCAGTAGATTAATTCTAGTTTGGACTCCAACTTTTGTTTTCTTAGACCCCCCACAATTTAAATTTTATAAACCTACTGGTAAAATAGTAATGCAGAGAACTCCGTAATAGGTGGACGGGGTGAAAATATGCTTCTAAAGCAAAATGACAGCTTCACCACAGAATAGCCAAACCAAATAAAATGTAACGTGACTGTAACTGTGACCATGACTGCTAAATAAAACAGATACCTTCAGCAAGTGCAAATGCAGATTAGAGATGCAATGAGTTTAAAATCCACAAGTGAAGTGAATGCAAAGTGGCCACTTCACATTGGCACTTCGCTACGCGGAGTGCCCCATAGGAAAGGCTCACTTCACCGTGTTGTTATTACTTCGCGTTGTCATTCAACCTTAAACGCGAAGAAAGGCAGAGTGACAACAATACTGGCAGCATCCCACCCACACAGTCACCAGAATGAATGTGCATCCCCAAAGTGCTACTGTCTTGTGTCCAGAAAACTCCCCAGTGCTGATGAAGTGAAATGAGAGTGTAACTAGAAATGCAAAGTCTCCCAGAATTAATGGCACACTCAGTCACGTACGCAGTGGTTAGGTCACAGACAGAGTCACCAGAATTAATATGCATCCCCAAAATGCTACTGTCTTGTGTCCAGAAAATTCCACAGTGCTGACGAAGTGAAATGAGAGCGCAACAAGAAATGCAGTCTTTCAGAATTAATGGTGCCATGGAAACGCACAGACAGATTAAGATTGCACTGCACACTCAAGGGATGCATACAAAATGGTACAACAACACCTAACCAGTGCTCACAAGTCACAAATCCAAATCTGGAAAGGAAAACATTTTGCCAGTTGGGAGATTAGTGCACGGCAGTACCAATAGCAGTACCACTACAGTACCAATAAAGATACCACAAAGCAGAATAAAAAATTAATGCAGGTGCGGTGGATAGTAGGTTCGCACTGCTGCAATTACTCTGTAACACAATAAAAGGTGTCTGATTTAATGGCATGCATTGCACACACACTCACACGCACAGTCAAGTAATCCGTAGCAAATTGAAAACCTTCAGTAATAAAACCAAATGTTTTAAACAGACAAATTGTACACTGCTGCTCTACAACAATTAACAAGAAAATGTCAAGAATTACTGAAAATATTTATGTGTGTACATTAACACAGTTATACAAGAAAAATATAACCAAAACAGAAAGACTGCCTTTTTCTCCCAGTTAATCTACCTACACCACAAATACGCCCCGCCCCAAAGCACACTTCACAGTACACAGACTGACTGTTCTAAATTAACATTCAAAATCCACTCACAACTATAAACACTCGAAGATATGAGCACAGAAGGGTTTCCTACAATTGATGTACTAAATTTTGAGCAAAAAATATTACTCAAAAAGGCATTTTAAACAGCTTTTAGAGGTTCTGAATCACAGAGCTCTGAGAGTAAATTGTCTCCAGCTACCACTGCACACACACTACCCAGAACTGAGGCTGTTCTGAACAATCTAGAGCCCATGTGACCTGCAATCCCATGAATAACTGCAGCATTTAATTTGGAGCTCAATTATAGGGTGAAGTAAGGTGAATTACATTGATTTCAATGTACTTCACCTTAAAATTGGTGGAGAACTGGTTTGGGGAAAGCAGAATAATTCAAAGTCTTTGGCTTTAATGGACTTTGCGTTCCTCATTATGAAGTGAAGTACACTGCTTCACATTGTGGAGTTCTCCGTGGATTCTGCATTACTCAGTGAATCACTTCATGGAGCAAAGTGGGGCCACTTTGCCCACCACTACTTACAATACTCTAATTCACATGCTGTAAGGGAAGGAATGCAATTGCCTATGGCTGTATTTCCCCGATGAGCTGTAGCACAAAAGTCTCCGACTTAAAAACGCTTACTAATGAGTACTATGGTGGAGTGGTGAAGCCTGAAGAGATACTACAAAACATGCTTATAATACATCCATGTAACTAGTAAAAAAATTAATGTTGTGATTCATGATGTGATCGTGAATCGTGATTTGTGACTGCATTTGTGATTGTGATGAAGTAGAACGTGATTTGTATCACGAGTGACTCATGATGATGGTCCTGACTTAAAAACGCATATTAATGAGTACAATACTCATGCAGAATTATGCACCACACCTGTCCTGTACTCTGAAGGGAAGAAACAACTGTGACTTAAATTACAGATGGAGATTGGGCCCTAAAGAGATGCAAATGCACAGACAGATTAAGATTTCACTGCGCACTGAAGAGATGCAGATGCAAAGGCACAACACCTAACTAGTGCTCACCATCATAAATTCAAATCTGGAAAAGAATACCTTTGCTGGTTGGGGTGGGCTGTGGGGTTGGGGAGTGTACTGAACTGCTGCAGTAACAGTAACTAGTACTAGTACCAGTAAAGATACCACAAATAAGTACAAAGATCACACAGCTGCAGTGGATAGTAGGTTCACATTGCTGAAATTATTATGTGGCACAATAAAAGGTGTCTGATTTGATGACACACATCACACACATACTCACACACACACTAAGTAATGTGTAGCAAATTGAAAACCACATATTTTAAACAAACTAAAATTAAACACTGCTGCACCACAACAATTAGCAAAAAAATGGCAAGAATTATTGAAAATATTACGGTGTGTACATTAACACAGTTATACAAGAAAAATATCACCAAAACAGAAGGCACTGTCTTTTTCTCCAAGTTAATCTACCTACACCACAGATATGCCCCTCCCCCAAAGCAGACTTACACGGTCTCTCAGTACACAGACTAAATGTTGTACATTAACACTCAAAATTCACATACAAACAATAAACGCTGAATGATATTAGCATAGGAGGGTTTCCTATAATCAAGGAACTAAAGTTTCAGCAAAAAAATTACTCTGAAAGGCTTTTTTAACAGCTTTTAGAAGGTTTGAATCGCAGAGAGCTCTCAGAGCAGATTGCCTACTACAGCTTCCTACACACACTACCCCAAACTGAGGCTGTGCAGAACAATCTAGCGCCCATGAGATCTGAAATCCCATGAATCACTGCAAAATTCTCTTTTGGAGCTTAAAAACAAGACGAAGTACATTGTTTTCAATGTACTTCGCCTTAAGAATTGGTGTAGTAGTGGTTTGGGAAGGTGGAGTAACTTTACAAAGCTAAGGCTAAAATGTTTACACAACTAGTGAGTATTGTATGAGACTATGTAAAAAAACAATAGACAAAACACTACATCTAAGAACCTAAATAACAAGTAGATACAAGATTTAAACTCTGAAAAATCAAAATAATCTACAAAGTCTGCAAGTCTGCAGGTACACAACAAATATAAAGAAACTTTTGGTTATTTTTTTTTTTTTTTAAGTTCAAAGTATTAAGGTTAGAATACTGTCCTTTTCCATTTTCTGTTCTGCTCTGTATTCTGTGTTTTGTGCTCCGTATCTGGAAATTTCTCTCGCTTCTAGGTCCAAACAGCAAAATATAGCAGCAATCAAGCAGCAACCGCTTAATACTCAGCAGCTTCTATGTATCTATGTGTCCTTGGAGCTTCTTGTTTTTCCAATCAGTTGCACTAACAATCCAGTGATCTCCTGTTCAACATAAGCTGGATTCATCTTGATTCTCAGTTCCGGCTGCCCGACTGACCTCTCCCTCCTCTGAGTAGCCCGCTGCCTTATTCAATGCGTCCTCTCCTACATCAGAGGGGAAAGGGACAGAGAAAAAAACTACTGAACCGAAGACATTCTGACATACAAGCTAGTCTGGTAAGGCCACACACAGGCAACTGGTAGCATACCTTTCATAACATAAAACAAGAAGATCGGTCTCTAATTTTTCAACAATGTTCTGTCTCCTGATTTGTAAACACATTTTAATAATCCCTGCACACATTTCTCTATCAGCCTTTCCTACTCTGTTATATCATGGAACACTACTAAGAGCATCTCTGTTATTTCCATGCTAAATATGCTATAAAATTCTGCTGGTAATCCATCTAAACCTGGTGACACATTTTTCCTTAATTTCTTGAAGACTTGGTTTGCTGGCCAAGGCACCTAGCTTCACCTGACCTCTTTCCTTCCAAGACTGCTTGAAAGGCAGAGTAGAGAACCTTACCAGAGCAAGGGAAGAGGATTAAGACTTCTTTTGGCTAAGCAGATTTACTGTGTGGTGTTGTTTTTATTTTTTACTCACAGGGATTGCTACTGTTTGTTGATAACATTTCATTGCTTTATTTTTCTCTGTAGCAAAGTGTTTCTTACAGCGTATATCTTCTCTGAAATTATTACAGGTGGTGCTTTACATGTTTTACAGTTTTATCTAACATGAGGATGAGCTTTCAAGGTTACTGCATTTGTTGTTGACTGATTGTTTCTGCTCTTACCTCTTTGTTCTTTCGTCCGTGGTTCTTTTTCGGCAGGGGAAGGGCCCAGCCACCCACCCCCATCCCCAACCACCCCACACTACACTCCTTTTATAGGGTACCACAGTTGTGACATTTCCTGTGGCAGAGCAGGAAGGGGCGGATCAGTGGGGCATCCACAAGGTGAGCTCATTTACAGGGGCACTAGTAATTTAACTTGTTATAACAAGTTAAACAAAAACAAAACACAATCAAACCATTACTTGCATTTTTTTCCTTCTAATTACTCTGACTAGGTTATAAACCCAGCAACTTATCTGGAATGGATATCATTAACTGCAGGTACTGTGGAACAATTTTCAGAAGGACAGTCTTACAGGATTTAGGACACTGTCCTACATGCTGGGCCTTTGAGATCTTAGGGCTCAGCTCCGGGCAGCATGGGCAGAGATTGCACTCCTCAAATTTCATATTCAAGAGGAAATACATTATAAGAACCACCCGCCATTTCCCCAGCATCCAACAGAAAATCCTCGACCACAGAGGGTAGTTGGACCAGGAGGTTGGCAGGTGGTTAGGAGGGGCAAATTGGGTGGCCCATCACTCTCTGCTCTCCAACATATTACCTCCAAAAACCATATAAACACTACAAACAGGTATCTGCCTCTATCTCTGAAATCAAACAAAGAGGCAGAAGACACTGCAGAGCAGGACACTGCAGCACAGGAGCTAGCACAACAAAACTCACCCAAATCAGGAACCAAAACAAAAAACGCAAAAAGGAAATCCAAAAAACTTCTGATCATAGGAGACTCCATGATTCGGGGAGTTCATACCCATCTCCAGCCAGGGGTAATGGTCAGATGTCTCCCAGGTACATCAGCATGGAGAGACACTGACCGCATTGTTAAAATTGTTCACAAAGCAGGAGAAAACATTAATGTCCTAGTACACATAGGGACTAATGATCTCACCAGCCGGTCAGTTGTGGAGACCAAGGAACACCTGACTAGGCTGGGTGACAAACTATCATCCATTTCGTCTAGCATCTCCTTCTCTGAGATCCTGCCAGTCTGGGAGAGGGGGCAGATGGACAGAAGGTCAGAGAAGGGTGATAGGGAGCTAAACACGTGGCTTAAGGGCTGGTGCCAGGAAAAAGGACACAGATTTGTAGGAACTGGCAACAGTTCTGGGAGCGAAAGTTCTTTAAATTTGATGGACTGCATCTGACTAAGGAGGAGTCAGCGATTGGGGCAGAAGTTTGACGCCTTTGCAGAATATTTAAACTAGCAAATGGGGAGAGGGTGCAGCACCCATATGTCGAATGGGAAGAACACCCCTCCCCTCAGCTAGTGGTCAAACAGGGATTCAGCATGTTTGCAGTTCATTTGCATCACCAGGTAAGAAAAAGGTTTGTCTCCCATCGATGCACAGGGGTAATGCCAAACCTCACCCAACAACTAACACACCAAAATTTGCCCAATGGAAAATCATGTACACAAATGCTCACAGCCTGGGAAATAAGATCCCAGACCTGCAGGCAATAATGTCAGAGGCTAAACTGGACATAGTAGCAATTAATGAGATGTGGTTTACCAGTAACCACACTTGGGAGACTTCAGTACCTGGCTATGTATTGTTCAGAAGAGACCGAGGTGCAAAAAGGGGGGAGGAGGAGTGGCCCTGTATGTTAATGAAAATATCAAAGCTAAAGAAATTCAGAATACACATAAGGAGCCAGAAGAACTGTGGGTCACCCTGGAAACAGGAAATGGGACAGCCATAAGAACTGGTTGTCTACAGGCCCCCAGACCAGGGGGAGGACATAGACACATTACTGTTAGAGGATATACAAAACATGACAGCTAAAGGGGAGGTTCTGATAACGGGAGACTTCAACATGCCGGATACAGATTGGTCAATACCAGCAGGAACATCTGCCAGAACTAGACACATAGTGGATTCCCTGCAGGGGAGGGCCTCAAACAACTGGTACAACAACCCACAAGAGACAGGGCTATCCTAGATCTAGTACTGACTAACAAGGAAGGGATCACAGATCTCCAGGTAGAAGGTCACCTGGGGCCAGTGACCATCACATGGTATGGTTCAATTTGGCTACTACATCTAAATCATCCCATTCCAAGGCAAAAATATGGGACTTCAGAGGAGCTGACTTTGATAAGATGGCCTACAGAGTTAAGCTAGCCCTGGCAAAAGAAACACAGTTAAGGGGTACAGGCAAAGTGGGCAAGCATAAGGATGCAATACTTGAAGCAACATCCCATTGTGTTAGACAGAAAAGGAAGTGCAAAAGAAGAAGGAAACCACTTTGGTTCTCAAATACAGTAGCAGAAAAGGTCAGAGCCAAAAGGCTGGCCTTCAGGAAATATAAGGGAACACAACGGATGAAGATAGGGAGGCATACCAAACTGCCCTAAGGGAAGCAGGAAGGCAGTAAGGCAGGCAAGTCCCAAACTGAGGAAACACTAGCACGAACAGTAAAGAAGGTGACAAGACTTTCTATAGATACATTAGTGAAAGAAGAAAGTCTAGAGGGGGTATCTAAGCTTAATGGGAGAAAAGGGAGCATGTGAGGAGGAGGTATGTAAAAGCATCTATCCTAAATAGATACTTTGCTCAGTATTTACTGAAGAGAAGGTAGGCAGGGCCCACAGCTCAGCACCATGGACACGGGGAGGAGGTGAGCACTACTCCCTTCACAAAAAGAAAGGGTCCCTACAACAGCTTGCTAAGCTCAGGGTGGATAAGGCAATGGGACCTGATGGCATACATCCCAGGGTACTTAAGGAGCTAAAGGTGGAACTAGCAGAGCCATTAGCAGAACTGTTTAATGAGTCTCTGAGCACAGGAGAGGTCCCAGAAGACTGGAGAAGGGTTCATGTGATCCCACCCACAAGAGTGGTAGCAGGGAGGAGGCAGGGAACTACAGACCAGTCAGTTCTTACCTCAGTAGTGGGCAAGATTATGGAGGCACCCCTTAAGGAAAGGATAGTGCAACACTTGGAATCCATAGGGCACAGGATCCAAGACAGCATGAGTTTACAAAGGAAGGTCCTGTCAAACTAATCTCATAGATTTCTTTGACTGGGTAACACTAGGGTGGACCAAGGAGGAGCAGTTGATGTCGCTTACCTTGACTTCAGCAAAGCTTTTGACACTGTTCCACATAGAAGATTGATAAATAAGCTGGGTAGGCTTGGGGTGGGTCAGAAGTTGGTCAACTGAGTGGCAAACTGGTTGACGGGCAGAAACAGAGAGTGGTGGTAAATGGTATACTGTCAGAAGAGATGCAAGTCACAAGTGGGGTACCTCAGGGATCAGTCCTGGGGCCAGTCCTCTTCAACATCTTCATTAGTGACCTTGCAGATGGACTAGAGGGTAAAGCTTGTCTGTTTGCAGATGACACCAAGATCTGCAACAGAGTAGATGATTCAGTTGGGGTGGGCAGAATGAGAAGAGATCTGGATAAACTAGCAAAATGGTCAGAAGAGTGGCAACTGGGATTTAATGCAAAGAATTGCAAGATCATGCACATAGGGAAGAGAAACCCTGAAGCCACATATAGGCTGGGAGGGGAGTTGCTGGGAGTCACAAAGGAAGAAAGAGACTTGGGCATCATCATCACTGATGACCTAAAATCATCCAAGCAGACCTCTAAAGCAGTATGTAAGGCTAGAGGGGTGTTAGGGTGTATTAGTAGGGATATCACAAGTCGTAAGAGGGAGGTAATAATCCCTCTTTACAAGACACTGGTTAGGCCCCATCTGGAGTACTGCGTGCAGTATTGGAGGCCACACCTTCACAAGGACATTAACCAAATTGAGGCAGTCCAGAGAAGGGCAACCAAAATGGTGCAGGGACTGCATCAGAAGACATATGAGGACAGATTAACAGAGCTCAATATGTATATCCTTGAGCAAAGGAGGAAGAGAGGTGATATGATCGAGGCATTCAAACACCTTAAGGGCATTAACAAGGTGAAAGAGTCTAACATGTTTAAATATAAGAAAAATAGCAGGACAAGAGGACACAGCATGAGATTAGAGGGGACCGATTAAGGGGGAATGTGAGGAAATTCTTTTTCACAGAAAGGGTGGTGGATGCATGGAATGGCCTACCTCAAGAAGTGGTGGCTATGAATACAGTGCAGGGCTTCAAACAGGCATGGGATAGGCATAAGGGAGCAATACAAATGAGTATGAATAGGTAGGCCACTGACAGAGCAAAGGCCGATGGCACATTTATAAGGTAGAAAAAGAAATGGGCAGACTGGATGGGCCTTACGGTCCTTATCTGCTGTCAACTTCTATGTTTCTATGTTTCTATGTTTCTTTATACTATATTCTATTTCCCCCTGTTCAATTGGTTTTCCTAATTTCTTCTTATCCACATCTGCCATTACTATGTTCAGTGAATCTAAATATGTCTGACAATGTGTCTCTTCATATTTATTTATTTAGTTTTTGTTGACCAGGTAAGTGCACTAGACAAATCCTGCCTATTTTCTGGCACAACCCGGGGGAAGGGGATACAGATGAATGCCAACTGACCTTGAACCAGATTAAGCTGTTGGTGGTATTTTTAGTGAATGAGGGAAATTTGGCCAGGACACCGGGGAGATTCCCCTACTGTTGGCCAGAAGGGGGATAGGCTGTTAGTCTGCAAGATGGCCACTTCACCTGGAGCACTGGAGGGTGTGGTCATGCTACAGACAGGGGAGCAGGCCTCGCCTCCTGATCTGCATTTGGTAGAGGCTGAAGATGGATGTTTCAAAGTTATTTCACATGGTTCTGTGGAAGACATCACGGATGTCTATGTTTCAACAGAGGATCTGCATATGGAACCCGTTTTAACTATGGATTTATCTCTAGAGGCCAATTTGGAGGTACAACAGCAAGAGCTCCTACAACTAATCCATTCTGAGGAGGAACGGCATTTATTGGAAAAGCAACATTTGGTTAATCAACTTGCAACATTGCAGGCTGGTCTGCCGGCTGTCATCCCAGCTCCCACGCCTATCAAACCCTTACAGGGTTCAGCTGTCTCAGAAACCAGCCCGAAGGAATCGGGTGAGTCACCTCTTTTAAATGCAAAACTGTTTTTTTCTAAGGCTGGTAGTGAAAGTACCGTGTCTAATATGTGCCCAGAGCCTACTGATAGTGAGTTGTCTCCTCTATATGATGTAAAAATAAATGGCAACATTGAGTCTCACCCACCGGAGGATTTGCAGCTCCCAGTCTGCTCAGTGCTGCAGTCTTCACTGGCACAGCTGCTTATGGTTAATCAGGAGGCTCCCTTAGTTAAGGCTTATGAAGCCAAAAATGCAAATGCAAGTCTAACAACAGGAAACACAGACAGCCACTCTATAGGTCCAAGTGCTTGTTCTTGCAGTACTGTACGCCCCCAGATTGAATCTTGTGTGCAAAATTCCTCAGGGGTTATCGTGTCAAAAATGGAAGGGCTTGTGTTTAAACAACGTATGGTGGTGGATCAAGGGGTGCATATCCAGTACCAGACCCAGCCTACCTCTCAGAAAGGTGTCACGGATTTCTTCTTTCCATCAAAAACTCTGTCTAGAATGGATGGTCATGCAGTTTCCAGACTGCAACAGAACAGTTTAGACAGACAGAAGGGTACTATTAGGCAAACCCAGACAGAAGGGTACTATTAGGCAAACCCAGGCTGACAACCCCTTCGATAAAAATATCATTCACACTGATTCTTGGATTGATTTTTCTAGAGTTCCTTAGCATATTGATGACTGGTCACCCCAAAAAGCACTGGCAGGGGCAGGTTGGACCAGAACAATGGCAGGAAATTGGACCCCAGACCCTTCATGGGATATTTCCTTTTCATAGTCCACAGTAGAATGGAAGCCTGGGGTTTTCTCCAGATTGGCAACTAACCCTCCTGTATTTTCCATCCCTCAGGACTTAGGAGTATCTCATCCAGCCTCGACTGTGTTAAGTCCTCCAGATTCTGACTCTTTCCCACCTCTACCATCAGGATCTACTATAGAAAAAGGGCTTCCCCCTTCCTCAGTATCAGCTCCTGTTCAGGACCCTAAACCTTTATTATCTGAATTATTTTCCAACTCGAAGCAAGTTGCTGCTCCTCGGAGGAATGCTGTCAGAATACGATATGGGGGGGGGGGGTTGGTGGACAGGCCAGACAGATACCATGTTGGGAAAACTTTGTTGAAAGATTCTCTGCATTTCTCTCCTAAAGAAGTCTATGCATTTATTAATATTTCTGGTGAAGATAATTATGATGTCAGTTTTAGAACTGTCTATGCATTAGAAGTGTTTTGGGAGAGGTATGGGCAAGTGAAGACATCTCCAACATGGACCCCTTTTGTAGTAATTCCACTGACAAAACTCTTGATTAAATATGTTACTATTATGTTTTGTAACAAAGGGTTTCATGTTGAAGATATATCATATTGGCTATCTCAAAAATGTGTGGTTCTTGGTGCACCTGAGGCTATCCTTGACAGTGAGCTTTTCTGGATGGGAGGTTGGAAGTATAAGGTCATACTGCCACCTATACCTCCTCCCCTTCCTTCTTCTTTTCCTGCTTCTTCTGAAGGCCCTGAAAACCCGGTTGGTAAACCCACTATTCTGGAATTAAAGAAGGAGGTTCCCCAGAACCCTGTTCAGGTCCTTCTGGAATCTGATATGCTGACCCCAGTTTGTTATACAGACATATCCTCTTATCAGAAAGAGGTTGATAGTCTGGTCTTCCCTGACCCCTTACCTTGCAGAAGATCTTCTAGATTTTCCAAATCACTTTTCTCAGACCCTCCCACCCTGATTGACTCTAAGAATTCTTATACCACTTTGTTTACCCCCGGGGCAATTCTGAAATGGAGGTGGAGGATTCAGACTCCCAGAAATCCATGACTGATCAGGGTCAGCAAAAAACTGCAGAGGGTGATTATAAAGGGAAAAAGAAGAAAAAAAGGAAAAACACTTAGTAATAGGTTCATCTGGAAAACTTTGAGTGGCTGGTGGTTTGGTTGGGTCATTAAATGTACATAGTTTATTGAATTATGAGAAACTAAATATGTTTTTTCAATCTGTACATGATAAGGCTATTGATGTATGTTTGATACAGGAGACTTGGATGTATACAGCAGAACAGGTACACCTTTTTCAGCGTGAATAGGTCTGGGGTCCATCTTATTGCTCCTTCGGGCACGACTCTGCTGATGGGGTGGGTTTTCTTTTTCATTCTTTCAATTTTACTTTACGCAAATTGTATGATTTAATACCTGGGAGGGTTTTGGTTCTTGATGGTCTCTGGAATAATATGGACTGTTGTTTTATTTCAGTCTTTGTTTCTCAAATAAAAGCAGAAAAGTCGTTCCTTATAATTTTAATTCAACCTTTTTTGGTTACACATTATAAACTTTTTCTCTGTGGAGATTTTAATTGTACCCTACCCTCAGGGTATAAGCGGAAAAAAGGCGACACAAAAAAAATATACTGTGATTCAAATGCCCTGTCTCATATGGTTTCCACAGCTGGGTTATATAATTGTCATCAATTATATTCTAATGGTCCTAAGTTTACTTATAAGCGTAATACTTATGTATCTATTATCGATTATATTTTTATTTCTACAAATGTTCCTAAAGACTCGTTCTCTATTATTCCAGTCACTTTTTCTGATCATTTATTGTTACCTTTTTCAGTACATCATTTTGTTCCCAGGGCCACTTTACATGGACAATGGAAGCTTAATGTATCTGTTTTACAAGACAAATGGGTTATTCAGGAAGTCATGGCCTTACTTCAGCCTAGATTTTCTGTTGAATTTCTGTATGTTGATAATGGTAATTGGTGGATGGACACCAAAATGGACATTAAGAACTGGTTTTCCAAATATGGAAAAAAAAAAAGGGAATTTATCTCTCCGACAACAGTTATATAAACTAATCTCTTTGGCAAATCTTTCTAAGTATGATTATACTTCTCAGATTGCTACTATAAAAGATGCTATGAAGTTGTTTGAAATAGAGCAAACTCGATTCAGTCAATGTTATGTCATAATACCAAAACGTCCCCCACAGGTGACCCCTACGAGGCCTGTAAATCTGTAAAAACTACAATCTCCATGGAAACCCTAAATGCCCAAGTTGGTAGGTCAGTTTCTTCTTTATCAGATTTAGAAACTGAAATTCAGAGGCATTACGGCTCTCTTAGTCTGAAGCTGCATATTTCTTCCACCAATATAACTCAGTATTTGCAATCAGTACATATTCCAGATTTTCCAGGAGAAATAATAAAATTACGAACTCCCATTACTAAAGAAGAAATTTTACAAGCCATTAAAGCCTTACGGCTTCATCCAGCTCCAGGGTTGGATGGCATCCCTCACACATTCTATAAGATTGTTCTCCTTCAATTAATAGAATGTTTATTTTTAACTTACACTTATTGGTTTTCAACTGACACTATACACCTATCATTTTCTGAAGGACTACTGTACTATCTGTTTAAAAAAGGGGACTGTTCACAAATACAAAATTGGAGACCTATAGTGCTTATGAACACTGATTACAAGGTGCTGGTACATATTCTAAATGCCCGTTTAAAAGCTTATGCTGTTTTTGTGATTTCTCCAGTTCAGTACTGTGGTTTATACAACAGGAATATTCAGCAGGCCTTACACACCATGTGGGATGTGATATATCACTGCAATATTTCACGGCTTCTTGGTTGTGTGGTGGCAGCAGACCAGGAAAAAGCTTTTGATAGGGTTCTTCACAACTACTTATTCTCTGTATTACAAATCAAGAGAATATCTCTGGTTTTTATAAGTCAATTAAGGTTACTATATTCCCTTTTTTCAGTTAGACCTATGATAAAAGGTACAGTAAGGCATAGTTTTTCAATACATTGTGGGGTCCGTCAAGGATGCCCTTTAAGCCCTTTGTTATACATTTTTTCCCTTGACCCCCTACTTTACACAGTTTTATCATCCCCGACGTGGACGGGCCTCACAGGTCTCGGAGTCCCACAAACTTTACATATCCAAGCTTATGCGGATGACATTTGTGCTTTTTTTTCAAACCCAGAACAAATCCATTTTTTTTACATGAAATTGAAAAGTACCAATTAGTTTATAATGCCAAATTGAATTTAGATAAAAGTAGAGGTCTTTTTGTAGGGCCCATGGTTCAGCCGGACTTCATTTAGAATGGACTCTTCATTTCCTCTGCCCCTTTGGATATTTTGGGAATTACCTTTCGGCCACAAAATCTGCCAGAAAGAAATTGGGATTTGGGTTTCAGCAAAGCAGAACAAAAAGTAAATAGATGGCGACAGTGGAAGATCTCCAAATTAAAACGTATAGCTATTTTAAAAAAGTTTATCCTGCCACTTTTACATTTCATAGCATCATTATACCCGTTACCCACTAAATTGGAGACACGACTTTATAGTTTATGTTTTCAAATGCTATGGGGTTCCAAACTGAACCCCATTAAAAGGCATTACACCTATTTGGAATTAAGCAAAGGAGGTCTTAACATGGTTGAGCCTGTCGTTTTCTTCCATGCTTTATTCTTTAAACACTCCTTTAGTACTTTATTACAACACACTAGTATATTTCCTGATGACTAGCTGAGGAAAACCTTAGCTGTCTATCTTAAAGCATGGTCACAGTTAGCACCTAAACCTCATCCTTGTCTACAGATCCCCCCCTATTTTTTGCCTGCGGCTCAGAAATTATACAAATGGAGTATTACAAAACACAGTTTAATAACTTTCTCTACAAAACACTTATATAAAGAGATTCTGTTTAACAACTACCCTAGGGAACCTTGTTTTAAAAATTGCCCCTCAGTTGATAATCATTATATTCCACACCAATTAACACTCTCAAGGATACCACAGAAAATGTGGGAAAACCTCTGGTTAACGGTTTATGGCAGATTGTACTTGAGGGGTAATGCGAAACATAAAAGCATAAATGAATGAAATCGTCCCTATATGGAGTGCATAGCACAGACAGAAACAATGGAACATTTCCTATTACATTGTTCTTATACTATGGCCTTATGGGATTGTCTGGCACACAAATGGCATTTACCCTGGCTCTGTTTTTTGACTTATGACATACTCGTAGTGGGTAAATACGGGACAGGTTTCTGTAAATTTCACCCTGATACATTAAATATTTTTTTCTGCTGCCTTAAATTTTATCTATGGCAGGGCCGATGTCAATGGGTGTTACATCAAAAGAGGATGTCGTATGATTGTCTGAATATCCTAATCAGCAATGAGCTTTGGAATATCTATAAATCAGATTGTTTAATTTTTTCTGCACAGCAGGTTTTGATGTGGTGGAAGGGCCTCACTTTTTTTATCAAATATAAATAGAATGGTGTTTTAGGGTTTGTATGGTATTTTTTATGTTTTGGGGTTTGGTATTTTCTTTTGTATGTTTCATGAATTGACAACATGTTTGATCATATTTTCTGTTTCTTATTTAGAAATTCTGGTTGGTTTTCTTTTATGTGTTTCAATAAAAATTTCCCCTACTCTTTTCGATAAGTGCCATGGGATCTTTAACATCCACCTGAATTACCACCAATCCAGGCAGATGGGACCTCAGTTTAATGTCTCATCCGAGGGATGGCACCTCAGAAGTGCAGCACCCCTCTCATGCTGTATTACAGTGTCAGTACTGGAATATTAATCCAAGTGCCAGATGTGGGAACTGAACCCACAGCCCTCTGATCTCCCAGTCTCAAAGGCGAGTGTGCTACCTACTGAGCCACTGACACTGCTAAACTATATCTACACTCTGTTGTTTTCCCTCATATCATTTTTAACAATCTCTTCTATCTCTCTAGAGTCTGATGTTAGTCTCCCTTCCAAGTCTTGTAATTCTATAATGGATGAGTTGTCTCTTCATGTTTTGCAGGCTGCACAGGGGTCCCCAGCTAGTGTTTTAATCATCCCATATGTAAGATCTGCTTTTAAAGTTGCCTCCCTGTCATATTGATATTTTTTCATGTCTTGTTTCAGATTTTTAATCTGATCTGTATAGACCCCTTTGGTCTTCACTGGAGGGTAGGGGAATGTGTTATTCATACATTTAAACCGATCATAAAAAGCATGTTAAAACATAGCAACAGAGATAAAAAAGAAAATAAATCCAAATTAAAAAATCAATGACATAGTCAAAATAATTCATACATCTGAAACTGATTCCAAATCATAATTCCTCCTGACTTATATTTTTGATAAAACAAAAATTCCCTCCACCATAAAGTAACTTTTGCTCTATGATGATATAAACAGTCCCTCCTGTATACTTCTTGAAGTGCATTTTCTATAATTAAACACAAATTAATACATGACATATATTTTTGTTGTAAAACAAACTGCACCCTGGCTTGCCATAAGTAATATTTTAAACAAGCAAAAAACACTTGTAAAGTCCCAGTGTCATATATGTTTTCAAACTGTATTACATCCCCTAAAACAAATTGTTTATATGTTATAGTATGTAACCATACCATTTTCCATCATTGTGCAGCATAAACCCAAAAACGTGAGGCATAGGAACAATGAAATAAAAAAATGTTCCATTGTTTCGACCATATTCACACACTCTGGGTTAAGAACACATTCATTCCTCAACAGCTTTGTGCATCTGATTCACTTTCACATTCAACCTACCATATGAGCTGACCATAGGACATCCCACATTTTAATGGGAATCCTGGAGTTAAGCAGCTGTTTACACACACCCATGACCTTAGAAGGCCTATAGTTTTTAAATTCTGGTTCCTGCACACCTTCGATTTCCATAACTTTATTATAAATGGATTTCCTATGTATACTGACCACATCCTGTCTACCCAGCTTCCATTTCCTCAGTTTTGCAATAGTAGGCTTAAAATAAGTAAGGCAACCCCACTTTAGGTGATTCCTTACCCCAGATGGCCAAAAAATCCATATATACTAAGTTAAACCACCTGCAAGCTGGCGTGATTATAACATTTATTACTTGCATAAATGTCCCTGACCAAAATAAGATATGAAAAAAGACCATGTGACATACCATTCTCAAACCCCCTCTTGCTTTGGGCAGATAGGTATATACTCTCTTTATAGCATTTAACTGACATCCCCATATCATCTGAAAGAATAAACTCAAAAGTCTATTCTCCATGTTCAAAGGTAATGGAAATAACATCCCAACATACAGCAACATGGGGATTAAAAACTGCTTCGCCAAATGAACCCTTTTTAATTTGGACAATTTCCATCTCTTCCACTTCTATACCTTTACATTAACATTATCTAAACACTCACTCCAATTTAAAGCCACATTGTCCCCATTCCCAAATTTTAACCCTAAAGTCTTACAAGGCCCATCCACTATATCAATACCTGCTACCTGAGAAAGATGTGCCCTCCTAGGTCCCAAAATGAACTCTTTCAATTTCTCTTTATTTAAATGTGTCCCTGTAACTGCCGTATATTGCTCCATAGTATGAATCAATACATGTACACTAATTTCATCCTGCAAAAAAAACACAAATATCATTAGCATGCACAATAATCTTAATCCCTTCCCTTGTAGGTCCCCCTAAAATCCCCTGTATGGCTGTATTCAAAATGACCTGCTGTATAAAAAGGTCCAGTGCAAGAACATAAAGTAAGGGACTTAATGGACATCCCTGCCTAACCACCTTCCTAACTGGTATCCTCATCCCTTCCATCCCTTTAATCAGGGAGGAACTGCTGCATTCTTGTAAAGCAGGAAAATCCAGTGTATAAATTTCTGAGGTAGATGATAATGCTTCAATACAGTAAACAAATATTTATGATTAACCTGGTCAAATGCTTTCCTTTGATCCAGGGTTAACAAGTAACCAGAAAGTTCTGTCTGCTGACAAAATACCATGACATCCCTGATCACCCCTGAATTCTCTTGAATTTTTCTTCTGGGTAGAAACAAGTCTGAACTGGGTGTATCAAAGTTTGTGCCACAAGCCATAATCTCTCTATAAGATAACCGTTAAGATTTTGAATTCCTAATTCAGCAGACATATCAGTCTCCAATTCGTAAGCAGCCTTCTATCTCCAGTTTTATACAGATAATTAATTAAACCTACAGAAAAAGAGGAAGGTATACCAGCTTGTGTAAGTAAATAAAAATTAAACACACACATAAGACAATAGCTTAATACCTCAGCATATTTTTTTATAAAATTCATTGGGCAAACCATCTTTACCTGGAGACATCCCTATTTTGAGAGCCTGAATAACCACAAAAACTTCGTGTCTGGTAATTGGATGGATCAACTCATGTACTTCCTGTTTAGATAATGGCAGAACCAGAATATCCACCAAAAAATCTTCAATAGGCACTGAATGAATCTCTTGTTCTGCAGTTAAACCTTTCAAATATGCTTCACCTTCCTGCATAGTCCCCCTCATATTAGTGATCAGATCTCCTGAAGGAGACAATAAAGATGAAATTTGTGAGTTGTCTTTTGTCTTTACATGCCTCACACGGGTCAGCATAAGGTGCTTTCTGTGTACCAAAAGACATAGCTGCATCCAATGCAGTAGCTCTATTATATTGGTACAATTGCATTTCTTGTTTAAGACTCAAAATTTGGTCAGACAAATCCTGTTGCTCTACATAAGTAGCCATATAGTGTCTATATAACTGATCCCTTAATTTTAAGTATTTATACAAATTAGGTCTAACCTTCTGTTTCCCATAATATATTAACCATCCCTTAATTTCAAATTTAAGATCCTCCCACCATTGACCAATATCATCACAAACCAGCAAAACTGATATTTTTGCTATAAAAATATCCAAAATCTTCAGGTCAACCTCATGATCTTTTAGGGTGGTAATATTTATCTTTCATCAATCTAATTAATGGACATAGTGTGGATCAAAACCTAAAATAGACTTCACCATAAGATGATCCAAAAATTCCATGGGTAATGTAACCGTGTCAACTATGGACAACTGTTGGGAAACAAAAAGATAATCTATCTTGCTAGTAAGAGTACATTGCACATAAGTAAATTTCAGTTCTGGTTTAGCTGCTAATGAACAATCTTTAAATTCAGCTAACGCCACAAACTTCTTGAAAGCATGGGAATCTGAGTACATTTTTTTTCCTTTAGCTTGTCAATCTGAAGTATCTAGGGTAACATTGAAGTCCCCCCTACAGTATGTACAAATTTTTGTCTTTACCAAATAATGCTGTATTTGATTAAAAAGATCTACCCTCTCAGCCTTAGATTGTAGGCCATAAGTGACAATGAATCTACTTCGTTTAGTTAACCATAAGCCATCCAAAATAAGCACCCTCCCTGGTATTAAATCAATTAACTTTTGAAAAAATAAATCCTTCACTAAAAATAATAATCCCACCCCATCTGCCTTATCCATCCCGAATGACCAATAAGATGGCCCCCAAACCCAATTCTGTCATGCAGAATCCATCAGCTGACATGAGTCCCTCCATTTCTTGCAGGAAAATAATGTCCAATTGTAAAGTGTGCAGGAAGGAAAACAATGCTGTCCTTTTCTTGGCATTTTCAATGCTGTAGGCATTCAATGTGGCTATGGAAAAAAGCATCCATCATGCTGGTTTAGTGAAACATTTTTTGTCTTTTTTCTTTTTATTTTTCTTCTTGTTGCCAGTGTTAGAGCATTCTGGCATTAGTTCATCTGTTTCTTGTTTTTCCAACACAGATGAAGTGTCTGACCCCATCCAGTCACCATCTGTCTCGCCATCATTGACTTGAGGTAGTATCTCATATTGATTTTCTAGAACCAACTCACCATATTGGGGGTTTGGCTTATTGATTCTTGCACTCCTGCACCTAGTAGCTGGTGCTGACCACTGTGGGGGGGGGGGGCATGCTCCTTTCATTGCTAGAGCCTTCCATCGGAATGTCAGAAGAGACATTCAGTACTTCTTTATCAGCAACATTTTCTTCACTGGGTTGTTCATGAGGTTGTGCCCCAGTTACACTCTCGTCTGATACCTCAGTGTCAGTACCAGTAGGCTGCCTAGTGTCTGTGGCTGACTGTGGTGGATCTTGGGGTGGGATTAGTCTGTAGGGCATAGATTTCGGACCCCATAAATCTCATGTTATCTTTCAGCAGAAACTTCCACAAATAGACCCTGTCCAGTCTTTTCTCCAAACCCCACTTATACTGCAGTCAGACTGCATTCCATCTGGGCAAAGTCTCCATTCTATTATAAAAATCTGAAAATTCTGTTTGGTGTCATGCTGCCTGTTACCTGGGGGAATGGGGTCCCTTTCTAGCATCACACCCAGTCTCATTAGCTGCCAGAGAAGCATATGACTTTTTTTCCTGCAATAGGGGCAGTACTATTTTCCCTAGCAGCAGTGCCAATGTCAGTACCCTCCAGTTCCACTAACAGAGGAACAGTAGTGAGCTCTTGTCCAGAAGCCACTGCCTGGCTGCTCAGAACCATGTTTGAATTCAAAGCTCCTGTTAGCACCTTCATCTGCCCAATAACTAGGTCATGCTGGGCAACAGACTGTGACCCACTGACCCTTCTACGAGGTGGCACATCAATACAGTGATTCATTTTCAGTGAGTTAATTATAGCAACTCTATTATAGCAAATGCAATAATAGCAATTGCTGCATTACAGCGAAGGACACTTTCAGTGACAACAGGTTTATAGCCTACCTCTGAGGTCCAGGTGCGCCTCAGAGGATGTTATTTTAGAAATTGGGAGGTTGGGAAGGGTGCAGGGAGGTATAGCCCCCCCCCACATGAAGGAGTATAATAAGGAAGGAGTAAAGTAGTTAATGAGGGACAGGTGTGAGTGCCATATAAAGAGGACTCCATGTATGGTGGGGGTGTTGGATGATGTTGGTGGAAGCAGGGGGCAGCAGACATTGGTACTGTGATTTGACTGAATGGCATTGCCAGGTAGTACACAAGTACGATATACAGTCTAGGTACAACTATTTGTGAGAATTGGCATATAATGTTCAGCTACAGATGTGATTGGGCAGCTGAATATGTATGCGGTGAAATTGCCATGCGCTAATATTGCCGTCACTGTTTTTGATTCGCTGAAATTACACTTGCTAATAATGATTCTTCAAATTGACATGGAACCTTGTAGGAGAAAGCATTATAGATCCCCCCATAGTCAAAACCATAGTACGTATTGCATTTACCTGCTGTACAGGGTCCATTTCTGAAAAGTCATCCACGGAAGGCTCTGTGCTCCCCTGTGCTGTCTGATCCATACTGCTAATCAAAGTCTGCTGGAGAGTCCAATCAGGATTTGGCATCCAAGTTCCCTCAGGAGTCTGTATCCAACCAGCACCTTTCAGTACTATATCTGCTGACCTGTCCTCTTCCAAAGGTAGAAGGCCATGTTGTGGAGTTGGTACTACAAAAGCTGCTTTGATCTGTGCCACTGCAGTGAGTGACTTCTTTGGTGACACATCTGCCATCTCGGACGAGTCCTGGTGCGCAACAGGAGTGTCTTGCACTGACAAAGCACTATCTGGCTGAGAATAAAGGTGCTGCTACAGAACTGGATCAGCAGGTGACTTTTTATTTAAAATAAAATTTTTCCTGGAGTTGGGGGGGTGGGGCGGGTGACACACTATGAAGCCATTTTCTCAGACAGGCTTTCTTTTTCATACATAGTTCCTCATCTTCAGCTAGCATAGTTAACACATAAGACCTCCTTTTCTCAAGTTCTGAATCTGGTTTATCTGTTTCTTGTGAAATCATCTCATCAGATATTTGGGATACATCCATCCCATCCTCCTCGTCTGATAAGTGCTCCAAAAAACAGCATCACAAGTCTCTAGCTCCACGGTCTCTTCAAAGGAATCCAAAGATTGGAATTCCATATTGTCGTCCTCTTTCAGGGTAGTGGCTTGGCCAGAGGACTGTGCCCCAACCTGCTGCTCCTCCATCGACACAGCCTCCTCTGACTCCTCAATTCCAGAAGTGGCCAACAGCACCACCTTCTGAGAGCAGGGGAATTTCCCCGGTGTCCTGCCAAATTTCCCCCATTCACTAAAATACCACCAACATCTTAATCTGGTTGTTTCACTTGAAAACAGGCAGAATTGCCTAGCCCTCCTTTCCTGGTTGACAAAACTAAATAAATAAATTCCTAGTGAAACAGAGGGAAGCAGGCAAGGCAGTAAAGGTACAAAAGACTCAGACACAGGAAACATAGAAACATAGACTTTGACAGTAGATAAGGACCACTTGGCCCATCTAATCTGCCCATTTCCCTACCTACAGAATAGGCCTCAGAACCTAGTTAACCAACAGCCTATTTCTTCCTACCTCCCACAAGAATTGTCTTATGTCTGTCCCATGCATTCTTGAATTCTCCCACAGTTTTAGACCCCACAACCTCCTCAGGAAGGCTGTTCCATGCATCCACTACCCTCTCTGTGAAAAATATTCCTACATTGCCCCTGAACCCCCCTCTATCTTTAAATTGTGTCCTCTTGTTCTTGCACATCTCTTTTCTGAAAGATGCTACCCTCTTGGACTTTGTTGATTCCACTGAGGTACTTAAAAGTTTCTATCATGTCCCCTCTCCTTCTTTCCTCAACGGTATACATATTAAGCTCCTTTAGTCTCTCCTCATACGGCTTCTCTTGCAGACCCTGCACCATTTTAGTTGCCTCCTCTGGACTGCCTCTATCCTGTCTATGTCCTTGCAGAGATGGGGTCTCCAGAACTGGACGCAGTACTCCAGATGGTGTCTCACCAACTGTCTGTACAGAGGGATAACAACTTTCTGTTTTCTGTCGCTGATGCCTCTCTCTATGCATCCCAGTATACCCCCAGCCCTCCCTACTGCCTTCTCACATTGCTTGCTAACCTTAAGGTCATCTGATATGATTACCCCCAGGTCCCTTTCCTTTTTTGTTGTTCTTACTACCTCCCCATTGTGTATTCTTCCTGGTTCTTGTTTCCTAGGTGCAATATTTTGCACTTATTTGCATTGAATCCTAGCTGCCATACTTCTGACCATTCCTCCAACCTTGCCAAGTCCCTTCTCATCCTTTCCACGCCTCTTTTTGTATCAACCCTGTTGCAGATCTTTGTGTCATCTGCAAAGAGGCATACTTTTCCTTCCAGTCCCTCTGCAATGTCACTTATGAAGACATTAAAAAGGACTGGACCCAATACTGAACCCTGCAGTACCCCCATAGTAACCCCTCTTTCTTCAGAGTGGACTCCATTTACAATTACCTTCTGTGTCCTGTTGTCCAGCCAATGTTTTACCTAGGCTACCACCCTGGGACCCACTCCCAGGCTGGTTAATTTGACTATTAATCTTTTGTGTGGGACTGTGTTAAATGCCTTGCTAAAGTCTAGGTAGACCATGTCCACAGCCCCTCCCTGGTCTACTACTTTGGTCACCCAGTCAAAGAAATCTATTATATTCGTCTGACATTATCTTCCCGCTGTGAACCCATGCTGCCTTGGGTCCTGTGCCCCACTGGCCTCTAGGTACTCAACTATTCTTTCCTTCAGAAGTGACTCCATCACTTTCCCTACCACAGAGGTCAAACTGACAGGTCTGTAGTTTCCTGCCTCTGTCTTGGACCCACTTTTGTGAAAGGGAATCACATCCGCCTTCTTCCATCCTCGGGTACCACACCATCCTCCCATGATTTATTAAAAAGAGTAGCCAGTGGTTTCACTAGTTCCCCCCTTAATTCTTTTAGAATTCTGGGGTGAATTCTATCAGGCCCCATTGCTTTGTCCACCTTCAGTTTTAGGAGTTCTTGCAGAACCCTTTCTTCTGTGAAAGGACTGTGATCAACCCCCCTATCAAGAGTGCTTCTGTTAATTGGATTAGGCACTTCCCCCTCCTCTTTTGTGAATACCGAGCATAAATATTCGTTCAGTATCCCTGCTTTTTCACTGTCCCCCCCTGTCCACCCACTGTTCATTCTATTCAGCCTCACTATCCCTCCCTTTGTCTTTCTCTTCGCTGATGTACCTATAAAAGGTTTTACCCCCCTTCTTAACTGAGTTGGCTATCTTTTCCTCAGTTTGGGCCTTTGCTATTCTGACTTCCCTCCCTGCTTCCTTCTGCCTTAACTGGTACAGCTCTCTGTCCTGCCCCTTCTGTGTTTCCTTATACTTCCAGAATGCTATCTTTTCTTCCTGACTTTCACAGCCACCTCTTTTGAGAAACATAGTGCTTTTTCTTTCGTTTTGATTTTTTTATTTGCTTCACACAAAGGCTAGTTACCTCTGTGATGGCAGTTTTGATGATTCCCCATTGTTGCTCCGCACCTCCTTCTAGCCTATTTGCTAGTGCTTTTCTGAGGCACTCTCCCATCTTGCCAAAGTCATTCCTCCTGAAGTCCACTACCTTCACTTTTGTATGGCTTGACTCTGTAGCTGAGTTTAACATGAACCACACTGTTTGATAGTCACTTGTTCCCAGATGGCAACCCACTTCTAGATCTGAGATCCTCTCACTGCCCCCGTTTGGCAGTATGAGGTCTAAGATTGCTCCCTCATGAGTGGGTTCCGAAACTAGCTGTCTGAGGCCTGCCACCTGTAGAGCATCAAGAATGGCCCTGCTCTTGGTTGTGGCTGCAGCAAATGTGCTTTAGTTAACATCTGGCATATTCAGGTCTCCCAACAACAGTATCTTCCCTTTCTCTGCCATTCTAAGAATGCCTTCCATCATATCCTTGTCCATTCCCTCCCCCTGACATGGGGGTCTGTACACAACCTCTGTGCGGATTGTGATGCCCTTTCCAGTCTCCAAGGTGACCCACAATGCCTCCTCTCCTCCCTGTTTACTCTTTTGTTCAGTTGCTTTTTATCCTTCCTTTACATAGATAGCTACTCGTCCCCTCTTCTCCCTGCCTGTCTCTCCTGTAGGTTATGTACCCTGGTATGTTAACATCCCAGTCATGGTTCTCTGTGTACCATGTTTCTGTGACTGCTTCGATATCCAGGCATCCTCTTCCATCAAGGCCACCAGCTCAGGAGCTTGTTGCCCAGACTATAGGCATTGGTACTCATTACCCTCCATTTCCACCTGATGGCCTTACTCCTTTGCCCCATCTCTGTCCTTCTTGCCTTTGTCCTTTCTCATTTACTCCTGCCCTTCTCCTTGCTCGACACCTCTATGTTGGTGTTTACCACTTACTAAAGTAATTTGTTTTGGGGGAGACTGGGATTTCCTGCTCCTTTCAGTGCCTCCCTTGGCTAGTTTAAATGCTTGCCAATGAAGCATTTAATCCTATCACCTAGGATCCTGGTTCCCCTCCTGGACAGATGCAGCCCATCATGGCAGTATAGGCTTGCATCACTCCAGGTGGACCCCCAGTCCCCAATGAAGCCAAATCCCTGAGCTCCACACCAGTTTTTCAACCACTGATTGAATCCCATGGTGCGGAACACCCTAGCCTTTCCTACTCCATAAATGGGCAGCACCTCCAAGAAGGTTACCGTGCATGCTACTTGTCTAAGACCCCTCCCCAATTCCACAAACTCTTCCTGCACTTCTCTAATCCCTTTCTTAGCCAGGTCATTTGTCTCTAGGTGGACAGTGACATCCAGCTCCCTCCCCTGTGCAGCTGCTCCTGCAATCCTGAGGATTCGCTCTCTGTCCCTCCAAGCCATGGCACCAGGCAGGCACCTTACCTCCCTCTCCCCTTCCTTCCCCAGTTCTACCTTCCTAACAATGGAGTCCCCCACCAGGAATTGTTTCCTTCCCCTCAGGGGTCCCCTGCCACCCTCATGTGGGTCTACTTTGTGGAGGCTCCCAGCATCCTCTTTGGTCTGCACTGCGGGTGACTCCATAGAGGAACCACACTTTGCCAGAATGGCATAGGAGTTGTGGAGAGGTACAACTGGAGGGAAAGAACCACTAAAGGGGTAACTAAGGAGAATAAGGCTTTCTTCAGATACATAAGTGAGAAGAAGAAGGGGAGGGGTAATAAGGATTAGAAGGGTGGAGGAGGGAGACTGAACAGAAGAGGGCCAAGAAAAAACAAACATCCAGAACAGGTATTTCTGATCAGTCTTCACAGTAGAGGGAGGGGAGACAGATAACAAGAGAACAGAAGGAACAGGTGGTGGGAGGTGGACACCTCCTTACTGCATGCAGTACTGGCACTCGTACCTGCAAAAGGACATTAGGCTGCTGGAGGGGGTGCAGCATAGGCAACAAAGATGATTCAGGGCCTTGGGGAATTGCCATATGAGGTCAGACTAAGAGAGGAGGGACGGGGGACATGATTGAGACCTTCAAATACATGAAAGGGATAATCAAAACAAACACAGAGGGTCTATTCTGGAGGAGGGTCAGGAGAGACACTAGGGGCCATGACATGAGATTGGAGGGGGGTAGATTCAGGAGGGAGGTGAGGAGGCATTTCTTTACAGAGAGGGTGGTGGCAAAGTGGAATGCCCTACTGGCTGAGGCGGTGGCATGTAACACAGTAGAATGCTTCAAGAAGGGGTGGGATAGGGCAAAGGGGAGGGTGAAGACAGGGTAAAGAGAGGTAAGGGGTTGGGGGGCAGTTGATGAATAGGGAGCTAGCTGCAGTCTTGAGCAGCCTAGATAGACCACGATAGCCTTTTGCTGCTGGCAATTTTCGTATGTTCGTAAGTTCATTTTCAGAAGAAAGGATCCAGAAGGGACTTACAGCTCTGAAGGTGTACAAAGCTGTGGAAGGAGATGGCACACATACAAGGGTTCTAATGGAACTCAGGGAGGTGCTAGCTACCCCACTGACAGCCTTGCTCAAATGCTCACCAGAAACAGGAATAGTTCCAGAGGACTGGAGAAGAGCTGATGTGGTCCCTTTACACAAGTGCAGCAGCACAGAGAAGGCTAACAACTATAGGCCAGTCAGTCTTACTTCAGTGGTGGGGAAATTAATGGAGACCCTGTTAAAGGAAAGACTGGTTGAGTATCTTGAATAAAATGGGCTGCAAGACCACAGGCACATGGACTCACTGGATGGGAGGTCATTCCGAACAAATCTGATGGATTTCATTGACTGAATGACCAGGGAAATATGATTGCTTGGAGGCAAATGAAGAATAATTTGCATTTATGTAGCGCTTTTCATGTGCATTGCATCCAAAGCACTGTGATTAGTTGGGAAGGGCTGTGCTACAATGTTAGATAGTTGGTGCATTATTATTTTGTTTGAATTAACCCCTTTCTTTACCTAGGACCTCATTCCTGAACCTCCAATAAAATCATCCTGTTGTTTGTTTACACTTCCTGGCTCATGATCATATTAGGGGGACATTGTTTAAACCAGGAAAAGCACCCTAAGCCGAAGCTTGCTTCCAGGTGTGACCTGGGAGCACAAGGAAGTTAAGTGACTTCTCAGGGTCACACAGTGTGCAAGTGGGAGCTGTGGGATTCAAACCCTGGTTTCTCAGTTTGCAGCTCATTGCCCTGAACTACATCACTATACTGCCTTCTAAAAATGGTCTCATTGCCAAGATGTGAACTCCTCACCCTATGTTTAGGGGTCAGAAACCCTGCCAGTGGATTACTGATCAGCAGATTATTAAATTTATTGAGGGGATTATTTGTGTGAGTCTATGATTTGTAATTTACAAAAGTGATTATTTTTTTAAAAAATGTATGTTTATTATTTTCTATTATGCATAATATCTCAATTTCTCATACAAAGTATTAGAGAGGGGAGAAAAGCAGACTGAAGCACTTAGCCACATAGTTTATATACGTATGTTTCGCTTAGTAATCAGTTACAATAGGAGGTGTGAAATCAGAACAAGTATCATAACATTTGAGGAGATTAAATATAATGTTATACCTGTCAGGGCTAGACTGTAGATTGCATTGTGTTGGAGTCAGGTAGGCTACACCAGCATGGACCCTGGTGGGTTGATGTTACCTCCCGGGGCAGTATTACTTAACTACCTTGTCCACTTACTCTTTCCCCAGGTGGAAACTTATACAATTTACATCTGAACTTTAACTCACCATCACTGGGTAATGAATCCCCACAGGGAACATGGCCCCTGGTCCCTTAACCTTATTTGAGCCCATTTTACAGAAGTAGTGTGCCCTCATCTATGGTGTCCTGGCACCTTACTATTGAGTATAAGCTTAAGTGCCTGGTGTGGTACTAGAACCCAGAGCCTTGATATCTACCAGCCTCAAAGGAGAGTGCGCAACCTGCTAAGGTCACTGACTCTATCAAGTCATATAGTCCAGGCACACAAGCAAAATTAGACAAGTAGGGCACATGCCTTACTGGTGAAGACCAAAGTCTTGTCTTCCATGACCTACCAAATCACAGGCTCCCTTCAAAATGTCACAACTGTGACTGCAGAGACTGGTTAGCCAGCAATCTCATCTCATGATCCTGTTTTCATGCCAATGTGCATAGTTTCAATAAAAACAGAGATAAACTCAGAAAATATATAAAATGTCAGCATAGAATAATGGACATTTTTATTTGGCATCAGTATTGCAGTGTTTTCCAGTTTTACTTAATAATGTTTCAAGTAAAAGTATTTGACTTTTGTTATGCAGTTTAGATATTAGACATGTCTCTGAGTGTAATTTAACATAACACAGAACTACCATATAATGTTAATATTTACTGACTACCAACTGTGATATTTCATATCTCATTGCTAGGGTCTGATTCCATAACACTAAGAGATGAAGCTAATAATACCATATTTGTGAAATAATTTGAGATGCTGTCTTAGCTCTGCCCTATAGCGTAGTGTATATAACCATAAGGTTATAAATCCTTTGCATTCAGTTTCACAGCACTGTGTCATATGACCACAGACACATGTTTCTGTATGAGGTAAGTGTTATGTTACTGACAATCCATTAATACATTCATAGCTGTACTCTCTACTTTAATTTAGTACATAAGGGCAGAAATGTGAAAATATCAAAAATACTGATAACTTATTTGTAGCCTTCATAACTCTGCACTACGGAATACTATTGTAGTACAAAGCTACTGTATGATGTTTGTGATAAGAACATGAACTGTTGGAATTATTCATACCTTTTAGATTTATTCTACATCAACCAAAATACAAAGCGCTTCCATATAAACACAGAAACATACTGAAGATGTTTACAGACAGGAAAAGACTAGGGCGAGGATTTTCAGACACTCACATCCATTTTTTGGACATGAGTGGAGGATTTCACTAGAGAAGGTAGACCACAAAAAGTTGGTCTAACTCCTGGAATGGAATTAGGCAGTTGTGGCTGAAAAATTAACCCAAGTCTTGCAGCTGAAACAGAAATTGATGTAAACTGTGGGAATTGTCACAAATGCATTCAGATGCCTGTGAATAGGATGCAGACATCCAGGTACATCTGCATGGATGTAGCACATGTCCAAAATACAGATGCAAGTGCTGCATCAAGCCGCTTCAAAATGCTACCTTAGTGTCCTGTCTAGTCTGCCTGGTTCCTGCCTAGGTCTTTGCCAGTCTAACACTGGCCTGGCCTTAAGTGGATCAATCATCCCTCAGTTCTACCCCCATCATCTTTACCAGTCCCATGTATATATACCACCTCGTCTTGAAACTTGCAACCGTCTTAATTACAAGCTTGGCTGGCAAATGCTTCCAGTTTTCTACCACTCTCTCCATGAAGAATTATTTCCTCATACCCTCCTGCCAGTTAATAATTGTGGCCCCTTGTGATGGACCCCTCATTAAGCTTTAACAGTTGTTGGCTGTCCACCCTGTTTATATCCTTCAGGTACCTGAATGTTTGAATCATGCCTCCCCACTCTCTCCTGGCTGATGAAGAGTACATATTGAAATCATCAAGTGTTTCCTTATAAAGTCCTCCCCTGCTGGCTAGTAATCAATTTTGTCACCTGCCATTAGATGAACTCTAGGCAGCCCGTGTCCTTTTTTAGGTGAGGGTTCAAGACCTGCACACAGTACCAGAGGTTTGGCCTTACTAAGGACCTGTCCAGGGGTAGGATCAAATCCTTCTGTCTGCTTGGAAAGGGTCTTCTAATACATCTCAGCATCCAGCCGGCTCTGCAATATGCCTCGTTACATAAGGAGAAAGTCTTGATGTTGTCATTAAGAATAATTCCTAGATTTTTCTCCTCCAGGGTGTGCTACATTCATACCCCCAACCAGTATTCAGTTCTCAGATTCCCCTCCTCTAGTGCATAACCTTGTACTTTAGGTTCTAAATTTCAGTTGCCAGATTTTGGACTAACTTTTCGATTTTCCAAGGTCTTTTTTCAAGCCTCTTATGCCCTCCTCCCTATCCACCCTGCCAAACAGCTTGGTGCCACCCACAAACAGACACAGCTTGGTCTGGATCCCTTCTACAATATCACAAATTAACATATTGAAGAGTATCGAGCCCAGGACTGACCCCGGTGGCATCCTTCTCATTATCCCCCACCTCAGAGTAGGTACCATTTAGTACTATCCTTAGGACTCTCCCTTCTAACTTCTGCACCCATTGGGTGACTTTATACCCAACACCTATATCCCCAATTTTTTTTTTACTAGCTTCATGTGAGGAACAGATTCAGAGGCCTTTCTGAAGTCCAGGTACAGAATGTCCAGTGCTTAGCCCTCGTCCATTGCTTGTAACACAGCACTGAAGAAAGCAATGAGTTTTATCTGATGGGATCTCCCCTACACAAAGCCATGCTTCTTGTTCTCATGGAGTCCATGGGACACCTAGAAGTTAACAAGCTGCTGCTTGGTTATAGATTTAAGGAACTCTCTGACAAAGGAAGTAGAGCTCACTAGTTGGTAATTCCCTTGATCTACCCTTTCCCTACAGTACTGCAGGGGATGACATCTGCTACCCTCCAGTCTCTGGGCACTGTTCCCAATTGTATTGAGCTGTTGAATATGTGTGGTATGACAGCTGCTAGAGCCTGCTCCATCTCTTGGAGCACCACTGGATGTAGCCTGCCTGATCTTGGGGCTTAACCACATTAACCAATTTCAGATCTCTGAGCACTCCTTTCTCTGTAATTCCATCCATTGACATATTTGTTTCCTGGTCAGCCTAGATGCTGCGCTCTGGCAGTGGCCCCTCTCCTTGACTGTGAAGACCGAGCAGACATATATTTTCATATCATCAGCTTCCAGTCCATCCTTCTCCACCCAAGATTGCCCTTCTTCTTTCTCCTTTACCTGACTTAGTACCTAGAGAAGGCTGTATCATTTTCCCCAAACTCCTGCAATCTTTAGCTCTAGAACCACCTTGGATATCATCACTGCATTGTTGGCTTCTTTCATTTTGATGAGGTAAAGCTCCCTGCTTCCTTCTGTTTACAAAAGTTCCATATCAAAGCATACATTCCATTGCTTACTGCAGTAACTCTGCTGCAGCATGCTGCAGAATTGGATTTAATCCTGGTGAGCTTCACTGTAGTTACAAACAGAACAAAACACAGTTATAGCAATTCCAATGGAATATGGTCAGTACAAATACAACATGTAATAGGGTGAGTTGGGTATAAGCCGACAGTTACACATCTGTGTGGGGTTTTAGGACCTTCAATGCATGATTCTGGATTATTGGTGACAAGTTCAGTTGGAGTTGGGGAAAAGGGCTGCATGCAAAACTTTTTCAATCAGACAATGTTTTGTAGGCTAAGAATGGATTCATGGAAGTTCATTCATCCAGATTGGTGCTAGCATAGCATAGGAGCATTTCCCTAGATTGATTCTCAGGTGAGGAAGTTCTAGCACAGATCTTGACATGTGTCTAGTGCCATATTGATTGTTAACATGTTTGAAGCAGTTTCGTATGGCCAGAGGGTGAGACCCAGTAGTGCCTTTTTAGCAAGTAGACATGATTGATATTTTGTTCTGACATGCTGCGGTAGTCAATTGGTCAGTGAGTATAGAGTACAGATGTTGGTGAGCTCATCAACTCCTAGAACAAATCAATAAGCTTTATTGCAGACCATATCAATTCTATTTAATAAAGTGTCACAAGCAGCAGGGGTGCCATAGTCAATGAGTGACATGATAGTGCTAGAAACAACAAGGCATCTGGCTCCTGGTGTGTGTCTTCTGTTAGCTTTGGCCATGTTGTTATCCACCTGCGTGACAAAGGAGAGGGCATCATCCAGAAAGACGCTGAGGTATTTAAAAGTTTATAGTGGTTCAAGACTTTGTCACTTATTGTTCAGGATGATGACTGGGGGGGGGTCTTTTTTTTCAGTTGTATGCCCAATAAGAGCATAATATTTGATTTTTTATAGTTCAGCACCAACTTGTTGGTAGTGAACCATTTTTCCAGGTACCCAAAATTGGTCTGGAGGTCTGTGGTGATTTTACAGTGGCTGGAGTAGATGACTGCATCTAGAGTAGATGACTGCATCATCTGCGTATAGTAGTACCCTAGTAGACCAGTGGGTCTCAGGTAGATCATTAATAAACAGTACGAATCGGAGGGGGCCGAGTATTGCACCCTGGGACATATCTGTTCTGTGCTTAGCCAAGGGCCTGGCATACAGTGTATATTAACTACACTAAACATAACACAGCTCTCTACATATCCAAGTTCCCTACATTTGGAATACCCTTCAACTCAGTACAAGAACTTGACAGGCTCGCCCACCCCCATTTGTGCCCACCACAAAATGTATGTCTGTATAAACTAACCCAGTGCTCTAATTGTAACATTCCTAATGTCATACTATATTCATAATTCTGATATAGCTTATCTATCTCTGTATTCATTATGTCTGTCATATTTAACTTAAGTCTGGCCACAAGGATCTTGTTATTTAATGATTATAGTAAAATGCATAACATGCATAATCCGTAACTTGCTATCTATTGTGTTGCTTCTTGGACATTCATGCACATGATTTACAGTGCAAATGAACTATGGCTTAATGGTAACTTGAATAAACATAATTTATTACTTCTAGCCACTGGGAGAAAAAGTCCTTCCCAACCTTACCTCTGAAGTTACCACCCCTGAGCTTCAGGCTGTGTCCCTGTGTCCTACTGCAGGACACCAGATACGACATCTCTAGCTGTTCAATCCTTCTGATACCCTTTTGTATATGAAAGACATAGCTCATGTCCTCTCTCAGCCTCCTATTCTCCAGGGTGACTATGTTACGGACTTCCTGGTTATCCTCATAGCTTTTGTCCCCCATTCCAGTGATCATTTTTGTGGGTCTATGTTGCACCATCTTGACTGCATTACTGTTCTTGTTGTACTGTGGAGACCAAACTCTCTACCCAGAACTCCAGGTGGTGCCTGACCATGCCTTGTAAAGTGATTGAAATACTTATCTTCCTCTGCTGGTCACCCCCCAATCAGTGCACCTCAGCATTCTGCTGGCTGTCTTGACTGCAGCTATGTACTGCTAGCCCTGCTTTAGTCCCTTGTCTGTTATGATCCCCAGGCTCTTTTACTCCTTGACGTATTGAGATAAGGTAGTGACCTTAATTATTTACCAGAAGGTGGTGGCTAAGATCCCTCGTGTATCATTTAGCATGTTGGTTTCGTTTAGCTGATCTGCTATTTCATTTCACACCTGTTCATTATGTAGGAGGGTGGGGTTTATTCTCCTGAGCTTTGATTTTTTTTTCTGAGCCCAAATCAACTGTTAGCTTGATAAGTGAGTGATCAGAAATGTACATAGAAAGCAGTTACATAGGTCACACTCTAGGAATCATCTCAAGGGTAGTAAATAGAAAGTCAGTCCTAGAGTAGACATGATGAGAGGAGGAACAGAATGTTAATTGCCTTGCAGATGGGTATGTAGCTGTCGCTATGTCCCTGTGGCCTAAATTAACTAATTGCCATTTAATATACTTTTGCTCTGGCATAATTTTTTTCCCTTTCCATACTTCTAGTATTTAATTTTGGGTTAAGGATAATATTTACGACTCTCCCCAGATTATCATCCTCTCACCCTTCATGACTAGTAAGTCCATAATAACTCTGAAGAACTCAACTGCACCTTTTGGTGGGGCATATACATTTAATAATGTGATTTTTTTAATCCATCCAGGGTGGCTGCCAGCATTATGAAGCAACCATCAGTATCTGCATAAACATTGGTTGTATCGAATGATATCCCTGGAGGAGAAGAATTAACACCATCCATCTTCTACATGAAGGGTGAGCAGAATGGAAACCTTCTCAGAAACTGAACCTCTCCAGTTTCTGACTTTTGACCATGCTGAGACGCATCTCATGTGGAAAAATAACACCTCATGTTTCTTTTTTGAGTAAAGATAACACCTTGTGATGTTTGATGGGGGTTGTTTATTTATCTGTTTAAAACTGGTATCCAGGAAAGGCACACTGAGTTGAGGCTCATTTCCAGGTGTGACTCGAGGGGGGAGGGATGAGGAGTTCAGACAAAGTAAAAATTAAGCTTTAAAAGCATCAGATTGTGTATACATAGGCAAACATCACAGGTGTAGGAGCAAGTGTGGAGAGTAAGGTAAATATTAACATACTGTATATCATGGATTAATGCTAAGATATGTAGACAGACATGCTAGAGCTATGTAAACCATTTGCATTAAAGAACAATAAATGATATGTGTAATTAGTCATCATTTGAGTACCACTGTAGTTCCTTGCTATATTCATTTGTACCATCCCCCATGTTCTTCCACTTCCTTCCCCCCGGCCCCTCAGTAAACAGGAGCATTTCAATTTTGGTACATAGAACTTAGAACCAGAACATAAAACAGTGGTAAATATGAAACAGAACTCAGTAACCAAAACTGTGCCCTCCAAGGTTGGAGATCTCATAGCCATGGGTTCTCTAAGGCCGGTTCCAAAAGTGACGGGTGTCCCCTTGGAAGAAGCAAGAAGGAGGACTGCAGCTACCAGAAGCTTGATCCCCTTCAGCATCAGTATTGATAATTGATTGCTCTCATTGATTAAGGTGGAAGGGTCAGGATAGTGATGTCTGAGATTTCAACACACTCCCTTATGATTGACAGCAGCTCTTTGAGGTGGGAGGGCCACAGTAAAAGGTTCTAGATGCAACAGCCACAGGTAACTTTTTCTCCTGGAGAATAATCTCCCATCTGAGTCAAATGATTACTAATGAGGAATTAAGGGTCCATAAAAATTAAAAAGAGTACAACATAAAGCCTCTTAGTAATTTGAATTACAGCTGAGTGAGGTATTTTACCTGAAAGTGCAAGTATTAAAGAAGTCCAATAATCTGCCTAAATCCATGGAATACCATGAGTTTTTGTACAAGAAGCACTTTGCAAATGAATGGACTGACAGTCTGTGTCTTCAGGTTCAAGTTTGGGGTGTAGGAGCGGCAGCGGGAGGAGCCATGGGAACCACTCATTAGTATTGCAAGTGCCCATAGTTCAAAGCTGTCTCTGTGTTACAGGCATCAGCCTGCTGCTGGCCACAACTGGTGGTTTTATAAGTTGCCAGCCATAGATGTTACCCTCAGGTTTATTAGTTGAAAGTGGGGAGGGGAGATAGTGTCAGCATAACAGATGGCAGCACTTAGTCTATGCAGCATCAGAAGTCCTATATAAGTTCATAGAGTCGTTAAGAAAACTCAAAGTCAACAATATTCAGAACCTTAGTTCTTCAATGCTTATATGGTAACTGCACTGACTGATCATATGGGCAAACATCTAGGGGGCTAGATAGTATGGCTACGTGCTTGGGGCAACTGTCATAGTGCATATAGAGCTACATGTCAGTTTTTTTTATTAGTCTTCAAACAGGAGTCCTGTCCCTCATGGTTCTCCATTAGTACAGGCCAGTCTCACTGAGTAAGCATTAGGGAAAATTCATCACATCGCTGCCCAAAGCATTTGGCTTTTACAATGCCCTACGTCATTACCGCACTTATTAACAGGTGATTATTCAAGGAGATGCTAGGCGGAAGCCACATGTGCCCAGGGATAAGAAGCAGAGCTGAGTTCCATTAGCATGCAGCAGAAGCAAATATATTGCCAGGTATCTTGTGAAACCCCCAGCAAGGGGAAGATCTCAGGGGCAGTGTTTCATATACGCTCAAATACACTGTTCAGCATCAAGGGACCCCATTTCCTAGTTTAACCCAACAGTGTATATCACAAAGGAGCATCTTACCAGTACCTTCCCATATCAGCCCATAAGTATGACAATGCCCTAATAAATTAAGCTGGCTGAAAGTTGTATATTGCAGGTTTTTTTTTGTTTTGTTTTACTTTTTATTTGTTTATTTTCAATATATAATATATTGACAGGTTACATTCATACAAACAGCATGTTCAAATTCAAAATAAGTAACATACAATTGAAATCAATTTTCTAAAATATTAATCTTACTTAGCAAATGGGAACGTTAAATACTGTATGCTGATCAGGTGTTGGCATTCTATCAGCATATGTTTATGTATTAATACCCCATAAAGAAAAAGATCCAACATGTGATCTTAAATTTGGACAAATCACATGAAAATTCTTGAGTCACTTCACTCATTCTTGACTTCCATCACAAACATGGCTGTCACCATCATTCTTATATAAAAAAAAATTCAACTAGGTCCTAAAAATAAAACTGCCTTAAATTAAAGAAATACATAAAAGATGAAATGCTCTTTCTACTCATAATTCTTTTCTTATACACATAAATAAATAAAAAAAATAAAGCACTATTTACATTTTTTATTTCTGGTGTTTCTTTGATAATGATGAAAAATCCCCCTCATAGCCTAACTACTGTAGCTTGACAGAACAATCTCTGCTGCTAACCCTGCCCCAGAAAAAAATGTAACCTATAGTTCCATATATGGCTTGTGTGTATCTGTGTGAGTGTATCCCGTTAAAATTCTTCAGAATTTTGAATTCATGCATTCAATGTTATTATTCAGACCATGCTTCTGGGGTGGTGAGCTTTCTATTACAAGAATAACATAGAAACAAAGAATCTGATGGCAGATAAGGACCACTTGGCCTACCTAGACTGATCATTTTCCCTACCGACTGCAATACTGCAGACAGTACTTGATCTCCAGCTTACCCTCTCTTTCCTATCACTAAGGTTCCTTTATGTCTATTCCATGCATTCTTGAATTCCCCTACCATTTTTGCTCCCCACCACCTCTGCTGGAAGGCTGTTCCATGCATCCACCACCCTTTCTGAGAAAAAATACTACCTTACATTACTCATGAGTCTACCCCCAGCCTCATATCATGACCCCTTGTTCTTGAACATATTTTTTTCTGAAAGAAGCTACTCTCATGTACCTAATTTATGCCCCTGAGATATTCAAAAGTCTCTGTCATATCCCTGCTCACCCTCTCTCCTCTCCTTCATGGTATATATATATATTGAGGTCCTCTAGTCTCTCCTTATACGACTTTTGGTGTAGAACCTGTGGCATGTTTGTTTGCTGTTCTCTAAACTGCCTCTACTCTGTCTATGTCCTTTTGGAAGTGTGGCATTCAGGACTGGAAAAAGTACTCCAGAAAAGGTCTCATCAGTCATTTGTGCAGTGGTGTTACCACCTCCTTTTTCTGCTGGTGATATCTCTCCCTATGCAACTGAGCATCCCACTGGCTCTCCCCACTGCCAGTTCACATTGTTTGGTTACTTTTGAGTCATCAGATATGATTACCGCAGGTCTCCTTCCTGTTTGGTGGCTGTCCATACCTCCCCCCATCATATACTCCTCCCCTGGGTTTCTGTGCCCAAAATGCATGATTTTGCACTTCTTTGCATTGATGCTAAGCTGCCACACTCTTAACCACTCCTCAAGTTTGCTTGGGTCCCTCCTCAGTTTTTCCACTCCCTCTGTAGTGTCAGCAATGTTGCAGATTTTAGTGTCTTCTGCAAAGTGGTGTACCTTCTCATCCAGCCTCTCTGCAATGTCACTTATGAAGACATTAAAGATCCCTCTGGTACCCTACTGGTCACCCTCCTCTCCTCGTACTGAACTCTGTTTACCACCACCCTCTGTTTTCTACCTCTCAACCAATTTCTGACCCAGTTTACCACCTTGGGATCCACTCCCAGGCTGCCCATTTTGTTTACAAGCGTTCTATGTGGAACGTTGTCGAAGGTCTTTCTGAAATCCAGGTAGGCCATATCCTCTGCCCCTACCTGATCTAAGTCCTTGGTCACTCAGTGAAAGAAATCTTTCAGATTTGTTTGACAAGACCTTCCAGCTGTGAATCCATGCTGCCTCTGATCATATATTTATTTATTTGCTTTTGTTAACTGGATAAGTCACACTAGACAGCCAAGTACCTATTTTCAGATGTGCCCCGGGAGAGTTATAAGCTTGGATATACAGGTACAGTGACGAACTGGTATTACATACAAAGAGCATAAAAGGTCATATAGAAAAATAAATGTAAAAAGGCAACCAGTAAAAAGACATACGCCCGGGGGGGGGGGGTTACAGATGACCCGGGAGAGTAAGTGCTAGAGCATGCACAAACAGTGAGTGAGTCAAATTTACATACAATGGTACTGCAGGCGATAACAATTATAGCATTACATTTAGCCAATTGCTTGACCAGTGGACAGGAGAGTAAGTGCAGTGGGCCTGGAGTGCGCAGAGACCACCCGTGTGAGCATAGTTCGGGGGGCTACGAGGTGCATGGACAGGTGGAGGAGCCCTTCAGGAAGGTCCAAAGGGAAGTTTTAAACCCTGGATGGTAGGGGGTGGACTGAGTAAGGGCTGGGAATGAGTTCCATAGTTTGGGGGTATAGTTGGTGAAGGCCCGATCACCCGCAAGGGTGCATGTCCTGGGAACCAGACGATTTAGTGCCACCCCTGACCTAAGGTGGTAGGAAGAGTTGTCGGGGTTGAGGGGCAGGGCAAGGATAGCGGGGGTGGCTGTTCTAATGATGTTGTCAATGAAGTTCCCTACTACAAAGATGCGATGCTTCTCAGGAGGGATCCACTCAAGGTGAGTGTAGAGGTCACAGCGGTGTGTCGGGGGGGCAGAAATCGCAAAGCAGCAGATGCTGTTGTAGGCTGTATCCCATTTCAAGAGGTTGGATTTTGGCACAGGGGCGAAGGTCACTAGCCTATAGCAGAGGGAGGGGAGGAGAACACCCCTGGCTAGGGCCATCTGAGCGGCCGGGGTGAGGCAGTTTTTGGCTCTGTAGGTGAGTCCAAGTTTAACATTCGTAGCCTTGCAGATGTTTCGGATATGTAGGGAGAGGTCCAGCTGAGGGTCCAGAGTGATGCCAAGGTACTTGACAGTGGCAGCTATCTGCAGAGGCAAGCCGTCAACCCCGTGGATTAGAAGTGGGGCAGGGCAGGGCAGAATTTTGTTCTATTCAGGGAACCAAAGAGCATAGCCTTGTTTTTTTTGAGGTTGATGACAAGCTTGTGCTCATCCAGCCAGGACTGGATCCACTTGAAGTCGGAGTTTAGTTGAGAATTGATGGTGCTGATGTCTCGGGCACTATCCAGAATGACAAGGTCATTGGCATACAGGGTGGCAAGCCCATGGGTGGTGATCGACGGCAATTCATTGATGAAAAGGGAGAAGAGCATCGGGCCAAGGACAGACCCCTGGGGGACCCCGCATTGGACAGCGGTGAGGTTGGAGAGGATCCGGTTAAAGTTGGTGTATTGCTTCCTACCAGAGAGGTAATTGTGGAACCAGGCATGGGCGGGGTTTGAGAGTCCGAGAGAAAGAAGAGTGGCGCTGAGGAGGGAGTGATCTACCCTGTCGAAGGCCTTGGATAAGTCCATGAAAATCGCACCAGTGAGGTTGCCCTGGTCGGTTGCAGTTCTGATCTGTGAGGTGATTACAGCGAGGGTGGTAGCTGTGCTGTGCCCCTTCCTAAACCCTTGTTGGGCCGGAGAAAGGAGGTTGTGCTCCTGTAGGTACTTGGTTAACTGAGAGGCCACAACTTTCTCTAGAAGTTTAGAGGCGACCAACAGAATAGCAATCGGTCGGTAGTTCAGGGGATCTTTAGGGTTTCCATGTTTTAGGACAGGGGTGACCTTGGCTACTTTCCAGATATCTGGGATGACACCGGTGGCTAGAGAGGTGTTAAAGATATGTGTTATTGGCCAGGCTAGGAGGTGGGCACCTAGCCTGAGCAGTTTTGGCTCAAGGTTATCGTGCCCTGGGCCAGTATGAGGGGAGAGGCTGGCAAGCAGCCTCTGGATCTCGGTGATAGATACCAGCTGTAGAAAGAAGGAGGGTCAGGTCGCAGGTCCGGGTCAAGTGGCATTAGGGGGGTTATGGTTCAGGTGGTTGAGAGTTTGAGGACTTGGGTGCGGTGGGGTCAGGAGGTGGGGGGGGGGCCTGTTCGGTGAACATAGCGTTAAAGGTATTAGCGATTGTGCGAGGGCTATTGCAACTAACCCCATCAATGAGCAAATCCATAACTTGCACTGTTGCAGAGCCCCCAACTGCGCTTTTTATGTTCTGCCAAACGCTCCTCGGGTTGTTGGTAGAGGAGAGTAGGGCAGATCAGCAGAACTCACTTTTTGTGGCCGTGATGGCTTTTTTGCAGGAGTTTCTGAAGTGCCTGTAGGCAGTGAGATCATCGATGCTGAGAGAGGCCTTATAGGTTTCCCAGCATTTGTCCCTGAGTTTCATTAGAGAGAATAGACCCCCATGAAGCCATTTGGTGATGGTGCCTTGCACCCTCCTTGTAGTGAGGGGTGTATGCTTGTTCTGTACTGGGATGAATTTGGTTAGGAATGCATCCAGTGCTTGATTTGGGTCCAAGGAGGCGGTGACCCCGGACCAGTCAATTGATCTGAGGTCAGTGAGGAAGTTGGGCAAGTAGAGCTTTGAGTAGTCCCTCATTTGTATCACTTTGCTGGGTAGTCTTGTCTGAGAGATGCCCCAAGTACAAAAGGTGGGTGAGTGGTCAGAGATGGCATCAGGTAGGTAGCCCGAGGATGTGATCCTGTCAGGCCTGTTGGTCAGGACCCAGTCAACCAGTGATCCTTTATCCCCCGGGGGGATGGCCTCATTGGTTCAGTGATAATCTGGCTCAGGGCAATGCCTGAGAGCAGAGGCTCATAAGATTTAGAGTTGGATCCCATCCAGTCGAGGTTGAAGTCTCCAATAATAAGGACTTCACTTGTTCCCACTCTCGCACTGACGCTGTGGAGAAGTGAAGAGAGTCCAGGTAGCCCGCATCTGGGAGGGTTATAGCAGCAGACCAGGTGGATTTTCGCTGTGAGCCCTAGTAGGAGAAGGGTGTGCAGGAACTCACATATCGGGGGGGGTAGGCGGGTGATCAATTGCAGACACATTGAGGTGGACTTTATAGTAAAGTAGCACCCACCACCACGTTTGTTCCCCCTACGATCACACCTGATATGGCTGTACCCTGGCAGGGTACACATAGAGTCGGGAGTGTGTGGTTTTAGCCACGTTTCCGTGATACCCAATATAACCGGATTATAGTGGGCAACCCAGGCAGTGAGCTCAGCAAGGTTGTGTAGGAGGCTGCGGACATTTAGATTGACGATTTTAGCCCTCTGACAGATAGCCATGGGGGTTGAGGGGGACAGGAGGCCATCCTGTTTGTGAGTGGTACTTCCATCCCTGGTGGGCCCGGGGGGGTGGTTGAGGGGACCGCCATGCTAGCAGAGAGGTTATTGAGCGTGGAGGGGCCCCAGCAGAGCACGGGGCCATACGGGGTGTCTGCAGTGCAGCAGTTGTGTTCAGTAAAGATATAAGCTTGCAGCAGTGTATGGCTTTTTTTTTTTGCAGTGTAATTAGTTAGCTGGGAGCTTGAGATTAATTACGTCTGCCTCCTAGTGGCAGGTTAGTATAACCTGCAGATGGAGAACTGGGCTGATAGGTCAAATTTTCAGCCCATGTGACCACTCTCAGCCTATTTAAGGGAGAGCCGACCAAGGTGGTGGTGGGGGTGTTGGGGAGTCAAACGCATAGCGTTCGGCGGGGCTAGGCTGTCTGCGGCGACAGAAACACAATCAGCAACTGCCATCGACAGAGAGGCTGATTCCAGAAATGCTGTGCCCAAAAACAGGTACTGATTGTTCTTCTACTGTTTGCATTTATGAAAAATGGCGCCAAAGCGCTTTTCAGGATAAGCAGGAGCGCTGCCGTCTCAGGTAACCGGTATGCAGTCCAGGAAGAATTTACCTTGTGCATTTCGTGGAGATCCTTTCGGTGGGCTGGGGAGGGCCGTGGAGTGTCCTCGCGACCTTGGAGGTCGGGATTGCCTTGAGGGTTGGGGGAGGGCCGTGGGCGCCCTCGTGACCTGCTTTCCTTGAGGTACTGAGCTGTGGAGGAAAAGGGAGAGACAGTTTGGTTTAAGTAGCATTTGAGGGAGGGGGGAGGAGAGGGGAAGTACAGGGAAAAGGTGAGTTGAGTCCACCTCTGGTGAGTGTAGCCTAAGCTTGGAGAGGGGACAGGGGAGAGGCAGCAGAGCAAGTGGTTAAAGGGGATTGCACAAATACATTCGGTTAGCACTGCAAGGAAGTAAAGGCTGTTCAATCCCCTTGATAGTACTGTTATAAAATAATGTCTATACAATCCCACTCATAGTGACTTAACCGAAGCACACGCAAGTTAACAAGCAGGGACACAGTTACATTTACATAGAAATAACGTCTTTGCAACACAGAGGTCAGTCTAGCTAACAAGTGAGAGTTTTCCTACTGTCTTAAAGGGGAGTACAGACTCAGTTAAGGTGCCCATAGCACATACAGTAAAATACTTGATTTGGCAATAGTTAACGATAAATAAAGAAAACTGTCTATACATCTGCGACGACAGAAACATGATCAGCAACTGCCGTCGACAGGGGGGCTGATTCCGGAAATGCTGTGCCCAAAAACAGGTACGGATGTTTCTTCTACTGTTAGCGTTTATGAAAAATGGCACCAAAGTGCTTTTCAGGAAAAGCAGGGACCGCTGCCATCTCAGGTAACTAGTATGCAGTCCAGGAAGAATTTACCTTGTGCATTTTACATGGAGATCCTTTCGGTGGGCTGGGGAGGGAGGGCCATGGAGCGCCCTCGCAACCTTGGGGGTCCGGGATTGCCTTCGGGGTTGGGGAAGGGCCATGGAGTGCCCTCACGACCTCCTTTCCTCGAGGTACTGAGCTTGTGCATTTTATGTGGAGATCCTTTTGGTGGGCTGGGGGGAGGGCCGTAGAGTGCCCTCACGACCTTGGGGGTCCGGGATTGCCTTCAGGGTTAGGGGAGGGCCGTGGAGCACCCTCGCAACCTCCTTTCCTCTAGGTACTGAGCTTGTGCATTTTATGTGGAGATCCTTTCAGTGGGCTGGGGGGAGGGCTGTGGAGCACCCTCGCGACCTTGGGGGTCCGGGATTGCCTTCGGGGTTGGGGGAAGGCCATGAAGCTCCCTCGCGACCTCCTTTCTTCAAGATACTGAGCTTGTGCGTTTTACATGGAGATCCTTTCGGTGGGCTGGTGGGGGAAGGCCGTGGAGCGCCCTCGTGACCTTGGGGGTCCGGGATTGCCTTCGGGGTTGGGGAAGGGCCATGGAGCACCCTCGCATCCTTGGGGGTCTGGGATTGCCTTCGGGGTTGGGGGAGGGCTGTGGAGTGCCCTCGCGACCTCCTTTCCTCGAGGTACTGAGCTCTGCTAGATTCAAGATATACCACAATCCTTTCCTTTAGCAGTGATTCTATTAATTTCCCTACCAATGAGGTCAGACTGACTGGCCTGTAATTTCCAGCCTCCTCCCTGTTCCCGCTTTTGTGGAGAGGGACTACATTTGCCTTCTTCCATGCCTCTGGAACCACACCCGTTTCCAGAGATTTGTGGAACAGGGCTGTCAGAGGTGCTGCTAACACATCTCCAAGCTCTTTTAATATTCTTGGATGTATCCTGTTTGGCCCCATTGCCTTGTCCACTTTAAGTTTTGTGAAATACCACAGAATATTGTATTCTTATGTTCCATTGTAAAGAAACAAACAAAGCTGTTACTGCATGCATAGGTTCGTAGGTGAAAATAAAAGTCTTTTAGCTTAGAAAGCCATTTTAGACTTGACACATATCAGTGGATAAACTAATTTTTTTTCTTCCATATACTCGTCCAAAAGTTGTTTAAAGCATGTTATATTGGGAGCACAAACTACTTTCTCCGGTAGTGCATTCACATTGCCACAACCCTTTGGTTGAACCAATTTCCTCTTTTGGTGGTTCTGTATATTTCTCCCTTTTGTTGAAAAGGATGCAACCCTGATGCCTTGTTTATATCCATTTTCTTTGATAAGTCTGCTGATTCCCACATTAATTCATTTTTAAAGGCAATAAAAACATAACACAGGTCCCCTCTAAGTCTTCTGTAAGATAAGGTGTATAGTCTCAGATCTTTTAACCTAGTTCCATAGTTCTTCCCTTTTAATGTATGTACTTTTTTGTAATTCTTCTTTCACTCCTTTCCATCAATCTTGAGCTTCCTATACTTTGTTGCGATAGAAAGACAAATGACTGACAGGTAGAAGCCATCTGTGGAGGGACTCTATGACATTTTTTATAAGTAATATTTTACGGTATTATTTGTCTTTTTTATATGTCAGGGATTTTTTTTTAGATTTTACCATCCCATTTTCTAAGTGCAATAAGACCCATCAGGATGTATGGTACTGGTGGATACCGACGCTTCTAGGGGCTATAAGGCCCTCTGCCTGTGGTGTCAGACTTCATCATGCCCCTTTATGTGCAGATATCCACCAATACCCCACACCCTGTCAGGTCTTACTTCACAGACCAGTTAAAATCCTTAACTTGTGTGCAGAGGAAGGCAATATAAAGTTGTTCAAAATTCAAAAAGGAAAAATATCTCTATTGAACAGATGTGTGTGTTATCAAGTTAAGCAGTATATATATAAAATGCCCAAACTCTGCTATGCCTCTAATATAAACACTATACAAATAATAAACTTGTTAATTTCAAAATATTACATACCCACTTACAATGCTGAAATTTATCCATACCCATAGTTAACAATTTAAGGTGCCAAGAAAAAAGAGCACATACAGAAAGAGATAACCTTTAGATTTGGAGAAGAACGTGACTTTATAGGAGGCAGTATAGCACAGTGGTCTAAGGCTCTGAGCTGCAAATCTGGTGACATTCACCAGACCAGACCTGGGTTTGAATCCCACAGCTTCCAGTTGCATACTGTGTGACTCTGAGCAAGTCACTTAACCTCTTTGTGCTCCCAGGTCGCTCCTGTAAAAAAGCTTTCAGCTTAGTGTGCTATACCTGGCTAAAAAATAATGGGAGATAAAACTTATTCTTTACAGCCTGTTACAAACACATTATAAAACTAAAAGCCGAAATTATAGTTATAACTGATCTCTCTTAGTTCTATCTCAACTGAAAAAGAGTGTAAATGTTTGATTAGATAGGGTATACCATTATAACATTGATGAGGGGACGTCGCATCTCTGACATCAAAACTCTGAGGTTGATGGACTTTACGTCAATGAGGATTTCTAGTTGATGGACAATTCTCATTAATGGGGGGATGCACCTAATTCCACTGTCTGTGCAACATGGTATTAGATATAGCTAAAGCTGGGGGGTGCAGGAGGGTGCAGCTCCCCCCCCCGCATTGACATAATGAAGTGTGGCGGTTGGTGTCGGCATGTTGCAGGTCGGTATCGGGGCACATCAGTGTCAGTGATGTCGGTGGGATCACATCAATGTAGGGGATGTCGTTGGGATTTCTGTTGCTGCGACTCAGCAGAACTGGTTAGATAGAACAGCAATATATACAAAGTCAGTAATTAATCAAAAAACATGGAAAACTTAGAGAGTACTCTTTTTTTTTAAAGTTCAGTAGTATGAATCAAGTCATATATACAGTAGCCCTTACAATCCCTCAGTCCATTGCTGGAAAAACAAAGAAAACAACTGTTTTTCAGATCTTCCCCTTTGCAGGGTATATACAACACACAACTCATCTTTCAGTGGCTTGGCTGAAGCTGGTAGTTGACTGGAGGCGGCAATGAAAATGTCAGTATCAGAGTCCTGAGATACCTCTGAGGAGGATTCCTCTTGCTGGCTTCCTCCCAAGGTATGTTTCTTCAGAAACTTGACTAACTGATCAGGGTAAAAAAATATATATCTGTTGACATCCAGAATCACTGTCCCCTTGCACATGTATAAAAGAAAAAAGCAGGCTCTGATCTCCTGCACCGCAGAGTGAAATTGCAGAAACCTTCCTCTTGCTTGCATCTGGGTGCTAACATCGAGGTAAAGATATACTTATGTATTATAAAAAGACAAAGCACTCTTCAATCATGCTTACTTTATCACATATTCACAATCAGTTTCCCAGGCAAACTGCACCAAGACAATGTGGGGGGGAGGCAGATAACAGCCTCAAGTGTTACTGCAGTAATGACAACAGATGTATTTTCAGACTGCTCAAAGCGGGAAGGGAGGTGGAGAACTTTTGTCACTGGCAGCATTGTTTCTGAAGTAAACCCAAGTGTGGGAGAAAGAGTTCCCAGACAAAGACCTGTGTAATTGTTTCATTGTTTTCAAGTAAGGGTAACCATAGTACTCTAAAATTGTTTCCCCATGCAGCGTTTTCTATATTTCTATTTTTCTGGCTTGAGTGATGTCCCATAACATTAATGAAAGAAGTGCAGCATTAGAGTTCTTTTTAACAGAGTTCATTTTGTACCAAATGTCTAGTGAAGCTCTAAAAAAAATGCCTCCTGGATTGCCACAAGCTAGACCACAAAAAGTTGGTCTAACTTGTGGAAATTGGTACACAGGATAGAAAACCTTGATTGCCAGCCAGGAAAATGATGCATGCCTGGTGTGCCATATCTTTAGTGCACCTGGGGCTTGCCGCATTCTCACCCTTTTGAAAATCTGCCCCCAGGTTTTTCCAGGTCTAGCTTGCACCATTTGGGGGACCCATTTTATGGGGCTTGCACCACATATTTGGCACAAGCTGATGTAAATCATGGAAAGTGCTGCAACTGTGCCAGATGCACTAAATTGTTGTGCAGTTGCATCAAAGGAGTTTGGCACAGCTAAACCAAAGAATGGGGTCGACACAGGACTTGATGCAAGCCTTGCGTTAACCTTTGAAAATTGAGCCCAGAATCTTTAGCAACAAGGCCAGGGCTCTCAGTCTCATCCACAGCTGATGGACCAGCTCTCCGGGGGCTGCCCAAGGTTACTGAAACTAGGTACTGGTCCCTAGAACCTGAACATGCTCTCTTTACTGACTCAGAGGGAGAAAAGCTGAGTTCTCTCCATTTCCCTTTTCTATCTCTTTCTCTCTCTCTCTCTCTCTCTCTCTCTCTGAAAGTATCTTTTTCTCTTTCCTTGACAATTTAGCTAGGTCCACATTTAAAGGATCCATTAGATATATTTTTCAAAGAATCTGAGTTATGGAAATAGTAACAATTCTAAATTGTATGGAATGTTCAGGAGAGCAAACAAAACCTGCTACTTCCTTCTGTTGGCCATCTTGCCTGTGTACAGTCGCAGACATGCTATTGTCAGATACTTCCTGATATTTCGCAATATATCTAAAGAGATTCTCTCTGGTGGCCCAAAGTTGTACTGCAGACAGGCAGGACATTTTGAAAAGAGATGTCACAGAAATTTCAGGAAATATCTGACCATGTCTATGACTTCCACTGTACTGTAGGTTTTTAATAAATATAGGTGTTCAAATTACGTTATCTGTTATGGCTCCATCTGGAAGTTGAAGAGATAGTTCAAAGATGAGTAATGAAGCTGTGCAGCTCCCAGTGCCCCCACCCCACCTTGTGGTTGTTAATGGTGTCATGAATAGGTCAGGATTATCATAGCAACTGGATGTACTGTAGGTCTGGCTTGAATACACTCATGAGATTGTAGGGCAGAAACTTAGAAAAAAGCACTTACTGATGGCTTCTTTTACCAGTCTTCCCTCTCCACTTGCTGTTCTCGAGATGTGTGGCTGCAGAATGACTGAATCTACATGTCTGTGCCTCTTCTCATAATGACTGTTTTGCTATTGTCATCAAGTGTCTCTCGAATAAGTGTCTGTCTAGGATGTATCTCTGGAAGATTCTGAGGGGGCTGTGGCAATGCCTACTTTTCTCAGGTCTGTAGTAGTTTCTGATGGGTTACTGTATGTCTGGAGGCCCGAAGGCAGCATTACTTTTAACTCAGTTGGGTAGGGAGTTTGAAAAATATAAATTTTGCTCTTTCATATCTTTCTTCAGTTTCTCGTAGGTATACCATTATTTCAGTTGTTATCCATCTCTATTTTACACCCCTTGAACTGCATGTTGTTTTGATTCCAAACTCTGTTTATAATGTCTTGTTTGACTTTAAAGCTGTTAAACTGGAGAACTACGGACCTTAGAGCAGCTTTTAGATGGAACAGCTTCAGAATTAGTGTAGTATGCTCGTTCAATGTTGAGATGGTAATCAGTGGAAAGGAAGAGCATTTCAGTCATTTTTAAATATCAGCTTCCTTTCACCACCAATGCCACAGCAACTCCGGGGTCAAGAGGGCAAGTTGGACTGAAGATTGCCCTTTCCTCGCACCATGCTGCCTCAAGAGCACCTGTCGGCACCTCTTCTGGACATTCCTATGGCTATTTCCTTGGCTTGGAGAACACACCAATTGGTGGTCCCTACAGCCTGAAGTCGTACCTCTGTGTATGTGAACTGGCCATTCCCCACTCATCCTTCACAGCTACAGGCAGGGTTCTCGAACAAACAGCTTTAGATAGAGGAGACCTGTCTTTCCTGATAATGTCCCTTCTCTACCAATGCTGCAGCAACTCCAGGACTGTGAGGCAAGTTAGACTGAGGATCGCCCTACCGCTGCACTGTATCACTGCAAGAGTACTGCCAGCACCTCTCCTGGCTATTCCTATGGTTTTTCTCCTGGCTTGAAGAACTATCCAATTGGCAGCTTTACAACCTGAAGCCATGCCCCTGCCTATGTGAACTGGCCAATCCACCCATGCCTTGCACAGCTACTGGGCAGGAATCTGTACCTTAAAAAGGTCACCCTCTTCAACAGTCTGCCATGCTGCAGTCTGGAGTGCTATGAGCCACAGTGCAAAGGGTGGAGTCTGTCTGAGGAATCAGCTGATGGAGGCAGTGGGGGACCAGCCATTCTGCTGATATACAGTACTTTGTACTCAGTAAACTGGACACACTATCAGTGGGACGTGCTATGCTGATCTTTGATTTCATCTCATGTTTCACATTGGCTTGTTTTTTCTATTTGATCCTTGTTATTAACTATGCCTGCACTACTGATATCTCCTAGGCCCATTTCACTATAATCAAGCTATATTAATTGGGTGCAGTTACTCATTACTAAGCAGCTAATTGCTAGTTTTTTATGCTTCTCTGTTCTGTACTGCTGCTCCTCATTCAAGCTATATCATGCTTTTCCTGAGGTAGCCCAACCTGGATCATCCATGCTTTTCTGACTGTGCTGTTTGGTTATTTACACCTTATCAAAGTGGTTGTTACACTGTTGGGTTTTGTATTCCTAATACTGCAGCCTTATCCTGTTTTGTGTGGTATAAATCCATTCTGGCCACTCCCTATCTGGGAATCCATTGTAGGAGCATGTTATACTTTTTTGCATTTGATGCGCTTGCTCAACAAACATCTTGGGACAATAACGGGAAATAAGAGGTGTGCCACTGCCAAGCCAATTACAGCTGAAACTGCAATAGGTTTGGCAATGCACACAAATGACTAGGCACTCTGTTCATGACAGCAGTTCAGCTTTGCTGACATGGTGCAATCTCTACTTAAAAGAAATGAACCACTCCAATGGGAACACTTTATTTCTTTCTGTAGCACGGACTCTGGCCATGCACATTAGAGTGCACACTAATGCGCATGGCCACAGTTACAACTTGTCTTTGCTCCCTCTGACCCTCACCCCAAAAGCTTAAATGTTAACCACAGTGTGGCTTTCTCTCCCAGTGCTTGGCTCTCTGTGCCCCCGCCTCAACATTAGCCATGGTGTGGCTTTCTGTTAAAGATGACATCAGGATGCCCAATCCCCGTGTTGGCACGTACCTCCCCCCATTAATGTGGCATACTGGGAGCCCACTGCAGTGTGCCCAGATGTGCTATTAAAAAAAATAAGCCTGTGAAAAAAGAAAACTGTCCCCTGACGTCTTTTCTTCTGTGAAGAATCCTGCATCAAAAGTTTAGATGCAGGATCCTGCATCAAATTAGTTTGCTCCTCCAAAGTCTTTTTGTTGGATGCCCCCCTTGCCCACTTTCTTTTCCAACAGGGGTGCCTGATCCCCATGTTGGCAGCATGTATCCCCTTCCCCAACTCATGTGGCAACCTAGGAGCCCACTACAGTGTGCCCAAAAGTGTTTATTTTTTTTTATCTGTAAATAAAGAAAACCATCCCCCCAAATGTTTATTTTTAACCTTCAAAAAAGAGAACGGTTCCTCATCGTCTCCCCAGTCACCCCTCCACCATCCCCACCCTCCCTCTGAGCACCAATCTCTCTGCACCCTCCCTTACACCATACTTACCTCCAGAGGTCAGAACTGTTATCATCTCTGGACTGGGACATGTCTGCACTCTTCAAAGCTGACCAGCAAGCTGAAGAATCAAAGGTAAGCACCATATAATGGCAGTCAATGGGGGGTTTCAACTTATGTTGATATCGCAGCCATTTTTAAGGAATTTGGGCCCAAATTTTCAACATGCAGTTCTTGGGAGCCCACCTCATGAACACTGTCACTGTCATTTCATTACTTGGTCCTAAAAGGGGATTTCATGGTTATTGCGAAGAATCACCATTCAGGACTGATTAACAAAATGACACTGCCACTGTTCATGAGTTGGGGTCCCAAAAAGCCCATGTTACAAAGTTGGTGAAAACATTCCAAAAAGTGCATTATAAGCATATGTTGCTCAGTTTCTACACACGCTTGTAACTTCACCAATTTCTAATATTGTCACTCCAGATTTTCAACATTGCCATTCTTTCACACATCCTTATGAACAGTATAGCTGTCCTTTTTCACATCCTGCCCGAAACGTTGTTGCATCTGTGTCACAGAATGGCACAGTTGCTGTGTGAAATCATCTTTCGGGATGAATTAAAGAAATCACAGTGTCACTGTTCATGAGATGGGGTCCCAAAAAGGCCATGTTGAAATTTTGGTACAAAAATACCCCAAAATGCCCGAGTTATGTGCAGTTGTTGAAATTTCACTATGCATGTGCATAATTTTGGCAAATTTTTATATTTTCTTTCCAATTATTCAACATAGCTAGTTTTTCACACCACCTTATGAACTGAATAGCTGTCATTTTTCACATCCTGCTGGAAATGTGTTTTCGCACCTGTGGTACTGAATGGTGCAGTCGCTGCATGATATCACCTTTTGGGATTAAGTAACAGCATGATAGTGCCACTGTTTATGAGGTGGGGTCCCAGAAAGCCCATGTTGAAAATCTGGTGTGAAAATACCAACAAACACCAGGGCATTAGGGCTTCCAACTGTAACACCCACCTCCCACCTGTACAGACTGACAGGCATCGAGGTGTGACTTAGGGTCATCAGCCATAATACTCATGACATTCCACCCCCATCCCCACCTTGCAGCCAGTGACAGGCATTGAGGTGTGCCTGGGGTCTTTGGCCCTAACATTCACCCCATTCTCCTATACTGCACCCATCTCATCTTATTTTCTTATGGAATGGGATGAGCATAAGGGCCAAAGGCCCCAAAGACACCGTGATGCCTGTCGGTGTCTGCAGGGTGGGGTAAGGTGGAATAGCATGAGCTTTATGGCTGATGACCCAAAAGCACCCCCCCAATGCCTCTCAGTCTCTGCAGGGTGGGGTTGGGATTGGCGTTAGGGTTGGAAACCCTAATGCCTCAGTAAGGAAGTCAATCAGGGAAGGTCGCTGGATGTCGCCTACCTTGATTTCTGGATAGCCTTTGACACTGACCAACATAGAAGGCTGATTAACAAGATGGGTAGTCTGGCCACAGGGCACAAGCTGATAAAGTGGGTTAGAAACTGGTTGAAGGACAAGAGGCAAAGGGTGGTGGTAATGGGATCCAATCCGGGGAGAGGGTGGTGACCAGCGGGGTGCCTCAGGAATCAGTCCTGGGACCAGTCCTGTTCAATGTCTTCATTACAGACATTCCAGAAGGGCTAGAAGGAAAGGTCTGTCTTCCTATTTGCAGATGACATCAACATCTATAACAGAGAGAATGCTCCAGAAGGGCTGGAGAAAATCAGCAGGGACATAGAGAGGCTTTAAAAATAGTCTGAGGAGTGGCAACTGATGTTTAATGCAAAGAAGCACAAATAATGCACCTGGGAAGAGGGAAACCCAGGGAGAGTTACAGGATGGAGGGGAGGTGCTGATGATCACCAAGGAAGAAAGGGACCTAGGAGTTATCAGTTCTGATGACCTAAAGGTGTCAAAACAGAGCTCAAATGTTGCAAGGGGGGCAAGTGGCATGCTGGGGTGCATAGGCAGAGGTATCACTCTCAGAAGGAGTGAGGTGGTGATGCCATTGTATAATGTACTAGTAGTGAAGCCTCACCTACAGTACTGTGTACAGTCCTGGAGGCTGCAACTGCACAAGGACATTGACATGGTGGAGGCAGTCCACAGAAAGGCAACCAAGATGGTACATGGCTTGCAACACAGAACATATCAGCAGAGATTAAAGGACCTCAATATGTACTCATTGGAGGAAAGGGTGGAGTGGGGCAACATGATAGGCACATTCAAGTACCTCAAGGGCATAAACATGGTTAAGGGGTGCACATCTTCCAATGCATCAAACATTTGGCATTGACAAATTCTTGTTTCTATTCAACACCCTAATCTTGGTGACCATCTGCTTGCAGTCTTATTTGTTCCTGGTTTACACTGTTCACTGTCAAAATGAGATTGATAATATGGTATACTTGCAAGGCTATGGTCTTATGGGGGTGTACGATACATCACTGACTCTCTTTCCTTCTTAAACTCTGGACCCTTATCTTCTGAAGATTTCCCAATGTCTAACTGTCTAGCCTATAGACAACCTGCTAAGTCAATCCATTATTGTTTGCCACCTCATTGCATAAGAAGGTTGTCTTACTTTATTAGGATAGTTAATTTGTACCTGAAATACAGTACCTTTATCTGTCTAGCTCTCACCCATCTCCTTTCTGTGTGGGATGTTGAGCTTAATCTGGGCCTCATCCCTGTGCAGTCTCTTTCTTTTCAAACTGCATCCTGGCAAAATACCAAGGGTCTAAAAATAGCTCATCTTAATATAAGAAGCCTTGCTCCACTATAGAGGAGCTTACTGCATGGGTCAGTCACTACCAACCTGATGTTCTAGTGATAAGTGCGACACGGTTAAAACCTACCATTCCAAACAACCTTTGTGCGCTACCTAGGTACAGTTTCCTCTGCAGTGATCGCACAGACTCAAAGAAAGGAGGAAGCACTTTGATATATTACAAATCTCATCTGAATGTAATAACTCCAAAGAATCCTCACCCACCTGAATCCCCTACTGAAAGGTTGCCATTGTGAGCTTTTTCTGGGTAGCATAGAAAGCTACATCTTGTCTGCCTCTACCCCCCCAAGTTGAAAGTATGAATATGCTGTCCCCTCTGATTGGGTATGTTGGTTCACTGGTCAAGAATAATAAGCTAATTCTACTTGGTGGCTTTTCTAGAAGCACATCAAACAAAGGTTGGATCAGTCCAGTGGTCATCTTTCCACAGACATGTTTTTAAATGGTAAATTGTAATGATAGCTCCACCATAGCCAATGTATTTGATTGTTACTTCTCTGACCTCTCTCCTTACACTAAAGCCTTCCCTAACATACTTTCATTGTCATCTAGCAGTGGCTTCTCTCCTTGGTCCCCTAAAAATGATAAATGTTGCCCTTTTTATTTTAAATGGGTTAGTACAGTGGAGGTTCATAGACTCCTGCTACAGATTCCTGACTCAGAATCAGCAGGCTGTAATGGTATTGAGCCTAAAATTCCAAGATTGCTGCTAATAAGTTAGCCTCCCTGGTTGCAAAGCTAATTAACTTATTAATGTCCTCTGTGGTAGGGCCTGAGTTATGGAAATCTTGCGTGGTTCCAGTCTTTAAGAAATGAAATCATAAGTTCTTAAATAACTATAATAAAACATTTCATCATGGCTGACAAATGCAATCAGGTTACAAATTCGTAAGAAAGAAAAAGCATTTTAAACCATGAAAAAACATTCCAGTCAATGAAACTACTCACACTATAAAAATGAATTAAAAATAACTATACAATTAATCAGAAAGGAAAGGAGGAAAATAGAATTCAAACTTGTTGTCACTAAAAATCCTAAAGCATTTTATTCTTATATTAATAATAACAAACACAAGGTTCATGGCATCGACAAATTGAATGACAATGGGAATGACATCACAAATAATTTGAGTATGGCAAATAATTTTAATTCCTTCTTTGGGTCTGTATTTAATGATCAGGAAAATATAAAATATAAAAACAATTGATCAGCCTTTAACTTTAGAAATCAGTGAGCAGGAGGTATTAGAAGCTTTAAGGATGGTTAAACCTAATTCTGCCCCAGGACTCGATGGCATAAACCCTAATTCTTTGACAAATACTTTCAATTCTATCTGCATTCCTCTACAATTTCTGTTTAATAGTTCTCTTCAACATGGAGAGATGCCTGTTGAATGGAAACAAGCAGTAGTTTCCCCTAGTCACAAAAAAGGCAACAAAGGAGCAGTGGAAAAATACAGACCCATTAGTCTCACATCTGTAATATGCAAAATAATGGGGCTTATCTTAAAAAATAGAATAGATGCGGAATTGAATAAAAAAGGACTTAAAGATCTAAAACAACATGGTTTCAGAAAACATAGATCCTGTACCACCAACCTCATTGGTTTCTATAAACAGGTTAGTCAGTCATTAGATCAAAATATCCCAGTGGATGTCTGTTATCTTGATTTCAGAAAGGCATTCGATAAAGTACCACATAAGATTATTGTTGTTAAAATGCAGAGTATGAACTTGGATAAACACATAATCATGTGGATCACCACATGACTAAAAAACAGGATTCAGGTGGTTAAAATTCAAGACACTTACTCAAATCCTATTCCAGTAACTAGTGGGGTCCCCCAGGGCTCTGTACCTGGGCCTACATTATTTAGTATTTTTATATCAGATCTTCATTACAGGATTAAAGGACACATCAGTAAATTTGCTGATGACACCAAAGTATGCAGTGAGGTGAATTCTACTGATCAAATCGTACCTCTACAAAATGATGTCACCACTCTAGAGAAATGGTCAAATAATAATTAAATGATTTTTAACAAAGAAAAATGTGGCATTATGCATCTTTGGCCAAAAAATTGCCACACAAAATACTACTTAAACAGCACAGAGATAAAGTCTGTGAAATCTGAGAGGGAGCGCAGTATTTTAGTAACTGACCAATTAACATAAGGGGAACATTGTAGACACATCACACAAAGGGCAAATCAAATAATAACTGCTGTAAAAAGATCTTTCTCTTGTAGGCAGGAAGTATGTAGCCTCCCGATTTATAACGTATTCATTAGATCTCACCTAGATTATGGTGTAACCTTTTGAGCACCATATCTAACTAAGGATAAAAATGTACTCAAGAGTGTCCAGAGAAAAACAACAAAACTGATCCCAAGATTAAAAAATCAACATTACAAAGAAAGGTGTAAAGCACTCAATCTATATGACTTAGAGACCCATAGGAAAAGGGGTGATCTATTACTGTTATTTAATATTTTAAATGATGATACCCTAAAGGTAGAATGCGGTATTACTTTTGCAAACAAAATAAATGCATCGAGATGTAATAATAAGCAATTATATGTACCAAGGGCAATCAAAAACAAAAGGAAGTATTTTTTCACAATAAGGGCTACCAAGCTTTGGAACAAATTGCCAAAGCACATAGTAGATGCAACAAACTTTGAGCAATTTAAGTGTTATTTAGAGGAGTACTTTCTCTGGGCACCTAAAACATTATACTCCCACATGGTGTGGGGAAGTAGACTTGATGGGTCATCTGACTTTCTTCTACCTAACAAAACTGAGTAAACCAAATAAACCAAGTAAAACTATAGGCCCACCGCCATCCTCCCAACATTAAACAAAATTCTTGAAAGTTGTTGCCTCCCAGCTTACCAATCATCTCTCCACCTATGAGCTCCTCTCCCCTATGTAGCATAATTTCCACAAAGGGCACATTACCACCACTGTCCTTCTTACACTCACTAGTAGTATTGTGTTAGTGATGGATTCGGACAAGCTCACAGATGCTCTTATAGATCTAATGAAGACATTTGACCTTGTTGATCACAACTGCTCTGCAGCAAACTTGCCAACCTGAGAATTTCAACTATTGGTCTCTCTTAGATATGCAGCTATCTTACAAGTCGTTTCTGAAGAGTTAAATATAGTTCCTCCCTGTCCGACCATACCCCAACCCTAGTAGAAGTTGAGCAAGGGTGTGTCCTAGGTCTCCTCTTATTTGCCTTCATATTAAGTCTAATACAGTGCTTTTCCCACTGGTCTGCTGTTCTCTAAGCAGATGATTTGGTCCTCTTTGCCTGCTCTAAAAGAATAGCTCACTAAAACCAATATTTAACTACTGTCCTCCAGTCCATGTGCAACTGGCTGTCTGCTAACAAATTGATTTTTAACATGACCAAAACCCAGTCTATGCTGTTTGGTAGACCCGCTAGCCTGAGGCTGTGCTCATCCCCATTATCAGTAACCTGCCTGAATTGCACTCTAGTCCCCTGTGTCTCCTCCTTTGCCTATCTTGGGGTTAAACTTGATCAATCCCTTAACTGCTCTACTCATAAAATTGGTGTCTGTAAGTCAGTAAATTCTATGATGGGTGTCTCCTACAAAGTGGGATGTAACCTGACCTTCCATGCTTAACTTGCCATAGCCCAAGGGATGCTCTCTCCCCCAGACCCCTTTATGGTGCCCCAGTGTTCTCAGCTGCCTCAAATTCTGCTCTCCTTGGGTAGTAGATTGCGTATAACAACATTTGCTGGTTTTTACTTGCATCTCATCAGCTCACCCATCATTGCTCCCTCTACAGCAGGCTTGGTTGTCTTTCACCGTCCTCTCTCCATGATCACGTTTTTGGGGGCATAGTTTTTAGCATAATGCATAATCACCAGCCACTGCCTCTAATCTCACTCCTCAAACCTATGAACTGTGCATACCCCCTGAGGCATGGTGTTGATGCCCTTACAACCATCTTCAAACTTAGAACAAGGGCAAGTGTATCTTTTTTTGCTAATCCAACGCTATTGAATTACATACCCTCTGAAATTCACCTCTGCACCTCAATGGCTACATTTCATCTTAATTATTGTGAATATCTCTTTAATTTGTTATGTACTAGGGAGGCAGTATTGCTTAGTGATCAAGAGTATTGAGCTGCAAACCTGGAGAACTGGGTTTGAATCCCACAGCCACCACTTGCATACTATGTGACCATGAGCAAGTCATTTAACTTCCCTGTGCTCCCAGGACACACCTGGAAACAAGCCTCAGCTTAGTGTGTCTTTGCTGGCCAAAAATTGTAAAATAAATGAATAAAATTTGGCAAGCTGCTCGTACCTCTAAAGAGAACTGCAACTACCTGCATCAAGTAAATTATTTATAGTTGCTTTTAAATTCATTGCACTACTTAATCCCTGGTGTAGCCTTGTTTCATGTGATTTCAAGTTTTGTTGATGATATTTATTTTTAATTTCTTCTTACTGTTATGCAGTTGTTCTTTTAATTCCTTTTTTCTCACTTGTGCATTTTATAGTATTGTTTTATATTGTATGTATTGCCTTGTTCATCATCTTGTACAGTATGTAACTTCCCAGGTCATGCCTGAAAATAGGCATCTGACTGCCCAGTGTGCTTACTCAGTTAACCCTTAGGCTGCCAGCAAGAACATATAGGAATTTTAGACTGATATATCAGTCCATGACCCTGCAAGGGTTAAAAAAAAAACGAAATACTAAAAATAAAATAGATTCTATCATGTTTTGTCTTCAAAGTCCTCCTTTTGTCCATATATATGCACATTCTTTCTCTGGAATGTTCTTACAGGTCAATGCACTTCACCTTGAGCCAAGCCAGGGTATCAAGCAAACAGTCTTTGCATGCCAGAGTCTGTATCTTTGATCTCTGTCAGGTGCTGTTCTAACTCAGCCACCTGAGTTTCCATTTGTTTAAAGTCGGTTTGTATTTATTGCAGAGTCTGATGATTTTCCTCCCAAAACTCCTGGAACACTCATAGGACTGTTTGGAGTTCATCATGTGCTTTTGTATGGGCTCTAGCGGTAGCCCTGATTCATCCTGTTGCCTCCATCCTGTGCAAGCTATTTTCATCTAAGAATCCATTGCCATCTGTCTGTGTTTTCTTTAAATGTCCCATCGCAGATGTAGAGAGATAAGTACCTCTTTGAGGAATGAATTCCCAGAGGAGGTGGTGGCAGCAAGGACAGTGACCAGTTTCAAGAGGGGGTGGGACATGTTTAAGAAAATGATTAGGATAGATGGGGGACCTGGGGAGTGGGGATTGCAGGAAGGGACTGAGAAGGGAGAAGTTCAACTCCAGGAGGAGTAGGGGAGGGGGGCAGCTTCATGGTATCTAACCTAGCTGCACACTCGGGCAGACTCGATAGACCAAGAAGGCCTGTTTGGCAACATCATATGTTCATATTATTATCATACCTTTGCATATTTTGAAGAACTGAGCTGTGCAAGATGATTTTACCACTTTGTCAAAGACAGTTCACTTGCTCGGCTACCGAGCAGGATGGTGATGTCACCAGAAGTCCAGAATATTCATCTTCCTAATTAGTATTCCCTCTGTTCAGATACAAAAAGGGAAGGTTATTTATTCATCAGTTTGCTTGAACATATTGTTGTTAGCGTAAGTTATGCTTGTGATAATGACAATTTATACAATTGTTTTAATTTGTAATTATGGAAAAATCACAACATAACCCCCATCCTGGACACATTTTAGATGCCCCATATGATTGGACGTTGTGTGAAGACTTTATATTATATTCTTTGGACAGATGGATGACTTAATTTTCTATAACAACACATCCTGTGAATGTTTTAAAATGGGTATTTTTTTTTTAAGTTAATGTTTGAAGTTTTCCTCTGTAGTAATGAGTTATGTATTACATAGCTAAAAAAATGTTTCCTGTACCTGTATCACAAATGTCTCCTAATCTCTCTAGATGAGCTTAGGGAAAAATAAGGGTCATGTCCTTCTCTTTCTGGTATTTAATATTGTATAATTAATTTCATCCAGGATCTGCCTTTCTCTTTGGCTGCAGAACAAACATTTACCCCAGGTTCTGGTTTGAATCATTTACAGTATATCCTGTCTCCTCTAAACTGCATGACAGAATCTGCAATCATGAAAACTGAAAATCATATAGATCAACTAGTCATTATATAATGATCAGCTTTCCTCAGACTCAACGAAGTTACATCATTTTTTCCAGTAGAATTTGTAAAACCTTAAAAAATGCCATTCATAACAGCTTAGAGGTTCTCTTTAAACATGGAACAATATTTTTCCTAAGATTAGCGTTATTCTAAAATGTAATATTAATACAATTAGTAATGCCTTCTAACTTGATTCACAGCATTTGCATACATGATAATACCTAATATCAAATAATTTTTATTTGCCTGAAAAAGTGATGCAACAGAAGGCCTAAACTTAATTTGCTGAGAACATGTTGATGAAAATACCATTAATATGTAGTCTATGCAAAAAGCATTGCCAAAAGGTCACATCTTGGCACATCATTTTCATTTGCTTCTTAACTTGTGTTTTATTAATGCTTTATGTTCACAGTAAGATCTGCATCTTGCATACTTGAATACTAATCCCACTCTTGACTTCTGTGTGGGAATACAGTAACATGGTATCCCTGAAAATGTGTAATATTCATGCAAGCAATAAGGCAGGATGGGTTGTATACTGTGCTGATATAACCTCATGCCTAGGGGCGGAGTGAGTCATGAGGCAACCTTAAGAGTCTCTTACTGCAATTATAAAATGAGTTCTTGATTTTAAAATAAATTTTAAAATAAAAAGAATTATGATTAAACATATAAAAAAATATTTAAACATATTTTTGAATATAGAAATGTAACCCCTTTGTTACCCGGGGTTACTAGAATCCCAGTAAGACCTAGTGGTAGGCAGGGAAGGCAGCTTGTGAAACTCCAGTTAAATGGGTTTCACACTGTCTCACTCTGTCCTCAGTCACAGCTGAGACTGGAGAGATGACATCATAGTAGAATTGTTACAGCTGCATGAGCCACAGTTGGAATCTTCAGCTCAGAGTGGTTCTAGAACCTAGGGAATTTGAAAGCAGTCTTCCGTTTGTCCTTGAGCAAGAAGGAAGCATCAGACTGTAGTTTTGAGTTTTGCCTCCACACAGAAGGAAGTTTTTCTGTGTTTCACCATTCTTCAAGTGGTGGAGACCGTCCCCTCGGTCTCAGTGCCCCCTCCCTCTGGGGGGGGGGTAGGAAAAGGTCTCTGTGGGTTCTAGGGGAAATCCCCTTCACCCACCAAGAAAAGAAGCTGCCTGAAATTACTTTGTCTGTTTGGGTATACAGAAAAGGTTAAAGGACTTCGCCTGTGGGGCCCTGCAACGATTGGGTGAGTGTTTGGCTCCAGTTTAAGGGGCAAACAACTGTTTTTTTCAGTCAGGAAATGTTATTGGGGACTGCTGTTTGGGAAGACTATATGCACTAGGATGAACAAATGGAGCAGTCAATTCAGTTTCAAGTTCAAATGGTTTTATTGGGGACTGCTGTTTGGGAGCACTATATACACTAGGACGAACAAATGGAGCAGTCAGTTTAAAGTTTAAATGGATTTAGAGTTCACAGTAGAGGGGGTGCATCAGTTCATCCACCATGCAATGTACAGTTTAACAGTTCTGAAGTTTCTGTGTGTTCAGAGAAATGGCCGGGTATGGGCTGTGGGAGCTGGAGGTGGATAGATCCCAATCTTTAGTAACCAGGTCCACCTCTACAGATTTCTTCTGTTTTTGCTACTCGCCTCATGCGCTTGGCCAGTGATGAGGTGGGTACCCAGACGTGGGTCGCAACTTGAAAATCTCTCTAGGAGTCGCAGACTTCAAGTGGTGTGGGGAGCCACAGGATGGGAACATTACTCCTTGTTCGATGGGAGTTCCTAATTGGAAGTACAAAAACAAAATCTCTCTAGGAGTCGCAGACTTCAAGTGGTGTGGGGAGCCACAGTTTTGGGAGCTTCCTTGTTTGATGGGATGTCTTTCCAAGTAGAGTTTGGGTTCATTCACCAAGTGGACCGTCAGTAGAGTGGCCGGCAGGGGAGCCGAGCCAGTCGGGCTGTGTATCCAATGCGCATGCGAAGTCCGGGCTGAGTGCCTGGTGGGTCCAAAGCCAGACAATTGTAAAGTGTTCATTCTCCAATGGACCGCTGTGTTTAACCTTTAATCTGCATTACAGCTACGTAGCCCTTTGGGGGGACCATACAGAGCTTTGTTTGTGTTCAGTGAGTTAATAAATAAAGCCACACTGAAAAATTCCAATTCTGGTTCTGGACATTACATACAGTTATTGCTTCCTGTAGTTGGATTTACTTGGGTGCCCCTGTGCAGAGTAGTCAAACCTAGGTCTCTTGTGCCAGGTAACCTCATCCTTCCCCGAACCCGTAGAGACATATGTATATCCATGTTACAAAAATGGGCATATGCCGGTTACAGAAACATAGAATTTGATGGCAGATAAGGACCACTTGGCCCACCCAGTCTGCCCCTTTCCCTACCTAATGGATAAGCTGCAGATCCTAGTTAACCAGCAGCCTACTTTTCCCTACCCCACCCCTAGAATTGCCTTATGACTGTCCCATGCATGCTTGAATTCCACCACTGTTTTTGACTCCACAACCTCCTCTGGAAGGCCGTTCCATGCATCCACAACCCCTCTGTGAAAAAATACTTCCTTACATTACCTCTGAGCCAACCCCCCCTCTATCTTCAAATTGTGCCCCTTGTTCTTGCACACCTCTTTTTCTGAAAGATGCTACCGCCTTGGATTTTGTTGATTCCCTTGAGGTACTTGAAAGTTTCTATCATGTCCCCCCTCTCCCTCCTTTCCTCGAGGCTATACATATTAAGCTCCTTAAGTCTCTCTTCATATGTCTTCTGGCGCAGACCCTGCATCATTTTATTTGCCTTCCTCTGGACAGCTTCCATCCTGTCTATGTCTTTGAAGAGACTGGGTCTCCAGAACTGCACACAGTACTCCAGATGGGGTCTCACCAGCTGTCTGTACAGAGGGATAACAACTTCCTATTTTCTACTGGTGATGCCTCTCCCTATGCATTCCAGTATTCCCCCAGCCCTCCTTACTGCCCTCTCACATTGCTTGCCCACCTTTATGTCATCTGATATGACTACCCCCAGGTCCCTTTCCAATTTTGTTGTTGTCAGTATCTCACCCCACATTGTGTACTCTTCCCGTAGGTTTTTGTTTCCCAGGTGCATTACCTTGCACTTCTTAGCATTGAATCTAAGCTGCCATACATTTGACCATTCCTCTAACCTTGCCAAGTCCCTTCTCATCCTTTCCACACCACCTTGTGCATCAGCTCTGTTGCAGATCTTTGTGTCATCTGCAAAGAGACATGCTTTTCCTTCAGTTCCTCTGCAATGTAAACATAAAGACATTGAAGAGAGACCAGTCATGATACTGAACCCTCCGGTACCCCACTAGTATCCCCCCTTTCTTCAGAGTGGACTCCGTTTACTAGTACCCTCTGTGTCCTATTCTCCAGCCAATTATTTACCCAGGCTATCATCTTGGGACCCACTCCCAGGCTGGCTAACTTGTATATTAATCTTTTGTGTGGAACTGTGTCAAGTGCCTTGTTAAAGTCTAGGTAGGCCATGTCCACAGTCCATCCCTGATCTACTACTTTGGTCACCCAGTCAAAGAAATCTATTAGATTCATCTGGCATGACCTTCCCACTGTGAATCCATGCTGCCTTGGGTCCTGTGCCTCTGGCCTCTAGGTACTCGACAATTCTTTCCTTCAGAAGTGATTCCATCATTTTCCCTATCACTGAGATCAAACTAACATGTCTGTAGTTTCCCGCTTCTGCCCTGCTCCCACTTTTGTGAAGTGGAATCACATCTGCCCTCCTCCAGTCCTTAGGTACCACCCCATCCTCCCATGATTTGTTAAAGAGGGTGGTCAGTGGTGTCACTAGTTCTAACCTTAGTTCTTTTAGAATTTTGGGATGAATCCCATCAGGCCCCATTGCTTTGTCCACCTTCAGTTTTAAGAGTTCTTTCAGAACCCTTTCTTCTGTAAATGGGCTGGTATCAACTTCTGTATCCACAGTGTTTCTATTGTTTGGTTTAGGTACCTCCCCCTCTTCATTTGTAAATACTGAGCAAAAATATTTGTTTAGTATCTCTTTCTTTTCACCGTCACCCTCTGCCCACCCCCCTCCCCTTTATTAAGCCTCACTATCCCTCCCTTGGTCTTCCTATGCTCCCTGATGTACCTATAAAAGGTTTTATCCACCTTCTTAACTGAGTTGGCTAACTTTTCCTCGGTTTGGGCCTTTGCTGTTCTGACTGCCTTCCCAGCTTCCTTTTGTTTTAATTGATACAGTTCTCTGTCCTGCTCCTTCCGTGATTCCTTGTACTTCCTGAATGCTTTCTTTTTCTCTTGAACCTTCACTGCCACCTCCTTTGAGAACCATAGTGGTTTCTTACATCGTTTTGTTTTGTTTATTTGCTTCACACAAAGGTTTGCTACCTCTGTGATGGCAGTTTTTATTATTCCCCATTGTTCTTCCACCCCTCCTTCCTGCCCATTTGCTAGTGCATTCCTTAGGCACTCACCCATTTTGGCAAAGTCAGCCCTCCTGAAGACCTGTACTTTTGCCTTTGTATGGCTTGACTCTACAGCTGTGTTTATTGTGAACCATACTGTTCGATGGTCGCTAGTTCCCAGATGGCTACCCACTTCTACATCTGTGATCCTCTCTCCATCTCCAGTTGAGAGAACCAGGTCTAAGATTGCTCCCTCTCGAGTGGGTTCCAATACTAGCTGTCTAAGGCATGCCCCCTGTAAGGCATCTAGAATAACTCCACTCTTAGAAGTGGCTGCTGCAACTGCACTCAGTTAACATCTGGCATATTCAGATCACCCATCAGCAGTATCTCTCCTTTTCTGCCATTCTAAGTATACTTTCTATCATTTCCTTGTCCATTTCCTCCCCCTGAGAGGGTCTGTTATACAACCCCTGTGCGGATTGTGGAGCCATTGCCTGTCTCCGAGTTGACCCACAGTGCTTCTTCTCCTCCTTGTTTACCCTTTTGTTCTGTTGCTTTGATTCCTTCCCTTATGTAGAGAGCTACTACTCCTCCTCTTTTACCCTCCCTGTCCCTCCTGTAGCTAGTGTATCCTGGTATGTTTATGCCCTAGTCATGGTTCTGTGTGTACCATGTTTCTGTGACTGCCATGATATCCAAATGTTCCTCCTCCATCAAGGTCACTAATTTAGGAAGCTTGTTACCAAGACTACGGGCATTGGTACTCATTGCTCTCCATTTTTTGATGGCTTTACCTTTTGTAGCAGCATCCCCCACTGTCCTTTCTACCTTGATCTTTTTCTCATTTAGTACCCTCTTTTGTAGGTGGAGGCTGGGAATTTCCTGCTGCTTATCAGTGCCTCACCCCTTGACTAGTTTAAAAGCTTGCCAATGAAGCACTTAAACTGATTGCCCAAAAGACTTGTTCCCTTCCTGGACAGATGCAGACCATCCTGCCAGTATAGGCTGGTGTCCCTTCAGGTGGAACCCCAGTCCCCAGTGAAGCCAAATCCCTGTGCTCCACACCATTTCTTCAACCATTCATTAAATTGCATGGTGCAAAGTACCCTCGCCTCACCCATGCCATAGACAGGCAGCACCTCTTAGAAGGATACTGTGTATGCTACTTGTCTTAGGCCCCTCCCCAACTCTACAAAGTCTTCCTGCACTGCTCTAATCTCATGATGAGCCAAGTCATTTGTCCCTAGGTGGACAATGACATCCAGCTCAGATTCCCGTGCAGCTGTTCTCGTGATCCTGAGGATACGCTTCCTGTCCCTCCAAGCCATAGCACCAGGCAGGCACCTTACTTCAGTTTTCCCTGCTCCCCCCTTGGTTCTATCCCTCTAATAATTGAGTCCCCCACCAGAAGCTGCTTTCTTCCCTGTGGTGTCCTCTGCCTCCTTCCTGTGGGCCTCACTTGTGACAGTTGTCCACAACCTCCTTAGTCTCCTCTGTGGGTGCATCCATGAAGGAAATATGGTCCCCCAGAATGGTGTATGGATTATGGAGTGGAACAACTGACTGGGTGTGCCTCTGTTCCACCACCCTCACCCTCCCTGAGCCCACTGTGGTCCAACTGCTGTGCTTTCTTCGCAACCTCTGAGGTAGTGGTGGTAGCTCTGGTGCTCCCTGGATGGGGGAGGTTCCCTTACTACCGTCCACTGTGGCCTGAAAACGGGCAACTTCCTCCCTCAGGGCAGAGAGTTGTCTGCAAATAGGGCAGAATATCAGCCTCCAGAAGGACTCCCGGAAGACTGCTGCCCCACAGCCATTACATTGCACTACTCCCCACATGTCTGTCTACCTTCTTGTTTATCCTGTTTATAATTTTTTTTGTGTGTGTGTGCGTGCGATTTGTTTGTTATATAGAAATATATATAGTATACAATGTGTATGCTTATATTGTCAGTGCAGTGTACTAGAAAGGATATGACAGTGATATGCACCTTGTCCTCTTGAGGAAATGATGTCAGAACCCAGGTATAAAGGAACTATTTCCAGGGTGGGTGGGGTGAGGGTGGGTAGGGTTTGGGCCTAAACTGTGCCCTCACAAACAATCAGCTAAAAGCTCTGACCCACCGCTGGGACAGTACCTTCCTGTCAGCAAGATGCCTACATGGCAATTTGACAGAGAAAATACCCTGCTAATCAAACAGAGAAAATCCAAACATCCAAGTCAGACACAGGTAAACCTCCCCAGACCCAAAACAGCCTGGTGACTTGTGCTCTGAAAGCAGTCAGCCGCAAAACTGCCTTTTAAGGCACACAGAGATAAACACAAAAAACAGTTTCCACCCCCTGGGGCACTGTCTGGGTCAAATACACAGCCTGTAACCTGCACTCACTTCAGGACTTATGACAAATTCTTAGCCCAGTGAATAACTCACAGTATTACTAATATTGCAATGCAAACAGTCAATCAATAATTCCAATCAAGTCAAGGACAGACACAATAAAAGTATTCAGTCCCTCTGGGTTTAAACTCTTCCTGCACTGAAAATATTAACAGTTGTAACAAAAGTAAAGCAAGGTCCACCTCCCTCTGTTGATTGAAATTCTGCCTTTCCTGATAATTCTAAGTTCCTTATTTCACCTTTCACTTAGACGTAGCCTTCACCTGAAGAATATTAGCTTTCTGATGAACTGCTACAAACCAAAGACAATTGTAATGTTCACCTCCCTCTGTTGTGAGCACAACTCGCTTTCTTGCAGATCCTAGGTTCAGTATTGTAGCTTCCAGCCAGCGGTAGCTTCACCTGAAGAATATTAGCTTGTCTGATAAATCTGCCATAAACCACTTGCTATAGTACTGTTGTTATCAGGTCTGTAAGACTCTTCCAAAGCTATTGGCTGATAAGTAGCTGTGATGTAAGCACTTCCTGACACAGTCTGGCCTGACCTTTTAAGGCACACAGAGATAAACACAAAAAACAGTTTCCACCCCCTTTTGTAAAATTACTTTTTCACCTGCTGGAACTTTATGCTATTTTGCATTTGACTTAGGACATTTCTCTTACTTTGCTTCCTTTACTTGTTGTTTTCATGGTGTATATTTTATGCTTTTTTAATCCCATCCCCCTCACACACAAAAATTGTTTAAACCTGGGAGATAACTGTAATGATTGCTTTAATTATAATTAAGAGAGAACCTTGTTGAGGAGCAACTAGGATTACAGATCAGTGGCTCAGTGGGTCACAGTCATCGCAACACTGAAGATGAGTGAATCAGCATGCAGGAAGGGTTGACTCAGGATAGCTTGGTGAAGTTAAGACAGAATTGAAGTAGAAGGCTGCAAAAGGAGTTTTGTTGGGATGGTTTGGTGCTGTCGGTGTGGTTTGGTGAGTTGATGATAGTACCACAACACTGACAGTTCATTGTGGTATGCTTGTTTACGATTGGACTGGTTCAGTGGCTGTAAGACTGCAACTGAGAGTTGCATTGCAGGGTGTGTCGGCAGTCAGTGGGGTGGCAATCCACAGCATGCTGTGGCAGTTTTATTTATTTAGTGAATTTTGTTAACTGGGTGGGCTCAGTGAGATGGACATCCCTTTTTCAGGAGTGACCCAGAGTTATTTACATTAAACAGAGAAACCAGTGCATTATTACAAGGAAGAGAGTGTTCAAGCTACAACAGGTATATACAAGAGGACGGTTACAGTTAATTGATTTACATCAAGGTTGTAGAGAACATCGCAGTTTAAAGGCAGTTATAGGACTCTATCAGTAATGAAATACACTTAGTGTAGGAACATAGGCCATTACCAGAACAAAAATTAAGCAAGATAAAATATGTGAATTTAAATACTAAGTGAAGAGGGGTGTACATCTTATAGTTGATATCAGTGACTGAGGTCCTACATGAGTTTGGAATATATAGAGATGCTAATCTTGGTTTTATTAAGTTGAAGAAATGGATGTCAAATAATTTTTTAGAATGTTGCCTGGTGTATTTATCTGAGATGAGGCCTGGTACCAGAATGACCATACATTACTGGGGTGAATGCACAGTCACCTGAGCAGTTTTTGCCAATGACATTTTACTGTTTTTGTACCCATTTTATAAGCTCCAATAAGAAAAGCAATAATACAAGGCAGAAGCAACAATAGCCCATAGATAAAGAAAGCAATATGTCACAACAGTCTGTTGGCTTTTACATGGTAAATCTATGCCCAGGTGCATTATGAGGCACAAGGCATTGATTCTAAGTGTTTTCAGCACATGGAACTGCAGTTATCACATAACAAACCACACCTTGAAGTGTCTCATTGCATTTACAAAATGGATAAACTGACAGTTTAAAAACAGATGGAGATTTTTGTGTTTAATCTTTTTATTAAAATTTCAATGTAGAGACAAAAAGTTTTTTTTAAATGTAACTAGTGAAAAGTAGTCCATCCCCACCTGTCAATCATATCTTTCAATACATTCAGTATGTGGAATGTTAGCTTATCATGGAACGCAGGAGTTCAAACTTCTGCACAGTTCTACTGGCAGAATGTTCACCTCTCCCTACAGAGACCCATCTAACCCTCTGAAGGTTAATAAAAATTGACTATTTCTATGGACTGTAGCCTACAGAAACTCCTCTGCTACCAGCTATGGGATAATAGCCATGTTTAGGAAGCACCATAGGCTTCCAAAGACACATGCTGCGAGAAAGAGAGATTTCTGGGAAGAAGAAAAGGCAGGCATTTTTCCCCGGAAAAAGGAAGTGTCAGGTTAAAGATTCTGCTCTGGCATGGAACAAGGTATTCAATCAAGAGTCCTTAGGGATAAGGAGGGGGCATGGAGCCTGTCCGACAAGAGGTAGGCCAAATCTTGTAGCAGCATTATAGCATCATGATCAAGCCCTTAGGAATACAAGCAACAGAAAAAAGTAAACAAGAACGGCCACTCATGGTGAATGGCAAAGCTACAGGTACAGTCAGTCATTCTTCAAACAAAAGAACTGTGCACTCACTGCACCAATAACTGATGAGGAAGCTTCAATAATGCTTCAAGCTGCTTTATTCCATACCAAAAGGTTTAGGAATGTTAGGCAGAGAATACCATCTCAGAGTTTCGTGCTTTATCAAGAGACTTGAAAGCACTCTGTACTGGTGGCCTTAGATAGCAAATTTTTTTAATGATACAGGCACACGAGTAACATTAGTGCATTTAAAACATGTACAAAAGAGTGCTATAGTGCAAAGTGGTAAGAGTGCAATACCTGCAAGTAATTCAAACCAGTAATTGAAACATGAAACACAAAGCTACATATAGCTTTGCTAAAATATTTAACTGTCATTAAAGCGCTTATATCAGAATATTGCAGCTGCCCTGTGTTTGCATTTGCATATCGCTTTCTTAATATGTAAAAAACACAAATGACAGTACATTAGCACTGAACTTTAATAGAGTTAAAAGTTCTAAACTACAATGCAGCCCCCAGTAGCAAACATTAGAACCACCATATTGCAATGCGTATCTCCAATGGCAATTCCAAATCATGCTTCTGTGTAAGCTCAGCCTCCTCACAGTAATGCAAGCGATGTTGGAGTCATATCGGGGGGGTGGTGGTGCATGGATACATAGTCATTTTGGAGATATTACCAAAACATACTGGGAATGTATAACTTTTGTGAACATGATTTTAATATGAGATTTCGGGGGGGGGGGGATATGATTTCTTAAGTTACTTGGCTACAGAATTGGGTATGCACAATTGTTCTATAAAAATGATTCCAATTCAAATTTATCACTGAGACTGGGGGGATGGTGGCTCTCATTTTGAAAATCCAAAATGACTCTGTACAGGCTAACAGAGCTTCCATGTCCCCCACTTTGGGTACTACAGTTACCTTTTCCAGTCCCATAAATGAGCAGTCATGGCCTGTGGCATCTCCTGCATTAGGCAAGTGAGTTGCCAAAGATGATTTAAGATTACAAGGTAATATGCAATGCATTTGATTTCCAGCTCTTTCCTTTAATTTTCTCTTTGTACTGCCAAATGCCAACATAAAATGCACTGCATCTGCATGTTGTCAAGTAGATGATATGCATAGTATCACAACTGATAAACCTTGTAATGTAAAATACCTCTCCTGTGCCTAGGTTTGTGAAACTGCTTGGAGGTAAAATGACACAGCAGTAGTTACACCTACCACGCTGATGAGTTCCTCTTAGCAGAAAGGACAATGATGTTTTTATTGGAGGAGGTAAAGTTTGTTGGCTCCTAGTGACCCCATCTCCAAGACTATATGGTCTCCTAAAAGCCATCCTGGGGATTCCTTAGCATAGTTATCTAGCTTTGAGTCTCTTTGCAGAATCCCCAGTGTCTCTTAATGATTTCTTCCACCTTCTTAGGTTTTGTACTGTAAGTGGTGACAAAATGTGTTCTGTCAGCACTGTGATTAGATCTTTCCCTTGGTATAAGTAGTGAGGTTCTTTCAGTACACGTGGCTCTATCAAAAGCCCTTCTTACATCTGCCTAAATCTCCACTCTAGATCATTTGCATGTATTTGAAATGATTAATTCATGTCCCAGTTTCAAAGGATTCTAGGAAAATGTCCCACACGGATGCTTCTGATGATGTGGTGGGGGTTGCATGGGCTTACCACAAGCACAGTATTTCAATCCTTTGGTTTATGAAATGTTTTGGTGTTGATAGCATGCTCTTGATTCTTTATGATTCTGATATCCAGGAAATAAATGGTTTCAGTGCTGTGTCACTATGATCCTCAAAATCTTGTTAGTACTTTCCATAAAGCTCATCCACTGTGCCCTGCCATAAAATGAGAACATCGTCAGTAAAATGACTGTACAGTACAGGGAAATTTTATGGATGAAGGGATTGTTATTAGGATTATACGCGAATGTCTCCTCCCACTTTCCATAATACAGATTCATAAAATTGAGGGCAAAAGTTGTCCCATCGCTGTTCCACTTATCTGTAGAAAAAAATTCCCCAAGAAGATAAAAGCATTAATTTCAAACACAATCCTTGATAGTTCTTTCAAGAATTTAGTTTGGAGGATTAGCATCCTCTCCTCTCCTCTCCTCTCCTTTTCAAACAGTACTGCAGAGCCACGATGTGGAATGTTGGTGTATAATGATTCCATGTTGATGGTGACAAGTTTTTCTGATTCCTCGACGTGGATACCCTTCAGCGGGTTCAAAGCCTCCATAGAGTCCCTTTGGTATGAATGTAAGCTCCCTACATGTGGTTTGATGAAGAAATCCACATATTGTGATAGGGGTACAGTCAGAGAATTAATTCCTGAGATAATTGGATGTCCTGGTGAGGACTCCAGGCTGTTATGTACTTTCAGAAGTACATACATATTTGAACTCAAAGGAAAAGGAGTAATAAGAAACTCTTTCACATCCTGATCAATAATGCCATTTTCCCATGCTGTGATAGCAAACTGATCAACATTCTCCTGAAATGTCAGTGTAGAGTCACTGGGCAGAGCTCACTAACACTTTGTATTTGACAACTGTCTTTTGACTTGCAATAAGTTTTGTTTTACATTTTGAAGAACTTTTATTTATAGGGTCTAGTTGTCTTTTTTAGTGAGTAAGGGTGGTGGCTGTGATTGTAAGGAAAATCAGGAATTAAAAAAAAAGCAATAATGGAGACCAAGTGATGCAGCATGCCAGGAAGCAGTTCCACTCAACCTCTCCAGCCATCCAATCCTTTTAAAATCCTTTTTTCAACCTCCAAGAGTAAAACAAAGGCTAAAAAAAATGATCAGGAGATCCGGTAACCAGAGAAGCAAAATCTGCAGTGATTTCCAAGGCCATGGAGGTCGAAATGATGATGGCGCCACTGAGATACACTCTTCCTCTGACACTGGAGAAGGCCCCTAAGAAAACACGGGCCTCCGGTGCAAATGCTTCTCAAGGCATGACCCACCCACAGACAGAACAAGAGCCGATCATGCTCTCCAGGTTTCTGGCTGAATTCCAGCTTTTTCAAGAAGAGCTTCGAGGGATGGCCACAGAGATTAAATCCCTCTCGTAGGACCTGGAAGACATCACAACCCAGACATCAGACAGCAAAGCCAGTATCATCTGTCTGGCAAGACGGGTCAAGTGGGTTGACTCAGATCTTATGGCAGTTCGGCAATGGCTTAATAAGATGGAGCTGAAGGTAGAGGACTTGGAGGGTCATAGCCACAGAAACAATACAGTTATTATTGGGCTCCCAGAGGCAGAAGAGGGTCAAGACACCATACTCTTCATGCAGAAATTAATAGAAAAAATTGCGGGGCCATCTACCTATGGTCCCAAATATGTGATTGAAAGAGCACATCGGGCACTCCGACCGACTCCCCCACCGGGGGCTCCACCACAGCCTTTAATCTTTCGTTTCTTGACTTATTTGGAGTGCCAGCATTTTCTCTCCAAAGTGAGGGAAATCCTGGAAGTCTGGTGGAAGGCAACAGAATTCGGGTGTCCCAAGATTTGCCAGCCACAGTCAGACAACGTAGAATGGCCTTTCACCCCTTAGTCACCAAGCTAATCGCTGCAGGGGTGAAATTCAAAATGGATTACCCCGCGAAGCTCCAGGTTCTCATCGTGGGCAACTGGCCGGCTTATGAAGATCCAGAGGCAGCCCAAGCCAGTCTTAAGATTGCTCTACCTGATCTTTTCTGTGGCACCTGATCTTTTCTGTGGCACCTGAGTTAGCTTCATTCTATACTTGCTGACTGTACATCTCCTGGTATGTAGAGCTTGATTTTCAGGACTGGAAAGCAGACATCATTTGTCCCCAAGACTATCCATGTTGTGCATTTCATGATGTTCCATCGTTAAGACCTCCAGGATCAAGTGGTCTAAATATCCAAGGTAGACTCTGGATTTGCCACCTTTTCCATGGTGGTCCAGCCCTACCCCCATTTTGTCTCTGGAAAGTTATAGTTGACAGACTTAATCAGTGTGATATTACTCTGCTTGACTCAGCGCATAAACGTACTGTTCAAGGTTTCCCCAATGTTTGGGTCATTTCACCATTATGGCCACTAGAGAGGGATGTTCTTTGTGTTTACTAGCCCCAAAAGCCTGCATTTCAGAGTGGTAGATCACTCAAAATAGGCTTAAAGAATATTTTCCTGTTTTGACCCACTTTTATAGATTATAAATGTAATAGCATGTGCAACTTGAGGCAGTTTTCAATGCCATTGTAGAGACTCTGGACATCCCGAAAGGTAGAGGGGTCCTTATGTTTCTAACAATTCTGAGTTCATATATTCACTCCATGGTTTTTAAGTGGGGTTTTCCCATTCTTAATGCCTGCTTGGTTGCATTGTATAGTTTAAGGTGACTTAACCTTACATCTTCTGGTTATTTTGCTAATACCCTGGTTGTCAATGACCTGGATCCAAGAGTTCTTGTTATAATCCTGGGCAATTTTATTTTCCATTTCAACTATTTATTGGATGGGGCACAGTTTGTAGGTAATAGTTAAGGGTGGTTGGAGGGGAGCAGTAAATGGGGTTCTGCAGCTTGATGTTTGTAACAGTAAGGAGGGAGGGTGGGTGGGTTAGGTTTACTGTGCTGGGGTTTTGGTAGGGATACCCGTAGACATAGGGGGATGGGAATGGGGATTGGGGATGGGAGAGGGAAGGAGGACAGCACAGCTTCAGGGTTTGAGAAGACATCAGGGGTTCTTTACTCATGCCATTTCACTGATAGCTTTCTTGTCTGATTTTACTACACTACTGTATGTGGCTAGAGATCTCATACTGGCTACATGGAATGTAAAAGGGGTTAGATGGAAAATTAAACAGCACAAGGTTCTAAACCATTTAAGTATTTTAAAAGCACAAATTACTTTTATACAGGAGTCACATTTATTGGATCCTGAAGCATTACAGATGAGGAGACAACAGGTGGGGCAGGTGTTCTCTGCTAGGGCACCACCCAAAGCTGTGGGGTCATGATCTTAATAAACAGGAGAGCCCCATTTACCTCTTTCCAGATTATCAGAGACCCCTAGGGCAGATTTATACTGGTTCATGGCATTATACATACCACAGAAATTCTTTTAGGCAGCATTTATGGGCCCAATGTGGATGCCCCCGGATTCTTCATGCAGCTCATCAATATCCTCATTCCTTTTCTTTCAATCTCAATAATCCTAGGGGGTGACCTAAATTAAATTTTTGACCCCGCAATGGATCGATCAGGTTATTCCCGAAAAAGGTATCTCTCCTGCCCAATAGGTACTTCAAGATCTAGTGGACCAACTTGGCCTGTGTGACGTCTGGGATATTTTTAACCCCAAAGATAGGGGATACATATTTACTTCCCCAGTTCACAGGCCCTCTTCCCGCATTGACCATATACTTATCTCCCAGATACTTCTCACCGGAGTCATGGCCTCCTCTATTTAACCTGGTCCTCCCTCTGATCACTCCCTGGTTACATGCCAACTTTCCCTCATATCTCTCTCCCCAAAAGAGGGGCACAATGGAAGATCAACGATCAGCTGCTGAAGGACCCAGATGCAACACAGCATATATCCGATCATATTAACCAATTTTTTGAGGCTAATCATAACCCTACTACTAGACCAGACATGGAATGGTGTGCCTTTAAGGCATATCTAAGATAAATACTGATCGACCTGGCCTCACAGAAGAAGAAAAAACGTGAACAGCAACTAGAAGCAAAATTGGCCCCACATTCCCTTGAAAACCTTAGACAGGAATTGGTCAAACTAAGGGGCACCTATCTTGATCTTTGAGAGAAAAGGCTGAATTTGAAGCTGAGGTGGGGAGATATGGGAGGGGTTGGGAGATAGTTTGGGGTTGTAGTGGGATGGGAGTAGGTAGGGTGGGATGGGATGGGGGACAAGTCACTGTCTTCCTGGTTTTAGTTACCTTGTTTATATGTGTAGCCTTGTCATTTTGGTTTCAGTGTCATGTCATTTTGTAAGTGTTGTAAAACAATAAAATATTAATTTAAAAAAAAAGAAAAGGCTGAATTCACAATCCTAAAAACTAAGGCTTCTTACACAGATCAGGGAAAGAAAGCAGGACACCTGCTAGCTCTCAGAATAAAGCAACAAGAATCCTCACGATTCATCCCCCCATTTGTTCTCAGGGAGACGGCTCCCTGAAAACGACACCATCTGATATTGTAGCTGAATTTACCAGTTATTATAAACAGTTGTATGGGCCTATGTCGGAACCACTATCAAACTTGGCTCTGGATAATTTCTTAAAGGCCTCCCATTTACCCTCCCTTTCTGAAGCCCACAAACACATATTAATAGCTCCCATCTCTGCACTTGAACTGGCTAAAGTTATTAAAAGACTTCCCACGGATAAAACCCCTGGGCTAGACGGCTTCTCCTCCAATTTCTACAAAAAATTTAAAGATCAAGCTATCCCTTTTCTTTTACCATTATACCAACACATCGTATTGGGGCACAAGCTGACCCAACTGTATTAGAAGCCCTGATTGTTGTTTTGCCTAAAGCGGATAGGAGGCCAAATCAGGTGTCGAATTATCGCCCTATTTCCCTCGTCAATCAGGATATTAAAATTTTAACCAAATTACTTGCAGACCGATTTAGTTTAGTGCTTCTCAATCTTATAGGTCATGAACAGGCTGGCTTAATGAAGGGGAGGTCCTCGGTGGACCACCTTCATACGCTGTCACATGTCTTCTCAGCATCCAGAGATGCCCCTTTTCCTGCTGCCTTGGTCTCTCTGGAAGCTGAGAAGGCCTTCAATAGAGTCAGCTGGAACTTCCTGTTTCAGACTCTCAAGGCCCTCGATTTCCCTCCTGAATTACAGAAATGGATACAATCCCTATACCATTTCCTGACTGCCCGTGTATCCGGGAATGGCGTGATCTCAGAACCATTCTCATTATAATCGGGTACAAAACAAGGCTGCCCCTTGCCCCCTTTGCTTTTTAATATTTACTTGGAGCCTCTCATTCATAGACTGACAGAATGTCAGATCCAAGGAATTACCATCCAAACTCAGGAAGTCAAGGTCTCTGCTTATGCGGACGATCTCCTCCTTCAGTTGTCTTATGCGGAGACATCTATCCCACCCATGCAGGAAATTATTGCAGAATATAGCTGGGTCTCAAATTACAAGCTGAATGCCAAAAAATCAGTTGCTTTTCCTCTTAATCACAAAGTCTTTAAAGACACTATCTTGTCACTAGGGCTTTCCTGGTCACAAGATTCTCTCGGATACCTTGGTATTAAACTGACTAGAAGTCCAGCCCAGCCCTTTGTATCATGGAATTTAGATTCTCTGGTACAAGTTATTAGTCAAGATTTAGATCGATGGTCCACCCTCCCAATCTCATTATGGGGGGAGAATTAATTTAATTGAGATGAATGTCTTTCCACGCTTGTTTTACCCCCTTAACTTATTTAACATTTGGTTGCCAGGGACCTGGTTTAAAAAAGTGCACAGGCTCCTCACAAGATTCATATGGACAAAAAAACAGCCTAGATTGGCCTTTTATAAACTTAAAGGGGGCTTATGTCTCCCTCATTTAGGTCTCTATTACTGGGCCAGCCAAGCTACCAAGTATCTCAGATGGTTGTCACTGGGTCACTCATCACCTTCCCCGCTTTGGCTTAAAATTGAATTAGCCCACATTTGTTCTTGTCACATATCGCTGGGCAGCACTTTTATATACAAGGTTACAGTCTCTGCCTTCAACTCTCAGATCCTCCTCCATAGCTGTGTCTGTAAGGGTTCATTCCCAACTAGTTGCCTTCCTTAAATATAGACACAACCATGACCCATGTTAATCCTTATGGGGCAATCCCAACTTTAAGACTGACAATCAGGTTTTGACATCAAGATGGTTACCACACAGTGGCTTGAACACCGAGGCAGATGGCTGCTTGAACCATCAGCTCGATCCACAGTTATCACTATCCATTCAATATTGCGGACATCCAGAGACCCCCGACCCTCCCTAGGCGATCAAACGCCGCCGTAGTTCTTAATAGTTGCTCAGAGCGGGTTATATTGTGGTAGAAGATCTGGTATATCGCTTCATGGTGCCGGTTACTGCGCGACCCTCCTAAGACTAGAGAAGGCCCTGAGACACCGACCTTGTGTGACTGCCTCTGGTCTTGCCTAACTGGAGGCGACTCAATATAAAGCGTCGGGTCATCTTCAACTGATCTATCCACGAAAGGACCTGCCTCATATTAATCACTGGGCTATCACTATGGTCTCGGGATGGCCTTAGCTAAATTCAACACTCATAGAAGCTCCTGTCTCTCCAGTCGATGTTGGCGCTTTGCTGCAGCATATAACTGCCATGCTGGAGACTCTCTTAACATGGGTGGACACTATATCTGAGACCCTATCTGGTACAGTTGATAAGTGCCGGTGCTTAATGACAGGCTGAATATCTCAGAACAGTGCACAGATGAACTGAAAGCTGGCCAAGTCAAAATACTACAGCAATTACAGGAGCATGATAAAAGGCTGGCTACCCTGTGGCTTTGTACGGAAGACCAAGAGAACCGGGGGCGACGCAACAACGTCAGAATCCTGGGGATTCACGAGGGCTCTGAAGGCCAGAATACAGAGAAGTTTTTAAATGAAGAGATCCCAAAAATGCTTGGGGACAGATGGCAGGGACCAGTCAAGGTAGAAAGAGCGCATTGCATACCCAGTGGTTTCCGCACCCATGGTATATCCCCTAGGCCCATCATAGCTTATATATTGTGATACTCCACCAAAGAAAAAATGCTGAGGGCAGCTCAAGATAGGGGCGAGCTGATGTGGCATGGGGTTAAAATATCTATTTTCAGAGACTTCTCTACTGAGGTGGCCACGTGCAGGAAAGCCTTCATACCCATTAAGAAATTGCTGGCAGCACAAGGATTCAAGTATGGTTTCCGGAATTTAGCTTACCTTTATGTATCTCGTGATGGTAGAGACATGGTGGCTGAGACGCCACAGGAGATCGAAACCTGGGCCTCCAAATACTGGCCTCAGTTGTCCCTTCATGCTGCAACTCCCAAAAAGCTCTGGGCCCCAAGACCTAGAACGAGAGATAGGAGGAACCAATCTTCAGGGGATGGTTTCTGGGAGGAGCATAATTCTACCCAGACAGTGCAATGGTTAACTGCTTACCCCAGGTCCCCTCAATGCCAGATGGCATCGGGGCTGAACAACAATGCTACCAATACAACCATAAAGTGGCCAGTAGCTCAACTCGGCCCCTCCCTATCTCAGCGGGAATCCAATCAAGCGAACCGAATGTGCCAACGCTCTTCAGGTAACCAGGTATCTCTGACCAAGGGCCCAGGTAGTGCACCACCTGCAAAACAGACTAAGGATGACCTTTCCACCCTGGATCAACCCGAGGAGCAAGACATCCTCCCGAACAAACTCATCATGGAGGTGGCAGATACCACATCCTGGGAAGATTTCCCTTTGGAGCTGGTGGACTGTCAGGACATTTCTAACATCCCAGTTAATCCTGGGCTGCTAACTTTCGCAGAGGCATTATTCCAGGACATCTCATCTCGCACAACTGGACCTGCTTCCTCTGGGGAGCGAGCCCCCAATGACTGAATATATTAAGTCTGTATTGTTTTTTCTCTTTCCTTGTGGGGCACCCACTCAGCTCCCCTTCAATATAATGATGTCACTCAGTGAATTTAGAGGTGAGCCCCCCCCATTCAGTGCAAGGTACTGGCCAACATAGAGCAATTTCCCAAGGCGACTTGGGATGGTGCCCAATTCCTGAACTTCAGGGAACCTTGTCTAATGGCCCCTATACATGGCATGATCTCAGTACCTCTCTTCACCCTCCTACTGGAGCGGAGTTTTCCCACGTTCCTCCCCTCTAGCTGTTACTTTGGCATTACCTGCAGGAAAGGAGCTTTTTGTTAGAAAGCAGTACTTTTTTCTGTGACTGATGCTCGGCTCCAGGGCTGCTGATGACACTGTTCTTAACTTCGGCTTGTGCACTGATAGGAAGTTACCTAGCCTCCAGGGCTATCTATACCCAGAACCTTCCTGGTGCCTGAAGCAACAAATTCCATTTCCTTTCCTCTAATACCTCCCTACCCCCCTTTCTATTATATAGGATTTAACCTATGCACCTCTCCATCCCTCTTCCCCCCTTGTCTCTGGTCACCCTATTCTACTTGTATAGAATTTGCAATAGCTGGTGATGGAGCTCTATGCTGCTTGGCTCTCTAGTGTCCACTTTTCCCCACACAGGTGAACGGTTAGCATGGCTGAGTGCTCCTCCTCGACAGGGTTGGGAACTGCACCCTCGTGCGCACACCAACTCACCCTTAGCTTTGTGCTCGAATAATCTTTTATAGTTCGGAATTTACCTGTTGTTAAAAGGTTTCTTAATCTCCCCCTTAGAGGGCTAATGTTGTATTGAGTCTTAACCTTCTTAAGACAGTCACTTTGGCTGTATACCTAGTGCTTTAATACAGTTGTCTTCATTTTTGCTTCAGGTTACTATTGTCATTGTATCTAGTGAACAGAATACCATTTCCTTCCTTACTCAGCTGACCCTTCCTTCCTCGCCTCAGGCAATCTGTCTGCTCCTGCTTTCCTATCCATACTGGACCCAGGTGGTGAGTACCAGTATATTATTTAACCCTGGGAACTACAATGCAGAACTCTGACACAGGTGTTAAACTTATATCATGGAATGTGAAGGGCTTAAACCACCCGATCAAGTGATGTATGGTCCTTAGGCACCTACACTCCTTATTTATTTATTTGTTTTATTTAGTTTTTGTTGACCGGGTAAGTGCACTAGACAAATCCTGCCTATTTTCAGGCACGACCCAGAGGAAGGGGAAACAGATGAATGCCAACTGACCTTGAACCAGATTAAGCTGTTGGTGGTATTTTTAGTGAATGAGGGAAATTTGGCCAGGACACCGGGGAAATTCCCCTACTCTTTTAGATAAGTGCCATGGGATCTTTAACATCCACCTGAACTACCACCAATCCAGGCAGATGGGACCTCGGTTTAACATCTCATTCGAAAGACGGCACCTCAGAAGTGCAGCACCCCTCTCATGATGCACTACAGTGTCAGTACTGGAATATTAACCCAAGTGCCAGATGTGTGAACTGAACCCACAGCCCTCTGATCTCCTGGCCTCAGAGGCGAGTGTGCTACCTACTGAGCCACTGAAACTGCAAAGGTAGGCAGATATTGCACTTATCCAGGAAATGCACCTCACCGCAAGAACTGTATTGTGGCTAAAAAAAGGCATGGGTAGGTAGTATGATAGCAAGCTCAGTGACAACCAAATCTAGAGGTGTAGCCATTCTGATCAGGAAATCATGTTCCTGGGTGCAGGAACAAGTGGCTTCCGATGCTCAATGCCGATGGCTTGCAGCCCAGTTCTCACACCGGGGGGCCGTGCGGTGCTAGCAAATGTATACAGTCCAAATATGGATAAGCCAGAAATCCTACTGGATCTCAACCAGTCCATAGAATCCTTAGTGGTTGAGTATCCACAGATCCCAATTATGATTGGAGGTGACTTCAACCTAACCTTGGATATTTTTCTGGATAAATCCAAACCAACTCCTCAGGCACACCCCAAGACTGTGCTGGCCTTACAAGGAATTATGACAGAGTGGGTATTGACTGATCTATGGCAAAGAGATCACCCGTAGGGGCGCGACTACTCCTTCTTTTACTCTGTCCACACCACATATAGCCAGATTGACTTTTGGCTAGCTAACACTGCTGTGGCCCGAGATATAATGTCCACTATGATAAATAATATTCTTGTCTCAGACCATGCCCCAGTCTCTTGCCTTTACACCCCTTCTGGGCAAAGTGGGTCTGGTACCCGATGGTGCTGCAATCCCTTACTCCTTAGGGACCCCAATTTCTGATCTATGATATGGGAAACAGCCAGAGAGTACTTCTCCCTAAACCATGCTGCGGATACATCTGCCATCATGGTATGGGAGGCCTTTAAGGCTGTCGTGCAAGGACAAATTATTGCCTACATGGCCTAACAAAATAAAACTAGGAGGGAAACCCTAAATACCCTGCAGTGGCAACTCTTGCCACTGGAAGCTAGATTCAAGGCATCTACCACCCATACACCTGACCCAGCACTTCTCCGAGAGATAGTTGGACTGAAATACCGCCTAAACACTATGCTACAACAAAAAGCAGAATGAATGCTGCTCAGGTCCAAACACATTCATTGGGAGGGAGGAGACAAAGGAGGGAAGCTTCTGGCTTTCCAATTAAGGAAACAACAGGCTGCTTCTCGCATCCACACCCTCAAGAATTCAAGGGATCAAGTGGTCATGGGCCCTAAGCAGATCAATGAATGCATGCAACACTTTTATCAGTGGCTATATCAATCACATACCACCCTGGATCCAAAACAGTTGGAATGCCAGCTGGCAACCTTCTGCTCTGCTTCCAATATCCCCCAACTGCCTCAACATATGGAAAGAGTCATGGACAAACCATTCACTGAATCTGAGCTACTGAAGGCCGTCCTCCAGCTGGCCCAAGGTAAATCCCCCGGGCTAGATGGTATGACCACGGAATTGTACCAAGTCATTAGTGCGTAAATCAGTGCACCTCTTCTGGATGTTCTTCAGGAGGCTCATGGGACTGGCACTCTCCCTCCCACTATGCACGAGGCCTTGATCACCCTCCTCCCAAAGAAATCAGATGATCCCTTAAATTGTGCCAACTATCGCCCCATCTCCCTCATATTGGTCGATAACAAAATCATAGCCAAGATGCTCACTACCAGACTGATGGAGGCTTTACCTTCTATAATACACCCATCACAAGTTGGCTTTAGTAAAGGGCGGGCTGCGGTTGACAATATTAGACTGGTCCTGAATCTTAAGTGGCTTGCCATGCATTCCACGAATCCAATGGCTGCGATGGCAATAGATTTCTCTAAAGCCTTCGACTCAGTAAAATGGCCCTATCTTCATGAAACACTCCGGCTCTATGGATTCGTCCATACTTCAGGCAATGAGTTTGAGTATTGTACAATGCTCCCTGTGCTAGAATCCTAACCAACAAGGATATTTCACCCTCCTTCTCACTTCAACGGGGCACAAGGCAGGGTTGTCCCTTATCCCCCCTTCCTATTCTTGGTGGCCCTAGACCCACTCACAAGGAAGCTACAAGCCAACAAGAGTGTCAAGGGCATACAGGTAGGTCAACACACATACCTCACTGCTGCACATGCGGATGATCTACTTATAATGTTTAATCATCCTAAAGAAGCCCTCCCATTGTCTTAGGAGCCCTAACAGAGTACACTCAGTTGTCCGGCCTGCAAATCAATAAAAAAAAAAAAAACAGTGTCACCCCCTTAACTCGGCTTGCACAAACATATGCTTGCAGGGCTTAGACTTAACCCGGGCCCCACACAACTTGTCATATCTGGGCATAAATATTCCCTTTAACTGGAACCACCTAGAACATAGGAACTTTAGTCCCTTGTTAAATCTGTTAACAATAGAGGTGCACCACTGGTGCCATCTCAGCCTCTCCCTCCCAGGACAGGTGGCCACGATTCAAATGCTTCTCCTGCCCAGAGTGGCATACCTCCTCAATAATCTTCCTATCCCTCTATCTAGTAAAGTGTTCCATCCATTGGACAAACTAATATCCTCCTTCCTCTGGGAAGGAAAGACACCAAGATGGAGCCGTGGCAAAATGCGGGCTCACTGGTCTAAGGGGGGCATGGGACTCCCCTGGCTGCAAGGGTATCACTAGTCCTACCTCTCTGCCCAGGCTACTAAATGGTTTGTCCCTTCCCCCTAGTCGTCTGCCCAATGGGTTCAATTAGAATCTCAACTACTACAGAATACCCCATTATGTTTACTATTAACCAGCACCCTTATAGAAACTAGCAAGCTCACCCGGTCATGGTTGAGACCAGGAAAGCATGGTTCAGGCTCATGGTGGCTTCTAACACTGTGAAAGTGGCAAGTGTTTTGCCATTCCAATACCTGGCTCTCTGGCATAACCAAATCATCATGGTAGATAACAAGCCACTTCACTGGTCGACATGGGAAAGTAAGGGGATTCAAGTAGTCAAAGACCTTTTCATACCTAACTCCTCTACACTGATGCCATTCAAACAGCTCAAGACCTGCTACTCCCTTCAAACCAATGACTTTTGGAGATACCTACAGCTGCGTAGTGTGGTACAATCTTTTAACTGGGCACACCTTGCAGATTCTAAGTGGCGCTGGCTGGCCTCTCTGCACCTAAAACCCTCCTTGCAAGGCCTAGTAGTGCATTTCTATGGCACATGGCGCTAGACACAACTCGACCATACCGAGCCCTGTAGGGCTGCCTGGAGCATGGATCTCAGTATCCCTATTACTTCAGAAACATGGTCTCGATGCCTACACCTAGCACACTCCATGTATAAGGATGTTAAGAGCCAGCTAATACAGCTCAAAATCCTTCTTAGGTGGTACCGCACTCCTGCTGCTCTCCACTCATGAGGCATACTTCCTCATGCAAAGTGCTGGAGATGTAGGCATGATCCAGCAAATATCCTGCACCTGCTGTGGGAGTGTCCGGCCTTAACTTCTTTCTGGTCTACTATAGCTATGGACTGTGCTGGGGTACTGGGTCAACCCATTGATGTCTCTAACCCGCTGCTCTTATTGGGAGACTCTGCACCTCTGACTCAACTACCGAAGTCACACACACAATGGCTGCTAGTAGCACTCTTAGAGGCTAAAAGGCTTCTACTCCTGTCCTGGAGACAAATGTCACCCCCTCTCTCTCTCTCTCTCTCTCTCTCTCTCTATGGCACTCTGCTCTAGTCAGAACTACCACCTTTGAAAGGCTCACTTATGCCAACAGAGGGCAATTCCCTACATACTATAGAAATGGGGAGCATATTCCAGTCCTCCTTGTGCAAGGCTCCTCCCCCCCTACTCACTGAGACCTCCTGCTGTAGAATCTTAACAGATGACTATATACACAGGAACTAAAGTTTGATTGTTATTGCGCAGCTATGGTCTTTCCTGCTCAAGTAAGCATTTCCTTCTCTTTTTATTTCTTTTTCCATCTTGCTGTTAACCTACTTTCCTGGATGCCCTCGAATGCTATTGGTAAGAGTTATTTTTTTGGGCAATTTGCCATGTAGATTGCTGAGACATTGTTAATAAGAATTGCTGTGGTGCCTAGGATCTTACACCTAGGCTAGGTTCATAACTAATAGTTTTTGTTCAAGCATCTTAAGGTTGTAGGTGCATGTTTTTTTTTTTTGGCATAAATATTTATGTAACCTTCTATGTTCAGGTACATATGTATGACCTGGATTGTCCTTTTCAAGAATTTCACACTGTATGCTCAAGGTGTGTAATTCTCCTTCACAAGGTTGTTGGAAAATAAATAAAATTGTATATGATAAAAAAAAAAGATGGTTCCCACACTTGGGGGTGGCCAGCTCTCCAGCCTTATAAAAGAAGATGGCTTGTGGCTCTCCACTATTGACATCATGAGCAAATTCAAAATTCTGAACAAAGCTTATATTCAAAGTCTTCCAATTGAGACACCTTCTCATTAAAGTGCTGGGAACCGACCCTGCTCAATCGGTCAAATTATCTTTCCATCTGGAAATAAGCCATCTGGTGAGTTCCCTAAAAGCCGTTTCCAAGACATATGCTATCCTATATGCATGGCTTTTACTGGATTGCTTTGGTCCCACAGCTTATTGGGCATCCCTTCTCCCTGATTTAAATCTTGATTGGCCTTCTCTCTGGCGTAGCTGTCATAGATTTGTAACACAAGACAGATTACGCCTCAAACAATTTCATATTCTGCACAATTTGTATTATTACCCACAAAAGTTAGTCATATTTGGTTTTGTGTCCTCTGCCTTATGCTCCCGATGTCACCAAGGAGAAGGCAATCTACTTCACATTTTCTGGTTCTGTCCTAAAGTGGCTCCTTTGTGGGCATGCATTCAACATAAGGTAGACCCTCTTTTAGGATTTTCTGAATTATTTACAGCTGAAATCTGTCTACTTGGTGATTATTCCCAAATCTCAGTACTTAATCGTAAGTATCATATGGCCCTTATTTCTATGTCCGTCAAAAAACTAGTATTGAAGCACTGGAAGGACAGCAAAGATATTTCTTACACTGAATGGCTTAATGAGCTGTTGGCTAATTTGAGAACTGAAAAGACAATAGCAAGCCTCTGTAATAGACTGAAAGGTTACATAAGAATCTGGGACCCCTTATATGCTTTATAGTCCTTATAAGTGACATGTATTAATGCCTTTACTTTAATCTGGGTATCAATGTTTTTTCTTGCTGTGCTGTGCTGGAGGGAGGGGGAGGAAGGATTGGGGGTGTTGGGGAGGGTGGGGGTAGTGGGGGGACAGATCCATTGCATTATCAAATGACTGTCTATTGTGCTGTTCTATGTGTGGATCTGTTCCTTGTATTGAAAACTTGTAATAAACTTTGAATTGAAAAAAAAAAAAAATAATATGTTACTGTGCTGGGTCCTTAATTTTTTTTTCATATGGATTTGTTTGGTCTCCAGCTGCCACCTTCACCTGTTTCAGACCTGTTGATCGGATTCCCAAGTCCCATCCAACACTCCCCCTGCCTTCACATCACAGGGGATCCACATGGGATGGGACCTGGTGGGCACAAACACTGTCATCCTTAGAGGATGGTGCACATGTGGATTTTCTTCCTCTTTTTCTTCCTCTGACATGCATGCAGGTATCTGTGTCAGGTCCCCTTCCCATGGAATTTGCCTGGTGCATCACCCAGCCTCCACTAGGTGATGAGAGTGCAGTGAGATGCATTACCCCCCCCCCACCTTGGAAGAAGGAGAGCTGTCCATGGGATGCTCAGTCCTTTCCCTGGCCAGCCCTCAAGTGACCCCACCCCTTTCCCAAACACAGGTCACTGGCCCTCTGCACCACTGGGTCTGCTGTTCTGGGTCCTTATTGCTAGCACTTTCTTAACCCATTGGTAGTTGTCTCTCAGTCTCAATGCATAAATTCTAACAAATCAAGATGCAGGGATTTCCCTAGCCATTTTATAGTCAATCTTTTTAGGCAGCGTGAGAGAGATTACTGTAACTTTATATTAATGAAAAGTAGTTCTTCAAAGGCTGAATACAGTCAACTAACAAAAACTGATGAGATAAACTCACATTGCAAAATCTTGGCATTAATATCCTTGTCTACGTGAATACATTTTTGGTTAAAAAAGGCAGGATTTAAAGGGTGGACACAGGTGTAAATGCATGTTGCATCACCATCTGAATCTGTCTGAATGTGTTCAACAAATCCTGATGTTAGTTTTAAAAGATTCATCTGTTTCTGACAAAAAGTCACAAGGGCAGGATTTTCAAAAGGATCTATCCCAAATGTTTTATCTGCTTGCTGTTTATGTATGTATGTATGTATTTATTAGTAGTTAAAAGTTTTATTGACAGTTTTTTCCAGTTTTGCAAGGTGTCACAACCAAAGGTGATATGACAAGCCATTACAGAGTATACATATTTGATCAACATTTAACCTGTCCTGCAGAAATAAAAATGCTCCTAAATATGCTTTTGTAAGGAATTTTCCAAGGGACAGAATCCTGCCTTACACTACCACAGGGCTGCTGTAAATAGTTTGGTGGCTCCTAGGTTCTTGGTGTGGCTACTCAAGTGGGAGATTTGTATCTGTAGACAGCAATTTGCATGGTGCCTCCACCCAGAGAGAACTTGTAGTAGGTTAGCTGATAGTCTGGTACAACCCTCTGAGATGGCGTACCTACCCACCTCTGCAACACACTTAAAGATCATGTCAAATTCCTCTTAGGACTGCAGTTTGACCCTTTGCATAATACCATGCCGAGGTTATGGGTAGACAGTAATGGTTACAGTGTAAAAAAAATAACACAGGCATATTAACACATTGGCCACTGCAATGCAACAGATAGGCTGGCACAGACACTTTTTAAACAGATCAAGTCCAGCTACTGTATGTTGCCCACATAGGCAGGGCACACACTATTTCTACATCCCTCTTAGTCAGGCACTTTTGGGCAAAAAATGGAAAAAGATAGAAACATAGAAGTTGATGGCAGAAGGAAACCACCAGGTCCAGCTAGTCTGGGAAACGCACTTTATGCTGTTAACAAGGTCCAGATAGGTGTAGCTCACACTTTGTAATATGACACAACTGTAGCAATACTCCAATGCCAATAAATCCTTCTGTACTGGAGGTTGCTACCTTCTTCCTCTGGTACCATACCCTTTAATAAAGTGGGGAACTCCCATAAAGCAGTCTCTGGGTACCCAGTGTTGAAACATGGTAGTCCAGAAGAAGTTGCCACAGGCTGGTTGGAGTTGGTATACTTACATGTTGAAACAATGGACCAATGGACTCCTTATCAGACCCCCCACAAGCCATGCAATTGCTAAAATGCCCCCCACCTCTGCAAATGAGGTACAGTATTTGTAAATCAGCCCAATGGCAAACACGAAAAACCCAAACTCAATACTCACCCAGTATTCCACAGTACTCATGTTCACCAGGAATGGCACTGCAAGGGCTGCAACTTCACTTATTTGCTTCTGACTTTCAGTTATCTGGGCGTGGGCCCCATACAGTTTCATTCCACTATCAAGGCCCAGAGACTCTCTTTATGGTTGGGTTCAGTTTCAGGAAAGTTCAAATCTGTACTCCTTCAGTGAGGTTCAGACATTTATCTTTAGTTGTAGTCACTTGCATAGGGCAGCATACAAATGCTGCACAAACTCTACTACTTCTAGGCATAAGGCTCAGATAGTGCACTTTTTTCTTGCAGCTGCATACACTATCTGCTCACTTTGGGATCCCTCACAGATCTGGCTCCTCCTGGGCCACCCCCCTTATATTCGAAGTCTGGATGTGTAGTTCCAGTTGGTCACGTCATTTGCCACTCAACATCTATAGGGTTTCCAAAGGCACCATCACATTGCCTTACCTTTTCCGGAGAACTTGCAGCAGTACTGGGACCCAGTAATGCAATTAATGGATTATCCCCTGAAGTCAAGAGGTCACAAGATGGAAGCCCCATGCAGTTCTAGCAGTTTGTTCCTGCAACTACTGTTTCAACAAATATCCACCTGTATTGATCTCCCACTTCATAACATGAGTCCTGTGACTCAGATATGCTCGGACAACAATCCTGACTCTGAAACAAATGATTACAGTTACAGTCTCCCCTTGCTGAAAAAATGGCTGTCCTCAGCTGTGAAGTTGGTGAGATACACAATCCACATTTTCAACATCAAATATATTTACAGTAATTGCTAGACTTAACACTTGTTTTTTTTTTTCCTAATTCTTTGGTAATGAGGTAAAGCTCAAAAGGCCCAAGGTCTGGTTTCAGGGGTAACCCAGGAGCACTGGGGAGGTTAAGTGACTTGCTCAGAGTCACATACTGTAGCATGCAAGTGGATGTTGTGGGAATCAAACAGAGGTCTGCTGGATGTATCAAGCTCATTCACAGTTTGTTACTGTAACATCTAGGCTATGCTGCCCGCTAAGACAATTCACAACAATGCTGCTTAGATAAATGAGTTCTGTCAAACAACATTCAGTCCACATTATCCCAGTCGATATGCTGTAATGGCATTCTAGAGTCCCCAATAGATTATGTCCTAGGAAAGGAGCAGGATACAACATATATGACCAGAAAAACAAGTAGTAGTAGATCAGTGGGGTCCAGGAGCATCATAACTAGGTTTCAACCCAGGCCAAACAGGACTGGTGGAATATCAAGGTGGGGCAGCTGTCTCTTCTTCAAACTCAACAACCTCACTTTCAGAAAGGTCAGCATCACTGGTTAGGTCTTCTCTTCCACAAGCCTCTGTAGGCCCTTGAATTGGTGGGGAGGGGTCGATTATAAGGGTCTCTTCCTCAGTGGCTTAGTGTTCTGACCAGTCAAAGGCTAATCCAGTGTTGGCAAGGGGAGTGCTTGACACACCAATGACTCATCTCCAGCAGGAAAGCATGGGCCAGCTATAGAAGTGGTGAACCAACTAGGAAGGTCCACCAAAGAATGGTAATGGATCAGGGCTTCCTTTTCATCAGTTGCCTCATCATCAGGGGTCAATAAAGTGGATTATATTGATAGTTGTCGGCCTTTGCCAGGGTAGTAGGCCCTTGGGGGAGTTGACTCTAGACCAGACACCAGAATGTTCACTTGCCCCACTGGTAGGAGGTGATTCCTAAGCATGGTTTTCTACTTCCCAGGTTCTCCTTCAGGATGGATGTGGTACATCACCAAATTTTGATGTTATAGAGCCAAAATGTGTACTAAAATACAATTTTCTGGTTGAAAATCACAGGCTCTCCAATCATAATGGATTTTATTTGCCAAATTTCTCTTTCTAGCCATCTCAGCCACCAAGTCATGGGGACCAATTCCAGAAGCCGTTACTGTGGATGGAAGGTGCTTGCGCGAAAGAGCAAAGTAGCAAGTCGCACCTTGCATCATCCGTTGTGGCATTCCCCATTCCAGAACATGAGCTGCACCAAATGGGGAATCCCCTGTGCCAAATGGCACTGCACAATCCTTACAACCTGCAACTGGGTATGCCAGGTTGCAAGGGGGCATGTGCCTTGGCAGGGCTCACACTTCCGATTCCAAGAGACCCGCCTTGGATGTCGCAAGGGGATCCACTTAGACCTGCCAGGAAGTGGTCTAAGCCCCTTGCAACCGACTGGCAGACTGTGACACATGGGCTACTAGTGGGGTCCATGGGTAGGAGGGGCACAGAGGGGCATAGGGAGGGTTGGTGTGGCAGTCGGGATGTGCGGGATCACTGTGGCACCGGGGGGGTGCAAATACCCCAGAATCATTATATCATGGGCATTTGCACCCTACCGGGTGCTGAAGCAATACCTGACCACCCTGCTGGCACACAGACCCACCCTATGACCCCACCCACCCCACACCCCCACTGGGCACCTGTGTCCCCCACACCATCGCCACCAGTGATGCCCATTCCTCACTGCACCAGCGGAAGGGGTGCCACAGCCTTGTGGCATGTAATGCTGGTGAGTCATTGGTCAGGTGCAGTCCCACACTTGTGGCAATCATGGGGCGATTGGCCCAGGAACCCTGCTTTCTTTTGGAATATGGTGCAGGGTTCCTGGTGCACCCAGCATTGCCATAGCCCTTGGAGCGGCACAACTTGCGTTGCTCCAAGTGCTCCTTCTGGAATCAGGCCCAAAGTGTCTAGTTGATTGGTGAGTCTGTGTACATTTTGCAGATATGTCTCAGGGTGAGTGCTGTTGGCAGAAACTTCAAAACATAAATTAATGGTTAGTCTGGCTTCTTGAACAAAACAACATCAAATAATGGGGCTGATCCATTTGCCATCAATCTTAGTACTGTTATAAGCTTGTGCCAAAGCACTGACTTGCTGGTTCTATTAGGCTTTATCTTGGGGACTACAAGGTGTCCAACATATTAAATAATGCATGACTAAATCACTTGAGTCAGATATCACCTTGAGGGTGATGAGGGGTGGTTTGAGAATTCTGGGTTCCCTACAAAGATGGCACCTCATTAATCAGGTGACTGACAAAGTCCTAACCTTGATCAGAATGGATGCACTTGGATATGTCACAGTGGGCTATGAACTCATCCATGAGGATGCAGGCAACTGTGGTGGCCTTCTGATCCGTAGTCAGGTAGACTTGGGGATAATGAGAAAAATGGTCTATGACCACTAAAATGCTGGAAATGTCATTGGAATTAGGCTCAAGACTCAGGAAATATTTGCAGACCTATTCCATGGTACGAACATACGAACATACAAAATTGCCAGCAGATACAGGCCATTCGGTCTATCAAATCTGCTCAAGTGTGCAGCACTTCAGTTCATTAGATTGCAGGTGCCCCCTCTCCCTCATATGCCCTCCCCCCATCTCGCACTGCTTCCCAGTTTGTACCCTCCCCTTGAATCTGTCACACCCCCTCTTGAAGTCCCCAACACTGCAACACTGTGCAGCTATATGACTTCCTCTGGCAGAACATTCCACCCTGCCACCACCCTTTCTGTGAAATAGTGCCTACTCATTCCCTCTTGAACCTGCCCCCTTCCAACTTCATAGAGTGTCCCCTGGTTTCCCTTCTGCCCTTCAAACTGAACATATACCTGGTGTCTACTCTGTTCAAACTCTTCAGGTACTTAAAGGTCTCAATCATATCCCCTCTCTCCCTTCTTTCCTCCAGGGTATACATAATGAGCTCTCCCAGTGTCTCCTCATATGGTCTGTCCCCCAACCCCAGGATCATTTATGTTGCCCTGTGCTGTACCCCCTCCAGTAGTTTGATGTCCCTTTTCAAGTAGGGGTGCCAGAACTGCACGCAGTACTCTAGGTGCTGTCTCACCAGAGACCTGTACAGGGGCAAGATGACCTCCCCACTCCTGGAAGTAATCCCCCTTGCTGTGCAACCTAGCATCCTGTTTGCCTTTGCTGCTGCCTTCCTGCACTGAGCAGAGTGGTTCATCTCCCCAGTTACCAGCACTCCCAGATCCTTCTCCTCCTTGGATTTTGTTAACAGGACACCCTCCAGCCAGTAATTGTGTCCTGGGTTCTTGCCTCCTAAATGCATCACTTTGCACTTCTTGGCATTGAAATCAAGTTGCCAAGTGCAAGACCATTTCTCCAGTTTTGACAAATCCTCCTGAAGTACTTTTGCCCCCTTCCCCATCTACCTCGGCACAGATCTTTGTGTCATCTGCAAAGAGACTGACCTTGCTCTTAATCCCTACTGCAATGTCGGCTATGAAAATGTTAAACAGAACCGGTCTCAGCACCAAGCCCTGTGGTACACAAATTGTTACTGCCCTGGGTTCAGATGCCTCCCCTCTCACTACTATCTTCTGCTGTCTACCCTGCAGCCTGTTCTTGACCCATCTGACCAGTTTCTTCCCTGCTCCCATACTCTTCAACTTGCAGGTCAGCCTACCATGTGGCACTGAATCAAAGACCTAGCTGAAATCCCGGTAGAGGACATCCACCGCATGTCCCCTGTCCAGTGCCCTCGTAACCCAGTTGTAAAAATCAACCAAGTTCATCTGGCAGGATCTTCCTGAGACAAGCCCCTGCTGTCTGCTGTCCTGGAGGTTGTTATCCTCAAGAAATTGTAGCAGCCTTTCCTTGAAGATCGTCTCCATCAGTTTTCCCACAATTGCAATAAGGATCACCGGTCTGTAGTTCCCCAGTTCATTCTTGGGCCCACTCTTATGGAGGTACCACATGTGCTTCCCTCCAGTTCCTGGGCACACACCCGAGTTCAACCAGCTATTGAACATGTCCACCAGTGGCCCTTCCAGTACCTCTGCCAACTCTCTCAACACCCTGGAGTGGACTCCGTCTGGGCCAGGTGCCTTGTCCACCTTCAGAGACTTAAGGCCCTCCCTCACCCTTTCCACCGTGAGTTCCCCATCAGTGGTTCCTTCTCCCCCACCCTCTCCCACCTCACCCTTCCTCTCAGGTATGAGCCCATCCCTCTCTTTGGTGAAGACTGAACAGAAGTATTCATTAAGAACTTCTGCCTGCTCAGCCTCCTTTTCTACCCACCCACCCACTTCCCCTTCTGATCCTAACAATTTTACCCTTGCTCTTCAACTTCTCTCTGATATATCTGAAGAAATAATTTTCCCCTCCTTTGATCCCCTTTGCTAACCTCCATTCCCTAGCTGCATTTGCTGCCCTTGCCACTCTGCTCGCTTCTCTGGATTTCTTCAAATATTCTTCTTTGTCTTCTGCCCTGTTGGATCACTTGTAGGTCCAAAATGCATTCCTCCTTTCCCTCACCTTCTCCACTACCTCTCTACTCATCCAACTTGGTTTCTTTCCCTGGCTTTCTTGCTCTGGCTCTTGGCACTAGTTTTAGTGGCTTTTGCCAGTCCTGTCTTGATGACTGCCTATTTTTGTTCCGTGTTCATTTCTAGGCGGATGCTCGCAATATGACTTTCCAGTATGTTTCCCATCCTGCCAAAGTCTACCCTTTTGAAGTCCAGGACCCTAGTTTTTGTAGCGGCTACTTCCCTACCCAGGTTGATTGAAAACCATGCTGTGTGGTGGTCACTGCTTGCCAGAGGTTCCTCCACCCTTACATCCCTAAACTGTTTCCCATCTTCCAGTACCGGGTCTAGTATATTCCCCTCCCTAGTTGGCTCCATTACCCTCTTGGTAAGGAAGCCATCCTGGAATGCTTCCAAAAGGATCTGCTCCCTGGCACAATTGGTTGCTGGGATGCTCCAATCCACCCCTGGTAGATTAAAGTCCCCTACCATCACTGTGCTCCCTTTGTCACTATGCCTCCTTATCTGCTCCCCCAGTGCCCTGTCAATGTCCTCCTTCTGGGCTGGAGGTCTATAAACAACCACCAGACAGATCTTGGTCCCTTTCTGGCTGTGTAGTTGCAGTCAGATTACTTCCAACCTGCCCTCCTCCCCTTCCTCCCTATTACATCTGATCCCTTCCCTTACGTAAATTGCAACGCCCCCTCCCACCTTCCCTTTATCTCTATCCCTCCAGAAAAGTTTGTACCCCGGGATGGTTAGGTCCCAGTCATGGTATTTGGTTGCTTGTGTCTCAGTAATGGCAGCTATGTCCACCTCTCCCTCTGCCATCAATGCCTGAAACTCTGCCAACTTGTTCCCCAGGCTCCTAGCATTTAGTGAAACCATCCTCCATGCTGCACCTATCTTTCCTGCTTCCTCACCCTTCACTCCAACCCCTATTTCACGTAAGGTTGTATCTATCCCTGTGGTGGGGGAGGTCCATGGGACCCCCTCTCCTGGTGATTTCCAGTTCCAATGCTTCCCCCCTACCTAGTTTAAATAATACCTCTCATTGATGAAATCCCCCAGCTTCTGCTTCAACACCTGTGAACCTGCCCTGCTGAGGTGTAACCTATCCTCTGCATAAAGATCTGTGTTATCCCATGTACCCCAGTCTCCCATCAATCCATACCCCTTGGTCCCACACCATTCCCTCAGCCACTTGCTGAAGTTGATGATTCTTCTCTTCCTGTTTGTACTGGCACTGGCAGAACTTTTGAGAAGGCTGCCATTGTTCCCTTTTTGCTGCATAGTTTTCCCACTTCCCTGAAGCTGTCTTGTACCTTCTCTATCCTTCTCCCTTCCAGATCATTCATTCCTAGGTGCAGCACAATATGCGGCTTCCCCCCCACCTTCCCCACATATCTACCCATATGCTGCCCCACTCTACTCGCTGTCATGCCTGGCATGCACCCTACCCAGATGTTTCTTTTTCTGGCACCCCTCCCCCCCACCTTATACCCTTATACCCTTAAGTATAGAATCCTCTAGAATTATGACCCTCTGACGCTTTTCCTTCTCACCCTCTTGTTGCCCTCCACTCCCCTGTCCCCCAACTTGCGAGGCCCTCAGGCCCCCTTTGCCTCCCCTAACCTTTGCCCTGTCCTCTCCCCCCTCACAACTATGATCGGGTTACTGACCTCCTCCTCCTCCAAACTATTTTCTGTCTGTGGATCCTCCTCCTTGCATTGACTTGTTGCTCTGTCCATCATGCTACCACCTCCTCTACTATTATGTCCCCATGTCTTCCCTGGAATGTGGCCCTCCTCCAGTCGGACTCCCCTCATTTCAATATCCTTAGCCTTCCTCGGGCTGCCTGCCACGTCCCCCTGTCTTCTTGCTCCTTCTTTCCCTCTGGAGACACTGCTTCACCATCACCTTGCTGCCCCCCTTGTCAATGTGTCTTCTTGGTGTACTGCCTACTGTATCACCATTACCTTGCTGCCTCCCCTTGCCAATGTGTCTTCTTGGTGTATTGCCTACTGCCTCCTCACTATATACCTTTTCCCCTGTAGTGTCCTCTCCCTGCTCCTTCACTGTAGCTCCCCTCCTCCCTGCTACCTAGTTTTCTGGACTAGCCAACACTAAGAATCTGTTTGCAGTGCTAATCTCCTTTCCTTGAATGAGTCCAGTCCCCGTCCCACAGGCTGATATCTTTGCTCTGACCCAGTCTTAGTCATGCTCCTGTGCCTAACCCTCCTCCAGTCATCACTTCCTTCCCTTGGCTGCACCCGCTTATGTTGCCCTCCTGCTATCCCACCTAGTTCCCCCTTATTTTTGTCTGTTTTGAGCTATTTTGGATACCTCATTAGTTTTCCCTCCTGGCTGTGTGCCCCCCAATTCTGTCTCCTCTATGCCTCCAGTTCCCTCCTCAACCACCCTGTTTCCTGCCTGAGCTAGCCCACCTGCCAACACACCCTACAGCCCCCTGCCCTCCAAGCCACTCCCAGGAATATGACTGCTCCACATCCTTGACAACATAGAATCCTTCCCATCTCCCACCCTATTTGACTGCCCCCTGCACATCATCTCCTCTCCTCTCCTCTCTTATCCTGGTCCTACCCCACTCCGTGGAACCCTTCCCTCACCTTGGTCTCCCCATATCTGTACAGGAAATATGTGGCCCTCCCTGCTAGGCTCTTCCGTGTCTACCAGCATGTCCAGTTGCCTGCTGTCCTCCCTGCTGATACCCTGCAGATGCTACTCAAGATGCTACACTCCTGCTTTGTTTCACTCAAGCTTTGGGGTCATTCACACTTCGGGATCACTTGGTCCTCTTTGAAATATAAATGGATCCCAGTCCCACTGTTGGCTTGTCCAAGTCAAGTGACCACCCATCCCCCTCTTGTGTATTTCCCAACCTTTCCCTCACTCAGTTAAATGCCCCCTCCTCCCAGCAAAGATAAAATCATTTGTTTTGTAGTTACACTGTTTAAATCACACAGCACACATTGCAATCTCATTAAATGCTACCTGAATCCTAAAAGAACAGAAACAGTGCAGAGAAACTACTTATCTTCTAGCTCCAGTTGCCTCAGCCTGCCTCCTTCTGCAAAGTTTCACCTCCATTGGTTTTGGTATTAATTAATGGAGTGGCCTGCCTTGGCAGAGTTTCCTTTGCAAATATCAAGTGCATTGCACACAATAGTCTTTAATCTCTTAGCCCATTTTTGGCCAGTATAATTGTGCGTAAGTGTGTAATTAACTCCAGGTCACCCCTGAAAAGGGACTATTTGTCTCGGTTGGCCTACCTGGTTATTAAAGGTCAATAGATAAATAAATGACTAAAACCAAACTTTGTTCAGCTCCCAAATGCCACATCTCATCATGTAATGCTCTGTCTACAATGGTCAGAATTTGAAGAACAGAAGCTATTGGCACTTAATGTAACCTTGAGAATCATGGGTCTCACGATGCAATAAGTTGTCATGTACTTCCAAGTGAGTGAATTCTCTCAGCAACAACTTAGCTTCAGAATTTCTTGGAATTGCCCTTAAAAACTCCCTCCCCCTAAACAGAGAGTGGGTACTCCTCTGAGATTTTAACATCAATTGGGTCTGTAGCCAAGCTGATGCAGCCAAATCCTGCATCACCAGCCATGGCCTACACCAGCTTATTTCTACCCCCACCAGGTCAAACTACAAGTCTGGTACCCAAACACTAATCGACTGGACCATCATCTCCAATCCATCCCGTATTATCGACTCAGAAGTACCACCAGATTGTTTAAGCAACCACTCTGCCACTTACTGTCTCTGGTCTGCCCAATATCCCAACCCCCCCCCAACTTCATTTTCTCCAGATGCCTCACCAATAACAGTATAGAGGACATAACTTGTGCTTTCCACCTGGTCAACTGGTCTTTCACCTCTGTCTCAGGTGACCTTGATACTGTCCTAGAAAGATTTTCTACTGTCTTCAACAGTGCCTGTGATATATTCACCACACTCAAAAAAATCAGGGTCAGGGGATATGTTAACGAATGGGTCTCTCCCAACATCATTAAACTGATAAGGACTAGGGACAAGGCCTGGGTCTGTTAAACTAAGCACAAGGACCCTGCCCAGCTCTCCCTCTACAAAGCACTCAGAAACAAGTGCAAATCCTCCATCAGAAAGGCCAAAATCAATTATGTCCAAAATAAACAACATGGGGAATAGGGAAACTCCTGCAAACTATGGGAGACACTCAACTCCCTACTTGGGAAGAACAAGAATGCAGAACCCATCAGTCTTATTCAAGAGGATAAGCAGACCAATGACCCCCCCCCCCGAAGTCACTAAGATCTTCAATTCCTTTTTCGGGGACCTTGATAAATATAAATCATCCCTCCCCCCATTTCAACCCCTCCATCTCTAACTCTATTGCTGAGCCCAGCCCCAAATTTTATTTCCAGGCCCTAAAGCCTTTGGACACTATCAAGCTTATCCAGAGTAACAACCCTAAACCCAGCAGAGGGGCGGATGGAATTGACTTCAAAATCCTTAAATGCACCATCATTCCTCTAGCGGCCCCCATTACCAACATATTTTACCTCTCACTTTGCTCTGGTCATTTCCCAAGCATCTGGAAAACTGCCACCATAAAACTGCTCTTCCAATCAAGGTCAAGGAATGATGATGGGATTTACTGACCTATCCGTCTCCTCGCTCCCCTCTCCAAAATCATTTCAAAAGTAGTTCATACCCAGCTCACCACGTTCCTTAACTGCCACAACCTTCTCTCAGAAGCCCAGCATGGGTTTAGATCTGGCCACAGCACAGAAACTGCCCTGGTTAAATTCACCAGCGATATTCACAAGGCCAATGACAAAGGCCAATGCACAGGCTCTGTCTTCGTGGACCTGACCAAGACTTTCGACCTGGTCGACCATAACCTACTTCTTGATACCCTCCAGGACCTGCCATTCTCTGCAAATGTTGCTAAATGGGTCAGTAGCTACCTCTCCCACAGATCCCAGAAAACAACCATCAATGGTCACTTTTCAACAGATTGTCCAATTAAATATGGGGTTACTTGGGGGTCCATCCTGGGCCCGCTCCTCTTCTCCCATTTCATAAACAACCTCCAAGATATCTGCCACTCTACTAAAAGTGTGCTGTATGCTGATGATGCAGCCCTTTACTGCAGTGACAACAACATGGACACAATGTTCGGAAATCTGCAAGCGGATTTCAGCAAGTTACACTCTTGGTTTTCTGCCAAGGGTATGGTCCTCAATTCCAAGAAGACCGAGTTTATGATCTTCTCTGGCCCAAGAAAAAACATAACCTCAGGCTTAACCCTCACGGACAATTTTGGAAACTCTATAGAAAAAGTGGATGAATTTAAATACCTGGGACTGTTCCTCGACCCACACCTCACTTTCAATATCCATATTACTAACCTCATCAAGAAGATCAATACGAGGCTCTGCCTCTTATTAAGAATTAGAATGTTACTAATCCCTGTCCCCAGACTATGTCTGGCTAGCTCCTTGCTCTTACCCCTCCTTGATTATGACTCCATTGTCTACTCCCCCTATACCACATCCCACCTCTTCTCTAAACTCAGGGCTACTTATAATAGCATTGCATGCTTTGTCACAGGCCTCCCATGGAATATCCACCACTGTGCCCTTTATGATCCTCTTAACTGGCTCAGTCTTGAGGGTAGGCTTCATTTTAAAATGTTCTCTCTCGCATACACAAGGTGAACCTTAACCTACTGCCACCAAGTGTCACCTCTCTTTTCCCTAAATTGGTCCCCAAGCACAGTACAAGAGGGTCCACCCATCACATCTTCAGCATCCTGTTCTATCATACCTCTCATGCACAGAATTTGATTACCTATGAGGGCCCCATGTCTTACAACAATTTACTCCCTGAAATTCTTGCCTGTAGCTCAATCAGTTCCTTCAGCTGCTCCCTAAAGGACCACCTCTTCAAATTTACAGCCTGTGTGTGCCCTGGATATCCTCCCCTCTAAAAATAGTAAAATATTTTGTTATTGTCCCTTTTGTCAAATATTTTATGTTATTTTCCCTCCTTTCTAACTCCCCCTTCCTTCTTCTCCTCCCACTCCCCTCCCCCTTTTCTGTCCCATGCCCTCCCCAGCCCCCAGTGCCTGACTCAAGTACACCCTGCCTTGATGTTTTTCCTAAGCTTGTACCCTATGACTATCAGCCTCTGTATGAAATGTTTTCCCTGTATATAAACCTGCTGTAATCAACTGTATTAATTAAGTATATATACTGTTTTATTCCTCACCTCACTGTTAATGTTTTAACTTATTTGTTCTGTACTTTTGTGGCCAATTGTTTTGTAAAAATATCTGTACAACTGGACAGTTGTGAAAATTGGCATTTTTGCTCACATACCATCCAATATAAAATAAAAATTGATTGATTGATTGAATGATTGTAAGACCCTGCAAACATCCTCCACCTTTGCCCATGACTCTTAGTACTTTTCTCAGTCTTGGATCATATATTTGCTCTTGTAAGAGTTCAAACCAGGTCAAATGTGGCAAAGTGGCTTGCTTGAAGGATGTAAAACCACAGTAAGCAGGGAACAAATGAGCAGGCAGGCACTGGAGGGCACAAGCTTTCTCCAAACCAATGAGTATTTGCTTGTGAAGGTAGTCCATCCATATTAAATCTCTTACACAAGGTTCTCACAGCAGATTCGAGTATCATCACCCACCCGGAGGCAGCAGAATGACAGTTCAATGGGAATTATGACACCATGTCAGCATCATCATGGTTCAACCCTGGGTGATACTCTGCAGAATAATCATAGGTAGACAGAAGGGCTATGCAAAATGTGGAATTCTGCTGGTGGAATTCTTGTGGAATAGTAGTTACATTTCCAACTTGCTTTTTGGAATTCCTTTCTAAATTCTGCAGAGTTCCTAAAAGTATTTCTGCAGAAAATGCGGAATAGTTTTCCACAGATCACATAAAAAACACTGAATATTTTTTCACAGATTACAGAAAAATAAGCCATAGGTCATGTGAATGTAAAATATATTGTGTGTGAAATGTCAGAATTCGCAACCAATAGAATTCTGTGGAATTTCCACATTTTCATGGAATTCCATTCCATTGGAATTTGAACATTCCATACAGCACTAGTAGAAAGAGCAAACAACTAGCCATGTCTAGTGGTATCCAGTTTAGCCATGGTTTCCACTTATGTCAGCGGATTGTTATTGGTTTTAACTTTGATATTTGCCCCATATAGATAATCATGGTAGTGATCAACTTGGGCCCATATGAGAGCAAGAAATTTCGATTTGTGCACAGGGTAATTCCGCTCACTGGGGGTTAGGATCCAAATAGTGAAAGCAACTGGCCTCAGTCCATCTGGTGAGTCCTTGTACAATACAGACTCCACTCCATGTAAACTAATATAGCATCCATGTGTAGCACATAGCATTTTATGGGTTGGCATAGGCAAGGACGGGAGAAGTAGTTAGGCAGTAAATGATTTCTTTTAAAGCTTTATCACAAGCAGCATCCCATGTAGGACCAGTAAGAAACATGAAAGACCAAGCACTCCTTCCAACTGGATGTATTACATGATAAAGTGCATAGTGCATCTTATAAAAATTAAATAACAAATAGTGGTAAGTAGCAGACCATCAGTAGATGAGCTCTGGCACTTTAAGGTGAAAACCTCTTCCTCTGGGGGTGTAGCTTCCTTGATAGATGCATGGCTATTTAAATGACACTAAACAGAGGAAAAGAATAAAAGAATATACAATATGAAAAAATTTACAGTGCTGCTGTTGTGGTGACATGCCTACTAAAATAAAAATACTAATATTCACTTAGAGCTGCAACAAGAATAAGTACATGCTGTACATGGAAGATAACAAGGCATAATAGATTTTATGAAGACATCAGGAAAGTGAAGTACTGTACATGAAAATATACCAGCATTAGAATGACTGGAGTGCAGCACTGTGGTACTCAGAATACAAACTAAATTAAACTGTAACTCAACGTCTGCATATATCTACCAAGGCCATATTTATGCAGTGCATGGTGTGAGCCAATACTCGGGGAAACAGATCAGAGTATCAACTTGTAAAACATAGAAACATTGGGCCCAATTCCAGAACATATGGTGTAACTCGCTGGAGGATGCGAGTTGTGACATATGCCGCTACACTGGGACCCTGCAACAGATTCCAGAACAGGCAGGGTCCCTGGCACCTATGCCCTGCAACCGGCAGCAGCTGTAGGGTTGCACTAAGGGAAGGGAACACCTGACTTGGATGCTACAAGCCACAGCCATGCCCCCACAGCCCTGCACCAGGACACCACAGCAATGTCCCACAGGGCTGGGGAGGGGGTGGGGGGATGACACTGGACGACCCAGGGGTGCATGGCAGGTGGGGGACGTGTACTGTTTTGTGGGGCACCGCTCAGAGATGGGGGCACAGCGATGCCAGCTGCCCACAGAGGGCAGCCCTGCCACAGGGAGTGGGGTGGGGACCAATGTGGGACTGTGGGGGGTTGGTTGTAGGGGCGCCAGGCACAGAGGTACGACTCCGGTGGACATAGGGTATGGTAAGACCAGCTAATAGCTGGTCTAACGTTACTTACACCATTGTCTGCTGGGTCCCTCCTGGAATAGCGATATGCCATTCTGTTGACCACAGACCTGGAATAGGGCTGTAAGAGCTGCCAAAAACCCCCTTGTGCCATGTCGCAGTGGTTTCAGGTGTATAGGGTGGCATAGCTAGCCTTTGGCACAGGCAGCCTGCGTCATGTCACAGGCCACCTTTTGGAATAGCAGGCAGCATAACGATAAATGAGTGAAAGCATTTTGCACCATTGTTTGTGCAAGTCGCCTTTTGACATGCATAACCTGTCTTGGAATCGGGGCCCACTGAATTTATCAGCAGAAAAGGACCTGTAGGCCCATCTAGTCTGCCTTATTTTTCTCTGCCTATTCCAAAACCCTGGATGCTATTTGGACACTGGCGTTCCTCCCACTCCCTGTCCTCTATTTATTATGTCTGTACTCCTATACCATGTATGCTTGAAGCTCTCCACTGTTTTTGCCTCCACCATCTATTCTGGCTGGCTGTTCCAGGTGTCTTCCACCCTTTCAGTGAAGAAGTATTTACCCTCACCCATCTTAAATTACCCCACCCCCCCTTCATTGCTTTTCCTGCTCTGAAGGAGACTCCCCAGGCCTCTTACCTTGTTCACCTTTGTGAGGTACAGTACTTATAGGTCTTAATCATGTCCCCTGTCACTCTTCTCCCCTCCAAAGAATACATGTAGAGATCCTAGTATGACTTCTCTTGCAGTTTCTGCACAGTTTTGGTATCCCTTCTCTGTACTGCTTCCACCCTGACAATGTCTTTGTGGAGATGCAGCCTCCAGAACTGGACACAGTATTGAAAGTTGGGTCTCACTAGTGAGTGATTCAGTGCAACACCACTTCCCTTCTCCTGCTAGAAATTCCCCTCCCTATGCACTCCAGCATCCCACCAGCCTTGCCTACTGCTTTGTCACACTGCCTTGCCACCTTGACATCATCAGATATCATTACCCCAAGGTCCTTTTCTTGCTTGGTGGCTATAAGTACCTCTTTCCATCTTTTACACACAGCTCCCAGATTTTCCCACCCCAGGTGTATGAATTTACACTTTTGGCAGTGAAACCCAGCTGCCACATGCTAGATCACTCATCTAGTTTTCCCAGGTCCCTTTGCATTCTCTCCATCCCTTCTTAAGTGTCCATCCTGTTGCAGATTTTTGTGTTATCTGCAGAGACACACTTTCCCCTCTAGTTCTTCAGTAATGTCACTTATAAAAATATTGAAGAGGGCCAGTCCCAGTATTGATCCCTGTGGCACCCCACTAGTCACTCTGCCATTCCCCTGCTGTCCGCCATTTACCACCAACCTCTGCCTCCTGTCCCTCAACCAGTTTTACACCCAGCTTACCACTTTCTCCTCTACTTCCAGGCAGCTTAGTTTCTTAACTAGCCTCCTGTTTGGCACAGTGTCAAAGGCTTTACTCACGTGCAGATAGGCAACATCCACTGCCCTCCCTGGATCCAGCTACCTAGTCATCCAGTCATAGAAATCTATGAAATTTGTTTGTCATGACTTCCCCCTGTGAAACTGCTGCTGGTGGTCCTGCAGCTCAAATGCCTCCAGATACTCCATCAGCCTTTCGTTTGGCAGGGTCTCCATTAATTTCCACACCGTTGATGTGAGAGTGATAAACCTATTGTTGCTAACCTCCTCCCTTCTGCTGCTACTGTGCAGAGGACCACATCGGCCCTCCTCTTGTCCTCTGGAACTACCCCACCTCCAATGAGGTACTAAACAGTATTGCCAGAGAGGCGGCTAGTACTGTGCTCAGTTCTTTTAGAGCCCTTCGTTGAATCCTGGCTGGCCCCAGCACCTTGTTCTACTTTAGGGCTTCCAATTTCTTTCAGACTCTCGCCTCCAAAAGTGGACTTGTGTCCACTACCCCCTTCCCAAGTGTCTGCTAATACATGCTGCTCTGTCTCCCCTACTGTGAATACTGATCAAAAGTATTCATTTAAAATGTTTGCTTTTTCCAGTCACTTTTTGTACAGTCCCCCCCAACCTCTAATCCTTACTGTCCCACTGCTTGCTTTCCTCTTTTCACTCATGCACCTGAAGAAAGCCTTATCCCCTTTTTTGACCTCCTTGGTGATCCTCTCCTCTGTTTGTGCCTTAACAGCTCTCACCCTCCTTCCTGCCTTCCTTTGCTTTTCGAGATATACCTTCTTGTCCAACTCTGCCTGGGTCTCCTTCTGCTTCCTAAATGCTGTTTTTCTTCTTTCCTTCACTGCCTTAGCCACCTCCTTTGAGAACCAGAGTGGCCTCTTCCTCCTCCCTCCCTTGCTTAATTCCTTCTGGCAACATGCCATTTCCTTAGCTGTTCCCTACTTGATCTTTTTCCATTGGTTCTCCACTCACCCCCAGCCATCCCCCTTCAAGGCTTTTAATGATGCAGTCTCCCATTTCTTTAATATCTGCCATCCTGAAGTCCAGCACCCTTATCTTAGTGTGCTTTTTCTCTTGTCCAATCCAATATGTCAAAGCACACAGTACGGTGATTACTTGTGCCCAGGGGACTACCCACTGTGACCTCTGCAATGTTGTCCCTGTTTGTAAATACCAAGTCCAGCACTGCACTGTCTCTAGTAGGTTCCATAACCAACTGCCTGAGAAATTCCCCCTGTAGGAAGTCAAGGATACCCCTGCTTCTTGTTGTACCTATGGCCAGAATGCTCCAGTTTACATCCAGCAGATTCAAGTCCCCAAATAATCAATACTTCCCCCTTGATTGACATTCTGCTAGTGGCCACCCCAAAACCTTGTCAGATTCCTCCCCCGTGTTGGTGGTCTGTACACCACCCCATGCAGATAAAGGCCCCAGACTCTAAGCTGACCCGTATAACCTCAAGCCCTTCCTTCTTTACCCTTCTGGTGTCCCTGTATCTCTGTGGCCTTACTACTTTCCCTCACATATAACCCCCCACACCTTTCCTTCCTGTCCTGGCCTTCCAGAACATGGTGTAGCCTGGTATAGCCACTTCCCAGTTGGGACTGTTGGTGCATCATGCCTCCATGATAGTCACCAGATGCAGGTCTGCCTATGAAATGATTGCTTCAAGTTCAGATATTTTATTTCTTAGGCTTTCCACTCCTTTTGTCCCTCAGAAATATAATTATATTTACATTTCTGGTACTCATTAACTGGCCATGAAAACTGCAGAATGGCTAGCCATTTAAGGCTGCATCACACCACACTTTAAAACTGATATAGAAAATGCAGAGATGCAAAAAACTGTTAATAAACAGTGAATAACATGTTTTTTCACAGTAGTATTACCATTACAACTGGATAATTAAAATGTCTCAACCTGGGGGGATCACGTGATGAGCTTGCGAGGGCGGACGTGCTGAGTGTTGCTCCCGGGCCTGCCCGATCTAATTAAGTCTTTTTTTTAAAGTCTCCTTTGTCGGAGGGTGGTGAATACACTATTTATTTGGCGTTTTTAGTGCTTTCTCTCCCGCTGTGCTTGTAGGAGTGGATACTCGTTTTGCCGACGTCCTTAAGTTTTCAGGCGTCATACCGCTCGCTATGGAGTGCGGAAGCCTCGAATTTTCCTGACACGCCGAAGCGCCACCAAAACGCCCGAATCCCCATCTCCTGTGCCAGGGACCAGGACTCATTCTCGGCTGGGGAGGAGAAAAGTCAATCTCCTCCGGATGACTTAGCTGAAATTAAATCTCTCTTGCGAGGCCTGGTTGCGGTTCTCCACAATTAAACCAGCTCTGAATGCCCTGGCAATGAGGATTGGGGACTTAGAAGCTAGAACCTCCTCTCAAGAAAAGAAGATGACAGCTCATGAGCAGGAGCTGGTGGTTTGAGGAGACAAGTTAAAAATTGGAGAAAAGGGTGGATGACCAAGAATCTAGTAGCCGGAGAAATAATTTAATTCTGGCAGGCTTGCCAGAAGCAGTCGGAAGGTCGGACTGTATTTCCTTCATCCAGGGGCTACTACTTAAGATCTTGGGCTAACGCCCTATGGTGAAGCGTATAATATTGAGAGGCTCATCAACTCCCCTAAGAGATTCCCCTGGGGCTCGCCCAGTGGTTATCATACGAGGTTCCTGAATCATAGGGAGAAGCCCATGTCCTTACGAAGGAGAGAGCTCTAAGAACCTGCACTGGAATGGAGCTGCAATTTGGCTTTTCCAGGACGGACGTCAACCATTCGGGAGAAGCAGAGAGAATCGTGGATATTAAGAAAAGCTATATCTTGCAGGGTGAAGTTTCGTATGCAGCATCCAGCTACTTTGGTGGTCAAGCTCCAGACAGGGACGGAGATTCCTGACAGCGAGGATGCTGCAGAGGGACTTAAAGTCGAGTTTCAGATCTATTTAGGCGGCAACTTGAATCTCAAGGCAGATGGTGTTCTCGGCTTCAATGGAGTTTGAACTGTTTTGTCTATAAAAGACTCTTTACACTTTGGTTATGTTAGATTGGCTGAACTTCCCGCGATCTTGTGCCTCTTATGGATTTGAGGAAGTTCACATGGGGAAGGGAGGATTTTGGAGTTATTATGAAATGGGGAAGGGTTGTTATATTTTTATTCTGGCTCTTGTCCTTTTTTTCTGTAGAGGAGATAAGTAATTTTGTTTAACCTCTCTATAGATTTGGGGGCCTAGGGCACGCCTCGGTGGCTGGCTCATTTCGTTTTCAACGCTGGATAGGAGGGCTATCGAGGATTGGGGGTTGTTTAATTGGGGTAGGGGCTGGGGGGAGGGGGAAGAGAGACCCAGTCCACATACTTGTCCACACTGGCAGCCTTGGCTGGTCGATAGGGAGGGGTATAGTAAGCCCTGATGTTTACGCTTAATATGCTGTCTTGGAATGTCAAAGGTCTCAGAGGGAGGAAGAAGAGGTTAGTTGTTCTAAAGCATATCTCGAAATTGGGGGTTCAAATAGCTTTCTTGCAGGAAACCCACTTGCTTAAGGAAGAATTGGTGTTGTTGAGGAAGCTTTGGGTGGGTCAAGTTTTTGGAGAGGGGAATGCCAAAGCCTCAGGGGGCGTGGTGATTTTGGTTGCTAGGGGATGTCCGTTCGCCCCCCTGCGATACCAGGCGTGGGAGGACGCGCGGGGAGTCTTTGTGACGAGCACCATTTTGGGGAGGCTATTAACAATAGCTTCTGTTTATGGTCCCACTCCACCTAATCCAGATTTTTTTGCTTCATTGGAGCAGGACTTATCTAGCCTCTCATCCCACTCTCTGATAATAGCAGGGGATTGGAATCTCTGTTCCAATAACTCCCTTGATAGGATCCCCCCTTCCCGGAACCCGCCTTCTAAGGCGCAGATAGCAATGGCTAGATTCCTTGAAGTTGCTGCGTTGACAGACCCTTTCTGGAGATTTAAACAAGGGGATTGCAATATGACCTTCTACTCTGGGGCTCATAAAATCCAAACACGTATTGATTTTTTTTTTGGTAAATCAGGAGGCCCTCTGAGGGGTTAAAAGTTTGCTGGTCTATGGTAGAATTCTATCTGATCACTCTCCAATTCGTCTGTCTTGGGCAGTGGAGTCTGCCCAGATGAGGCCTTTCAGATGGAGATTGGATGAATCCCTTCTTTTGGATGATAATACGCTTTCCCGTCTGGACGAAGCCCTTAAGGATATTATCCTAACTTAGATTCCTTCCCTTGACAATAAGGCCTTAGCTTGGCCCACATGTAAAGTTCTCTATACTGGTGTAGCCCAGACCCTCGCCATCAGGAGGAATAGGATGAGGAAAGCTAGGGAGGAATTTATATGGGGAGCCATTAGCTCTCTTACTCCCCTGGAGGGTTCTAGTGAGGAGGTGGACCGGGAACTTCAGGATTTAAGAGGCGAGATGACAGATATTTTATTTAGTAAACTGGAGTCTAGGGCAGAAAAGATTCAAGCTGAGTATCTCTTACAAGGGGATTTGCCTAGTAAACTTCTTGCTGCTAGGGTTAAAGAATGGGAGGCCACCCGTACAATCTCTTTTTTGGAACACCAGGGGAGGTGGTGGCGGATCCGAGGCCATGGCGGATACTTTTAGATTACTTTGTTGAATTATATCAAGGGCTACAGGTGTCCCTGAGGAAAGGTGTGGGGTTTTGGATGATATATGTTTGCCAAAGTTGGACTCAATCCAATCTCAGGCTTTAGCGGCCCCTATATCAGAGGCTGAAATAAGAGATGTGATTAATAAGTTGCCCAGGGCAAAGCGCTGAGGCCAGATGGCCTTACGGCCCCTGTTTTACAAGACTCACATCCAAACCCTTACCCTTTGCTCTTGGAGTTTTTTCTATTATTATGTCAGATGGGGTTCCACACTTACCATTATACCAGGCTTACATTACACTTATTCTTAAGCCAGATAAACCTGGAGAATTAGTGGAGCTATAGGCCATTGCTCTCCTGAACCAAGATATTAAATTATTATCTAAGATACTTACATTAGAATTTTAAAGGTTGCCCTCAAATTATTAGTCAAGATCAGGTTGGTTTCATCCCAGGCAGGGACCCCATGATGCCTTATGAAACTTCACCATGTGTGCTTTTGGAGGCCGTTGGCTCTTCCTCAGATTTAGGCGCTTTTTCTCTTGATGCTGAGAAGGCCTTTGATAAGGTCTTCCATTCCTTCTTATTTGCCACTATGGAAAGGATGGGCTTCCCGGAGGGCCTTCTCAGGGGCATTAAGAATCTATACGCCTTTCCCATGGCCAGAGTCCTTTGCAATGGTTTCTTGTCAAGAGAATTTCGCCTTGGTAATGGAACCAGGCAGGGATGCCCCCTTTCTCCAATTTTATTTAATATTTATTTGGAACCCTTGCTGAGGGCGATTCAATCTGACCCTGATGTACGGGGGATTGTGGTCAAGGGGAAGGAGCTGAAGCTCTCGGTTTTTGCAGACGACATCCTTTTGCATCTCCGAGACCCGGTGTCGAGTTTTGGGAGAGTCCTTAAGATTATTAATAGTTTTTCGGCAGTCTCGAATTATAAGCTGAACCTGAACAAGACCCAGGTTCTTCCTCTTACCCCGCATCTGTATAAGGCAGATTTGGAGTCCTGGCAATTGAAATGGGCTTTAGAGGGTATCAAATATCTGGGTATCTGGGTTATGCCTAATTTACAGCAGGGTATTGAGGTCAATCTGAATAATATTCTAGTAGCAGTTAGAGCGGACCTGGATAGGTGGAATAAGCTCCCCCTAAATTTTACGGCCAGATTGGGGTTAATTAAGATGAATTTACTGCCTAGGTTCCTGTATCCCATATACTTGTCCTCATGTAATTCCCAAAATTTGGTTCATTAGAATACAAAAACTATTTTCTGATTTCCTATGGAATTTTAAACCCCCAAGGAGGAAACACTCGGTCCTTCGACTTTCCTCTAGTTTAGGGGGTCTTAAGATGCCAGACCTTCATTTGTATTATGTAGCTGGACAATTGTCTATAATGACTCGATGGAATAGCTCCTCTGAGGGATAGGGCTATACTCCAGTCTGGCTCCATATTGAAAGGCAAATCTTGTTAGATAAGGGTATTTCCCCGGATTCACTCCTTTTTATTAACCCGGCCGATTTGCCGGATATTGGTAAAGACTCCCCAATATTTAAGTCAGTCCTGGCTTGGTGGTCCTTTTTATCTCCAACTTATCAAAAGATCCAAAGGGGCTGTAGAGATCAACCTATTTCTGGTAATCCTAATATGAAGATTGGTGGCCGGGTAATTAGGAATCACTGGGCTCCGCAACTTTCTACTCTTGTTTGGGCAAACTTTATTCTAGATGGCAAAGTGGTGTTTCCCCCTCAGTGTAGTGATATTAACTTCTTTAAGAAGATTCAGGTTGCTAAAATGCTGCAGAAACTACAAAGGGATATCCCCCCCTCCTTCAGGAACCCCACTCTCTTGGGACAACCTTAAGGATCTTAAGGTTGCACATAGACCTCTGTCAGTGGCGTACAATGTGCTGTTGAGCTTTTTAGAAAAGGAGCTCTCTGTGAGGGTTTCGTACTGGGAAAAAGGTTTCTCCTCTGAGACCGGACTGGGATGTGATCTGGAGAGTGTAACTTACATACCTATTCCCAAGTATAGAACCATGCAGTTTTTATATCCTCTAATTTGTACTATACCCCTCTAAACTTTGTGCTAGGAAGCTTAGACAGACAGACCAATGTTTTTTAGGTGTGGATTGAGTCCAGGAGATATATTTCATATTTTCTGGGATTGCCCAGGATATTCCCGCTTTGGGTTCAGGTTAAGCAGAATATGGATCCCCTTTTAAATTATGCAGATTTTATTCTCCCTGAGATTTGTGTTTTAGGGGACATGGCTCAAATCTCCCGAGTGCAGGTTAGATGTCATATAGCACTGATGTCTGCTTTGATTAAAGCTTTTGTTTTGAAGCATTGGAAGAGCGATTCTATTTATACATATGACCACTGGTTAATCGATCTTATGAGGTCTTTAGCCAGGCTAAGGTGGCAAATGTATCAAGACGGTAGAAAAGGAACATACATTAAGAGATGGAGAAGTTTAGAGGTGATATATTAGCTTCAATTTAATCCTACCCATTAGTCGGTCTGTCTGTCTAAGTGTAGATCACCGTAGTGATGAGTTAGCAAATCAATAATTTTTTATATTTATATTTGGCTCAATGGGATCTTACCTCTATTAATCTTAAGCTTAGAGGGTTTGGTGTGTTAGGGTGCTTACCCATTAGGGGTACCTCAGTGTGGACGGGCTTTAGACGGCAAACAGATTTTTTAGGGCTCTCTCTCTTCTCTCGGGACACAGCTGCAGGTCTGACCCCATTAGAATATAGGGCTTTTGGAACAATAGACCCTTTGGCTTAGGCTCAATCTTTATGTTTAGTGGTCTTTGTTTTGTTTTCACTTAGCATGAGCCAATATTTATTTTGGATATTGTTAGGACTGTATGAATGTTTGGATATGGGGGAAGGCGGTCTCTGCAGCTGTGATTGTACATAGTCACTGTATATAGTTCACCTGCCCAGTTTTGGGGTGGGTACCCCCGGTACCCTGGGGGTTGTGGCTTGTCTATCTATACTTTCTCTTTTTGTCTTGTCCTTTTTTTTTTTTCTGGAATTAAAACCTAATAAAGATGGTTTAAAAAAAAAAAAGTCTCAACCTGACTATGTTTAAGACATAGCCGTTAGAGGAAATCTATTATGATTGGAAATACCATATGAATAGAATAGTGAACACACTCAACAGCCGATAACATGAAAATTCTGAAACATAGGGAGGGATCTTTAAATACTTAAAAATGCAAAAATTTGGAAACAAATAATAGGTGTATAGGAGGCCAGCTCCATTGTAAAAAAATGTATTAAAAAACAGTAAAACAATTGAAAAGTATCCTACACCATATGCAGCCGATAAAAGCTCTTGTGATAGGTGTGACAGATATGTTCACTACATAAGCAACCAGATGAAAAATGAAGTGATGCATACGGAAGTAAGAATACTTACCAGACATATAACAAAACTACCAAAAATGACAATATTAGTGAAATTATGTTATACTACATCTAAACCAGAAGTGCATTTTGTATATAAAAGTTAATCATTATTAGGAAGGATATAGCATATAAAGTAATCTGCCAAGGGGGACAAATGAGCCAACATTTAGCACACAATTTGTAAATATAGCACAATGTATCAAGAATGTTATAATTGACATACAGTTCATCAATAATGAAATGCTTAAGACAATGCAAAATTTGAATATTAGCTATTTATGTAGATAGATGCCACTGTTCATGAAAGAGGTAGACAGATGAACAGCAAGGTGCTGTCAGAGTAGAAAAAAAATTGAGTTGGTGGAATGAGGGAGAAGGAATGGATTAAGATAAAAGGAGGAAATGGGGATGGAGTGGAGAAGGAGAACAGAAACTTGAAGAGGAAAAAAGGTAAAGACCAAAACAATAAAATGTAGAAAACAGGTAGAAAGTGTGTGTGTGTGTGTGTGTGTGTGTGTGAGTGTTGGGGGGCAAGGATAGGGAAAGAGAGAAATGGCAAGACAAAGTAACAAAGTGAACCACGAGCCACCAATGGAGTATTAAAATATGACAGTAATTAAAAAAGATGAAATATCATCTCCATGAATAAAACAAGGAATGAGCACAGCAGTTATAGTACTAGGGTGATCAAAATCCAATACATAGTTATAGGTGGTGTAGTGCATAAAGTTAGCATTTTCATAGAAATGGCTCCCAATCCACAAAATCATTGAACCCTTGTAGCTTAAGGGTGCTTAACCTGATCAGCCACATGGGCTTTTTCTGAAGCAGTATTTGTATCCTATTACCATGACGTGGGTTATTGGAGCATCCCTTAATGTCCGTATATTAAATGATTGTCGGTCCTTCATGTGTCACACTGGCTAAGGAATGGGCAATTGAATGTTCAATATTACCCTTTCTGATTGCATTGTACTGCTCCTGGATACATTCTTTGAATGTTCCAACAGTTCTGCTGTTTGTTTTACCACAGGAGCACCACAGGGCATAAATCATGAAGGTAGTCAAGCAAGTCATTAATTTGCGAATCTCAAGCTGCCTAATGCCCATTGGGGAAGGGTTTTGGAAACACTTTGCCTGGACAATTAAATGACTTGTGAGACATTACTTGCAGGAATAAAACCACGGGGGGAGGGGGACAGAGGCAACCAACTCAAAAGGTGTGATGGTGATGCAAAACTTCTATGGACTAATTTATCATTGATAGTTTTTGCCTTTTGAAAGGCAATGCTACAGTACGTCCTGTTGTTGGTAAATCTTTCAGATCTTTATCAAGACCAAGATCATATCAATTTTGATGTTTGATGGATCTTACGTCCATAGCAGCTGGGCCATATGTGGTTACAAAGGTAACTTTATTCTCTTCCTAACTGGCATTTCTGGCTTGAAGCAAACAGGGTCTGTCTATTGCTTGGGTTTTTGTTAAAGCCTGTTGTAAAACATTTTCACAGTAACCCCTAGGTCTGAAACAATTCAATAGTTCTGATGCTTCTGCCTCAAATACCTTGATTCTGGTACAGTTTAGTCTTAGCCTAATTAGTTGGCCATATAGAATGTTCTGTATATAGTGGGCTGGGTATGAGCTGCAGGCATGTAAGAGTATTACCAGCTGTACTCTTACAATAATCAGTAGTGATAATTCTTTGCCCTGTAATCCATTAAGTGTGATATTTAAGAAGTTGATATTGTCTCTGTTGCTATTGGCTATAAATTTCAATGCCACATCATTCTGCTTGTTTTATGAAGCAGTGGAAACTTGCTCTGCTGCAGCCCCCCTCCCCCCACACACACAAAATATCATCAATATGGTGGATCTACTTTACTATACCACTATGAAAAGGGTTGGCCATGGGGTCATGAATGTCTCCTCCTCCCACCTACCCATAAGAAGGTTGGCATAGGAGGGGGCCATCGCTGTATCCATGGTTGTGCCATGTACCAACAAAAAATACTCATTGTCAAAAAGGAAAGTGTTACTAGTAAGTATCAGTTCAATAAATTGGGTAATAAAAGCCAAAGGAATGGTAACTTCTCTGGAAGTGTCTTCACTGCAAAGATGCCAGGTTCATGCTGGATCGCAGCACACAACGACATGACATAAGTTGTCAGTCAAGCATATTCATTTTTCCATGTAAGATTTTGGAATTCTTCCAGAACTGAAGCAGTGTGTCTGAGGAATGAGGGTAACACTTTAACTTATTGCTGAAGAAAGCAGTCAATGAAACAGGAGAGTTCTACAGATATCGGACCATTTCTAGAAATTACTGGCCTCTCAGGTGGCTTGTATAAGTTTTTATGTACTTGTTGAATATGATAAAAAAAATAGGGACCACAGGATTATCAAAGCACAATGCAACAGATTTGTCTTCATCTATCCAACCATATTTAGTGCCAGTTCAAAAAATATTATGTAATTTTCCATCTATGCCCAAAGGGTTCATTGATTTCAAATAAAATTGGATGGCCTTACCCTTCTTAGGGTTCAACATCCAGGCAGTATTGGTAGGGGGATAGCCTTGAGTAAAATTCAGTAGGGTTCACACTACTTAGGTGTAATCTTTTATACACCACCAATAGTATTGCCAAAAAGCCTGAAACCATTCTAGGCCCTTAACATTCTGAGGGTAGTGCCAAGATGTCCGAACTCCCCCACTGCTAGGATCTGTTTGGATTCCATTTGCATATACAATATTTCCAACATATTTGACTGAGAACATGAAAAACTGGCATTGTCCTGGGATGGGACAGCTTAAGTTCAAGCTACAACAGCTGGTCCAATACTTTGAATAACCATGTTTCATGTTTCTGCAGGATCTTACTGAACAGAGTAACATCATCCAGATACACCTGGCCCTCTGATAGATTCATGTGCCCCACAGCTTTCATAGATTCATAGAAGTGTGACGGCAGAAAAGGACCAAAACATGGCCCACCAAGTCTGCCCATTTGTCCAGCTATCTGCTTGGAGTTGTGCCCCCCATAACACTCCCCTGTAGTTGTCCCATGCCCTTTTGAATCCCTCCACTGTTGCTTCTCCAAAGACCACATTTTGGACTTTGTTCCACTTTTCAACCACTCTCTCTGTGAAATAATATTTCCTAGTGTTAACCCTAAACTGCTCCCCCTCCACCTGCAGGCCATGACCCCATGTCCTCTGATTTCCCTTCATCTGGAAGATGCTCCCCACTGGCACCCTGTTTATACCCTTAAGGTACTTGAAGGTCTCAATCGTGTTCCCCCCCCCCCGTTCCAGGGAGTACATGTTCAGCTCTCTCAACCTTTCTTCATAGGATAGGTGGCTTAACCCTTTCACCATCTTTGTCGCTCTCCTCTGAACCCGCTTTAGCCTCCCCACATCCTTCCTGAGGTATGGCCTCCAGAACTGGACTCCGTACTCCAAATGTGGTCTAACTAGATGGGTGTACAAGGGTATTATGAGCTCTCTATTTCTAGTGGTGATCCTTCTTCCGATACATCCCAGCATTCTGCTCCCCCTTGCCACTGCCCTCCTGCACTGTCTTTCCACATTCAGGTCCCCTGATATAGTGATGCCTAGGTCCCTTTCCTCTTGTGTCACCCACAGGTCTCTGTCCCCCATACAGTACTCTGCCCTCCGATTCCTGTAGCCAAGATGCATGATTTTATATTTTTCTGTATTGAATACAAGCTGCCACCTCTTTGACCATGCCTCAAGCCTCCCCAAATCCCTTTGCATCTGTTTTACCCCTTCCTGTGTGTCCACCCTATTGTAGATTTTGATATCTTCCGCAAACATACTCACACCTCCCTCAAGACCCTCCCCAATGTCCCCTACAAATATACAGAATAGTAGGGCCCCCAGCACTGATCCCTGAGGGACCCCACTTGTGACCTTGCCCTCTCCGGATGCCACCCCATTTATTATTACCCTCTGCCTCCTGTCCCCCAGCCAGTTTCCCACCCAATTAACTACCCTCTGCCCCAGTCCCAGTCCTGCCATTTTACACAGCAGCATACCCATGGGCCACGGAGTCAAACGCCTTCCTGAAATCCAAATAAGCCACATCTACTGTTCTCCCCAATCCAGTTCCTTGGTAACCCTGTCATAAAACTCTTATCAAATTTGTTTGACAGGATCTACCCCTGGTAAAACTATCTTGCCTTGGATTTATCAGGCCACTTTCCTCCAGGTAGCTGATGATCCTGCCTTTTATTAGTTTCTCCATGAGCTTTCCTATCACTGATGTCAAGCTCACAGGCCTGTAGTTTCCCACTTCCTCCTCCTCCCTCCCCTTATGCAGCAGGACCACATTTGCTTGCCTCCAGTCTTTCGACACTACCCCGGTCTCTAGGGACTGATTGAAGAGTGCAGTCAATGGTACTGCCAATATCTTCTTTAGTTCCCTTAATACCCTTGGGTGCACCTCATCTGGCCCCATTGCCTTGTCCACCTTCATGCATCCTAGTTCCCCCAAAATTTCCTCCATGAGAAATGGCCTCATCTCCACTTCTCCCTTCCCTTCCATTTCTTTTCCTGTCCTGCTATCTTCATATTCTTCCTTCCTATTGAACACTGAGCAAAAAACGTTGTTTAGCAAGTCCACTTTCTCTCTGTCCCCTTGTAGCATCTTCCCCTCATTTGTTTATAGCTGGAGTATCCCCTGCCCAGTCTTCCTCTTTTCATTTATATGCCAAAAGAAGGTATTTCCCCATTTTGACCCCTCTAGCTATTCACTCCTCCGTCTGTGCCTTTGCCTCCTTACCTCTGCCCCGTCTTCTCTCTGGCTCGCCTGGTATTTTACCCAGTCCACTTCTGCCCGTGTTTTCTTGAACTTCCTGAAAGCTTTCCTTTTTGTCTTTATCTTTTTTGCTACTTCCCTAGTATACCACAGAGGTTTCCGCTTCCTCTTATTTTTACTTACTCTTTTGGCACAGATGTCAGTGGCCCCTGCAACAGCTTCTTTTATCCTCCCCCACATTGCCTCCACTTCTGTCAAATCCTCCACCCCCTGTAAAGCCCTCTCCACTATTTCCCCCATTTCCCAAGTTTGAACTCTTGAAGTCCAGCATCTTTAACCTAGACTGGTAAATCTCTGCAGTGTTCCTTATTCTAAACCTGACCATGTTGTGGTCACTAGTACCAAGATGTTCCCTGACTGATACATCTCCTAACCTATCCCCATTTGTCAGGACTAGATCAAGAGTAGCTCCTGCCCTGGTTGGCTCCCTGACCAGTTGATTTAGGAGGGCCAATTGCAGGGAGTCCAATATTTCCCTGCTGCTGGTTGAAGCAGCCGGAAGGGTGCTCCAGTCTACGTCCGGTAGGTTGAGGTTCCCCATTAGCACCACTTCCCCCTTTGCCACCATTCTCACTAACTCATTAGTCATGCTTCTATCCACTGATTCCTGCTGTGCCGGAGGTCTGTACACCACCCCCATAATCACAGTCTCCCCCTTTCCCACTGACGAGACCCAGAGTCCTTCGGCATCTCCCCACTTCCCCTGCTATTCAGATGACCTGATACTCTCCTTTATGTAGAGTGCAACCCCCCCCTTTCCACCTTGTTTCTCCTGAACAATTTGTACCCTGGTATCTCCATTTCCCATCCTTGTTCCTGGTGGCACCATGTTTCCGTTACCTGCACTATGTCAAGGCCCTCCTCCACCATTTTGCTGTTAGATCTGGGGTCTTTCTGCCCAGACTTCTGGCGTTTGCACACATGACCCTCCACTCTCCTCTTTCCTCCTGTCCTATATGGTTTTTCCCCTTGCCATCTGGCTGCGTGGGTAGGTCTTTTTGCTCCCCCCCGTCTCCTGCCTCATCAACAGGACTTTCCGCTGCCCTTCCCCCTTGTTTAGTTTAAATGGCAGTGTCTGTTAACATAATCATCCAGTTTGCATTTGAGCACTGCTTTCCCCTCCCCATTTAGGTGCAGAGTATCTGGGGCATAGAGGCTCTTGTCACTCCATGTTGAACCCCAATCTTCTATCACACCATACCCCTTCTGGGCACATGAACCTGCAAGCCAGTCATTAAACTCCTCAATATTTTGCCTCACTCCATGCTGGCTCTTGGTGCTGATAGCACCTCTGAGAAGGACATGGATTTAAAGTCCAAGCCACTGCAGAAACTAGCCAGTGCCATAAACCTTGCCTGCACCTCCATCACGCTGCTCCTTACAAGGTTGTTTGTGCCTAGGTGGAAGATCAGATGAGTTTTCTCATCTATTTCCCTTCCCCCTCGAAGGGATCCAATGCATAACTTTGGCTGCCGTCATACTTGGCAGGTACTCCACCCATATTTTCATCCCTCTCTCCCCTTCTCCCCCATGTAACTCCTTTTGTAATAGAGTCCCCACTATTAAGACTCTATCCCCTTTTTCCTCCTGGGTGCCCCTCACTGCTGCTGTTCTCCTCTTCTCCAATTTTTTCTCATCCTTTCCCTTGCAATCCCCTCTCCTGAAACCTCCTGAGCCCTCCTCCTCCTTCTTTCATCCTCCACCTGTTCACTTCCCTGGGTCCCTTTCTGGTTCTCTGGTTCTGTCATGCAGCCCTTCTCCTTTTCTGAATCTTTTCGATTTTCCCTCCCTCCATCCTGCTCATCTGCCTGACCCAAAACCTGGTTTTCTTCTTCTATGGTGCTACCCAAGCTTGTGCCTTGCTCCATTTGGTCTCCCTCCCCATGCTTTCCCTTCCATTCCTTGTATTCTGAGCTTCCTTTCTGGGCCCTGCTCCACTTCTCTTCCTGCAGAAGCCCCTATCCCCACTTCCTGCCTGGCTTGTTCCCTCACAGTCTCCTCATCTCCCTTTCTTTGCTGTTCCTGCACATTCCTTCCAAGTCCCAGTCTTGCAGATCCTGGGCCCCCTCTCCCCCGTTACCCTTGGGCCCCTTCCAGTACTATCCCTCACTCTCGGGTCTCCCTTGATACTCCCTCCTTGCCTGGCTTTATGGGCACTCCCACATTCTGGGCTCCTCCTGCTAGGATGCCCCTGTTCGCCCCAGAGTACCACCATTTCCTCTCCTTGTGCTTGAGGTTTCAGCCCCCAGTGTATTTTTGTAGGCACTCCTATGCTCCCTCCTTTTCCACTCCCCTAGCTGTCTCCAAATTCCTTCCACTTCCTCCCTGAGCTTTGCCAGCTGGTGGCACACTGGGCAACCTCCAAATTTCCAAGCTCAGTCTAGTACCATGGCCGCCCCGCACCCTGTGCATCCAACCACCCTCCCAAAGATGCCAGCTTTAACAACTTGAGGTCCCTTCCCCATTCTATCATGCATCTTTTGTCAAATCCCCCCCTTCTCTTTCAATAAAAGTTATCTAGCAATTTCCCACCTGAATACATACTTTCCCTGTCTCCCAGTCATCACAACTTAACAAAAACAAGGTTCTCTAATGATCCGTGTTTCAGTGCCCTCAACCTGATCAGGTCTACCTTTGTTTCCTGTACCCTTTGTTACAGTGACCCAACCTAATGGTTTGCTCAAAAGCCGCCACTGAGCCCGCACCAATGATCTGTACCACAGCAGCCCCCTGTCACAGCTGCTATAACAAGTACACTTGCTTAATCAGCTCAATTTTCATTAAAACCTCTATCCATGTTCTTTAAAATCCTCCTAAGTCAGGCCACTCCTCCCCCTTGGCTCCACCCCCACTGCCCATTTAATAGAGGTCGGGGCCGGGGTGGGTGGTGTGAGAAGAAATTACAGCTCCTTCAGTGTCTGCTTTCAGAAGTGCGGCTGGGCCTGTCCCTTATATCCCCAGCTGCAAGTCCAAATTTTGCACCCTGGCTTCCTCCCCCTGGCCTGCCGCCAACTGCGGCCACCAGGAAATCCCACTCCAATGCCTCTCCTGCAGCCAAAGCAGCCACCGTCTCAACCCGCCTCCGATGCACTCCTACAAGCCCTGGCCTTCCAAAGTCCGAGCCGCTGGGAATCTTCTGCTCTGATGCCGCTCCCGCTCCTCCTGAAGAAATTACAGCTCCTTCAGCTTGTTTCATTAGTTTTAGTTTAGTTTACTTTATTTATTTTCCCAGGATAAGGCTTCATTGAACAGCCTCATTTTCAAGGTGCCCTGGGTAGGACAGCATACAATATAAATCAAAACAGAGTAAAATACAGCAAATATAAATCTGTGGATAGACTATAACAGACTAGGATAATAAGATACAATGGGAAAACAGTTTAAAGTGTTGCAAAAATAGAGTAATAAAATGCAGTGAGAGACATTCTGAAATACAATTGAGTAGGCACAGAGCGATACATAAAACTTACAGCTCATGAGATCCTTAAATATGGTAAGTGATGAACAGTCATTTAATTATGCCATTACACATACAGGAGTCTTTACAAAAATTGTCTGTCAGAGTTTGAGGGCAATATGGCTGACCCGGCTGGTGAGTTTAAGAGAATTGTGAATTACAGGCATTGAAAAGTGTGTGGCACCCCAGAGATGTCCAGGGCATACAGAAGAACTCACAATATCCCAAGGGGCAAATGAAAGCAGTTTTTTATAATCTGTTTTTGAAACAGCAGTTTGATAATACCCACTATGGAGGTCCAGTTCTGAGAGCCAGCAACTGCCATGGAGGCAATGCAAAGCCTCTTGTATATGGGGCATCATGTTTTGCAGGCATGGTATGTTTGATCTGGTTCCGATAGTCCACACACATTCACACTGTACCATTCTTCTTTTGTACAATGACAATTGGTGAGATGTAAGGACTCCTTGACTGTGGAATAATCCCTGCTGCAAGTAACTCCTAAAGATGGCATGAAACATCACCTATCTCAGATGGAGGCAGATGCCAGGACTGTTCTTGGAAAGGCTGTTGATCCTGCAGCCAAATACAATGCTCCTTTCATAGTTATACATGCAACAGCCAGCTCCAAGGTAGAAAAATCTGGGGCCAAGTTAATGATTTCTGTCTAATTCAGTGGCATCATTCCATCAGCAATGGAGAAATGCTAAAGTTAAAACTAGTGGGTCTATTTTTTTTTAATCAAAATTTTTATCCTTTGCCCCTCCAACCCCATTCTGCTCCAGACCATCCTGCCTATCATCCTCTCTACCCTAGGACTTACCAGTTCATTAGTCCCCCACAGATGTCCCATGTGGCAGGGCTAGGAGAGATGACCTTCCTACCAATCTATTCCACCTCCCTCTCCCAAGTGTCCTCATCTAGATGAATGCTTTACCTGGTTGGTGGTGTGGGCCCTGCAGCAGATTGTAGCATCCTCCTGCCAGCATGGGTTTTCATCCTCCATTTTCACCATTTTCTTAGGACCACTCAGTGCAACTGTGCAAGTGCTTATGTATGCCTTTGCACATACACATACCCAAGTGGCTCGAGCACCCATGATCTGAGTCTATGTGAAGTGCTACCACTTGGCCTCTGGCAAGTGGTAGCCATCAAGTGAGATGTCCAGACCCCCACCCTGTGGGAGGGCAGTAATCCTCTGGATGCTTAATCCTCCCTCCCCTGCTCAACCTTTAGTGACCAGAATCTGAACACGATCCTTGGTTGACTGTGTGGAAGACAGCAGTGCTATCATCGGGCAACTGGACTGGCACCATTGGGTCTATTCCTTTGGTGGGTCCATGAACCCATGCCTTGGGCTGAACAGCAGTGTCAAAACAGTAGTCAAAGTCTTTGCTTGTCTTATGGTACTCAGACACTTGAACACATTTTTCATTTGGACATTGAATCATCTCACTGTGGAATGAAGCCACACAGGCAGTACCACTGGCTTCATCATGAATCCTTTGGCAGCTCCAATTCCTTCATCAGTGAGCTATGATCCAAATTTGGTTAGTGGCATTCTTTCACAACTATACCATTGACTGCATATTGAGTGGTGCACTGCAATTGGTGTGGAGCTGCAGTCTTTCAAGACGCTGTCTGGAAACTGAGGTGCTAGCCTATTTGTACTCACCTGCCTGAGTCGAGGGCAGAGGTTGCTGTACTCCAGGCTAAACTGGCAAGGGTGCAGAGAACCTTCTGCCCCATCCTAGGGCCACCAAGTCTTTTGCTGCTCCCACAGAGGATGCCTAGAAAGAGGCAGAGCAGTTGACCACGGTGGGCTCTGGGAGGGTAGGAGTGGCAGAAGGGTCACACAGTCCTCAGCTTGCACCAGTACAGAATTCCTCTGTCATACTGGTGGGACAGGGCAGCTGGAAAGGGGCACCTGCAGCAGTGGTAAAGAGGGAAGTAGAGATCCTCAGATGGCGAGGCCCCAAAGAGGGAGGAAGAGGCCACCCCCCACCAAAGAGGAAGGAGCTAGTCATGGGGGACTCTACCGTAAGTGGGATAGACTTGGGAGAAGGGGAGGAAGGGAGAGGTAAAGTTCCAGACAGACAAGATGGCCTGCACTCTCTGTTGCTGGTCCAAAGTGCTGCTGTGGAGGATGGCTGGTCTCCAAAAATGTAAACTTGATCCATACAAACAGTACACTCTGTGAGACAACAAAACATTTCTCAGAAGAGATTAAAGTGCAAAATACTTATTTATTGCTGTGAGAAAACAAGGACAGATTCCACACTACTGCCAGCCATCAGGGGACAAAGCTTCATGAGTGAATGCTGAGGCACCTAGATGGCAGGACCATGGTTTCTGTCCTTCATATCTCACAGCACTAAATCTACATTTTGCCCTTTAATCTTTTCTGCAGAACTTTTTGTTGTCTTACAGTGTGCGTTGTTTGTGTGCATAAAGGGAGATGAAGTGAAGCAGAGCTGGAAAATCTCTAGGACAGCAGGAAATGGGAGGAAGCTAGATGTCATTGTCCTCCTAAGGACAAATGACCTGGCAAGGGATAGGGTAAGGGGAATGCAGGGACATTTCAGGGAGCTGTGTAGGGGCCTGAAGAATGTGGCACACCCAGCTGCTTGACTGAGGTGTTATCTGTATATGGCAGGGGTGAAGAAAGGACAATCTACATCAGAGCTTTTAACAACTGGTTAGAGGCATGGTGCATGGAGGAGGGCTTCAGCTACATTGGAGACTAGGGGCCAATCTGGGAAGATATGGATCTCTATAGGATAGATAGCTACCCTCTCCAGGAGAGGGACTACAGTCCTTAGTAGAAGGTTTAAATGCTACTTCGATGAGCATTTAAACTATCTGGGGGGAGGCTGCAGAACTAAGGGAGGCTACATCTGAGTTCCCCAGACGATGAATTGGCAGGGAGGCAGGGCCTGAGGCATGTAAACCCCTCTAGGACAGGTACAAAGAAAGACAGAGTGAGGGACAAATCAGAGGACAAGGGGGTATAAATCAGGGAATCAAGAAGGGAGAAGTAAAGGAGACAGGTAATGGAGAAAGTAACAAGGGAAGAGGTAGGTTGGGGGGGCATCAGAGAGCAGCAAAAGGGTTAGGGAGAAATAAGGTATGGAGAACCATGTACACCAATGCAAGGAGTCAGAAATAAAATTCTGGATATCATGGTGGAGGCTAGCCTTGATTTGGTGGCTATAATGGAGTCATGGTACACTGATATCCATGACTGGAATATGGCCATACTGGGATACTCTGTTCAGGACAGACAGGGAACGGAGGAGGAGAAGTGGTACTAAATGTAAGGGAGGGAATCAAGGCCATGGAAGTGCAGAGGCACCTGGAGGAAAAGGAAGGCCTAGAGGTTGTGTTGGTCATTATGAAGACAGGCACTGGGGCTGTAATCTGTACAGGGGTGGTATGCAGACCTCTAGCAAGGGGAGAGTAGTTGGATAAGCCACTTGAGGAAGTCATCAGGATGGCATATAAGGGGGAGATACTGCTATTTGGGGGTCCTTGTGATAACAACGAATGCCTAAAGGTAATCATTGTTATCGCACAGTCAGAGTGCCGAAACCTTTTCGGCACTCTGACAACCCTGGCACACAGGACAACAGCACCAGGAGATTTTTTTACTGCTTTCACCCCCTGCACACCTCTACTTAAGGATTCTCAACTCAGAAGGTCAGGGGGTGAAAGAAAGCAAAAATAGTAGTTGTTTGGGCTGGGTGGCAATAAATCTGCACCAGTGCCCGGACCCAAACCCAGTACCTCATCCACCCCAACCACTAGCCAACCCCTGACACCACAATGCAGCTCAGCCATCCACTGCAGTGCTACCCCCTACAGCCCCTCCATCCCCTCCCAGCCCACGCATGCCTTGTTCCCTCTCCCTGCCCACACATACACATATTGACATCTTGTCACCCAGTTCGCCCACCCCCTCATCCAGTCGCACCCCCCTCCCATCACTGTGAGGGATTGTGCTGGGAAGGAGTCACCGTTATGGACGGCGCCCTTCCCCATGCACCCACCTCACAGGTTACCGCTATTTGGTGACTTCAATCTGCCAGATGTGTATTGGAGTCTTCAAGCTGTAGCTTCAGCAATGAGCAGGGCCATTCTTGACTCCCTACAAGGAGCTTTTCTCAGGCAGGACAGGCCAGGCAGTAAGCGTGGGTGTGTGTGTGTGCTCTTTTACTACAGGGCACACCTTAATGTGTTGTCTGTTTCCCAGTAACCCCCTGAAACCCCTGCCTGCGAATTCCTTCATTCCCTGCTCCTGCTGGGGAACACAAAAAAGGTGCATCTTGTCTGTGCCTACAACCCTCCGAAGGGTGGTGTCCAAGGGCTCTCCTCCATACTAGACCTCCTCAAAGAAAGGGTTGGATCAAATGAGCTTCTAATCCTGGGGGACCTCAACCTCAGCTGGCTGGGGCCTAATACCAAACTGTATGAGCCTATTCTCTCAGGCCTTGCCCTCAGCCAGACCATCTCGGGACCAACAAGAATCTCTCCCCGGGGGGACAAAGGGTCACTGCTTGGCTGGATACTGAGCAACAGACTGGACAGAATTGTCCACTCAGGAACTGTAGCGGGTGCCATCTCTGATCACTCCCCAACCTACTGCGTTTGAGGCAGCTCCGCGATAAGAGTCCCCAGCACAGTGATCATGATGAGGGACTATTCCAAGCTCATCCTCAATGGCTTCCTCGAGGATCTACGAAGTGTCGACTGGTCTAGGGTCACTGCCACCAATGACCCCGTTGCAGCCCTTGATCTTTTCCTTGCAGGATTTGTCCCTGTACAAAACAGACATGCATCACTCACTAAGAGGAGAGTGAGGGGGACAGTCACATAATGGCTCCATGGAGGACTATTCTCCCTCATGAAGCTGAGAGGCAAGTGCTGGGCGAAACACAAGATCTCCGACAACTATAACGACCTTCTCGAATATCGGCGGCTCAGAAACTCCTGCAAGAGAGCCATATGCTCTGCCAAGAGTGAGTACTGCAAATCAGCCCTGCTAGATTCAGCAAAAAACCAACGGTGCTTTTGGGAAAACATCAAAAACCTGGTTGGGGGGTCCGCCAAGGAAATGATCACCGATATGAACATCTGTGGGACCAACTGCAATAACCCCCTTACTACTGCCTCTGCATTTAACTGCATGTTTTCAGACCTGCCTGCACCTCCTTCCACCAAACTCCCTTCCCCAAAACCCCCAGGTGGGCACCCCCAACCCTGACTGCCTTCCTATCTCAAATGGATCTCAGTTGGAGAGACCCGAGAACTCCTTGCTGATCTCTCCCACCACATGGGGGTTGGTCACGACAGCCTTGAACCAAAGCTACTTAGCTTGGGGGATCCCCTCCTCGTCCAGCTGATTGCACATATATTCAACTCCTCTCTTACCTCAGGTATCATACCAGATGTTTGGAAAGTGGCTAAGGTTGTCCCTGTTTTCAAACAAGGCGACTCCAAAGACATGAAAAACTATTGCCCCATTGCCATACTCTCAGCCACCAGTAAGCTCCTCGAAAAGGCTGTTGCCTTACAACTCTCCCACTACCTACAGAGTTATGATGTTCTCTCCACTGCTCAACATGGCTTCAAGAGGGGGCATAGTAGATTGATCGCGCTAGCCGTGGTTACCTCAGAGATCAGGTCTCAGACTGACCGAGGCAACCTAACTGGAGCCATCTTCGCTGATCTTTCAAAGGCCTTCAACAGGGTTGACCATTCCTTCCTCCACTCCACCCTCCACTCTCTCAGATTCTCCACTTGTGCCCTCGTCTGGTTCTCCAACTATCTTGTGGGATGGCAACAATTCACCTGCTTTAACCTCACCTTCTCTGCCCTCTCTCCCCTATTAACTGCAGGGTCCCCCAGGGATCTGTTCTTGGATCGATCTGTTCTCCCTCTACCTAAATGAACTGCCTCAGTTCCAACCCATGGGAACCCAACTCTGTATGTGGATGACCTCATCATACTGTTCAGTTCCCAGGATCCTACTACCATCAACTCCAGACTTAACTCAGACTTCGATTGTATGCAGAGCTGGCTTGTGGGATGCAAGCTCACCATAAATCTGAAGAAGACCCAGGCCACGCTCTTCGGTTCAGTGGCCAAAATCACTTCCCACCCCACTCCCCTAGCTATCCATGGTGCAAATGGTGCCCTCCTGCCGGTCGTTGACTCCATCAAATACCTAGGGAGTAACCCTGGATCCACAACTGGATCTCACAGCACATCTCTGGAATATCTGCAAAACCACAAACGGCAAGCTTGGACTTGTCTACAGAGCCAAAGACTGCCTCACCCCAGCTGCATGGCTTGCCATAGCTAGGGGTATACTCCTTCCTACACTTTGCTATGGGCTGGTAGCCTTTGCACCAGTCCCGATTTCTAGCCTAGCAAAATGGGACACTGCCTATAACAACGTATGTCACTTCACACTCACTGCCCCACACCTTAAGCATCATTGTGAGCTCTACTCTCGGCTGGAGTGGCTCCCCCCTGAAAAACACCGCACCTTTGTCCTTGGCAACTTCATGGATAACATAGTCAGAATGAATACTCCTTCTGCGCTTGCCCTTCCCCTCCATCATGGAACCCCTGCCTTCCACTTGAGATCAAGTGCTTCTCAGCTCTGCCTGGTCCCTTAGACCCACACCCTCACAGGTGACAGGGCATTCGCCGTCCACGTGCTGAGACTGTGGAACTCCCTACCTGCCCTAGTTCGTGCCTCTCCATCCCATCCCTGCTTCAAAGCCTCCCTATGGACTTTCCTCAAAGCTGCCTCTGCCTGTCTATGTGCTATATAGGCACTGAGTAGTCCTCTCTCTCACCTCTGACCCCAACTCACTAATTGGGAGATCGTGTGATGGCTTTCTGACCACTGGTAATCTCTGCCGTGAACCAGCATTAGGCACTTTCCACCTCTCGGTTTGGAGAGGGGATTCCTGCCATATCGGCACTTGTTTCTAAATGTACTAACTCGATGAACACTGTAGCTCAGGTTAGGCCCTCATGGCATGCTAATATACACACCGCACTTACATTTGTTCTATTGTATGCTCTGCCTTGATGTTACCTGTTGCTATTCTACCTCTCCATTGCCATTATGTATCTTGTTGACACACTGCTAACTCTCTGAGATGATGTACCTGTTCATATTTTACCCCTCACTGCCATTATGTATACCCGCTGGCATACTGCCTACTGTACCCATGTATAGCCACTGTACCGTTTGGTGTTTCTCCCTCCTGATTGTGGGCCAGCATGCTACCCTGACTCTGTATTTTGTATTCTGTATTTTGTACTCTGTATCTTATGTACTGTAACCTCCCGGGTCGCTCCTGAAAATAGGCACTTGTTCTCTAGTGTGCTTACCTGGTTAACAAAAGCAAATAAATAAATAATGACCCCACTAAGGATGGGGCAGTGCTGGCCTGGTGCTTACAAAGAAGGATGGCATTACGGACATCACAGTGGGCAGTCCCCTAGGTAAAAATGGTCACCATACAGTGTGGTATAACATTAAGACAGGAACTGAGGCAAACCACACAAGGATGATGATCCTGGACTTTAGCAGGGTGGATTTTAGAGAAAGAGGGTGCCTTGGAAACTGCCTCATTGGAGGAAGGATTGCCATGGAGGGGTAGACATACAAAAAAGCGGGGAAAATTAAGGAAGGGTATAATTATGGCAACCAGCCTGTATGTGAAGAAAGCAAGTAAATGTAGAAGGAAAAATAGACCATTGTGGTTTTGAAGGGAAGTGGCCATGGTGAAAGAAAAAAGGGTGGAATTCAGGAGCTATAAGAAAAGCAGATGGATGAAGACAGGGAGCTGTACCAAGTAAAACAAATGAAAGCAGGAAAGGCAGTGAGGGGAGAAAGGGCACAGACAGAATGAATAGCCAAGAGGGATAAGACTTTCTTGAGATACATTAGTGAGAAAAGGAAGGCAAGGGGAGGGATAATGAGGATAAGTAGGGAAGCATGGGAGGGGAGACTGCACAGAAGGGGACCCAGTAAAACAGAGATTCTGAACAGGTACTTCTGCTATGTCTTCACAATGGAGGAGGGGATGGACTACCAGGGAGCAGCAGGAACAATGGAGGAGGTGGACACAAGTCCATTTTCAGAGGGGAAAAAGTCCTAACTGGACTTGCAGATCTGAAAGTGGACAAGGCTATGAGACTAGACAGGATACACCCAAGGATACTAAAAAAAACTAAGGGGATGCTAGCTGCCCCACTGATGGCCTTATTCACCATCTCTCTGGAAACAGGCATGATTCTGGAGGACTGGATGAGATCAAACATGTTCCCTCAACATAAGAGCAGCTACAGTGATAAGGCTAGCAACTATAGGTCAGTCAGTCTCACTTCAGAGGTGGGGAAAATAATGGAAGCCATGATAAATGAAAGTATTGGACAGTATTTTGAATCCAATGGGCTGCAAAACAATAGGCACTATGGATTCATGAGGGAGGTGACTACTAGGTCATGCTAGAAAAATATGATTGATTTCTTCAACTGGGTGACCAGGGAAATAGATAAGAGGAAGGCAGTGGACATGATCTATCTGGACATTAGCCAGGCTTTCGAGACTGTGCTACATAGGACACTGATAAAGAAATTGAGCAGCCCAGGTGGGAAGCAAAGTAGTGAACTGACTTAGAAACTGGTTAATAGATAGGAGACAGAAGGCGATGGTTAATGACACTCACTCCAATGTTGAGAGAGTGACCAACTGAGTGCCACTGGGCTCAGTACTGGGACCGGTCCTCTTTAATGTCTTCATAAGCGAAACTGCAAAAGAACTGGAAGGGAAGGTATGCCTCTTTGCAGATCACACCAAAATTAATATGATGGACACTCAGGAGGGGGTGAAAAAATGCAGAGGGATCTTGGGAAACTTGAGGAGTGGTCTAGAGCATGGCAGTTGGGGTTCAGTGCCAAAAAGTGCAAAATTATACACCTAGGGCATTAGTTCTGACTTGTGATAGTGACCCTCCCCGAAGCCATGGAAAAGATTTCGAGCCTTCCTCAAATATTTTATAAAAAATCTTGGGCCTCTCCATAGAAAAAAATATAATAGTTTTTACAGTACACCAGGAATCAAGCAAGACTAATAAAGTTGCTTCCATATCAGAATAGCGATCGCAAAACAGCAATTATACACTTTAAGGTGACCCAACGTCCAGATGTAAATAAAGGTGTTTTACAGGGGCTATACAGCGCATGCCCCCCCTCAGAGGCTTGCCCCTCACCCCTAATTAGTTTCTCAACTCCAGAGGGTGCATGTCGGGGAGGGGCAAAATCCTGATGTTATGTACTGGTGTCATGAGCCGAGTCGCTGCAAAATATAACCCACTCCTGGTCTCAAACCCAGTACCTGCTCTGCCAGAACTAGCCTTCCACACCACCACACCACATGGCTAGCTCAGTGGCAGCAGGTACACAAGTGCCTGAAAAACCCCTTCCCTGTCCCTCCCCTCCCCTTCCCCTCGCTATTCCTCCCTTCCGTTCGCCCTTCCTCCTGGTCGCTATCCCATACCCTCGCTATTCTGCAGGGTAGCCTACAATAATAGTGCCCAAAATGAGTTGCTATATTTCTAGTTGTTCATTTTAGGTCACTCTTATGACATGATACCATAAAGTTGACAGAGTATATTTTCTTTTTATTCAACTTTTTGTTCTCCACCCCCAACCCCACACCCCAGATTATCCTTGTCAGTCCACTATTCTGATTCTTGGGCCCTAGTTACTCTGTTTCCTCTCTATCTGGAATAACTAACCTAGCCACTTCATCTCTCCCCCTCATACCTGGTTGTTAAGCAACTTCTTGTATCCTTACCCCAGGTCACACCTGAAATAAATATTGGCTCAGTGTGCCTTCCCCAGGCACAAATTTACATATACTGCAAACACCTACTGTAGAAACAAGTCTTGACTCGGTGTACCTTTTCCAGTCACTAATTTGTATATAAACAACTACTGTGGAAACAAGCCATGTCTCAGTGTGCCTTCTTAGTCACCAATTTACAGGTACTGTAAATAGTTAAATACACACCTATGAACAAGTTTTGACTCAGTGCCTTTCCTGGTCATAAATTTGTGCATAAGAAAAGAACTTCACCTGCCATTATCCATATTTAGTTTGTTTCATCCCTTCACACAAAACATCCAAAACTTAAAATTTAAATACTGTACATTCTCAGACTTGACTGGGCCTCCAAAACAGTTTGGGGCCTCCCTTAGGAGGCTGTCCTCACCATTTGAGAACCACTGACCTAGGGCATAAGAACCCAGCAGCTGAGTATGGGGGGGGGAGATATTGACATTCACTAAGCAAGAAATGGAACATAGAAACAGCATTTGATGGCAGTTAAGGATTGCTTGACCCACCCAGTCTTCCCATTTTTCCCCCTGCCTCTACTGTCACCACAGACACTACTAGGTCTCTGGCTCCCCCCGCCCACTTGCTTCCCACTACCATTCTCATGTGCCTATCCTATGCATGCTTGAAGCCCACCACTGTTTTTGACCCCACCACCTACTCTGAAAGACTGTTCCAGGCATCCACCACTCTTTCAGTGAAGAAGTACTTCCTCGCATCTCTCTTGAATTTACCTCCTTCCAGCTTCATTACATGTCCCCTTGTTCTCATGCATGTTTTTGTCTAAAAAAATGCTCCCCTGCTGTACCTTATTTACCCCAAGAGGTATTTTTACAGTGGTAGTCATATACAGAAGTTGATCAGTACTGTGGTAATGCTGCAGGTATACTGAGGCACTCAAGTACAACTTGCATTGGCTGTAATGGGATTCTGCATCAGCATACCCAGCAGTACCTCAGTTCTTGGTAAATTTTTTATGATTACTACTGTTGCCCTGTTCACATTGAAAAAATATTTTTGAAATCATTTTATAAAATTGTATTAAACTCATTCCTGACTCCCCACACTTAATTGTATCTGGATTGAAGCATGGCCTAAGTTTCATTCAGATTTCATCATGATAACATTATTGTTCAGTCATGGTGAAGAAAGGTTTCAACTGCATGGTGCTTACCAGAATGCAACGGGAGCATTCCTTAAGTCCTGGCAGCCATCTTCCTTGTAAACAAATGTGTAAATATGGCCACTTCCACCACCCACCACCGTGGAACTGTGTATGTTGTTGGGAAAGCAGGCATGGTAGTTGCCCTGTAAAGTAAAAAAAATTTGGTTCAAGCAGTAACAGTTGATCATTATTTGTTTATTACTGAAAAATTGGATACTGCAGTCTGAAATATAGCAAGGGTGTGGGAAGCAGTATGCCTCCCATAATGCAGTGCAAGGCACATTAATGAGCACAGTTGCCATTTCAATGTGAACATTTGTTTAAACATGGCAGCTCACATCACATCAGTTTTGAATACTATTGCATGCCTTTTGACAGTTCACAGAAATGTAACTAGAAGAGTAATGCTGTACCATATTCACAGGCTGAGGCAGAGATCTCATATTAGAGCCTTATGTTTTGGGCTCTTGAAGCTGCAGGTTCTAAAAATACTGATCATGTTGCAAAACTTCACAATGGGAAGGCTTTAAGCCTGAGATTCAATGGGTGGAGCAACAACGTCACTCCCCAATAAGGCCTTAAAAATCCACTCCTCCTGGACTGTTCCAGGATTCTTTTCTCATTGCGACTGGAGGTGGCACCCTTCTTGCTCTGGGCTATTGCATAATTTGTACCACCCCTCCAGCCACAGGTCCCCTCACCTGTCTTTTCCTCGTTCGCCACTCTGTTCTGCTGGCATTTCCACAGTCCCTGCCTCGCTCATTCTCCCTCTTCTCTGGACCACAACTGTCATGCCTCTGTTCTCTGGTCCCCTTCTCTTTCCCCTATTCCTCCCGTGGCTGTGTGCTACCCTCCCCCCTTCCATTCCTTCTTTTGTCTCGCCCATCATAGCTTGTTTTTAGCTCATTTGTTCTACTGTTCCTCCTCCTCGCTCCATTTCCCCTGTACCTTATTGATTGTATGCCAGTCCCAGGCTTCCATCTCCCCTCTGCGCCCCTCCTGGAATGTTCTTGGCATGATGTCCCTGCTGCTCCTTGTTCTTTCTGGCCAGATCTCCTCCAGGTTCTCGGCTTCCCAGAACCCAAGGGGTACAGGTGCTGGTCTCATGGTTTTCTTTTGCCAACCTTTGGCACCAGTCATTCCACTCTGGATTATTAATTGATCTCCGAGACAGAAACTCTCCCAGTTTCTTGTCAGTTTCATAAACCACCAATCTGTGGTCCCATTCAGCTCTTGTTGTAGAGGGCAGTACTGATGACAGCACACCACTGCATGCCAGATGATTGTGTTAGGAAGATGAGCACATAGAACTCTAAATCCCTAAAGTTTTATAAAGGTACACCCATCTAGTTTTTTGCTTGGGGTGGACAGTTTTCAGGGTTCCCTAATCTCTTTTTATACACAGCCACATACCAATTATAAAGTTGGACTTACCGCCCCTTCATGTTTTTCCAATTGTGTGATGGTACACCTAGAACTGCAACCATGCAGAAAGCTTCAGGGAGGGCTCTTGTTATTGTGCAGTAGGCAGCCTGTCCCACCCTGCAGACATAGAGCGTTCCTCAGTCCATCCCTTCCTACAGACATCTCAGACTGCCTCTCGGCTTTTTCACTGTGTGACAGTTTCTCGCAGCCTTTCCCAGCACCTAACCTATCATCCCTAAAGGTAGGTGGCGTGGGATAGCTTCAAGCCTGTACACTGTGTATAAACTAAATAATCTAGGGTCTAATTGGCCCTTGTTCATATTTTTTTTTTTTGCTTTACTTTCAGAAGTAGAGGGTTATGAATGGTTACTATCTGAAATCTGACTTTTCGGGAATCATCTCTTTCCTTGTGTGAGCAGCACCTTCTATGGGGCCAGAGCAGGTCTCAGAGCCACACCTGACTTCTCAACCTTTTGTTCTTGAAATGAGGGACAAAAAAATCCTCCTGGTTTGTGCTCGGGAATGTTTCCTCTACTCAGTTCACTGATGCATTAGTTTGTGTGTCCTGACCAGGCCGTACATATGGTAGGAGTGTCGGTATACCTATGCAGAGCATGAGCACTTTGTGTGCACTCATAGTGCTCTGCAACTTGCATAGCAGTTAAAAGGTATGCCTATTCCTAATGCTTTACCTCTGGTCCTCTCTCCTGGTATCTCCTGTTTTTGCCATCTCCTGTACTTCTCAGTTTCACCCCTGAGGCGCTGTTGCTGTTTTCCCTATTTGCCCTGCTTGGGGGATTTTCCTGCACTGCTTCCACCTGCCTATTTCCCATTATTACTTTCGGATTTGCAGTCTGATTTTCTGCCTCAGTCTCTGCCTGGTTCTCCTGCCTCACTTGTCTGGCGCATCCAGCCTTGCTTGCACCATTTGCACTTTCTTCATTTCATTCTGACTGTGCTTCCCCTTCATAGGCGCTCACCCTCCTCTCCCTCCACTATCTGTTCCTCTCCTTCTCTGACCTTTGCTTTCTTCTGGGGTTTTCCCTATCCTGATATCACCTTCTCTATTCGTTTCCTCCTCTTACCCTAGTCTGTCTGGTGTCCCGGTGCCTACGTCTGGTCTCCCATAGTTACCAATAACACATAGCTACTTCATTGTATGAGTCTGGTTCTCCTTTGCTCAGTCTGACCTCAGGGTCTACTCATTCACATTGATTAATCGAGCATTCCTGTAATTGGGTCTCATGCTACCTCATCGAACTGCGTTACCTCATTGAACTGCTGCATTACTGCATTCATTATCACCATCAGCCTTCTCATGACTGCATCTGGGTATCCCTCGCTCATCCAACCTCTCTGTGGGCCTACTCCTTCACATCGACTACTCCAGCATAACCTTCTTGGGTCCATGTTACCTCAACTCAACCTGCTCTCCACTTGGAGACATGCCTTCGTGTCTACTGCCCATTTGCTTAGGGCTGGCAGGCTTCTTTCCATCATTGCACATCGTTCATTTCATACCTCACCTTAACCGCACCAGCTTCCATGACTTCACTCCATCATCGTTCATCTTCCACTTCATATTTGACCTTAACCATTCTGGCCTTCTAGGTCTCATCTCATAATCGTACTTCATCCATTTCATTTCTCACCTTAAACCATTCAGGCCTTCAGTCTTCTTTCCATCATCATACATTCTCTCTTGCTTTTGAGTGTATAGTTGCAGAGACATCGCTCACATCCCTCAACAGCTGTCCATTTAGAAGGAAAGATTGAGAGTTTCCCCTACATTGGACTCTTCCACCTTCCTTGATCTCACTTTAAATCGCTTTAGTAGAGCCGTCATTAATCAAACCATCCTTCAGCCTGGAGGGAAGGTGACCTAGGCCTTGGATCCCCCAGAGGTTTCCTCCTCCAAGGGGGGAATTTCCTCTCCTCCATGCCAATGGTCATAATATTAGACAGGGTTTGTGCTTTCATAGGTTCTGTAGTTAGGTTCTGCTGTTGGATGGAGTCAAACGGTGTCCCCGGCTATTCCCTCTCTCCTTAGGAAGTCTGCCCTTCTGCATCTTGCCAGCTTTCATTTCATTCTTTGTCCTCATCATATTTTGTTCTTTTCCTGTCCTTCCCATCTCAGTCTCTCTACTTACTTTCTGGTCTCGATCTATTCTGATTTCTCGCCTCTTTGATGCTCAACACCATTTTGCATATTCCTTTTGGGCTTCTTCCTAAGCTACCTTTAGCCAAAGGAATAATTCCTGTGGCACCTATGGGGGGAACCCTCCTCTAGGGTTCCTTGCATCGTACCCCTACAGGGTGGTATATCCCATGGATAGAGAGGCAAACAGCCACACTGTATCAAAGCCACACAAGCATACATCTCATCCAGTTGCATAAGCACAATTGAATGGGAAGGGTTTAAGCCTGAGGTTTAATGGGCAGAGCAACAATGTCACTCCTCCATCAAGCCTTAAAAGGCCACTTCTCCTGGACTGTTCCAGGATTAATTTCTCATTACAGCACCATCCACCCCTGCTCCTCCGGTGGCTCATCTCTCTTTCCCGTGGGCTTCTTCCTAAGCTCTCCTTAGCTAAGAGAATAATTCTCTCGGCACCTCTAAGGGGTAACCCTCCTCTAGAGTTCCTTGCGTCATACCCCACAGGGTAGTTTATCCCACGGATAGAGAGGTGAACAGCCACAATGTATCAAAGTCACACAAGCATACATCTCATCCAGTTGTGTAAGCACAATTGAACTGCTGTCTGTGTAGCAAGCTCATTAAATACAACAGTGTGGACCAGGGATAGATCTGCATCCTGGTGGAATTACATTATTCTGCTACAGGGGGATGATGACCAATGGCTTGCAAATTTCAGGATGACTAGATGCACTTTTCTGATGATCTGTTCAGAGCTGGCACCTCATAAAGGAAGAAGAGATAAACACTGTTTTGAAGCAGTCCCTGTGAATAAATGTGTGGCCATTACAGTGTGGTAGCTGGCAACCAGCATACAGAATCACACACTGGGACACTTGTTTGATGTTGGACGCTCCACAGTTTGCAAGATTATGAATGAAGTGTGCGGGGCCATAGTCAATGTACTGCTTCCAAAGGTGGTAGTTATACAAAATGTGGCTGACACAACAAATGAATTTGAGAGGAAGTGGGGGTTCCCAATTGTGAAGGATCTGTGGATAGGATTCATTTCTCTATAATTACACTCCTGGGAAATGCCACAGAGTATTACAATCAGAAGTGCTTTTCCTTCATTGTTATGCCAGCGTTATTGGATCATAAATTCAGATTCATGGATATCAATGTTGGTTGGCCAGGAAAGGTTCATGATGCCAGGGTATTCAAAAATAGTAAGCTATACTCCAGGAAGCAAAGTGGAGCTTTGTTTCCTAGCATGAACAGGGACATCAATGGTGTGAGCATGCCCATAGTAATACTTGGCGATGCCACATACACTCTATTACTCTGATTAATAAAAACGTATTCAGACTACAATGATCCAGTTAAGAAGACCTTCAACAACCACCTAAGCAATATGCGAATGGTAGAAGAATGTGCTTTTGGGAGGTTCAAAGGGAGGTGGCGGTGTCTTCCTAACAGGAGTGAACTCAGTCTGGAAAACATCCCATATGTCACTGTGGCCTACATGTACACAACGTACATGAAAATAAAGGTGAGTTATTTTACTCCTGCTAGTTGGAGGAAACAGACATGGAGAATGTTTTGCAGCCTGACTGTGATCACATCCAAGGAGAAGATGTGACTGTTGCAGCACAAAGCAGACATGCAGTAATGAGTGGAGATGCATAAGCCACACACCTTACTTCACAGCAGTAACTGCATAATAAGTGATTCATTAACATATTTTCTCTTATCACATGGCTATGTGCAAGGATATAACCCTACTTTTTAACTGCATGTGGTGTCATGTTATGAAGTAATTTCATGAGTTACATACTGATCTAGTTTTGGTTAATGTTAAACTCTGCATTCACAGTCACACACACATACACACACACACACACACACACACACACACACACTCTCTCTCTCTTCACCTGCCTAATCAGAAGGTTCTGCTTACCAGTGTGTTAATCCTACATTACTTTATCCTTCATTACTGAATAGGTTTGTGATGAGTCAAGACATGGATGCAGTCTGATCGTGTAATAATTTCAAGTTTTTTTAACATACCAATATTGTCATGTTTTGACATTTTTTTTTATTATAGGGAAAAAAAAACAGGTGATTTCTGTGTTGAAAGTTAAAATGCCGAACGTTGCTTGCACTTAAAGATACAGGGCCAGAGTCACAAAACTTTGCCCAGGTGCAAACCCAGTTTTCCCAACTCAGACTGGGCTTTGCCTGGAGCTTGTATTCACAAAGTCTAGTTTGCCCAAGCAACCTGAGTTTGCACCTGGGCAAAGCTGTGAGGGAGGCCACAGTGTAAATAAAGGGGATGGGACCTGCATATCCCCACAGTCCAATTCTTAAAGTTTGTGCTCCACACAAGGGCTGTTTGTGAAGGCCTTTGCATGGAGAAATTACCACCGACAAAAACCTGGCAGTAAACTGTGCAACCCTAGTGGCTGACAGAGGTACTGTGGCCCCCCACCCCCCTCCTTGTCCTCTGATCACTGTCCCCAAAGAAATAATTTTATCTCAGTAGTCTAGGGTCCCTCCCCCTTCCCTATCACTGACCCCATAAGAAAACTTCTCTTTCTGCAATGTAGTGGCCCCTCCTGGTCACCGATCACCGTCCCCATATGCTATATGCATTTGCTGTAGAGTAGTGGTACCCTCCCCCACCCTGATTGCTGACCTCATGTACTATATGAATTTTCCTTAATGCAGTGGTGCCCTCCCCTGCCCTGATTGCTCACCCCATATATTATATGAATTTTCCATAGTGTATTGGTGCCCTCCCCTGCCCCAGTCACCAACCTTATATCCCATAGCATGTTTCTGTAGTGTAGTGGTCCCTCTCCCCCCTTCCCGATCACTGTTTGCCATCCCCAACTGCAGAAAATCCTACTCCCTGGTAGTCTAGGGTCTCTCCCCCTCCCCGTCCATTGTGACCCACCATCCTGTTCCCCCCATCCCAGTCTGTGAACGGTGACCAGCACAGTCCTCCTCACACCACCATGGCTGGCCACTGACCAAGTCCTCATGGAGCGCTTACTGTATACAGTACAGCTCATTGACTGTGATTGGTCAAACACAGTCAATAAACCATACTGTATACAGTATGCACTCCATGAAGTCTCAGTTGTTGGCCAGACATGGTGGTGAGGAGGGCTGTGCTGGTTGCTGACCACGGACTTTGATGGGGGGAGCAGGGTGGTGGGTTACACTGAACAGGGTGGGGGTTGGGGAAGGCCCCTAGATTACCAGGAAATAGGGTTTTCCACATTTGGAGATAGTGATAAGTGACCAGGGAAGGACCACTACATTACAGAAACATGCTATGGGATATAGCGTCGGCGATCGGACAGGGGAAGAGCACCACTACACTACAGGGAATTCATAGAATTTTTCTAGTGGGCTCAAGCACTGCTTCGACCAATTCCTACATTCATGTACATCCCCTTTTTTTCTCAATTTACATATAAGTTCATCTCTAGCAGATCTTGGCAGATATGTGAAACAACAATCCCAACTCCAGTCACGTAGTGTGCTTGGTATAGAAGGTAAAATACAAGTGAAAGCAACAAATACCAGCATCATTGTCCAAGTGCAAAAATCTTTATTTAGTACAAATTCCAGCCACCACAGCTGAGGCTCGCAGAACCTCAACTGGTTTCATAGTAACCTACATCATCAGGAGGATGTCTTGATGACGTAGATTACTACGAAACCGGTTGGGGTACTGTGAGCCTGAGCTGTGGTGGCTGAAATTTGCACCAAATAAACAGTTTTGCACATGGACAGTGTTGCTGGTTATTTGTTTCTTTCTCTTGGCAAATATCCCAGTTGATGTTGATGGTTCTGTACTGCATCCAGGTTCATGTGTTGCAGTTTCATTTACCTGACATGCACCATCAGAGCTGTTCAGAGAAGATGTATTGCTATTCACCAATGTTTCCTGACATCCATCAGTATCTGCAAGCGGAGGTCAGAAAAAAAGTGAATTACAACAGCAGTCAAGTTGGGGCATTGCAAAAATGTCAACACTTTTTTTTACTCTCTAACATACTTCTCATGCAGGTCATAATCAAATCTAAGCATGACTTATTTGAGTAATTTGCAGTGTTCTCCCTCTGTGCTATCACCATGCTTAAGGCAATGAACATAATTGAATTCATAGATGTTCCTCCTGTTGACAGTGCCAGCAAGATCAAAGGTTTTCAGTAATGGTGCCAATTGTTTTTCTATTCAGTGCCCCTTATCCCATGAAACTGAAGTTGGGATCTGTAGCACATATCCCAGTGTTGACAGACCCAATTTCAACATGGATATTCAGTGTATAAAAAAGAATCAAGTCTGTAAATGGCAATAAAGGTTTATAAAATGGAGAACTGTGAGGCAGTGGATCCCCAAGCAATGTGGTCCCTACTACATCTGCATCTCTTGCACCCCCCCATGTTCACAGCCTTAGTACTATTGGCTGGTTCATAATACTAAGTGATAAAACTCAGGAGTCACTGTAACCCCTAGATCACCCCTACTCTGCTATCTCTGATGAAAGATACAGACAGCCTCTGACACCACACGATGGCCACTGGACTCCGTGCTGACCTACAGATCTGTAAGGCTGCCAGAAGCAAATGTACCCTGGCGGTATAAAGATCCAAGCAAGAATACTACAGAAGCAAGCTCTCAAACTCTTGGGGAAATAGAAAACTTTTGGGGGAAAATATCAAAACCCTGACAGGGAAACCCAATAAATTTCCACCTTCCTTGCTAGTGGTGAACAACACTGTTATACAGGACCATAGGCAGCTCACAGATACCTTTAATGTCGCTTATACCGATCTCTCCAGTGTACTTCCCCCTGACCACTTCAGTGATTCCATCCTGCCCGTTAACATGGCACACTCTGCTCCTCCCTTGAGTTCCCCCCTTTCTACTTCAGAAGAGTATCCCCAGCCAAATCTAGAAAGTACCTCCTAAAGGTGCTTAGGAAGTCCAGATACAGTAGTGACACACTGGATCTCAAACTTATCTACCTCTCACTCGATGTCGTCTTACCCCCTTTCACCAAATTGTTAAATCTCTCTCTCCCACAATTTCCCCAACTATGGAAATCGGCTATCATCACACCTATACAGAAAAGTGATGATAGATCTCAACAAAACAATTACCGTCCCATCTCAATCCTTCCCCTGCTTTCTAAAGTCCTTGAGCACATTGTCACTGACCAACTGTCAGAATACCTGGAAAAGTGTAACATTCAGTGTCCACAGCAGCATGGCTTTAGTAAGCACATAGTACAACCACTGCCCTATTGGAGCTCACTACCCACATTCACAAAGCCCTGGACTCCAGTCACCTACTTGGTGTGGTGTATATAGATCTAGCCAAGGCCTTTGACACCGTTAATCATCAGCTTCTGCTGCACTCCCTCCCCACCCTTGGCCCCTACCTTGCAGTCACTAACTGGTTTGAAAGATACCTGCTAGGAAGTCATCAATAAGTCAAGATTGGGGACTCTCTCTGACTGCCTCCCTGTGTGCTCGGGGGTTCCCCATGGCTCTGTCCTTGGTAGGCTACTTTTCAGCCTTTTCATCAACACTCTCCCTGCAGCCTGCAACAACAATATGATCCTATACATAAATGATGCCCTCCTCTTTTCCACTTACACTGACCCAGTCCTCCTATCCCTTGACCTGCAGTTAAATTTTACTCTCGCAGAATCGTGTTTTGATAAACACAAATTGCTGATGAACTATAAAAAACAAATCAATGTTGTTCGCAAACACCCACGGTAAACACAAAACTACAGGCTTAACCACCTTGAACAAACTGCACCTCCCACTTGAACAAGTACCTGAATTCAAATAACTCGGAGTTACACTCAATGGTCCACTCACCTACAGCATGCACATTCGACTCATCGCCAAAACCATTTGTAACCCACCTACAAGTGGAGGTTCCTGAAAGTCTTCCTTGCGTGAGCCTTAATGCCCACTGCCAGGCTGGTATCCTGTGTCTTAGCATTTAAAAGTGTTGCACGAGAGTGCCTTAATGCCTCTGTGCTCTGTCTCTTTAAGAGCTGCCTATAACGTGGTGCTTATTTAAAATTGGGGGGGGGGGCTGAGTGTTTCTATGCTAGAGTCCCACTCAGGCTGCCAGATAATCACTCTGTTCTGCCATCGCTATTTGCACAGAGGGAGCTCTGTTAGAAGCTGTACTTATTTGTTGATTATCTATTAGCATAGTAATGATATTGCAGTTTGTCTAACCTGCCTTCTTTGCAGCATGGACAGTTCTGTATATCACCACCAACTTGGTCCTGAACTGCCAGAATGGGCCAATCAGTACCTTTGGGGACCCTAAAATGGAGTATTTCCCCAAGGGTCTTGTGGGAGGAATTTCTGTAGGAATTGTAGTTTTGAGACTTTGGCACCTAAATGCCCCTAGAGGGGGAGCCCTTGCTTTGACAGACCAGAACCTTTTGGACCAAAGGGAAGTTCCCAAGCTGCCTGCTGCAGTCAGTCAGTCTGGAGTTAGAGTTTGCAGAATAAACAGCTCGAGTGATTCAAGCAGCAGTTCCTGCATAGTTCACGTGAGAGAACTATGGAAGGGCTGAGTTTTGGCCTGCCTGTCTGCTGTCCCTTGTGAGGGAGCTCTTCAAAGAATCGGACCTCATCCAAAGTTGTGAGAGAGATTTAAGCCACTGAATTGATGACCAGGCTTAAAACCTGAAGAAGACAGAAGATTTGCTGAATGCTATCGCCCTGTCAGGGCCTTTATTTACAGCTGAACTCCCAGTTTGGCACAGAGACTCTGTGATTGAGGCTGGACTGTCATCTGCCTGGTATAGTGGTGATTGCTTTACTATAAATGTGCTGAGTGCTGTTAGTGGGTCGTGATTTGGTTCCCCACTGTGTGTTTAACTGTGTCTTGCTTGCTGGAGGCTGCATCCAACTTTCTCGGCTTCACATCCAAACTGTTCCTCAGTCTGGGCCTTGTCACACTGGCCCAGCCAGATTGTTCACACCACAGAGAAAACCATCAATGAGAGACCTGCCTGGGGATCAGCCCCCTGCTCAACGCTTTGAACATGAACGATGCTACAGTGATTCGTGTGGGCTCCTGCTTCTCCTGGCACTTCAACTCATCAACCTGCAGTCTCAATTTTGTCCCTCCTGTGTCCTGTATTGGGTATCATGAGTAAACACGAGGGTAGCTTCCTGCAACATCAGCTAAATCAAAAGTGTTGTCATCTAATTCACTTGTTGTTTTCTTGTCATGAACTGAGCCATCCAGCTCCAGATTACAAATTGTGTGTGGTTGTGCATGTTTCTTTCTTCCATCACAGGGCCCCAACCAGCTGCAATGCCAGTCTACCCTGAGCAATGTTCCAGGCTAGCCCACCTTACTTCCACCTGGGTACCCAGACTGTGTGACTGTGTAGGAACTCTGAAGTGCATGCATGCATGAATGCCTAATTGATTTAGACATTAAGCCAATCAACCTGATTACGCCCCTTCCTTGTTCAAGTCCACTAATTAAATCTGATCTAACTCTTTTTGCATTTAACCAGATTGTGGTTCCAGTTTGTGTCAAAAGTACTCTACTGTAGCTATTTGCTGTGCATAACCTTGTTTTACATGGAGTCTCCAGGGTTGAGCCAGAGAAACCAGCCCTGCTGGTAAGTGCAGACAGAGTGGAGATTTGTATGGTGAACAAGGGTTATTGTGAAAGTGTTTACTATATATTGTCCAGGCCACTAGAAGGGAAAGAGGGGGATTACAGTGGCCTGGAGGGCTGTACCCAGGTGAGCCTTGCTACCAACAGCCCTGTCCTCTGGGTGGAGGCCCCTGCTTCAGTACCCAGGCCCCTTAACTATAACTAACCAAGCAGGCATGGGTAGTAGCACTTGGGGTAGCGCCTCCTAGGGGTTACATCTTGGAGGCTTACCACTGGGATTTGTACCTTCTAGTGGTCAGAAGTGGGTACTACAACATCATGTTTAGAAATTTTGGTAAAAATGGAGCTGCTCACTGTGCCTAAACTTAAGCTTGCTCCCCACAACCAGCTGGTGCATAGCATGATGGAGTGGAGTGAGGCAGAGGGGGTGGATGCCCAGCAAGCTCTGTTATTAATAAAAGTCCCACTGGGGACTGATAATGGAACTATTGTGGAAGTGGTTGAACTAATTAAGTGTTTGAGGAAGGTTGAAGTAAGGGGAAGCAATTCTGACCTGTTTGATCAAACCATGGTGGTCCAACTCTCCTGCAGCCTGCCCACTGAACCAGAGAAGGTACTCTCTGTGATTTCACCTGAAGGGTCCAAGAAGGGGTGGAGGGTCATTCACTTACATCGTGACCCAGCTGTACCCAGAGGGTCCCTCCACATAGAAGAGTTTAGAAACAAACTGCTTAAAATGTTAGCCTCTGAGGGGTGCTCTGCTACAGAGCTGGTGAAAATGTTAGAACTCTCTGAGGATGTAACTCCTGTGCAATCCCCTTTAGCCTCCCCTGCTACCCTACAACTGCCTCCCCCATAGTGATACCTACTGTGCATTTGGACTCCTACCGTAGGCTCAGACTCTTCTCGGGCACGGTCCTAGTGCCTGTGGGGGAGGATGACCTGGAAATGTGGATGGACTATGGCACCCCATTGGTCCAGGAGTGGCAATGTACTGAAGGGGAGAAGAGGAAAAGGCTCGTGGAAAGCTTAAGGGGCCATGCACTGGAGGCCATTCGCTTTTTGCGATCCACTAGCATGGAGGCTACAGCTGCTGAATACCTTTCTGCCTTAGCAGGGGTATTTGGTAGTACTGAGAAGGGGGATGATCTGATGTGGAAGTTCAAGTCTGCAAAACAGTGGAAAAATTAGAAGCTGTCAATGTTTGACACCCGAATTGAGTGAGCTTTGCAGCAGGCTCACATAAAAGTAGGGGTGCCTACCAGTGAATTGAACAGTGTCAGACTGGATCACATCCTAAAGTCAGACAGATATTCTAGCATGATGTTGTTAAAACTTAAACTGCAGGACTATAGGGGCAATCCCCCTGAATATTATTGTCTGATTAATGAGATTTGTGAGGCAAAGAATGACGAGGAAGGATGGGAGCCCTATGCTGGGGTTGCCCACCCCGCCCAGCCCCTGAGAGAGGTGAAGAGGCCAAACTGCAATAGATGAGAGAACTATTCAAGGAATTGACTGAGTTGAGAGTCAACCAGCAAACTGCCAAGGCAGCCAAAGATGCCATTTCTTGTCCAGCCACCTCGAGACACAGAAGGAAGCCCCATCAGGAGGGGTGGGGGTGCATGTCATTTCCTCTGAGACTCGGCTTGTAGACAACCTGCTGGAGAAGGTGCAAGAACTGAGAGTCTTGGTGGGAGATCTGCTTCAGGCTACATGGAACACTGACCCTGGGGGAAGCTCAGAAAGTCCAGTGAGCAAACCCCCACCCAAAGAGGGACCCCGAGACTCTCCCACTATGTTCAAGCAATGGAATGGCCCCTCTTCCCCTAGAGACTCTAAAGAACCTGTCTTCTACTACCACTGTGGAGAGGATGGACACACCCGGTTCACCAGCCATTCCCCAGAGAATTTGAGAAAAGTTACCACCCGGCTGCTGGCATTGATTCGACGGAACAACATACGACTGCAAGGGGGGCTGCTCGAGAAAGCTATTCCTCCAAGGCAGCAGTAAAGCTGATATCAAATTTTAAGTCACCTGAGCGGTCTGAGGCAGTGGGCCCTTCAATGGAAACTACAGTGACAGTGAACGGTGTGTCTGCCCATGCCATACTCGACAGTGGACCCCAAGTAACTATAGTATTTCAAGATTGGTACCAGAAGTATCTGCCTGATGTGCCCCTACAACCTCTGGAGGGCCTACACATGTGGGGGTTGAGTGAGATGTCTTACCCATACTCAGGGTACATCCGGATCTGGTTGTCGTTTCCTACCACCGTGGCTGGGGTAAATGAACAAGTTGAGACACTTGCCCTGGTGTGTCCCTCCACTGGACTGTATGATGGGGTTCCCCTGTTAATCGGAGAAAATACCCACATGTTTGGGAGACTAGCACAACTCTGTCATTAGAAACAAGGGCAACAGACTGGGAGGGCCCTGAGAATTCCAGCGTTAATCCAGAAGGCTTATGATTTGCAACAGAAACCTGATGAAGCAGACAGAGATGAGCCGGTGGGGATAGGGTGGAAAGAGGATCCTGACTCTTTGGTGCTGGCTCCCAGTGCACAGTGTACTATCCACAGAGAAGTCTGCCTAAAGAAAGATGTCAAGAACCAAATATTGATGATAGACGCTTCTGGTGAAGGGAAGCTGCCAGAGGGGTTGATGGTTAAGCCCAGTATACTACCTGCAAGTGCTCATGCCTATGCACGCCGAGTAATGGTGCAAGTGAGAAACATGTCAGACAGAGAAGTTCATGTGAATCGGGGCTGTACACTGGCTACGGTACACTGTGCAGATACAGCAGTATTACCCAGTAACAAGTGCTCTGACGAAGCGGGGAAGGTGACTCCAGACTTATTTGACTTTGGTGATTCCCCTCTGTCTGCTGAGTGGAAGACTCGAATTAGCAAGAAACTAACTCAGAGGGACCTAGTATTCTCACTAAAAGAGAGGGACGTGGGATGTGCTCATGGTGCTGAGCATAATATACACCTGCATGATGATCAGCCTTTCTGAGAGAGGTCCCGACGCTTTGCCCCTGCTGACATAGACAATGTTAGAAGACATCTACAGGAGATGCTCACTGCAGGTATTATTCAAGAATCCAGAAGCCCATATGCATCTGTCATAGTAGTGGTGTGTAAGAAGAACGAATCCATGAGGATGTGTATGGATTATCGGACCTTAAACCAACGGACCATCCCAGATCAATACACCATGCCACACATACAGGATACCTTGGATTGCCTGAATGGGAGTCAGTGGTTCTCCGTACTGGACCTCTGCAGTGGATATTACCAGATTCCGATGGCCCTGGAGGACCATGGGAAAACAGTCTTCAATTGTACTTTAGGGTTCTATGAATTCCTGAGAATGCCACAGAGGATTCCGGGTGCCCCAGCCACCTTTCAGAAATTGATGGAACATGCGGTGGGAGATATGAACCTACTGGAATGTTTGGTATACTTGGATGACGTCGTTGTTTTTGGACGCACGCTAGAGGAACATGGAACCAGATTGTTCAAAGTCCTTGATCATTTGGAAGAATTCAGCCTTAAGTTATCTATAGACAAGTGCCAGTTTCTCCAGACCTCTGTGAAATATGTGAGACACATAGTAGCTGCAGAAGGAATATAGACAGATCCCAGCGGATCCACGACAGGAGTCCGACAGTATTTCTGTCGAACGCCCTGTCAGCCGAACCCCGCACAAGGAGGGCTGTACCCCCACACCCCCCCACTTAAAGATTCTCAACTCCAGTCAGAGCGGATTGGGGGGGTGCAGGACCCCGACAGGCAGTGCCGGGTTCCAGTGAGTCTCCCACCGCGACTAGGCACCGTAGTCACTGTGGGGGACCTCGCTGGTGAAATGTTGCAGCAAGGGGGTTAAACGGATCCCAGCAAGGTTGAATCGCTGACTACTTGGCCCCAGCCCAATAACCTGAAAGAAGTACAGCATTTCCTGGGGTTCTGTGGCTCATACCACAGGTTCATCAAAGATTATTCCAAGGTGATTTGACTCCTCTATAACCTTACCCAAGGCTACCCCCTACCAACCGCAAATATAAAAAAGGGGTTATCAACGAATCCGAGAAAGTGTATTTTTGAACAGGTGAACCTTTTGGGCCTCAGTGGACACCCGAATGTGAAGCAGCATTCTATGAAGTCATATACCAACCAGCTCACTCAAGTCCCAGTCCTTTCCTATGCTGATCCTGCTAAGCCCTATGTGCTGCATATGGATGCTAGTTTGCAGGGCCTAGGGGCTGCACTATATCAAAACCATGAGGATGGTCTGAGACCCTTAGCTTTCACCAGTAGGAGCTTGACCCCGTCAGAGTGGAACTATCCTGTCCACAAGCTGGAATTCCTCTCCCTAAAATGGGCCATAGTTGACCAGTTTCATGAGTACCTCTATGGGGCAAAGATATTGGTGAAGATGGACAATAACCCGTTGACCTAGTTACAGACTTCAGCTAAACTGGACACCACTGGGCACCGTTGGCTTTTTGCCTTATTGACTTATGATTATGCTGTTGAATACAGACTGGGACAAAACCACATTGATGCTGATGCCCTGTCATGAAGGCCAGCTCCTAAGAATGATTAGGTCAGATTGTCTGAGCCTGACATCAAAGCATAATGCCAGACATTTGATAAAGAGGAACAAATGTCTGCAGACACAGTGGACTGCCTAGTAGATTGCTTGGGCCCTTCTGAAACCTGCATACCGGTTGCATATTGCCATTTTTCTGCTCTAGATATTAGTGCACTACCTCAATTCGATAATAACAGTATTCAGTGGGCTCAATCCAAAGATTCCATGATTCAACCAACACTTGACACCCTGCGTGTAGGGAAAGATGTATGCAAGTTGCATTCCCCTGACTTGCGATCTACTTTGTTGTTCAAGGAAGGCCCCAGGTTAAAGTTGCATGATCAATTACTATACAGAGAGACAGTAGATCATCGTGGTCAAGTAGACAAACAACAGTTAGTCCTATCCACAGCCTTTAAACAGCAGGTACTGAGGTCCCTTCACTATCATATGGGGAACTTTGGTATTGACAGAACTCTCGACTTGGTACAATCCCGATTCTACTGGCCAAAGATGAGGGCAGATGTTGAGCACCATGTAAAGACCTGCAGTCATTGCCTCCAAAGAAAAGCCCTGCCTCAGAAGGCTGCCCCTCTTGTCAATATTACTACCAGTGCCCCTCTAGAATTGGTCTGCGTAGACTTCTTGTGCTTAGAACCTGATCAAAAGAATACAGGCAATGTGTTGGTAGCTACTGATCATTTTACGCAGTATGTACAAGCCTTTCCAACTAAAGATCAAAAGGCCTCTACCATGGCCAAGGTGCTGGTGGAAAAATTCTTTGTCCACTATAATGCCCCCCAGTGGATCCATTCTGACCAAAGCAGAGATTTTGAAAGTAGGCTGATCAAAGAAATGCTCTCTCTGTGGGGGGTGCGGAAGTCAAGAACCACCCCCTATCACCCGCAGGGGGAATCTCAACCAGAACGCTTTAACCGCACCCTTCTGAACATGCTAGGCACCCTCCACCCAAAAGACAAGCCTAAGTGGAGCCAGCAGATTAGCACCTTGGTACACGCATACAATTGCACCAAAAATGACACTACTGGGTTCTCCTCCTACCGTTTTATGTTCAGGAGGGAGGCTCAACTACCAGTTGATGTCTGCTTTAGGGTCTCTCCAGATGGGGTCCTGGCTGAAAACTACTTGCAGTATGTCCAGAAATTGAAAGATCAGTTGAATCATGCCAATCAGCTAGCCCAAACTATAGCTACAAAGCGGAATCTGGCCAACAAAGAAAGACATGACCGACGAGTGAAAGCTCAGGAGTTGTTGCCTGGGGATAGAGTATTGCTGCGTAACTTGGGATTGCATGGGAAACACAAAATTGCAGACAGATGGCACCATCCTCCTCATGTAGTGGCTGGTAAATTGGATGATTTGCTGGTGTACGAGGTGCACCCAGAAAATGATTCTAAAGCTGTAAAGACAATGCACCATAATCACTTACTGCCCATCTGTCAAGTTATTATTGAGGCGGAACCAACACCTGACACTTCTCCTGGGCCAGTGACTCATGCTGCTGTGAAAAGGAAACAGAACCAACCTGCCCGTTTTGTTCCAGAATCAAAGCCTCCCCCTCAGCAGTCCCAGAGGGATAGTGATGACTGTTCATCTGTTTCTGATGAAAGTGACTGTGATAATGCCTATTATCCCTCATATGAACTGAGTCAGTTGTTTCAAGGCAATCTCTGCAGAATCGTGGGGTTGAAGCTGGGCCTTCAGAACTGCCTAACTCCACAGTTTCTTCCCTTGACCCAATGCCCCCTGAAAGTGAGGTGCAAAGTATCATGTCTGAGGTTGCAGACTCTCTGTGTCTTGTAGAACTGTTTGACTTGCCCGAAGAAGGGGCTGATGGTCTGAGTCTCCCTGGTCACATACCAGAACTTGAAGAACAATATGAAAGTGTTGGCAGCACCCCTTCAGTGCCACAAAGCCTAATTGTGCCAGAGTCTCCTCAGAATTGGCAACCTGACCCCTCTTCAGAAGATAATAATGGGCAAAGTATTGTGGAAACAGAGTCTGCAGAGACAGAAGCTGGTAGTGTTCCCATTCTGGACATTTCATCCAGTGCAGAGGCATCCCTCACTACAGGAGAAGAAATCAGTGCCCTTGCTGACCGCTTAGAGACTGTGTCTGTTCCCCCAAGAAAATCTGGGCAACCTGTTAAGCCTGTGCTAGGTTTTAGTTATGATTCCCCTGGGAGGTCTATGGACTAGCCTCTCAATGTGGTCCATAAAGGTGTTTACAGTTCCAAGAGCTCACTGCCCGATCTGAGCTTGACTGCCACCTCCCGATTAATTTTTGCTTCCTTTAGAACATGGTGTCCCTGTCCCATTTTAGCCCCAAGTTAGCTGTTAGGGAAGGACCCCCTTCTATACTGTTTACTGTGCAAGAAGTTATAATGTGAAGTCACAGGTAACTGTTCATAGTATGTTAATCATAAAAGAATCAGTATAGAGTGTATGAAACATGCATAAGTATTGTCAATGAAGATATGGTATAGTGAAATGTGTAGTACTGTGATAAGTTTGTTAACTGATGCATTAGATAGTATTTCCATAGTATTCTAATGCCACGTATGTCTTGTATATATTGATTATTCAATATTGTGATGCTGTAGACTTGACACAGACGCGAAGTTTTTCCAGGCAGAGAAGGATGTAACCCCCCTACAAATGGGGGCTCCTGAAAGTCTTCCTATGGTGTGCCTAAATGTCCACTGCCAGGCTGGTATCCTGTGTCATTGTATTTAAAAGTGTTGTATGAGAGTGCCTTAATACCTCTGGGCTCTGTCTAAGAGCTGCCTATAACGTGGTGCTTATTTAATCGGGGGGGGGGGCTGAGTGTTTCTATGCTCGAGTCCTGCCCAGGCTGCCAGATAATCACTCTGTTCTGTCTTCGCTATTTGCACAGAGAGAAGCTCTGTTAGAAGCTGTACTTGTTTACTGATTATCTATTAGCATAGTAATGATATTATAGTTTGTCTAACCTGCCTTCTTTGCAGCATGGACAGTTCTGTTTATCACCACCATCTTGGTCCTGGGCTGCCAGAATGGGCCAATCAGTACCTTTGGGGACCCTAAAATGGAGTCTTTTCCCAGGGGTCTTGTGGGAGGAATTTCTGTAGGAACTGAAGTTTTGAGACTTTGGCACCTAAATGCACCTGGAGGGGGAGCCCTTGCATTGACAGACTAATGGATCAACCAACCAGAACCTTTTGGACCAAAGGGAAATTCCCAAGCTGCCTGCTGCAGTCAGTCAGTTTGGAGTTAAGAGTGTGCAGAGTAAACAGCTCGAGTGATTCGAGCAGCAGCTCCTGTGTAGTTCACGTGGGAGAACTATGGAAAAGCTTAGTTTTGTCCTGTCTGTGTGCTGTCCCTTGTGAGGGAGATCTTCAAAGAATTGGACTGCATCCGAAGTTGTGAGAGAGATTTAAGCCACTGAATTGGTGACCAGGCTTAAAACCTGAAGAAGACCAAAGTTTTGCTGAACGTTATCAGCCTGTCAGGACCTTCATTTACAGCTGAACTCCTGGTTTTGTGCAGAGACTCTGTGATTGCAGCCGGACTGTCATCCATCTAGTATAGTGGTGATTGCTTTACTATAAATGTGCTGTGTGTGCTGCTAGTGGGTCATGATTTGTTTCCCCACTGTGTGTTTAACTGTGCCTTGCTTGCTTGCTGGAGGCTGCATCCAGCTTTCTCAGACTCACATCCAAACTGTTCCTCAGTCTGGGCCTTGTCACACTGGCCCAGCCAGATTGCTCACGCCACAGAGAAAACCATCAACGAGAGACCTGCCTGGGGATCAGCCCCCTGCTCAATGCCTTGAACAGGAACGACGCCTCGGTGATTCGTGTGGGCCCTGCTTCTCCTGGCACTCCAGCTCATCAACCTGCAGTCTCAATTTCATCCCTCCTGTGTCCTGTATTGGGGTATCGTGGGTAAACACCAGGTTAGCTCCCTGCAACATCAGCTAAATCAAAAGTGTTGTCTTCTAATTCACTTGTTGTTTTCTTGTCATGAACTGAACCATCCGGTTCAGGATTACAAATTGTGTGTGGTTGTGCATGTTTCTTTCTTCCATCACAGGGCCATAACCAGCTGTGACACCGGCCTACCCTGGGCAACATTCCAGGCTAGCCCACCTTACTTCCACCTGGGTACCCAGAGTATGTGACTGTGTAGGGTCTCTGAAGTGCATGCATGACTGCCTGATTGATTTAGCCATTAAGCCAATCAACCTGATTACGCCCCTCTCTTGTTCAAGTCCCCTAAATAAATCAGATCAAACTCTTTTTGCATTTAACCTGACTGTGGTTCCAGTTTGTGTCAAAAGTACTGAACTATTGCTATTTGCTGTGCATAACCTTGTTTTACAGGGGGTCTCCAGGGTTGAGCCAGAGGAACCAGCCCTGGTGGTAAGTGCAGACAGAGTAGGAATTTTGTATGGTGAACAAGGGTTATTGTGAAAGTGTTTACTGTATATTGTCCAGGCCACTAGAAGGGAAAAAGGGGGGTTACAGTGTCCCGGAGGGCTGTACCCAAGTTAGCCTTGCTAACAACAACTCTGTCTTCTGGGTGGAGGCACCTGTTTCAGTACCCATGCCTCTTAACCTGCAACTAGCCAAGCAGGTAGGGGTAGTAGCCTTTGGGGTAGCACCACCTATTGGTTAAACATTAATTTGAGGATAGATATTCTTTGCTGTCATTGCCACTGCCTTAATAAGGAGGCTATTTGCATAACTGTATCCAGTTCAGTTTTCTCCATAATCAAATGTGGACTAACTTTCTATGAGGTGGCCACTGAAACCACCCTAAAATGAATACACTTAATAAGTGTTACTGCCTGGTGACGGGTGCTGAGAAAAGAATGCACACCTGTCAGTTTTATAAACAATCTAACTAGCTTCATCTTCAAGGGAGGATAACCTACCAAACCTGCCTCCTTGCCAAGAAAATTTGCCTCTGCCTTACCCCTCCTTCAACACGCGACTTTATGTTACCTACCCCCTTCAAGCAGTGCCACGTGGCACCAACAAATCCCCTTTAATGGTTCCTTTCTGCTGTACATCACAAACCCAGAGCTCCTTCTATGCCAGGGCCCCAACCCTGGTGAATGGACTACCTCCAGAGGTCACTGGTGAGACAAGGTTAGGCCCTGTCAAACACCAACTACATCAACACCTTGCTAATCTTAGCAGCTGTCATTGTACCCACTAGGATATCCTGGCTTGCCTAACCCTATTAAACCCCTCATCCTCTTCTCTACTCACCCTGCCCCTTCCCGCACAACTTCTCTCACTCTATTATCTCACCTCAACCCTCTCCACACTCGTTTCTCGCTCCCCTTCTCCCTCCACCTCCTTCCCTTCCCTGTTTTCCACCTCCATTGTTCTCTACTGTAACCTCCTCTCACCCGCTTCCTTTTTTCTCCACTACAACTGCCTTCTCTCACTCCTTCCTCTGATTATCCTCTTTCCCCATTCCCTGCCGACTTCCTCCATCCCACACCCCGCTGCTCCGCTGTTCACGCCCGTTATCACCCGCCCCACCCATACCTCTCTTCCACCATACCTACACTCCTAACTTTCATTTCTGTTGTTCTGGGCCCCCGCCATCACCTTCCCCATCCTATTTTTCCCTGCCTCTTCGGCCACCCCACCCCTACCTATCCTCCACCTTACCCTCACTCCTAACCTTCCTTTTATGCTCTTGATCCCCACCAGCACTTTCCCCACCCCATCTTCCTTGCCTCTCCTTCCACCCCACCCCTACCCCTTCCACCTTTCCTACACTTCTAACCTTCCTTCTCTTGCTTGTGACCCCCACCACCACTATCTTCCTTGCCTTTCATGCCTTCCTGCCCCCAGCTCCTCTGCACTTCTTCTACCTCCACAGCAGTTTATGACAAAGTCTCATTTAAGACCGCAACTGCCCTCGACACCCTTCCCTTTCCACCCCATACCTGACAATTTTTGTGCATTGTTTCCTTACTCGTCCCTTTTCTGTGTCAGACCCTTTTGTTATCCTTATTGATTGTTACTGCCTAATTGTTACTGCTATGAATGATTTACTATGCACCGATGGTTGTTATAATCCACTGTTTGTTTCTGCTTAATACTGATGTGTTACACCTTTATTGCGGAACCTTTGTAAATGAACCTCTGGTACAAAGGTATTTGTAATCCTAATACAAAAAAAAATATGACGTGACTGCTATAGATTCTGGACCAACGGTGCAGTACCACTACTTCCATGGAACAAATGTTACTCTGATGCGTGGTGCTGCTGCATGAAAGGACCAACTGGGGAGGGGGGGTAACATTGATGAGCATATCAGGAACAGCTTAGATCTTCATGATGAGGGAACAAAAGAGGCTAGTGTTGCCTTGCAGTTCGTAGACAATAAGACTACACCAGAGGGCTGCTGAGGCATGCACTTGTGGGGATCAATGGCACTGACTGTGACAATATCCATGCTTAAAAGACTGTATGAATACAGTGAAAAGCATGGCGTTCATAATACTGAGTCATGACGTGACAATCTTATGATCAAAACAATGTATAGCCTATCAGTCAGGGCAAATGATCCTAAAAAATAGTTCATAAAATTAAAAATAAAAATAAAACAGATAAATATTTAAATTGACTCATATAATAGGATGCCTCCACTAAGTTTCTCATTGAGACTCAAAATACAGCTACAACTACTACTTAAAACCCAGACTAAAAAAGAAACAACAAAACAAACAAATTCCAGCCAGAGAAAAAACGGCTGCCGCAAGCTTGTATGAGCGCCGCCACCAACGTGTGCAAGTGCCACCGAATGCATGTGAATGCCACATGCAAGATGGTAGTGCCCCAGAAATACACATGCAGTGTAGTCACGCATACATAGTTCTTCTGAATGGCATATGCCATTCCCAAGATGGTGTCACCGGCAATACTGCACATGCGTGACACGTGCGTATGTGCAGTACATCGCCAAATGTGGTAGGGCTGGAGCATCAACAAAATAGTGCTGCCATGGCAGACTGGTACCGACCATTTTGCACTTTTGGAAGGATCATTCTGAAAGTCCAAAATAGAAGTGGTCCAGGGCCTTATCCGGTAGCTCATTTTTTGGAGTTGTCGAAAAACAGCTGCAGGCTCTGCCTTCGCAGCCATAAAAATGTACCTGATGGTAGAGGTTCCAGCTCAAGGTAGTCTTCTTGATCTTCAGTGCAAGGTGGCTCTAAATTTTTTTGGCTGTGTAGGTGGAGCCTGCAGCCGTTTTGCAACAGCTCCGGAAAATTAGCTACCGGATCAGGTCCTGGACCACTTCCATTTGGACTTTCCGAATGATCCTTCCAAAAGTGCAAAATGGTCAGTACCAGTCTGCCACGGCCGCACTATTTTGTCGGTGCTCTGGCACTTCCATATTTGGTGACGTACTGCGCATTTGCACGTGTCATGCATGTGCAGTATTGCCGGTGACACCATCTTGGGAATGGCATATGCCATTCAGAAGAACTATGCATGTGTGACTATGGCACATGTGTAGTTCTGTCAGCACCACCACCTTACATGTGGTATTCACATGCATTTGGAGGTACTTGGGTGGTTGCTGCTACAGTGGTTGGGTGCTCAGGTTGTGCAGCCTGTGCAGGCAGGGAAAGGTCCGTGTGGGGAATGGTTGGTTGGGACCCAGTTGGGGTGGCAGACCATCCAGGTACTCTGTGTGGCACAAGCAGCAGTCTCCTGGGTGAAGGGAGTCCAGAAATTGAAATCACTGCAAGAGCATATAGTGCCTCTGGGTCTCTGTAGGTATGGGAGTATGTGACACTCTGCAGCGGAAGATTTTAGTCTCTGTAGGTCCAGGAGTGCACACTCTGCAGGGGAGAACAGAAGATGTGTGGCATCAGTGATTGGGTATCCGGAAGGTCTTCGGTGGATCAGTTCTCTCTGTGTAAGACCTTGAAGTAAAGACAATGCTCCCTGTAATGTAAGACCCCCCCGATGGAGAATGTTTAGTGAAAGGCAAAGTTCTAAATGGGATTCAGACAGTAGAAATGTCTTATGCTGTCATAATTCCTACCTCAGTTAAAGTTTTACTGGATTTAGAGAATGGAAAGTAAGCAAGTGCCTGTGTAAAGACAGAATGAAGTGCAGGAATATGAGATGAAAGTGCTGCTGAGCTGGAAATGCTCTTTAGTGTGGCCTGTTTTGGCCCACCATATTGCTGCTGTCAGGAATGTAGCCTTTTTGGCTCAAGGGAATATCTGCAAGCTGAATCAGTCTGTTGGCAAAACAGACTGTTGCAGAACAAATGTCAGGTGCCTACCCATAAAGTAAAGCTACCATAAATTGTTTACCCCCCCTGCTCCATGAAGTGACTGTTCCTGTTTATCAACTGTTCATTAAATGGGATCCCCTGTTTCTGCAATTTCCTTCTTTGCCTCGTTTGTTGGAGAAACTGTTTTATTGCTCAAAGAAGTTTGCCTCCACAGCCAGCCACCAGTGTGGTCCAGGGTGGGATCCCAGAGAACCATCGCACCATCTAGGTCAAGAGGCCTGCCTAGTGAACACTGTCTACAAAGGCCTGCAGGCAATGTTGGCAAGGCCAGGCAAGTGAAGGTCTGCATCATACCGGCAGTGTAGCATACCAGCATCGTCTGGTGGTTCAAGGGCAACCCTGATGGAGCTAATCCATCACCTGCAACACCCGAGGAAATTCAGGTACTGTTTTCATGTTATTATTTCTGGACTGTTTTCATGGTTGTATAGTGGTCCCCTTCCCAGGACATTTACCATCTGTATACCTCTAGATGCAAGGAAGCGGGGCTTACCTGTAGAACTGATCACTGTCCGAGGTTAGTTCTGCAGAAATTCTTTCCACGGTTTAAAATATGAACCTGCAATTCATACATTCATTCTGCAGTTCAGTGAGTTACTGAACTGCGAAATAAATGTATGACTTGTCCTTCACTGGTGTCTAGTGGCACCCCCCCCCCACCTTTTGATTGCTCACCCACTTCCAAATAAATGTTTCCCTGGTGTCTAGTGGTACCCTCCAATTACCATCCCCAAGAAATCTACATTTCTTTCATAGGGGGATGGTGATTGGAGGGTGGGGGTGAGCCATTAGACACCAGGGAAACATTTCTTTCATAGGGGGATGGTGATCAGAGGGTGGGGGTGCCACTAGACATTTGGAAGATTTCTGATTTTACCAGAGGTGGAAGTTCGGAAAATTCCACAAAATTTGTGAAATTTTGTGGACGCTCTGCTAAAGCGGAATTCATAAGTTTTGCCACACACTTCTGGACACAGTGCCCTAGGTCGTATCTCACCAGTGATCAATACAGTGGCACTATCACCTCCCTCCCTCCTTCTGCTGGTGATACTCCTCCCTGTGCATCCTTAAATGCCACTAGATTTACCCACTGCCTTGTTGCACTGCTTTGCCACCTTGAGGTCATCAGATATGATTATTCCCATATCTCTTTCCTGTTTGGTGATTGTCAATACCTCTTTTCCCATTTTGTATTCTGCCTCTGGATTTCTGTGCCCAAAGTGCATAAATTTGCAGTTGTTTGCATTGAAACCCAGCTGCCATGCCCTTGCCCACTCCTCTCATTTTCTTAGGTTTCTGCATATTCTTTCTACCTCCTCTGGAGTGTCCATCATATTGAAATTTTTGTCTCATCCACAAAGAGGCATACCTTCCCTTCTAGCTTATAAGCAATGTTACTTCTAAAGACATTAATGAGGACTGGTACCATTACTGAGACTTGTGGCACTTGCTGATCACCCTCCCTTCCATGGGTTGAACTCCTTTTACCACAACCCACTGTCATCCATCCTTTAACCAATTTGCTAGCCAGTTTACCACCTTTTAACCCAACCCTAAGTGGCCCAGTTTCCTAATGAGCCTCCTACGTGGAACAGTGTTGAAAGCCTTACTGAAATCCAGGTAGGTCACATCCACCACCCACCATGCTCTATTTCCCTGGTCACTCATACAAAGAAATATAACAGATTTGTCTGCAATGACCTCCCCTCCATGTATCCATGCTGCCTTAGTTCTTGTAACTCATTGGCTTCAAGATATTCCACAATCCTTTCTTTTAATAGTGTCTCCATTAACTTCCCAGCCATCACTGATGCTATGCTGACTAGCTTATAGTTGACAGCCTCCTCTGTGCTGACACTTTTGTGAAACAGGACTACATCTGCATTTCCAGTGAGTTGCTATAAAGGACTGTCAGAGGTGCAGCTACTGCCTCCCTGAGCTTCCTCTGTACCCTTAGGTGTAACCTGTCTGGCCCATAGCTTTGTACACTTTCAGATTTGTGAGCCCCTTCAGGATTCTCTTCCTCTGTAAAGGGATGTGTCTACTTCCCTCTCTCCAGTGTCCTTATTGCTTTCATGTGGCCCATCCCCTTCCTCTGTGAAGACCAAACAAAACTACAGGTATTTGTTCAGGATATTGGCTTTTTTCTGATCCTCTGCACAGTCCCCATCTAACTTTCTTGGCCTCACAATTCCTCCCCTAGTCTTTCTTTCTTCACTCATTTATCTAAAAAATGACTTATCTGCTTTAGTTACCACTTGTGCTATTCTTTCCTCAGTTTGCGCCATTGCAGTCCTCAGTGGTTTCCCTGCATCTCTCTGTTTATCTTAACAAACCTTCCTGAATTCTTCCCTCTGTATCTCTTTATAGGTCCTGAAGGCTACCTTTTTAGCCTTAACCTTTTCAGTCACTTCCTTCAAGAACCATAGCAGTCTCTTTTGCCTCTTGTTTTTACTCACTTCCTTTGTACAGGGTTTTGTTGCCTTCACTGTGCTTTCCTTTAGCTTAACCCACTGCCCCGTACCCACCCAGGTCATCTCCGCCCAATAGATACTTTCTGAGGCATTCTCCCATTTAAAAAAAATCTGCCCTCCTGAAGTCCAGGACCCTCATCCTTGGTGACTCACTTCCACTGCTGTCCTTATGTTGAACCACATGCTGTATGGTAGTCATTGATCACCAGGTGGCCTCCCACCTAGACATGTGCAATACTTACCCTGTTAGTGAGAACCAGGTCCAGTATTACTCCATCACATTGGACCTTGGGGTTATCATTATGTCATGACCTCAAAGCGGAAGGGCAGTGTGACAAAGCAGTGGGTTCGGCAAGTGTGATGCTGGGATGTATAGCGAGGAGTATCTCCAGCAGCTGTAGGAGAGAGGTGATGTTGCCACTATACCACTTGCTAGTAAGATCCAGCCTGGAGTATTGTGTCCTGTTCTGGAAGCCTCACCTCAGAAAGGAAATAGGGTGAAGGCAGTCTAAAGGAGGGCAACTCAATCGTTGCAGGAGTTGCACCAAAAGCCCTTTGAGGAGAGACTGAGGGATCTCAACATAGAAACATAGAACATAGAACATAGAATCTGATGGCAGATATGGGCCGCTTGGCCCACCTAGTCTTCTCATTTTCCCTGTCTACAATTTTTACTATACATTGCAGCATATCAATATGCATCAACATTCATTAGAATGTGTTGATAAAGGAATAATTCATGACAGGGTGTGTATCATGCTGGGATAATGTCATGCCTGGGGTGATTAGGCACAATGCCGCAGGCCGAGTGTGACTAATCACCCCAGAAGTGATGTTATCCCAGCACGACACACACACCCTGGAGTGTATTACTCCTATTATACAATGGTTCAATTGTAAAACAAATAAACAAAAAGAAATATATATTAAAAGATTTTTTTGTACGTTTTTGTAATGGGTAGGATTACACTATGAAAAAATAGTGATTTTTTCTTGTTTAGCCCATAGGTGGAGCTGCCCTGTTTTGATGTGGCTTTGTGCTGTTGGTAGCAATCTTTGCCACTACTGCCAGTTTTTATCAGTGAGGGTCCCATATTAAAATTTTTCCACTGGGGTTTACCTGTTTTTTTTGTGTTTCATTCATGCAGTCCCTATGTGTGGTAGCATTGGAGAAGGCTGCCCCCCCCCCCACTCAGTTATGGCCTGCCACATGCTGTTCTGAGGATAGCTGTATGGAGGTTGAGACATGGTTTTAATGTTTTGGGTTATTGTTTGGTAGTGAAATTCTTCTTTTGCGAAGAACAAGAGGAAAGTGTTTTGTGGTAGCGAGTAAATGAGAGCCGCGCGGTGACTGTTTGAAAGTGTGGTTTCTTGCTCGCTCACTCACTGGCTGAGTTGGGTGCACGTTCTGCCTATGGGTCTCTAATGTGCTGTTTGAAACTGAAAAATGGGGACATTTTTGGAATTTGTCTTTATTGTATTATGGCTGTGGGTGTTTGTGCCATTTTTCTTCTGGGGTCATGGTAGGTGTTGGGGAGGGTTTCTGGCTGTGCAATCGCAGTGCTGACTGCCAAAGCAGGGACCGGGGAAGCTGCTCGTAGGCAGCAGAGTGATGTTTTTTTTTTAAACTGACATGTGGTCATCACTGTGCTGGCACTAGAGGCGTGATGTTATTCCAGGATAACATCACGGCTTCAGTACCAGACTGACCAATCGGGAAACTACATTTTTCTTGCCATTGTATAATATACATTTTTAACACAACACTTTTAATAAGCATTTGTCAATGAATGAAGCAGAGAGAGCTGCACAGGGACTAAAGGGTGCTCAGTGACTACTGCAGCAAATGTAGGAAAAACAGTCATGGCACACCTAACTCATGCACACTGAAATAAAAGCCTAAGCGCAGGTCATGTAACCATTTATAAAGTAATTTATTTACCAAAAAAGTGCATATAATGGCCCATATAGGCCCACACCAGGAGGAACAGACAGTTACAAACACACCTCTAACATTTCAACCCCAAGGTCTTAGAGGTGTGTTTGTAACTGTCTGTTCCTCTTGGTGTGGGCCTATGGGCTATTATATGCACTTTTTTGGTAAATAAATGACTTTATAAATGGTTAAGTGACCTGCGTTAAGGCTTTTATTTCAGTGTGCATGAGTTAGGTGTGCCGTGACTGTTTTTCCTAAGCATTTGTCAATGTTGAATGTGCAGCGTTTGCATTGCTGTTGTACTGGAAGTTGCATATACACATTTTGCTATATATTTACCCAGGAAACGCCAGATGAGACGCAATATCTCATTTTCAGTGGTGTCCTGTTTTTAAATATTTTTAGATTGTATTTACTCAGGATAGGCCATCTGACACTATCTAACTTACAGTGGGCTCCCACATTTTGACCACAAATTTCCAAGACCTGATGTTATGATCAAGACGTGGAATGTTTTAAAATCTCATCTGAAAGGTGATTTTGCAATGCGACTGTGAAACAAGTTTCATAAGGAATTTGAAAAATGACACCTGTCATGTTCAAGAGGTGAGCAACACAAGGGATATGCTGAACATTAGGGGCCAAAATTTGCAAAAATAAATTATGAGTAAACACTAGAACAGTTAAATTTTTCTTCATAACTTAGTTGATGTTTCACATTTGGACCCCACATTTTCAACAATCTTCTTATGATGACTCCTTCGGAACATGACAGGTGTCATTTACAAAATACTGGCCAAAATGTCATTTCGCACCACAAGTGTGAAAATGGATTTTGGCCAGGTTTTGAAAAATGGCAGTTGTCATATTCATGAGGTGGTGTGAAAAAATGGTTATGTTGAAAATTTAGGGTCAAAATATTGAAAATTGCCAAAGTTATGAGTGTGCATTGAAAAAAATCAGCATACACTCACAGCCTCATTGTTTGTTTTAATATTTTTACCCCAAATTTTCAACATAGTCTTCTCATGACCTCACCTCATGAGCAATGGTGGAGTAAATGTTCAAATCCTGCCTAAAAGGTGATTTTTCTCAACAAGTACAAAAACTAATTTTGGCTAGGATTTAAAAAGTGACAGGCATCACATTCATGAGGCGATGTGAAAAAATAGCTATATTGAACATCTGGGGACAAAAGACTGTAAATTACCAAAGTTACAATTATGTTTTGAAAAATTTCAATATACGCTCATAACTTTGTTGTTTTTTGATATTTTTACCCATATTTTCAGAATAACCTTCTTATGACCCCACCTCGTGAACAAGGGTGGTGAAAACTTTCTGATCCTGCCTGAAAGGTGATTTTGCACAGTAACTCCAAAATCACCTTTCAGGATGAATTTGCATAATTTCACTATCCTTGTTCATGAGATGTGTCCCAAAAAGGCCATGTTGCAAATCTGGAGAAAAAAAATATTCAAAAATGACCAAGTTATGAGGGTAAGTTCAAAACACATTGAAATACTTTGAACCACATACCTGATTTCCTCAGTTCCCAGTCCGGCATTGAAGAATGAAGGCCAACAGCAGCAACTGACATTGATGAACAGTTTTCTTTTTCACAGGGTTTATCAAATTAGAAAAAAAGACTGTGAGAGACAGTTTTCTTTATTTCAGGTACCAATGCTGGGGACTGGACACCCCAGTGTCACTGTTATGTTTGGCAGCATTTCTGGTGGGGTCCCTGGTGTTGCACAGTGAAAACAGGTGGGGTAGGTGGTACCTGCCAGCACCAGAGACTGGGCACCCCAGTGTCATAAAATTAAAAGTAAGTAGTGCAGTGGTGTGGGGTGGTGGGTGCTGAGTGGGAGGGTCAGATGGGGGAGGGTAACAGCAATGATGTGCAGGCAAGTAGCAACAAGCTTTGATAGATGGTTTTCTTTTTTTACAGGTGGTATAAAAAAAGACTATGAGAGATGGTTTTCTTTATTGCAGGTACTGACACGGGGGGTTGGGCACCCTGGTATTGGTGTTACATTTGATGACACTGGGGGTGGACACCCTGGTATTGCATAGTGAAACTGGATGGGGTGAATCATACCAGCCACCCAGCATGGGGAGGTTGGGCATGGCGGTGTCAGAAAATTAAGAAGGGGAAAGCAATGAGAGATGGGAGGGATACTTGGCAGAGGGTGGGAGGGATTGTTTTAATGTTGGAGAAGTAGGACCACTGCATACTGATTATAACACTGATCAGCTCTGCTTGCTGGGTGGCTTATGCTGATCAAAAAAAAGAGTTGCCTTATAATTCAAGTGGCTCTTTCCTTTGAACTACATTATGTTTCTGCCCAGCAAGACCTGAAGAGTACCATGGTCAGCCTGGCTGATGATTGATATGACATTGTCAAGCACCTTGCAGACCACCCAGCATTTGACTGACTGTGATACATCTCTCAAGACCCACTATCATACTAATATGTTCATTATTGTGCAAGCACAATATTGAACATGAAAAGGGAAAAATACTTATCAATACTTTTCAGTTCATATTGTTTCACTCCGCATTAGATCCAGGTCATGCTTCTTGGAGATTATTCTGCTTACCTGATTTTTTTTTTTAATCAAGGTTCCTCTTGTTTGGGTGGCTCTGGGCAGCTGCTCAGTCCTGTTTCACCCCCTGAACCGTTGACTATCTCCCCTGGAACTCACCTAGTTTCTTGTGGGTTCCCCCACAGCTTTCCTCCTGTAGCGGGGCTGGAGGAAGAAGGTCTCTCCTCTCCCCCAGTGACACATATGCTGAGTGAACTCAGGGTCCAGGTGACACTGCAGATCCCGGAACAGACACACAGGACTTAATTTAGCCCCTGCCACCATTTTCCATTTTTCTTCCCAACCCTGTTACACTACATGAATGCAGGCATGTTGAGGCACACATGCATCACATTTTTACTTTGTATATAATGTACTTGACATTGTTCTTCTTCACTACTTTGTAACCTCCCAGGTCATGCCTGAAAATAGTCATGTCTGTGGCTAGAGTACCTACCCGGTCAACAAAAACAAAATAAATAAAATTGCTGCTGCCCCACTCCTCTTGTCACACAGAGCTGCACTGCCACCAGGCCTCCACTTGGTGGCAGTCTAAAGCTAGTTCAGGTCACTCCTCCCCGGGAACGGAGAGCAGACCGTTGGGCACTCAGTCTTCTTCCACCCCAGCTGATCCCCAGTGGCCTGAGCTCATTCTCAATCTCTGGTCGCTGCTGGGGCAAGTGGTAAGGCACCCAGTACCTGAGCCTACATGCCACCAGGCTGACTTGCTTAACTGAACTTTAATTCAATTAAAAGTAAAAGACAACAAGAATTACAATGTTCTCCACACAGCACACTACTGTATCAGCCTCTCACAGTCACAACCAGCAACACAAAGCTGGGAATGTGTGCCCCAGCTCTCGAGGTAACCACTATTGCCAATGCATATTGATACATATTGATATGCTTCAACATGTAACACTGACTCTAAACTTTCATTTAAAAAGAAAAAGCTTCTAGACCTATCAGTTACATTCTATAACATTAGCCAGTCTGTGGAAAAAGTTAAGGGCTGCAAAACCTAAAAAAAAAGCAACTTCCCCACATCAGATGGGAGTCACCCAAGGGGGCTGAATGTGACTAGCAAGGCTTTGGTGGCACTCCTAGTAGAACGGTTTAAATGTTCATTACAAACAATGGGGCATGCGGTCATAATGTTGCAAGACATTATGCCACAGCAATATACCATGCTGCCAATACAGTGCAATATATTGTAAGTGGCATGTTTTTCTTTTGTGGGGGGCTCCGCCCCCACACCCCCGAACCTCCCCATCTAAAATAACCAACTCTGGGGTGGAGGTTAACACTTAACATTACACAAGTGTGAAGAATAAAAAAATTCCTTGTGTCTGGGACCGGGAATCGAAACCTGATCCCAAACATACCGCCTCCCTTCCTTACTGCCTGTGGCTCATCCCGTCAAGTCACGGCAGCAGCTTACCGGCCCCACCACCCAGCACTTGTCTCATCCCCTACCTGGGAAGAGTGAGAGGGTGCACTACCGTGTATACATCCTTTCATGGTTTTTCACCCTCTCGCTCTACCCTACTGTGCTGTTTCTGTTGTGCAGTTTTAGCGTATGCTATTAAGCGTACGAGATACCGACCCAGTAAGAAACAATGGAAGACCCAAGTAATTGGAGGGTAGCAGATGTGGCACCACCCAAAAGGGAAGAGATAGGGAGGATCTGGGAAAATATAGACCAGTGAGACTAACTTCTATAGTGGGGAAGTTAACTGACACTATTGTCGAGGAGCTTATAGTGGGCTTTCTTGAAGTAAATAGATTGCAGCACAGTAAGCTGCATGTGTTTGTAAGGGGCAGGTACTGTCCAATTAATCTGATACTAACTGGGGGGGGGGTAGAAGAAATAAGGGAAGAATAAACTGCCACCCTTCACAGACTGAAGCAAAGAGAAGGGAGGATTCGAGTGGAGGTAAATCCCCAAGGGTGCAAAATAAAGCGAAAGGCAGTATGGCTGAAATCAATTGGGCTGGGAACATGAACTATAAAAAAGAAGGAAAGAGGAAGAAAAAAGGAAGCAATGAGTGCAGCAGGCAGAGTGGTAACAAAATGTGGAATGCCATATGTGCAAACCAAGAAGTCAAGGACATAAACTTCCAGACTTAGAGGCCATCATGGAGGATGCAGACTTGGATATCATTGCTATTGATGAGTCATGGAATGCAGGAAACCATGACTGGGACATGGCCATATTAGGCTGTACTTTGTTCTGGAAAGATAGGATGGGAAGGAAAGGAGGGGAAGTGCTGCATATAGTGGAGATATCAAAGGGACAAAGACACAGAAAGCTCACTTTTCAAAGAACCCTTCGAGCACCGCAATTTGCAGTGATCTAGGGCTGCAGCAAACTCTAGGTGCATCAGGGACCCTGCACCCAATTTTGCAAAAACAGGGATTTATGCACCAAAAACCCAGGACTTGTCACATCAACAAGCAAGCACTAAACACTTGGTGTACCCACAGGAATTGCAGCAGGGATTCGGCCCCCCACCCAGTGCACCACTAGAAAGGCTATAATGGGTGGCTGGTGGTGGTGGTGGTGACTGTGCTGGAGAGGAGGGGCTAGGGCAGAAGGGGCATGGAAAGGGGCAAAGGGGAGTTGGGAGTCAGCTGGGCATTAAAGGGAGTGATGTGGCACTCAGTGGGGTTTGTTTAGATTTGTATGTATTTACTTATTTTCCACTAATACCTATTAGAGTACTGCAAAGTACTGTTCTTATGAATTATACTGTACCGTGGAAGGGTTCAGACACAGAACATGACATGGCACCAGGTGGGCACAGGTTTGGCAGCTGCTCATTCTGTGCTTGGACTCCCATACAGTATATTTCATAGATAAAGTACATTGCGGTATTCAAATGGATATTGATAGACAATATGAAAATACATACAATAGCAAATACACCCTGTTGGGAGCCACAGCACTCTTATTAATGGCCAGCTGTCTCCCTGCCTCCCTTTCTGCACCTCCCATGCCCCTTCTGCCCCCAGCAGCCCAGTGTCAGATCCCCTCCCACTGGCATGCATCACTTAGACCATCTTGCCGTGTCTATGTTGGGGGTTGCAAAAGCTCAAAAAGGGGATGCTGCAGACCTGCCATGGTGGAGGCCTTCTTGTGAACTGGTGCACCCTGCTTGGGGGAGCAAGTCTAACGCAGTGCCACTTTAGCACAGCATATCCTTTCTTGTACGCAGATCAGGTTCAAAAATTGGGGATGCTGAATCTTTTGATGCAAGGTGCCACTTGCATCATTTATGTTTGATGCAGGCACCCTGTGTCATTTTTCTGGCTTTGAAAATTGAGCCCCAAGAATCCAAGAGAGAATGGAGGGGTTGGAGATACTGTGGGTGACCCTGAAGATGGTAATCAGAGCCACTATTCACACTGGCATGATCTATAGACTTCCAACACATTGAGAGAATTTAGATAAGACATTGGTGGAAGCCACTGGCACAATGTCAGAAAAAAGGGGAGGAGCTACCAGTGGGGGACTTCAATCTGTCAGATATAGATTGTAACCTCCCAGCTACAACTTCAGCTAGAATTAGGGGCATCCCAGACTCTCTGCAGGTTTTTTTCTTCAGGCAACTAGTCAGAGATCCTGCACATGATGGGGCAGTACTGGACCTGGTGCTCACTAACAGGGAGAGTATTGAAGACGTCAACGTGGGAGGCACCTGGGGACTAGTAATCGTCATACAGTGTGGTTCAACATAAGGATGCAGTGGAAGCAAATCACACAAGAACAAGGGTCCTGGACTTCAGGAGGGCAGATTTAAAAAAAATGGGTGAATGCCTTACAGACGACCAGTGGGAGATAACCTGGGTGGGGTAGAGTAACAGTGGGCTAAGCTAAAGGATGGCATAATGAAGACATCAAATCTCTGTGCAAAGGATGTGAGCAAAAACAAGAGGAAAAAGAGGCCACTATGGTTCTTGAAGGAAGTGGCCAAAAAGGTATAAGTGAAAAGAGTAGCTTTCAGGAGGCATTCAGAGATGTAGAGGGAAGAGGACAGGGAGGTGCTTCTAGAGAAACAGAAGCAGGGAAAGCAGTGAGGAGTACAAAAGTGCAGACTGAGGAAAGAATAGCCCAAGGGGTAATGAAAGGGGACAAGACCTTTCTAGGTACATAAGTGAAAAGAGGAAAACTAGGGGTGGGATTGTGAGTTTATGAAGGGCAGGTGGGAACTGTCTAGAAGGAGGATCAGGAAAAGCAGATATTCTGAACAACTACTTGTGTTTAGTTTTCGTAGTGGAAGGTGAAGGGGATGTGCCACATTAAGGCAACCGGGGCACTGGAGGGGGGTGGCAAATACAAGTCCCTTTCTAGATGAGAGAGTCCTGAAGGGATTATGCAAATCTGAAAGTGGACAAAGTGATGGGGCCAAATAGTGTGCAACCACGGGTACTAAAGGAGCTCAGGGGGGTACTAGATGCACCTCTGAAAGTCCTTTTTAACAACTTACTAGAAACAGGAAAGGTTTCAGAGGACTACAGGAGGGCAGTTGTAGTCCTGCTTCACAAAAGTGGTAGCACAGAGGAGGCTGGAAACTATAGACGAATCAACCTCACTTCAGTGGTGGGGAAGTTAATGGAGTAATTTCTAAAGGAAAGGATTGTGGATTATCTTGAATCCAGTGGGATTTAATTTAAGATCCAAGGCAACATGGATTCAGGGGAGCAAGGGGGTGTGGGATCATGTCAGGCAAATCTGATAGATTCTTTGACATGGTGACCAGGAAAATAGATTAGGGTGGGACAATGGATGTGACCTACTGGACTTATATTTCAATAAGACTTTTGCTACCATTCCTCATAGGAGACTCATAAAGAAACTGGGCATTTTAGGAGTGGGTCTCATAATAGTAAAATGAGTAACAAGTTGGTTGAGGGATAGGTGACAGAGTATGGTGGTAAATGGAGTTCACTTCAGGGAATAGAGGGTAACCAGCTGGGTGCCATAGGACTCTGTATTGTGACCAGTACTCTTTAATGTCTTTATAAGTGACATTGTAGATGAACTGGAAATGAAGGTCTGTCTCATTGTGGATGACACCAAAATCTGCAATAGGGTGTGTAACGGGAATAGCCGTCTGCCAGTTATGTGTATGTAATTTTGTTATAAATCTATGTTTTGTATGGCAGTCCTCCTTAGGAAACGGGCCAAGCAGCAGAGCCTCATGAGACACTGGATTTTAGAAGAGAAAAAAAAATAGCCTGCCCTCTCGCTGACCTAGAGGATAAGCTGGCTAGCGCTTCCTTTCCTGTTTTAATACCTAACTGCCAAAACCTGGGAAGATGTTATACAACCAGGTTATAAAAAAACAAGTGCTTTGAACTTAAGAGGACTGTCATAAAAGATTACATTTCATAGGATAACAGGAGGAAGATTGTTTTTGGAAAGCATGTGTGAATTAACCATAGATAATGGGTAAACTTAAACTGACACCCTGATTGGCTGAAACAGCCTGCCACACTTCAAAACAAGTGCCACTTTGGAATGCCCCACTTCTGACGTTATCCTTGGACACCCAAAATCTAAAACTCGCCAGTCGCCATTTTTCATGCTCATGTACTGAGCTACTTGCGACTCACGCTCTCCCAAACACTAGTGCATTTCTTTCATCCTGCAAGTCACCAGCACTACTATTAACGTATCAAACCAACAAAACATTTTTACTAAAATAACCGTTTCAGCCTAACCAAAGTCCCATGCTGTGAAACAGATAGTCGCATCTCCCGCTCCTACAAATGCAGGCTGATGTACTAGCATGAGCGACCGGCAGCGCATCTCCGTATCTCGGTTGTATATACTATAAAGCTGCTGGTGCCGCTTCTAGACCCGATTCTAACAAAACCTTCAAAACTACAATTCTCCCTCTTGCTAAGTAAAACAGCTCATAATCCACATCAAAAGCAGGGAAAAATAAATATACTGTACCTGTTTAAAATAAATACTTTCACTTTCTTGTAGTCCTCGCTCACTATGTGGAAATATGCATGGGGGCGGGGACCATAAACAACCACCAAGCAAAACTTAAAACTACTGGGGGCTATACTAGGACAAAAATCCCTAATTTAAAAACAAAAGCAGCAGTAACATTCAGGCAAAGGAACTATTTTATTACTGAAATAAAATAGCTCAGACTTTAAACATTTAAAAATATTTATATTTTCCCCCAAATATATAAATACAATTCCCATTTTTAAGTGTAATAATACCCTTCAAGGTGTGGCGTTATGGAATTAAACTGACCTTCCAGGGTTATGAGCCCTCCGCCTACGACTCGGGCCTCATATGCCCTTGGTCGGTCCATTATATCCCAATAACGCCCACCCTGTCGGGTATTATTAATTACTTACAGGATATTTCTGCAACATCAAAGGGTGTTGTAAACCATACTCTGAGGAAGGCAGACTGTCTTGTTAATAATTAAAAATATTGCTGTATTTTCAGATTCCAATCAAGTAGTAATCTGACCTGTTTGCCTATGCAGCTATATGTTACAAATTAAGTATGCAGGACTGAGTGTGACCTCACACTAACAGCTCAGAGCTGTGACATCACAAGGAGGGAGGGACATTCTGGACTCCCTGATATTGGTGAAGCTTGGTTGAAAGGACTGATACTCTTTTCTGGATTTCTAAGAGTCATCTTTGTTTCTGAACTTCTAAGGGACACTTTGGCCAAGACAGGTAACAGCCCAAATCATTTGCCAACTGAAAACCTGAGATAGAATTAGCTAAATCAGTTACAATGTGCTTTGTTTTATATTTGTCCATTTTTTTCTGACTGTAACTTTAATGTATATATGTTCTGTATTGAATTACTATTCTTAATTTTAGTAAACCTTGTTTTTCCTTAAACCTGCCTGGGAACGTGTCATTTTGAGTGTGAATGATGGGACAGTATTGATAATTCTGACATAACTGTTAAATTACTTACAGTGTCACCATATGCAGCCACGCTAATAAGGATCTATGTAAAGATCCAGCAAGGTAAGAAAATACCAGCGTCTCAACTGAGTTGGCAGGGGGTTGTGAACCAGATTGGTTGTATGTCCACTGGGTCAAGTATTGCACTGCTTTCCCCAAAGGCAGTGTGATATTTGGACCTGTTACCTGGGTGTGCTAGCTAAAAATGGTTCATAATTGACCCCAGGACTTGAGACTGATAGTTTGCTCGAACCCAAAACAAACAGGATGGTGTCCCTGTTTGTCCCCTGATCATGAATCACACTTCAAGTTGGGCACTGCTGGAGCAGAGGGCATGACCCCAGGAGTGGATTTGTGACAGGGTGGACACTCTAGAGAGAGTAGAAAGAATGTGAGGAAACCTGAGAAAACTCGAGGAGTGGTCAAGGGTATGGCAGCTGGGTTTCAATTGAAAAAGGGCAAAATCATGCACCTAGGGCACAGAAACCCAGAGCTAAGACACAATATAGTACAAGAGGTATTTACAGTACCCAAACAGGAAAGGGACCTGGAAGTAATTATATGTGATGATCTCAAGGTGGAGAAGCAGTGTGGCAAGGTAATGGTTATGGTCAGTGGGATGTTGGGGTGCATAGGGACATGTATCACCAAAAGAAGGAGGGAGGTGGTGTTGCCACTGTATAGATCACTGGAGAGACCCCACCTGGAGTGCTGTGTCCAGTTCTGGAGACCACATCTCAGGAAGGACATTGAGTGAAGACAGTCCAGAAGAGGGCAACTAAAATGGTGCAGGTCCTGCATCAGAAGCCCTATGAGAAGAGTCTTGAAGACCTCAACATATGCACTCTGGAAGAGAGGAGAGTGAGGAGGGATATGACAAAGACCTTTCACTATCTCATGTGAGTAAATAAGATATAGGAGGGAAGTTGTTTTCAGAGGAAAAGATGCATGAGAATATGGGGACATGTAAAAAATCTGAAAGGGGGTAAATTCAAAAGAGATGTGAGGAAGTTCTTCAGTGAAAGAGTGGAAGAGTCTTTCAGTGAAGTTGGTGGGGGTGAAAACAATGGTGGGCTTCAATCATACATGGTATAGGCAAAACGGTATCTTAGTGGGAAAGAAGGAAGGAAGAAGCTTGAGATCAAGTAGTGTCTGTGGTGACGGCATAGGCTGGGAAAAGAAATTGGTCAATTGGGTGGGCCAAACAGTCCTTATCTGCTGTCAAATTGTATTTCTGTGTTTCTGTAATTGATTGTTTTTAATTCAGTGACATAAGTGATGGACAGGGGCAGAGTGAAATGTAACCTTTCTATGAATTTAAGTAAGGTCTTTTAATCAATCAATCAATCAATCAAATCTTTATTTATCCTGGTGAACACCATTGAGCAAGCTCATTTACAAGGTGGACCTGCATCAAACAAGGTCAAGAACAATGCATTTATGTACAGTCAGTACAGATCAGTGTAAACAATATTAGGTTAAGGTTCTATACATAGCATTCATATTCATAACATACATATACATATTCATAACATCTTCAGGGAGAAGATGGAGGTAGATAAGAAAGAAAGCTGTATGATGAATCAATCACCTTTTCAAGTATAACAAAGTCTCAGATATAGAAGAATGGGTGGAGGGTAAAGGAGGTAAAACTGACCAGGGTGAGAATTGGACAGGGACAGTTACACTACTAGGAGCACTAAGTTGACAGGCTGTGACACCATGAATGGACAAGGGTAGAAGGGGTGAATAAGGACCCAGAATTAAGGAAATCATTTGAGGATCGATAGGGGCCAGAATGAGGTTTATGGAGAGACATAGGAAGGTGAACAGGAGGCAAACAGTAAGCAAACTAAGGGCGATGAAAGCAGTTGCATAATTCAGTGACAGTTTTGGTATACAATGTCTTGAACACAGCAAGGCTAACTGGAGTGCTTAATTTTAATGATTTCTGAAGCTTATTCCAGAGTGAAGGCAGCATGAAGCCTATGGCTGCTCTCCCAAATCATGTGCTGGCCCTCATCACTTTCAAAGAAATCAACGAGCAGCTTCTCAAGATATAGTTATCTATCAAACTTAGAGGCAGACAGTTAGCTCCACACATGATGTTGGTAATGAAGATGGGATTGTTGGCACTAGAGGACAAACTAACAAGATGGCTAGAGAAATGGCCTGAAGGTAGGACAGATAATGTGGTCTTAAATGTTAAGTTCTCAGGGCAAAGGAGGCTACCAGTGATTCACTACAGGAGTATATTCTACGTCCCAACCTCTTTGGCATGCACATCAGGGTCATAGTGGAAGGGCTATAGACAAAATGTGTCTTTTTGTGGATGACACCAAACTCTGTGGTAGAGCAGATAACCCAGAGAGTGTATGGAATATGAAAGGGGATGAAAGAAGGTTGGAAAAATTGTCTAGCATATTGTGTGGCAATTAAAACTCATTGCCAAGAAATACAATGTGCTGTACATTAATAGAAGGAATTTAGAAAGAGTACTGGATAAATGGTGTGCAAGTGTGGCAAACGAGGAAAGAATGTGACTTGGGGGTACTCATAAGTGACAACATGATGGCTACCTCCCAATACAAAAAAGGCATGTGGGGCTGTCAATAAAAATCTGAAATGTATAGTGTGGGACTCCAGCCATAAGTTGGAGATGATTTTGTCACTTTACAAGTCTCTGGTGAGGCCTCACCTTGAGTTCTGTGTTCAATTGTAGGCCTTCACCTAAACAGTATAGGGACAGGCTGGAGGCCATCCATCGGAGGGTCATTAAAATTATCTGGGGAACAATAAGGAAAATTGGAAGTATGATGTCAGAGTGACAACACAATCCCGACTGCCAAAATCCTGACCGCCACAATAGCAACTTACCACAGCAACCGACATTCCCCCCCCCACAGCGGTAGCAGATGCACCAGCAGCGACTACAAAGTTGACTACTGTACCTGCAGACCTGGGTGCACTGGGTGGACCCCCTGTGATGTGTACACACTGCCGCAAGCCATAACAGACATCCAGACCTTCATCCGACTGTGTCAGAGACACCTCCTGTCCCTGTGCATGGCTCCATGCTGCAGACCCTGGCACCGATGTCGTGCATCTGATGTGCCTACCGGTGACCCCTGCCCACATCCTGTATATGCATTTCTCCATCCATCAGGTCCTCCGTGAATGGGGGCAGGGGCACATCAAGTCCAGTGCTGCTGTGGCAATCGTAGCCGGTGCAGCATAACAGTAGCCATGCACCTCTCAGTCTGTCGGTGTGATGGCAACATGCAACATTGATAATGATGTGCAGCAGACATGAAGGTATGGAAAGAATGCAACACAGACACACAGAGGTGGGGGATGGGATAGACGAGGGAGGAAATGCCACCTAGATAATGACCGTCTCTCACACGGACTACATACATAACTCCAGGTGAACAGACATCAGCTAATATCTATGTACACTGCTACCTCCTTAGTCCTATCCCCTTGCCATAGAGCCATGCACCTATTATGTACACTGGACTATCTATCACTGGCATTACCTGGTCATGTTCATTTACACCTGGCACATACAGTGTCTTTGAGCCTCGCCGTTCAGCAGTGTTTCTATTGTGGCTGCAGTTTTGGGTTGCCAGAGATCTGTTTGGAATGCATCGGGATTGAGTGTAGTGAGTGGTTTCCTGGTGTCGCTGTGGGTGGTGTCAGCAATGTGGCTGTTGGCAACATGTGGTTCTTCCGGGAGAATTGTATGAGGAAAGATTGGAGAACATTTATGTGCACTCTCTGGAGGCAAGATGGGGGGACATTATAGAGATTTATTTATTTTATTTGTTTTACCAGAAGAGGCACACTAAGCTGAAAGCTTGTTTACAGGTGTGACCTGGGAGCACAAAGAAGTGAAGTGACTTGCTCAGGGTCACACAGTATGCAAAAAAAAAAATAAATAAATAATACATGATAGAGACCTTCAGGTATTTATAAGGATACAATAGGGCTGACAATTCCAGACTTATCCAAGTAAATAAAAATTCAACCACATGGGACCATAACCTAAAGCTGGTGGGAGATAAATTCTAAAATGAAGTGAAGCAGTTCTTCATGAAGTAATGGCCAAGTGGAATAGCATGCCTACTGTGATGGTAAAGTAGGCACAATTGCTGGGTTCAATGTCAGCTGGGATGGTTTCAAAGGGGTTATGAAAGGGATGATATGGGGGGGCAGAAGGGCAATAGTTTCAGGGTTGGGTTCCAGTGCAGACTGGAAGAACATCATTTGTTTACTTGAACAGCTAATATTCTTCAAGTGAAACTACCTCTGGCTGGAAGCTGCAATACTGAACATAGGATTTGCAAGAAAGTGAGTTGTGCTCACAAGAGAGGGAGGTGAACCTTACAATTGTCTTTGGTTTGTAGCAGATATTCTGCAGGTGGAGGCTACTTCTAACTGAAAGGTGAAATAAGGAACTTAGAATTATCAACAAAAGATGGTCTGTCAAGCAACAGAGGGAGGTGGATCTAGCTTTACTTTTTTTACAATTCTTAAGATTTTCAATGCAGGAAGAGTTTAAAGCACTGCTGACTTATTTTGGGGCTGACTGCTTTCAGAGCACAAACCACCAGGCTGTTTTGGGGCTGGGGAGGTTTATCTGTGTCTGATTTGGATGTCTGGATTTTTCTCTGTTTGATTAGCAGGGTATTTTCTCTGCCAAATTGTTGTGTAGTACATCTTGCTGACAGGAAGGCACGCATCGCAGTGGTGGGTCAGAGCTTTTAGCTGATTGTTTTGTGAGGCACAATTTTGGTAAACCCCTTCCACCCCCTCACCCCACCCACCCCTGGAAATAGTTCCTTTATACCTGGGGTTCTGACATCATTCCTCAAGAGTGCAAGGCATATCACTGTCATATCCTCTCTAGCACACTGCACTGACAATATAAGCATACACAATGTATAATATATATATTTCTATATAACAAACCAATCACACACACACACACACAAAAAAAGTAGATAAACATGTGGGGGAGTAGTGCAATGTAATGGCCGTGGGGCAGCAGTCTTCCGGGAGTCTTTCTGGAGGCTGAGATGCTGCCCTATTTGCAGACAGCTCTCTGACCTGAGGGAGGAAGTTGTCCGTCTTCAGGCCACACTGGACAGTAGTAAGGGAACCTTCCCCCAGGCCACACTGGATGGTAGGAAGGGAACCTCCCCCATCCAGGAAGCACCAGAGCCATCACCACTACCTCAGAGGTTGCGAAGAAAGCACAGCAGTTGGACCAGAGTGTGCTCAGGGAGTGTGAGGATGGTGGAACAGAGGCACACCCAGTCAGTTGTTCCACTCCACAATCCATACACCATTCTGGGGGAGCATAGCTCCCCTATGGATGCACCCTCAGAGGAGACTAAGGAGGCTGAGGACAACTGTCACAAGGGAGGCCCACAGGAAGGAGGCAGAGGACAGCACAAGGAAAGGAAGCAGCTCCTGGTGGGGGACTCCATTATTAGGGGGATAGAACTGAGGGGAGCAGGGACAACTGAAGTAAGGTGCCTGCCTGGTGCCATGGCTTGGAAGGACAGGAAGCGCATCCTCAGGATCACGAGAACAGCTGCACGGGAGTTCGAGCTGGACGTCATTGTCCACCTAGGGACAAATGACTTGGCTCATCATGAGATTAGAGCAGTGCAGAAGGACTTTGTAGAATGGGGAGGGCCTAAGACAAGTAACACACACAGTATCCTTCTCAGAGGTGCTGCCTGTCAATGGCATGAGTGAGGCGAGGTACTTTGCACCATGCAGTTTAATGAATGGTTGAAAAATGGTGTGAGCACAGGGTTTGGCTTCATTGGGGACTGGGGTTCCACCTGGAGGGACACCAGCTTATACTGGCAGGATGGTCTGCATCTGTCCAGGAAGGGAACAAGTCTTTTGAGCAATCGGTTTAAATGCTTCATTGGCAAGATTTTAAACTAGTCAAGGGGGGCGGCACTGATAAGCAGCAGGAAAATCCCAGCGTCACCCTACAAAACAGGGTACTAAATGAGAAAAAGACCAAGGTAGAAAGGTCAGTGGAGGATGCTGCAACAGAAGGTAAAGCCATCAAAAAATGGAAAGCAATGAGTACCAATGCCCGTAGTCTGAGTAACAAGCTTCCTGAATTAGTGGCCTTGATGGAGGAGGAACATCTGGATATCGTGGCAGTCACAGAAACATGGTACACACAAAACCATGACTGGGACGTAAACATACCAGGATACACTATCTACAGGAGGGACAGGGAGGGTAAAAGAGGAGGAGGAGTAGCTCTTTACATAAGGGAAGGAATCAAAGCAACAGAACAAAAGGGTAAACAAAGAGGAGAAGAAGCACTGTGGGTAAATTTGGAGACTGGCAATGGCACCACAATCCACACAGGGGTTGTATACAGACCCCCTTCTCAGGGGCAAGGAAATGGACAAGGAAATGATAGAAAGTATACTTAGAATGGCAGAAAAAGGGGAGATATTGCTGATGGGTGATCTGAATATGCCAGATGTTAACTGGAGTGCAGTGGCAGCAGCCACTTCAAAGAGTGGGGTTATTCTAGATGCCCTACAGGGGGCATGCCTTAGACAACTAGTATTGGAGCCCACTCGAGAGGGAGCAACCTTAGACCTGGTTCTCTCAAATGGAGATGAAGGGAGGATCACAGATGTAGAAGTGGGTAGCCATCTGGGAACTAGCGACCATCGAACAGTATGGTTCACAATAAACACAGCAATAGAGTCAAGCCATACAAAGGCAAAAGTACTGGACTATAGGAGGGCTGACTTTGCCAAAATGGGTGAGTGCCTAAGGACTGCACTAGCAAATGGGCAGGAAGAAGGGGTAGAAGAATAATGGGGAATAATAAAAACTGCCATCACAGAGGTAACAAGCCTTTGTGTGAAGCAAATAAACAAAATGAAATGATGTAAGAAACCACTATGGTTCTCAAAGGAAGTGGCAGTGAAGGTTCAAGAGAAAAAGAAAGCATTCAGGAAGTACGAGGAATCACAGAAGGAGTAGGACAGAGAACTGAATCAGTTAAAGCAAAATGAAGCTATAAAGGCAGTCAGAACAGCAAAGGCCCAAACCGAGGAAAAGATAGCCAACTCAGTTAAGAAGGGGGATAAAACCTTTTATAGGTACATCAGGTAGTGAAGGGAAGACCAAGGAGGGATAGTGAGGCTTAATAAAGGGGAGGAGGGTGGGCAGAGGATGACTGTGAAAAGGCAGAGATACTAAACAAATATTTTGCTCAGTATTTATAAAGGAAGAGGGGGAGGTACCTAAAACAAACAGTAGAAACACTCTGGATACAGAAGTTGATACCAGCCCATTTACAGAAGAAAGGGTTCTGAAAGAACTCTTAAAACTGAATGTGGACAAAGCAATGAGTCCTGATGGGATTCATCCCAGAATTCTAAAAGAACTAAGGGTAGAACTAGTGACACCACTGACTACCTTCTTTAACAAATCATGGTAGGATGGGGTGGTACCCGAGGACTGGAGGAGGGCAGATGTGATTCCCCTTCACAAAAGTGGGAGCAAGGCAGAAGCAGAAAATTACAGACCTGTTAGTTTAACCTCAGTGGTAGGGAAAATGATGGAATCACTTCTGAAGGAAAGAATTGTCGAGTATCTAGAGGCCAGAGGGGCACAGGACCCAAGGCAGCATGGATTCACAGTGGGAAGGTCATGCCAGACAAATCTGTTAGATTTCTTTGACTGGGTGACCAAAGTAGTAGATCAGGGAGGGGCTGTGGACATGGCCTGCCTAGATTTTAGCAAGGCATTTGACTCAGTCCTACACAAAAGATTAATATACAAGTTAGCCAGCCTGGGAGTAGGTCCCAAGATGACAGCCTGGGTAAAGAATTGGCTGGAGAATAGGACACAGAGAGTAATAGTAAATGGAGTCCACTCTGAAGAAAGGAGAGTTACTAGTGGGGTACATGGGATTCAGTATTAGGACGGTCCTCTTCAATGTCTTCTAGCAGAAATTGCAGAGGACTGGAAGGAAAAGTATGTCTCTTTGCAGATGACACAAAGATCTGCAACAGAGTTGATACAAGGTGGTGTGGAAAGGATGAAGGGACTTGGCAAGGTAAGAGGAATGGTTAAATGTATGGCAGCTTAGATTCAATGCAAAGAAGTGCAAGGTAATGCACCTGGAAACAAAAACCCAGGAAGAGTACACAATGGGGGTGAGATACTAACAACAACAAAATGGAAAGGGACCTGGGGTAGTCATATCAGATGACCTAAAGGTGGGTAAGCAATGTGAGAGGGCAGCAAGGAGGCTGGGGATACTGGGATGCATAGGAAGAGGCATCACCAGTAGAAAACAAGGAAGTTATTATCCCTCTGTACAGACAGCTGGTGAGACCCCATCTGAGTACTGCGTGCAGTTCTGGAGACCAGTCTCCATAAAGACACAGACAGGATGGAAGCTGTCCAGAGGAGGGCAACTAAAATGGTGCAGGGTCTGCACGGAAGACATATGAGAGAGACTTAAGGAGCTTAATATGTATAGCCTCGAGAAAGGAGGGAGAGGGGACATGATAGAAACTTTCAAGTACCTCAAGGGAATCAACAAAGTCCAAGAGGGTAGCATCTTTCAAAAAAAGAGGTGTGCAAGAACAAGGGGGCACAATTTGAAGATGGGGGGGTGGCGACTGAGAGGTAATTTAAGGAAGTATTTTTCCACAGAGAGGGTTGTGGATGCATGGAACAGCCTTCCGGAGGAGGTTGTGGAGTCAAAAACAGTGGTGGAATTCAAGCATGCATGGGACAGTCATATGGTACAGTAATTCTAGGGGGTTGGGGTAGGAAGAAGTAGGCTGCTGGTTAACTAGGATCTGCAGCTTATCCATTAGGTAGGCAGACTGGGTGGGCCAAGCGGTCCTTATCTGCCGTCAGATTCTATGTTTCTATGTTTCTATGGTCACACCCTTCAATGTTTCTATAGCAATATACTGAGACATGTAGAGCTGACCCTAAGATTTAAAAAATTAAGATTATAGTCCTAATGGTTCCAAAGTTATAGCTTTTGGAAGACAATTTATTTGACATGGACTGACTTTGGAAATGGGAGTGCTAAAACCACTAGACCACTTGTTTTTGCTATCTGTGACCACTAGCAGGCAGTGTTGCCACTTCCTCCACACAACCTTCTCCCAACATTTTACACCTCAGCACCACCCTACTCCCCCGTCTTTCTCACTTCTCACCCCCCTTCCTCGACCTGCCCCTACCAGACTCATACCTATTACCCTCTGCACTAAAGTCTGTCACTCTACCGCTGCGCTATCCAGGCTGCCCACTAGTGGATACACATATCTGCCCTTTACTGTTCCCATTGTCTCCTACTCTGCTAGACATGGCCCTACTCCTCTACTCTGCTTCATCTACTCTTCTTAATCCCTCGCTCTTCTCCTCCTTGCTCTACTCCCCCACTTGCTGCCCCCTGGCACCACCTGAGTTGGCTCTCTCGCCCTCTCCCCAGTACCTTCACTTTACCAACACCCTTGCCTGTCACCTCCACCCACCCACCCATGGGTGCCTCACCCCCTTAATGCCCACCCGACTCTCCCTAGCCCTCCCTTTCCTATCTATACCCCACCTTCGTGCTCTACCCATCCCTACCAGTTTCCCACAGCCAATCCCTCCCCATCCCACTGTTCCTAGCCGCAATAGGCTACTGCACCACCTGCTCCTCAGAACGCTCTCCCTCCTCCTCCTGATATCTTGTAATATCCAACCAAACCCCGGTTCTCCCCCCACCTCCTCCTAGCCTTGCGCCCCTCTCCCGGGCTTTGCATTGCCTTCATGAACATATGCAGCCTTCTAAAAAAAATTGATGACCTCCAGGTATGGATGGTCCAATACCAGCCTGACATTCTATCTATTGTGGAGACTTGGCTCTCAAAATCCACCCCCGACTCAGCTATCTCCAACCCTGGATACACCCTGTTCCAGGCAGACAGAGTCAGAAAACCTGGGGATGGATGTGCAGTCTACCTCCAGGAACCCCTGCAAGGGCATGCCCGCCCCCCCAGCTGGAGGCAGGTGCCTAAGCTCTATCGCTCAACATCACACCAGGCACCTCCAGGGACCCCTTGGTCATCACCTCCATCTACATTCCCCCTCAAGGCCAGAAAATCATTTTCCAGTCTTTGATGGACTACCTCTCCTGCCGCCCCCCCAGGTCTGAACAATTAATCCTCGGGGACTTCAACATAAACTGGCTCCCCCACTCAGACACCACCTACAAAGGATGCCATAGATGCTGTTGATCTCTCCCAACTTGTTACCCACCCCACCCTTGTTAATCCCACCACGGGCACCTCCACCCTGCTGGACCTTGTTCTGTCCAGCCTCCCTCACAAATTCACCAATATCACTGGGCTCCCTATTTCCCTCAGTGACCACTCCCCAGTACTCTGTACTTGATCATGCAAGTCAGTGAAACCAGCCCCGAAGACTGTCTTCCGGTGGTAACTCAAACCTGGCAAGCTGGGCCTACTAAAAGACCTCCTTGTCCACTGGGACTGGTCCCCAATAAACCTTGCTCGAGATATTGAAACTGCCCTCAATTATTTCATCTGCTCCTTTAATGATGACTGTGATATTTTCACCTCCCTCACTAAATGTACTATCAAAGGTTCTGACACTCCTTGGATTTCACAGGCACTACTTAATCAGATGTGCCTCAGAGACAACCTCTGGAAAATAGCCCTTGATTCTGGCAAGCCTGCTGACAGGCAATGCTACCGAGCAGCACGTAACAAATGCACGTGTGCTATATGAAAAGCTAAAGCCGAATACTTCAAAACCTCCCTTACCACTACCTGGGGCTCTGGCCGCAAATTCTAGGACAGCATGAAGGTAATCAACGGTAAATCCACTGCCCCCCTTCAACCGAACTTAATATCAGTGGTTCCATCTCCACTGACCCGCAACTCGTCACTGACTCCCTCAATTCCTCCTTTTCAGACCTTAGCTCTGTGCTTCCACCCAGCTTCTTTGATCCCATTACCCCACCACAGCCCCCCCTCACACCCTCACCCTCCTTTCCATTTCAGAGCTCTCACTCCACTGCAAGCCAGGCCTTATCTCCTCAAAGCCCTAAGTGGCAACTGTCACAGTAATGACACCCTTGACCTCAAACTCCTACGCCTGGTACTGGATGTGGTCCTCTCCCTCCTCACCTGCCTCCTCAACCACTTTTTCTGCCTTGGTAAACTCTCCTCCATCTGGAAAACTGCTATCATTATCCCTATCCACAAAAGTGGTGACCATTTCTCCCCTGGTAATTATCACCTAATATCTATCCCCCCACCTTTCTCGAAAGCCCTTAAAAGAATCATCTTGGACCAACTTACTGACTAACTCACCAAACATGGATTCCGGTGGAGGCATAATACCTCCACTGCCCTCTAGGTATTCTCCAGTTTTATCCATGCCGCACTAGATAGTGGGCGATCAGTCAGCTCTGTCTTCCTTGACTTGACAAAAGCTTTTGACACTGTCAATAACACACACTCCTCCTAACTGTCCTCTCCCACCTTGGCCTCTCTCAGGAGTTTACAGCCTGGTTTTTGGACTATCTATCTAATCGCTCGCAGGGGGCCAAAATAAGTGGTACTCTCTCAAACCCCCTCCCGGTCCTCTCTGGCATTCCCCAGGGTTCCATCTTGGGGCCCATTCTGTTTAGCCAATTCCTCGACACCCTACCTAAGACCTGCTCTGAGAAAATCCTCTTACATGCCAATGATGAATACTCTACTCCTCACATGCTGACCCTACCTTCTTTCAACTATCCCTCCAGAACTCCTTTAGCAAGGATGAATCCTGGCTTATCAATCACAGGCTCGTATTAAATCACAGAAAGACCAAGGTCATGCTGTTTACCCATCACCAAAGCAAGCACAAAGGAACCCCACTCCAAATTCACACCAACCTTCTCCACCCCCTTGAGCAGGTGAATGTCTTCAAATACTTTGGGATCACTCTTGACTCTGCACTCACCTTCCATGACCATATTCACCTCCTCAGCTTCACAGTCAACTTGAGAATTGGCCTGCTTTATCGCCACAGGAGCTGCTCCCCCCGAAGCCCTCCGACTCGCCATCTCATGCTCTGTCCTGTCCCTCATAGACTATGGGATACTGGTCTATGGGGCAGCTAACAATACTGCCCTCCATAGAATCAAAGTCTCCTTAAATATGGCATGCTGGCTAGCCACAGGTAGTCTGAGACTCACCCACACCTCCACACTTTACAACCTGGTCAAATGCCTTAACTTTGATGATAGACTGAAGTACCAGACCTATCTCCTCACCAAGAAGATAGCCAGTGGTCTTGCTCCACTTGGGCTAACCCCCCTCATCCAACCTGCATCCATAACTATGGCCACCCGCAGCTCATCCAAACCTAACCTGATAGTTCCACGTCTCAGGACTGCTTTAGGTCAGCGTTCCTCATCCTATAGAGCTCCCATCTGGTTGTACTCCTTCCCAGCTCTATTAGCCTTGAACCCAAACTCAGAAGTTTCAAATCCCTCCTCCGTGACCATCTATTGGCCTCCTGCACCTGTAACTGCTATTAATCTGGTTAGTCCTTCCATCCCCCTCCTTGCTCCCTTACCTCCTCTCCCTAACAACGGATGTCTGTCCTGCCTAACTACTTGTTTGGACTGGACAACCTCTGTTTCTGAGTGGTTTCATCCTCAGCATGCAACCAATATCAATGTTTTATTGTGCTATATCTGCTATAAAATTTGTTACCTTACGTTATGTATGTTCTCTATTTGTTTGTATAGTATTGTATTATCTTGATGTGGACCCTTTGTAAAGGAGTCTCTGACTCAAAGGATTGTAATTCCAATAATGTTCAATAAATAAATAAATAAATACAACCTTAATTTTTTTTAAAGAACAGTTTGAGTGAGTGCTACATGTTTCAACATATCACTATGTATCAATATACATTGAAACATATTAATGTATGTTTCCCATGATGGCTTTAAAAAAATTCAACAAGTGAATTAAAAAAGTATGAAAAAATGTATATCGAATCATTTTGAGGCATAGCGATACATAATGATATGCTGAGTCATGTAGTAGTGTTGGCTTGAAGATTTCATTTAAAGAACAAATAAGTTTCTAGCACTAAAGTTCCAAAGTTATACCGCTTAGATAATAGCTGATTTTGTAAAGGCTTACTTTGGAACTGTTAGGAGTAGATAAAAACTACATTTGTGATAAATGAAATCTTGGAGTCAGCGCTACATGTCTGAGCTATGTCAGTTCATGTTACAGTATATGCATCAATGTGCATTAAAATGTATCACTACATAACAGCGTATATGGACACTTTTTATCTAAAGAGGCAGGCACAGTCTTGTTAGCCATAAAAAAGGAAACGATTAGTGACAAAAACAGGCATTAAAATAAAGTTATGGGAAAATTGCAGGAAGCACTAATGGACAGGGATAATAAAAATACTGGGTGGGATTTTCAAAACTCTTAGATCTCCACAAGCCTGGTGCACCGACAATACAGTGCATGGGGCTTGCAGCGATCTAATGAGATCGTCCATCTCCTGTGCCAATTGCCTCAAGTTAGACTAACTTTTCCTGGTCTAACTTGTAGCACTCCCTGGAGGCTGTGTTACAGAACTTCCACCAGATATGTGGCGCAAGCTGCCGTAACTTGTGAAAACTGTTGCAACTGCAATGTCTTCATAAGTGACATTGCAGAGGGACTGGAAGGAAAAGTATGTCTCTTTGCAGATGACACAAAGATCTGCAACAGGGTTGATACACAAGGAGGCGTGGAAAGGGTTAGAAGGGACTTGGCAAGGTTGGAGGAATGGTCAGAAGTATGGCAGCTAGGATTCAGTGCAAAGAAATGCAAAATAATGCACCTGGGAAACAAGAACCCAGGGGAAGAATACACAATGTGGGGGGAGGTAGTAACAAGAACAAAAAAGGAAAGGGACCTGGGGGTAATCATATCAGATGACCTTAAGGTTAGCAAGCAATGTGAGAAGGCAGTAGGGAGGGCTGGGGGTATACTGGGATGCATAGGGAGAGGCATCAGCAGCAGAAAACAGGAAGTTGTTATCCCTCTGTACAGACAGTTGGTGAGACCCCATCTGGAGTACTGCATCCAGTTCTAGAGACCCCATCTCCGAAGGACATAGACAGGATAGAGGCAGTCCAGAGGAGGGCAACTAAATGGTGCAGGCTCTGCAAGAGAAGCTGTATGAGGAGAGACTAAAGGAGCTTAATATGTATACCCTTGAGGAAAGAAGGGAGAGGGGGGACATGATATAAACTTTTAAGTACCTCAGTGGAATCAACAAAGTCCAAGAGGGTAGCATCTTTCAGAAAAAGAGACTTGCAAGAACAAGGGGACACAATTTAAAGATGAGGGGGTTCAAGGGCAATGAGAGGAAGTGTTATTTCACAGATAGGGTAGTGGATGCATGGAACAGCCTTCCTGAGGAGGTTGTGGGGTCTAAAACTGTGGGAGAATTCAAGAATGCATGGGACAGACATAAGGCAATTCTTGGGGGGGGGGGTAGGAAGAAATAAGCTGTTGGTTAACTAGGATCTGCGGCCTATCCTGTAGGTAGGGAAATGGGCAGACTAGATGGGCCAAGTGGTCCTTATCTGCCATCAAAGTCTATGTTTCTATGTTTCTAAGATTGCAAATTTGGGCACAGTTGCAGTGACGGGGTTGGCTCACTGCCAAAAACAAAGTGTCATAATACAAGGCTGGACACAAGCCATGCGTCACACTTGGAAAATCCAGCCCACTGTATCTGGGGAACTGGATTCATGTGGCACAGGAAATAACAAAGTAAATATTGATGCAGCCATCCCAAAAACACTCGGGTATCTTATATCCAGCAGTTATATGTTGGCACAAGAGAGGTGGATCTTGCTACTTGTATACCATTGAAACAGCGACGGAAATGCCGTGAAGACCATTACAGTGACTAAATTGGCAGGTCACTGTAATGGACTGTGGCACACTGACACTGCTTTCTTTGGTGATTTCAGTCCGTCCCTGAAACAACTCTGACTCAGAGCTGATTATCTTAAAATGTGGGGGGTGCAGGGGCAGAGCTCCCCGCATGGGGGATGTGGGGGGGGTGATGCCCCACTCAAAAAACACTTTGTTCCACTGATGGAACAATGCTGACTGTTGGTGTTGTGCCATCACTGTAATGCTGTTCAACAAATTTACTATCAATGCAGCTTGGTGGAACTGATGCTACCCAGGAGTCCAGTTTTATGGGCTTACCACCTTGGCCCCCTGTCCCTCATGTCGAAATAATACCTCTGATTGGCACTTAAATGAAAAGCAAAGCTCCATGACTGGAGTCTCTGCCTGCAGAGGTATTCCAGGCTGATGTGCATTGGTGGGAGAAAAAATATTTGCAGCCATGTTCTCAAAGATTGATAATACCTATATCATCTCAGATTACTGTAAAATTGGATTATTTTTCTCATTACTAAGAAATCAACATTGCTGTAGTAATTCTGAATGCTCGCACCCCAATATCCTCCTATGTGTAGGCCTGAAAATCTTTACAAGATACCTCCTTACTAAACATAAGGATTGGGTAAATAAAAATCACCTCCGTAGGGAAGCATACACGGGATTCAGACCCTTTAGGACTACAATTGATCATATGTTTGTACTCTATTACCTAATTGCTAAATATGTTGATACTAAACCAAACAATCTGCACACCTCTATTGTTAATATGAAAGCTAATTTTGACATGGTTGACAGAACTACACCATAGGAGATACTTGAAAAAAGTCAATAGAAGGTAGATTCCTGGGTCTAATCAAAATAATTTATTTACAAACTCTAGCTAGGGTTTATGTGTGGAGAGATTGTGTACTATAAGAGAGTATAAGGATTTAAAATAGCACACTGTAAGGTTGCTTTGTGACATATATAATGTTAGCCTGTAAATGAAAGGAGCAACTGAAACAGTAAGTCATGAAAACTGCTTCCTTTGTTCAACTGGTACAGAACAAACTCCAATCCTCTTACATGCTGATGATAAGGTTCTGTGCTCTTAAACCCAACTAGCTCTTCAAAGAGCCCTATCCTGCTTTCATCAAAGCTGGATGGTGTTAAAGATGCATATTTAATGGAATTAAAACCAATATAATAGTGTTTGAGAAATACAAGGTGAAGACATAACTAGTGGTTTATTGAAGACCAGGAAACTGAGAAAGTTAAAAACTGATGTTATCAAGGTGTTAAGTTTTATTATGCAAGTTACTGGAGACATCGGAATGAGAGTATCACAAAAGCTTCTACTCAGTCTGCAGTAGATATACAGTAAACAGGCTCGGAGATAAATGTGCTGGTAATCCATTTTTTGCAATGCAAAGGGCCTATGAGGCCAAAGTAAAATCCCAGATTTTTTACTGGCTAGACATTTGGGCCCTATAAAAGATTAGAAAAATATAGATGTAGTTCAAAACCTCTTTATTCGGTTGTCCTGAGTCTTCCAAAAAATGTACCAGGAAAATTCCTTCATTTATAACATAGCACAGCAGGCCCTAGGCAAAGCAGAAGGCCCATAGAAAACTGCACTGTGGCCATAGTATGTTTCACACAGGTCTTACATGAAGCTAAAGACCCATTTCAAAGGTCTAAAAGTTGCCACAGGATGGTCACCAGTCAAGGTGGGGGAGGGCTGTACCAGTTCACCACTGTGGGACCTTAAATTCAAGTATGTACCAGGGTGACCATAAGGAGTTCGATGGTGACATAGGTGGCAGATACTTTTCTGTGTGGGCTAGGTGAAGGAAAACAATGGGGAAAGTTTTTCACAATGGGTGGGGGGAAGGAATTTACTTGGTGGTGAGAGGAGTAGGGTGACATATGTAGTAGAGAGTGAATGAGGGTGGAGGGGTTAGGTTAACCTTCAGGTTGGCAGTGTAAGCAAGCCAATGGGTTTGGGAACCTGGCAGTGAGAAAGTTTATTTATTTAATAAATAAAATGCTCTAGAAACTGATGTTGGCAACCCAGTGGCAGAAGGAGGCTGGTGGGTTATCCAACATCAGAATTGTATACCCACTATCAGAAAAGAAAAGAAGGATTTAATGGAATGAGAAAAAAAAACTTCTTTTTATTTTCATTATTGAATAATTTTGAAATCACTCTTGAATGAACAAAGAATTGTGTTTTTTCATATATTCTTTCCTGCTATTTTTTTAGTTTGCACATGCTTGGGCTTTGGCAGTTTTCAAACTCTAAAATTTTAATTTGGCCTTTCTTCATTTCAAAGAACATGAAAATCGCTTTTCTTTGCCAATATTTTATGAACCTGTTTTAAGTTTAAATTAGTGTATATTTTTTCCTTGCCCCTGCCCAAATAAAATGTCTTAAAATGGGGGTAATGTATGTAATTACTGTTTTTCACAGTGCTGAATCTGCTGCTGAAAGTTCTGAACTGTTTACTTTGAAAATAAGCATGCGCAGGCCCTAGGACTGACAGTCACATCAGGTCATACTCTGGCATCCATCGATCCTCCCCTTCCCTGCAGGTTCAAATCCTCCCTGCCATTATACATTGGATCATTCTCTGGTGTCCAGTGCTCCCCCCACTCCCAAACACCCTCCAGTATGTATGAACCATTTTTTCCTGGTCTCAAGTGGTCCCCCCACCTCTGAAAAGCTCTGATATGTATGAACAATTTTTCCTCGGTGTCCAATGGTCCCCCCTTTGTAGGTTTGACTTCCACTGCCCCCACAAGCCCACCTGACATCAGCACACCACTTCTCCTCTCAGCAATGGGCACAGTCCCTCTGCTCACCTCCACAGCTGGCCGCCAACTGACATGTCACATTCACATGCCTAATGTAATCAGTTGAATACAGTAAGTGCATGAGCACAACCTGTCAGTCAGAGGCTGACAATGGTTGTGAGTGGAGGGTCTGTGCCCATCACCATGGGGGGTGGGTAGTGCTCTGGGGTCAGATGGGCTTGTGGGGGGTGTTGGACCTACAGGGGGTGCAGCAGACAGGGTGCACAGGGGCAGTGAAATATGAACCTACAGAGTGGGAAAGCCACTGAATATCATGGAAAAATAGTTCACACACATCAGGGGTTGTTTGGGGTGGGGGGAATCACTGGACACCAGGGACAAATTATTTATACATATCAGGAAGGGGGGTTCATATGTGGGGTGACCACTGGACAGCAGAGAAAAATTATTCACACATATCGGGGAGTGAGTTGGGGCAGGGGGGCCACTGGACAACAGAGAATGATCCAAAGTGTGATGATAGGTGGGATTCAAACCTGCAGTAAGGGGAGGGACCACCAGACACCGAGGATTGATCTGATGTGTGATGGTGTGGAGGTTTGAAACCTGCAAGGAGGGGTCACTTGACACCAGGGAATGATCTGATGTGTGACTTTGTGAGGTTGTGAACCTGTGGGGGGGGGGCACTATACACCTGGGAAATGATAGGCAAGCTCAGGGGTGTTGGGGGCAGGAGGAACCACTAGCCACCAAAACAAATGTTACCACAGATTGTGGGAGTTTGGGTGGTGGATGAGGGCACTAGAACACCTGAAGACAGCCCTGACACTGTTTATTCTTGATCAGTAATGAAGCCCTAATGAGATGCAAATGACCCCATAGCACTTTGTTAGTGCTAGAGGGTCATTTGCATCTTAAGGTACAAATATGGCTATTTGCTCCAGATGAACAATTGCCATTAGAGGGTCCTAACTGCCCAACTGAGTCACAAACCCCATAACATCCAATTGGCTATGTACCTCCTGTGGCCAGTAGGAGGCTGTGGTTTACAACTGTAATCTGCATAGTTCCTAACTGGTATACTGGAACATGCCTTTAGTGCTCACAGAGCACCCAAGCATGTTGCAACATACCACTTGTTCACTCCAGGCACTAATTTACACCTGGAGCAAACATTTAGTGAGCCCTAGTCTGGACCCATGAATACCCTGGTCTAAAAGTATAATAAAGAGTGAGGGAGAGAAAGAGATAGAGAGGGAGAGTTATGCTCCAGTTCTATAACCCATGTTCATCTTCTAAAAATAAGATGGCCCTGATCCCTTTACCATTATTGAGCCCCACAAGTCAAAAAAAGTCATCAGCTAGTTGACTCAATAGAGTGGTGAAAGTATTCTGCTTTCCCCCCTGGGAGACCCAGGTTCACGTCTATTCCAGACTTGAGTAAAGATGAGCCACTGCAAAAGTTGTATACTGTGAATGTGCTGAAATTCAACAATTTTACCTTTCATTCGGGCTGATCAATCATTTAGGCCACTTTAGGATTCTATCAACTTTTAGCCACTTAATTAAAAAACATGTCCCTTTCCAGGTGACCATGGCTAGTCCCATCCCACCTTGGTCATATCCCACCTTCTTTCTCCCTTCCCTGACATTTTGTATCAAAGAGAATAATTTCCAGCTTCTAGCAAAGTGCTAGAAGAGTGTAGGATTGACAAGGGTGGGGGAGGGGTGATTAAAGGATGCCTCTTACCCCTTTTTGTAGCCTGCTAAACCCAAACACCAAGGACCTGAAGTGCCTTTGGCCAAAGCATCAATGCCAAACTGAAGACATGGGGTTCAAATTGAAGCTGAACCAAAGTTGCCAGTTTCCATATTCAGTCACCCTTAGACTCAAGTTACATGTCATGGGACTAGCAGGAGTCAAGTGCCAGTGTTGGAGATCTCCCTGTCAGCTGACCATAAAATGGCACTTTCAGCAACTACAAAGGTAGCAGTTTTCCCACCCCCTCTGACTATATGGTTCAATACAACCATGGCCTCTGTTATTGTTCAATACAACCATGTTGAAAGGTAATGAGAAAATAGGTGAGAGCACTGACCTCTATCAATAAAATATTTAGCAACCCACCGTGATGCTGAGTTGTGCAGTAGTTATGTCTTATGCTGCTTAACCTACTATTTCCAGTTTCAATTGTGCTTTTGTTGCTCAGCCTGTTGCTGGTAAATCAGGGAGTGCGTACTGCAATAGCAGCAGTGCCACACTTAAGTATGGCTGAGCAGAGCAGGATTGTGTTGTCTGTTATTTCATAAAGAATTACTAGACTTTTTTTAGAAGGGACAGAATGGGTACTTGAATTGAGATTGGGTCAACTGGGCCTGCGATAAATAGGGTTGGTAGCAGATGGCTGAGGAACAACTGTAAGGTAATCAGGTTAGTGAGAGGTTAAGGCATGTTTAATATGGGGCTGAGGATAATTTACATAATGTTTTGTTCCAAGAAGAACAGCTTTTTCTAATTTTAGTTTGCAGCTTTTGCTGATCTTGTCTGGGCCAGGTTTGTCAGATACAATGCTTTGTCTACTATAAGTCTTATTTTTCTTACAGTGGCATGCAGCTAGCCATATTTCATACTGTACATAATTTGTAACAGACTCTAAAAATAAAATACTTATTATTTATTATACTGTAATATGCTGCAGACAGAAATGGATGTCTTGTGCATGTCAGCAGCTAATGTTGCGGTCTAAGCTTAGTTACCTACCAGAAGCTGAGTTGTAATAAATACTCTTGTGTTTGTGAAGGTTATAGCTTCTGAAACCACAGACAATTGTACAATTGAAACCAAGCCACAAAATGTGCTTCTAAACTTGCAAGCACATACAGTATACACTTAATAACAGATTGCAGAGAAGGAACTAAATGATATACTTTCCTGGGCTTTTCTTTTCTCGTTTATGAGCTCATCAGACAACTTGGGAGAATTACAGCCTCTGATTTCCTGGTAGGTATCCATCATTCTAGATATATGACAGAAATGAACTGTTATTTGTAGGTACCCATTATTTTCCTTCCAGTGGAATCTTTGTTGCCAGGTGTTTTGTCAACCTTACTTGATGTTCAGAAAAAATGCATGTGGTCTTTAAAACATTGATAGAATTGAAAAAAAGTCACTTTGTGGTAGAAGACAGTTTGTTTTACTGGCATGCTTTTAAAGCAGCAGTGCGTGATATGGCGATCATTTTGTGCCTGTTCATTTTTATTCTGTTTTAGATCACATTTTCTCCTGTCCCAAAAAACACACTTTGTTACCTATTTTGAGTCTGTTTTAACATTGTTTGTAATTATTTGAAATAAATATAGGAAAACTCCTTTTAGCATGGCTATCCTGAGATTTTCACCAGTATTCTCAGTCATTGTACCCTTTGGTCAGGGATCAGTGTCGGCTGCATGCTAGTCTATATTAGTCATAAAAAGTGATGTTAAACAATGCGTGTTCATGAAAAACCTGAGAATATTGACTAAAAAACTTGGGGGTAGTCACTTTCAAATGAATGTTTCTTTAAGCATTTCAATTCTTGTATTACAAGACTAGAGAAAGAGTGCAAATTTTAAATAGAATGTACACAATTTCCACCTTAACATTCACTGCTGCTTTACTTTTTCTGATAGTACTCAATGAAAATCTCCAAATTTCTGTTTACAATGGTTTGAATACAATGCCATCCACTAGGATCAAATGTTCTATGTGAGACTGCCCAGTAGAATGCATTACAAACTGAAGTATTTACCACTGGATTACATTGCATTCCTGCAGTATCTTGCAAGATATCCTATGAAAGACTGTGACAGTATGTTTGATCTAAGCAGATGGCACTATACATAATTTATATTTCCATTATAATCAGATAAAAAACAGATGTATCTGTTCATACCTTAAGACGATATTAACTAAACAAAACTGGCCTGATGAAGAAGCATGTTGTTTATTTATTTATATCTCGTATTACAATACCTTTGAACCATAGGCTCTTTTACAAAGGTTCCATGTCAGAAAAACATATGAATACAATGGCATATAAAAACAATAATTCTAATATAAAATTCGATAACAACAAGATAAGTACAATTGAAGCAGAGTAGAATACCATCATGTTGGTACATTCAGAGGAATAGCCTAAGTGTACCAAAACATGGTAAAACAAGTTAGACCCGGGGAAATGAACAAGGAGCTGTGGAGACAAATTCATATATTTTGAGAAAAACATAACCACTAAAAAGATCAAGACAATAGTAAGGTACTAGTAAGAAAATTATGCTGCTAGAGGTAGGCGTTGTTAAAGGGTCTTGAAACAGGGGAAACTTCCTTACTCTTTTATAGGGATATCTGCTGTCCATCGGGTCAAGATGGTGGACAACAGAGACAGTGGTGGAGGTGAAGCTGGTGTACATGCAGGTGAGCAGACCTCCTTCCCTGTATGTCTAGCACAGGAGATCAAAGCTATGGAAGTTAAATCAGAACTTCAAAGCAATGCTGAATTGAGAGAGGTTTCTGAATTGTCTGACCCTGAACTACATACAGAAGAGATGATGCTTTAGAAATAAATATTATCTGATGGCTTTAATGGCAGAGGGAAAAATCTGTTTTGTCCAAATATGAAAGCTGCTGTGGCTGAACAAATACAAAGAAGAACAAGCATTTGTCAATGCCAAAAGTTCACCGCGTTACTTAAGGAGCAGCATGAGAATGTGCTCCATAGAGTTTAATGGGTGCAATTTGTAAAAGCTTGTTTTTATACTTTCCAGTGATGATTTTGTCAAAGAAAGGCAGTTGCTTAACTAACAAGGACCTACTTAGGTAAGCGACTGTGTTTCTTTGACAAAATCATCACTGGAAAGTATAACAAGCATTTCTTCTCCGTTTTGTTGCACACTCACACTTTCCAAAATGATCACAAACAAATGCTGCAAGTTCATTTCAGTTCATTCTTTATTAATGTAATTGCTGACAGTGGCCACTAGACCGTGATCACAACAATGTTTTGATTCATGAGACTAAGCAAATTCATGAATGAATTAAATGCTGGACATAGCCACATGATACTCCAATTAAGAATAGGTGTTATGATTGGTCAATTCCCTTTTTTTGAATTTGAATCTGCATAAATCGATAACTGTTATATTGATTGGTATCTCTGATGAAACACCGAAGGGTGTGAAACGTAAGAAATCTGTTTGCAGTTTACAGCAGCATGGAGTTGAGGCTGCAATAAAAAATCATGAACTGAACTTGCAGCATTTGTTTGTGTTCATTTTAGAAAGGGTGAGTGCACAACAAAACAGAGAAGATCTGAATCATTATATGGTTGTATTGCACCACCGTCCCAGTGCCTACCTGACTTTGGATATGGAATAACAAGCATTTGTCAATGCCGAATGTTTGCTTGCTGGCATTGACATTGGTAGTGCAGGAGTTAGAGAGATACTTAACAGGTAAGGCAGTGAAGTACTGAACTGACGCCAACCCCACCCCCACCCTCCAGAGATTGACAGGCGTTGGGGTTGTGCCTTTATTTTATTTATTTATTTAAGTACTCAGATAAGACCATTTGAGCTCAGAGCTCTTTACATAGGTTCCATGTCAAAAACATTTCAGACAACTGGTATACAAGGAAACATGGTACAACAGGATAAGAAGAAACATTTCAGTACAACTAGATTTACACAAGGATTCAAGAATACAGAGTAGAAAACAGGATAAGGTTACAACCACAGTCTGGTACACAACAGAAACAGGCAATTTATTTAGCCCAACAGAGAACCTGTTACTTGTCAAAGCAAGTGGGTGTTAGAGCATTACTACGTGCTAGTGAAAAGGGGTTGGGGATGTGTGTAGCCAAGTGCAGAGTGTAAACAAGTTAGTAATACAAGTTAAGTAGTAGGGATAAAGGAAGAAGGTGACTTCATTTAGTGCTAACAATGGCAGACACATTGTGATTCACCTATAATAAGGTTCTTTAGGTGCCTTTTGAAGGAACACAGAGAGGGCAGGCAAGCAATGTTCTCCTGAAGGGAGTTGAACCACAATGGAGCCCAGTAGGCGAAGGATCTTTGTCCTTGAGATGTACGTCATTTTGGAGTTAGGAAGGACTGCTGTTCAGAATTTCAGGCACACCGCGGATTTGTGCAGGGAACCAGCAGTTGTTGGACCCCTATGGTAGCTAACCAAGACAGATCTTCTTAGCCAGGAGGCAGGATTGATATTTTAGCCGGTCATTGAGTGTTACCCAGCGTGCCATGGCATATACATCGCAGGTGTGAGTTAGTTGGTGTACACCTAAGGTGAGTCTTCAGGCTTTGTTGAGTGCAGTTTTTGTGCATCGGAGGGCCGTATCTGTGGCAGAGCCATATATCGGCAGACCATAGTCCATGAGGGAACCCACTGAACTGTGAACAGCTATACTGAGGGCTTCGGGGGTCAGGCTTTGCCAGTGACGATAGAGTACCCGTATGTGTTTGTTGATAGCACTATCTATATTGTCAATGTGGAGGGCACAGGACAGCAAGCTGTCAATAGTGATTCTGAGATATTTGAAGTGTTGAACGCATTCAAGGGAGGCACCACCCTATCGCAAATTGATAGCGGGTAGTTTCTGTGCTTATTTTGTGAGCTGGTGAACAGCATTGTTTTTTGTTTTTTTTGTAGTTCATTATCAGTTTATGATTTTTGAACCATGTCTCTACTCTGGAGAAGTCACACTGTAGTTGCTGCTCCAGGGTAGTAGGGTCTAAGCCAATGGAGACTATTTATTTAGTTTTTGTTTACCGGGTAAGTACACTAGACAAGTTTTATGCCTATTTTCAGGAACGACTATAATTGCATCATCGGCATAGAGAAGGATGCGGCCTTGACAGGCTTGGGGGAGGCAGTTTAGAAAAAGACTAAAAAGGAGGGGACCTAGTATAGACCCCTGAGGTACTCCTGAGTGAACCAGTTTGGTGTCAGAGAGGACAGCACCTATTTTGACTTGCTGTGAATGGCAGTGCAGGTAACTGTGGAACCATGTAACGGCCTCTGGAGCAAGGCCTATGATAGTGAGTTGGTCAACTAGAAGGGCACGGTTGACCATATCAAAGGGCTTTGTTAGATCAATATAGGTTGCCCTGACAAGCAGACCAAGATCAAGAGATTTGTGGATGAAGCCCATGAATTCCAGGAGGGCGGTGGTGGTGCTGTGCCCTGCCATGAAGCCATGATGTTCAGGGCAAAGAAGCTCATACTTGTTCAGGTATTCAACCACATGGTCCGTGATGATTCATTATAAGTCCTTCGAGAGTGGTGGAAGTATAGAGATGGGTCTAGAGTTTAATCCCCACACTTGCACACCAGGGTAACTACTGCAGCTTTCCATTTTTGGGGGAATACTGCAGAATGGAGTGAGAGGTTAAGGATATGGGTGAGGGGAGCCAGAATTTCTTTGAGTGTGAGCATGATAAGTATCAGATCGAGATTATTTCCATCATATCACCCTTTGCTGAGCACTTTACACAGGTATTTTCTGGCTTTCCCAATGGTGATGGCCTTGAAGCAAAAGGGGAGATGCACTGGGTGTTGAGTGGTGCCGCAGAGTTTGTGAAGGAGAAGAAGTCATTAGGGAGGACACTTTGGAGGTCAGTGAAGGCACTGTTGAATGTACTGGTGATAAATTTAGGGTCAAGGATGGGGGAACCATCAACGCTAAGCATGGAGGGGGCCATTTTGGGCTCCTGACCAGTGACCTCTTTCAGGGTTACTCAGAATTTTCACCCATCATTCCAATTCTTTTCTAGGGCCTCTTTATAGTATAGATTTTTTGCTATTCAGATGGTCATGGTTCAGTTATTCCTTGCCCGCTTGTAATTCAGGATGTCAGATAGCCTACTTGTGGTCTTGGCTATATGCCAGAGGTGGTCATGATTTTTCATTAATTCAAGGGTGTCTGGGCTCATCCAGGGGTTGAAGTAGCCTTTGATCGTATGCTTTTTTAGGGGAGCGTGAATGTCATCAATTGCATTGAATAGGAGGATGAACTTATCAAGTGTGCCGTCAATGTTGGAAGCACTAAACACCGCAGACCAGTCAGCATTGAGGAGATCAGTTCTAAAGTGGTCAGAGTGACCAGGCTTTAGAATCCTGTTGGTGACTATTCTGGGAGGGAGTTTGGAGAAATTATTGGCCCAGGTGAACATAACGGAGGAGTGGTTACTGATGTCGTCCGGGAGGATGGTGGCGTTTGAAGTATGTGCAGGTCGATTTGTGAGCACCCAGTCAAGCAAATTACTAGTTCCCATCCTATAATTAGTCCTAATGGGGGCTTCAATGAGCTGAGTAAAGTGGATAGCCTGTACTGCATCTTTGAATTGGGTCATTGGCCATAACGCTCACGCCATTTCACCTCATCGTACCCTGCAGACACCGACAGGTGTCACGGTGGTACCTTGGCATCTTCAGGCCTTATGCTCACCCCATTCCATCAAAAAATACACTGAGAGGGGAGGAGTATAGAAGAATGGAGTGAATATTGGGGCTAAAGACCCCAAGGCACACGTTGATGCCTGTCACTGGCTGCAGGGTGGGGGTTGAATGGTGTGAACATTACAGCCAACGATCCCAAGTCACCCCCGACGCTCCAAATTTTCAACATGGGCTTTTTGTGACCCCACCTCATGTACAGTGGAACTATCATTTTGTTACTCAATCCCGAAAGGTGATTTTCCACAGCGACTGCGCCATTTGGCATCACAGGTGCGAAAACACATTTTGGGCAGGATGTAAAAAATGACTGCTGTACTGTTCATGAGGTAGTGTGAAGAAATGGCAATGTTGAAAATCTGGAGTAAAAATATGAAAAACTGGCAAAGTTATGAGTGTGCGTGGAAACTGTGCAATGCATGCCTGTAACACAGTCATTTTTTGGAATTATTTCACCAAATTTGCAACATGGGTTTTTTGGGTCCTCTCTTCATGAACTGTGGTATTGTCATTTTGTAAATCGGTCCCAAAAGGTGATTCTCTGTGATCATGAAATCACCTTTTGGGACTGAGAAACAAAATGACAGTGCCAGTGTTCATGAGGTGGTGTCCCAAGAACCCCATGTTGAAAATTTGGAGCCAAAAGTTTTAAAAATGACTGATATAGCAACCTAAGTTGAAACCTCCCTTCCCCCATTGGCTTCCGTTATAGGGCTTAATGTGGTTTTCTTCAGTTTGTGGCTGGCTTTTGAAGAGTGCAGACATGTCCCAGTCCACATAAAATCGCTGCCCCTGACCTCTGGAGGTAAGTATGGGGTGAGGGGGGGTGCTGGGAGGTGGGTGCACAGAGGGAGGGTCAGGATGGGGAAGGGGATGGGTGAAATGAGGAAGAACCTTTTTTTTTTTTGCAGGTTAAATAAATAAATTAAAAAAGACCTCAGGGGACTGTTTTCTTTACTTACAGGTAAAAAAACACTGTTGTCACACTGGAGTGGGCTCCCAGTGTACCACATGAGTTTGGGGGGCCTGATGCTGACAGGGATGGAGCACCCTCCTTTGGCAAAGAAATTGAGCTTGGGGGTGGGGGCACACTGGGGTGGGCTGCCAGTGTGCCACATGAGTTTGAGGGGGCTAATGGTGATAGGAACTGGGCACCCCCATTGGCAAAGAAATTGAGCTTGGGCATGGGGACATCTGACACTGGAAGTGGGCATCCTGGTGTCAGAAAAATATGACAACTGCCTCAGCGCACTGGGGTGGGCTCCCAGTGTGTCACAATGTGTGGTGGAGGGGGATACATGCCAACATGGGCATTGGATGCCCCAATGTTGGCTTTTCTGGAGAGTGTGTGGTTTCCACACATGCGTAGAAACAGTGGCACTACTGTGCATGTGCGGAATCGGCTGCTTTCCACACATATTTGTTCCATGACAGAACAGCGATCAGCTGTTCGGTGGCTCTTTCTTTTGAAGTTTTCATGCACACTACTTGTAGCAATAAGTTCACAGCATGCCGGTGTGGTGAGCTTAAAAAGTAATATGCCCTGAGAAATCTTTGCTGACACTGACAATCCAGTTTCTGCTGTATGTGATAACACAGTAGCATCAAAGACTTCCCATGTCAGAGCATCTACCAGTATTCTGATACAATAGCTGGCATTTGAAATACACAAAAGTCTTAACCTCAGTGAAAGTAAATCAAATTGAAAGCCACAAACTAAACTTGGGAAAGCAGTACCTTACATGTTCTCAAGCAAGGAGACAAACACATATAGTAGTAGGAAAAGTCTGGAACTGAGACATGGCCGTAGCTCTGGATCACAGCAACCACTTAGCAGTACAGCACCAGCATCAGAAACAGAGTCTGTCTGGATGGAGGAGAAATCTCTTCTCGGTGCTGGCTGTAAAAAAGCCAGAGAGAAGACTGGATACTGGATGAATCAGCTTTTCCAATACCAGGAACTCCAACTACTGATAGCATGGCTGAAATGGAGGCTGACAACCCTGCACAGCTTTTGCTCTTACAGCAGACCACAGAGCAGAAGAGCACTGAAGAACAGATACCTCTTACTATGCAAACTGATGGTAACGCTATAGTACCTGTTCCCAGCAATGAGGGCAAAAAAGACTTGACAAGCATTAAAAAAATGGAGGGGGCTGGCAATAAGCAAATACATATGGAAAAGGTTGAAGGGGGTGAGCACAATGTTGAAACAGGCTTTTTACTCCTGAAGATATAAATCTGGATACAGCTGATAGTAGTATTCAGGAACCCCAGGTTATACAGCATATGTATTACCCCATTCTGACTGTGACAGACCACTGTATTAATGACAATCTTAACACTGGAATGGATGTACATAACATCCTCCCCAAAAGACTATTTCTGTGCATGCAGAATTACCCACAGGGAATTGCCCCTCACAATCAGACACAAATCATGAGAATGAAGCACAAATGACATTTTTGGACAAAATATGAACCAGGGAGCAGCCTAGAACTTCTGGTAAAACACAAAACTGGGGGGGAAATAGGGCTGAGTAAGAAACAAAAAAGAAAAAAATAGCAAACAATAGGAGTAAGCACTAGACAACAACAGGAGACCACTCTTTAAAAATGGAGAAGATTTAAAATGGCTGACAACTTTTTATCTAGCCAAGCCCCAGCACGGAGAAAAAAAATGCAGCACACCTAAGATATGGTGGTGGTGGTGTTGGTGGTGGTGGGGGACTTACAGCTACTCCCAAACAGATTACACATTGGTTGGAATTTAATAAAGGATGCTATGCACTTCTTCTCAACCAAAATATATGCACCGATTCACACTACTGGGGATTTTTGAAGTCAGTTTCAAAGCTACTGTGAATTTACAGAGATTTTGGACAAAGTATACAAAACTGAAACACATTGAACTTTGGCTGCCATTCTAGGCCTTACCCCTTAAGAACCGGTATACATACAGTCACTATATTATTTAACAAACTCTAACCAGAGCCGATATGGCTGTGACAAGCTGCCAAATGACCAAGGTACACATGTGCATAGAAAATATTGAATGCCCGGGTGTAACTTTGTCATTTCTTGGAGGTGTTGCATCAGATTTTCATCATGGCCTTTTTGGGACCTCACCTCATGAAGAGTGCCAGTGTCATTTTGTTCACTTGTCCCGAAAGGTGATTTTGCAGAATGACTATGCCATTCTGTGCCATAGGTGCGAAAACACATTTTGGATAGGATGTGGAAAATGACAGCTGTACTGTTAATAAGGAGGTGTGCAAACATGGCAATGTTGAAAATTGGGAATGAAAATATTAAAAATTGGCAAAGTTAGGAGTGTGTGTAGAAACTTTTTTCTTTTTTTTTTATTTATTGAGAAATCAGAATTACACCCTTTGAGTCAAAGTCTCTTTTGCAAAGGGTCTTCATCGGTAAACTGCACAATGCACACTCATATTGCAGTAACTATTTGGAATTTTTTCACTAAATTTGCAACATGGGCCTTTTGGGACCCCACCTCATGAACAGTGGCATTGTTGTTTTGTTACTCAGTCCCAAAAGGTGTTTCCACACAGCAAACACAAAATCACCTCTAGGGACCAAGTAACAAAATGGCAGGGACAGTGTTCACAAGGGTGAGTCCCTAGAACCCCATGTTGAAAATCTGGGGCCAAAATTCAAACAAATGGCTGATTTATCAAACAAAGTTGAAACCCTCATTGACTGTCATTATACAGTGCTTACCTTTGATCCTTCAGTTGCCGGTTTGGCTTTGAAGAGTGCAGACATGGCCCCTTCCAGGGAAGATGACAGTGGTGACTTCCAGAGGTAAGTATGGGGTAAGGGATGAGTGCAGGGAGGTGGGTACTCAGTGAGAGGTGGAGATGGGGGAAGGGGGACTGGGAAGATGATGAGGGGCTGTTTTCTTTTTTACAGGAAAAAAAACCATCAGGGGACAGTTTTCTTTATTTACAGGAGGGAAGCATACATTTGGGCACACTGGGATGGGCTTCCAGTGTGCCCCATGAGTTGAGAGGGAGATGCCAACAAGGGGATTGGGCACCTCAATGTCGGCAGGGGAAAACACAAAAAAAACATACATTTGGGCACACTGGAGTGGGCTCCCAGTGTGCCACATGAATTGGGGGGTACATAATGCCAACACAGGGATTGGGCATCACAATGTTGGTGTGGGAACAGGGAACAGAGGGAGTGGGGAGGACAGCAGCAGTGGGAGGGGGTGGGAGGGTATTCTTTGCTGCTGATGCTGGAAGGGAGTGGGGAGGACAGGAGCAGTGGGAGAGTGCAGGAGGAGTGCCATCTGAAAGATTGCAGTGATGATGCAAATGCACATGCGCGGCACTTGAGCATGCATAGTTGCAGTGAATGGCATGTTGCTATTCACAACATGGTGGTGCCAGTAGAACTGCACATGCATGCAAGTTGTGCATGCACAGTTCTTGCCCTGGAATGTGGAAGTAACAGCCAAAATAGTATGGCTGTTATTCCATAGCAGCCAATCATGGCGGAGTGTTTCAAGTGCCATTGGACATTCAGAAGAATACTTCTAAAAGTGAATTGGAAGGTACCACGATTGGCCATTTTTGTAAGCTATGAGCAATCCCAAAAAGGCTTTAGACTACACGCACAGCTGTAAAAGTGAGGGGGTGAATGCATTCAATATAAAACACTGGCTCTCTCAAAAATGTAACATTCGGAGTACACCTGTCTCCATCATGGATAAGGAACAGTGCTGGACAGGAGGCTAGAGATTTCAATAGATGTGAGCAGGTATTCAGCACCTCCCTAGATATTTCTTTTTAGGCCATGGCAGAGGTCAGTACTTTTATCAGGGTCATCCCAAGACATGTTTTAAATGGGGATCATCTTCACATTTAAGCAATGCATGTGACAGGGTTTGGTGCTATTAATGTCTGTAGAATAGCCATGTTACCAATTATTGTGTGAATGAGTTAAGATGCAACTTGTGTGAAGACAGTGGTCATTCTTCTAGGGCATGTCAGTGAGCAACACATAATAGGAGTGACTACTCTAACCAGAAAGAATTGCTGATGAATGTACAAAAATCACAGATCAACAAAAGACAACAGGCAGCTGCACAATGAGCCACACCAAACCCTAGTTGGACTCCTCCACACCCTACAGAACTGCAAAAGGCTTTACCTGGTGAGTCACATTCACATGTGGAAGATGAATAGGATATATCCTAACCATTGGATACTCAGATTACTCCACCTGATGACAGGCCCTCACAAGATGAGATAGAAGACACAGTGGTAGAGACTGCAAGCACTACACAACGCAATGAACAACCTCCTACAACTCAGAATATGGACCTTCAGCAAGAAAATCCTGAAAAAATGGCTGTGGAGGAAATTATGCCTCCACCTGGAATGACTATAGTCACTAGGAAGAGATTACTGAGGCAGCAACAACTAAAACCTAAAATATTATGGATGGATTCTGGGAAGTCAGAACTCCTGTTAGGAAAAAAAAATATGATGTTGTAACTTCAGATTAAGGACACTCGAATGCAGAAGGAGACCCAGAAGCTTTGTTAACTAGGTCCTCACAGAGATTGGTGTCCTCTGAAAATGAGGATGATACCCAGAGTTCATCATTCACAAAAAAAGGAAAGTTCAAAGTGGATGTACCAGAAGTGGAAGATGCATATTAAAAGCACCATAGTTAATGCATCTTTTTGCTTGCACTTATTTAAGATACTAAACACTATCCACCCCAAATGGTCACTTTTTCAGATGTCAGAACTGCCTCACTCAATGCCAATAGTGTAAAAAGCCCTAAATGAAGGTTTCTAGCCTTTACAATGTTGAAAGTGTTGTAATATGATATTTATTTCCTACAAGAAACTAGAATGAATTTATGTTCAGATATAGCATAGGCACAAAAGTTAAGGTGCTGGGGTAAATCCTTTTGGTCACTTGGGGAGGACAGATGCAACAGAATAGGAGTATTATTCAAGGGAACTCATTTTTCAGTATCTAGAATCATAGATGGTGTTCTTGGGAGAGCAGTGCTACTAGATTTAATGTATAATAACAATTTGTTGACTTTTAAATGTGTATGCACCACAAATGAAAATAGAGAGGGTAGATGTTTTCAGTCTTCTCCAACATATCTACATACTTCTCGATACTTATTTGGTGGTGACTTCAATTATTTTTTAGCTGTGCAAAAGCAAGGTGCAAAAACAAGTAAGCAGTTTCATGACTCCACTTACTTGAACAAAATATTATCAGATGCTGTCCTAGTTGATGTATGTAGAACCAAATATCCATTGGAAGGGTTTGCTTACTATAATGACCCCACCTCAGATGCCAGTCCCCCCTCAGCCCCATACTTACCACCCTCTATGGTAAGAAAGTCATTGTTTGCTCTCCAATTTTCCTTTCTCCTGTGATTAACCATCCTCACACCATCCTTTCCCTTATCACCTCAGGTTCCCACCTATACTACTATCAAAGCTGAAGTGACACAAGTGTTTTTAACCATTTGCTTGTATCAGGCAGTGTTACTTTTCTGCAGTGTTGGGTAAGTTACTTTTTCTATTACTTTCTATTATGTTTGGAAACTTGTTCCAGGAAGCTATATGCAGTCACTAGCAAGGATGGAGAAGTACTAGAAAAAGTAATACACCTTACAATTATAAATACTTATTTCTTTTTATACAAAAACAATACAAAAATAATAAATAACTATAACAGATTACAGTATTTGAAAGAAATAGGTTAGTTACAAGTTACTTTCAAATATATGGAATCCGTTACAGTTATGTATTTCTTTTGCATAAAAAGACATAAGTAATTGTAACTGTAAGGTGTATTACTTTTTCCAGTACTTTTCAATCCTTGCTAGTGACTGCACAGAGCTTTCTGGAACAAGTTTCCAAAAGTCATAGAAAGTAATAGAAAAAATAACTTATCTAACACTGCCTTTCTGCTATGTTTTTTAACCTATATCCAAAACAGTACCTATTTTTGCTGTTTTATGTCATTGTTTTGGGTCATTGTAACTGTGACCCATGTTTTGTGAACTTGCTGTTGTGTAATATGTAATTGTGTTTGGGTCTTGTATCCATGGATCTCATTTTTGCTAAGCTACCGACTGTATTTGCTATATGTCTCTGTTTCACCCTGTGTACCCCTTTCCCCAGGTTGCATCTGGAAACAAGTCTTGGCTCAATGGTGCCTTTCCCGGTTATCAACTTTTAAATAAATAAATAAATAATCTAGCTATGTGAATAGATTTTTATCTTCATATCATGTCATCTGGTTGTACAATACGTATATTTAACCCCAGTGGAAAACTCCAACCATTTACTCCAGGTAGCACATTTGACTACTGCAGGAGGTGTAAAAGCAGGGAAAAGGTTTAGGAAATTAAATTCAACTTTGTTAGGGCATGAATGTGTAGATAAAACAATACATGACCTTTAGAGTGCAAGGAAGGTGGCAGCATGCTTACATGATAACTTTAGAGAATGGTGGGGAAGCTACCAAAAGAGAAATTATGAGAACTCTTGAAACAAGCAGGGAAATTTAAAACTGATGAGTACAAAAAATAACTTTAGCTTCATGCACAAATTAATGAAACTTCTTTCTTTAGTACATGCAGGGGTGAGAACATACTTCTCACAAATACAGAATACTAAAAATAATGTGAAGAAATTGCAGTACAATAGAGCAACATCACTCCTGATGGAACATAGAAGTGGAACACAAGGAAGGTTGGCAGGAGGTAATTCTTTTGGAAGTTGAAAAGAGAGACAGTAAAAAGAAGAAATATAGAAACTTTACTGGCTTCAGAAGGGGAACTTTAAAACAGCCTCAGACAGAAATAGAAGGAGTGGTTTATGAACATGTACAGAACTTGTTTGGCACTACTGACGAGTGTTCAGAATCCTACTTCATTTCTTAAGTTGCTCAATATTCCAGAAGTGCCTTGTGAGGAACTAGAGAAATTCTGTGTACAGCCGGTGGCTTGTGACAAACCTGATGAGTTTGGCACCAGGATGTATGCATGTATAGTTCGATTGTGTGCCAAATCCCTGCTGTTGCATGATAGTATAGAGTCTGTGCCTACTAGTATGGGATAATTGCTGTACCATTCACTATCATTTTCTCAGTTTTCCTATAACTGTCAAGAAATATACAGGTATAGCAGCAGACTTTTAAATTTAGTGATGCTAGTTTGCTATTTTCCTAACACAGAAAAAAAAAAAACTAATTCACAAAACTCCAAAAGTGCATCTCTCCTTTCAGGATTGTGCAAATATTCTAATATATAGATATTATAAAAAACTAATAGGATTAATCAAATTCAAATCTCCTTGTTTTACTAATAAGTAAAGTTCCACTTTTTTGGGTTCAGCTTGTTTCCTTATATTACCTGGAAAACTAAGTTTACTTCTGAAGGAAAGAATAGTTGAGTACCCAGAGGCCAGTGGGGCACGGGACCCAAGGCAGCATGGGTTCACAGCAGGAAGGTCATGTCAGATGAATCTAATAGATTTCTTTGACTGGGTGACCAAAGTAGTAGACCAGGGAGGGCTGTGGACATGGCCTACCTAGACTTTAGCAAGGCATTTAACTCAGTCCCACACAAAGGATTATTAGTCAAATTAACCAGCCTGGGAGTGGGTCCCAGGGTGGTAGCCTGGGTTAAACATTGGCTGGACAACAGGACACAGAAGGTAATTGTAAATGGAGTCCACTCTGAAGAAAGAGGGGTTACTAGTGGGGTACCACAGGGTTCAGTATTGGGTCCAGTCCTTTTAAATGTCTTCATAAGTGACATTGCAGAGAGACTGGAAGGAAAAGTATGCCTCTCTGCAGATAACACAAAGATCTGCAACAGGGTTGATACACAAGGAGGCGTGAAAAGGATGAGAAGGGACTTGGCAAGGTTGGAGGAATGGTCAGAAGTATGGCAGCTAGGATTCAATGCAAAGAAGTGCAAATAATGCACCTGGGAAACAAGAACCCAGGGAAGAATGCACAATGGGGAGGTAGTAACAACAACAAAAAAGGAAAGGGACCTAGGGGTAATCATATCAGATGACCTTAAGGTTAGCAAGCAATGTGAGAAGGCAGTAGGGAGGGCTGGGGTATACTGGGATGCATAGGAGAGGCATCACCAGCAGAAAACAGGAAGTTGTTATCCCTCTGTACAGACAGTTAGTGGAGACCCCATCTGAGTACTGCATCCAGTTCTGGAGACCCCATCTCCGGCAAGGACATAGACAGGATAGAGGCAGTCCAGAGGAGGGCAACTAAAATGGTGCAGGGTCTGCAAGAGAAGCCGTCTGAGGAGAGACTAAAGGAGCTTAATATGTAACCCTTGAGGAAAGAAGGGAGGGGACATGACAGAAACTTTTAAGTACCTCAGTGGAATCAACAAAGTCCAAGAGGGTAGCATCTTTCAGAAAAGAGGCAGTGCAAGAACAAGGGACACAATTTAAAAGATGAGGGGTGGTTCAGGGGCAATGTGAGGAAGTATTATTTCACAGAGATGGTAGTAGATGCATGGAACAGCCTTCTTGAGGAGGTTGTGGGGTCCAAAACAGTGGGAGAATCTAAGAATGCATGGACAGACATAAGGCAAATTCTTGTGGGGGGGTAGGAAGAAATAGGCTGTTGGTTAACTAGGATCTGTGGCCTATCCTGTAGGTAGAGAAATGGGCAGATTAGATGGGCCAAGCAGTCCTTATCTGCCGTCAAAGTCTATGTTTCTATGTTTCTATGTTTCCAAAACTTTGGGGGTAGAGAAACTACACATAAGTAAGTAAAAATAGGTAGTAGGAAAGATTTTAAGTTTCAAAGTTTTCGCGGCACAGCTGGTGGCTTGTGGCAAATCCTGGGAGTTTGGTGCCAGGACCCCGCATTTTCTAAAATCAGGTACAGGGTCCCTGGCACATCTGAGTTTGCCACAGGCAGTGGCTCAACACAGCATGTACCAATCTAATGGCACATTTGAAAATTGAACCTACAATGTGTACATCAAGGCAGTTAAGCTCACTTATACTGGTAATGCTATGTGATAGGGTCAGGGATCCTAGCCCAGTTAGAAAGCTATAGTGATAGTTAAAGCAACCCTGCTGCAGCAACGATTCCCACATGGTGCCAAACTAGGGATATCCAAGGCATAAAGTAATCCCTAGAAGTAAATTAAATTTGTATTTACCTTTTCTTTCCTCTATGTAAGTCTGTTGTACTACACATTCTGTCCTTTGATATTTGTCTGAGCTTTGCTAGCTGGCCACTGTCAGGGTGCTTTTCTTCTTCTTCTTCTTCTGTCTAGTTTTTCTTCTGTGTTCTGTGTTCTGTGATTCCCCCCACAGAAGGTAGCTGACATGCTGGTTTGCAGAGACTACCAAAACAAGCATTACACGAGGGCTTTGCTTTTAAACAAGAGTAAAAGAAACAGCTAAAAGGTAGTGACCTGCCAGATAACAATTGAATAAAGCTCTCCCTGCTGCAGAAACTCTGAGTGTGAACGTGATTGACAGATCACATGACACCTGAGCAGTATATAAAGGCTGCTTAGGTAACCTACAGTCAGTCTACTTCGGGCTGAGGAGCAGAGAGGAACCTCAAGTAGAAGCAGTGTGGAGCCAGAGGAGCAGCTAGCCAAGGTGGGAAAGACATGCCAGTGCTGAGTTACTGAGTTCCTGGTTATGGTTACAGTTACGCAAGGGATGAAGGTGAGGCAAGCTTAAGGCAGAGCTCAGGTTGACAGTTCTCTAAAGACTGAAAGGAAGGAGGAATCATTATGACCTGGGATTGACCCTGAACCTCCAAAGGTCAGGTTTGGGCTACCTGGTTGCTAGTGGCTGCTCACCCAGAATTCAACAAGGGGAGAGGACTCAGACTGGTAAGAAGCTGCAGAGGCCTGAGTGTATGGATACTCTGACTGTGGGGGAACTTGGAGAAATCCAAGGGGTATTGACAGGGGTGGCCAAGCCATATGATGGGGGTCAGTTCCTGGTCTCTAGAGGGCATTGTAAGGTCCACCTGCAGTGCTATAGTGAGAGATCTCCTAGCTAAGCTCCCAGACCATACTCTTTTTTTTTTGTTATATATAGTATCCTGACAAAGTCTGCATCTGAAAATATTACCTGTACATAACTGGCAATAAAACAACACTCCAGGGTGTTTTGCACCATATTTTATGACTCCTGCTGTCTCCCATAACTGAACCCCACAACATGCTACCATTGTGTGGTTATGTATATGTACTTAAGTTCCTGTGGCTAGTAAATTCTGCAGTGCTCTCCTGGAATGTCAACCGCTTCAAATTGGACAGTAAGTGGAAAAAAATCCTAGGGGTCATTAAGGAATTACAGGCGGATATAATATGTTCCAGGAAGCTCATGCAACTGAAGGGGAGTTACAATTCCTGCAATGAAAATGGGGGGGCGGGGGGATCTGGTCCACAGTGTGTCTAAACTCTAAGGCAAGGAAGATAGTAGTGTATGTCAGGATACATGCCTTGGCCACTGTCATTAAAACTGTTGACGATCCAGGAGGTTGCTACACATTAATGCAATTGAAAATGCATGATGGGCAGATGTATGCAATGAGCTCTTTTTATGGTCCCAATCATGACACACTGGATTTCTTCTTGAAGCTGTCCATGGTGATGGCAGGGCTGGAAGGAGTTGCACCTTGGAATGAGCCTACACTCAGTGTGCCTTTCCTGGTTACCAGTTTCCAAATAAATGTACAAATATTTGGCGGAGACACCAATTGTGCCCTAGATGGCATCCAGGACAGATCCTAATGCAAGCCATACCACCTATTTAAAAGTGCTGGTGCCCTAAATGTTCTTATGGAGGATCATAGGTTGGTGGACATGTGGCGGTTCTGTAGCCCTACCACAAGGGACTAAACTTTCTATTTGCATGCACACAAGTCATATGTGTGTATTGACATCCTATTAGCCTCCCAGGGTGTGTTGCAGAGAAGAGTTCTAGCATGACAACATAATGGTCTCACACCATGTACTAGTGTTTAGGTGGGGTGAAGGGAGAAGCCCCTAGGGGCCACAGTCTAAACAATGGAAGAAAAAGACAAGTAATTCAGGGCATGTCTATATAAGAAAATCACGGAACTTCTGGAGCACAATAATAGGGGAGACATCTTTGAATATCCACAATGGGAGTCTCTAAAGACCTTCCTAGGGGGTGAGGTTATAGCTTATGCCCACCATAAAAATGGGTAGTAGAGACCATCTCAAACAATTGGAGGCTCAGGTGGACACGTATGAAAAACAGCACAAGCAGCAGCCCACTCCCAGTGTGTACCATGCAATACAAAATGTATGTATGGAGCTGAACATGCTTAACACCCAAACACTAGAAAGGCAAATATTGTGAGCGCGAGCTGCCTTGCATTTTGTTGGTGATAAAGCAGGAAATTGGCTGATTTAGCAGCTGAAGGCAAACTTGGGAAATCGGGAACAGCCTTCATACAATCTATAAAACTGAACATAGGAGGGAAGTCAGCTAAAGTGACAGATCAGGAACTTGATTCCTCAAAGTGTCAACTGAGGCAGACAGACTTAGACTCCTTTTTCAGTGGAATTCAGCTGAGGAGTATCACTGAGAAGTATAAGAAAGAAACTGTTGCCCCCCCCCACTGTGAATGAGGTGGACAAGGTTATTAAGGGGTTAACGGTGGGGGGCAGGCCATCTGGCCTGCCCATAGATTTCTACAAAGCTTGCAGGTGAGTGCTGGGGAAACCATTGGCCAAAATGCTCACAGAGTGCCTGGCTAAGGGAGAACTGCCCCCATCCACGTGATCGGCCAACATAATTCTTTTGCTCAAACTGAGGAAAGATCTTAAGCTATGTCCCTCCTACTGCCTCATCCCCCTCCTTACTGTGGACTACAAGGTCTTGGCTAAAGTTATGGCCACTAGACTGGAAACAATTCTGCCTCTGGTGATCCACCAGGACCAAGAGGGTCTCATAAAAGGCCGACAGGGAAAAGTTAAGGAAAACCCTGAATGTGGTCTGTAGATGGAGGGGGTTGGGAGACCTTGCCAGAATTCTTGCAGTAGATGCTGAAAAGGTTGACCACTTGGGATGGGGGTACCTTCATAGGACCATGCAACAATTTGGTATCAGGGACAGCTTTAGGAGCTGGGTCAAGATGCTGTACATACACATCTCACAGCCCAGGTGTTAGTGAATGGGGGCATGCCTGAAGAGTTTGAACTACAGGGGGGACCAGACCGGGGTGCCCCCTACCCCCATTGCTGCATGTGCTCTCCCTCGAGTCACTGGCAGAAATTATCAGGGGTAACAAAGGTATTGAGGGTCTTAAAGCTGAGGGGAAGGATTTTAAGGTAACTTTGTTTGCAGATGATCTGCTCTTATATGTAAGACACTTGGAGAGGGTAGTGCAGGCCGTGTCAGACACACTACAGGAATATGGAGCCTATCAGGTCATAAAATTAATTGAAGAAAAGCAGGTTGCTCTATATGGTGAAGAGGAAGGTGGGCATGCTCCTGGGCCCCTCCCTGAATGTGCAAGGGGTGGCTCAACTAAAATATCTGAGCATTAGCATACTGAACAAACTGTCAAAGTTCTATGAAATCAACCTCCCCCCCCCCAGTGAAGAAAATAAAGGTAGACCTGGAGCGATGGGTGCAGCTCCCCCTGACACTATTGGGTAGAGTCAGCACTCTCAAAATGTGTATTTTCCCCAGATTGCTATATGTTATCCAAGCAGTGCCAATAAAACTGCCACAGAAATTCCTCTCAATGATTAACAGCTTGTTCCATCATTTTCTATGGAGGCTGAAGCCTGCCAGGATTAGGATCACCACTTTGCAGACCTTTTTAAAAGAAGACAGTACAGTCCTGCCCACTCTGCAACACTATCACTGAGCAGCCCAGTTGGCCCATCTTGACGTTGAGTGCACTGCTGAAGTAGCCCCATAGAGAATTTTGGAAGAGATGAAATTGGGGGGGTGCATCATTAATGAGCTCACTGCTTTGGCCAGCACAAGGGGGTGCAAAAGGCCCAAAACATGTGTACCTACTCGTTAAGGCTCTGGCACTGCTATGGCAGCAAGACTTGACCTATAGTGCAAGTGGAAAGCATATCACCTTGGGTGGGGCTTACATTGGCCTTCAATGGGAAGAAAGGGTATACAGTATTTGTACACCAGTGGCTGCTCAAATGGGAAAAACCTGGTCTCAGGACAGTGGACAGGATATTTGATGTAGGTACACTGGTCATCTTCTCTGACCTGAAGAGGAGAGTTTCCTTACCCGCCAACACTTATTTGGTGTACTTATATGTCATAGACTTGCTGAGAGGTAGGGGGGGTTTGTGCCCAGCTTGAGCATGTCCCCATTTCAAAATATAGGTTTTGTCCCCTCAGTCGAACAGTAAACTGCTATCAGCCCACTACAGACTTATTTGGGGGTGGGGAGGTCCTAAAGACTGTGGATTACAGGGATGCATCAAGTAAGGACTTTGGGGTAGTAGTTATGCCAGAAGCCCGGAGCTGAGGTATAAAAGCATGCTGCACACGGAGGGCGTGGCTTGAGCTTCAATCTAAATGGCAGTATAGCAGTTTGGCTCCCATGAGCAGGGATTTATTTATCTGTGCAAGTCCTGTCTCGTTATCCATGGGACTGAATGAATGACAGCGGCAAGTAGCTAATACCTTCTACAATCCGAGGATTGGATTATAAACTACCTCTATATCTGTCCTGCATGGTGTGCCTTTGTTCTTTTCTACTCCTGAGGCCCTCCAGGACTATTTGCACCATACTTGGCCTACAAACAGATCAGCTCCTTCTCCTCGTACTGCATCACAATCACCCACCCAAACTCAGCCCCAACAATGGCAGAATAGATCTCCCTCACCCACGGAACTCAATATGGATACTTTTGATCGGAACTGACCATTTGTCACCAGTCTTCCAGCTAGGAGTCTGAAAAGACAACAGAGGGCATGCCATGCCAGGAGAGAACACCCAATGGACTGAATGGACTCAGGGGCTCAAACCAGCAGGCTGGATTCCTCCCCGCAGCAAGGTGAAATCACTAACCTTTATTTCAGCAAGAACCGTTTTGAAGTACTGGCCGAGCTGGCTGAAGATCCTTGTAAGGGGAGGTTCTGATAATGGGAGACTTCAACATGCCAGATACAGATTGGTCAATACCAGCAGGAACATCTGCCAGAACTAGACTCATAGTGGATTCCCTGCAGGGGGAGGGCCTCAAACAACTGGTACAGCAACCCACAAGAGACAGGGCTATCCTAGATCTAGTACTGACTAACATAGAAGGGATCACAGATCTCCAGGTAGAAGGTCACCTGGGGGCCAGTGACCATCACATGGTATGGTTCAATTTGGCTACTACATCTAAATCATCCCATTCCAAGGCAAAAATATGGGACTTCAGAGGAGCTGACTTTGATAAGATGGCCAACAGAGTTAAGCTAGCCCTGGCAAAAGAAACACAGGTGAGGAGGTACAGGCAAAGTGGGCAAGCATTAAGGATACAATACTTGAAGCAACATCCCATTGTGTTAGACAGAAAAGGAAGTGCAAAGAAGAAGGAAACCACTTTGGTTCTCAAATACAGTAGCAGAAAAGGTCAGAGCCAAAGGCTGGCCTTCAGGAAATATAAAGGAACACAGCGGGATGAAGATAGGGAGGCATACCAAACTGCCTAAGGAAGCAGGGAAGGCAGTAAGGCAGACAAAGTCCCAAACTGAGGAAACACTAGCACGAACAGTAAAGAAGGTACAAGACTTTCTATAGATACATTAGTGAAAGGAGAAAGTCCAGAGGGTATTGCTAAGCTTAATGGAGAAAAGGGAGCATGTGAGGAGGAGGACCCTGTAAAGGCATCTATCCTAAATAGATACTTTTGCTCAGTATTTACTGAAGAGAAGGTAGGGCAGGGCCCACAGCTCAGCATCATGGACACAGCGGGGAGGAGGTGAGCACTACTCCCTTCACAAAGAAGAGGTCCTACAAGAGCTTGCTAAGCTCAGGGTGGATAAGGCAATGGGACCTGATGGCATACATCCCAGGGTACTTAAGGAGTTAAAGGAGGAACTAGCAGAGCCATTAGCAGAATTGTTTAGTGAGTCTCTGAGCACAGGAGAGGTCCCAGAAGACTGGAGAAGGGCTCATGTGATCCGCTCCACAAGAGTGGTAGCAGGGAGGAGGCGGGAACTACAGACCAGTCAGTCTTACCTCAGTAGTGGGCAAGATTATGGAGGCACCTTAAGGAAAGGATAGTAAAACACCTGGAATCCATAGGGGCACAGGATCCAAGACAGCATGGGTTTACAAAAGGAAGGTCCTGTCAAACTAATCTAGATTTCTTTGACTGGGTAACCAGAGTGGTGGATCAAGGGGAGCAGTTGATGTCGCCTACCTTGACTTCAGCAAAGCTTTTGACACTGTTCCACATAGAAGATTGATAAATAAGCTGGGTAGGCTCGGGTGGGTCAAAAGTTGGTCAACTGGGTGGCAAACTGGTTGACTGGCAGAAAACAAAGAGTGGTGGTAAATGGTATACAGTCAGAAGATGCAAGTCACAAGTGGGGTACCTCAGGGATCAGTCCTGGGGCCAGTCCTATTCAACATCTTCATTAGTGACCTGCAGATGGACTAGAGGTAAGGCTTGTCTGTTTGCAGATGACACCAAGATCTGCAACAGAGTAGATGATCCAGATGGGGTGGGCAGAATGAGAAGAGATCTGGATAAACTAGCAAATAGGTCAGAAGAGTGGCAACTGGGATTTAATGCAAAGAAGTGCAAATCATGCACATAGGGAAGAGAAACCTGAAGCCACTTATAGGCTGGGAGGAGTTGCTAGCAGTCACAAAGGAAGAAAGAGACTTGGGCATCATCATCACTGATGACCTAAAATCATCAAGCAGACCTCTAAAGCAGTAGGTAAGGCTAGGGGGGGTGTTAGGGTGTATTAGTAGGGGTATCACAAGTCATAAGAGGGAGGTAATAATCCCTCTGTACAAGACATTGGTTAGGCCCCATCTGGAGTACTGCGTGCAGTATTGGAGACCACACCTTCACAAGGACATTAACCAAATTGAGGCAGTCCAGAGAAGGGCAACCAAAATGGTGCAGGGACTGCATCAGAAGACATATGAGGACAGATTAACGGAGCTCAATATGTATACCCTTGAGCAAAGGAGGGAGAGAGGTGATATGATCGAGACATTTAAACACCTTAAGGGCATAAACAAGGTGAAAGAGTCTAACATGTTTAAATATAAGAAAAATAGCAGGACAAGAGGACACAGCATGAGATTAGAGGGAGGCCGATTAAGGGGAATGTGAGAAATTCTTTTCACAGAAAGGGTGGTAGATGCATGGAATGGCTTACCACAAGAAGTGGTGGCTATGAATACAGTGCAGGGCTTCAAACAGGCATGGGATAGGCATAAGGGAGCAATACAAATGACTATGAATAGATAGGTCACTGACAGAGCAAAGGCCGATGGCACATTTATAAGGTAGAAAAAAAAATGGGCAGACTGGATGGGCCTTGCGGTCCTTATCTGCCATCAACTTCTATGTTTCTATGTTTCTATGTTTCTATGTAAGGATGAGTCAGCACCGCTGCAGCACCAGCCAAAAGTGGGGATCAAACTTCTTCCTTGGGGACCGCTTGAAAGACCAATGGAGCAGCGGTATCGCTTCAAACCGCAAACTGTCCAGACATATCCCATAACACTATTTCCTTCATTCATGGATCTAGCCTCTGAAAGCAGGCATCCCAGGACCAGGCAGCTGTGGGACATCTTGTAGATCTTGAACTTGGCTGATTTACTATGTCAGATAAGTTGGTTTGTTCTTGTTTTCTTTCTGGGACCAAGGGGGCTGATGTTTGATTTTGGTGAAAAGGGGTCCTACACCTTAGAGTCCTGCATATCTCTTAGTGATACATGTGAGGTCAGACCCCCGACCTCTCTATATGCCACCATGGCATCTCTAAGGTACCCGGAAGGGCAGGCATAACCTCCCAACTACTGCTCAGTATTTACTGATTGAGGCAAACTGACTTGTAATGTTTTCTGTTTTGTCCTTCCTGTTACTGTTACAGAGCCTTGTTAGGCCTGGGGACAATTTAATATGGGATAGGGTCATTGAGTCTTCCTGATGTGGGTCCCCCCTTTTTTGCCTATATTTCCCATTAGGATACTAGGCTATATTACAATGCAACCTCTGGAGATTTCTTGATTATGGTATGTTGCACTGTTGATGAGGCATTGCTGGGTTCAAACTCTATGGGTCTATGGATACAGGCCCCTGTGAATGCTAGAAAATATAGGGGGATAGAGACACATTTCAGCTAAGCCGATCTCATGCTGTACCATGAAGACTTGCACGTGGGACACTATCTTGGCCTCCCCCCCCATACTTAGGACTGCCTTAGTAGCTTGGACCTAAGCATATGGCAATGCTTATAACCAGACTTTTTGCACTCAACTTGAAGTCCCTTCATAGGGAGGAAAGGCAAGGTTAGCCTTGCCTCCCTCTCTTTTACTTTGTTTTTGGGTAACGTGTTTGACAAGGTACTTGTGGACACATGGCTGTGGCTTTTCTTTTTCTTTTCTTGTCTTGCTCATGGCCCTGGACCCTATGCTGGCCATGTTTTTCAGTCAGTGTAAAGTATGGGACACTGGATGTCCAAACTAGTGTGGACTTCAGAGGTGCACCCCCCCCATATGGGTGATGAATATTGCTAAGTCAGGGTTTTTTTCCCCAGCTGGAGATGACCGTTCTCATCTATGCACAGGTTTGTGTTTTTGTATATAGTTGTAGTTTGTTAAATTTAGAGTTAGGTAGCTGTTTTCTATGTAGCCAGTTAATAGAGTCACCTCTACACCTGAGTTATTGGAAGTGGATAGTAGTTCTACATGTTTATGCACATCTGAAAATAAGGTATAATACTGATGCTGTCCAGATATTTATGCATATCTACTGCTTTCTTGAAGACATTTTGCTCTCCTCCAATGTATATATAGAACGTTTGTATAATTGTCAGTTGGTTTTGGACCATGGCTGAGATTTCATGCTTTACATGGAATGTCAGGGGCCTCAACACCCCTACAAAATGAAAAAAGGTATTGTCTCATTTGAAGAGAGCAAAAGCACAAATAGCTTTTCTACAAGAGACAAAGCTTGTCGGTAATGACCATGCATCCTTGGTGAAAGATTGTATAGGTATGGAGTTATATGCAAGTGTCCCCATGAAAAAAGGGTCATGGCCATTCTCGTTCACAAACATCTTCCCTGGATAGTATCTACTAGTCGAAAGGACCCACAGGGCTGGTGGATGCTGGCCGTAATGAATATGCCTCCGGGAACCCTCTTATTGGTAAATGCTCATGCCCCTAATGAAGATGACCCGTAATTTTTTCAAGAATTGTCACACAAAATAGGGACCTTGAGAGGTGGAGGACATCCCTATTGTCTTGGGAGGGGATTTAAATCTGGCTCTTTTCTCCCATCTTGGATAAAAACGTAATGTGGAAGAATTCTTACCCAAGAAGTACGACAGCTGTCCAACACCTCATGCAAGAACGTAGCATAACAGATATCTGGTGGTTATCCCACCCTAAAGAGAGGGATCATACCTTTCAATCAGGAGTACATGGTACTTTCAGTCACCTAGATTATTGGCTGGTATCTCCAAGTATATTCCAAAACACCATAAGCTCTGATATTCTTCCCATGGTCATATCTGACCACGTTCCATTCATCTAATATTTCACTGTGGACCTAAGGCTCGATTCTCCCCTTCCTGGTGTTTAGATCCACTGCTGCTGAAAGACCCAGAATTTCTACCATGGGTAACTAAAGAATCTCAGCAGTTCTTTCTGGACAATCCAACTGGTGATACCACAGCAGGTTATACGTTGGAGGCATATAAAGCTACCATCTGGGGCAAAATCATGAGGTATGCCTCCCATAGGGGGAAAGAGAGGGAATTAAGGCTAAATAACCTGGAGAAGCAATTGGCTGATGCCAAAACCTGCCTCAGAAAATGCAAGGACTCCACCTTACAGTCCCAAGAAGGGAAAGAAGTCCTACTGTTATGGATGGAAGTGAATAAACTTCTAGTCCGGAAAGCTGAATTGGCACTACTAAGACTTAAACTTGTTTACTGGGAGGGGGGAGTGATAAATCTGGGAAGGTACTTTCCTATCAGATCAGGAAGCAGCAGGGAGTTGACACATTGTGGGACTTTTAGATCCCGCCACCCAATCAATATGAACCTCCCCACTGGAAATAAATTGGATAATGTCTGACTTTTACATTCAGTTATATACACCTTCTAGGCCAAGCCCCCCTACAGATACACAGACCTTTTTGGATGATTTGACACTACTCACACTGACCCCACACTGACTCAGCCACAATGTGATCAGCTTGATGCCTCTTTAACTGAATATGAAGTTAAGAAAGCTTTGCTATAGTAAGGGAAAGCCCCAGGAGGGGATGGCTTCCCTGCAGATTTCCTGCAGGCACTGGCCCCTGTAGTTTCACCCATTATGTGCAAAGTATTTGCTGAAGCTGAGGACTTTGGCCATCTTCCCCCAACAATGCATGAAGTGGTGATCAAAATCTTGCCCAAAAAAGGAAAGATCCCACCATGGCAAGGAGTTAGACCTATTTCCCTGATCCCTGTAGATAGTAAGGTGTATGAGAAAGCTATATCAATTTGCCTTAAGAATGTGCTGCCAGACTTAATTCATCCATCGCAGGTCGGTTTTATACAAGCCAGATATAGTGCCGACTATGTCCTGTCCTTAATTAATTTGATGCACTTGCTACGGCCCTCTCAATGCTGGCAGCTGGTATTGCTGTCGACTTTGAGTAGGCCTTTCATTCCGTAGAGTGGGATTATCTCCATATGGTGTTAATACATTTTGGATTTGAGACCAAATTTTGCTCCAGGGCTAAATCTCTTTATACTTCTCCCACGGTCAGAGTCCTCACTAATTCAATGCTGTCTGCCCCCTTTCCCTTAAAGTGGGGTACCAGGCAAGGTTGCCTCCTATCACCCCTCCTTTTCATTCTGGCCGTAGAACCCCTGGCTGCAGCTATACACCAGCATAAAGATATCCTGGGAATCCCCATAAAAAGTACTCGGCATACCACCTTACTTTATACGGATGACTTATTTATTCCCCTGGCAGACCTGCACACCTCGCTCCCCCCCTCCACTTGACCTCCTTTGGAGGTTTACAAATTACTCTGGTCTAAAGGTGAATCACACCGGAATGGAAATCCTTCCTTTTAACTCTCGCTGTACTCCAAGGAAGACACCTGTCTCTGATCTTAGATGGGCAGCAAAGGGCTTGACATATCTGGGGGTGAAAATCTTCCCTCAGTTTGACAGTATATGGGGCAAGAATCTAGGGCCCCTTTTAGCCTACTGCAGAGAGGAGTTAAACGTGTGGTCCCATCTGAATCTTACTATGGCTGGTAAAATCTCAGCCATTAAGATGATCATGGCCCCCAAGACAACATATTTACTCTCCCATACTCCCTTGAATCTGCCCCAATTCTGGTATACCAAGATTGATAAAATGATTGGCATCTTCCTATGAGGAAAAAACATGCTGAGATACAGTCGGAATAAATTGAGGGCACATTGGAGGCTGGTGCCTGCCATGGATAGTAGGTCATAAAATAACCTTTCATAACATCCGAACCTTACAATGGTTTCGGCCCCAGTCTTCTTTGGTCCCTCAGTGGGTATGCATGGAATTAGACCAGGTTAATGTCTCCATTCTGGCATCTCTCTTTTGGGATGTACCCAAGGAAGTTTGGAAAACACACCCTACTATTGGTCCCACCATTAGCTACTGGAGGCAATTTTACCAGCTACTTAAGACCTCTCTTACTCCTCTCCTACATACACCGTTGTGGCAGAATGCTAAAATCACTGTTGATAACCAGCCTATATATTGGCACTCTTGGGAATCACAGGGCATATATTACCTGGCAGACATACTGGTCCCTTGCCAGTTCTATGCAGATACATTTCAAAATATTCAGTGTAAATGGGGCATCCCACAAGGGGATTTCTGGAAATATCTACAGCTACGTGATCAGTGGCATGGCTCCTTTCGACTCACCACAAGTTCCCTCTAGCATCATCAAACCTCACTAAATGGCTGGCTTTAAATAAAGGGCATGTGGGGGGCTTTTATGCGCATATCAGAGATTCTCGTCCCAATCAGACAGAAAGTGCCAAACAGAAATGGGAGAAGGCCCTGGGAATGGCAATCACGTAAGATCAGTGGGCCCAATGTTGGTCAAACTGTCATAAGCTCTACACAGATGTACATAGCAGAATGATCCAGAATAAGCAACAACATTGGTGGTATAGAACACCAGCTGTGTTATACAAATTTAAACTAATGAAAGATGACTTATGCTGGAGATGTCAACATGCAGGTGGGGATCGAATCCATATTGTTTGGTCTTGCTCATTTATCCAAGGGCTATGGGAAAAAAACAGGCCAACTGGGAGATAAGATATTGGGAAAACATACTCCCCCTTCCCATTAATGATGGTGCTTGGGATAAGGCCCCAGCTTTTTATGCTGTCTAAAGCAGAGTTCAAATGGTACCAACTATTGTGCATGCAAACTAAACGCCTACTCCTTAGTCACCAGCACACCTCCTAGATCCCTACACTTAGTGAGGTTCTAAATTCCATGGGTACCATTTTCGAGATGGACAGGTGGTCATCAATGGCTAGATCTATGATTGATCACTTCAATCAGGTATGGGCACCCTACATGGCATATTTGGCACTGAAAGCAGAGGTTGGCTAAGCAGCCTTCTTGTGTTATTTTAGAGCTGTCCTTCAGAAATAATCAGAAATCAGAACTTGACACTTTCTTACGCTTTGTAGAGGTCAGATTAAGTGGGTTGCAGAACAGAAAGATACATTTGCTGTGTTTTTGTATATAGTTGCAAAAATGTATATTACCTTGGTACTTTGGGCATATATGTTTTCTTTCAGCTGGTGAGGAGCAGTGTGCCACATGGAGTTAAGAAACCCGGATCAAACTAGCTGCCTTGACATGAAATCAGGCTTTATTGTCTTCACTGTGGTTTAGTTCTCCCTTCAACAATATGGGTATGCACCTTTTTGTCTCATAATGCACTTATAGGTGTGCTGTCTAAGGGTATATTGATCTTGTAGATAATCTATCAACCAATCTACCAATACCGTAATACACCTTTATGTCTGAATGTAATTAGGCCGTTAGGCCTTCTACATGGATCCTTACTGTGTATGATTGTTCACTTTATGCTGTAAGATCTGTAAATGTAAAACTTTAATAAAAATCTTAAACAACAAAAACATGCTGCACACTGTGCCCAATCCAGCAGTATGAGACCGATCTGATACAATGTAATGTATGGTACCTACTTCCCTCCCAGGAAAGTTACATACAATGAACCCAGAGGTGAGTGAGTTATGCCCCATATGCAAAAGTACTACAGGTACATTCAGGCACATGGTATTGACATCCCCAAAATTTCTGTCCTTCTGGAGTAAAATGCATACTATAATGGAGTGTATACTAAACACACCATTGCCAGATAACCCTCTGGAATGACTATTGGGGCAGACCTGAGAAACAGGGTAAAGGATGGGGACCAACTTTGGCAGCATGCACTACTAAATGCAAAAAAAAAAACTTTGTCTCAAAGGTGGGGTCAGGCCCAAGCTCCACACATTACCCATTGGCTAGTCAATCTAATGGACTGTATGACACTGGAAAAAGCACAGCTCATGACCAAAGGGGCAGGGAGAAAAGTCACTGCAATGTGACAACCCCTAATGGATGCCATAGAGAATGGGACCATCACTGTTCGGGGAGAGCAGGACCTCCACTGTAGATAAAGGTACTGGGCTCAATTTTTAAAGCCCTGGGAATGGCTAACAGTGTTTACAGCAAACAGAAATGATGCAAGGTACACCCTGCACCACATCTTGCACCAGTCCTGATTTTCAAATGCAGCCTGTATCCCCAGAGGGGCTGCCTGCACCAGAACAGCTTGTGCCAAGCAGCAGACTATGCCATGGCAAACAAGGGGCTTGCGCCACATCCCAGCTGCAATTTTCCCACCCACAGGATTTTCAGGGCCCCCTCAACAGCCGCAGGTGTCACCGGGCTTAAACCAGCGATAGCTGATCTAAGGACTGAGTACGCTGACACTGATGTGCATGGCAGGCAGGCTGGCCAGGCTAGGCCCCCCCCCCAAGATCTGCAGCTGCAGGGAGCACTGGCAGCAGGCAGGGGAATAGGAACTGCTGGCACTCCTGACAGTCTGCCCTGATGGGGCTCTTTCCCCCGTCTGACCTGTGGAGACTTGGCACTGGGCAAGCCGAGATAGTTGGGGCCCGGTGGCAGCAGATACACTTGTTGCCACTTGCTGCCACTTGTAGCACTGGATGGGTTGGCACAGTACATGCAGGGGATGTATCCTGCCCCCTAGACATGACGCTTACCGTGATGGTGGGCATCTTGTACAGACATGCTTAGTGGTGCACCGTGAAGCAACTGAGGCTGACTGGGGAGTGAGTCACATCTTCTAGCCTGTCAGCTTGGGTTCGGGGTGAGGTGGTACTGTATGTGGTACAGCTGTTAACTTCCATGGCATAGGCATTTGAACCAACATGATGCACTGTGGTGCAGGTGGTCATGTGGCGTTCATCAGGTCTGACAACTGTGATTGTCAACTGAGGTGACTGGAGCAGTTCAATGTGTACTTCTGGCATGACAAGCTGAGACCCTTGCCATGGACAACAAAGCAGACTGGTAAGTGCGAGGGACAGCATAGCCTCCAGTTGTATCATATGGTTCTGGTGACAGGCATCACACTCCAGGAAGCTGTGTAGACCTCCAGCACATACTGGCAGTGCAGCATGGACAGTCTTTGGTTGTCCTGGAGTATGCCCCATTTGTGTCTGTCACATTTGCTGTCAGTCCCTGCTTGGCACTGTAGAGAGGGTATAGGAGACTGCATTGCCAATATTGCCACTAGCCATACCCACTGCCAGTATGTGTGCCTGCCCATAGTTGCTCTGTAGCTTCAAGACCCTCCCATAGCGTGCGTTGTGGTTACATTGCACATGGCTGGTTATTCACAGTGCCTTGTCCTACGTAGGACATGCAAGGTTCACACAACATGCGCTATGTACGCCATGGGCTGGCTTCCTGTGGCCAGGGGTTGTTGCAACTTCCAACAAACCCCTCCCATACACCATCTCATTGATGCACAGGCCCGCTTGTAGCATCTTTGGGGACTTTGATACCGGGACCCCATTTCTACCAAAATCCGGCACAGTGTCCCAGGCACATCGGAGATTGCTGCAGGCAGTGGTTTGGCATATCTTGCATCACTCCAATGGGGTATTAAAAATTGAGCCCATTCTGTGGAAATAGGGCCAGAATAGGATTCATATGCCATTGATAGCACCAGGAACATATAAGTACCGTATATGTTGGTCAAATGTCTTAACAACTGTCAGCCTCCAGTAAATCGCACCTAACGCTATATAATATGTGAACCATTTCTGTGTTCTAGTATTGATTGCATATGTTGGAATCAGTAGGTGAATCAACACAACCTGTATGCCTGTATCTGCCAAACACTGAACATTTTGCAAAAAAAACAAAACAACAGGCAGATGTGGATTGGAGTCTTCCTGCTGCAGCTTTGGCAAGAGCAGGGCCATCCTTGATTACCTACTAGGGACTTTTCTCAGGCAGCTAGTCAAGGAATCCACTAGGAATGGGGCAATGCTGGACTTGGTGCTTACAAACTGTGATGGCATTGCAGATGTCACAGTAGGCAGTCGCCTAGGTACCAGTGATCACTGAAGAGTGTAGTTTAACATTAAGATTGGAACAGAGGTAAACCACATGAGGATGAGGGTCCTACACTTTAGGAGGGCAGATTTTAAAGAAATGGGGAAACTGCATCATGGGGGGATTTTCCAGGGAGAGGTAGAGGCACAATGGGGGAAAAATAAGGAAGGGCATAATTAAGGCAACCAACCTCTGCATAAAGGAAGTGAGTAAAAGTAGAAAGAAAAAGGGACTGTTGTGGTTCTCTGGGGAAGTGGCCAAGGTAGTAAGGGAAAAAAGGGGAAGTGGCCAAGGTGGTAAGGGAAAAAGGGTTGCAATCGAGAGGTATAAGGAAACCAGATGAAGGAAGATAGGGAGGTATACCGAGCAAAACAGAGAGAAGCAGGAAAGGCAGTGAGGGGAGCAAAGGCACAGACAGAGGAAAAGATAGCCAAAGGGGTAGTTAAAAGGGATAAGGCTTTCTTCAGCTACATAACTGAGAAGATGAAAGCAAGGGGATGAATAGTGAGGATAAGGAGGGCTGCAGGTGAAGACTATGTAAAAGAGGATCAAGGAAAAAGCAGACATACTGAACAGGTATGTCTACTCTGTCTTCACAGTGGAGGATGGACCACCAAGGAGTAGCAAGAACCAAGGTGGGGGAAGAGGTGGACACAAGTCCATTTTCAGATGAAAGAGTCCCGAAGGGACTTGCAGCTCTGAAAGTGGACAAGGCCATGGGACTGGATGGGATACACCCAAGGGTACTAAAGGAACTCAGGAAGGTGTTAGCTACCCCACTGATGGTCCCATTCAACAGCTCACTGGAAACAGGTGTGGTTTCAAAGGAATAGAGAAGATCAGATGTGGTCCATCTCCATAAGAACATCAGCATTAAAGTGGCTAGCAACTATAGGACAGTCAATCTCATATCAGTGGAAGGGAAATTAATGGAAACCCTGTTAAAGAAAAGGTTGATAGAGAAGCTTGAATGCAATGGGCTTTAAGACCAAAGACAGCATTAATTCATGGGGGGAGGTCATGCCAGATGAATCTGATTGACTTCTTTGACTGAGTGACCAGGAAAATAGACCAGGGGAGGGCAGGGGGCATGACCTATCTGGACTTCAGCCTGGCCTTAAGCACTGTGCCACACAGGAGACTGATGAAATAGAGCAGCCTATGGGTTAAATTGCACTGCACCCTTGTTTCTTTGGGTGAGAAAATATTTGAATATTTATCAATCAAATGGCATCATTTTTTCTAAATTTAAGATACTTTACTATAACTTTTAAAGATAAACAACAACAAACCACTAGATACAAAAACATACAGAAACAACAAGAACAATTCAACATACAGACCTACCCATCCCTATCAAACCCCAGATGCCAACACATACAGCATAAAGTCTCTGAATCATATCCATAAGACTTTACATACAATATAGAAAGCTACATAGAAGGCCTATATCATATAGCTACATAAACCAGAAAGTCAAAGCAACAGCAAGAAAAGGACACATTGCCTCAGGAATCAAGCAACAGAATGGCATGTAGTGTTTCCCAATTCCATTTATAATAAGAAAACTGATCATTTATACTTGCTATCATTTTTTTCTGCTTGTAAAGCAAAAATGATTTCTTTATGCCATTCAACATATGTCGGTATACTGGAATCAAACCAATGCTGTAAGATAATTTTTTAGCACAAGCCAGAACTAAAGACATAATAACTGGGATCCTTTTTTCCCTATGGAAAACCGGGTTATAATTCATCATTATAACCCATGGGTTATAACGGCGAACATGTACCTAGTTTCCCTTGTGCGCATGCCCCAACAGCAGCTCTTCCTTCGCTCAGTGCCAGTCCTTTGTACCAGACGCTGCCCTCGATGTCGGTAAGTTTAAACAAAAAAAAAGTTATAAAGGGGCACTTCAGCCTATAAAATTAACAAAGTTTAAGAAAAAAAAAAAATAAAGGAAACTTTTCCCTTCAGCAGCTGCTTTCCGACTGCATAAATGCACTGAAACCCAACCAGATTGCACAAGTAGGATGTCTTGTTATTTTATATATTTGCTGTGGTGAAAAAAAGATCCTCAGCAATTGTATAAATTAAAACATGGGGTGGTGTGTTTAACTCGAGATTTTACACACGCCCCCTCAGTGTTGAATGCTAAACTAAACCCAGAGAGTGAAGCTCTCGGGGTTTATGTAGAATCCAACACATTGGAATGTGTGTAAAATCTCATTAAACACACCACCCCATACATTATTTTATATGTAATGCTTTTACTGCCACAATAGTTTATCCTGCTAATCACCAATAAGGCAAATTTCTGGGTGAAAAGAATTATTCCCAAAAAGCTTTAACTCTCTCACATTCCTGCATAATATGCAATAAGGTACCTGGGGCCCAGTATTCAAAACTTTGCCCTGTGGGCAGACAGGTTATGTGCCAATTGTGCGTTGATTGTGTGACTGCACGACATTCAAAAGGCCAAGTAGTCCTGAACTTGTAATGTGTTTTGTTTTTGTATTGCTATATTTAGTATGACTTTACACATGATATGTATGTATTTTGTATACTGGAAAATCAATAAAACTTATTATTGGAAAAAACAAAGGCCCAGTAGCACAGGCAATATCGAATAGTGCCTGCACAAAAAGATAATGTATGCACTGGGCAAAGTGAAGGGCGTGGACGTGCATACAGGTGCAGTACTATATTAACGCCATGCAATGAGGCCTTGCTCAGAACCAGTGTGCAGCACTAATATCACCTATAAAAAGGCCATGCTATTCCAGGCAAACTCTAAAGGCAGGTGGTGACACTGCAGGCAAAGCACAGCACAAAATGCCAGAATATGCAGCACACACGCTGTTTCTAATGGAACAGGCCATGGATGAAGATGAGTGGGCAGAAGACCACCCTGGCCCACTCCGTAGGCCACGGAGGCAATATGCTGTGCATGGATGGTACCGACCAAGAGTCTCCTATGAGACTTTCACCAATGACCAGCTGGTGTGGCCATTACTGCTTCAGTAGGGCTATGTTATGGCAGCTGTGTGAGCTCCTGCATGAGCAGCTGCGTAGTGACACCCAGTGTAGCCATGCCATGACAGTTGAGCAGAAGGCGAGGGCTGCAATGTGTTTTCTAGCCACCGGGTCATTCCAGACACTGGTGGGGGATACCATCTGGGTGTCACAGTCTACCACCTCATGCCTGCTTGCCCAATTCCTAGATGCCCTGCTGCCATACACTGGTGAGTTCATCGCATTCCTCAGCACAGCAGCAGAGTGTACAGAAACCATGCAGCATTTCTATCAGGTTGCACGCCTACCTGCAGTACTCGGTGCCAAAGACTGCACCCATGTTGCCATCCATGCACCCACTGGTGATGGGATGGATGCCTACCTCAATAGGAAGGGTTTCTACTCCATTAGTTTCTAGGTGGTGTGCGATGCAACTGGGTGCATAAGCAATGTTCTGGCATGATAGCCCCGCAGTGCCCATGATGCCTTCATATGGCAAAATTCCCAACTATGCCAACACTTTGAAGGTGGCCACATACCCAGAGGGCACCTAGTCAGTGAGTATATGCAGCACGCCCCCAACAAAAAAAAAAAAACAGAGGGTAATGCAGCAGTAGTACAGCACACACAGGCCTCACCAAGGTAATGGAGGGCACAGGAGGGTGTACAGGTTCATAGCAAACAACACAGCCCATGAGTCACTGATGCAATGTGAGCAGCAACAATGTGAACAGGTGCTAACATATGTGTTTTCCTTACAGGGGACAGTGCTTATCCCTTTTAACCCTGGCTTCTCACACCCGTCCTCCAGCCAACATGTGTGGCAGAGGACAGATATAATGAGGCACACTCTGTCACACGCAACATTGAGCGAGTCTTTTGGCATGCAGAAAATGTGATTCCAGTGACTGGACCATTCAGGAGGTGCTCTGCAATACACCCCTCAGAAGGCATGTGGTATATTCCAAGTCTGTTGTATGCTACACAACATGGTGCTCGCCCATGAAACAGGTTTACCAGTCCAAGACGAACACACTGACAGTGACATGGGGCCAGAGGTATATGGGATGCTGGAGCAGCTTGACAGGTGAGACCCCTGCATGGCCAGGAGTGCACAAGAATACTAACAAAAAATTATAAGAAGCCTCTCACACAGGAGCAGGTGAGTGGAATGAAAGAAAGGACACTGTCATATGTGCAAATATTTTATTATGATAATACAAACAAAGCGAGTAGTGTCAGTGACACAAAAAAACCAGAAAGGGTGATGGACAGGGTGGGCAAGGGAAGGGGTGGTGGGGAAGCACAACACAGTAAAATGACACTGCAACTGTCAATGTGATGTGTGCTAGATGTGTGGGAAAGTGTGGTGTGGGGGGAGGACAGCCCAATCATGAGCAACTATGGCTGCCATGGGTCCTGACATGCGTCTGCCACATATGCCTTGTGGTGGGCAGTGTCGCCTTTGGGGAGATGAAGGGCGACACCTCTGGTGACAGAAGCACCCTGGCCCATGGATGGCCACACCAGGAGCCAGAAGACAGGATAGGGAGGTGCCGACTAGGCGTGTGTGGTGTCGCACCAGCCAGGGGGTCACAGGCATGCTACCAGAACCCAATTGCCCACTGCGTGATGCTGTCATGTGGCATGGTGTCCCCACAGAGCCAGGGCTTCACAGACTAGAGGCAGTGATGCTGCCACCCTGGAGCAGACCACCACACAAGCTGGTCATGAGCTCATGCACCACCACGGTGTGTTCACAGATTACGATGTGGATGGTGTCAACTAGAATGGCGTCACAAGCCTCCAACCACTGCTCAAGCCTCTGCAGGTCTATGTGCTGGAGGTCCCTCATGAAGATAAGATCTTCATGCACTTCGCACATGAAGAGGGTGAACTCATGGTGCACAGTGATCTGCAACTACATGGCAGACTGCCACAGCCAATGCCTGCAGTCTTGCTCAACCTGCCTCCATGGGACACCGTCATGAGGGACAGGACTTGGTAGCTCCTGGTGGCCCTGAGCGGCTGGTGCAGACACCATGCAAGGGTGGGTTGGGGAAGGTGGCAGGGCATAGGTGCTGTGGGTGGCCTTGCAGGCCTGCATTGGGTTGGCGGAGGTTCCAGCAGGCCCTGCACCACCCTCTGGGGCACAGATTGTGTGGTGTGTGTGGTGGTGGCTGTGATAGCACTGGCAGCAGAAGTGGTAGCAATTGCAGTGTCATATACAGGAGTGCGGGGGACAGCTGTGGCATGGGGGCTGGTGTATGCAACCTGCTGTACAATGGGGGGGGTAGAGTTGCACTGGGGAATGCTCCCCTGGCAGTGGGACCGATGACATGTCCTGTGAGCTAAGAACATAAAATTCCACCTCACCATCGCTCTCCTCCTCCTCCTCCTCCTCTTCCACTCTGTAGGTGAGTGGGCCCCACTGCCAGCTTTCTGGTAAACGGCACACCCCAGATGCTGTAGATGGTTCCTCCTCCCTGTGTGATTGCTCTGCATGCATTGTACAGAGGGGAGCAATCTGTCACGGTCACATACAATACGTGGCACACAGTGCATGTTGCTGGAGCTGTATGCATGCCCCAGTGTGTACTGCCAAGAGCCAGCATAGAACATGTGTCAACAGGACACCCTGCCCCGACCCACAGTGGCAACCCAGTTACCTGTGATGGTAGGAATGTACAAGCATGACAGTGTTTCCTAATCAGGTATCCCACACATGCAACACGTGCACAGAGGCCATACCTCTCAACCACCCTCGTCACATATCAGGGACTAGTCCAACAATGACCAGGTAAAAAGGGACATTCCCAGGCACAGATCTATATACCTGTAATAGCACAGCCAGAAGCTGTGTACACTATATTGCATGCTATGACTAGCATGTGTCGTACTGTGACATAGACAGAAACAACAATGGCTGCCATCAAGATGTGCTTCACAGCAACACCCATCACTGCAGACTGTCAAAATCCCTGAGGCTACATCAGGGATATCTCTGACAGGGACTGTTCAGAGGTACAACAGAGGCCATCACAGCGCATGCCATTACCCCACACACAGCCCAAACCCACCCAGCACACGTGTCTGCATGAACCATCACCCATGGACAGCAAATGGCACATCTGAATGGAAACACCCCCTTTGTGTATGAGTACACACCAGAGGAGCTCTGTGCAAAGCACAACCCATTGTGTTGCTGGGCAACATGCGACGTAGTGGACCACAGTGTGCAACATCAAAGAACAGCACATCATGGAGAGCCAAGGCTGCCGACACACACACTGTGTGTGCCATGCCCATTGTTGCACCATGCCCACCAGTGGTGGAATCCACACATGTAACCATGCACACAAGGATGTGCACCATTTGTGTACTTTCACGACTGGCTGCATGCAACATGGGTCTCATACCTGCCCCCTGGCACACCTGTCACCGCCAAGGCTGTCATGGTAGATGCCACCACCTCCTCTGCCGAGTCCATGGGCCTGCCAGCAGCAGCAGATGGAGATCCCCCACCAGTGACCTGCTCATCATGGTGAAGGGTGACCAGGACACCATTAGCCCTCTGGCAGGGGGTAACTGAAACACTTCCGCATGGCCTCCATCATGTGGCCCTGGCCATCCATGGCACTAACGGCCCCCGTAATCTCGATCCATGCCTGCTGGACCATGGCATCTGTGGTCTGGCTGCAGGACAGGTCTTAGTCCCTCTCCTGATAGGCCTGGGCTGGGGGTTGGGGCAACTCAACCTCACTAAATCGGTTTGCCCCCAATCTCTTGCCATCATTCATGGGACTTGTAAGAGACAAAAGATGGACAGTGGTCATTGTTGTGTATGTGCAGGATGAATGTCTGCACATAGACAATGTGCCACACCTGTGCAGTGCTGCTGTGTATGCTGTACAGGTGTAGCACAGGGTGGATTGTACGCAATGGCAGCCTGTCAGAGGTCCCCCAGGGTCTGCCCCTGGCCATGGAGCTGCCATCTAACAATGCTGGGGTATAGGCACCTGAGGCATAGAGACTCCCTGGCATGGAGACTCCCTGGCTGCACCACCAGGACAGGCATGGACCAGGAGCACAGATGTCACTAGCGCACATGAGGGGGTGCTGTGGGATGGTGCATATGTAGGCCCCACCCCCCAAAACCTGGGCCTCAAGCAGTGTCCAATGGCACATTGCAAGTCATGCAGTGGCACTGCATGGGAACTGGCAACACACCATGTCATATGTGAGCACTGCACCTTGGCAAAGAATGCAATGGGCCACCCTTTATACTGCCCCACTGGCACACAGAATCCACTGACCCAACATGGCCCCATTCATCTGGGCATGCATGACAGTGTTATGGGCAGAACCTGTTAATGGACCATGTCCATGCTGCCATGTCACAGATAGGTGCCAGGCCAGAGGCCTCAGTGTTGATGTGGCCACATATGCACTGGTGTGCTTGGGGCAGCACACATGGGAGGACTGTTGCAGGCAGATATGTGGGTTGCACATGACACACACATATGGTGATATGCCTGCAGTCAGACTCATGTTTCAGGAACATAGTGACGGGCCCCACGTACTGCATGCGTGTGCCATACATGCTGCTTAGCATACAGTGGTAGGCTGTTGTACAGACAGGGGGCAATGGTGTGCTGTGATACACAGGTTCCATGGCTTGAGCCTGGGCCATGGACTGCAGGGCTATGTCACACAACATGCCGCACACGAGACACACCCAGACACATGGGGGCATGCGGCATGGTGGGTGAGCCTTGAAATGACACCCCACAGGTCCATGGGCCCCACACTGTATGCATGCTCATATACTGTGGACCTGTACAGTGCCCTGGCTGGCTTGGCAGGCACTGTTTGTGGGGTGTGGTTGCCTTGTCCCCATAACACACGTGCAGCATTTTGTGAGCCATGTTAGGTATTTGAAAACGGCCACTACACACCTGCCAGGTGTCATTCCATGCTACCCCCAAGGACTGCAGCCACCCATACATACTGTATGTGATGTACAGTCACCATAGTCTGTAAGTATTGAGGCACAGAGGTGCACCAGTAAGAGGTGCCAAGCAAGGCACAAGGACACAGAAGCGGCCACTGGCTGACCTGCAAGTAGGATGAGGTCCATACAATCATAACATACTGCTCTGTGTAGGGCACAAAACCACCAAGGTGAATGCCACTGTTTGTGGATATAGGGCCCACCATACCTCTCATGCAAGTTCCTCATATCTCAGGGTTATGGCATATGACAAGTGGGGCTGAGACCCTGAATCAAGTACATATCCTATAATGTGGCACAAGTCACCCAGACAGTTGCTATACTAGGGGTGGGGGATAGGATATAATATTTGAGGGGCACACCCATCTGTACCTGTCAAAGGGAACTGTGCAGACCCTGGTAGCAAAATGGCCCAAAGGTATCCCCTTTATATGCACTGGCGATTATCTGTTCTATGTCCAATCTGTACAGACCTGTTGGTTACCTCAGTGTGTGTATCTTCTGTACCATCCACTGTAATGTACTAGTGTACAGGTTTATGTTGCTTATCATGTCCTATAGAACCTGGTGTACAGTAGTAGCATGACTATGCATGGAGCCATCAATAGAGGTATTGTTCAGGGACATGTACTACAGCATACAGCTCCCAAACGGTTCCCACCAGCAGACTACAGCAGACACACCCAGTGACATAACACAATAGCCTGTCTAGGCAGAGCAAGAACAGCATTTGAAACAGCATTTGAAACACAGATCACACAGGCCAACCTACATATAGATGCAGAGTGATTCCCCTGCAATGTTTGTCCATATGTTGTACAGACACCACACAGTTCAGTTACATACACACAATCTTTTTGGGGGACATAGGAATTTAGTGGGCCACATACAAGAACATTCCTCTATGTCAGGGAAAGTTGAGGCATATTGAGCACACACTGCATGTTATTTCCATACAGCACAATAACAATGATGAGATGTGAGTTTCCATGCAATGTATCCTACCCATGACCCTGTCTGTGGTCGTATCCCATTTATCACAGTGCAGTACTATGATAATGCCATGTGGTACACCTACCCATGGCTGCTGAGATATTAATTTGTTTCTCCATGTTTCTAGTTCTTCTTTCTGTGGCCTTCCTCCAGGGCACTGGATCTGTGTAATGGCTGCAGTTCTAGTGCACAATGTAGGGGGGCTCTGGTCCCCTTTAAATAGCTCAGATGCAATTACACATGGTAATGTATGAAAATCAGTCTGTAATGATATGCTACTGTGTCCATTTGCCTGGATCTGTCTAGTGGCTCCAGTTCCAATGCACAATGTAGGGGGGCTCTGGTCCCCTTTAAATAGCTCAGGTGCAATTACACATGGTAATGTATGCAAATCAGTCTGTAATTACATGCCACAGTGTCCATTTGCCTGGATCTGTCTAGTGGCTCCAGTTCCGATGCACAATGTAAGGGGGCTCTGATCCCCTTTAAATAGCCCAGGTACAATTACACATGGTAATATATGCATGTCTGTCTGTAATGACATGCTATTGTGTCCATTTTCCCACTGACTGCCCAATGAGTCTAATTTATATAGCCAGGCTGAATATAGTGATTTTGCATGTTGCACAACAGGGTTTTGTGTTAGGGCATCGTGCAAGATGCAGTGCAGTGATGTTCACGCTTCTGTGCCACACTCCGATGATGTCAGTGACTTTAACATACATGCGTGAGGCTTTTGTGGTACTATGCATATGTATGACATAATGCAAGTTTTGCATGGCGCTATACATATGTATGACGTAGCGCAGGTCATGCGCGGTGCTATGCATATGTATGACATAGTGCAAGTCTAGCGGGGAGCTATGCATATCCTTCTTGGGTAAATAGCCTGCCCAACTCACACACAAATGTAAACAGAATTGGCTCCTACAAAGCTCACCTTAGGGGCCATCTCCAGTCCTCTAAGTCCTGTGACTGCCATTGAAACCTGTCCTGTCCCCCTCTCTCCTTTGACCAAGGCCTCTGGCAAGCTTACCCCCCCCCCAACCTGAACTGCCTGATTAGCTCCTTAGCTGGGTTTATATATGTATCTGTCTATGAGACCTATACTAATAATCTACTAGTATCTGAATGTTAGCCTTATACTGTATTTTTTATAACAAGATTGTTTGTTTGTGTCCTGTTTTCAACTGCTCTATAATGTTGTATTATGTTTACTTTCTGTTACGTGGAATCTTTGAAAAGGAGTCTGACTCAAAGGTACTTTCCAAATTCCTCAATAAATAAATAAATAAATATCCATTACGAACCATGGGTCATGCTCAGGGTCACATCTGCCTGATGTTGACATCCCTGGTGACAGCGCAGTGCTACCGACACTTGTTCGGTGCTCAGTCTGTGTTGAACACCGTGCAATGGCAGCACTATTCCACACATGCTGTTAGTGTTGGGGAGAGGCAGGAGGATTGACAGTCAGTCAACAAACAGTGCAATGACGTCCACAGGTGAGTTAGAGCGGTCCACCAGCATGATCAGCAGTAGGGGGGGATCAGTTGGACAACCTGGTCAACCTTGTGTTGACCAGGGAGTGCGACCTGTTCATGGAGATGAAGGATGGCTTGTGACCCCAATGTGAGGTGTGGGCCTCTGTGGGGCAGTACCTGAGTGCCAGGACATGGGTGGCACAGTCGGGAGAATAATACCACCATATGTATGGGGACCTTGTCTGGAGGCAGAGGCTCGAGAGGTACAGGAAGATGGTGCATGATGGCACAGTATCACAGCAAGGTAAGTGTTCCCATGCATGTCTACTACAGGCAGGGGCATTTGGCACACCAAGGGCGGATATGGGTGTACATGCACTGCTCTCAGCAACGTGTTCCTATACCTCTCATCTGTTCCTGATTTTCAGTGATGTCCCTGCTTTTGGCCCAGAATATACACCTGTCCCACTTATACTTTGTGTGTTTGTGTCTGACCACTGAGAAGTGTCAGCACAACTACATGCAAATTGTTGGGGTTACAGATCTGTGTTAAATTCAGAATGTACATGTTATACATATCACCTACTTTTGTCAGCTGTCTGAGAGTCTCTTACCAATATGTAGACTGTGACCATGAGTCAGGGCCTGTCCCCCTGATGGCTCAAGGCCCTGTCCCTGCAGTATGGGGCATGTTCGAATGCATGGGGGGGCTGGGGGTCAGAGGGGCCAGCCAATTACCCCACGTCAGTAGCTAGGAGGCCTGCCACTGCCTCCTCCCACCATGTCGGTCAGAGGGGCGGTACGCAGTAGTAGTGCAGCTGATATACAGCCCTGGGGACAGCAGGCAACATGATGTTGTCCATCAACTATGCAATGTGTACTGGGACACCAGACAAATATGTGTTGTGGTATAGTCCATCTGTTACATATTGCCTTTCTATTGGGTTGATTGTTCTGTACAGTACATTGGGCTTTGTTTCACTCTTACATCTGTCCATGGGTGGCACATCCTAATTCTGTGGTACTGTGCCAACCACATATGATATATACATTACTGTGCAGCAGCTGTAGTTTGTTCATACCACTGTGTGGACTTACAATATCTGGGGTACACTGTATGAGGTCTGTTGATGGGGGTATAATCAGTATGGTATTACAAGAGTTGACTGTGGAATCTGTTTGCTGCAGAAGCTGAGAGGGAGAGCTGCTACCCAACAGCAAGGAGGTGATTTACTGAGCAAATTGAACTGAATTCTAAATTCAAGGGCCTGTAATAATAAGTAGAAGTCAGTGTTTTGGTTCTCTGTATTTGGGGTTGCCTTTACTTAGTGTAACTTTAGTTTGCCAGGGAGGTAATCTAGCTGGGAAAATATTTGCAGTCATTTGTGACTAGAGCTGTTACTGAAACTCTGTGAAAGAGGTGTCTGACAAGAGGAGGAGCTGAAAAAGGCTTGAAGGACAGAGGATTACAAACAGGAGTCGACTCTGGACTGTATGCTGCAGAAGCTGAGCGAGGGAGAGCAGCTACCAGCTACCTTAAACTAGAGCTGTGTTTTGCCCTGTAGGTTACAGAAGAAACTCTTTTTTTTACCAGATTGTTGATTGTTTTTTGTAGACACTGAGTACCAAAGGGATCAGAGCAGTGCAGGGGGAGTTTGTGGAGTTGGGGAGGGGCCTTAGACAAGTAGCATGCATGGTAACCTTCTCAGAGGAACTGCCTGTCTATTGCAAGGGTGAGGCTAGGGTGATTCTCACCATGGGATTCAATCAATAGTTGAAAAACTAATGCAGAGCTCACCGTTTTGGCTTCATTGGGGACTGGGGAGCCCACCTGGATGGATACAGGCCTATACTGGTGCGATGGTCTGCATCTGTCCAGGAGAGGAACCAGGATTCTAGGTGATAGGTTTAAATGCTTCATTGGCAAGCATTTAAGCTAGCCAAGGGGGGAGACACTAAAAAGGAGCAGGAAAATCCCAGCCCCCCCTCCAAAAAACAGGGCAGTTAGTGAGGTAAATACCAAAATAGAGAAGTCGATAGGGAGAAGGGCAGGGGTAAATGGAGAAAGAGGCAAAGACAGTAAGGACAGGGATGAGGCTAAAAGGGGTAAGACCATCAAAAAATGGAGGACAATGAGTACCAATGCCTGTAGTCTGGGTAACAAGCTCCCTTAGCTAGTAGCCTTGATGGAAGAGGGAAGCCTGGATATTGTGGCAGTCACAGAAACATGGTACACAGAGAACCATGACTGGGATGTCAACATACCATAGTACACAATCTACAGGAGGGACAGGGAGGGTAGAAGAGGAGGAGGAGTAGCTCTCTACATAAAGGAAGGGATCAAAGCAACAGAACTAAAGGGTAAACAGGGAGGAGAGGAGGCACTATGAGTCACCCTGGAGACAGGAAATGGCACCACAATCCACATGGGGGTTGTATACAGATCCCCGTCTCAGGGGAGGAATCGACAAGGAAATAATAGAAGACATCCTTAGGATGGCAGAAAAAGGGGACATATTGTTGATGGATGACCTGAATATGCCAGATGTTAAGTGGAGCACCCTTGCTGCAGCCACATCCAAGAACAGGGTCATTCTTGATGCCATAAAGGGGGCATGCCTCAGACAGCTAGTGTTCTAACCCACTCGGGAGGGAACAATCTTAGACCTGGTGCTCTCAAACGAGGATGGAGAGAGGATCTCAGATTTAGAAGTGGGCAGCCATCTGGGAACAAGTGACCACCAAACAGTGTGGTTCATAATAAACACAGCCGTAGAGTCAAGCCATACAAATGTGAGGGTACTGGACTTTAGGAGGGCTGACTTTGGCAAAATGGGAGAGTGCCTCAGGAAAGCACTAGCAAATGGGCAAGAAGGAGGGGTGGAGGTGGAGAAACAATGGGGAAGCATCAAAACTGCCATCACAGAGGCAACAAGCCTTTGTGTGAAGCAAATAAACAAATCAAAATGAAGGAAAGAACCACATGGTTCTCAAAAGAAGTGGCAGAGAATGTTAGGAAGAAAAAGACAGCATTCAGAAAGTATAAGGAAACACAGAAGGAGCAGGACAGAGAATTGTAAAGCAGAAGGAAGCAGGGAAGGCAGTCAGAATAGTAAATGCCCAAACAGAGGAAAAGATAGTAAACTCAATTAAGAAGGGGGATAAAACCTTTTATAGGTACCTTAGGGAGCGAAGAAAGACCAGGGGAGGGTTAGTGAGGCTTAATAAAGGGGAGAGTGGGTGGGCAGAGGGTGGCAGTGAAAAAGTAGGGATACTGGACGCATACTTCTGCTCAGTATTCACCAAAGTAGAGGAGGGGGGGTACCTAATCCAATCAGTAGAAGCTTTCTGGAAAGGGGGATTGATACCAGTCCATTCACAGAAGAAAGGGTTATGAAAGAACTCCTAAAACTGAAGGTGGACAAAGCAATGGAACCTGATGGGATTCACCCCAGAATTCTAAAAGAACTAAGGGGATAACTTGTGACACCACTGACTACCCTTTTTAACAAATCATGAAAGGATGGTGTGGTACCTGAGGACTGGAGGAGGGCAGATGTGATTCCCCTTCACAAAAGTGGGAGCAAAGCAGAGGCAGGAAACTACAGACCTCAGTGGTAGGGAAAATGATGGAATCACTTCTGAAAGAAAGATTTGTCTAGTACCTAGTACCTAGAGGCCAGCGGGGCATAGGACCCAAGGCAGCATGGATTCACAGCGGTAAGGTCATGTCAGATGAATCTAATAGATTTCTTTGACTGGGTGACCCAAGAAGTAGACCAGGGAGGGGCTGTGGACATGGCCTACCCAGACTTTAGCAAGGCATTAGACACAGTTCCACACAAAAGATTAATAAACAAGTTAGCCAGCCTGGGAGTGGGTCCCAGGGTAGTAGCCTGGGTAAAAAACTGGCTGGACAACAGGACACAGAGGGTAATAGTAAATGGAGTCCACGCAGAAGAAAGAGGGGTTACTAGCAGGGTACCACAGGGTTCAGTACTGGGACCGATCCTTTTTAATGTCTTTATAAGTGACATAGCAGAGGCACTTAATGGTTAAGTATACCTCTTTGCAGACAACAAAAAGATCTGCAACAGGATTGATACACAAGGGAGGGGTGAAAAGGATGAGAAGTGACTTGGCAAGGTTGGAGGAATGGTCAAAAGTATGGCAGCTTAAATTCAATGCAAAGAAGTTCAAGGTAATGTCTGAGAAACAAAAACCAAAGGGGACAGTACACAATTGGAGAGGTACTAAAACAACAAAAATGAAAAGGAACCTGAGGATACTCATATCAGATGACCTAAAGGTAAGCCAGCAATGTGAGAAGGCAGTAAGGAGGGCTGGGTGGATACTGGGTTATATAGGGAAAGGCATCACCAGTTCACCAGTTCACCAGTAGAAAACAGGAAGTTGTTATCCCTCTGTACAGACAGTTGGTGAGACCTCATCTGAAGTACTGTGTACAGTTCTGGAGACCCATCTCCACAAGGACATAGACAGGATGGAGGCAGTCCAGAGGAGGGCAACTAAAATGGTGCAAGGTCTGCGCCAGAAGCCATACAAAGAGAGACTAAAGGAGCTTAATATGTATACCCTTGAGGAAAAGGAGGGAGAGGGGGGACATGATAGAAACTTTCAAGTACCTCAAGGGAATCAACAAAGTCCAAGAGGGTAGCATCTTTTAGAAAAAGAGATGTGCAAGAGTAAGGGGGCATAATTTGAAGATAGAGGGGTGACAGCTCAGGAGCAACGTGAGGAAGTATTTTTTCACGGAGAGGGTGGTGGACGCATGGAACTGCCTTCCTGAGGCAATCGTGGGGTCAAAAACAGTGGGGGGGAATGCAAGAATGCATGGGACAGACATAAGGCAATTCTGGTGGGGGTTAGGAAGAAGTAGGCTGTTGCTTCAATAGGATCTGCAGCTTTTCCATTAGGTAGGAAAATGGGCAGACTGGGTGGTCCCACCAGTCCTTATCTGACGTCAAAGTCTATGTTTCTATATGTACTGTGTCCTGGGCTGGGATGTTGCAGTGCCTCATCCCCTGGCCTATACAGTTCTGCCCCCACTATTCGATATGCTCCACCACCACTGGTTGGGGGGTATGTGTGTTCCTGACATGTAGGCCATGTCTGTTCTGTGTTCTGAACCTGTGGGCTATTGCCTGACAGGGTCAGTCCTGGCAAGGGGCATGGCCTTATTTCATGTCGCTATGGCAGGCTTATATATGGGATCATATTGTTTGCAAATTTCACATTGTGCATCCCATTTGGCATGTGCTTGCACATTGCTGTATGTTGCCTCTGCTAAATGACTGGTATGACAATGTGTCAGTGCAGCACAGCTGAGGACTGGCACTTTCTGGGGTGTACAGTGTGGTATGACCCTGTGCATCAGGGATGGGTGTCTGTGATGTATCTGATGCATCCTGTGGTGTGGACTCAGGCACGTCTGTCCCTATTTTGGTTTCTGTTGTATCCTGTGCCTTTAGAAATTGTGTGCTTGCACAGCTGTGTTGTTGGTTGTTTGGTATTACACCGTTGTATGGCCATGAGGACAGTATGGTTCCTGCTTTTTGGCTCTCCTCTGTTTCATGATGTCACTGTCTCATGGCACTTTCCAATGGGGGGGAACACTGTCACAATGTTGTGCATGATGGTACTGACTATGTCCTTTGTCATGCACTCTGCAAATCGCAACACTGGAGGATGGTGCTGGACCAGGGCATGAACAATGGGCAGGAGAGGGGCCAGAGCTTGGGACATCCATGCAGGGCATTGAACAGCCCATAGGACTGTGGCGCATGAGTATGCTATGTGTTTACAACCACCTATTCCCTACTGAGATGCTTGTGACAGGGCTGGTACCCCTTCACAACTCTTCATGCCATTTTAATGTGTCATAACACGCATCACAGTGCAACGTGGCCTTGGTGTGCATTCCCAGTCCCTGCCCAAATCACAGATAATGCTAATCTCACCTGTATATACTGTCATCTCCTGGCACAGTGTTATTCCATTCCACAGGGTGGCAATGCCAGTGAGATCCATTTCCTGGGACACATGGTTGCTGTACATGTACCTGTTGTGCTGTGCACATCATTGCATAGTCCTTCAGGTACACATGACCTGTGTGCCACACATGGGACAGACAGGTGTCCTGCGTGGCCATGCATACTGTGGTGTGCACATTACTGATGGTCTGTGGCCCAACCACTCCACATAGTGCAGGGTTCCAGGCCTGCTACAATGACAAGGTGTGCATGTACCCCAGCATTGTAGGAAGCCCTCTTTATTTGTCCATTTGAGGGAACATGCATCTACTTTGTGAGAAGGACACACACTGGGTCACCTCTGTGCTTGCTGTCTGCCTAAACTCCATGGCTGGTGGGGACACAGTCCCTATTGTGGCCTTGTTTGCTGGATGTCAGTGTCTCTGCTATTGTGGTCTCCCATGTGCAGTACTCACACCTCCTACCCATCTGTCACCTATTATGTCATGTATCCCTTCACTTCTTGTTACACATACACAGGTTATGGTTCCTCTATCTGGCCTGGACACTGTCAGCTGCTGCTCCACAGGTTTGGCTGTTTGTGTCATTAGGCTGCATGCACGGGTTTTGTTCCTGTTTCTGTCAGTCCTTGTTGCCCCCTGGTGCATTGCCCACACCATGTGCACTGTTTTGTGGTGCCATGATCCTGGGATATGCTGGCCTCTTCTGTGTTGCTGTGGCCCATGTTCACTGTACAGTGGGACTTGTGTTGTGTACATTGGCATCGCAGCTTTGATATCCCATGCCACCATCTTCAAGTGTTGGTGAACCGCATAGTTGACCTTGCTGCTGTGACTCTTTACCATGCTGCACACACCTTAATGGCAGCATGTGGCATGGTGCACCTGCCCAATGTGTTCACTGCCCACACAGACTGTTGTCCTTTGCTGTGTAGGCCTGTGTGTGACTGTCAGCTGTGCACTGCTGTAGTATGGTGTGCCAGGTGTACCTGGCACACATGCACTACATTTATTCTGTGATTTGCACTCCATTATGCAGGCACACTCTCCTTAAGCATGTCTGACTGCTCTCCTGCATCTGCACCCTTGGGGATGGTGTGTTATGCATGTTTCTGACCTGTTCCACCAGTGTGTCTGTGACCTGTTTCTGTGGCACTGTCCACTGCCCAGTATTTTGAGCACCCACCACTGCATGCTGGCCTATGGTCCCCTGTGGGACACGTGCATATGCTGCCCTTGGGTCAAGGCCATGGCCATGTTGTTCCACTATGTGTTGCTGGAGTGCTGTGCATAACTGTTCTGCTGCCATTATACTGTTGTTTTATACCGGGTGATGGGATGCTCTCTTCCCCGTGCTCCCATACATGTGTTGCTCACATGTTTCCTTCTTACACATTGTACAACGGGAATTTGGGGGTCATCATGTCTGTGACATGCTGTGTTGACATGTTGTACTGTAGTTGTGGTTGTGTGTGTGACTGCAACATGATCCATTCATCTGCTTTGCCTGAGGTATCCAGACATGGTGTCATCAGTTTGGTGTGGGCGTGTGGTATCCATCCATGACATGCATGTCTACTGATTACAGAGCACTGTGTCACTCTTGTGTGCCTCCATGTACCGGCAGTGTTGCACACTGTGGCCTGTGACATATCTTTCTGGGCTGGCTAGGGTCTGCACACTTTACGTGGCATTTGCTACATCTGTGATTACATCCGCCCATGTTGTGCCCCCTGTGCAGTACTGTGGGGCATGTGTGGCACCCATCCTTTTCTGACTATCTGTGTGTGTTGGTGTGTCCACAGTCTTCAGGGGTGCCATGCCACACATATGTACATATGACACCTGTACTATGCTGGTGACAGTGCTCCGTTGGACTTGGGTCATTGTACGTGCTGAGGGTGTCATCTCCACAGTGTCAGCTCACCGTAATTATGTTGACATATTTTTCTACCTAGGTGCACATCATGCAGCAGCATGGGCACAATGCCCAGAAGAGGGTGAGAATGGTAGTGAACTACTCAGATGTCTGCGGCAGAAGGAGATCCTCCTGGAGCACCAATCAAACATAGAGCGGATGACAGGGAGGCTGTTGGAGCTCATAGGTAACTTGTCTGACTCAACTGGCCTGCAAAAAGGCAGCAGTAGATTTCCCCACATTCCCTTTTTCATTTTCTCCCACCCTCCTCCTCCTCCTGTTTTTGCACCCTCCCATCAACCCCTCGTGGTCCTTCTTAACATTTTTTCAGCTGTATATAGCATAATGTTTTATACTCTTCTTATGGATTAAACACTTTTTCTATGTTATGCTCCTGTGTCTTTTTTGCTGTCTTTCTGATATATTTCTCTGATTTCCTGTGTTGCCATTTCTGCCTACCTATGCCCCCCTTGTGTGGCATCAATGCCTGTCCTGTGCCACAGGGTCACCAGTGCTATCCCTGCAGTTGTATGTGGCTGCGCTTCCACCTGTACAGTGTTCTGGGTGTGACAGGTGTGTTGTCCTGTCAGCGGACACGTTCTGTTTCCTGTGTGTCCCCCTGAACATTTCCTTTGTGTGACGGCCACTGTCTGAGTTATGGCTGTTCATTAACCTGGGACTGTCCCTGAAAGGTAGCAAATGTAATAAGCTTACTTTTCAGGGTTCATTGTTCCACGGATTGTATATTTTTAGAGGCCCAATAGAGAGATGCGATAACCTGACCACTTATTTTAAAATTAAATTAAGCTTACCCATCAGAGGTTGTAAAATATCCTTAATGGGATCAACATGTAAAGACTAACAAAGCTGCATGTTTGCTTGGACAGACATCTCCAGTGGAGTATTTCTAAATGCTTGTGGGAAATACTTAGGAGGGGTATGGAGAAGAGAAGTAAGGGCACCTTATACTGAGTACAAAGGTACCATTTGATATCTAACCACTGGGGAACATAAGACAAGGTAGCAGATAAATCACATTCCCTATGCCATTGAAAATACTTGCTACTATGAGTAGCCAAATAATAAAGATAGCAATTAAGTAAACACTACCAGGGTCCAGTGTTAACTGCAATTCTGCAGCCGTGGCAATGGCAGCAGAAATCAGGGCTGACCATAGAAATTGGTGCCAGACACAGAAATTCGGAAAATGTGCCACACAGCCACAGAAACAGTGCAGGTAATTGTACAGAAGAAAGGGGTAATGGCCGCAGAAATGGGGGCTGTCCACAGAAATTGGGAAAACGAGCCACACAGCTGCAGAAATGGTGCAGGTAATTGTAGACAGGAAATGAACCAATATGTATACTAGTAACACAGTCAACATACTTTTCAGGTTTCTAGGGTAAAAGTACCGTTCACATGGAAAGCAAACTGCCTGTAAAGGTACAGTACTGATGGTGCAGCAGGGTTCATTCGAGTAGACAGACACCAAGCATGAGAGCTGCAGGTGTACTTTGCAGTAGTTCTGGGCAGCATGTCCAGCCCCTGGCAGCTTCCTTGGGATGATTTCCTTCTGCAGAAGAAGCTCAGGAACCAATGCCTGCTAGTGATGAAGAGGAGACAGTGACTGCTATGCATGAATGGAAGACCCTGTGACGCTCCAGGTGCTAAGCTGGATACTACATGTATAGAAATTGCAGAAATAATGCTTAAAGTACCATATAAATAGAAAAGAGAGTATTTGTTCAAATTTTTGGTAGAAGAAGCCAAATATAATGTGTGTAAAAGGCAAGTATAATGTACTGCAACTAGTGAAGTTAACATCTTGGCACAGGTACACTCAGAAAAATGAACAACTGCAGTTTTAGCTGAAAAGTGCCTAGAACAATGTGCTGTGGCAGAGAACACTGGAGGCAGCTCTGATAAAGTGGACCGTATTACCTTACAACAGCACTCAAACACTGCTGTAGAAGCTATAAACTTGCTGTCAAATGCTACAACTCAGAACAAGGAAGAGATGCCAGTTGACTCTAGAACTGCTGACAGGCATCAGCTTCAAAGATGCTGCTAGCTGACACTACGAGTATGGACCAACTCTCAGTACAGAATACCGCTATGCTGAAAAATAAGACAAGAAAATGGGAAATCCTGTAACAAATGGTAAAAATGGTTTAAATATGGAGTGGTCAGTAGAATCAGCATTGAAGGGGGCTGGCTGGGTTTAGGATTCCCTGGACACTCTGTGGTGCTCCCCATGACTGGTGAAAGCAGCAGATTTGGGGAATGTCATTCCCTACTATGAATGTCAGTCACTGCATAAGAAAACAAGCATTTGTTAATGCCGAATGTTTGCATGCTGCCATTGGCATTGGTAGTGTAGGAGTGAGAGAGATGCATAATAGAAATGGCAGTGAAGTATTTAACTGAAGCCAACCCCACCACCACCCTGCAGAGACTGACAGGCATTAGGGTGTGCTTTTGGGTTGTCAGGCATAACGGCCATGCCATTTCACCACACCCTACCCTGCAGACACTGACAAGTTTCATGATGTGCCTTGGGGTCTTTGGGCATTATGCTCACCCTATTCCTTCAGGAAATACAGTGAGATGGGTGCAGTATATTTGAACTTTGGGGCTGTGGAGTCCAAGGCACACCTCAATACCTCTCACTGGCTGCAGGGTGGGGGTGGAATGGCATGAGCATTACAGGTGACAATAGCAAGCCACGCCCCTGATGCCTGTCAGTCTGTACAGGGTGGGGCGTTATGGTTAGAAACCCTAACACCAGTCACGTGATGTCAGCCCGAGAGTAGACAGCGCGCCCGCGGAGCTCTCCCGTTCGCCGGGTAAATAGTGCTGTATTTCGGGGCTCAATCGATTCCTTACTGCACAATTCCCTACTTTTAGAGCTGCAGAGACCTTGAGGAAGCAGCAGAACGAGTCAGCAGTGGGAGTTCGGCATGGATGGGTTCGTGAAGAAGGCGAGGCTCAAGCCCTCCTTGGGCGCCTTGAGGAGAAACAGAAGGCCGTGAAGAGGGCAAAACAGCAGGCTGCTAGCCTTTGCGCCTGCCAACTGGGGACGTCCCGCTATTGGAAGCGCAGTTCCTGGAGCTTATGCAGCCGCTGCAGTTAACGATTGCCTCAGTAGCTGAAGACGTCCAGACAATTAAAAAATCAGTGGATGCACTCTCGATTAGGGTTGGGGACATGGAGTCTAAGGTGGTTTCACTGGAAAATAAGCTGGCCTCTCAGGAAAATGAATTAGTGCTGGTTAAAAGGAGATTCAAGAAATTGGAGGATAAACTGGAGGACTTGGAGGGGTGCAGCAGGCGCAATAATATTGTGATAGTTGGTATCCCTGAAAAAGAAGAGGGTAGTGCTCCAATAACTTTTATTCAAAAGCTCTGCATTAAGATCGCAGGTTCTTCCCAGGTGGAGGGATTACATAATCGAGAGGCGCATAAGACCTTGCGCTCCTCCTACGTCAGATCAGCTTCCCAGGCCATTTATTATAAAGTTTCTCAATTATCTGGATAAGCAGCACATTCTGAACATATTCAAAGGCATAAAAGACCTGCTCTGGGAGGGCAAACGCATTCATGTGATACAGGATCTTCCTCATTCAGTTAGGATGAAACGGCGAGAACTGCATCCCATAGTAGCTAAACTGGTGGCAGCTTCTAAACCTTTCCGGGTGAGATACCCCGCTATCTTGATGGTCAAGCTGGATGGACAGTGGTTCTTATTCGATACTAGCTCCGAGGCTCAGCAGGAGTTGCAACGTTTGCTCCCTGACCTGTTCAAGTGACATTGTACAGGCTTGTTTGATTGGTGGTCATGGTGGTCCAGTTAGAGGGATGTGGAGTTTTTCTGCCTGCTGCTCTTATGGACTGATGGCATATTTCAGGAAGAGCCTAGTATTCCATGTGAAGAAGTGGATTTATTTGGAGGTCCCCTGCTGGTTATTGTGGGAGACTAGAGGAGACGATGGAATATTTTCCTCAGCCAACTGGAAGATGGACAGTATTCTCCTTGTGTTTTTTTTTTTTATCTCTTCTTTCTTTCTACAGGGTAGTCCGGCATTACGAAGATGGATTCTTGTTGGAGACGGGGCCTGTGGTCTGGTTGGGGTCCCCCGTACCTTAGCGAGTTTGGACTGAATGTCCTGGACTGCCACTTCGTGGAAGCTCGAACTGGTCGGAGGTTGCAGTGCTTCTACAAGGGCTCGCATGTGACCTTTTTGCTTACTCAACGATTGGACTTATGTTATTGGTGGAGTTCTTTTTTCGCAGTAGGGTCCTCCATTGGTTCTATGTATTTTTCTAAGACCTACTGCTTGCAGCTGGGTCGATTGAGTTCATGTTGACTAATCATTGTGGAGGGCGTCCGGGCGGTGGCTGGGGGTTCAGGGCTGATGAAATGTTTATCATGTGGCTAGTGTTAGGTTGGAGGGCAGTTCATTGGAACTGGGGGAAGTGCTTTAGGTGGGAGGAAGTGGTGTGTATATACTTGTGTTGGGTTGGGGGGAAGGGAGGTGGGTGCGGGGTGGCCTGGGGGTTTTTTAGGAGGGGTGGACTTTAGTAATGCTCAAGGTTACAAATCTCTGGGGAGTCCCCTATGCATCGGGCTTAGAGATGTTCCTATGGCAAGACGGGGCCTCCTCGCTGATGGTATACAGTCTAGGTGTTATGATAGGTCTCAGTGAAACTTATATTTTACTCTCACATGACTCAGACTTTGAAACTTATCAGCTGGAATGTAAAAGGAGCCAAGGATAGGACCAAGCGGCAAGTAATATTAAGGCATTTGCATCACTTGGGGGCACACATTGCTTTCCTTCAGGAAACGCACCTGAATAGGTGTGATGTGCAGTACTTTAGGAGGACCTGGGTAGCTCAAGTATTTGGAGCTGGTGCATCAACTAAAAGGGCTGGGGTGGTTATACTTGTAGCTAAGTGTGTTCCCTTTAAACTACTAGAAGAGCACTGGGATCCTGAGGGCCGCTTTATATTTGTTTTGGCTCAGGTAGCCTCACAAACGATTTTGTTGGGCTCAGTCTATGGTCCTAATGAGGATACCCCCCTTTTTTATAAGAAGGTGTTATCTAGGACATTGGCTGGTTCACACCAACCGATAATTATTGGGGGGGACTGGAATCTGGTCTCCAAAATGACCTGGACAGGACATTCAATAGACGTAAGGGATTATCCCCTGCCCAGAGAGCGTTAAAGGGTCTTATGGAGTGCGCTGCCCTTCTGGATGTCTGGCATATTTTGAATCCAAATATGCATCAGTATTCTTTTTACTCCCCGGTGCATAAGTCCTATTCGAGGATAGATTATATTTTAGTTAGTGCCCTACTAGTCCCCGAGGTAATCCAGGCAGATATTTCAGTCAGGGTGATTTCTGATCATGCCCCGTAAGTATATTTTGCTCTTCCTGACTTCTGCTCGGCTCCCTCACTGGAGGCTAACACTCAACTATTAAAACTCAGTCTATATGGCAGACAATAAGTGAGCATACTGATACATTTTGCTGGTTAATCAGCACTCAGTGACCGAGAAGATCTGATTTGGGCTGCTTTTAAATGTACCATAAGGGGAGTTAATTAAGATTGCTGCGAGGAGAAATTATACCCAGAAAAAAGAGATGGACTCCTTATTAACGCAGATTAAGCAAATGGAGATGAATATATCACAACATTCACCTGACTCTGAGAGGATTAGGCTGCATAAGTTACAGGCCCAATTTGCAGGGTTGGTTCAACAAAAGGCGGAGCTCGCATTATGCCGTACAAAACTTCAATACTTATACTCAGGGGAAAGGGCAGGAAAGCTGTTAGCCACTTGATTAAAGCAATTGGATTTAGCTCATCATATTGCAGGAATTTGTGTCTCTCAGGGTGAGCAAGTATGTTCAGACCCGACGGAGATGGTTGAGGCCTTCAGAGCTTTTTCAAAAAATTTATTCGGGACTCTGGGTTGAGTCATCAGAATTGAAATTTGTAATTTTTAGCTCTGTGGGTCTCCCAAAATTTCAACAGATGAGGCCAACTACCTAGCGGCCCCATTACTCTTGTGGAGGTCCATCAGGCTATCCAGCAGATGCCACTGGACAAATCTCCGGGGCCTGATGGGTATCCCAATAACTTTTTTAGAGCTTTCTCGAGTCAGGTAGCTCCTATTTTGTTGGAAGTCTTTGAGTACTGGCATAGGCACGGGGTCTTGGATCCCAATTTTCTCGAGGCAACAGTTACGCTAATTTTGAAGCCTGGTAAAGACCCACTTGATCTTAATAGCTATCGTCCGATATCCCTGTTAAATACTGATGTTAAAATATTGGCGAAAATTCTGGCGGGCAGGTTGTCGAAAGTGATGGATAAATTGATATGCAGAGAGCAGGTGGGCTTTATGAGGGGTGAGGTGCCTCAGGACCATCTGAGAAAATTGTTGCACCTTATGGCGAAGGTCAGGGACTCAGATGTTCCTGCTGTGTCTCTTGTCATTGAGTGGCGAAAAGGCTTTCGATAGAGTCTCCTGGTCCTATCTGTTCCTTGCTATGTCGGCCTTTGGTTTGCGGATGTTTTTATAAAATGGGTCAAAATACTATATTCATTTCCATCTGCCAGGGTGAAATGTAACGAGTCCTCACAAGCTATTAGATTAGAAAGGGCACCAGACAGGGATGTCCGTTATCCCGCTTTTATTTAACATTTATATTGAGCCATTTCTACGTGAGTTACAGGAAAACCCACTGATCGAAGGGATCAAAGTGGGTAGTAGAGCTATGTTTGTTCTGCCTATGCTGATGATGTCCTTTTGCATGTGGTACAGCAAGCGCCTCCCTGCCAGCGATATTGGAAATTAGTTATTTCTCAAAGATGTCGGGTTATAAGTTGAATCACTCTAAAACTAAGATTTTCCTTTAAATCAGAGGGTGATAAGAGCTGATTTGCAACCCTTAGGTTTAGGTTGGGAATCTAGTTCCTTACTATATTTGGGCATTAAGATTAATAATAGTTTGGCTTTGATGATTAAGGAGAATTTGGGCACCCTCACACAAGTGATAGCAGAGGATCTGAATAGGTGGTGGCCCATTGCTCTGACCCTCTGGGGTAAGATAAATCTTTTAAAAATGAATGTCCTGCCCAGGTTTCTGTACCGTTAGGAATTTTGGGGTTTATCTCCCGAAAAGATGGTTGCTAAGCTGCAGAAGTTATTTGTCTCCTTTATAGGACAAGGGGCGTATTCGTGGGTCGTTTAACAACCTGACTCTGCCCCTAGGAAAGGGGTGGTTTCGCTGCCCTCGTCTTTGCCTATTATTTGGCCCAGCATGTTAGTAAACTTGCCTGGTGGATTAGGAAGGCAGCCCACGGATTATAGACCTCTGGTATGATATTGAGGCGGACCTGGCTATGGGCATCGTACATGTACGCTGCAGACATTATTATATCTTTCTCTATGAATTTCCCGAGGGCCTTTAGGAACAATCCCATGGCATGGTCCTTGAAGGCTTTCCTCCAATTACAACAGCACCTAGGCTTTGGTGGTGGATCTCAGACACTCAGCCTATTTTTGAAAATATGCATTTTAGATTGGGGTCTCCCAATATCTCCCTCTTTCTGGCCCCAGATTAGTCATATCACAGCAGCAGATTTTTAGATCAAAGGTACCTAGGTCGTTTGCTTATATGAAAAAGACCTTTGGGGTGTGGACAATTGTTTTTTAAATGGTTGCAGCTTAAAGGCTGTCTGTCAAGGGCCTTTTCTATCCATGACCTCGCATGATCAGCCCTCTAGTATGGACGAACTTTGAAGGTAGCAACCAGTCCCATGCGGTTCCAAAATTTATGGGAAAATTTTAGAATGGGACAAGAAAATCCCTTCTGGGGTGTGTTACTATTGGGCTAGAGAGCTGGGGATTGGGGATTCTCGAGTTCTGGCAGAATCTATGGAACTCTGTTTATAAATATGTCAAGCAAGATAGGCTTAGGATGGTCCAATTTAATATTATGCATCATCTCTATCTGACTCCCTCATATTTATTCCGATGGAAGCACGGTGCTCCCTGCATGCTGGCGCTGTGGTTTTGGGAGGGCCTTATTGCATATGCTGTGGGAGTGCCCAAAGATTCGCCGCTTTGGAGGACATCAGCAGACTTGTTCGCCTCATCCTTGGCTCCTTCATGAACACGCCGGAAACTTGTTTATTGTTAATCTTTCCGGACATGACCCCGAAAACTTGGAGAGCCCATGTCTCACTTATTACTGCGGTTATGAAGTTAATAATTCTCAGGCATTGGTCATCTATGGGATCTCCTTCTATGTTGGAATGGCACCGAGAATGTATGTTAGCATTGCAATTGGAGAAACATATAGCCTACATGCAAGGCAAACCGAATGCATATATGACTAAGTGGGGGTGTCTCGACTTATTACTAAGTAATTTTGGAAATACAATTTGAATGCACTGTGGTACAGCAATGTTTTTGTGCTTTCCTCTCTCTTTGTCTTCTCTGCCTATTCTTGACTTCTCTTTTTCCTTTTCTCTTTTTCTGTGTGAGTGTTTTTCCATTTGGTAGTGACTATAACCTTGAGAGGGGTTGGGGGGGTTTTAGGGTATTGGGATGGGGTTGTTTTATAGTTTTATATTGGGAGATAGAGGCGTTTTTTTTTTTCTTTCTCTTTTTCTTTTATTGTGGGTTGCGCCTCACTGGTATGTGTTTACTTGATTGTTTTATCTGGTCATTATGCAGGTTTTATCTGCAATAAGTTTGTATCTCCCTATCTGTATGCTTTCTCGATGTATTACTGTAATTGTGGATACTGGCGCTTTAAATCAATAAAATTTTAAATTGCAAAAAAAAAAAAGAAACCCTAACACCTCAGGGGTTCGTTGGTATTTTCACTCCAAATTTTCAAGATGAGTTTTTTTGTGACCCCAACGTTATGAACAGTAGCAATATCAGTTCGTTAGCCAAAAGCTGTTTTTGCACAGTGACTGTGCCATATGGCACCACAGATGCGAAAACACATTTCAAACAGGATGTGAAAAATGACAGCGGTACTGTTCATGGGGAGGTGTAAATAATGGCAATGTTGAAAATCTTCAATGAAAATATACAAACTCTGGTGAAGTCACAAGTGTGCGTAGAAACTGCACAACACACACCGGTAATGTAATTAGTTTGGTGATTTTTTATGGCAGATTGTCAACACAGGCATTTTGGGACTGCTGCTCATGAACAGTGTCACTGTGATTTTCTTAATCTGTCCCGAACAGCAATTTCCCACAGCGACCACGCATTTCTGCGGCAGAAGTGCGAAAAACACATTTCAGCCAGGGTGTGAAAAATGACAGCTGTACTGTTCATAAAGAGGTGTGAAAAAATGCCAGTGTTGAAAATCTGGACTGAAAATATTACAAATTCGTGAACTTACGAGGGTGCATGGAAACTGCGCAATGCTCGCTCGTAACACAGTCATTTTATGGACTTTTGTCACCAAATTTTTAACATGGCCATTTTAAGACATCTGCTCATGAACAGTGTCACTGTGATTTTCTTCATCTTTAATGAACATTGATTTAGCACACCGACTGCGCCATTGTGCGCTACATGTCATAGCACATTTTGAGCAAGATGTGAAAATGGCAGCTGTACTTCTCATAAGAGCGTGGTAAAAATGGCAATGTTGAAAATCAGGGTGAAAATATTAAATTTGTGAACTCTGCGTGCATAGGAACTGCGCAATGCGCTCATAACACAGTCATTTTTGGGAATTTTTTCACCAAATTTTCAACTTAGGGTTTTGGGGAGCCTACCTCATGAACTGTGCTGCTGTCATTTTGTTACTCAGTCCCAAAAGGTGGTTCAGTGCAGTGACTGCGAAATCACCTTTCGGTGCCGAATAACAAAATGACAGTGACTGAGTTCATGAGATGGGGCCCGAAGAACCCCATGTTGAAAATGTGGTGAAACAAATCCCCAAAATGGCTGAGATATGCATCAAAGTTGAAAAAGAAACATTTATGCTATAATACAGCTTACCAGCATTTCTTCAGTTTGTGGTCAGCTTTGAAGAGTGCTATGGGTTCCTGGTCCACTGAAGATCGTCTCGCTGGGCTCCGGAGGTAAGTATGGGGTGGGGGGTGTGGGGAGGTGGGTACACACAGGGTGGGAGTGGGTTGAGGGAGGGGGGCAAGACAGTCAATGAGGGACCATTTTTGTTTTCACAGTTTTTTCCCCCTTTATTTCAGAAGATAACGTGGAACTTTTGCCATGCTGGGGTGGGCTCCCAGCGTGGCAGCTGGAAGTGTTTTTTTGGGAGTGCAGTGGAGCCGATGGGGGATTGGGCACCCCCGTCAGCAATACGAATGTTTGCCATGCTGGGGTGGGTGCCCAGCATGGCACCTGGAAGTCTGGTTTTGAGGGGGATACAGTGGATCTGACTGGGGATTGGACACCCCCATCTGCAGATACAAACTTTTGCCACGCTGGGGTGGGCTCCCACCATGGCACCTGGAAGCCTCCCAAACCCCCCTGCAGCATTTTTGTGTATCAGTCAGTGTATCATCCAGCATTATTGATTTATTTTTGTACCACAGCCCAGGTTTATTGTTTCATTTTCTGTATAACACCCCCCCATTAATGTCCGGTGTTACTGATCTACTTTTTTGAATGTAACGATACCAGAGGACTAAGGACCCCATGTTTCTGTATTTTACTTGTTTAGCAGAAATACGAGGAGTTAGAAATATTTGGTCAGGTGGATGTGTACTAGCAACGTCTGATGCGGTGGTGGGCGACCTCCCATGTGGCATTGGGCAGAGCAACAGCATGCGGCTGTGGCAAAACTGCCATAATTATCCTTGAGCGTAAGATGGGTCCTTAATCATCCAGTATCATTATTTTGGTTGGTGGTACAGTGGAGCTGACGGGGGATTGGGCACCTCCATCAGCAATACGGTGTGGGGAGGCACATACGCACACTGGGGTGAGCTCTCAGCATGCTACGTGGGTGTTTTTGTGTGGTGGGGTAGAAAAAACAGAGCTGTCTATGACAGCTGTTCTCATGCAGCACTGAGTGTAGGCACTGCATACTGCTGAGGGCAGTATGAAAATTGCCTACATGTTACCGCCGTTCATTGTAGCGGTGTTTTGCTTTCAGCTGTATGCCACTGCATCTTAACTGCTGTCATAGACAGCTCGAACATTTATTGGTGCTGTGAGGTCACGCCTGCAAGAAGGAGCAGGGCATTGGAAGCAAAGTGGCACACCTACAAAAACTCGTATGTTGGCACTATGTTTCTTGCACATGCGTGCAAGCAAACATAAAGATTGTGAATGAGCAAATAAATGTTACATTACAAATGGAAAGGACTGGGTCTTGTAGACTGATACAGGGTTTCAGCTAGAAGTGCCTTAGAGTTTTTCATTTTCTACAGGCTGGAAGACAATTGTATTTAAAAACTGGGCATTAAGATCCACTTCAGTTTTAGTGTTGTCCCCTGTAATTCAACGTGGTGGCAGCATGATGGAGGGAATAGAAGCAAGTGTGCCCCACCCCCAACCCCATTGCAACTAGCAGTGTACAAGGAGTTCAAAAGACTGTTCAGCTAGAAAATGAAATCAGGAATAATCTAAATGATCTGAAGGATTTGCAGGATGATGATATGACTGAGAACATGAACCGAGACCCCCTTAAAAGAATAGCGTCTAATAACATTCTACAAATCCAGGAAAATGTACAGGGAGGCAGTTTTAAGAACCCAACAACCACAAGCTATGCATCGTGGAATGTTTTTGCATATTTATTTCAACACAATATTTTCACTTATGAGCACATGTTCAATTCATTTTAATTGCTGCAGAATTTGAATCCAGACACAGAATTGCTGCAGAATAAACACTTGTTCTGCTGCAAAAAATATGACATCCTGCAGCAGAATCTAGGTCCACTTTGCTGCAGTGAGCATGGGCCCTGAACATAATCCTGCTTCTGCTTTGGGAGCCACTAGTTTGTGATAAGCCCTGCAGACCTCTTTACTGTGCCAAATACATTTAGTTATCAGGCAGTGTAGAGTATTAAACCATGAGATGGAGATAACGAAATTTAACATACTAAAGGGATGCAACACATTTGGCAATATGTTCATTTTAACTATATTAATCCTACCCCATAAGGACATGGGTAAATGCTGCCATTGTGTTAAATCTTGCTTCAGCTGCTCCAACAAAATATCTAAATTGTAAAGCTTTAACTTATAGCCAGAAGTATGCAAATAAATACCAAGTTAATTAAGTTTATCTGATTTTCAAAGCAGACCTAGGTCTAAAATATTACAACTATGGGTCCAAGCATTCAGCGATAAGACTTACATTTTTTCCACATTAAGCTTATAATTGGAAATAATCCTGAAACTCTTTATATCAGAAAGAACAGCAGGCAGGGATGATCTTGGGTGCTGAAAATGTAACAAAATATTGCCTGCATAAACAAATAATTTTAGCTGGTATGCACCAATAACTATACCCTGGATATCCAGAGTATTATTAAGTTTCCTAATGAGGGATTCTAAAAAAAGATTAAATACCAATGGGGAAAGAGGACATTGCACCAGTACAGGACTACTTTTTTGGAGCGAAATCCATTGCAAATAATTCTGGTACTTGGGTTAGTATAAAGAATCTTAACCCAGTTTATAAATTTCTGCAGAATGTGAAACTCCTATAATACCCTGAACAAATATGTCTATGAAACATAATCAGACACTTTTTCTGTGTCCAAGGAGGCCAACACCGAGGGAGTGGGGCCATCCCTGGACATGGAAAAAGATGAATTAACTTCCATAGATGATAGGAAGACAACCTCTCAGGGACAAAACCAACCTGTTCCCGACTGAACAGTCCTCACCAAACCTTATTAGGGTAAAGCACAAACACGTTTGAGAGGATTTTATGATCTACATTAATCAATGACTTGGGCCTATGACTGCCTACCCTTGTGCAGTTTTTGCCAGATTTTAATAGCACTGTAATAAGGGCTTCTGTAAGGGTTAAATCTGAGGTGCCATTATGATAAAGATAATTGTAAAATTCTAAAGGTATGGGAGCTAACATGCCTTTCAGTTTTTTATAGAGATTAGGAGTAAAACCATCCAGGCCAGGGACTTTACCCAGAACCAAGGAATAAATAGCCATCTCCACCTCACACAGGGTAAGAGGAGATTTGAAGAGAGCTGCCTGGTCATCGTCTAGTTTTGGGAGCGGGACATCCCTAAAAAAATACTCTATCACTGACATAGAAGAATCAGCACTATCTCAGGTATATACAGTAGAGATTGATAAAATTCCTTGAATTGCGCAGCTATCGCTCTAGGTTATGTAAGTACTTGTCCATTATTTGTAATAATGCAGGGGATAATTTTATCGATAGCCTGTTGGTGTGGCTGTAGAGCTAGCAATTTGTCAGCCTTTTCTCCTTGGTCAAAGTATTTTACACTAGAGCGATAGATCGTGTGTTCTGCTTTTTCACCCATAAGCTCACTATACAGTAGGTGGCCCGCAGTCTGTTGAGTTTGATCCATGTGGTCTCAAGTGTGATAGGAGATATATGTTTGTCCATATCTCTTATCTGTGTTAAAAGAGACATGGCCTTCTGGTCTTGAAGTTTTTTCTGCTTAGTTGCCAAGCAAAAATACTCACCCAAGAGAATATATTTCAATGCCCTCATAACAAATACTTCTTCACCATAGATGGAGAATTGAAAGCAAGAAAATCCAAAATATTTTTCTGAATAATTTCAAGGGTAACCTTGGACTTAACAACTGCTTATTCAACTGCCAGGCTTTGTCCACCTCGGCTGTCTGCAAGAGACTGTGAGATAGAATAACTGGATAGCGGTCTGAAAGGACCATAGGGCTATGTTCACACTGACTGAGACCCCGAACCAAATCCACCCCATCAGAAATTAGTTAAATCTGGAAAAGGTTTAGTGTGGTATTAAAAAATGTATAATCCTCCTAAGTGAGGTGTAATGTGTGCCACGGGTCAATAAGGCCAACAGTATCAATGAGCTCCCTAAGGGATCTTTGTGTTGGTAATAACCCCTTCTTTCCTGATCCTGAACAATCTAGTTCATTAGTGAAGATAATATTCCAGCCTCCACCCACAATAGTAGGCACTGTTGACCAGGAAGACAAGAGGATTATAAGATTAGGAAATAAACCCAGGTCATCTGAAGTGGGTCCACAAACGGAACCCAACAAAACCTCTGTATACCACAGAAGCACGCTAATCAAAATATAAAGCCCTGATGGATCTACAGTCTCCTGTAGGAGACTAAACGGAACCCAGCAGGCTATCAAAATCTCAACTCCTCTTTTACAAGTGTTATCCCCAGCACCAAAGGCCTGAGCAACCCACTCCCTATGCAGAAGAGTGGATTGGTCAGTCGTCAAATTAGTCTCCTGTAATTTTTGGGAGATGTTTCAGAACCTGGTAACATTTGCTCTTAGTCTGGGCTCCTTTAACATTCCATGTACAATAATTAAACACAGTGGCCATGGATTACAAGTTATACCCACACAAAGACTGGCCAAAATATCAACCTAGAACAACCAAATAGCATATGTAATCCCTCAGATTGTTGCACCTGGCTTTGCCCACCCCACCCTCCCTACTCCTCTCAGAAAAAAACAAGAGGCAAAAACATACACAGCAACATTCTATAAAACTCTGACATGCAAATTCCCCTTAAAACAGATCACATCTCCCACCATCCCAACCAAGTCGGAGATACCCCGCCATTGGGAAGAAATAACCCTGTAAGTCCAGAATGCTCCCCACTAATCTGAGATCTGGCTCCCCTTCCCCCCCAACCTCCCAAAGAATCAACAAATTGACCAAACAGATGGCAAAGTGTAGCAATGAAAAAAGACTCTTAGGAAAGTATATGAAACTGACGCAGGTGGCATGAAACTTTGAGTGTTCCAGAGGTGTCCACTGAAGGACAAAACATATGAACAGTAGCCATTATAACTTGGCCTTAGTATTAGGGATACATAAAGAAAGGAACCCATTCCTAAAGAACAAATCAAATCTTCACCATGTCCCAGCAGACAATGAAGCTAAAAGGAGCACAGACATAGGCAAATGCAAAAAGTAAATGTTCTCACAGTCTAAATAGACCCAGCATTAAGAAAATAGCTCACAAAAAAACTATAGTACACGTAGGCCATTAACAGAAAGAGCCATCTACAAGCATACAGTCAAAACTGACAGAAGTTCAGTGTGAAAAAACTGGGTAAATAAACCGGCATTATGAACTCAGGGCTTATCCTTATTAGAATGTTGTATAGTTGGAAATAAATCAAGAAAGAAAGCAAGGAGTCTGTCCCATGCTTATACCAGTGAAGCAAACCGCTGTGCTCTACTGTTAGTAGAAATCAAATGTTTAGCAGGGTATAACAAGTGAAAAAGTCCAGCAGCCATCAACTTAGCTGTAATTCCTCTGTATTCACTGCACAATTGCTGTGTGAGCGGGGTATAGTCAACGAATATATGAAAGCACTTCTGGTGCCAGTACAACTCTCCCTTCTCCTGAGCCTTTTTTTAACATAAAGCTTGTCCAAATAATTAAGCATATGTAGGATAATATGCCTTGGCCTTTCCTTGGGACCCAGAACTGGACATAGGGAGCGATATGCCAGTTCAATAATATACTCCACTCTGTGTTGAGAGGTGCCGGCAACCTCAGTCAGTAAGCACTGAACAAAAGCCAGCATATTTGTGCCTTCCTCATTTGCTTGAATTCCCCCAATCACTAAATTATTCTGAAGGTTATGTTCTTCCTGATCCTCCACTTAGGCTTCCAACTTTGCAACTTTTTTCCTAAGGGCTATGAGACCTGAAGCATCCCAGGCCTGGTGATCTTCAACAGAAATTATGCAAGCTTTAGTGTCACCAACCCAGTGGATTAGAGCATCCAGAGCAGACTGGAGCAATTTTGTGACCTCTGCCATTTCATAAATAACAGCTTTTATGCTCCTCCCCAGGCACCCCCTGAGCAGCCACTCCTTCAGGCCTCCAAGGTACACTCCTAGCACTACTCATCCCCTTCCAGCCAACCACTGTCCCCCTCCACCTAGATAACCTGATGTTTCCCTTAGTCAGAAGGGTCCCTCCCTCCCTTTCAAGGGGAAGCGCCTTTTAGGGACAACTTTGTATCCCGGGGCTGTGGAGTTGGATTGGTTACTTTCCGGGACTTTGTGGCATCCTGGGGCTGGAGGCCATCATCCGGTTGCCTGGGGAGCACTTTTCCAGTTTTCTGCCCTTCACTCCTTCTGCCATAATTGGCTGAGTGTGATGGCGACCTGAGGTGGGGACATACAGGGGGCATGTTGAGGCCTCACGCTCCCAAGCTACGTTGCCCGATCCATCATCAGGTGCCAAGGCCCTGCCTACCCCCTCAGGAAGTATGCATCCAATGGACACTTTTTAGTCCCTCTCTGCCAGTCTCTGCTTCTGGTACCTGGGTTAAGGACGTGAACCTGGGTCACCAGCGTGCTGAGTGAACGCCTTCACTCAGTGCCACAGAGCCGGCACCATAAATAACAGCTTTAATGGAGTGGAGGTCCTAAAGAAGTGTATCCACATTGTCCTCAGTATCAGGCACATTACCCAGTTTAACTGATGAGAGAACCACTTTAAATCTCTTGGGGTCCCCTGTTTTTGCAGGAGTAACAGGTGGTCTATGGCGCAGCTGTGTCTCCCCCAGGTTCTCACTCTCCATGTGTTCTGCCGAAAAAACACTCCAGTTCCTAATGTAAAAATCACTGCAAAAAGATCACTGGACTAAAATGCACTCAAGCACACCAAAGAAAATAAAATATTGCTGCCTGAAAAAAAAAATTAAAACTCAGGGAAATCGGTGGGAGGATTGAGCTGGACATCTTCCCTAGCCAAACTGCATCATGTGACTCCCATCAATCAAATGATGTCATAAGTCGACTATTTAAATGTGCATGTGGATCTACTTCCTTGTCCCCTGATGAAGTCTTACTGGTAAAGTGCTGGGGCATTTGACTTCCACTGGTGACTGGGTCCTTACTCAGATTAATATTGTTGTAATTGTCAGAGCCTTCACAATAAATCACTTGAGTTACTCATTTTGCATCCAAGTTTGGTTTATATTGCTGTGAGTAGTTGTGTGACTAACTTTTGTATGTTTGTTGATTTAAGCAGGGGTTACCCCCTACTTACCATGGCACCAATATTCACACTGTCATATGGTAACTATCTGGGTATTGAACTGTGACCAAAAGTGGTGAATTGGGTAAGGAACTGTTTAATGGACAGGCAACAGAGGGTGGTGGTTAATGGCATGCACTTTAATGAGGGGAGAATGACCAGCAGGGTGCTGCAGGGCTCAGTATTGGGACTGGTCCTCATCATGTCTTCATAAGTAACTTCATGGAAAAACTGGAAGGAAAGGGTTGCCATTTGCAGATGACACCAAAATCTTTAATAGGCTGGACACTCAGGAGGCAGTGAAGAGAAAGCGTAGGGACCTTGGGAAACACGAGTAGTGGTCAAGAGCATGGCAGTTGAGTGTTCAAAGCCAAAAAGTGCAAAATCATCCACCTATGGCATAGGAACCCAGGAACTGAGGATAGGATGGGGAAGGCATGTTACTGACAGTCATTAAGCAGGAAAGGGACCTTGGAGTAATCTTACACTTCTCTACTTGGACCAAGAACTAGAACCCTTGTACTGGGACCTTCAATTTAGGGTAACAGAAAAAAAAGTTAGTCTGTCAGAGTTAGTTGAAGTGAATTGTTATCTGTTATCTGTGTAGTTATATAGGTGCTTGTCACAGGTGGCTGAAGGGAGTTATCTGTGAAATTAACTAAGTGTAGAAAGATTTGCAAAGCAGGGGGAGTGGCTTAGCTAGAAGGAGCCAGGTTAAAAACAGATTTAAACACTGCCCTAGATAGCTTCTGCCAGAGAACAAGCAGAGCACCAGGAGGAATGACCTGCTGGTATAACTAAACTTCTCTATTTGAACTATATTTCCCTCCTTCCTTTCCCTCCACCCCAAGGCAGTTCTACTTTTATAGGCACAGGATTTAACTGACAACAGGAACTTCCTGTTTGGGAGCAGGAAGTGAGTAATCACAGAGCAACCAAAGACCCACCATACTAAAAGGGCAAGAGTAGCTCTCCATCCCCCCGAGCTGTTGAAGGTCTGACTCTCAGCAAGTAAGGAGACTACTGAGAAATATAGGAACTTCTAGTCTCAGAACAGGAGGATCAGGAGCTAAAAGGGCAAAGAGGTGTAAGTAGGGACAGAAAAGAAAAAAGAAAAAGAAAAAAGCAAACAGAGGAAAGAGTAAGTGTTCCAAACAACAATTAGGGGGCCAGAAATAAGACATGATGGGAGTGGTGCAGTGCAGAGGCTGTGGTGCAGCAGTCTTCCGGGAGATGTTCTGGAGGATGCGGTGTTGTCCCATCTGCAGGCACTTCTCTGGGTGGAGAGATGAGGTTGCTCATCTCCAGGCTGAGTTGGCCAGGATTTGTGGAACCTCCTCTACCACCCAAGGACCACCAGGGTCACTGCCATTGCCTCAGAGGTTGCCAAGAAAGAGGAGCAGTTGGACCACAGTGGGCTCAGGGAGGGTGAGGGTGGTGGAACAGAGACGCATCCCTCCAGTTGTACCTCTCCACAATTTCTATGCCATTCTGGAAAAGTGTGATTCCTCTATGGAGGCACCCACAGTGGAGACCAAGGAGGATGCTTGGAACCTCCACAAAGGAGCCCCACAGGAGGGTGGCATGGGACCCCACAGGGGAAGGAAACAACTCCTGGTGGGGGACTCCATTGTTAGGAAGGAAGAACTGGGGGAGGAAGGGGAGAGGGAGATAAGGTGCCTGCCTGGTGCCATGGCTTGGAGGGACAGGGAGCAAATCCTCAGGATCGTGGGACCAGCTGCACAGGGGAGGGAGCTGGATGTCATTGTCCACCTAGGAACAAATTACCTGGCTAAGAAAGGGATCAAAGCAGTGCAAGAAGTGTTTGTGGAGATGGGTAGGGGCCTTAGGCAAATAACACACACGGTAACCTTCTTGGAGGTGCTGCCTGTCTATGGCACAGGTGAGGCTAGGGTGCTGCACACCATGGGATTCAATAAGTGGTTGGAAAACTGGTGCAGAGCTCAGGGATTTGGCTTCATTGGGGATTGGGGGTCCACCTGGAGGGATGCAGACCTATGCTGGCATGATGGTCTGCATCTGTCCAGGAGAGGAACCAGGATCCTAGGTGATAGGTTTAAATGCTTCATTGCCAAGCATTTAAACTAGCCAAAGGGGTAGGCACTGGAGAGGAGCAGGGAAATCCTAGCTCCCCCCCAAAATCAGGATACTATGTGAGGTAGACACCAACATAGAGATGTCTATAGGGAGAAGCACAGGGGTAAATGGAGAAAGTGACAAATGCAATAAGGACAGGGATGGGGCAAAAAGGGATAAGGCCATCAAGAAATGGAGGGTAATGAGTACCAACACCTGTAGTCTGGGCAACAAGTTCCCTGAACTGATGGCCTTGATGGTAGAGGGATGTCTGGATATCGTAGCAGTCACAGAAACATGGTACACAGAGAACCATGACTGGGATGTTAACATACCAGGGTACACAACCTACAGGAGAGACAGGGAGGGAAGAAGAGGGGGCAGGGTAGTTCTCTATGTAAGGGAAAGGATAAAAGCAACTGAACAAAAGAGTAAACAGGGAGGAGTGGAGGCACTGTGGGTCACCTTAGAGACTGGAAAGTAACCACAATCTGCACAGGGTTGTATACAGACCCCAGGTCGGGGAGGGAATGGACAAGGATATGATAGAAGGCATACTTAGGATGGCAGAGAAAGGAGATACTGTTGATGGGGGACCTTAATATGCCAGATGTCAACTGGAGCACCTTTGCTGCAGCCACATCCAAAAGCAGGGTCATTCTCGATGCCCTTCAGGTGGCATGCCTCAGACAGCTAGTTTTGGGATCTACTCATGATGGAGCAATCTTAGACCTCGTTCTCTCAAATGGGAACAGTGAGAGGATCTCAGATCTAGAAGTGGGTAGCCATTTGGGAACAAGTGACCATCAAACAGTGTGGTTCACAATAAACTCAGCTACAGAGTCAAGCCATACAAAAGTGAGGGTTCTGGACTTCAGGAGGGCTGACTTTGGCAAGATGGGAGAGTGCCTTAGAAAAGCACTAGCAAATAGGCTAGAAGGAGGGGTTGAGCAACAATGGGGAAATATCAAAACTGCCATCACAGAGGCAACAAGCCCTTGTGTTAAGCAAATAAACAAATCAAAAGGAAAGAAAAAGCCACTATGGTTCTCAAAAGAGGTGGCGGTGAAGGTTAGGGAGAAAAAGATAGCATTTAGGAAGTATAAGGAAACACAGAAGGAGCAGGACAGAGAACTGTACAGTTAAGGCAGAAGGAAGCAGGGAGGGTAGTCAGAATAACAAAGGCCCAAACTGAGAAAAAGATAGCCAACTCAATTAAGAAGGGGGATAAAGCCTTTTATAGGTATATCAGGGAGCGTAGAAAGACAAAGGGAGGGATAGTGAGACTGAATAGAATAGATGGTGGGTGGACAGAGAGGGACAGTGAAAAAGCCAGGGATACTGAATGAATACTTCTGTTCAGTATTCACAAAAGAGGAGATGGGGCAGGTGCCTAATCCAATTAACAGAAGCACTCTGGATAGAGGGGTCAATCCCAGTCCTTTCACAGAAGAAAGGGTTCTGAAATAACTCCTAAAACTGAAGGTGGACAAAGCAACGGGAACAGATGGAATTCACCCCAGAATTCTAAAAGAATTAAGCAGAGAACTAGTGACATCATTGACTTTTTTAACAAATCATGGGAGGATGGTGTGGTATCTGAGGACTGGAGGAAGGCAGATGTGATTCCCCATCACAAAGTGGGAGCAAGACAGAGGCAGCAAACTACAGACCTGTCAGTTTGAACTCTGTGGTAGGGGAAGTGATGGAATCACTTCTGAAGGAAAGAATCGTTGAGTACCTAGAGGCCAGTGGGGGCACAGGACCCAAGGTAGCATGGGTTCACAGCTGGAAGGTCATGTCAGATGAATCTAATTTATTTCTTTGACTGGGTGACCAAAGTAGTAGACCAGGGAGGGGCTGTGGACATGGCCTACCTAGACTTTAGCAAGGCATTTGGCACAGTCCCACACAAAAGATTAATAGTCAAATTAACCAGCCTGGGAGCGGGCTCCAGGGTGGTATCTTGTGTAAAACATTGGCTGGATAACAGGATACAGAAAGTAATTGCAAATTGACTCTACTCTGAAGAAAGAGGGGTTACTAGTGGGGTACTGCAGGGTTCAGTACTGGGTCCAGTCCTTTTCAATGTCTTTATAAGTGACATTGCAGAGGGACTGGAAGGAAAAGTATGCCTCTTTGCAGATGACACAAAGATCTGCAACAAGGTTGATACACAAGGAGGCGTGGAAAGGATGAGAAGGGACTTGGCATGGTTGGAGGAATGGTCAGAAGTATGGCAGCTTGGATTCAATTCAAAGAAGTGCAAAATAATGCACCTGGGAAACAAAACCCAGGGAAAGATTACACAATGGGGGGAGGTAGTAACAACAACAAAAATGGAAAGGGACCTGGGGGTAATCATATCAGATGACCTTAAGGTTGGCAAACCAATGAGAAGGTGGTAGGGAGGACTGGGGGGATACTGGGATGTATAGGGAGAGGCATCACCAGCAGAAAACAGGAAGTTGTTATCCCCCTGTACAGACAGTTGGTGAGACCCCATCTGGAGTACTGCGTCCAGTTCTGGAGACCCCATCTCCACAAGGACATAGACAGGATGGAGGCAGTTCAGAGGAGGGCAACTAAAATGGTGCAGGGTGTGCAAGAGAAACCATAAGAGAAGAGACTAAAGGAGCTTAATATGTATACCCTTGAGGAAAGGAGGGAGAGGGTGGAGATGATAGAAACATTTAAGTACCTCAGTGGAATCAACAAAGTCCAAGAGGGTAGCATCTTTCAGAAAAAGAGATGTGCAAGAACAAGGGGACACAATTTGAAGATAGAGGGGGGACAGCTCAGGGGCAATATGAGGAAGTATTTTTTCATAGAGAGGGTAGTGGATGCATGGAACAGCCTTCCTGAGGTGGTTGTGGGGTCTAAAACTGTGGGAGACTTCAAGAATGCATGGGAAAGACATAAGACAATTTTTGTGGGGGGTAGGAAGAAATAGGCTGTTGGATCTGCAGCTTATCCTCTAGGTAGGGAAATGGGCAGACTAGGTAGGCCAAGCAGTCCTTATCTGCCATCAAAGTCTATGTTTCTATGTTTCTACCTGGTGACATGAAAGAGGCAGAGCAGTGTGACAAAGCAGTGGGTAGGGCCAGTGGGATACTGGGATGCAAAGGGACAGGTATCTCCAGCAGGAAGAGGTAGGTGGTGTTGGCACTGTATCACTCACTTGTGAGATCTCACCTAGAGTATTTTGTCCAGTTCTAGAGGCTGTGCCTCAGAAAGGACATAGATAGAGTGGGGGGCAGTCCAGAAGAGGGCAACTAAAATGGTGCAGGGCTGCATCAAAAGCCATACAAAGAGAGACTAAGAGATCTCAATATGTGCACTCTGGAAGAGAGGAGAGTGAGATGGAACATGATAGAGACCTAGAAGTACTCTCAGGAGTGCACAAGGTGCAGGAGGGGAGTCTATTTCAATGAGAAAGAGCTCCAGGACCACAGAGCATGTGGTGAAGCTGAAGGGAAGGGTGGGATTAAGGCTGTTGTGAGAAAGTTCTATTTCACTGAAAGAGTAATGGACATCTGGAACAGACTGCCAGTGGAAGTGGTGATGGTGAAAACACTAGCGGGCTTCAAGCAAGCATGGAACAGCAAAGGGGAATATTAGTAAATAGACAGGGCGGAGGGAGGGTTGCCAGAGACCTGTAAGGGTTTGGAAAGACAGACAAGTCAGGGACCATCTGAGCAGACTGGGTGGGCCAAACAGACCATTTCTGTTGACAAATTCAATGTTTCTATGCTCAAAGAGCAGTTTGTCCTTAGCCCGTTACATAGTCAATTCTAGGAAAAAATCAAATTGTACAAGTACTTTATAGATGGTATTTTAATTTTATGGATAGGGACTAAGGAGCAACTGTTTGATTCTCACAAACCTTGTGGAATTTGACAGAATACCTGAGGTTTGCTTTAAAACAAAATACTGAGGCAGTATCTTTTTTTTTGGGGGGTGGGAGTGGGGATTTTGAGAACTATATCCAGGGAGGCAAACTAGCAACTCAACTCTTTGGAAAAAGCACAGAACGGAACACTGTATTGCATGCCTCCAGTTTTCACCCCATAGGCCTAAGGAAAGCATTACCTATTTCCTGATGATAAGGGTTAAAAGAAATTGCATAAAAGAGAAAGTGAGACAGCAAGATACAGTAGATATGGGGAATACATTTCTGCAGAGGTGGTAAAAGTATGTACCATTAGAAATGTCATAGAAAAAGAAGAACAGCAACAAAAAAAAGAGTTGAATTAATCTAGGGTTCTGGTAGAGGTAGGGATAAAAGTGAAAGACCAGTTTGGCATTCTCCAGTACTCAAGACTGACACGTGCTATCACCAGAATTCTTAACAAGCATTGGGATGTTGTGAAATCGCTTAATATCCCCATGGCCCAACAGGTCCCTATGATTACATCAAAAAAAGTTAAAACAATAAAAGACAGGATTGTGACCATGGACCGTATCAGGAGAGCTACAAGTGGGGATTAGTTACTATTGGGCCCTTTACAGCAGGGACAGTACTATGTAGGAGGTGTTGCCATTGTGGCAACACATCCAAGATGGACCATTTTGAACACCCAAGGACCAATCAAAGAAATCTATCTTTATTTTATTTATTTATTATTTATCTTTATTTTACTAGGTGGAACATCATTGAGGTAAACTCATTTCCAAGAAGAACCTGGACTAGTACTGTATACAGTACATAAAAAAATAACCATACAAAAGCAACATTGCAAGGCATATTATACAACATGTCACCTCTTATAACATACAGTAATGGAGCAGCTTGCAATTATCTACGTTATAAGATGAACGGGATATAACAAAAATATCCATAAACAGGAATAAACAGTTTTATATTAAGAAAAATATAGATCGTGACAGCTAATTTGTAGTGTACATGCTGATATGCCCTTGCTCAAAAATCTATTTAGGCAAGGCAACAGGGCCTTTAAAGAAAAGAATAAAAGAATATAATAGCAACATTAGGACTAACAATGTGAAATCCACAGTGGCAGCAAATTTCCACTCTGTAGGCTACAGACCGACCTCATTTAGTTTCTGAGGTATTGAAAAAAGTACCTGTGCCAAATGAGGGAGACAGGACCAAGGCCCTGAAGAAGAGGGAAATGTATTGGAAGTTTACCATGTGAGCTTTGGACAAAGAAATAGGTATCAAAGAGAAGAACAATTGGCAGGCATGTTGGTCTGTCTCATCCGGGTTCAAAAATTCCAACGTCCCTCCTCAGATGTAACATATTGTTGTGTAGAGTATCCAGAATAAATTTCAGTCATTGTAATGGATCAATAATGATACTGTACTGTATACTGCCAATGCAGACTCTGTTATCCCTTGCATATATGTTTTAAAATGCATAACCCCTTACGATTGATGCCTGCACAGATTATCTATCCCTATAGCCTGCAGGACTATACTAGAAGTAGTCATATTGCTTGAACATAGGAAATGTTTTATGTTTCTATTTCTATTTCAGAGAGATTCTTCTATTTCGACACCAAATTTGACAAGGTTTCAGCAAAAGCAGCAAGTAGTAAATGAGCTCTCCTTTTGTTGGTAGTGGCCTCACAGCAGCAGTATTACTCATATCACTAGCTGTTGCCAGGCAACAGCAATCTTGGGTGAGAAGGTGACATGCATGTGGTACATACTTAATGAGGTTATGCATCATGCTGCTCAGGTGTGCAGTCACTCCCATGATGGGAGGCTTTATTAAGCCATTGTAACAGCATTGAGTTTGTGTAGCCACATTCTGAACAGCTGTTCCCATGAGAGGAAAAATACAGCCTTGGTGAGTGAAAATTAGGCTCTTAATTGAATATTATAACATTGTGCATTTATAAAATGGGCAAGAAAAAATCCAGTAATCTGATTGGTCAATTGCTCTCCTGACCTGTGCGGTAACTGACCAATAACCGCACGAGTCTAAAATGTGCCATGCAAGTTTTAGAACTTGTTTTCAAGACTGACCCAACTGAATACTAAGAATAATAACATTATAGTTGGAACGTGCTATAAGCCACTGAATTCTAAAGGTTAATAGCGAATTATTAGTTGAAATTCATGCTGCCTGTGAATTAGGAAGCATTATATTGGTGGGTGATTTTAATTTACCTGATATAGAGTGGGACATGCTAGCTGGCAAATTTAATGATTCAAAGATTTTTATTGATACAATTAAACAGTGCTCTCTCAGGCACATTGTTAATCAACCATCTTGGTGGGGGTCACCTCTTAGACTAAATTTTTCTATCTGAAGAAATGTTATACTCTTCATGTAAGATAAAAGACCCCCTTACTAAGAGTGACCACTGCACTGTGACATTTCATATACTAATGTCCGGCAATAAAACTAGGGGCTGTACAGAAATGTATTTATATTCTAGAGCGAATTTACAGAAAATTTACAACAAATTATGCAAATTAAGATGGAATTTAATTTGGGGCTCAAAGGGGGCTGAAAAAGCTTTGCCTTAAATCAGTTATACAGGATGTATGTCGTAAATTTATTCCCAAAATTAAAAAAAAAAAACAATAGTAAAGGGAAAAAACTAAATATTTAACTAAGAACATTACAAATATATTATCATTGAAGTATTAGGCTTTTAGACAAAATAAAGCTTCTGGTACTGTTAGCACCTGGGATAAGTATAAAACATTACAAAAGCAGTGTAAATATATTATTTGATAAAAGAAAAGGGACCTGGGGAAAGGCTAGCACCTACTGCATCCAAATCTAACAATAAAGAATTTTATGGGTACATAAATTCCCTCAAAAAAAGGTTCAATGTCTATTGGTCCAATAAAAGAGATGGATGGGATAGTTGATTCCCCTCAGGACATGAAAAACATGTTTAATAAGTATTTCTCATAAGTGTTTTCGAAATCAAATATAAGGCAGACTTTGACTAAAACAGTGAATACAAATTGGGGGTGAGTTCCACAAATGGATAACTACTGAATGTACTATATAAAAGATCAAGAACATTGAGGCCAGTAGTGTCCCTGGGCCTGATTAAATCACTGGTAAAATGATACTGATATTACGTGATTATATCATTATATCATAGAACCACTTAGGATAATTATTGCAAATCTGTTGATGAGGGTATTGTACCTGCCAACTGGAGAGTTGCCAGTGTTATCTAAATCCATAAAAAAATATCCAAGTTGTTGACTTCCAATTATAGACCAATTAGTCTTACTGTACATTGATTCCTGGTAAAATACTGGAATCCAAAATTAAAGACAAGATATGGAACAATGGTGCAAATTGCGTAGTGTAGTTGATAGACAGCATGGATTTTGTAAGACTAGGACCTGCGTAACCAACTTCATTGGATTTCATGAAAATGTTAACCATGCACTTGATAATAATAATCCTGTTGGTGTTATTTATTTGGACTTTCAGGAAGCTTTTGACTTGGTCCCTCATTGGGCAGTACTGGATAAACGTAATAGCTCTGGTCTGAATGGTAAACTTGTCAGGTAGGTTGAAACATGGCTACATAACAGATCACAGCAAGTGCTTATAAATGGCTACATGTCATGTAGTAGTCAGATGATTAGCAGGGTCCCCCAGGGGTCTGTTCTAGGCCCAGTTTTATTCATCATATTCATCTCCAATCTGCAAAATAATATTACCATCTGGTGTCAGAAGTATGCAGATGATACTAAACTAGGGGGAGTGTGTGGTGTTCCAGAGCAAAGAGATTCAATCCAAACAGACCTGAACAACATTTTTAAGTGGGCTAATACATGGGGCATGGCGTTTAACAAAGACAAATGTTCTATAATTCCTTTTGGTTCAAACAATCTGAAGCATAATTATACATTTATGGATTTGATACTTCAAAACACTGAATTTGAAATGGATCGTGGTGTTCTTATCAATAACAAACTTAATTTTGACACTCAGTGTAATAGTATTAAAGCGAAGGCAAATAAATATTACAGGAAGCAATAAGTGTAGAGATAAGGATGTGATCTTGCTCCTGTATAGTGCATGTGTTCACCCATATCTGAATTATGGATCTCAACTCTGGGCACCTTATAAAACAAAACATACTGATAATATTGAATGAGTTACAAAATCTATTAAGGATATGTGTAGCATGGACTACAGTAGTTGCTTAGAAAAACAAATTAATTACTTTGGAGTCTCATCAGATTAGAGGGGACTTGTTATTTATGTTTGACATAATTAATTATATGGAATTAATGACTTCTCTAGTTGTGGATTTCAAATGTGACAACAGAGACTTGAGGGGTCACCCTTAGCAACTGCATGGGAGTAGAATTAGAACTGAAAGGAGGAAGTACAGTATTACTATATACAAATAGTGATTCATTTGTGGAATAGCCTTCCATAGAAACATTAAAACATAGACTTTGACAGCAGATAAGGATCACTTGGTCCACCTAGTCTTCTCATGTTCCTACCTATGAGATAAGCTGCAGATCTCAGTTCACCAACAGCCTACTTCCTCCTATACCCATTATAATTGCATTATGTCTGTCCCATGCATTCTTGAATTCCCTCACTGTTTTTGACCTCATGACCTCCTCAGGAAGGCTGTCCAGTGTGTTCACCACCCTCTCCTTTAAAAAAATACTTCCTCACGTTGCCCCTGAGCCATTCCTCCCCTCTATCTTCAAATTGTGTTCCCTTGTTCAACCAAATACAAAAAAGGGCACTCACCAGCCATATAAATATGACTCCAACCAGTATTTTGAGAAAGTATCCAAGAGGATCTGAAACGCATCAAGCGTTTACCCCCTACGTTTGGGTTTTTCTGAATAAAATTTCACGCTTTTTAATACTGGTTGGAGTCGTATTTATATGGCTCGTAAATACCCATTTTTTTGTATTTGATTGTAACTGCTTTTGCCATGAGCACCGCCACCTGTGCACACTTTTTTGTTCTGTGCCCCCTTTTTCTTGCAGAGCTCTTTTTCTGAATGATGCTATCATCTTCTACTTTGTTGATTCTCTTGAGGTACTTGAAAGTTTCTGTGATGTCCCCTCTCTTCCTCCTTTCCTCAATGGTATACATATTAAGCTCTTTTAGTCTCTCTTCATATGGCTTCTGGTGCAGATTCTGCACCTTTTTAGTTGCCCTTCTCTGGACTGCCTCAATCCTGTCTATGTCCTTGTGGAGATGGGTTCTCCAGAACTGCATGCAGTACTCCAGATGGGATCTCACCAACTGTCTGTGCAGAGAGATGACAACTTCCTGTTTTCTACTTATGATGCCTCTCCTTATGCAACCCTGTATCCCCCCAAGCCCTCCTTGCTGCTTTCTCATATTGCTTGCCTACCTTAAGGTCATCTGATATGACTACCTTCAGGTCCTTTTCAATTTTTGTTGTTGTTAGTACCTCCCCCCACACTGTGCACTCTTTTCCTGGGTTTTTGTTTCCCAGGTGTATTACTTTGCATTTCTTTGCATTGAATCTAAGCTGCCATACTTTTGACTATTCCTCCAACCTTGCCAAGTCCCTTCTCATCCTTTCCACCCCACCTTGTATATCAACCCTGTTGAAGATCTTTGTGTCATCTGCAAAGAAACATACTTTTCCTTCCAGCCACTCTGCAATGTCACCTATAAGACATTAAAGAGGACTAATTCCAGTACTGAATCTGGTGGTACCCCACTAATAACTCCCCTTTCTTCAGAGTGTACTCCATTTACTATTACCCTCCATGTCCTGTTGTCCAGCCAGTTTGTTACCCAGGTTACCACCCTGGGACCCACTCCCAGGCTGGCAAACTTGTTTATGAATCTTTTGTGTGGGACTGTGTCAAATGCCTTGCTAAAGTCTAGGTAGACCATATCCACAGCTCCTCCCTGATCTACTACTTTGATCACCCAGTCAAATCTATTAGATTCACCTGACATGATCTTCCCACAGTGAATCCATGCTGCCTTGGGTCCTGTGCCCTGTTGACCTCTAGGTACTCAACAATTCTTTCCTTCAGAAGTGATTCCATCATTTTTCCTACCACTGAAGTCAAACTAACAGGTCTGTAGTTTCCTGCCTCTGCCTTGCTCCCACTTTTGTGAAGGGGAATCACATCCACCCTCTTCTAGTCCTTAGGTACCACACCATCCTCCCATGATTTGTTAAAAAGGGTAGTCATTGGTGTCACTAGGTCTCCCCTTAGTTCTTTTAGAATTTTGGGGTGAATCCCATCAGGCCCCATTGCTTTGTCCACCTTGAGTTTTAGGAGTGCTTTCAGAACCCTTTCTTTGGTGAATGGGCTGGTATCAACCCCCCGTCCAGAGTTTATTTATTTTTATTTATTTAATTCTAGGATTACATAATACCTTTGAGTCGAGGCTCTTTTACAAAGGTTCCATGTCAGAAGAATGAACAATATAGTTTATGAAATTACAGAGTAAGACAGTCATAATGCCAAGTGCTTATAACAACTTGATTTCAAGTACAAATAACACAACATATTACAATAACAATAGGAGGTGTATTACAAGACAAGTGAGGGAAAAGGGAGAGAGTGGGTTGGAATAGAGTATAGCAGCCTAGAAGGCTTTGTCAGGACAGAGTATTTGAGTATAAGGTTGAGCAAGGGAATGACTAGAGGATAAAGAAGCATGAGGAGCATGGTTAGTATGGACAGCGGTGGGTAGGGGAGCCTAAGAAATGAAGGTGCTTCTGTTGTTTAGTTTAGGTACCTCCCCCTCCTCTTCTGTTGTGAATACTAAGCAAAAGTTTTCATTCAATATCTCTGCCTTTTCACTGTCACCATCTGCCCACCTCCCCATCCCTTTATTAAGCCTCACTATTCCTCCCTTGGTCTTTATCTAATCCCTAATGTACCCATAAAAGGTTTTATCCCCCTTCTCAACTGATTTGGCTATCTTTTCCTTGGTTTGGGCCTACGCTATTCTGACTGCCTTCCTAGCTTCTTTCCACATTAACTGATACAGTTCTCTGTCCTGTGCCTGCTGTGATTCCTTATACTTCTGGAATGCTATCTTTTTCTCCCTAACCTTCCCCACCACCTTCTTTGAGAACCATAGTGGTTTTTACTTTGCTGGGTTTTGTTTATTTGCTTCACACAAAGGCTTGTTACCTCTGTGATGGCAGTTTTGATTTGTCCCCATTGTTTTTCCACCCTTCCTTCCTGCCCTTTTGCTAGTGCATTCCTTAGGCAGTCATCCATTTTGCCAAAGTCAGCCCTCTGAAAGTCCAGTATCCTCGCTTTTGTATGGCTTGACTCTACGGCTGTGTTTATCTTGAACCACACTGTTTGGTGTTCACTTGTTCTCAGATGGCTACCCACTTCTGTATCTGTGATCCTCTCTCCATTCCCATTTGAGAGTACCAGGTCTAAGATTGCTCCCTCCTGAGTGGGTTCCAGCACTAGCTGGCTGAGGCATGCCCCCTGTATGGCATTGAGAATGACCCTGCTCTTGCATGTGGCTGCAGAAAATGTGATTCAGTTAACATTTGGCATATTCTGGTACCCTATCAACAATATCTGCCCTTTTTTAGCCATTCTTAGGATACCTTCTATCATTTCCCTGTCCATTTATACAACCCCTGTGCAGATTGTGGTGCCATTTCCTGTCTCCAAGGTACCCACAGAGCCTTCTCTTCTCCCTGTTTACTCTATAGTTCCATAGCTTTGATCCCTTCCCTTATGCAGATATCTACTCCTCCTTCTCCTCTTTTACCCTCCCAGTCCCTCCTGTAGATTGTGCACCTTGGTATGTTGGCATTTCAGTCATTGTTCTCCATGTACCATGTTTTTTTGACTGCCACAATATCCAGGAGTCCCTCTTCCATCAAGGCCACTAGTTCAGGAAGCTTGTTATCCAGACTATGGGCATTGGTACACATCACCCTCCATTTGTTGATGGCCTTACCCCTTTTAGCCCCATCTCTGCCCTTACTGCATTTACCTTTTTCTCCATTTACCCCTGTCCTGCTTGCTACTGACCCCTCTACCTTGGTGTTTACCTCATTAACTGCCATGTTTTGTGGGGGGAAGCTGGGAATTCCCTGCTTCTTATCAGTGCCTCCCACCTTGGCTTGTTTAAAAGCTTGACAATGAAGCATTTAAACCTATTACCTAGGAGCATGGTTTCCCTTCTGGACAGATGCAGACCATTGTGCCAGTATAGGCCTGTATCCCTCCAGGTGGACCCCCAGTCCACAATGAAGCAAAAACCCTATGCTCTGCACTAGTTTTTTGACCATTCATGGAATTGCATGGTGCAGAGTACCCTAGCCTCACCCATGTCAAGCCTGTGCCCTCCAGAAACAATCAGCTAAAGCTTTGACCCACCACCCTGATGAGTGCTGACCTTCCTTTCAGCAAGACAACCTGCACAGTACTTTAACAGAGAATAAACCCTGCAAAAAACAATTTAGTCAGAGAAAAATAAAGCAGTTGACCCCAATACGTATGATGTAAGCCTCCCCTGACCCAGGCTTATACAACCTGGTGTTCTGTGCTCTGAAGACAATTAGAGAAAACCAGTTTCCACCACCTGAGGCACTGTCTGGGTCAAATATACAAACCTCCACTAACCTGCACTAAACTGCAGGCCTTACAATGACAAATCCTCAGCCACTTGAAGTTGTTGTAAGTAAGAATAAAATGGAGTTCAAAAATAGACTAAGTTCCTACATGACTTCAAAATCAATTTACTACCAATGATATAGTGGGGATGGCAGTTTACATGAGCTACTTTGCCTTCATCTGCTCCTTTAACGCTAGTATAAACTTAATATAATGAAACTGTCATGACACAGCTTTGAAATTCTCAGTAACTGTGACAGTTGGGGTGAAAAAAAGTTCAACAAATAGCATGAGTGACTTACCTACCAGCCAATTTGACATCTTTAAAGGGACACTGTCAACCCCCTTAGGCCTCAAAGTGTCCCTAGTTTAAAATACACATTTTATGATTGTTAACATTCTATATAGACTGTTTATACAGCTGGTAGTTTGATTCAGATCCTTTTTTCTTTTAAAAAGTGAAAAACTAAGTGCCCAACATACTGGTGTTACCACACCAAAACATGTTTGTTTAGATTTCTTGACCATCTCTCACAGCATCTTTCCTGGACTCAGGAACACCCCCAACACAATATAGCCACTCATGCAGTGGGAGTAGAGGAGACTGTTGTATCTTGAGTTGCTGCACTGTCTGAGGATGTTTCTAATGTTCAGGAAGTATGCAGTAAGAGTAATTTGATGATTTGAAGCACAACAAGGCTGGGTAAAGCTATACATCACCATGCATTTTAGTTCTAATAAGCAAGGGATCAGATAAAACAACTAGCAACATAAATGAATATTAGAGAGGATAAGCAATCATAAACTCATAGGAATCATACAGAGCTAGGAAGCTTGCTGACTGTGAATTTCTTAAGTTATTATTTCAACCTCTCTCATCTTTCCAGTAGTGTTTATCCAGTCTATTCTTAAAGGTCTGTGTGGTTTCACTAGTCACAACATCTAATGGAAGTCTATTCCAGCCATGTACCACTCTTTGGCTGAACCAGTTATGGGTCCTTGCCAATCTTTTCTTCCTGGACCTTAGCTGCAGTGAATGTGCACTGATGTTGCATACTTGCTTTCTTGTTTCCAATCCCAAGCTGTCCAATAGATCTCCTCTGGTCCATGCTTTGCGTACAAGACACATATCCCCTCTTTTCCTTCCATACCCAAAGGTGAAGAGATTGAGCTCCCTAAGTCTTTCCTTGTATGTTTTTCCTTCCATATCTCTGATCCATCTGGTGGCCCTCTTCTGTACCTCTCGATTTTTGCAAAATCACCCTTCATATAGGGGGACCAGACCTGTGCACTGTATTCCAAAACTGGTCTCACTAATGAAGTGTATAAGGGCAGTATTACCTCTCTTTCTCTTGCTGCTACATGTCTAAGAATACAATTTAGTATCCAGTTTCCTTTTTGTGTGATGTGCCTGCAATGGGATGAGAATTTCAGTTCCTTTGAGGCCCAAATCCCCAAGTAACTCTCCTCAGTTGTCTTTCTTAGAGTTTTATTATTTAATGTGTACTTGTGGCAGGGGTTTTTCCTACCTAGATGTATGACTGTGCACTTCTCATAGTTAAGATGTAATTGTTTTTTTCTTTTGGGGTCCAGTCCAGTATGAAGTCAAGTGCTTTCTAAAGTGGGCTGTTCCCCGGGTTACTTTCTACCACAGCTCCAAATCTGCAGTCATCAGCAAACTTGGATAACTATACTTCTTTATTCTCATAATGCAGTGATGTTCCAAATAGATTAAAAAGACACAGCCCCAGCACTGATCCCTGGGGCACCCCACTCATCGTCTCAGCACAGTCTGAAAATACAACTCTGACACAAACTTTCTGTCTCTTATTTGATAGTCAATCCTTTACCCAATTCACAATGGTTGGCTGTAAACCAATCTGATGTAATACCAACAGCAGTTCACTGTGGGGTAATTTATTGAAGGCTTTGGAAAAGTTGAAAAACAACATATCCACTGATTTCCCCTCATCAAATTGTCTTCCTACCCTATCATAAAAACTCAGTAAATTAGTTTGGCATAAGCTGCCCTTAGCAAACCTGTACTGTGATTCATCATTTAACTGTTTGTGATCTAAAATGACAGTTATGCTATCTTTTAAGATACCTTCCAGGATTTTTGATGGAATTGATGTCAAGCTTACTGGGCAATAGTTGGATGGGTCTGTTTTTGCTCTTTTTTTATATACAGCGGGATAACTGTTGCCTCCCTTCAATGATCCACCACATCACCATTATCCATAGAGGTTTGAAATATATGTGCCAATGGGGGAGCAGTTTCTTGACATATTTCTTTAAGGACTCAGGTGGAGGCTATCTGGTCCTGGAGATTTATTTGGGTTCAATTGTCCTACTCTGTCCTTCACTTCCTTGATATCTATAATAAAGCATGGGAGTACCATATCTATGTCAGAAGCATTTAAGACTGTGTTATTTCTGCTTTAAATATAGATGCAAAATGTTGATTATGCATATTTGCCTTGTTTTTGCCATCAGAAATTATTTCTCTGTTAAGGTTATTCAGTGGTTCCTCACCATTTAAGGTCCATTTTTATTGTTTCTATAGGAGTAAAATGACTTTGTAATGTTCTTTGACCTTAGTTGCTAGTTGCAGCGCATACCCTTCTTTTGCCTTTTTGATTGCATTCTTCAGTTTTCTTGCTACATCTTTGTACTGAACCCACTTCCTTTCCTGCTTGCTAATATTCCATTTTCTATATACAGTATCTTATTCTTTTTGTTCATAAGCTTTTTTTTTCAATCATAGAAGAATGTTATTGATTTTATAAAGGATCCATACAAAGGTGACCTAAAAGTCACAGTTCCAGATAATACATCCAGTGCATAGTAGTATCCATATAAAATATCATAGTACTCAAAATGTAACTCTATAGATGTACCACATCAACCAGCTATGCTACATTATGGAAAAAAAAACTATCAAAATAGAGTGGAGCTCAGTATTGGAAATACAAAGTGCCAACAATTCAGATAGAAGGGTTACAGTAAGGGGGGATGCTTTGCACAGGGGGAACTGTAGGCAGGCTTCCCATTTTGCTGCGTATCTATCCAATCAGCTTTGGTGGCCATAGGAGAGGTGTTCAAGTGAAGCCAATTGAGCCAGAGCAGTATGCCAGCTCTTCTGAGAGTGTAACAACAATTGGTGCCAATGCATGAAAAGAAGACACTTAGCTTCCATAAAGGCCAGCATCACCCATTCTTGGAGGAGGGTAGATATGGTACAAGTTTTGCATCTATGATTAGAATCGTAGAGCCTAGTACCTGTGAGCAATCAGAGGTGACTTCTGACCAGAAGGGCAGGACCATTGGGCAGGTCCACAGGATATGTAGCAAGTTCACCTCGGGCTGATGGCATCTCCAACAGTTCGAGTGGCTCAGCAGGCCATGACTGCACAGGATCACCAGGGTGTGGTGCCAATACAGGAGGGTCTTAAGCTGGATGAGTCTACTTTTCGTGTCTGTGTAATGCTTGTGAGCATCTTGTAGGTATTGAGACCAGGTATCATCTGGGATATCACATTGAAGGGCTGCTGCCCACTTAAGCTTACATTGGGTAGAGGGATCTGGCTGGGCATCTCTCAGAGTATGGAAAAATCTCTTGATGAGACCTTTTGGGCTAGGGGACTTATGTATCGGGCCCACCCACTCCCATTTTGTGTTGGTATGGTACTGGGCTAAAAGACTCAGCAGAGCACTGCGTAATTGGAGATACCTCCAAAAATCTGAAGAGGGGAGCCAGAATTTAGCTTGTAACTGGTCATAGGAGAGCAAGACATTGGAGTCCACTATGCATACATCTTGAACTTTAGAAATACCTTTCAGTTCCCATGTGGGCCAGGTAAATGGCGCGCCCCCAACCATCAGGAGGGGATTACACCACAGAGGGACATAGTGAAACAGAGGGGCCCAGGCCTCACAGGGGGTATGAGATTGAGTCATAATAGTATGCTATGTCCTGCGTGTTACCAGAATTGGAGGGGTGAGGTTGCAGGAGGCTTTAACCTCTGGGCTGAGCAATGCCATCAAGGAGCCACCTCGATACAGACCTGACTCTGCCTGAACCCAGGGTAGATCCTGAGAAGCCCCTGGTACAAACCAGCAGGTAGCAGTGGCTGCCAGACAGGCTAGATGGTAGCCCTTGAGCCAAGGGACTCATAATCCCCCACGGGTCCAATGTGCATGGAGTTTCTGCTTACTCCAGCGTGGCGATTTGCCATCCCACAAGAAATGGAACATAAGACAGTCCAGGGACGTAAATAATTTCAAAGAGAAGGGGACTGGCAAGTTGTTCAGGAGATACATAACCCGAGGGAGGAATAACATACGCACAGCAGTAACTCTACCCGGTAGGGACAACTGCAACTTGAGCCAACACTCGACCTCTGAAGAGAGTTAGGCCAGTAATGGTGTAAAGTTGGAGGACTCTAGTTCTGACAATCGATTAGGGATAAAGATGCTTAAATAGGGGAATTCCTTCTCTGCCCAAGTGAGTTACATTCTTACAAGGCAGGTTTTGGAACAGAGGGAATTCAGAGGAGCCAGGATAGTTTTTTTCTGATCAGCATTTAGCCCTGAGAGGGTGTCAAAATCCTGTAGAATGGTCAGGACTGTTAGAAGTGTCCGATGGGAGTGGGAGAGGGTAAGTAGGAGGTCATCAGCATAGGCCGCTACTAGGTGGGATGTGCCATTTATCTCAATGCCAGAGATGGTCTGTGAGGCTAGAAAAGCCTGAATAAGGGGGTCTAAAGCTATCAAAAAGAGGAGAGGTGAGAGGGGACATCTCTGCTGTGTCCCTCTTTGCAAAAAAAAGGGAGCAGAGATGGTGGTATTGGTGAGGATATGGGTCACCAGTGAACTGTAAAGGATATGTACCCACCAACAGAAGCCAGGGCCAAAGCCATATTTCTGAAGAACTTTGGATAGGTAGTTCCACTCAATCGAGTTGAAGGCTTTAGTGAAATCAACAGCAAGGGCTGCCATAGGGACTTTGGACCGGAACGCTACCCATTTGAGACAGAGCAACAACCTGGTACTATCAAGACCTGATTTACCTTTCATAAAACCCATGAAGCTGGGTGAACGATTGAGGGCAACACATGTAACAAACAAGTGGCTAGGATTTTAGTAAGTATTTTCGTGTCAACCGGCAGTAGGGAAATGGGGTGAAAATTTGCACAATTCAAGGGGTCATTAGACTTTTTGGGGAGAAGGGTAATAAGGGCCTCTCTCATTGTGGGCGGAAGTGATTGAGATACATGTGCCTCTTGGAGAGCCTTAAATAGGGGTTTCATTATTTCAGTTCCTAGAGCACAGTAGAGTTCCACCGTCATCCTGTCATGGCCAGTGGCTTTTCCGGGTGCCATTCATGAGAGATCTTGCCTCACCTCTACTTCTTCTAGTGGAGCATCTAGCCAAGACACCTGGTCGGCCCCACAGAGTTTTGGCTAAACTGGGCCAACCCCTGCCATAACTGGGACGTGGACAGGGAGGAATGTGATTTGTAGAGAGAGGCATAAAAGGACTGCATGGTGAGACTGATATCCTGTGAGGTATGGACAACTTTGCCCAAGATGTCCCGGAGATCATGGATTCATGATGAGGCCTGTTGTTAATGCAGTTTACATGCTAAAAGCTGACCACTCTTCTCCCCCCATCCCAGTAGGCATGTTTCACCCTAAGGAGTAACCACTCTGCCTTTTGGTTAAGAATGGTATTAATTTGGTATTTCAACCCCACAATCTGGTGTACAAGGGAGATATCTCTACCCAGGGCCCCCAAAGATTGGAACCTATGCTCCAGACCTCCAAGGTCAGCTTGGAGGGAGGCTAAGGTCACCCTGCGGGCTCAGTTCTTTGCAGCTGTGAAGGCTATAGTACGACCTCTGAGAACCACTTTAAAGGCCTCCTAGACCATACCCAAGGTTACCTCCCCAGTCGAGTTAATGGCAAAATATTCATGGGAAGCTTGGGATACCATACTGCAAAACTCTGGGTCTTTCAGAAGGAGGGGGTTACAGCTCCATCGGGTGCCCTGTGGTCATTGCCCTTCAGGGATGTAGGTAGTTAGGACCAGGGTGTGGTCGGAAATTATGATACTTCCAATTTTGATCTCAGACAAGTGCTGAGCTGCAGCTACATTAGCCAGCCAAAAATTGACGTGACTATGTGTAGCATGAGCATGGGAGTAAAAGATATAGTCCCGTCCTGTTGGGTGGTCTCTCTGTCAAATATCCGTAAGTCCTCACTCCTCTTGCAAGTCGTGTAGGGCAGCATAGGCTTTATGATGAGACTGAGGAAGAGCATTTGACTTATCTATAAAAGGGTCTAGAACCATATTGAAATCACCACACACCAGGATAGGAATGCTGGGACCCTCAAGGGAGAGGGACGAGATAGTCTGGCTAACGGCAGGAAAAAAAAATCAGTGTGCTCTTCATTAGGGGCATAGAGGTTAGCTAGAATAAGTGTCCCAGCCTCACCACCACCTATCTGCCATGGGTGTCCCTGCAAGTGTCCTCTACCTTCCAGGGGGATGATTGGCATATCAGGATGTCCACTCCTTTTTTTATTCCGGGGCTGAGCTGGCATGCACCTCTCCCACCCAGGACTTTTTCAGCCAGGGCACTGCTCGACTCAGGAGATGTGTTTCCTGGAGTAGAGCAATGTCTGTGTGTAGAAAGTGGAGAAAGTGGAGCACCTTGGTATGTTTAATGGGATGGTTAAGGCCTTTAACATTCCGTGAAACAAGAGATATACTGGAGGAGGGGGTAGTTGCTGAACGGGCCATGTCCCGAAAAAACAGGGAAAAGGGTACTTACTCAGATCACCAAGGCAAAGCAACAGAGAAACAATACCAGTGATGATGAGAGAAGGTTCCACCCACAGGAGACACAAGGCACCTCCGACAAACCGTTGGCACTAAACTTTATGCAAGGGAGGCTACATTTAATACACTGGGGCAGGAAGAATGCTGGGAAGAGAAAAAAGCACAACAGTGAATGTAAACCATCTCAACATCAAAGTGAATGTTAAGCAAAACTGTTCTAAACACAACTAAGATATTATGCTCAGAGAATAGTGTGAACAAGCTTAAATAAGCTAATGGATTCTGGGCTAAATGCAAAAGAAAATATTGGTCAGCCAACATTGTCAGCTACGCCAGCCAAAGAACCCACCTAGGGGGAGGTGCTCAGAACCCAGTTAGAGGCAGACCTCCTATCAAAGCAACTGCCAAATGGTCAGGCACCGGGATATCATGGGAGAGGGATAGGGGAGAAGTAGACAGGAAGGAAACTAGGGGGAAGTGGATGTAGGGGAAGGGATATATTGTAGGGAGGGGAGGGTGAAAAGGAACACAGGGTAATCCCTCCAACTGCACATGTCAGCGGTGCTAAGAGGCTGTACATGGCTGCATAGAATGCCTATATAACAGGATAGGTATATAAGGGAGAGTAATCCCCAAACCTGAATACTGCAGGAAGCTACAAACTGGAACTTGTAAGATGTCCAGCTGGTTAGCCCTATATGCTATATGCTGCCAGAAAACATGCCCCAGGAGGGACAAGGAAGAAAAATAAGGGAAAAAACACAGCTCCTAACCGAGCCCCCCTCGTGCACATGGCAGAAACAGGTCTATGGTATAATTCCCTCATAGGGAGAGAATGCCAGGAAACAGTAGCCACTGGTGCCTTCAGCCTACCCAGTAATGACCAGGGGAGCAGCAACAGGGTCTTGAGGTCCTGATGAAACCACAGCAGCATAGGACAGCACTCCAGGCCGCACAAGGGTTGAGGCATCCACTTCCTCCACAAGCGAGGCATCCGGGTAGTCCACCCATTCCAGAGTCATGTCTGTGTCCATGTCTGGGAGATCTTGGCATTCGGGGTGAATGGGAGAAGTATTTGAGGCAAAGTCCTCCCTGGAGATTTTCACTGGAAGAGCATGCAACAGTGACTCGGGAGGTAAAGGGGTTCTGATCCAGGACCGATGTCTGTGCCTAGAGATGAAGCTGAACGCTCGAGGTGGCAGGGAAACCATGAGGTTGGCTTCAACAGGAGCAACTGTAATCAGTGGAGGAGGTGAGTGAACTGTGGAAGCAGCTGGCTTAGGAGGACCTGTGTTCGGTGCTGCATGTCGTCTGAAAATGAGTCCACCAGCAACTGCTTTAGCACACTATGTGTCCCACTAGTGGCAGGCAAAGGGGAAGGTGCCCAGAGTCTTCTGGGAGTTGCAGTAGGAGGTGGAAACTCGGGCCAAAACTTGTACAGCCATTTTTCTACCAGGGCAGGGTGATCAGACACCAGTTCATGACCACCCTTAGACACCAGCAGGGTGGTAAATGCCCTAAATTGGAATTGAAAGTGATGTTGTTATATGAATTTCTTGATTGGCCCAAATGCCCTCCTATGAGCTGCAGTTTCATGTGCAAAGTCCCTATAGAAAGACACCAGGGAGCCCTGCCAGCACACCTCTCCCAAATCTCAATGGCCGCCCTAAGAATTTGCTCCTTAGTGGTGTAGCGGAGAAAGTAAGCTATGGTGGGCATCGGGATCTGGTTATTTTTCTCTCTTTTGCTGGACACCCGATCAGCCCTCTCCATATCCATAGGCCCATGCCACCTATCTCCCAGCAAAACCATGAGATTCTCATTCAAAAAATGCTCCATAGACTGGCCTTCCACTCCCTCAGGAAGACCAGTTATGTGTAGATTATTACACTGGGTCCTATTCTCTTGATCCTCCCCTCGGTCACATAAGGTAGTGAGTCTCTCCTCTTGCAGCTGTATTCTATGCAGTAACTTAGACTGTTGGTGCTAACTAGTGTCCAGGCACTGTTCCACCACATTCATTTTATCTTGCAATTGCCTGACATCAGCAACTATATTACTGACCGAGAGACTAATATCATTGACCCTCACAAGCAAAGTTTCCAGTATGCTAGTTATATATTGCAGGGAGTCACCAACACAAACAGGTTGGGTTGTCAGTTGGGCGCCTCAGGGTTGTGAAGGTGGTAGTCCTGGGCTAGACATGGTTGCGACCACATGAGAGAGGCCGTAGCAGTGGAAAATACAGTAGGCAGACAGTTCAAGGCTCCCAAGGCTGATTGCAAGGGCTACCGCCTAGGGCGCTGCTTTCAGTTAGGCATGCTGGGGCCTGTGCGATCTATGGCATCAAAACAGCTCGTGGATACCCAGCACTGCAGGAGAAACAAATCACATTGGAATCCACTGAAAAAGCCACCAGTCAGTTGGGAATAGACTACCCGAGCATTAGAAAGAGCTAGAGGGTTCCAATATTCACAGATAATGGTGCCACAGCATGAATGTTGCCCAAATAGTGGAGAGCTGTAGGGATTAAGCAGCCATTGCTCTGGCAGTCAAGACACTCCTCCCGTTCATACAGTAAGCATTTAAATTTTCTATGTCATCCAGCGTGGTGTTTTAGTATTTCTATTATATTTTTGTGTTACAGGATATGTTTCTGGGTTTCCTGATTGATCTTTTACAGAGTAACTCGTATAGTGCATTTAAGGGTTTACCTTCAAACTCTTGCTTCCAATCCCAGTTTTTAGATTACTTTTCATTTGATCAAAGTTTGCCCTCCCAAAATTAAGAATAGTAGTAGTTCCACTCAGCTTTGTGAGTGGTTCTTTTATCCCAAATTTTATTTTGAGATGGTCACTTGTACCTAGTGGCATAGATGTCCTACAGTTTGTTATCGTATCCCCCATATTTGTTAGCAGTAAGTCAAGAATATTTGTGCCTCTTGTTGTTTCTTCCACTACCTGTTCTAGTCCGATATTGTTGAATGCTTCTAAGTAGTCAGATACGATTTTGTTGGGGCTTCTCAAGTTCTTCCAATCTATCCCTGGTAGGTTAAAGTCTCCCATAACTATATGTCTTTTAGCTGGGCTTCGGGTTTTGATTCTAGCTAGGAGTAAGAGGTCATCCTTTTTTGTTGCTGATGGGGGCCTGTAGATTGTGCCTATGGACTTGTGTGGTATTAGTTTCACCCAAACCTGATCTACTTCATTTTAATTTGTACTTACCTCTTCTGACTGGATATTTTCAGATATGTAGATTGTCACTCCACCACCCTTTCTATATTCTCTAGACCTCTTGTATAAATTGTACCCTTTGATGTTCTGGTCCAAAGTGTCATTTTCATCCCACCACGTCTCAATTATTGCACATATGTGTATGTCCTGTGTTTCCATCATATGTTTCAATTCTTCAAAATTTTTTGATAGACTTCTTGCATTTAGCAATATACAAGTCCATCCCTCTAAGCTTAACCCTTTTTATGTTGGCTTGCACGCATGTGAAAGCAACATCTTATGGTAGTAGCACATTTCAGAGGTGTGTCAGTGTTGTGGCGAATGCAGAGGATGCTTTAGTGGGTGTGCCCCTCGGCCACCAACCAGTGAGCATGCTGCTGATGACAGCAGTTTCAGAAAGAGCCATGGAGTTGAAATGAATCTACCGCTGCAATCAGAGACAGGCTCGTCACTGCAGTGGCAGATGACATGCCTCCATTACGTGCCTTTCCTGGTGAAACATTTCAATAAATGTGGTGGCTTCTGCTGTCTGCCACACAATCCTCAGAAAACTGACATCGGGGTGCCCAATCCCCATGTTGGCATGTCCCCCCCACATTATGTGGCACACCATAACATGGTAGCTCCTGCCACCTGCCACACACTAACAAAATGCCATCATCAGAGTGCCCAGTCCCTGTGTTGGCATCCCCCCTCTTAGTGTGTCTTTCCTCTTAGTGTGTCTTTCCTGGTTAAACAGTTTTCCCTTTCCTTTCCAACACTGGGATGCCCACTCTTGGTGTTGGATGCCCCCCATCTACACACTTTACCGACATCGGGGTGCCCAATCCCGATGTTGGTGTCCCCCCAAAATTGTGGCACACTGGGAGCCCACCCCAGTGTGCTGATTTTTTTTTATGTAATCTGTAAATAGGAAAAAAACTTCTCTCGCTGTCTTTTCCCCCCTGCAAACAAGAAAATGGTTCACCATTGTCTCCCTCATTCCCTTCCCCATCCCCACCCTCCTCTGTACACTCCATCTCCTCGCACCCCCCACTTGCCCATACTTACCTTCAGGAGGTCAGGAGCTGCGATCTACTCTGAACCAGGACACATCTGCACTCTTCAAACTGAACTGCTAACTGAAGAAATGACGGTAAGCTTTATAATGGGAGGCAATGGGGGGTTTCAACTTAGGTTGATATCTCAGGAGTTTTTGGGAATTTTGGTCCCAGATTTTCAACATGGGGTTCTTGGGAACCAATCTCATGAATTTGTTACTGTCATTTAGTTTCTTGGTCCCGAAAAGTGGTTTTGTGGTTGCTGTGTGGAATCACCTTTCGGGACTGATTAGCAAAACAACAGTGCCACTGTTCATGAGGGAAAGGCCCAAAAAGCCCATGATGCAAATTTGGTGAAAAAATTACAAATAAATGACTGTGTTATAGGTGTGCATTGCGCAGTTTCTACGCACGCTTGTAACTTTGCTAATTTTTTATATTTTCTCTCCAGATTTTCAACATTGCCATTTTTTCACACTTCCTTATTCCTTTCACACTTTCCTTAGTTGTTATTTTTCACATCCTTCCTGAAACATGTTTTCACACCTGTGGCGAAGAATGGCACGATAGCTGTGGGAAATCAACTTTTGAGACAGATTAACAAAATCACAGTGCTACTGTCCATGACAAGAGGTTCAAAATGCCCATGTTGAAAATCTGGTGAAAAAATACCAAAAAATGATTGCGTTACAGGCGTGCATTGCAGTTTCTACGCACGTTGGTAACTTCTCCAATTTTTCATATTTGCACTCCTGATTTTCAGCTTTGCCATTTTTTCAGACCACCTCATGAACAGTACAGATGTCATTTTTCACATCCTGCCAGAAATGTATTTTCATATCTGTGGTGCCAAATGACTCAGTCTCTGTGCAAAACCATCTTTCAAGACTGAGCAATGAAATGATACTGCCACTGTTCATGAGTGGGTCACAAAAATCCCATTTTGAATATTTGAACTGAAAATACTAACAAAGGGCTGGGGTGTTAGGGTTTCTAACCATACCGCCCTACTCTGTAGAGACTGACAGGCATTGGGGGGGTGACTTGGGATTGTCAGCTGTAATGCTCATGCCATTCCACCACACCCTGCAGCCTGTGACAGGCATTAAAGTGTGCCTTGGGGTCTTCAGCCCCAATATTCACCCCCCATTCTCCTATACCACACCCATCTCAGCATATTTCCTTAGGGAAAGGGGTGAGTATAAGGCCCGAAAATCCAAAGGCACACCGCAACACCTGTCAGTGTTTGCAGGGTAGGGTGAGGTGAAATGGTGTGAGAGTTATGGCTGATGATCCAAAGGCACACCCGCAATGCCTGTCAGTCATTGCTGGGTGGGGGCAGGGTTGCCTTCAGTTCAATACTTCACTGCCATTCCTATTATGCATCTCTAACTCCTGCACTACCAATACTAATGCCAGCAAGCTAACAGTCGGCATTGACAAATGCTTGTTCCTGAATAGTTTTTGCTGTAGTTTTATTGTTAATTTGTTCCCCCCGTTCCCCCCCTTGCTGTTAGTTTAAATGAGTTCTTATTTCTGCATTAGGCCTCCTGGCCAAATGTCTAGAGCCCATTTGATTTAAATGCAATCCATTTTATTTGAATAGTTGTGTATCCCTAAATGCATCATTGTTGTCTAAATACTTGTAGTTTTCTTTTTTACACAGGTCTCTCAACCACCCATTTTATGTGTTGATTTCTTTGCCCTTTCTTGCATGATAACCGTATACTGGAAGAATACTTGACACTAAGATACCCCCCTTTCATTTTGATATCTGATAGGACTGCTTTAAAGTCTGCGTAGATGTTCTGCAGGCTTCTTTTCCCTATATCATTAACTCCTACATGTAACAATATCAAAGGATTCATAGTGTATGACATTAAACCTCCTAATAGTCGTTTTATGTTGTGAATGTTAGCTCCTGGAAGCATGCTAACAGTGGAAAATGTGGGTTTTTACATAAAAATAATATGATGCAAAAATGGTTGACAGTGTCCCTTTAATGGAGCAAATCTAGCTGTCTGTTGTGAGAAATGATTTACCAATGATGATTTATTTATTTTTCATTTAAAGAGTTGTTTAGTCTTTTTTTATGAATTTTGTGCCATTTTATAAGCACAATAGCACTCTTCAGGGTATGCAGTGATTAGGTAATGACAGCACTCACCTCCACCCATGGTTGAAGGGCACTTGACTATCGCCTTATGAATCCATCCCACGGGGGGGGGGGTGCAGTAATTATCCAATAACCACATGCCCTGTTGTGTGTTATTGCTTACTTAACTGCCTTGTATACTGTAGATGTCATACAAAAAAAAAAGTTGAGTGTATTTCAGATGTGTAAATACAGTACATATTCCAGAGGTTTAGAGAAGTCTAGTAGAAGGCAGTGTCATGATAAACCCTGTCACACTAAGATTACACAGCGGTAACACAGTATACTCATGCCTCACTGAGGGAAGGGTAGGGAGGTGAGGGTTTACAGGTGCTCAGCAAACAACACAGCCAATGGGCCAGTGATGCAGTGTGGGCAGCAACAATGTGAACAGGTGCTAACACATGTGTTTATCTTACAGGGGACAGTGCCTATCCCTCGCTCCCCTGGCTCCTCACACCCATCCTTTGGCTCACATGTGTGGTGGAGGACAGATATAATGAGGCACACACTGCCACATGCAACATCCTTGAGCGAGTCTTTGGCATGCAGAAAATGTGATTGTGGTGCCTGGATCATTCAGGTGGTGCCCTACAACATGCCCTCGGAAGGCCTGTGGCATATTCCTAGCCTGCTGTATGCTACACAATGTGCTGTCACCCATGGAATAGGCCTGCCGGTCCACAAGGAAGACAGTGGCAGTGATATGGGGCCAGAGGAGCAGGGGACGCTGGAGCAGCTCCACATGTGAAACCCCCACATAGCCAGAAGGGCACAAGAATACCATGATGACATCATAAGAAGCCTCACATGCAGGAGCAGGTGAGAAGGAAGGAAGGAAGGAAGGAAGAAAGAAAGAAAGAGAGCGAGAGAGAGAGAGAGAGAGAGAGAGAGAGAAGAAAGAAAGAAAAGAAAGAAAGAAAGAAAGAAAGAAAGAAAGAAAGAAAGAAAGAAAGAAAGAAAGAAAGAAAGAAAGAAAGAAAGGTAAGTAAGGAAGGACACTGTCATATGTGCAAATGTTTTATTGTGAAACACACACAAACAAAGCAAATAGTTGGAGTGACACCAAAAAAAGGGATGCTGACAGGGTGAGTAAGGGGAGGGGTGGTGGGGAGGCACAACAACACAGAAATGAGACATTGGAACAGTGGATGTGATGTGTTGTGGATGTGTGGGAAAGTGTGCTGGAGAAGCCAGCCCTATCACTACTGCCTATAGCCGCCATGAGTTCTGACATGCGGCTGCCACAGACCCCTGGAGGTGGGTGGTGTGGCCAGTGGGGAGGCAAAGGGTGACACCTGTGCTGACTGAAGCACCCTGCCCCATGGATGACCACACCAGGAGCTGGAAGATGAAAGAGGGAGGTCCTGGCCCAGTCTGTGTGGTGTCAAACTCGTTCTGGGTGTTGCAGGCATGCTACCGAAGCCCAAATGGCCACTGAACAGTGTCAGAGTGTGGCATAGTGTCCTCATGGAGCATGGTCAGTGCTGATTAGAGACAGTAGAGTGGCGATCCTATAGCAGACCACCATGCAGTGGCCATGAGGTCATGCACTGCCACAATCAGGTCATCAATTACTGTGTGAATGGTGTCAACCAGAATAGCATAACAGGCCTCCAACTGCTGCTCAGTCCTCTACATGTCTGCATGTAGGAGGTCCCTCATGCTGTAGAGGTCCTCATGCACTGCGTGTCTGAAGAGGGTGAGCTCGTGGTACGTGGAGGTTTGGGACTCCACCGCCAAACTGCAGCAGCTGCTGCCTGGAGTTTGGCTCAGCCTGCCTCCAAGGGACACTTTCCTGTGGGACAGGACCTGGTAGCACTTGCCGGCCTCAAGAGGCCTGTTCGGACACCACGCAAGCAGACGATGGAGGAGGTGTCAGGGAACATGTGTTGTGGGTGGCCAAGCAGGCCTGTCCTGTTCTGGCGTGGGGTGCTGCCAGGCAACATACCACCCGGGGCTCCGGTTGGGTGATTTGCATGGTGGTGGCAGTGACACCACCAGCAGTAGAGGTGGTGGCAATGGTGGTGCCAAGGACAGGGGTGTGAGGGACAGCTGCGGCATGATGGCTGGTGTAGACATACTGCCGTACAATGATGGGAGGGCTTTGCACTGAGTACTGCTCCCCCAGCTGTGGGGCTGGTGACACATTCTGTGTGCTAATGCCATAGTATTTAGCATCACTCTCCTCCTCCTCTCCATGACGTATGTAATTGGGGCCCACTGCTGACTGGATGGTGAACGGTGCAACCCAAATGATGTCAAAGCATTCTCATCCCCTTGTCATGGCTCTGCATGAGCTGTGGAGAGAGGAGCAATATGTCAGTGTTACATACAATACATGGTACACAATGCATGTCACTGGTGGTGCATGTGTGCCCCAACATATGGTGCCATGCGGTAACCAGTGCCAGCACGAAATTAGTGTCAACAGGTGTACCTACCCCATCCCACAATGGTAACACAGTCACCAGTGATGTGAGCATCATGCAAGAATGACAGTGTTCCCTGACCAAGTATCCCACATGCCAAACAAGCACAGAGGCCATACCTCTCAACCACCCTCATCACATATCAGGGACATGTCCCACAATGATCAAAGTTAGGGGCACATCTGTATAACTGTAATATCTGCTGGGCCTATGGGCACAGAAGCTGCTGCAGACTGTGGTCCCTTGCCAGTGGCTCACTGGTCATGATGAAGGGTAGCCAGGGCACCTGTGGCCTGCCAGAGGAGGTCATGGAAATGCTTCTGCATCACCTAAACCATGCGGCCCAAGCCACCCACAGTGTTCACTGCCCCTGTGATCTCAATCCACACTTGCCAAACTGTGGCATCCATGGTCCAGCTGTGGGACAGGACTGACTCCCCTTCCCTATGGGCCTGGGCCAGGGCATGTAGCTCATCTTCTGGGACCAAATTTTCAAAGGTCCTGAAAAGTTTCACAAGTACCCCCTAGTTTGCATGATTTTACAGGGATTTAACAGCCACAGTTTTTCCATTACTTGCAGAGGACTTTTTGTGTAATGGTAGGCATCTTGACAATAAATTGTGGGGTCGCAGGGTATAACGTAGCAGACTGGATAGACCAATGACTTTTTTCTGCTGGCATTGTCTGTGTTTCTGTAGTCACATTTGTGATGTTTCTGTCTACTCTACAGCCATTTGTGCCAGTGTTTTTCTGTAGTCAACTAGAAACACAAATGGTATTGCCTGTAAAGAGTCACAACATCTTTGAAAATCTCAGTTCAGCAACAAAGTGAATGGGGAGAGTGAAACTTAAGCAATATTGGAGCACTTTCATTTTGCTGCAGCACTATCCCTTTGTAAAGCCAGGACCCAGTTTCTGTAATATGGAAGAAAATGTATGGGCAACAGTCTGCCATGTGTTATTATACACAATCAAGGTGTGTTATACCACATAAACCATTAGACCAAAAGTCGAAGTGGTTTATTCTCGTATCACACACTGAGTGTGTGTAACAAATGAGTTTTAACTGGTGCCATTACTTTATTTTTAGTAATATAAACTTTATTTTTATGAAGAAAATTGTTCACCATTAGGTCTTCAGAGTGCCCTATAGATCCGCCCCTAAGGAAGACCTGCTTGAGGGTTGAAGCGCAGGGCAAGGTCTCACTAGTCACCTGCTGTACAATAAATTTGCACTTGCTGTTTCACCTCGAATTAGTGGGCTGGGCCTTTCTTTAATTCATAGTTTGTGAGACTGGCAGACTCTGATCATGCACCACTGAATTCCCTGAGCATACCTCCACAGTTAATACCCTATATAACAGGTGCTCCAGTGAGGAAAACTTACATGCAAGCTGCAGTACCAAGTACAAAAATGCAAAAATACAGATATGCATAGTAGATGTATAAAAACACTGAATAACACACATATCTCTTTCCATACAAAGAACTTGAGTAAATATTGCATGCGTTGCCCATATGAATGTGTTTCATTAAAAACACTCACATCTGACACTTAGTTCCTGATGTATGCAGTACTAAAAACTTTTGTTGATACAATTGTGTGAATATATGTAGGAATGTCATTCTAAGTATGTGCTGCCATAAATTGAAATGACATTTCCAAGTATAAGGTCCTAGGTTTAGGTACCACAAACTCCCTGGCTCCTCTATTTCGTAATGAAAACCCATGACCAGGTCTAATTAGTTTTTCGAGTAGCACTGGGGTTTTATTTGATCTCCGCATTGTTTGTATTTGAGTCATCCAAATCTATATCCCTCACCAAAGATGAATACTAAATTTAGTATTAAAGCAGTCACTAATAAAAATAAGTGCTTAAAGGAGCCCAACTTTGTTGTGTTGGAAATGTCTGACTGCAGTGCATTTATCCAGAGCAGGGCTCTATAGGTGAAAGCACACTGTCCAAGGGAGGTACAGCATCTAGGAACTAAAAATTTGACTGCCGGTACTTCAGGTAGTGTGTGAGTTTAACGATGGCACCAGAAGGGATTGAACACCAGGAGGCATCATACCTAGGTTGACTTTTTTGGTGAGTTGGGCTTGTTGGCTTGGTTATACAGCATAGGACACAAGTGTGGGTTCAGCATTCTGCCCTGGTTAGAAGGCGGCAGGCTTTATTAAGAGATATTCTGATATGCCGGAGGGCTGTGTCTGAGGCAGATCCATGGGTGACAATGCTGTAGTCAGCGAGTGGGATAACAGAACTATGTATGGCTAGGTTCAGTGCTTCAGGGGTCGTGTTGTGTCTATGCCTGTAAAGCATGCCTATTAGCCTGTTTATTACTTTCATGGTTGAATCTATGTGCTGGGTATAGGACAGCATGGAGTCGATGGTTATACCCAGATATTTAAAATATTGTACTTGTTCCAGGGGTGATCCCACTTTGTTATTGATGATAAGGGGGAAGGACTTATGTTTACCATGGATGCTGGAGAACAGCATAGTCTTTTTTTTTTTGTAGTTCAGTATTAGCTTTTGGTCAGTGGACCATTATTCGGCTGTAGCTGGTCCTGAAGGTGATTTTGTTGTGGGTTACTAGTATATATTATGGCATCATCCACATATAGTAGAATGTTGCCATGACAGGACTTTGGTAGCTTATTCAGAGAGGTACTAAATAATAGTGGTCCCAGGATGGATCCTTGAGGGACTCCAGATTGTACTCTTCTACTGCCAGAGATGACATCTTTAATTTTTACTTGTTGGCAGCGATTGGTTAAATAGCTGGAGAACCACTTGGTGGTGTATGAGGAGAGGCAAATGCTGGTAAACTGGTTGATAAGTAGTGTATGGTTAATAGTATCAAAGGCCCTAACCAAAAACCCTTGTTCCAGCGAGTTATAGATAAAACCAGTAAATTCCAATAGGGTAGTGATGGTTGGCTGCATGCTCAAGCAGACTTAGATAGATTGAGTGGTCTGTTTCTGCTGGCACATTCGTATACTATGCCCACGCCTAATCCAGTGCTGTTGGGCACATTGCAGTTGATAGGTTTCCAGGTACTCCTCCAGCTGGTCTGCCATAATGCCCTCTGTACCAATGAGCACAGGGTTTTTGAAAGCAGTGGGAGAATCAAAATCGAGCGATAGTTTCCATACTGTGCACGATCCCCACTCTTATGTACTGGGGTGACCATAGCAGATTTCCATCTCTGTGGGAATTATGAGAGGTTAAGTGAAAGGCTGATTATTTTAGTAAGAAGTGCTAAGCACACAGAGGATTTTAGAACCAGTGATGTAGTTCGAAAATTGAGGGGTTCCTGGCCCGATCAGGGTTGGCGGGATCCCTGAAAAAGAAGGAGAAAACAGGTTGTTTAAAAGGCAGAAAAGGGGAGGGCTTGTAGCTTCAGAACAAAGGGAACAAAGGAAGAGGGCAGGGACAGAAGCAGGACAAGCTGCTACGGGGGCTGGGGGGAGACAAAGAGATGCGCTGGGGCAGAAAACAGGAAAAAGGATTTACACAGTCAAGGCTCAAATTCACTTCTAAAAATCAATTCAGTACTTACGTAACTGTAAGGATTAAACAGATTATTAAACCCTGATACAAAAATTCAACTTGAGAGACAGAAGGAATACAGTAGCTAGAAAAGTGAGCAGCAGAAGAAAGTGTGGGCCACTCGGAGATCAGCTTTCACTAGAGCCAAATTCAAAGTCAGGGCTAGTACTTTGCAGATTCGGCTAAGCTGCAGCACACAGAGGAATTTTGAACCACTGTTGTGGTTCAAAAATTGAGGGGTTCCTGACCCGATCAGAGCTGGCTGGATCCCTTGCAGATTTGGCTGAGCTGCAGCACATAGAGGATTTTTGAACCTCTGTTGTGGTTTGCAAATTGAGGGGTTCCTGGTCTGATCAGGGTTGGCTGGATCCCTTGTAGATCTGGCTGAGCTGCAGCACACAGAGGATTTGTGAACCACTGTTGTGGTTCGTAAGAGCTGCAGCACACAGAGGATTTTTGAACCACTGTTGTGGTTCGAAAATAGAGGGATTCCTGGCCCGGTCAGTTATAGCTGATTTACTTTTTTTCATCTGAGCGAGTTGGAGTGGATTTAGTTATACAGTAGTTAGTGAGCAAGAGAGTACTAGGAGAGAATGATTGAGTGGAGGGCAGCAGGGGAACGCAGTCCCAATAACAGAGAAAGTCAGGACACAGAACAGGACAAGATTGTAAATACATTTTTATTTAATTTTAACTGTGAGATATGTGTAGGACTGGTTTTTGCTGTGAGAAACATGCAAAATATGTTTACTGGAGGGCTTTTAATGATAGATGGTTTCCTCTGTAAAACAGGGACAAAAATGGCAGCATTTTAAAAACTGAGTGTTCTAATGGCACAGTAAATTGTTTTATAGTGTGGTCCTACTTTGTAGTACTTGTTTTCATCTGGGCATCAAATGGATTTGATGCACAGATAACAAGTTAATAAAAGAAACTCTTAGGTAGCTGACCAATTGGTACAGTGGTAGGGCTTGTGATGCCAGTGGCTCAGGTCTAGGAAGGAGTCTGCATCAATGGAGGATGACCTGGGGGAGGAGGACTGAGCAGGACACTCTCCTTTGGGTATAGAAACATAGAAACATAGACTTTGACAACAGATAAGGACCACTTGGCCCACCTAGTCTGCCCATGTTCCTGCTTATTGGATAAGCTGCAGATCCTAGTTAACCAACAGCCTACTTCTTCCTTCCCCCACCAGAATTGCCTTATGTCTGTCCCATGCATTCTTGAATTCCCCCACTGTTTTCAATCCCACAACCTCCTCGGGAAGGCCATGCCATGTGTCCACCACCCTCTCTGTGAAAAAATACTTCCTCACATTGCCCCGAGCCGTCCCCCTCCCCCCATTATCTTCAAATTGTGTTCCCTTGTTCTTGCACATCTCTTTTTCTGAAAGATGATACCCTCTTGGACTTTGTTGATTCCCTTGAGGTACTTGAAATGTCCCCCCTCTCCCTTCTTTCCTCAAGGGTATACATATTAAGATAATTTAGTTTCTCTTCATAAGGCTTCTGTTGCAGACCCTGCACCATTTTAGTTGTCCTCCACTGGACTGCCTCCATCCTGTCTTGTGGAGATGGTGTCTCCAGAACTGCACATAGTACTCCAGATGGGGTATCACCAACTGTCTGTACAGGGGGATGACAACTTCCTGTTTTCTACTGGTGATGCCTCTCCCTATACATCCCAGTATGCCCCCAGCCATCTTTACTGCCTTCTCATATTGCTTGCTTACCTTTAGGTCATCTGATATGACTACCCCAGGTCCCTTTCCATTTTGTTGTTGTTAATACCCCACATTGTGTACTCTTCCCTTGGGTTTTGTTTCCCAGGTGCATTACTTTGCACTTCTTTGCATTGAATCTAAGCTGCCATACTTTTTACAATTCCTCCAACCTTGACTAGTCCCTTCTCATCCTTTCCACCCCCCCATGTATCAACCCCGTTGCAGATCTTTGTGTCATCTTCAAAGAGGCATACTTTTCCTTCCAGTCCCTTTGCAATGTCACTTATAAAGACATTAAAAAGGACCGGACCCAGTACTTAACCTTGCGGTGCCCTGCTAGTAACACCCCTTTCTTCGGAGTGATCTCTTTACTATTACCCTCCAAGTCCTGTTGTCCAGCCAGTTTCTTACCCAGGCCACCACCCTGGAACCCACTCCCAGGCTGGCTAAATTGTTTATTAATCTTTTGTGTGGGACTGTGTCAAATGCCTTGCTAAAGTCTAGGTAGGCCATGTCCACAGCTCCTCACTGGTCTACTGCTTTGTTCACCCAGTCAGAGAAATCTATTAGATTCGTCTGACATGGCCTTCCCGCTCTGAATCCATGTTGCCTTGGGTCCTGTGATCTGCTGGTCTCTAGGTACTCAACAATTCTTTTCTTTCAGAAGTGATTCTATCATTTTCCCTACAACTGAGGTCATGCTAACAGGTCTGTAGTTTCCTGCCTCTGCTTTGCTCCCACTTTTGTGAAGGGGAATCACATCCGCCCTCCTGCAGTCCTTAGGTACCACACCATCCTCCCATAATTTGTTAAAAAGGGTAGTCAGTGGTGCAACTGTTCCTCCCCTTAGTTCTTTTAGAATTCTGGGGTGAATCCCGTCACTCCCCATTGCTTTGTCCACCTTCAGTTTTAGGAGTTCTTTCAGAACCCTTTCTTCTGGGAAAGGCATGGTATCAACCACCCTCTCCAGAGTACTTCTATTGATTGGATTAGGTACCTCCCCCGCCTCTTCTTTTGTGAATACTGAATAGAAGTATTCGTTCAGTATCCCTGCTTTTTCGGTGTCCCTCTCTGCCCACCCACGTACCTTCTCCTTTATAAAGCCTCACTATCCCTCTTTTGGTCTTTCTTAGCTCCCTAATGTATCTATAAAAAGTTTTATCCCCCTTCTTAACTGAATTGGCTATCTTTTCCTTGGTTTGGGCCTTTGCTATTCTGACTGCCTTCCCTGCTTCCTTCTGCCTGAACTGGTACAGCTCTCTGTCCTGCTCCTTCTGCGTTTCCTTATACCTGAATGCTATCTTTTTCTCCTTAACCTTCCCTGCCACCTCTTTTGAGAACCTTAGTGTTTTTTTCTTTCATTTTGATTTGATTATTTGTTTCACACAAAGGCTTTTTGCCTCTGTGATGGCAGTTCTCATGATTCCCCATTGTTGTTCCACCCCTCCTTCTAGCCTGTTTGCTAGTGCTTTTCTGAGGCACTCTCCTGTCTTGCCAAAGTCAGCCATCCTGAAGTCCAGTACCCTCACTTTTGTATGGCTTGACTCTGTAGCTGAGTTTAACATGAACCACACTGTTTGATGGTCACTTGTTCCCAGATGGCAACCCACTTCTAGATCTGAGATCCTCTCACCGTCCCCATTTGAGAGTATGAGGTCTGTACTAACCCTCCCCATCCTATCCCCATTCTCCTCCATGGTTCTGTTGCCCTGGGCAGCCACTTTTTCCTTCATTCTATCCCAGGCCTGCTTCAATCCTTTGACTGTGTTTGAACTCACCACCTCTGCCGACAGACTGTTCCAAAGTTTCACCACCCTTTCTGTAAACAAGTACTTCCTCATGTCCCTCCTGAACTTCCTTCCTGTTAATTTCCATTTGTGTCCATGTGCCACAAGTTTATATTCAGGTTAAATAATTCCCCATAGTTCACTTTAATTCCTTTAAGGAACTTGAAGGTCTTTATTATATCTTCCCTCTCCCTTCTGGTTTCCAGTTACTACATATTTAATGCCTTGAGGTGCTCCTCATGGTATCTGCCTGCTGACCCTGAATCATTTTTGCTACTCTGTGCTGCACTGTATCCAACCTATCCTTGTCTTTTCTGAGGTGAGGACTCCAGAACTGGACACATTTTTCCAGGTAAGGCCACACCATGGATCTGTAGAGGGGAAGTATCACCTCTTTTCTTCTGCTATCAGTACCCCTCCTGATACATAACAGCATCCTGTTAGCCCTGCTCCAGGTCTTGTTGCACTGGCTTGTTTATTTAAGGGCACTACTGAGGATAACTCCTAGATCCTGTTCCGCATTGGTGGTGCTAAGTCTCTACTCGCCCATCCAATATTCCATACTGCGGTTCTTTTCCCCAGGTGCATTACATTGCACTTTTTGGCATTGAATTTTAATGGCCAGACCTTTGACCACCCCTTCAGTTTCTGTAGGTCCCTCTGCATAATCATTATTCCCTCTTCACTATCCACCCTCCCACATAGTTTTGTGTCTGTGAAGAGACACAACCTGCCCCATATTCCTTCACCAATGTCACTAAGAAACATGTTGACGAGGACTGGACCCAGGACAGACCCCTGTGAAACGCCACTCATAACCTCCTCTCCTCTTTTTTAACCTCACTGACCACCACCCTCTGCTGTCTCCCTTCCAGTCAATTACCCACCCAGTTCACTATGGTTTTAGCTGAGCTCAGGTCTTCCATCTTCTTGAGCAATCTTTTGTCTGGTAACAAATCAAAAGGCTTGCTGAATTCAAAGTACAGTAGATCCACAGCATGACCCTTGTTTTCTTCATTTGTCACTCAGTCAAAGAAAACTATCAGGTTAGTCTGACAAGACCTGACTGCCAAGAAACCATTCTGTTTACTATCCTGGAATCTGTTGCTCTCCATGTAGTCGACAAGGTCCTCTTTGATCAGTGATTCCATCAGCTTCCCCACAATAGAGGTCAGACTGACAGGCCAGAAGTTCCCTGGTTGATCCTTATTACCCGCCTCCCCATTAAGCGGTAAACATCTGCCATCTTCCAATCCCTTGGAACTGCACCAGACCACAAGTGAATTGTTAAATAGCCCTGCCAGTAGTTCAGCCAGCTCTGCTGCTAATTCCCTAAGTATCCTCGGATGCAGCCCATATGGTCCTTGGGCCTTATCTATCTTAAGGGCTGCCAGTCCCTTTGGGACCCTTTTATTAGTCACCAATAGCTGTCTCATTTCTGGGACTCCCTTAGTGGCTGCTTTGGTGCCGCTCTCTGGCATGGACCTGCAGTCCTCCTTAAAGAATACTGAGCAAAAGTAGTCATTCACAACAGCAACCTTTTGTCCATCCTCCTCTATCACCCTACCCCCTCATCTAGCCATGTGATACCCCTCCTTTTTTTTCCTTTTTTCACTATTGTATCATAAAAACTGTTTTTCTTTTGTTGTTGACCCCCTCCGTGATATGCAGCTCTGTGTCTGCTTTTACCTCCATGATGGCCCTCTTTGCCTTTTTGCCTACCATTGCACCAAAACAGTGAACAAATAAATAAAATATGTACATACAAAAATAAAATATGGAGGGTGAAGTGGGTGCAACAGAGGGAGTCTTAAGCAGTAAAACTTTCCTACTGTGCCATAAACAACAATACTAGTTGTAGTGCCAAAACTTGTCCCATTGCCACTGGAACTAGATTTGGTAGAAGAGAAAAATATTTTTTTGGGGGGATGGCAAATATGCCTACCTATCTCCCTCACCACCTGGATGCTCCAGCACAGATGTTACAGGTGCTGATTTGCAGGGGCTAGTCTAAGAATGTTTGTGGGGTGGGGTGTTATTAGATATTTTAAGGGTGGGAGGGTAAGGTAACTGTGTGTGCTTGTGTAGTGTGCTGCTTGTGTATTACTTACAATTTCAAATACAATACAATACAACAAACTAAACCAGTACCATGAAATTAGCAGCTTCCTAGCCACCAACCTAACATATTTAGGGCCCATCATTGTACTCTATATGAATAAACTGAGAATCTGTCTCCCAAGGAGAAGACTACAAAAAAAATGATTCTGCTCTATAATGTCTTTACATAAATATTAAACCTACACAATTGTATGCAAGAGCACAGACAAAACTATATTACCAGGGACTAAACAAAGCAAATACCAGGAATCTCTGGGCAAACATTAACTGCTAAAGGGGTAGCCTCCAACTACTCCTCCAGACTTCTGAATGAACTATTATTTGATCTTGGGGCTGAACTCTACAAAAGGCGATTAAAGGGAAACGTCCATTTGCAGGCTGCTTGCACAGTCACATATAGTGCCTGTCATATTGTTCCTACATAAAAAAAGTTATTTTCTTACTTTTGCCATTTTCTTTGTGTCCCCCTTGCAAAGGTATATTTCCACTGCTGTGCCCCTCAGTGAGCTGAGACATTTGTTGTAGGATTACACATGTGCACTGATCTCAATCTCGGTGTGACATCTGATGTGGGGAAAGGGGAAAATGTGTATATAAAGAAAGATACAGCTGTCATGCTGTAACAGTAATGTTGTGGTAGATAGCAATTTCCATTATTGGTATTCTCCCATACTGTGACTTGTAGTCTGTGAAAGGTTAGTTATTTTTCAAGTCACTTTCATTCAGTAATTATTTGGATTCATGCCCACACCCTTTTTCGCAGTTGCTGTTCATTTTCAGTCTTCTCATATTAGTCACCGTTGGACCCTAAACACCGTTCATTGTGTACTGTTGGCACTGACATACAAATTGTACTGCTGACTTGCTCTGAGAAACGCACCTGGAATGAACACAGTTGCAACTGAGGGGTAGTGAAAGTCATGTAGCTGCAGCAAAGCACAAGTGTCACCAATGCCCATTCCAAAACTGCAATCCCTCTGTTGCAGATGCCTCCCTTCAGTGAATTTCCACTGAACCATATATGCATATTTCTTCTATGGCCATACTGCAAAAGCATACTGGTTTGTCAACATGCGGCACTACCTAACAACATACCCACAACAGAAAAAAAATGATGTTACTGACTAATATATTTCATGTGGTCAACAGTCAGTATTCTGTATACAGTGTGGTAGCAATGCATTTGGAAGGGACACAGCTGCAAGTGAGCGATAGCGGTTTGTGCACTGGGGATGATTAAACAAAAAGGGATATAACTTTTTCAACTCAACAGCATAGCTAACAACAAACACAACAGTCATAGTGTGCCTTAGTAGCGGTGAGCAATAGCCCTATTGTGAGCCCAGTGAAATCAAGGTACTTACACACGGAACAGTACCTTGCGAGGATAATGGTTGAATTTCTATAAATGATAGTGACATAACAGTCTGCCTTTGGGGCACAAAATACATGATATTGTCTTCCACAGTTATCTGGAGTATTAAGTAATGTAGCTGCAGCAAAGTCCAAGAGTCACTAATGCCCATTCCAAAACCGCAATCCCTCTGTTGCCGAAGCCTCACTTCACAGTGAATTTCCACCGAGCCGTATATGCGTATTTCTTCTATACCCATACTGGAAAAGGATAGGAGTTTGTCAACATGCCGTACTACCTAACAACACATCCCCAATCGAAAACTCTGATGTAACCGACTAGTATATTTCATGTGGTCGGCAGTCAACATACTGTATACAGCTTGGGGCAATGCACTGGGAAGGGACACAGCTGCAAGTGAGGAAAAGCGCTTTGTTGTATTCAGTTTTGTCCCACAATTCTCAGCCATGTTGTGCTCTGCTCTGGTATTTGCCTAATAGTGAAAAATTAGCTCCCACACAGTACCAGCCTTGAATAGAGCCTCATAAACCTGCTGCAATCATAGCAATTAGCACCGACTGCCTGATTGCAATGGAGCATAGGGGCGCAATATATTTTCTATGTGCCCTGATTTATCCGGTATCTTCTGTTCCTTGTCTGTGAGTGAAACATCAGACACAAGTTATTCTAGTTGAGAAAATGGACATTTGCCAGTAATACAGTCGGGGAAAGACTATATAAATAAATGGAATAATATGTCCGAGCGCAGCACGTGCCAGTGTTACTGTGTGGTCTGGTATTGAGTCCCCTCTGAATTCATTTCCATGGTGTCAGTCCCTGCCTGTCACTGCGCCCAAAGATAACTGCATACTTACCCTGAGCAATCGAGCAAGGTGACAGTGACATGTAGTATTGAATAGGGCACTATCAATGGTGAACTTTGAATAGTAATATTTGGCCACTATCAAATGTATATTCTAATACTGTTCTGCAATACAGTCAGCTGCTTTTGTCCGATCCTTCCTAAAACAATGACGATAAGTTACAAATATATGGAACTATAGCAGTTATTGCAGCAACTGGCACTAATATTATCTTCTAAGCCATTTCTTGCAGTGGCTTGCTCCACCATACAGATCGACACAATAAGGCAGCCCTTACAAGAAACAGCACTCAAGATTTCAGAAAAATGTGTATTTCTTTATGTTTATGTTTTCTGCACTGACATACAATGTGCATAGCAAAGACAAGGCCTGGTAGTCTGTTGAGAATGAAGGCTACACAGGCCTTGCCTTCCCTGACCAGACATATCTGGATCTCTCAAATGTGCTGCTCATTAAAGGTTTTTTTTTGTTTGTTTTTTTTTGGTGTACAGCAGACAATGTTTAATCTCATTTTAGCATCATTCATTACATATTATGAGTGCATAACACAATATGTGCGAGTACAATGAGATCGCACAGCACATAACAATGTGCACCAGGGCATTCTGTGACAGTGCAGTGCATTACTACACCACTACGGAGCTGAATCAAAAGCTAATACAAACAAATCCAAAGGCTGGGAAGTTTGGCATACATTTTTTTAATTTGATATCTCCAACAGAACAATTGGTGTGGGAAAACATAGAAACATAGACTTTGAGGGCAGATAAGGACTGCTTGGCCCACCTAGTCTGCCCATTTCCCTACCTACAAGATAAGCTGCAGATCCTAGTTAACCAACAGCCTACTTCTTCTTACCTCCCACAAGAATTGCCTTATGTCTGTCCCATGTATTCTTGAATTCTCCCACAGTTTTAGACCCCACAACCTCCTCAGGAAGGCTGTTCCATGTGTCCACCACCCTCTCTGTGAAAAAATACTTCCTCAAATTGCCCCTGAACCACCCCACCTCTATCTTCAAATTGTGCCCGCTTGTTCTTGCACATCTCTTTTTCTGAAAGGTGCTACCCTCTTGGACTTTGTTGATTCCACTGAGGTACTTAAAAGTTTCCATCTTGTCCCCCCTCTCCCTCTTTTCCTCAAGGGTATACATATTAAGCTCCTTTAGTCTCTCCTCATGTGGCTTCTCTTGTAGGCCCTGCACCATTTTAATTGCCCTCCTCTGGATTGCCTCTATCCTGTCTATGTCCTTGCAGAGATGGGGTCTCCAGAACTGGACGCAGTACTCCAGATGGGGTCTCACCAACTGTCTGTACAGAAGGATAACTACTTCCTGTTTTCTGCAAGTAATGCCTCTCCCTATACATCCCGGTATACCCCCAGCCCTCCCTCCTGCATTCTCACATTGCTTGCTAATCTTAAGGTCACCTGATAGGGTTACCCCAGGTCTCTTTCCATTTTTGTTATTGTTATTACCTCCCACCACCCATTGTGTAATCTTCTCCTGGATTTTGTTTCCCAGGTGCATTATTTTGCACTTCTTTGCATTGAATCCAAGCTGCCATACTTATGACCATTCCTCAACCTTGCCAAGTCATTCTCATCCTTTCCATGCCTCCTTGTGTATCAACCCTGTTGCAGATCTTTGTGTCATCTGCAAAGAGGCATACTTTTCCTTACAGTCCCTCTTCAATGTCACTTATAAAGACATTAAAAAGGACTGGACCCAGTACTGAACCCTGTGGTACCCCTCTAGTAACCCCTCTTTCTTCAGAGTGGACTCCATTTACAATTACTTTCTGTGTCCTGTTGTCCAGCTAAAGTTTTACCCAGACTACCACCCTGGGACCCACTCCCAGGCTGGTCAATTTGACAATTAATCTTTTGTGTGGGGCTATGTCAAATGCCTTGCTAAAGCCAAGGTAGGCCATGTCCACAGCCCCTCCCTGGTCTACTACTTTGGTCACCTAGTCAAAGAAATCAATTAGATTTGTCTGACATGACCTTCCTGCTGTGAACCCATGCTGTCTTGGGCCCTGTGCCCCACTGGCCTCTAGGTACTCAACAATTCTTTCCTTCAGAAGTGATTCCATCACTTTCCCTACCACAGAGGTCAAATTGATGGGTCTGTAGTTTCTTGCATCTGTCTTGGTCCCACTTCTGTGAAGAGGAATCACATCCACCTTCCTCCAGTCCTCAGGTACCACACCATCCTCCCATGATTTGTTAAAAAGGGTAGTCAGTGGTTTCACTAGTTCTCCCCTTAATTCTTTTAGAATTCTGGGGTGAATTCCATCAGGCCCCATTGCTTTGTCCACCTTGAGTTTTAGGAGTTCTTTCAGAACCCTTTCTTCTGTGAAAGGACTGGGATCGACCCACCTATCAAAAGTGCTTCTGTTAATTGGATTAGGCGCCTCCCCCTCCTCCTCTTTTGTGAATACTGAGCAGAAATATTAATTCAGTATCCCTGCTTTTTCACTTTCTCTCTCTCTGCCCACCAATCGTCCCTTCTATTCAGCCTCACTATCCCTCCCTTTGTTTTTCTACGCTCCCTGAAGTACCTACAAAAGGTTTTATCCCCCTTCTTAACTGAGTTGGCTATCTTTTCCTCAGTTTGGGCCTTTGCTAGTCTGACTTCCCTCCCTGCTTCCTTCTGCCTTAACTGGTACAGCTCTCTGTCCTGTTCCTTCTGTGTTTCCTTATACTTCCTGAATGCTATCTTTTTCTCCCTGACTTTCCCCACCTCTTTTGAGAACCATAGTGACTTTTTCTTTTGTTTTGATTTGTTTATTTGCTTCACACAAAGGCTTGTTGCCTCTGTGATGGCAGTTTTGATGTTTCCCCATTGTTGCCCCAACCCTCCTTCTAGCCTGTTTGCTAGTGCTTTTCTAAGGCACTCTCCCATCTTGCCAAAGTCAGCCCTTGTGAAGTCCAGTACCCTCACTTTTGTATGGCTTGACTCTGTAGCTGAGTTTATCATGAACCACACTGTTTGATGGTCACTTGTTCCCAGATGGCAACACACTTCTAGATCTGAGATCCTCTCACTGTCCCCATTTGAGAGTATGGGGTCTAAGATTGCTCCCTCATGAGTGGGTTCCAAAACTAGCTGTCTGAGGCATGCCACCTGTAAGGCATTGAAAATGGCCCTGCTCTTGGATGTGGCTGCAGCAAATGTGCTCCAGTTAACATCTGGCATATTCAGGTTTCTCATTAACAGTATCTCCCTTTTCTCTGCCATCCTAAGAATGTCCTTCTATCATATCCTTGTGCATTCCCTCCCCCTGACATGGGGGTCTGTATACAACCCCTGGCGGATTGTGGTGTCATTTCCAGGCTCTAATGTGACCCACAGTGCCTCCTCTCCTCCCTATTTACTCTTTCGTTCACTTGCTTTTATCCCTTCCTTTACATAGAGAGCTACTTCTCCCCCGCTTCTCCCCTTCCTGTCTCTCCTGTAGGTTATGTACCCTGGTATGTTAACATCCCAGTCATGGTTCTCTGTGTACCATGTTTCTGTGACTGCTACAATATCCAGGCATCCCTCTTCCATCAAGGCCACCAGTTAAGGGAGCTTGTTGCCCAGACTATGGGCATTGGTACTCTTTACCCTCTATTTCCTGATGGCCTTACTCCTTTTTGCCCCATCTCTGTCCTTATTGCCTTTGTCACTTTCTCCATTTACCCCTGCTCTTCTCCCTATCAACATCTCTATCTTGGTGTTTACCTCATTTAGTACCCTGACTTTTTTGAGGGGTGCAAGGCTTTCCCTGTTCCTTTCCAGTGCCTCCCCCCTTAGATAGTTTAAATGCTTGCCAATGAAGTATTTAAACCTATCACCTAGGATCCTGGTTCCCCTCCTGGACAGATGTAGCCCATCATGCCAGTATAGGCCTGCATCATTCCATGTGGACCCCAGTCCCCAATGAAGCCAATCCCTGAGCTCTGCACCAGTTTTTCAACCACTGATTGAATCCAATGGTGTGGAGCACCCTAGCCTTACCTATGCCATAGACAATGCACCTCCGAGAAGGTTACCGTGTGAGCTACTTGTCTAAGGCCCCTCTTCAGCTCCACAAATTCTTCCTGCACTACTCTGATCCCTTTCTTAGCCAGGTAATTTGTCCCTAGGTGGACAATGACATCCAGCTCCCTCCCCTGTGCAGCTGCTCTGGCAATCCTGATGATTCACTCCCTGTCCTTTCAAGCCATGGTGCCAGGCAGGCACCTTACCTCCCTCTCCCCTTCTTCCCCCAGTTCTACCTTCCTAGCAATTGAGTCCCCCACCAGAAGTTGTTTCCTTCCTCTGTAGGGTCACATGCTACCCTCCTTTGTGTCTTCCTTGTGGAGGTTCCTGGCATCCTCCTTGGTCTCCACTGTGAGTGCCTCCATAGAGGAACCACACTTTGCCAGAATGGCATAGGAATTGTGGAGAGGTACAACTGGAGGAATGTGCCTCTGTTCCACCACCCTCACCCTCCCTGAGCCCACTGTGGTCAAACTGCTCCTCTTTCTTGGCAACCTCTGAGGCAATGGCAGTGGCCCTGGTGGTCCCTGGATGGAAGAGGAGGTCCCACAAATCCTGGCCAACTCAGCCTGGAGATTAGTAACCTCCTCCCTCAGCTCAGAGAGGTGCCTGCAGATGGGACAACACCGCATCCTCCAGAACGTCTCCCAGAAGACTGCTGCTCCACAGCCACTGCCCTGCACCACTCCCATCATGTCTTAGTTCTGGCCCCGTCACTGTTGTTTGGAATCCTTACCCTTTCTTCTGTTTTTTTTTGTAGTGCATGAGAAAAACTGCAAAACACAGTACACTTAATAAGGAATCTAGTGCAGTCAGTTGCTTTCCCCATACAAAACATAATTTCTGGTTCGGCAGTGGTTAGCAGCAATCGGCAGGGGTCAGGCAGCATACAAAATGGGAGGCAGTATAGCACAATGGTTTAAGGCTCTGAGCTGCAAATCTGGAGACCTGGGTTTGAATCCCATAGCCCCCACGTGCATACTGTGTGACCCTGAGCAAGTCACTTAACTTCTCTGTGCTCCCAGGTTGCACCTGTAAACGAGCTTTCAGCTTAGTGTGCTACTCCTGGTTAAACAACTGGGGGAAAAAATGGAGGAGTCACAGCCAAATTTAGATAACAGTAACAATTACAGTTAAATGTTGATTATTACACATTGGTTGCATTGCGATTTTGAGAAGGTAGCTACCAGAGACCTCATACAGCTGTTTGGAGGATGTGGACATTTCTCTTTAAGTGCAAAACTTGCTAACTTCCTATCAACTGTCCCAGCGTATAGTTGTCAATAGATGATATGCCATGAACACATTTTTTTTTTTACTTATCATAGACTCCTTTTTCCCCAGACATGACTGAAAATTGACTTGTCTCAGTCCACCTTCCTGGAAAAAACAAATAAATAAACAAACATATCTGTTAATAGGAGGGATGCAACTGACTACTCTCCTGGGTCAAACATGGAACAGAACCTGGAATAGGGTGATATGCAGTGTCACACAACTCATTGAATGAGGCCTGATCCAGTTAAAACTACAGCAGTAGCAGTAATTGTGTACACACTGCACACATCTGTGAATACGCAGACAGCAGCACCACAAAAAAAAAAAAAAAAAATCACTCACAGTTGTGCAGTGAACCGTGTGAAGGGAAAGTCAGCAGACAACCCTTCTCAGTTACACATGGAACTGAGCCTGTATCCGGAGGTCACACAACAATATAGTCTACAACTCATTAAGTCAAGCTGACCCACTGAGAATTGCTACAGTTTGAAACAGTTTGTGCACATTCACACAGCTTGAACACATAGGTAGGGGCCTCACAAAAACACACACACACATAAGTCATACAATGAGCTGTGAGAAGTGAAAGACAGCATGCAGACTGCCTTTCTCAGTCACAAATGGAATGAAGCCTGAAGTTGGATAACAGAAAAACAAACACTTGCTTCTCCACAAACCATAAATAACATAAAATAAATAAACGAATAAAATAACACGCAGCAGAACTGTGTGCAGTGAACAGAGGGAGAAGGAAGTCAGAAGACTGCCCTCCTCAGTTGCAAATACATTGTATCAGCCAGGCAAACAGAAATAAATACAGAATAGTGTAGGCCCTGACTGAACAGTATCATTTGAAGTGGTGGTCAGGGTTTCACATAATCTCAGCTGCCTTTCGTAACTAAACTTTCTGGTTTAAAGTCTGATGAAAACAAGTAATTCATTAGATAAATATAAAAAAAATATTGAATATAAGCCAGAGGTGCAATAGGGGAGGAACACTGGACTACGATGAATCTGCTCAGCCACTCTGTAGGAGTACCATAATTAAACAAATCTAACTAATCAGGGTTGAGCAAGCTACAACTTGTATTTGTACTGTAAATGGTTAAAAGGAGACGTGGCAACTCCTTTTGACCTGTGCTTAAGGTTCCCCTGAACTGCAAAGCACAAACAAACATTAAAAAAAGGTATAAACCAAAATATATAGAAACAAGCAAACAATGAAATGCAAACAAAAAAGAAAGCAACAAAACCAAATGTAAATGTTGCCCCCAAGGAAACAAAAGGTAGACACTTTTAAAGAACAACCAAAAAGAAAACAGCAGAACAAAAAATCAAACCAAAACATGCAATATTGATAAAAAATGGCCTATTGGCCCATCTAATAAAGAGTAAAATGCAGCTAGAAATTAATAACCTCTACCTCCCTCCCTCATTCCAGCCCCACCACTTTTTTTTGGTCCTTTTGCTTTTCCCTCCCCCCCTCTTCCTTACGTACTTGCTCTGTCACCCCTTCCCATCCCTACTCCTCCTACTTCATGTCCCTTTGCCTCCACCTCCCCCTCTCCCCAGCTCTTTTCTCTAGATGTCCTGTCTTGTCTTCCCTCCCGCTTTCCCTTCTCCTCTCCCTATTACCTAGTTACTTAACAACCTGGTGTGCGCCTATGACTCCACTGGCACTTAATTCACTAGTTTCCTTCCCTCCCTTACTATAGACCCCTCCTAAGAATCTCACCTGGTTACTCACCTCAGCACCTTGTGCGCTCATGGATGACTATGAACTGGCTCTATTGTTCTCTACTTGCACTCATCTCCCCTGCTTCTCCTCGTTTCACCTCCACCTAGGTATTGTTCTGCTTGCAAACTGTTTACCCTTCTAGGTTTTGTTTGCTATGTCTAAATTTAGTATTTACTGCTGGTACCAAATTTTTTGACTACTCTGTTTTGAAACTTATAACTATACATCATGCATTATCTCTCTTTACCATTGCTTACTCTGTCATGTACTGTTTCCTAGTGATTTATCTGTATTGCTTGTAGCCTTCTACCATTATTTGGCTTGTATAATATCTCAAATCATTTGTTCTGTGCCTTAGTTTGTGGCACGGGTCGTGCCTAAAAACGGTCCTCTGGTCAGTGCACTTATCTGGTAAACAAAGACTTAAATAAATAAAATAACTAAAGAGCTTAGTGCAACAAAAAAGAAGAACGTTAACAAAAAGAAAAGCTCAAATACAAACATATGAATTTGACAGCAAAAGAGAACAATGAGGTCTATCCTGGCTGCTTGATGCTGAGCCCCATGTACAAATGATTTACAGTGAGCCTCATGTCTCCGCCTGAACAACCCTGATATTCTCCTTTACCCTGTCCCACCCCCTCTTGAATCCAACCACCATCTTCTGACTGATGACCTCTGTGAGGAGTTCATTCTGGTCTGATACCATTTTCTCCATAAAGAAGTGTCTCCTGACCTCCTTCTTGAAGCTCTCCTTGACAGTTTATAACAGTACCCCGTTGTGTTCTTTTCACTCACTCTAAAGGGATTCCGAATAACAAGTTTATTTAAACCTTTAAGGTATGTAAAGGTTTCAGTAATGCCCCCCTCTCTCTTCACTCCTTGAGTGAGTGCATATTGAGGTTTTTCAGTCTGTCTTTTTACATAACATCTTGCTTGTGGAGAGGCTGTAGGATAACAGATGGACCAAACACAGAACTTCAGGTTCAACACACAATCTCTGTGTGATGTTTATTTAAAACACAGTGGATAACCTTAAGCAATGGCATATCCCTTCTTCAATACATCAGTTTGCAGCAACAGACTATGCATGTCCTTCTTTTGCACTTAGTCAGCAACTACTGACTCGCTGATCTACTGATCTATCTCTTTAGTGAAAATCATTTTATTCCCTATGTTTGTCTTGTGTGTTTGAGTGATGGGGGAGTTCAATAAAGAACTCAAAAACAAGCTAAAGGCAAAGAACCTCAGTGCAGACACACTGAAGCAAGGGTTACCCCAAAGGGCATTGGCAATAAAGCCAAGTTTCAAAGAAACACAACACCACACATACTCCCATAATGCAATTGGATCTATGTGCAAATCACCATGACGTTTTAGGCTTGTTCAGCTTAAAGCAGGAATGCATGGTGCCAAAGGGCCACTCAAACAATTTGCAATTTACATGCATTTTAAATAATACAACTAACTGAATTTTTGTAATACAGTCCCCTAGTAACTTTTTTACCTTCATCAAAAACACCTAGTGCCGTGGTATTTTCAACATTTACAGGTTTCATACACATAAGACATATACATCAACATATTTCATGACATAGTGCTATTGTGTACTAAATCCAACACAGCTTGTTGTTTTACATCAGTTCAGAGGTCACCAAAATAACCTCCCTGTATGAGGACCTGAGAGGGAAAAGGAAAATTAAAGAGGACACTATAGCATAGTTAAACAAGCATTTGTCAATGCCGAACGTTCACTTGCAGATATTTGCAGTGGTATTTGGCACTTGGACATGGCTTAAAAAAATCAGTGACAAAGAAGTACAAGCATTTGTCAATACCAAATGTTGCTTGCTTCTATGTGCTGTTTAGGTATTGGGAAGTCATTGGGTGGTAATATGAAAATCGCGAACTTCACGATAGTGAGGAACTGTAGCAACGCACGCCAGAAACAGTCATTTTAGGAATTTTTCACCAAATTTTCAACATAGCCATTTTAAGAGCTCTGCTTATGAACAGTGTCACTGTGATTTTCTTAATGTGTCCCATACATTGATTTAGCAACCGACTTTGCCATTGAAATAGCTACATGGGAGAAACATGTTTTGGGCAGGATGTGAAAAATGACAGCTATACTGCTCATAAGGAGGTGTGGTAAAATAGCAATGTTGAAAATCTGGAGTGAAAATATTGAAAATTCAAGTAACTTCATTTAGAAATAGTATAAGAACTGTGCAACGACACTCAGAAAACAGTCATTTTCAGGAATTTTTCTACCACATTTTCAACACAGCCATTTTAAGACTTCTGCTCATGAACAGTGTCACTGTGATTTTCTTAATGTGTCCCATACATTGATTTAGCACACCGACTTTGCCATTTGCGCTACATGGGCAGAAACATGTTTTGGGCAGGATGTGAAAATGACAGCTATACTGCTCATAAGAGGTGTGGTAAAATGGCAATGTTGAAAATCTGGAGTGAAAATATTGAAAATTCGCGAACTTACGAGCGTACCAAAGAACATGCAGCGCTACTCGTAAAACAGTCATTTCAGGAATTTTCACCACATTTTCAACACAGCCATTTAAGACTTCTGCTCATGAACAGTGTCACTGTGATTTTCTTAATGTGTCCCATACATTGAGTTAGCACACTGACTGCGCCATTGTAAGCTACATGGCGGAAACACATTTTGGGCAGGATGTGAAAAATGACAGCTGTACTGCTCATAAGGAGGTGTGGTAAAATGGCAATGTTGAAAATCTGGAGTGAAAATATTGAAAATTCACAAACTTACGGAAGCGTGCATAGGAACTGCGCACATGAGCTAGTAAAACAGTCATTTTGGAATTTTTCACCAAATTTTCAACATAGCCATTTTAAGAGCTCTGCTCATGAACAGTGTCACTGTGATTTTCTTAATGTGTCCCTACATTGATTTACACCGACTGTGCCGCTTATGGCTACATGGCGAGAATACGTTTTGGGCAGGATGTGAAAAATGACAGCTGTACTGCTCATAAGGAGGTGGTAAAATGGCAATGTTGAAAATCTGGAGTGAAAATATTGAAAATTCGAGACATCTACGAGCGTATGAACTGCGAACGACGCCAGAAACAGTCATTTTAGGACTTTTTCAGCAAATTTTCAACATAGCCATTTTAAGACCTCTGCTCATGAACAATGTCACTGTGATTTTCTTAATGTGTCCCATACATTGATTTCACACACCGACCAGCCCATTGTACACTACATGGGCGGAAACACATTTTGGGTGAGATGTGAAAATGACAGCTGCACTGCTCATAAGAAGGTGTGGTAAAATGGCAATGTTGAAAAATCTGGAGTGGAAATATTGAAAATTAAGCAAACCTACGAGCATCGTGGGAGCACTGCATAGCGCGCGTAAAACAGTCATTTTTCAGAATTTTTCCAAATTTTCAACATAGCCATTTTAAGACCTCTGCTAATGAACAGTGTCACTGTGATTTTCTTAATGTGTCCCATACATTGATTTCGCACACCGACTGCGCCATTGTGCACTACATGGGGCGGAAACACGTTTTGGGCAGGATGTGAAAAATGACAGCTGTACTGCTCATAAGGAGGTGTGGTAAAATGGCAATGTTGAAAATCTGGAGTGAAAATATAGAAAATTCACAAACTTACGAGCATGCGTAGAAACTGCGCAACGCACGCTTGTAAAACAGTCATTTTTAGTAATTTTTTCACCAAATTTTCAACATAGCAATTTTAAGACCTCTGCTAATAAACAGTGTCAATGTGATTTTCTTAATGTGTCCCATACATTGATTTCGCACACCGACTGCGCCATTGTGTGCTACATGGGCAGAAACACGTTTTGGGCAGGATGTGAAAAATGATAGCTGTGCTGCTCATAAGGAGGTGTGGTAAAATGGCAATGTTGAAAATCTGTAGTGAAAATATTGAAAATTTGCGAACTTATGAGCCTGCGTAGGAACTGCGCACAACGCACGCTAAATAAAACAGTAATTTTTGGGAATTTTGCCAGATTTTCAACATGGGTTCAGGACCCCTTCTCATGAATGATGTCACTGTCATGGCATTATTTGGGCCCAGGGTGATTTCACCAGTGACTGCGCAGTGACTTCGAAATCACCCTTCGGGCCTGAATAACGCCATGACAGTGACATCATTCATGAGAAGGGGTCCCAAAAACCCCATGTTGAAAATTTGGTGCAAAAATTCCAAAAAATGCCTGAGATATGCAACAAAGTTGAAAACCCCTCTCTAGCCCATTATACAGCTTACCGGCATTTCCTCAGTTCGCGGTCGGCTTTGAAGAGTGCAGACGTGTTCCCGGTCCACTGATGATCATCGCGCCGAGCTCTGGAGGTAAGTATGGGGTGAGGGGGGTGTGGGGAGGCAGGGTGCGCAGTGGGTGGGTGCAGGTTCTGGGAGGGGCTGGGAGAAGCCCGTGGGACCGTTTTCAATTTACAGGTTTTAAAAAAAAGACAACGTGGGACATTTGCCATGCTGGGGTGGGCTCCCAGCATGGCAGAAGGATGGCTGGGGGCCGTGGAGCTGACAGGGATTGGGCACCCCCATCGGCAGACAACGGGATGTTTGCCACTCTGGGGTGGGCTCCAGCGTGGCAGAAGGATGGCTGGGGGCCGTGGAGCCAACTGGGATTGGGCACCCCGTCAGCGGACAACGCGGGCGTTTGCCACGCTGGGGGTACCCAGCTGGCAGTAAAGATTTGGGCGGCGGTGACGAGTGCCGTGTATGACAGCGGTGGTTTCCTTTGAAGAGAAGACCACCGCTGTCATACACAGCACCGCGTCCGATTGGTGCAGGACTGCCACGCCTGCTCAATGGAGCAGGGGATTACAGGGGAAGGGCACACCTCCAAAGTGTCCCATTCTCCCAAGACATTCCTTGTGCATGCGCGAAAGCGAACGTAAAAAGGTGAGGGGGTGCCCATAGGTAGCCAACCTTATGGACTAGAAACTGCAAAGTATAGATTAGGCTAAGAAATAGAAGAACTGTTGCAACAGATTTAAGAAAAGGTTGGTCCTCTAGAGTGGCAGGATCTCCCTGTCACACTGCTTGCCTTGAATCATCTTCATCACTCTCCTCTGCACTGCCTTGAGCTTGTTAATATCCTTCCTTAGGTAGGGACTCCAGTACTGCACACAGTATTCCAGATGCGGCTGCACTATGGCTCTATACAGTGGCATGATAACTGCTTTTACTCTGCTTATGAACCCTCTAGCTACACACCCCAGCATCCTATTAGCCTTCGCTGCTGCCATCTTGCACTGTGTAGACTGCATTATGTTGCTGGTAATGGCTATTTCATAATATTTTTTCTTCTCTAATACAGTGACCTTGCTCCCTCAGTCTGTATTCAGCCCTTGGGTTATTGCTGCTGATGTGCATGACCTTGCACTTTTCAGCATTGAACACCAATTGACAGTTACCAGGCAATCTCTCTAGTTTCTCAAGGTCTTTCTGTAGGTTCTGTACCCCTTTGATGGGGTCCACCCTCACGCACCACTTGGTGGTTTCTGCAAAGAGGCAGATTTTTGCATGTAATGATATTCCCAATGTCACTAATGAACACGCTGATTAACACTAACTCTAGCTTGAGCATTGACCCTTGTGGGACCCTGGTGAGAACCTCCTTTGTACCTGAGAGTTTCCTCACACTAGCGCCCTTTGGGACCTACCACTAAGCTAGTTTACCACCCACCCAGCCAATTTCTTTTGTGCCCCTAGGTCGTCCAGCTTCTTGATGAACCTCCTTTGGAGAACCAAATAGAAGGCCCTTCTGAAATCCAAGCATAGTAAGTCTTCTGCCTGCCCTTTGTCCAGTACCTTCATCACCCAGTCAAGCAGTCAATCAAGTTAGTCTGACAAGACCCTCATATCATGAACCCATGCTGTCTCACATCTTAGGGACCATTTTCCTCAAGGAATTCAACCAGCTTCTCTTTCAGAATGGTCACTATGAAGGTTAGGCTGACCGATCTATAATTCCATGGATCTCTTCTAGGTTCACTCTTGTGCAGCAGTACCACATGTGTGGTTTTCCACTCTTGTGATACAACCCTTGTATCCAGTGAGCTACTGAGCAGATCAATCAGTGGTCATGCTAGTTTCACCACTAGTTCTCTAAACACTCTGGGGTGCATGCCATTCCAAACTGGGAATTTGTTCACTTTAATTTTTTTTACTTTATTTATTTAGTTAAGGTTTTACCAGGAAGAACATACTGAACAGAACCTCATTTTCAGATGCATCCTGGGGGGAAGGAGAACAAAATGGGAGTATAGACAATCAAAGTGAATACAGCATTAGAGAATTGAGAATGCACAATACAGATTCTTGACCTACACAAAAGCAAATACAGAATAAGTAATCAAATACAGAAAAGTTACAATAATGTAGATGCACATTTTAACACAACTTAAGAATAGCTCAACAGAGTAGCAGAAATTACACATGTCCTAATACACATTACTAGTTACACGTTGTATAAATAAGAATACAGAATTGCTTTGGTACAGGTTAATACGTAATTATATGCCTATAGCCTGAAGCACCAATGGGTGACAAGCAGGGTAGGATAGGATGAATAAAATTGAAGAGACAAGGGTGGGATCAGCAGGGGAGGACGTGTCAGGGGATTAGGAACAGGTGCAGGGGAGAGGAAATGTTTTTTTATGAGTTAATTGAAAACCAGAAGGGAGGGGGCCAATCGAATGTGCCGTGGGAGGGAGTTCCACAGTGTTGAAAACCTATATGAAAAGGTGGCCTAACCTGCTGATGAGGTACAACCAGGCACGGTTAAAGTGAGAGGGTCAGAATTTCTAAGCGACTAACAAGGAAGAGTGATAAAGATGGAGAGAAAGGAGGAGAGATAGGAAGGTAGGGAATGGGACCAGAATTTGGCCAAGAAGCTGCTACTATGAGTGCGCCATCAGTCCTCAAGGGAAGGAGGGGAAGGACAGTGATTGGTAAAGGGTACAGTGGTGGGTGCGAGGGGAACAGTCAAGGGTGAAGCAGCAGAAGGAGTGGAAGAGTGCGTCCAGTCTGTACAATGGCTCGGTGAGCCAGCAGCTAGATGCAGCTCTGGTTGCAGTTCAGGGCACCTAGTTTAGAGAGCAATTTCTTGTGGATGACTTCAATGTGTACAGAAAAGTTGAGGTGTCAGTCAAGCCAAACACCGAGGTATCTAAAGGAGGAACAGTCCTCAAGCATTGTTCCATTCAGGGTGTGAAAGGAAGGGAGGGAGGGAGAGAGGAGAGCCGAGAGAGTTTCTGCCTCATGCTGAAGGTCATGGAGACTGTTTTCTTGGCATTCAGGAGAAGTTGGTTTGAGTGGAACCATAGCTGAACATAATTGAAGTCATACTGAAGTCTAGCCACCACCTCGGTGATGGAGGGGCCAGATGCATACAAGACAGTATCATCTGCATACATATGGAATGAGGTGCATGGGCAGGCAGAGGGCAGGTCATTTAAGAAAATAGAAAATAGCAGAGGGCCAACGACAGAGCCTTGGGGCACACCAGTGGTTATGGGGAGAGGAGGGGATAGGGAGTTGCAAATTCTAACAGACTGTGACCTACCTATTAGGTAGGAATGGAACCAACTGGTAGTTTCAATACAGAGCCCTGCATTGGAATGATAAGAAAGGAGGAGGGGTGTGACACAGTGTCAAAAGCCTTTGCTAGGTTGACGAAGATGGCAGAGGTGATGTGTCCCTGGTCCATGCCTGTTTGGATGGAGTCAGTGATCCTCAACAGTAAGGTGATGGTTGAGTGGGATCTCCTAAAACCAGACTGATAAGGGGTGAAAAAGGAAGTTTGAGTCAAGGAAGGATGAAAGCTGAGATAGGACTAAACGTTCCTGCAGTTTAGCAAGAATGGGGAGGAGGGAGAGCAGGTGGTAGTTTCCAGTAGATGGATTACCTCCTTTAGTGATAGGGACAACAGTGGCCTGTTTCCACTCAGCAGGAACAGATGTGAGGGAGAAGGAGAGATTTAGAAGAGAGGCAAGAGGGGGCGCGATGGCAGGGGCCAATAAAAATAACATTTTGGCATCCAACCCTGAGGGGCTCTTTCCCTTAGAGGGATTGAGTATAATAAGAGCATTGCAGACTTCCTCAGTGGTAACAGGGCTGAAAGTGAAGGAACGTGAGGAGGGGGAGAAAGGGGGAGGACAGGATCAGCAGAAACCGAGGGGAAAGAGGACAGTAGGGATACACGCAAGTGGTAAAGAAGGAATTCAACTTTGTTGCTACAGACTGAGGATCTGACAATGTGCTGCTGCCAATTTTGATCATGGTTGTGGAGCTGAGATTGAGGGTGGAATAAGGAATTTACCACCTTCCAGCTCTTGGAAGGGTGATTTATATTAGTAAGGAAGGTGTTCGGAAAGTATTCTGACTTAGGAAGTCTGATTGCCCTAGTGCAGGTATTTTGGAGCATTCTATAATTCTAGAAATCTGTCAGTCTTCCATGCTTGGTCATGTGCTCGAAGATAGGCTAAGAGATCAGTGAAGACCAAGGGCAGGTGAGTCCCATGAACACAGATTCTTCTCAGAGGTGCATGAGTATCCTAGACGGAGAGAAGATTTGACTTGAAGTAGTCAAGATTCAGGGGGCATTTAGAGACATGAGTTTCTTCTGCTCCCAGTCTTCTGTGATTCTGCCCTGAGCCATACTCATCCCTTCTTCCCCCCCATCCCTTCTTCCCTGGGACACTGGCCCATTCTTTTCCTTGGTAAAGACCGAACAGAGGTATTCATCCAACAGTTCTGCCTTCTCTTTACTTTCCTCCGCCCTGTCTCTCTTTTTAATTTTACTGTGCCTTCCCTCTTAGCACTCTTTTTGCTAAAATAGCTGAAGAAGGCCTTCTTTTTACTATGCCTTCCTTCTTAGCCCTTTTTTTGCTAATATATGAAGACTTTGATAGGCGGTAGGAGCTGGTCAGAGATAAGATATTTGGCTGGATAACATAGGTGGGATGGAACAGAGATGGGGGGCAATTAAGGGGTCCATTTTTGAGGCATCTAAGGTATGCATAAGAAAGGTAGCCAAAAAAGAAAAAAAAACAGGTTGAAGAGATCATTATGGTTCTCGGCAAGGGTCAGTAAAATAATGAGGGCCAAGAAGGAGGCCTTCTATAAATACAAAGAAAAGAAGGGGGAGGTAGAATGGGATGATTATGTACAGAAAAATCAGGAGGCAAAGAGGGTCATTAGGGGGCAAAAACAAACACAGAGCTGCATATTGAAGAGGGGGACAAAAATGGAGAAAAACTGTTTTCCAGATATATTACAGAAGAAAGGAAAACAGAAGGGGGAATCATAAGGCTAGTTGAGGGGGATAGGGTGATAGAAGAGGATGGGCAAAGGCCACCATCCTTAATAATTACTTTTGCTCACTTTTCACTAGGGAAGACAGCAGGTCCTTGCTAGAGAGTGACATCAAAGCGGTCACTAAGGGAGTCCTGGAGATGAGACAGACAATATTTACTAGAGAAAGGGTCTTGAAAGTGCTGGCTGCCATAAAGACAGATGGGTTGCATCTGTGGATACTCAGGGAATTAGAAGCATAACTGGCTTTACCCAGTAGTGGTTCTAGTCAACAGCTCAGTTAGTATGGGATAAGTTCCAAAGGATTGGAGGACAACAGATGTAGTTCTGCTTCAAAAGGGGGAGACAAAAGGCAACCAGGGAGCTACAGACCTGTCAGTCTAACATCTATTGTAGGGAAGCTGATGGAGTCACTGGTCAAAGAGGACCTTGCAGACTACCTGGAGAGCAATGGGCTCCAGGATAGTAAACAGCGTAGATTTATGGCAGGAAGCTCTTCTCAGACTAACCTGATAGTTTTCTTTGACTGGGTGATGAAGGAATTAGATAGGGGCCATGCATGTGGATTTGCTGTACTTTGACTTCAACAAGGCTTTTGACTTGGTAACTCAGAAATGACTGCTGAAGAAGATGGAGGGCCTGGGTGTGGCTAAACTCACAGTAAACTGGGTGGGTAACTGGTAAAAGGGGAGGCAGCAGAAGGTTGAGGTCAGTGGGGTTAAATCAAAGGAGAGGGAGGTAACAAGGAGGGTTCCACAGAAGTCGGTCCTGGGTCCAGTCCTCTTCAACATGTTCATCGGTGACACTGGAGAGGGAATCCATGGCAGGTTGTGTCTATTTGTTGACGACACAAAGGCATGTACCATTCTGGTCCTTCTCGATCTCTCTGCGGCATTTGACACTGTAGACCATGGTGTGCTATTGGAGCACCTGCAGATTTATTGTGGACTGTCTGGAACAGTCCTCAAATGGTTTCAATCCTACCTCACAGACAGGTTTCAGAGGGTTACTACTGGAATTTATTCCTCTGGTGCTCACTCCTGCCTAATGGTACACTTGAGAATCCATTTGTGCCCTCTTCAGTGCAGTGTGTATAACATGTGGAGATATCATCAGGCGATACAGTTTGGGTTTTCACTGCTATGCAGATGATACTCAGCTGTATCTGTTCTTTCCACCCGGGCAAGATGGTGCTCTCTCCATGCTAGACAACTGCCTTACTGAGATCAGATTATGGATGAGTTCTAGCTGGCTGAGACTGAATCCTGATAAGACTGAGGTGTTGGTAGTGGACCCGAGTCGCCCAGTGATGGGTTTGGGGGCTGGCCAACCACCGGGCCTACTGCTCGGTGGTATGTCGCTCACTACCTCTGATCGGGTATGAAACCTGGGCGTTATTTTTGACAACGACTTGACCTTAAAATCTCAGGTGTCCGCCGTGGTCAAATCCTCTTTTTTTCATTTGAGGAATATCGCCCAGGTCAAATACCTGGTCCCACCGGGTGATCTGCCAACGTTGGTCCATGCCTTTATCACTACCCATCTTGACTACTGTAACTCCCTTTACCTAGGGCTATCTGGGGTTGATATCAGTCGCCTGCAGCTGGTGCAGAACGCGGCGGCAAGGCTTTTGACTGGGATCTCTAGATCCAGCCATATTACGCCTGTGCTCCGCGAACTGCACTGGCTGCCTGTTAGGTGGCGGATTACCTATAAGGTTGGTTTACTAACCTATAAAGCCCTACATGGTCAGGGACCTGGCTACCTGAAAGGTCTCCTGGAACCCTACTGCCCCCTCTGTCCTCTCCGCTCTGCCAACGAGGGATTGCTGGAGATTCCCAGGGTTTGATTAAAAATATCAGGATCTCGTGCTTTTGCTTTTTCAGCACCAACCCTGTGGAATTCTCTACCTCGTTGGTTGAGAGAATGTCCAACTGTCGAGAAATTCAAAAATGAGTTGAAGACATATTTATTTAGTTTAGCATATACTAGTTATGGCTGTTAATTTATGATCATTTTAATTTATGTATTTATGTGAATTTATTGTACAGCGCCTTGGTTTTGAAAGGCGCTTTATAAATAAAGATGATTTGATTTGATTTGATTTATGTGGAAGGGTGAATAGTGATGAGGGAATAAAGGATTGCAGAGAAACTTACAAAAGCTAGAGGAGTGGTAAATGGGTTTGGCAGCTGAAATTCAATGCCAAAAAGTGCAAGGTGATGCACCTAGGGAACAAGAACCCAAGACGGAGTCTTGCATGGGAGGGGAGAGACTTAGCATATGGCTGTGGAATGGGATCTGGGAGTTATCATCAGCAACTCACTTAAGCAATCAAGACAGTGCAACAAGGCCTATAGCAAAGCTAATAGGATGCTGGGATGTATCAAGAGGGGTACTGACAGCAGAAGAAAAGAGGTAATACTTCCCTTCTATAGATCCCTGTTGAGACCTCACCTGGTGTACTACACCCAGTTCTGGAATCCTCACCTTAAAAAAAAGGTAAGGATAGGCTGGAGACAGTGCAGTGCAGAGTAACAAAAATGATTCAGGGCCAGCAAGGAAGATCTGATGAAGAGCACCACAAAGCACTGAACATGTACACACTGGAGACCAGAAGGGAGAGAGAAGATATAATTGAGACCTTCAAGTTCCTGAAATGATTTAAAACAACGTGAACTGCAGGGAACTATTTAGCAGGAACGCTAACTTGTGGTCTCATGGACATGAGATGAAAATAACATGAGGGAGCTTCAGAAGCTTCAGATGTGAGGAAGCATTACTTCATGTGAAGTGTGGTATAACCATGAAACAGTCTGTCAGCCGAGGTGCTTGGTACAAAAACAGGGGATTCAAGAACAGCTGGCTAGAATGAAGGATATTGTTGTTGCTTGGAGCAACAGAATCGAAGAGGAGAATGGGGAGAGGCCAGGGAAGGTTTGTACCCTGGAGGAACAATAGGTTCCAGGGCTTATAGGGAACCTGGGCAGCCTGGATAGACCACTGGTCTTTTTCTGCTGTCATTGTCTATTATTCTGTTTCTATGGCCACAAGTGGTGGTGAATCTATAAAACAAGAAAATGACAATTTAAAAAATCATAACTTGCTCAACCTGGTGCCTTATTGCTGTTATTTTGTTTACTATGTATAATTTAGGGGTATTCACTGTGGTACTGTACATGGTGGGTGGGTTGTATCATTGTTACTATTCATGTTTGACAGCACTCTTTTGAAACTGGGTGGAAACACCAGGCTGTTGATTTTATTGTTTCAAGACCCTAGAGGCTAACCATTACCCCAGGGTTGTCTGCCCTAAGTCATAAAGATAGCAATCTTTGAACATCTACTAGGCTGTGCTAGTCCTTACAGACATGTTTTACACAGGCTGTATTACAAAAGGGTAATAAAGTAAAAAGCAAGTGCTAAGCAGCTCTGTTTACATTGTGACTGAGTGGTTCTTAATTCTGTATTTTACAAGTTCCCTAACAGCAAGACCTGGGATTGTGGTACATGGTATGGAAAGATGCACAGAAACCAAAATGACTGCACTTTGCTCCTCTCCCAGTACTCTTTCTTTGCATCCTACATACTGGTCTTCTTTTACACTGCCATTTCAGTGGACTGTACTTCAGTACCTTGGATTATGCTAAATGCCCGAGCTGCACATCATTTACATCATACCACCTGCAGTACGTCATAGAGTGCACTGTAGTTGTACAACATTTACTAAAGTATCATACTACAACAAACAGGCTTTTTCTGGGTCTGTTTCAGCTGCCATGGGCACATTTTAAATGCAATTACTGCTAAATGGATTCTTAGTAAATTTCAGCCAGTTAAAACCTGTTTTCAGCTGCAGCTGGTGTGATTTAAAGACATGTGATTGTGTAAAAGTCTTTTTAAGGTATTAGGCAAGAACAGCTGACTTCAGAGCAGCTTCTACCAACAAAATTCTGGATTGATAAATACTTAATTATAACAGTGGAATGTAGGAGAGCACAAGTCTAGTCTTCTATTCAGTAGCATAAATGTTGCTTTAATATCATGTACAAAGAAACAAAACTATGGATGTGATTGTTGAGGTGTCAGTTTTCCACCCTTGTCTTTCTGAAACTCTGGAAGTTTGGCAGTTTGCCTTATGTGGTGCTGCATACAAATATTGACAGAACACAGTGGCATTTGTTATCCCACACACACACACACTCACACTGCTGCATAGGGGTGGATGATTAAAGTCTGAGGAAAGATTTCAGAGCTCCGGGCAGTTTAGTTCACGCAAAGCAGCATGTAAATGAAAGATAATGAAGGAGAAATGTAGCTAGGTTTTGTGACATTACAGCAGCGTGCCTCCTCTTCTGCATGTTTTGAAGGTAAGATCACATTTTGTTTCTGAAGCTGTATATCAGATCTTGCAAGCATCTAATTATTCTTTAAAGATGAAGCTGTTTATTGCAAGTTATGACTAACACTATTTACAGTTTAATTGCAGTTTAAATGGAAGGTCATGATGTACTGTACAGTACAGTATGAAAAAGATGTATGATTTCTGTTGATTATGCATGAGACAGAAATGTTTATGTTCACTTTAATGATCCACTTATTGTGAGTGTGAATACATTTAAAAATATGTGTGTCAGTTTTGTGCCAGAAATGAGTCTCTATTATTAAAGCATGTGATTCATTAAAATAAACAGAATGTTACATTGTTATAGCTTACTGAAAAACTATGATTTGTACCCTACAGAAGAATATGGCTACACATTCTGCAGATAGAATTGCGGGAAGATGAGGAGGGTGGTGTGGCTGTGTACATCCTACAAGTCTCTCCTAAAAGATCATGTACCAGGCTGCCATCCACTCTTCCTACAAACTACCGCTGCATAAGCTCTTTTGTCCATCCTCACTACCCATCTTTGTCTTGGCATCTACCTCTCCCTTTGTGGAAAAACTGATGCTGTCACATATTTTCTCCCCCTCTCCCTTGCTACTCATCTCCGGGGAAATCTCATGTTTTGGGTGACCACAGTGTAAACTGGCTCTCCCCCTCCTACAAATCTTACACCCAGAAAATAGCATCCCTTAACCTCACTCAAATCATCTCAGAACTGAACCAGCTGAACTCACACTTGACCAATAGCTTTTTCATTAACTTGGTCCTCTCCTCCTACTCTCATCAAATCTGAGCTGCTGGTACCCTCCTGGATAGCCTCAGTTACCACATTAATCTGCACAGTGCCTAGAAAATCATTTTTAACAGAATCTCTCCAAAGTAAATCTGGGCTAGATTTTACAGGTCTCTTGGCCTGCCTTCCCTCCTGGATGATTTGCAGGCTATTGATTTGTACATGCTCACAGTTTCTATAGATACTGATGTTGTCTTGTCCCTCTTCTAGTCAAAATTTACATGAGCCCAGGACCAGCACACTTTGGCTGGTCATTCATTCCATATTTGAACCTCTGTTTCATTCAGCCACCACACTTCTTAAGCTTGGTGGTTTCTCCACCACTCTCTCCAACCCATCTGATATTGTTAATTCTTTTAACCACTTGTGTACCACTTCCACAACCTCCATTCTCTCACTCCCTGAATTTGTTCCTGTTGCTTTTCTTCTCTCACCCTTTCTGCCTCCCCCTCCCCTTCCTTCTCTTTCTCTCCATTACCAATACGACACTCTGACTGTTCTCTTTTCTTGCAACCCTCCATGAAGTACATTGCAGATGGCTTAAACTGAAAGCTCTTCCACCTCACCATTCCTACAATTGCTGTCCCCTTTCTTCTTTCTTAAACCTCCCTTTCCAGCTCAGGTCTGTTCCTCATGTTTAGAAGTAGACTAAAAACCTCCCCTTCCACAAAAAGAGTAACTCCTTTTACCAGGTAACTACTATCCTACCTCCCTCCCCCTAACCTCAGCCAAGCTGCAGGGGAAGCCGGTCCTGTCTCATCTATCTGCCTTCTGTGACTCCTTTTTTCCTTTCTTTTCCCCTTCCAGTCTGGTTTCCAGAAAGCCCACTCCACAGTCTCATCCCTCCTCTATGTCACTGATGCCATTCAAAAGGGGATGGACCAGGGGCACCTCACAGCAACTATCATCATTGACATTTCAATAGCCTTTAACACCATGACCCATCAATTCCTCTTGGATATGCTGAGGGGGTGAGCTAGTCAGTGACACTTTAGTGTACTGGTTCCACTCCTACCTCACTGGCCAACAACAGTCACTTGAGATAGAGTATGCCTTAACACATTTAATAATTATGGTATTCCTAAGGATCTATTTTGGGTACTGTCCTCTTCTCCCTTCTTCTCAATGACCTACTCATGGCCTCTGGGTCATCCAACATACATATGTTCACTGATGACACAGTCCTTTTCAGTACAAGTGCCTTGGTCCCTGAGCCAGAAGTTTTGCTACAGTGCAACTTCAGAAAAGTCCAGCCTTGGTTCTGTTGAAATGAGCTTATGCTGAATGCAAAAAGACTGTTGCTGTGGCTTTTGGCATGAAGCAAAACCTTGCTAGGCTCAGATTCACACCCATTTTTTCAGAGCATTGATGATGTGCCCCATGAAGTCTTTTCTCAGTTTAAGTACCTCAGTGTGTGGCTTGATAGAAACCTTAACATCTTCTCCCACATTGACACCATGAATAAAAAAATCTGCCACAGCTCATTGCCCTGCACAGGAACAAGTCCTGATTGCCCCTTCCTGTCTACATTGAGATCATCTTTAGAATAATCTTGCTGACATTTGACTACGCAGATGTTATCTTTGGTACAGCCTTTAAGTCCATGCTGGCCACACTGGATCCTCTTTTCCACTTTTTGTGTTGTCTTGCGCTCGCAGTGCAGACAACATATTGTGGCTGTCAGTGAAGAAGCGGGTTTCGGAGGTGTGGTCCTGCTGCAGCAAATGACGCCACTGCTTTTTGTGGCCTGGCTCTGTGGCACAATGACATAGCATGCTGTCTATGACAGCAGTTGAGAAACGTGCCACCACCTTGAAAGAAATTAACCTCTGCAATCAGGGAGTGCCACGGGGCGGCCCCTGATTGCAGCAGCTAGTTCCTGCTTGTCTCGTCTGGTGTCCCTGTCAAGCAACATGGTGGCAGCTTCCCCGTCAGCATCTCACGATGATCTTCGGTGGACTGGGAACACTTCTGCACTCTTCAAAGCTGACCACGAACTGAAGAAATGCCAGTAAGCTGTACAATGGCATAAATGGGTGGGTTTCAACTTATGTGGATATCTCAGCCATTTTTTTGACTTTTGCCACCAAATTTGGAACATGGGGGTTTTAGGACCCATCCTCATGAATTCAGTCACTGTCATGGCATTATTCAGTCCTGAAAGGTTATTTTGCGGTCACTGCACGGAATCACCTTTCGGGACCGAGTAACGAAATTACAGTGTTACTGTTCATGAGATGGCCTCCCAAAAAGCCTATGTTGAAAATTTGGTGAAACAATTTCAAAAAATGACTGTGTTACGAGCGTGTGTTGCGCAGTTTCCACGCGCACTCGTAACTTCATCAATTTGTAATATTTTCACTCCAGATTTTCAACATTGGCATTTTTTCACACCTCCTTATGAACAGTGCAGCTGTCATTTTTCACATCCTGGCTGAAATGTGTTTTCACACTACTGGTGCAGAATAGTGCGGTCACTACGGGAAATCAGTGTTTGGGACAGATTACGAAAATCACAGTGACACTGTTCGTGGGCAGAGGTCCTAAAATGCCTATGCTGAAAATTTGGCAACAAAAGTCCATAAAATGACTATGTTACAAGCGTGTGTTGCGCAGTTTCCATGTGCACTCATAACTTCGACAATTTGTAATATTTTCACTCAACATTTTCAACATTGTCAATTCTGCACATATCCTTATGAATAGTACAGGTCTCATTTTTTGGATTCTGCCTGAAATGTGTTTTCGCACAAGTAGTGCACTATGACACAGCCGCTCTGGGAAATCAACGATCCGGACAGATGAAGAAAATTATAGTGACAGTGTTCATGAGCAGTGGTCCCAAAATGCCTATGTTGAAAATTTGGTGAAATAATTCCAGTAAATGACTGTGTTATGAGTATGCATTGTGCAGTTTCCATGTATGTTCATAAATTCGAGCATTTTCAATATTTTCACTCAAGATTTTCAACACTGCCATCTCTTCACACCAACCTATGAATGGTACAGTTGTCATTTTTCACATCCTGCCCAAATGGTGTTTTCCCACATCTGGCCCAGAATGGCTGAGAGAAATCAACGTTCAGGACAGATTAACAAAATCACAGTGCCACTATTCATAAGCAGAGGCCCCAAACACTTTCATGAGTTGGGGGTCACAAAAATGCTGTGTTGCAAATTTGTAGTGCAAATGCCAACCAATGGCTGGGGCATTAGGGTTTCTAGCTATAACGTCCCACCCTGTACAGACTGACAGGCATCAGGGGTGTGTCTTTGCATTGCCAGCTGTCATGACTGGGATGTCAACATACCAGGGTACACAGTCTACAGGAGGGACAGGGAGGGAAGAAGAAGAGGAAGAATAGCTCTCTATGTAAGGGAAGGGATCAAAGCAACAGAACTAAAGGGTAAACAGGGAGGAGAGGAGGCACTGTGGGTCACCTTGGAAACTGGAAATTGCACCACAATCCACATGGGGGTTGTATACAGACCCCCGTCTCAGGGGGAGGAAATGGGCAAGGAAATGATAGAAGGCATCCTTGGCATGGCAGAGAAAGGGAAGATATTGCTGATGGGGGACCTGAATGTACCTGATGTTAACTGGAGCACCTTTGCTGCAGCCACATCTAAGAGCAGGGTCATTCCGGATGCCCTACAGGGGGCATGACTCAGACAACTAGTTTTTGGAACCCACTCAGGAGGGAGCAATCTTAGAACTGGTATTCTCAAATGGGGATGGAGAGAGTATCTCCGATCCTGAAGTAGATAGCCATCTGGGAACAAGCGACAACCAAACAGTGTCGTTCACGATAAACTTAGCTGTAGAGTCAAGCCATACAAAAGTGAAGGTACTGGACTTCAGGAGGGCTGATTTTGTCAAAATGTGAGAGTGCTTCAGAAAAGCACTGGCAAACAGGCAAGAAGGTGGGGTGGAGCAACAATGGGGAAACATCAAAACTGCCATCACAGAGGCAACATGCCTTTGTGTGAAGCAAATAAACAAATCAAAATGAATGAAAAAACACTATGTTTCTCAAAAGAAGTGACGGGGAAGGTAAGGGGATAAAAAAATAGCATTCAGGAAGTATACGGAAACACAGAAGGAGCAGGATAGAGAACTGTACCAGTTAAAGCAGAAGAAAGCGGGGAAAACAGTCAGAATAGCATAGGCCCAAATTGAGGAAAAAATAGCCAACTTGGTTAAGAAGGGGGATAAAACCATTTATAGGTACATTAGGGAGCAAAGAAAGACTAAGGCAGGGATACTGAGGCTGAATAAGGAGGAAGGAGGAAGGTGGTTGGGCAGAGAGCGACAGTGAAAAAGCAGGGATACTGAGTGAATACTTCTGCTCAGTATTCACAATGGAAAAGCAGGGAGAAATATCTAATCCAGTCAATAGAAGCACCTCTAGATAGGGGATTACCAACATACAAAATTTGCCAGCAGATAAAGGCCTAGAGGTCTATCAAGTCTGCTAGAATGTGCAGCTAGCACCCCTTATTCTGCAGCTGCCCCTTCCTTCCACCCATCCCCTTCATTAACCCTCCTCCTTGTCCTGTCCCATCCTCATTTGAAGCAATCCACTGTTCTACTGCATACCACTTCAGCAGGTAATGCATTCCACCCAGCCACCACCCTCTCTGTAAAACAGTGTCTCCTCATCTCCCTCCTGAACCTTCCTCGCTCCAGTCTCATATCATGGCCCCTGGTGGCCCTCCCCTTCCTTACTTTGAACAGCCCCTCTGTACCTGTCTTGTTTATTCCTTTCATGTATTTAAAGGTTTCAATCATGTCACCCCTGTCTCTCCTCTCCTTCAGTGAGTACATGTTCAACTACTTCAACCTCCTCTTGTATGATAAATCCCCCAGCCCCTTGATCATCTTTGTCACTCTGCACTGCAGCCACTCCAGTAACTTAATGTCCCTCTTCAGATACGGACGCCAGTACTGCACGCAGTACTCCAGGTGTGGTCTAACTAATGACCTATACAGTGGCAGAATCTCCTCCTCCCTCCTTGAGGATATACCCCTTGCAATACAACCCAGCATTTTGTTGGCCTTTGCAGCTGCCTTCCTACATTGTGCTGAGTTGTTCATTGACCCTGTAATGAGCACACCCAGATCCTTCTCCTCCTCCTCTGTCTGGGCTAGCTGCACTCCCCCTAGCTGGTAACTCCTCCTAGGGTTCTTCATCCCAAAATGCAGCACCTTGCACTTTTTGGCATTAAAGCCCAGTTGCCAGGTGTCTGACCAGGTTTCAAGCTTTGCCAGATCATCCTGAAACCCCTGCTGTCCCCCTAGGTCATCCACCACCGCGCCTACCTTGGTATCATTAGCAAACAGACTGATCTTGCTCTTGATGTCCCATGATATGTCTGCAATAAATATCCCAAACAACACTGGTCCCAACACTGAGCCCTGTGGAACACCGCTTGTCACTGCCCTTGGGTGTGAGAGCTCCCCACCCACCACCACCACCCTCTGTTGCCTTCCCTGCAGCCAGTTTCCTACCCATCTCACCAGCTTTGCACCCACCCTGTGCCTACTAACTTCCTTCCCAGCCTTCCATGCGGCACTGAGTCAAATGCCTTACTGAAGTCCAGATACAGGACATCCACTGCATGGCCTCTGTCCAGTTGCCTAGTTACCCAGTCATAGAACTCGACCAGGTTGGTTTGGCAGGATCTGCCACCTATGAAGCCATGCTGTCTGCTGTCCTGTAGTCCTTTGGCCTCTAGGAGGGCCACCAGCCTCTCCTTCAGGATAGTCTCCATTAGCTTACCCATGATGGATGTGAGGCTCACTGGTCTGTAGTTTCACGGTTCATCCTTGGGGCCACTCTTGTGGAGGGGCACCACATAAGACATCCTCCAGTCCTGAGGTACACACCCCAAATGTAGTGAGGCATTAAATAGGTCTGCCAAAGGTCCTGCAAGGACCTTTGCCAGCTCCTTCAGTACCCTGGGGTGGATGCCATCTGGGCCTGGCGCCTTGTCCACCCTCAGTGCCTTCAAACCCTCTCGAACTCTGCTTTCCGTGATTTCCCCATCTGTCACCACTTTATCTCCTGCTTCTGCCATTTCTCCCACCTTGAGTGTCTCCCCCCTCTTCTCTTTAGTAAATACTGGCAGAAGTACTCATTTACTGCTTCCGCCTTATCGCACCCTGCTTCCACCCAATTGCCCTCCTTCCTAATCCTTACTATGTGGTCCTTACAGTTCCTTTTCTCCCTGATGTACTTAAAGAAGTCCTTCTCACCCTTCTTAATGCCTTGTGCCAGCCTGAGTTCCGTAGATGCTTTGGCTTCCCTTACTGCCCTTGTCACCTCCTTCGATTCTGTCAAGTACTCCTCCCTGTCCTCCCCTCCCTGTTTTCTTGTACTTCCTAAAGGCAGCTCTTTTCCTCTTTACCTTTTCCATGACCTCCTTGCTCAACCAGATCGGTTTCTTAGCCCTAGCCTTCTTGCTCTGGACTTTGCAGCAGGTTTTGGTTGCCTCCACTATCCCCAGCTTTATGAGCTCCCACCTCTGGGTAGTGTCCATACTAGATTGAATTCTGGCCAGGTACCCTTTTACCACTTCCCCCATCCTCCCAAAGTCAGCCCTCCTGAAGTCCAGCACTATTGTGCCAGATTCCACTCCTTCCTTGCCCATATCCAATGTGAGCCATACTGAGCGGTGGTCACTCCCTGACAGTGGCTTCTCCACTGTAAGTTCTTTCACAAAGTCCCCATTTTCCAGCACAAGGTCAAGGGTATTTCCTAACCTGGTTGGTTCACTGACCATTTGCAACAGGAAGCTGTCCTGGAAGGCATCCAGCAGTACCTGCTCCCTTCTGTTCCTGGTTGTTGGGGTGCTCCAGTCCACTCCTGGCATGTTGAAGTCCCCCCAAATCACCACACTACCCTTCTCGCAGGTCCTCCTGATCTGTCCCGCTAGTTCCCTGTCTAACTCCTCTGTCTGAGATGGTGGCCTGTACACCACTCCCATTCTAAGAATCCTATTCTTGGAATCCTGGATTTGCATCCAAAGTGACTCCGTACTACCCTCCTCCCCTTCCTCCCTTACACACTTCAGTCCTTCCTTCACATATAGTGCCACCTCCACTTTCCCAATCACCCTGTCCCTACAAAATAACCTGTACCCTGGTACAGACAGGTCCCAGTCATTGTATTGGGTGGCCCATGTTTCCATGATGACTGCAATGTCCACCTCTCCCTCTGCCATGAGAACCTATAACTCTGCAGTTTTCCTCCCAAGGCTCCTAGCATTAAGGGTAACCACCTTCCACCCTTTTCCCCCCTCCCATACTGCCCTCCTTTCCTAGCATCACCAACAGTACTTGCCATTTGTCCTTTGTCACTGTTATGGAAGGTAAGCTCATATGGTTTCCCAACCTGTGGTCTCTGCATATCTCTTCCCCAACTGCTACCCCCACTCCTAGTTTAAATTCCCAACTTCCTCTAATACTCTCCATCCTCTGTTTCAACACTTTCTTTCCCTCCTCACTCAAGTGTAGTCTGTCCTTGGCATAGAGACTACTGTCCTCCCAGGTCCTCCCCACCCCCAACAGCCCATACCCTTTAGCACAACACCAGGTTCTTAGCCATCCGTTAAATTCCTCTATTCTCAGCTTTCTTGTTGTGCTTGCCTTTGGCACAGGAAGTGTCTCTGGAAAAGTTACTGATCTTCCTGTCCCCTCACATAATTGTGCTAGTTCCTCAAACCTCCTCTGGACTGTATCTACTGTCTTGTCAGCCAGGTCGTTTGTCCCAAGATGTATAATTAAATGAGGCTTGTCCCTACCCCTTCTAGCATATTTCAGAACAGACTGTCCCACACTTTCCACTATCATTCCTGGCATGGCCTCCACCCAAATGTGACTATGCCGCTCCCCCTTGCTACCCCACCTAACTCCTCTTAGTATTTAGTCCCTCAGCACTAAGATTCCACCCCTCTTACTCCCTGCTTGCTTCCATCCATCTCCCTCTCTCATTTCCAGCTCGTCTTCTTCCTCATGCACATTATTTCCCCCTTTTACCCCGTTGCAATTCTCCCAGCAGAACTTCCCCCCGCTCCAGTTTGGTCCAGGCATTTATCAGTTACTCCTTTAATTTCATCATTTCCCTCCTCCACCTTCTTCCTCTCTAGCAGTGCACAACTATTTTCTGAAGGCCCTTCACAAATGCCCGCTCCCTCTCTCTTCATAGTAACCTGTTCTCTTCTTTCCACTCCATGACTTTTGCCACTTCTTCACCTCCCCGCACAAGTCCCTATCTCCTCCTTCCATTTGTCTTTTGTCTCCTGACCTGGTTTGCCCGGCAATTGTTCTTCCTGACCTGGGCCCCTTTGTCTCTGCTTCCCTTCTTCTGACCCTGTCCTCACCACTGTTGGCTTAAATCGCCCTCCCTCATCTCCCAGTCTTCCTCCCTCCAGTATTGGGCTAAACCCACCCACAATCTGCCTTGCCTGTCTTAGTTACTCCTGCAGACCCTCAATCTCCTTTCTAAGTTTTTCTATGTGGTTGCACACTAAACATCCTCCCACACTCCAGGCAATTTTTAGAAAGATTGGTGCATCACAGTTATTGTAGCCTACCACCTTACCCATTGCTGTTGTTGCCCACCAGTGACCCCCCACCCTTCCAGATGCAGGATACCAAACACTCCCCCAAGTCTCCCCTCTCCCTCCTCTATCAGTGCAAAACATTTTCTTTATTTCCCTTACCTCCTTTGTTGCACACGTTTAGAGATATTGAGCAACTGCTTTTTATATTCCTATCCTTCCTATCCACACTCAAAAATGGACTTTAAGTAGCCATTGCACAACCTTCTTCAAACTCCTACTCCTCCTTTCCCCAATGCAACATCAATGTGAAGAAGCAATAATGAAAGCTCCTAGATTTGCATTTACTTCCTTTCCACTGAGAGAGCATTCACCTCTTCACTTGCTGCTGTTCCTTTCCTGGATGTCTGCTTTTGCTATGACAGGTGCATATCCTTTGCCTGTTTGAGGAAGTGATGTCAGAACCCCTGATATAAAGGAAATAATGGACCAAGGTTGGGACCAGCCAAAGTCTTCCAGAAACAATCAGGTAGCTGAGGCCTCTGGTCAGACCATTAGCACCCTTCCCCCACTCTGCACTCAAACTTTGCAGCTAGTGAAGCCAGCAACAATGAATCACAATTCTACTCTAAGCCCCCAAAATAGGTTTTCTACCCAAAGAAACAGGACTCCAATTCAAACAGCTTCACCAACAACACACCAAAATAGGCTTAGAATTAGAAGATATATGTCTCCAATTCAAAGAAACAGACCCAGTTAAATCACACCAATTATGTTTTAAAACAGAAGAAATAGGCCTCTACAAATGCAGCTTGCCACACAGTGAATCAAATAAATGAGCCCACTTATAGCTACCAAAACAGGTTTCAAAATTCCAACAGCCCCAAACAAAACCCTGCTAGCCCCTAGTAGTAAGAAAGAAAAGAAATAACCTTCTACCAAGTAGAATCCACAAGAAACAATGTAAAACAATAAGAAGCTACTGTACTGTAGATCTGATCTTGTCCCCCTTCTAGTTCCTTCTGAGAAGCCAAAGCACTGAGTTCCAAACTCTGTGATTTCCCTTGTGCTGCTTTCAAAATCAGACAGGGTTGATATTAGTCCTTTCACAAAAGAAAAGAAAAGAAAAGAAAAAACAAAAGAAAGGGCTCTGAAAGAACTCTTAAAACTGAAGGTGGATAAAGCAATGGGGCCTGATGGGATTCACCCCAGAATTCTAAAAGAACTAAGGGAAGAACTAGTAACACCACTGACTACCCTTTTTAATAAATCATGGGAGGAAGGTGTGGTACCTGAGGACTGGAGGAGGGTGGATGTGATTCCCCTTCACAAAAGTGGGAGCAAGACAGAGGCAGGAAACTACAGACTTGTCAGTTTGACCTCAGTGGTAGGGAAAATGGTGGAATCACTTCTGAAGGGAAGAATTGTTGAGTATCTAGAGGCCAGTGGGGCACTGGACCTAAGGCAGCATGGATTCACAGCAGGAAGGTCATGTCAGACAAATCTAATTGATTTCTTTGACTGGGTGACCAAAGTAGTGGACCAGGGAGGGGCTGTGGACATGGCCTACCTAGACTTTAGCAAGGCATTTGACACAGTCCCACACAAAAGATAAATTAACAAATTAGCCAGCCTGGGAGTGGTTCCCAGGGTGGTAGCCTGGGTAAAACACTGGCTAGACAAAAGGACACCACAGGTAATAGTAAATGGAGTCCACAGTGAAGAAAAGGGGTTACTAGTGGTGTAACGCAGGGTTCAGTATTGGGGCCGGTCCTTTTTAATGTCTTTATAAGTGACATTGCAGAGGGACTGGAAGGGAAAGTATGCCTCTTTGCAGCTGACACAAAGATCTGCAACAGGGTTGATACACAAGGTGGGGTGGAAAGGATGAAAAGGCACTTGGCAAGGTTGGAGGAATGGTCAAATGTATGGCAGCTTCGATTCAATGCAAAGAAGTGCAAAGTAATGCACCTGGGAAACAAAAACCCAGGGGAAGAGTACACAATGGGGTGTGAAATACTGCCAATAAAAACTGAAAGGGAGCTAGGGGTGGTCATAGCAGATGACCTAAAGGTGGGCCAGCAATGTGAGAATGCAGTAAGGAGTGCTGGGGTGATACTGGGATGCATAGGGAGAGACATCACCAGTAGAAAACAGGAAGTTGTTGGCCCTCTGTACAGACAGTTGGTAAGACCACATTTGGAGTACTGTGTACAGTTCTGGAGACCCCATCTCCACAAAGACATAGACAGAGTGGAGGCTGGCCAGAGTAGGGTAACCAAAATGGTGCAGAGTCTGCACCAGAAGACATATGAGAAAGACTAAAGGAGCTTAAGATGTATAGCCTCAAGGAAAGGAGGGAGAGGGGGGACATGATAGAAACTTTCAGATATCTCAAGGGAATCAACAAAGTCCAAGAGGGTAGCATCCTTCAGAAAAAGAAATGTGCAAGAGCAAGGGGGCACAGTTTGAAGGGTATACCATCACCGCAGAGACTCCCTGACTGTGAAGACCAACACAGTGCCAGAAATTGGCAAAATCCGCTAGTCACTGTGGTGGTCCATGCAGCGATTGGGACTGTTTCACTGGGTGTTTGCCTCACCCCGGTCCAACTCCAACTCAGAGTTAGAATCCTAGAGACTGGGGGTTGTGGAGGTCAGAGCCCCCCCACAAGGGGGAGTTGGGAGGCACAGCCCCCCCAATTGTGAGTGCTGACATCCCGTGGCTACAGTGCTGACAGTTGGCATTGTAACTGTCGTGGTAGGGGATGTCAGCACTAGCACTGTTGAAGCGCAATAGTTAAATCAATTTGAAGATAGAGGGGGGATGGCTCAGAGGTAATTTGAGGAAATATTTCTTCACAGAGAGGGTTATAGGTGCATGGACTGCCTTCCTGAGGAGGTCACAGAGTCAAAAACTGTGGGGAATTCTAGAATGCATGGGACAGACATAAGGCAATTCTAGTGGGGCGTAGGAGGAAGTAGGCTGTTGGTTAACTAGGATCTGCAGCTTATCCATTAGGTAGGGAAATAGGCAGATTAGGTGGGCCAAGCAGTCCTTATCTGCCATCAATTCTATATTTCTATGTTTCATGCTCACGCCATACCATCCCCCCACCCTCAAGCCACTGACAGACACCGAGGTGTGCCTTGGACTCTTCGGCACCAAAGTTCACCCAGTTCTCCTATGCTGCACCCATTTCAGTGTATGTCCTCATGAAATGGGGTGACTGTAAAGCCGAACACTCCAAGGCTCACTTCAGCACTTGTCAGTGTCTGCTGGATAGGGTGAGGTAAAATGCCATTAGTGTTATGGCCGAATTGGGTGAGTGTAAGGCCCAAAGACCCCAAGGCACAATGCGATATTTGTCACACTGCAGGGTAGGGTGAGCTGAAATGCCATGAACATTATGGCCGATGCCCAAAGACACACCTCAGTGCCTGTCAGTCTCTATAGGGGGATGTGGGGTTTGACGTCACTTTCATACTTCACTGCCTTTCCTATTATGCATCTGTTCAACTACTGCACTACCGATGCCAATGTCAGCAAGACAACATTTGGCATTGACAAATGCTTGTTCTTTGTTGTTTTGCTTCTGATTCCCCTCCCCTTACCCATCTTCGACCACTCTACTAGCTCCTCTCATTTCCCTCACATACATTTTTGCGTCTCTGTCAGTGTACCCCTTTACCATCAAAATTCTGCTTTGCTTTCCTCCCCTCCTACCTCGCTGACCTCCTCTCATCCTCCATCCTTTTGTCCTACTCACTCTGATCATCTGACTCCAGGTCCTTCACCATTCAACCTGTAAAACCTCTGCTGGACAAACAGCTTACTCCATTCAATTTCCCTCTCATTTGAGCTGCAGTACATCTTTCCCTCCTTTCGTCTTTCTCTCAAACTAAACCACACAACTCACTTTGCCCCCTTCTGCCCCGTCCTTAGCCCCTACCCTCTTCCTCCACTCTCTTATGCTCTTTCACTTCCATATCTTTCTTTTCTCCCCACATTATTTTTTTCTGATCTCATCCTACATAAACTTTTATTACTAACAACACTGCACATAATTGCACACTTTATGTACAGTACTTTAGGTCATTGATGTCTGTGTTGTGTACTACATTAGTCCCTTTCTGCCATTGTAAATTCATATAATTTTTTGCATATTTCACAATTTGTGTAACCTGATATTTTATAATGTACATTGCACTGGTCACTTTTCATTATTTCTGAATGGAATTTGTCACTTCAATGTGTTGTATTTCTTCCCACATTGTTAACCCTCCTCCCACTTTCACTTGGAAATGAGATCTGGTACAGTATGCATTTCCTGGTCATCTAAATAAAAAAAAAAATAGATATATGACAAACAATATATGTGTTTCTAATACGGTTTATGAATATAGTGTGTTTGTACAGTAGATGTCTGAAAGCAATTAATAGGTTTTCACAAACATGTAGAATGTCAGTAGTCATGACATGTCATTAGGGAACTTTTAGAGAACTTCAAACCTTGAACACTGACATGTAGACAATATACAAAAGCAAGCCTTTATCAAACCTGAATGTTTGATGCTTGCATTGCTGTTGTACCCGGTCTTGCTTATACACATTTTACTACTTATTTACATAGAATAGACAAGATAAGAGGTAATGTCTCATTTTTAGGGGTGTCCTGCTTTTGCACATTTTTAGATTGTATTTACCCCAGACAGGGCAACTGAGAGGCAAAATCTAATTTTCAGTGGGCTCCCACATTTTGACCCCAAATTCCCAACAGTCTTTTTATTATCTGACATACTCAAGAAAGATGGAATTTTTTAAACTCCATCTGAAAAGTGATTCTGCAGTGCAACTGTGAAAACAAGTTTCAGAGGGGATTTGAAAAATTACACCTGTCATGTTCAGGAGCTGGGGTAACACAAAGGATATGTTGAACATTAAGGGCCAAAATCTACAAAAATAAAGGTATGAGTAAATGGTGGAACAATTCAACATTTCCTCATAACTTAAGTTGATTTTCACAATTTGATCCCAAATTTTCAACATAGTCTTTTTAAGAACACTTCTTCTCAACCTGATAGGTATAATTTATAAAATAGTGGCTGAAACATCAATTTTACGCTACAAGTTGAAAATGCATTTTACAGCTGTCACATTCATAAGGTGGTATGAAAAATGCCTATGTTGAAAAAATGGATTCAAAATACTGAAAATTACCAGATATGAGCATGCATTGCAAATTTCAATGTACACTTGTAAGTTTGTTGTTTTTTAATATTTTTACCCCAAATTTGAAACACAGCCTTCTTAGGACACCAGATAGCCTTCTTATGACCCCACCTCATGAACAAGGGTAGAGAACATTTTCTGATCTTGCCAAAAAGTTGATTTCATCCTACAAGTGCAAAAACACATTTTGGCCAGGATTTAAAAAAATGGCAGATGCCACATTCATGAGGTGGTGTGAAAAAATGGCTATGTTGAAAATTTAGGGTTAAAATATTGAAAATTAACATTATAACCATGCGTTGAAACATTTTAATGTATGCTCACAACTTTGTTGTATTTTAAATATTTTTATCGCAAATTTTCAACATAGCCTTCTTATGACCCAACCTCATGAAGAAGGGTGGAGAAAATGTTCAAATTGTGCCCAAAAAGTGATTTTTCTCAGCAACTGCAAAATCACCTTTTGGGGTGAATTGGCATAATTTCACTGTCAATGTTCATGAGATGGGTTCCCAAAAAGGCCATGTTGAAAATTTGGGGAAAAAATCTTAAAAATAACCAAGTTATGAGGACAAGTTCAAAACCCAATGAAATACATTGAACTGCATACCTGATTTTCTCAGTTTGCAGTCTGGTGTTGAAGAATGAAGATATGTCTCTGGTCCAGAGAGGATTACCATGTTGGACCACCTGGTAGGTAAGTAAAGGGTGTGTGTGTGTGTGTGTGTGTATGTGGGTGTGTGGGGTAGTGGGTACTAAGTGGGAGGGTCAGGTGGGGGGAGGGTAATGATGATGGTGGGCCAGCAGCAGCAACAGACATCGATGGATGGTTTTCTATTTTACAGGATATATAAAAAAAAAATGACTGCAAGAGATGGTTTTCTTTATTTCAGGTACCGACACTGGAGCTTGGGCACCTCTGGGTCGGTGTTATGTTTGGTGACACTGGGGGTGGGCTCCTTGATGTCACATACTGAAAACAGGAGGGTTGGGGGTAGTAGTTGGCACCAGGCATTGGGCACCCCGGTGTCAGAAAATTAAAAGGGGTGGTGGGGTGTAGGATGGTGGGTGCTGAGTGCTGAGTGGGAGATTCAGGTGGGGGAGAGACACGTGGCTGTGGCAATAGACATTGATGGATTTATTTTTGGTTTTACAGGAGCTCTAAGAAAACTGACTACAAGGGGTCGTTATCTTTATTTTAAGTACTGTCCTGACACTGTGGATTGGGCACCCCAGTATGAGTGGTATGTCTGGCAGTACAAGCGGGTGAGATTCCCAGTGCTGCACATTGACAATGGGCAGGTTTGTGGTACTAGCTGGTACTGGGGATTGGGCACACCAGTGTCAGAAACTTAAGAAGGGACAAGCAATGGGAGATGGCAGGGATAGATGGCAGAGGGTGGGAGGGATTATTTTTATGTTGGTGGGAGGACCACAGGAGGCTGATCATGATATGTTCAGCTCTGCTTGCTGGGCTGCATTATGCTGATCAAAGTAAAGAGCCACCCTATGATTGGGCTGGCTCTTTCCTTTGAACTACAGGAAGTTTCTGTCCAGCAAGACCAGAACAGTGTCATAATCAGCATGGCTGATGATTGGTATGACACAGACAAGCCTCTTGCTGACTGCCCTGCTTTGGACTGACAAGTGACACACCTCTCAAAACCCACTCTCGTAACAATATGTTCGCTTTGTGCAAGCACAACGCAAACATAATAAGCAAACACCTTAGCTACTTTCTGCTGTCCCTCAGATTATATTTTAGTTTCCTTCAACCTAAATTCTTTCCTTATTATGTTGACTTGAGTGCACAGTGCAGACAACATATTGGGGTTGCTTGAAGTGGAAGAGCAGGTTTTGGAAGTGCGGTCTTGTTGTGGCCAGTGGCGCCACTGCTTTTTTGGGCTTGGTTGTGTGGCATGAATGAGATTGCATGCTGTCTATGACAGCAGTTGCAAAGTGTACCACCAACTTGAAACATTTTAGCTGCTGCAATGGGGGTGCTCTACCTCATTGCAGGGTGTGCCTTCCCTGGTGTAACATTTCAATGAGACATGGTGGCAGCTGTGCCGTCCGCCTCTCACAGTCCCCAGAAAAGCCGACATCGAGGGTGCCCAATCCCCCTGTTGGTATCATCATGCCCCCCTCCCCAGTTCATTTGCCGACAGGGGAACCCAATCCCCATTGGCATCATGTCCTGTGCCAGTTGTTTGCCGAGGGGGTGCCCAATCCCCCTCGGCATCATTCCCCCCCCTCAGCCAAACACACTTTTTGGTTTGCTGATGGGGTGCCCAATTCCCATTGGCTCCAGTCCTCCCACCCCAAAACACTCAGGTGGCACACTGGGAGCCCAGCCCAGCATGCCAAATGTACCTGTCAAATGAAAAAACCTTCCCGTGATGTTTAATTTTTTTTAACCTGTAAAGTAGAAAATGGCCTCTCGCTGTCTGCTGCCCATCCCCCAACCCATGCCCACCCGCTGCGTATATCCCACCTCCCACACTCCCCATACCATACTTACCTCCAGAGCCCGGCAGGATGATCTTCGGTGGACTGGTAACACATCTGCACTCTTCAAAGCAGACCACGAAGTGAAGAAATGCCAGTAAGCTGTATAATGGCATAAATAGGGTTTTTTCAACTTTGGTGCATATCTTGGGCATTTTGGGGAATTTTGGCACCTCATTTTCAATATGGGGTTATCTCTCACTCACTTATTCCATTTCTGCCGGTGCTGCAGGCTGGCCTTTTGGACTGGGCTCCTGCCTGCGTTGCTGCCTTTTTCTGCCCACAAAGAAATCCACAGCAGTCATGATAGAGCTCCGTTGAGGTCGCTCACTCATAGAAACATAGACTTTGATGGCAGATAAGGACCGCTAGGCCTATCTAGTCTGCCCATTTCCCTACCTACAGGATAGGCCGCAGATCCTAGTTAACCAACAGCCTATTTCTTCCTACACCCCACAAGAATTGCCTTATGTCTATCCTATGCATTCTTGAATTCTCCCACAGTTTTAGACCCACAACCTCCTCAGGAAGGCTGTTCCATGTATCCACTACCCTCTCTGTGAAATAATACTTCCTCACATTGCCCTGAACCGCCCTCCTTCTATCTTTAAATTGTGTCCCTTGTTCTTGCAAGTCTCTTTTCTGAAAGATGCTACCCTCTTGGACTTTGTTGATTCCACTGAGGTACTTAAAGTTTCTATCATGTCCCCCCTCTCCCTTCTTTCCTCAAGGGTATACATATTAAGCTCCTTTAGTCTCTCCTCATACGACTTCTCTTGCAGACCCTGCACCATTTTAGTCACCCTCCTCTGGACTACCTCTATTCTGTCTACGTCCTTGCGGAGATGGGGTCTCCAGAACTGGACACAGTACTCCAGATGGGGTCTCACCAACTGTCTGTACAGAGGGATAACAACTTCCTGTTTTCTGCTGCTGATGCCTCTCCTATATATCCCAGTATACCCCAGCCCTCCCTACTGCCTTCTCATATTGCTTGCTAACCTCAAGGTCATCTGATATGATTACCCCAGGTCCCTTTCCTTTTTGTTGTTGTTACTACCTCCCCACCCATTGTGCGTTCTTCCCTGGGTTCTTGTTTCCAGGTGCATTATTGCACTTCTTTGCATTGAATCCTAGCTGCCATACTTCTGACCATTCCTCCAACCTTGCCAAGTCCTTTTCATCCTTTCCACACCTCCTTGTGTATCAACCCTGTTGCAGATCTTTGTGTCATCTGCAAAAGGCATCTTTTCCTTCCAGTCCCTCTGCAATGTCACTGATGAGACATTAAAAGGACTGGACTGTCTGCCCTCACGGTACCCCTAGTAACCCCTTTCTTCAGAATGGACTCCATTTACAATTACCTTCTGTGTCCTGTTGTGCAGCCAATGTTTTACCCAGGCTACCACCCTGGGACCCACTCCCAGGCTGGTTAATTTGACTATTAATCTTTTGTGTGAGACTGTGTCAAATGCCTTGCTAAAGTCTCCCTAAACTCCCCCTGTCTCACTCGCTGATTCTGTTTCTCCTGGTGCTGCAGGCTGCCCTTTTGTACTGGGCTCCTGCCTCTGAGGGCACCTTTTTCCGCCCACAAAGAAATCTGCAGCAGTCACGATACAGCTCCGTTGAGCTAGCTCACTCCCCTTCTCTCACTCTGTTGTTCTGTTTCTCCTGCTGCTCCAGGCTGCCCTTTTGTACTGGGCCCCTGCTTGCATTGCTGTATTTTTCTGCCCACAAAGAAATCCTCAGCAGTCATGATAGAGTTCCGTTGCGCTTACTTACTCCCCCTCTCTCAGTCCTCATTCTGTTTCTCCCACTGCTGCTGGCTGCCCTTTTGTACTGGGCCCCTGCCTGCATTGGCACCTTTTTCTGCCCACAATGAAATCTGCAGCTGTCCCAACAGAGCTCCATTGAGGTTGCTCACTCCCCCTGTCTCACGCACTCATTCTGTTTCTCCTGGCACTGCAGGCTGCCCTTTTGTACTGGGCTCCTGCCTCTGTTGGCACCTTTTTCTCCCCACAAAGAAATCTGCAGCAGTCCCGACAGAGCTCCGTTGACCTCACTCCCCCTCTCTCACTCGCTCATTCTGTTTCTGCCAGTGCTGCAGGCTGCCCTTTTGTATAGGGCTCCTGCCTGCATTGCCACCATTTTCTGCTCACAAAGAAATCTGCAGCAGTCATGACAGAGCTCTGTTGAGCTCACTCACTCCCCCTCCCTCACTCGCTCGTTCTGTGTCTCCCGGAGCTGTGGGCTGCCCTTTTTTACTGGGCTGCTGCCTGCATTGGCACCTTTTCCTTTCCACAAAGAAATCTGCAGCAGTCCTGTTAGAGCTCAGTTGAGCTCGGTCACTCTCCCGCCCCTCGCTAGATCCCAATCTGTCCCAAACACTGATTTCCGACAGCCACTGTGGTATTCTGTTCCAGAAGCGTGATAACACATTTTGAGCAGAATGTGAAAAATGACAGCTGTACTGTTCATAAGGAGGTGCAGAACAATGGCAATGTTGAAAATCTGGAGTGAAAATATTATAAATTTGAGAACTTACGAGCTTGTGTGCAAACTGCGAAAAGCACGCTCATAAAACAGTAATTTTTTTGATTTTTTCCTCCAAATTTGCAACATAGGCTTTTTGAGAGCCCACCTCATGAACACTGGCACTGTCGTTTCACTAATCTGTCCCAAAAGGTGGTTCTGCGCAGTGACCGAGAAATCACCTTTTGCAGCTGATTAACACCATGACAGTGCCAGAATTCATGAGGAGGTGTCCCAAAAACCTCATGTTGAAACTTTGGTGTCAAAATTCCAAAAAATGCCCGAGATATGCATCAAATTTGAAAAAACCCTATTTATTCCATTATACAGCTTACTGGCATTTCCTCAGTTCGCGGTCGGCTTTGAAGAGAGTAGACGTGTTCCTGGTCCACCGAAGATCATTGCGCCAGACTCCAGAGGTAAGCATGGGGTAAGGGTGGTGTGGGGAGGCAGGGTGAGCAGTGAGTGGGCGTGGGTTGTGGGAGGGGGGCAGGGAGACCGCGAGTGACCATTTTCTTTTTTGACAGGGTAAAAAAAAAAAAAAACATTGCAGGACCCAGCATGCCAATGGACTCTTTTTGGGGGCAGCTGTAGCCAATGGGGGATTGGGCACCCCCATCGGCACACAAAAGGGGGGTTACATTATGCCAACAGGGATTGGGCACCCCAGTCGGCACACTACAAAAGTAGGGGGGGGACATTATGCTAGTGGGGATTGGGCATCCCTGTCAGCACACAACAAAAGTGGGGGGGTTACATAATGCCGATGGGGAGTGGGCTCTCCCATCGGCAACATCACTTGGGCACTGAAGCCTACAGGGATTGGGGCCCCCATCAGCAAATAAACATGGTGGGGGGCACATGCTACCGAAGGGGATTGAGGGTGCTTAATATTATTTGTGAACATGGCAGCAAGCCACCGCCATGTTCAAAACAATATCACTGTTACAAGGTTCCACCCAGCAATGATGGGTTGCTTTCTCATTGCAGTGGAATGGCTTACGCTGCAATGACGAGGTGGCCCCTGATTGCAGCAGTCGGAACCTTACAAGGTTGTGGCACGCTGGCTGAACTGGTGTTGGCAGCAGCATGCCACGGCATTGGGGAAAGTGGGCCAAGCCTTTAAAGGCTGTGGGGACATTGGCCAGAACAGTGCTGTGCCTCCACAACCTGCTTCTGGCAACCTGCCGCAATATGTTTCTTGCACATGTGTGCAATCAACATGCAAATGAAAAAGGGGGTCCCGTTTGGCTTGGATGGATTTAGGGGCTGGACTATAAACCATATCCTTCTAGTCAAATGTCAGGATAATCCTTTCCACAACAGTCTTGCTATGTTTATTTATTTCAAATGTTTTACCAGGAAAGTCATACAGAGTTTGTATCATCTTGTTTCCAGGCGTGTCCTGGGGTGGAGAAATTCTGGGGGGGGGAAGAGAAGAGAGCAGAACTGTTCCAACGTACAATGTACAAAAATAATACAATAATATGGAAATGAGTAGAACAAAATATACAACCTACAAGAAAATACTTCAAGAATAAATTTATGATGCAGTTAATTACCCTATAGTAAAATTCAAAAAACAGATAAAAGAGCAATTAAACTTTGATCAGCAAAACAATAATAAAAGAAGCATAGAGTAGTGATTGATGAACTTGGGGAGAGAAGCTCAGCTAGTGTCAGGGTAACAAGAATAAAGGGGGAAGTGGGTCCAGTCTGGCTAAAGTGCACTTTGGAGCAGCACTGTAAACAACATCTCCATAGTCAAAAATTGGGATAATCCTCTTTGTGAGGATTTCTTTCCAAACAGGAAGCGGAATGCTGCTCTTATTTCTGTGTAGTGCTCCAAGTTTGGGGTGGAGCTTCCTGTGGATAGCATCCACATGAACAGAAAAATCAAGGTGATGATTCAGCCAGACCTCAGTGTACTTGAAGGAGGAGACATTTTCAATTGATGCACCATCAAGGGAAAGGAAAAAAGGGAGGAGACTGTAGCAAGCCTCTGCCTTGTGCCAGTAGAGACCATTTTCATAGAATTGAGTAACAATTGAATTTTTCAGAACCAGTGCTGGAAGTTGGTAAAATCCATTTGGAGCTGGTTCATGAGATCAGAGGCAGAGGAGCCAGAGCAAAAGAGAACCGTATCATCTGTATACATATCAGTGGACTCAGATGAGCAGGCAGTGGGGAGGTTGTTTAGAATTGGGCCAAGGACAGACCCTTGTGGAACACCTATATAAGGATAAATATAATTATCTCTTAGTTTGTTTATTTTGGGGGGGTTGGGCTGTTTTTTTGGGGGGTATTTTTAACCTGTTGGAGTGAGTGTGGTGTGTGATTTGTTGAATTGGTTTTAAACTGGTCATAGCAGTACAATTTGTAAAATTAGGAGCTGGGATTTTTGATCCAGGTCCCTGGGCTATGCTACTCTCCCTCTATGTTAAAAGCTTTGCACTTCTTCTAAATAGGGTTACCACCTTTTAAGAAGCCCAAAGTGGGACATTTCTTGCTGAAACATGATTTTTCGCAGGACAGTACGTAACCTCAACCAATGCAACAGACTTGTTTTCTCTATATAATCAGAATTAGGGCTAAGTATTGTAGTTTCTTAGTTGCTTCTATTGTTTCATATCATTTTAAGGTATTTTAGTTAAGGTATTTTAGTTTTCTCGAACATTTAGTGGAAAGTTAGAAAATCTTTTTTCTACTATAAAATCAGGACATTTAGTATTTTTCATGATTTTTTGCAGGACACAGCTGCCCAAATCAGGTCTGTTCTGTGAAAATCAGGACAGGTGGTAACCCTACTTCTATAATCCACCCCTTGTAGCCACAGTTTTCCAGAAGTGTAGGGAGTTGGGTATTACAAGGAGGGGCATTGGGGGGAGACAGGAATGTAGATGCAGCTGGGGGAGGAGCAGATTTGGGTGTTAGGGACCAAGAGATGCCCTGGGCTGAAGAGATAATTGGAGTGAGGTCCCTGTGCCTTGTCTCTATGCCCAGGGAACCCTCCAAATTGAGATTCATCCACTTTGGGTGGTGTTGTGCAACACCAGGTTGATGGTGAGCAAGACCGCTAAAATGGCGGAGCTTGTTGCATCAGTTGACCTCACATGCATTACAGAGACTTGGCTGTGGAATCACTTCAGGCCCTCTGCTAGAGGCATCTGTCCCAGCTGGGTTTACTGTGGTTCACTGCCCGAGGAAAGAATGCAATGATGGGAGGGATGGCCTTTTGTTTAAGGTCAGAGCCAGCCTGGTGGGGCACCCAGTGGGGGACACCAGTTCTTTTGAGTGCATGGTGATGTAAGGGGGTCCTGGAGTGGAGTTCAGGATTATCCTGGTCTACCAGCCACCTGAGTGGGACCAGAGTTTCTGGCAGGAGATGTCGGCCTTTGTTGCTGTGAGGGTGTTGGAGTCACCAAGGTGGCTTATTCTCGGCGACTTCAACACCTGGGTGGATGATGAGGTGTCATCTGGGGCCAGAGACTTCCTGTCAAATATGGAGGCTCTGGGCCTCTCCCTGATTACCATGGCCATGACCCACCACTCTGGTCACATGCTGAACCTGGTGTTCTCCCTGGAGCTCAAAATTAACACCATTGAGTCAGATTTGGTTGTTTGGTTGGATCATTGCACCATCAGGTTCGGCTTCAGAGCCCCCCTAAATGCCCCTTCCCCTGTGGAAATGGTTCACTTCTGCCCTTTGGAAGGTTTAGAATCAGAGGGACTGATGATGGAACTGGACATTTTGTCTGTGCTTGAGACTTATGCTGACAGCCCTCAGAGTGCTGTGGCAGCCTATAACAGGGCTGTTGTTGAGTCTCTGGATCACCTAGCGCCAATCCCTGGTTTCTCATCTCAGCTTGCTATGGTTTGATGGGGAGCTGAGAGTGGTGAAAACTAGAGAGTGGAGGTTGGAGAGGTGTTGGAGGAAGACCAGGTCTGTGGAGGACAAGCTGGTTCTGATTACTCATTATGATGAAAATCAGAATGCAATCATCCAGAAAAAGGCAGCTTTTATGTCTAGGATGATTTGAAGCTGGGAAGAATTGATCGGCTCATCTCTTTTTGGTTGTAGACAGGCTATTACATCTGGCCTGTCTGGAACCCATCAGAGCAGTTTCAGCTCACAAGTGTGAGGAGTTCACTCAGTTCTTCTCAGACAGAGTGTCTTCTATGAGGACAGGGATTCCTCCTAGTGAAATAGCATCCTCCAACAGTGGTGGCTTTTGAGTGCATGGATGCACTCGGTCTCCTTGGGGAGAGTTCCAGCCAGTGATGACAGTGGAGGTCTGTGGGGTGATCTCTGGGCTCAGATCAATGTTCTGTGACCTCAACCTGGGCCAAACGTGACTACCGTTTGGCTGGATCAAGGTTCTGGGTCTGGTTTTCACTGGGATTGTTGGGAGTTCCTTATCGGATGGGGTTTTTCCAGAGTCCCTTAAACAGGCTCTGGTTAAGCCCTTGCTGAAAAAACTATCATTAGACCCCGACATCTTGGCAAATTACCAGTCTATCTTGAACCTCCCCTTTTTGGTGAAGGGTCTTGAGAAGGTGATCTCAGAACAGCTTGAGGGTCACCTCATGGACTTCCAAATTTATGAACTATTCCAGTCCAGATTTAGGGGCCTTGCATAGCACTGAGACTATGTTGGTCAGTGTGCTAAATGACCTACTCAGGGTAAGGGATAGAGGAGAGTGAACAATTCTCATTCTCCTCAATCTCTCCTCAGCGTCTGACACTGTAGACTATGGGGTGTTGTTGGACAGGCTGAGGGAGTATGAAGGACTCACCAGCAAGGTCATCAACTGGTTTGAGTTCTTTCTTCAGGGTAGGTCTCAGAGGGTGGCACTGAGGAATTATTCCTCAGACCCAATGGACCTGCCCTGTGGAGTTACCCAAGGTTCTGTCCTCTCCCTCATGTTGTTCACTGTGTATATGCTGCCCCTGGGTGAGGTTATAAGGCGGTATGAGCTGAGTTTTCATTGCTATGCTGATGATACTGAGCTCTACCTGTCCTTTGCACCCAGGAGATCGGACACAGTCGATGTGCTAAATTAATTTTTGGCCGAGATACAGGCATGGAAGTCATCGAACTGGCTGGGACTTATCCTGGGGAAGACCGAGGTGCTGGTGATTGAGCTGGGTCGAAGGGTAGGACTGGGGGCCTCTGATGAGAGATTAGGGATATTTTGGGCCCAAATGAACTGGAGGCCTCCACAAAGGTGAAGAACATTGGCGTTGTTCTGGATAATGAGCTAACACTTGATGCTCAGGTGCTGTCTGTTGTCTGGACCAGGTTTTACGATCTCTGGAACATCACCTAAATTAAGTTCTTTATTCCCCCTGATGACCTGGCCACACTAGTACGTGCTTTCTTCACCTTGAGGCTTGACTACTGTAACACACTGTACCTCAGGGTCAGAGGAGATGTGATGCAGTGCCAACAGCTTTGGCAGAATGCAGCAGCCCGGTTGTTGACTGGACACTCGAGGTTCAGTCATATTACACCGGTGCTGTGCAAACTGCATTGGCTGCTGGTGTGCTGGCACATCACCTTTAAAGTAGGTCTTCTGACCTATAAGGCACTACATGGGTTGGGTCTGGGCTTTCTAAAGGAGTTCCTGCATCCCTACAGCCCATCTCGCTCTCTCAGATCAGCTGGAGAGGCCTTCCTGGAGGTCCCCTGGGAGGTCCCCTGGGAGAGGCTAAAATCTTCTGGGGACCAGGTGTTTGAAGTGGCAGCCCAGGTCCTCAGAAATTTATTGCTGGGGTGCCTCCAGGAGATGCCTTCTGTTGAGATCTTTAAAAAATGTTTGAAGACCTTCCTGTTTGAGCAGGCCTTTGGGAACTGATATAGTTTTTTGGGGACCATCGGACAGTTTGGAAATCAGTCTGTTTTTAGATTTTTAGAGGGTTTATGAAAAACTTTTATGTATTGCATGCTGACTGTCCTGTGTTGTTTTTTGTATGTTTGTACTTCTTTGCTGTAAAGGCCCCCTGAGCCTGTGGGGAAGGGTTCCCTATATAAATAAATTCTACTACTACTACTACACCTGAGCTAATTGGGATAGGGGAGAGGTGGTCTCCAATATGGACAGCTTGTGACCTGCCCTCGAGGAAGAAGAGAAATCACTCAGCTGAGGAGGCAAAGTCCAGCTACCTTAAGCTTGTCCAGAAGAATGGAGTTAGCAACAGTGCTGAAGGTTTTGGCTAAACTGACAAAGATGGTGGAGGTGACAAGGCCATGATCCATGTCAAAGAAGAAAGTATCAGTGAGCCAGAGGAGAGGGGTGGAGGTAGAGTGGGACTTTCTTAAGCAAGACTGGAAAAGAGAGGGAAGGAGGTTCAGTCAAGAAAAGGGGGAGCTGGGAGACAACAATGTGTTCCTGGAGTATAGCCAGATCAGGGAGGAAAGAGATAGGATGGAAGTTACTAGGGGCCTTTAGGAAGAGGGATGACAGTAGCAAATGTCCAAGAGCTAGGGATACAGGATAAGGAGAAGGAGAGGTTGAGGAGGTAGGTGATAGGGAGGCAATGGCAAGATCAGAGAGATATAGGCATGTGAGGTCAAGACTATCAGGGCTTCCACCCTTGTGTGGGTTTAGAGCCAAAAGGAGTTGTTGGTGAGAATGAAAAAAGCAGGAGGTTGGCAGTAGAATTAGTAAAGGATGAAAGTGCAAGGGGAAAGAAGAAGAGAGGGAGGGAGAGGAGGAATAGGAAGAGGAAAGGGATCTGGCAGAACAGTTGAAAAAGGAATTGAAAGGTGAGGTGACTGCAGTGAGATCAGAGATAAGATTATAACCCATCTTGAGAACGGGGAGAGGGGGCTGGGTCAGAGGGGTGAAAATGGCATGAATTATCTTCCAGAATTTAGAAGGGTGATTAAGGTTGTTCTGGAGTGTGGATGCAAAGTATTCAGACTTCATAAGCCTAGTAGCTTTAGTACAGGCATTACAGAGGTTTCAGTAATTTATAAAGTCAGATGTAGAGCCACAGGACTTGAAGGTCCTCCAAGCAAGGTCATGTGTGTGGTGACAAGCCAGCAACTTGTCTGAGATCTATGGGAGGTGAGATCCTTGGACCATGGTTTTTCAAAGGGGGGTGGTGATGATCTCAGACAGACATGAATTCAGAGGTGAATAATTTCAGGGCATTGTCGATGTTGCCAGCTGTAGACACAGGGGAACAATTGGTGGCTATCAGGTCAGTATAAAGGTTGGACAAGTCCAGCACTGGGAAAGATTGGATCTGGATAAATTTAAGGGGAACTTTGGGATCATGAGTAGACCATATGGTGATCACTGAGGGCACCAGGGAGGGTATCAACATCCACAATATGATGGGGATGGGAGGAGAGGACCCAGTCTAAAAGGGAATGATTTAGAGGTTTGAAATTATGGTGAGTAGGACCTGAGATAAGCTGGGTTAAAAGGAAGGACTTCATGCTAGGTACTCACATTTTAAATCCACTTTTCAAAATTCTGGTCTATTTCTATTGGCTTACATTTAAAGACTACTTTTCTCACCCAATGTTATGGGTTCCAGTACAGGTTTAAACATTGGGAGCCCAAAGCTCATTGGTTATACCAAGCACAAATTCTGAGATCCTGTTTAGTGCTCAGCAGGGTCAATGACCTTTCAAGTGAGCCTGCAAACTCCCTTGAAAGCGCAAAGGAGGAAAGGAAGACGGGACCACTGTGTAAATTGTACACAGGGCAATTCACAACATAGAGATCATCACAGCCTGACTCACATGCCATTGTGAGTGCCCTAGTGGTAACATGTCACAGGCATGTGAGTGGCAAGAGGAGTTCAGAATTGTACTGAAGCTCAGGAGCAGGAAGCTATCAGGGTCAGAGGTCAGAGAGGTGTGTCCACTAGACTTACAGGGATGCAGTCCCATTGGGGTAAGGGTCAGAGTTTGGATTAGTCCAGTAGACCCCCAGGCATGTGATTCCACCAGGGTGGGGGCAAGATGAGAGGAGGTCCTCTAGGCAAGAAGGGATGTGGCTGTCTTAGGGTTAGGTGTGTGCAGGAGAGTGCACCAGACCTCCAAGGACATGGTTATATTACATGGGAAAGTGGTCCACTGGGCACCAGGATAGTGTCTCTATTTTGCTTTTTAGAATTTTTGACTGGGAGGGCACACTGAGCCTAAATTCATTTCTGAGTCTGTCCCAGGATGGGGCACAGTGAGATTACATGACTGGATCTGGGTCACACAGTATGCAAGTGGCAGTTGTGGGATTCAAACAAAGGTGTAATGGGTCTCTAGGGACAAAGCTTAGTTTTCTGACCTCTAAGCTATACTCCCTCCTTTGGGGTATGGGAGTCACGGCAGGATGGGAAACCAATGGATACTACAGTTATTCAGAATGCAGAATTCTACGAGCGGAATTCATGAAGAATAGCAGTTCTGCTTCCAAAGTGCTTTTCAGAATTTTCAAATCAATTCCATGGAATTTCAAAAGTCATTTAAGATAAACTATGAAGTTTCCATGGATTATTTAAATTGTGGATTAGTTTCCCAAAGTTAGCAGAAACCTAATCAACAGTTTACATAAACCTAATATGCAACTTATGTAAACTGTGAATTACTAATCTATGGTTTAAATGAAAAAAGCACAACCCCCTTTCAGAATTTCTGAATTTTGCTTCAAACAGAACCTTCCAGAATTTCTAAAATTCCGCAGAATTTCCAACAGAAGTAGAATTTGAAAGTTCTATATAGCTCTACTGGACCTGAGGATGTGTTCCATTTTTTTTGGGGGGGGGGCAGATAAGGGACCATTGGGCAACAAGGAACTACTTGGAACATGGGAGGGTGTAGGTGGAGGGACCCCTAGTTACCAGGTATTGCTTAGACTACAGGGGTGTAAGTGTAGGTGGCCACTGGATGGTTGTGTGCCCAGTGCTGCAAAGGCAACACCACTTCTGAGTAATGTGACATGCACCAAGAGCATATTGCAGTGTCATGTTGTGTTGCATTTGTGGAAACACCCCAAGATATTAGCAGGTGTGATTCCTGGTAATGCCTAATAAAATACAGAATGCTTGAAGCTTACCCTCACACTTCAATTACTGTAGGGACCATAATCTATGGGATGGGGCTGGGGAGAACTCCTATAGAACTTATAAGACCACGGGAGTGAGGAAAAGTATAGGGGCACCTTAAAACATTAACAAAATACAGAGTAACTTCATTATCCAAATCAGGTATTCTAGCCAAGCAGTAATGTTTTATTAAACAAGCACACACCTTCTTTTTTCCACTCATAGTTGCTCAATTCACGGAAGACAACATAGCATGTTACATTTTCAGTAAGATAGACACACATATGAAGTTTTGACACTGATTCTTTTTACTGTACCCTGTCCTCATTATCAGCTCCCAGGTTAGCTGAACTTAATAAGAAATCCCTTGTCAATGACAGCAGTCTGTCAGTGGAGCTTGGAACACATGAGTGATGGCCACTGGTATACTTGTACACCAGACAGTTGGGGATTTCTCCTGGACTGTCCCTTCCACACTGCCAAACTGACTCCATGAGGCACCAGCCTTCATCATCCTTAATCTATGGCTAAAACCCACAAGTCTCTAGCATTATCCTTTAGCTTTTATCACATTTGGAAGGCTCCATTAAGTGGTCCTAAGCATTTAATTCCAAGCTCTATTCCTGTTACTAGTTCATGCTTTCTCTATTTTACTGTGAAGTCTGATCTCATTTAACCCCTTGTCAGATAAATCCTTAGTGAGTCTCTCTCCTAACACCTTTAACATGTGCACTTATTCTTTATCTCTATTCCTCATCCCTCTCTTTCTATGTTGTTCCCCATACCTCATTTCTGGCACCCAGGGAGTCACATGTGGACTCTAGAACCCATTGTTGAATGACCTAAATAGCCAACCCCATAGCTGCATCTTCTGGCAGTCTGTCTGCTCTGCTGCTGTACTTGCAGGGCCTCACTCTCTGCTGACTTGTTTCTTGTGCCCTTCTGAAGACTGAACCTGACAGAAGACCTGTGATACATTACATCCTTGAACTGGAATACTGCCAGCACTAGGCTCAGCAGGTAGTCCTGGCCTAGTACTCAAGAGGCATGATCTCAATGTAATGGCTAGGACAGCTACTCTCAGCATCACTATCCTAGACTCTACTCCAGACAAACACTGACTGGAAGTTTTCTGTTTTTCTGTCTCTACTCTTAGCACCCTCCACAAGTTCTTGTGGAAAATCACAATATAGAAGCATGTCTCTTAGTTATACTATTTAGCCTTTTGGTTTTGGAACCTTTTGAGTAACCAAAATTTGGAACAGGGGTTAAATGGTGATCAGCCATGCACAACACTTACACAATGTGTGCCCAACACTGAAATTAGCAGTTTCAGGTGGCGGCACAACTTTACAGCTCCAAGTCATCCATTTAGCGCTGCCTCCAGTTGTGACTTGGACTCATGCCATAGTAGTCTGTATGGAATAAAAGTCAATTTAGAAGAAAAAGATGGAGAAATTAAAGCAGCAGTGCAACAAAAAATTTTTTTTTCCAAAAGGTAGTTTTCAACTATTAAAAATATCATCATTCTTTATATGTCAAATCTGCTTTTTGAGGTTACTCCTATGCTGAGCACCATGTAATTCATTTATTTTTGTAATCCTAGCCCTTTTCAAGTCTACAATGCTACAGTATTTCTACATCAAATGTGGTGACCATCTTTTTACTCAAGGAAAAAATAATGTAAACCATTTATGAAATACTCAACTTTTGAGTGAAATATAACATTTTACCACCAAATAAAACTGGAAGATGTCTGGAATCTTTATAGTGAAAAAAGCAGGGTCACATTTGTTGTTCTTTTTTGTTGCACTGCTGCCTTGAGGATTATTGGCTGGATATTCAAAAGGGTCATCCAATGGAAATCTGTCTAAACTGTGAGACCATGTATTACAGTAAATGGTGTAACTGCATCCAAATTACAGGTACACATCAAAAAAGAGCCATTTGTCTCAATTCTTAGCTTCAAATAATGACTTTTTGTCACTAATGTGCACTTCTTTTGAAAATAACAGCAGTGCTGCTTGGACACAATCAGATGTATACAGATACAGGCACAGCATGTATTTGGGTTCACATTTGACCCTTTAAAAAATGTATCCTATTTGCCTTGACAGTACCTATTACTAATTAATTGATTATACCAGTCTGCTATTAAGTCTCAAGAGAGACGATTATAGCACAACTGCTTTACTAATTGACAGAGCAATTTAGATTTGTTGCAGATAAACATATAGGGAAGTAAGGTAGGGTATAATTAAATCAACCTTCCTCTGCATGAAGGAAGTGAACAAAAGCAGAAGGAAAAATAAACTATGGTTCTTCAAGAAAGTGGCAAGGGTGGGGAGAAACAAAAGGGTGGCATTCGGGAGGTATAAGGAGATATAGAGTGAGGAGGAATGGGAGGTATATACCAAGCAAAGCAGAAGAAAGTTGCCAAAGCAGATAGTGACCAAAGGTACAGACAGAAGAAAGTATTGCCAAAGAGGTCACCAAAGGGGACAAGACTTTCTTCAGGTACATACAGTAAGTGAGATGAGGAAAGCAAGGGGAGATATAGTATGGATTAGAAGGTCAGGAGGTGGGGACTATGCAGAAAGGGGACAAGAAAAAGCTGACATCTTAAACTGGGACTTCTGCTCAATCTACACGGTAGAGGGAACAGGAGACAGATTGACAGGGAGAAGTTGAAACCCTGTTGGGACGAGGTGGACACAAGTCTATTTTCAGAGGATAGAGTCTTGAAAGGACTTGCAGCTCAGAAGGTTGAAAAGGATTTGTTACTGAATGGGATACACCCCAGGGTTCTGAAAGAACTCATGGAGGTGCTAGCTGTCTCACTTACGGCTTTGCTCAACAGTTCACTAGATAGATGCATGGCTCTGGAGGACTGAAGAAGGTCTGACTCAGTCCTTCTACATAAAAGTGGCAACAGGGACAAGACTAGCAACTATAGTCTAGTCAGTTATACTTTAGTGGTGGGAAAATTAATGGAAACCCTACTGAAAGAAAGACAGGTGAAGCATCTTGAATCCAGTAGGCTGCAAGATCACAGATAGCATGGATTCATGGAGGGGGGAATGCATGCTGAATGATCTGATACAGTGTTTTGAGTGGGTGACAGGGAAATAGATCAGGGGAAGGCAGTGAACATGGCCTATCTAGACATTAGCAAGGGCTTCGATACTGTGCCACACGGGAGGCTGATTAAGACATTTACCAGCCCAGGAGTGGGATCCAAACTAGTGAATTGGATTAGGAACTGGATAACAAATAGGTAACAGAGAGTGTTGGCTAATGGCACTCACTCTAAGAATGAGAGAGTGACAATTGGGGTGCCACAGGACTCAGTACTGGGACCAGTCCTCTTCAATATCTTTATACTGGACATTGCAGAAGAACTGTAAGGGAAGGGTATTCTTTTCAGAGATGACACCAAAATCTTCAATAGGGTGGACAGTCAGGAGAAGTTGGAAAAAATGCTTAGGGATCTTGGGAAATTTGAGGAGTGGTCAAAAACATGGCAGTCGGGGTTCAGTGCTAACAATTGCAAAATCATGTACCTACAGCATAGGAACCCTATCACTGAGTATTAGATGATGGGGAGGTATTGACAGTGACTAGACAGGAAAAGGACCTCAGGGTTATCATCTTCAGACCTCAAGGTGGAAGAATATTGTGACAAGGTAGTTGGCAGGGCTGGTGGGATGCTGGGGTGCAAAAGGAAGGGTATCTCTAGTAGAAAGAGGGAGGCTGTGTTGCTGCTGTATCACTCACTGGTGTGACAATACCTGGAGTACTGTGTCCAGTTTTTGTGTCCACACTTCAGAAATGACTCAGACAGGGTGGAGGCAGTCTAGAGGAGGGCAAATAAAATGATGCAGGGTCTGCACAAGAAGTCCTTTGAGGAGATACTGAGGGATCTTAACAGGTACATCCTGGAAGAGAGGAGAGGGAGATGGCATGATTGAGACCTTCATGTTCCTCAGAGAAGTGAACAAGGTGCAGGTGGGGTCTCTTTCAAGTGAGAATGAGTACTAGGACCAGGGGTATAAAATGAACCTGGTTGTGGGGAGTTCAAGAGAGAGGGTCATAGACACCTGCAACAGATAGTCAGCAGAAGTGGTGGAGGCTAGAACAGTGAGGGGCTTCAAGCATACATGGCATCAACATACTGTAGGTGTATATTAGAAAAGAGGCATGGAGGTGGGAGGGTCATCAGAGACCACATACTGTATGGTTTGCAGGGGCAGAATAAGCACAGAACATCTTGGCAGACTGGATGGGCCAAGTAATCCTTTTCTGCTGACAAATTCTACATTTCTGTTTTCGAATGAGCACAAGTAATGTCTCTTTAAAGCAGCAGTGCATGTTACAGTGAAAAATCTTTACTTATGTTTTTATTCCATTTTGAGTGTTTTATCCTCCTGTCTAAATAAAGTCACAATTCTTAAAAAAAGCAACAAAACTGGCACTCATCAACATATGATTCATAACATAAGATATGAATCTGGTGACATCCAGCAGACCAGATCTGGGTTTGAATCCCACAGCTTCCACTTGTTTACTGTGTGACCCTGAGCAAGTCACTAAACTTCCCTGTGCTCCCAGATTGCTCCTGTAAAAAAGCTTTAAGCTTAGTGTGTCTCACCTGGTTAAACAACTAAATATATATATGTTATAACATGAATAAGACACTCCAGAGTGGTGATTATGCTATGTGAATATACAGTATCTCCTACTAGTAGAAGCTCAGAGCTGCATCTCAAGATACCAACTGAACCAGTCTATATTAACAGAGCAAAATGATCTCTCTGTAGTGTTTTATACTTTACATAATTGGCAGGGTAACAACCCTTGCCCTGACTTCCTGAAGGTGCTTTTTTGTATTGCCATTAAATTTGTTTAGTCATTTTTGAGTAACTTGAGGGTTTAATTGAGCAGTGACTGGGATACAGGGAGAGTTTTCTTTAGATGGGGTCTCAAAGAAATTCAGAACAGTTGTTTGTACAACACATGCATACTCGGTCCCTGTCATTCAGATGGCAGCCAGCTGAGGTGGTGAGAGGAATGGCTGTGCCAGGTGCCATCTCAAGCTCTGTACACAGTCCTGGATGGGCTGTTGTGGTTGAGTCAGTGGTGGATGGGAGTAGAGAATGGTGGGTGCTGAGTGGGTGGATGGGGGAGGAGTGTTCATGCATAATATAATGGGTATCAGGGCGGGAAGGGGTTACCACTAGACTGCCAAGTAACAGAATTACATCATGGATCAGGTGTTGGGACTACTGGATTGCTGAAAAATATGCTTATGTCAATGGGGATTGGGCAAAAGGGGGAAATCATCACTGGTGCCAGTACTGCCAGGGGGTGACGGGTCACAACTGTGCATGATGAAAAATAGAGTTTTGGAAGTATTAAATACTGCTGCCTCTGCAGACTTTCAGTGCTACCAAAAGTTTCTGAATATACCTCAGTGCCCTGTCTACAGGTTAGTACCCTCATTTGCATGGGCACAGTGACGTATTTAGGGCAATCACACTATCCACTGTGTGTAGCACTGTGAGCCCCTTTGAATATGTCATATGCCCTGTTTGAATGCATTAAGTCCAGTTAGTGCAGCACTATGCCCATTAGCTCAGCATTACACTTCTAAATATGGGGAACTTGGTCATTTATCATTAAGTATTTCCTACTGTGTATACCACCAGGATGCAATGCAGTGCCACAGATTCCTGTATGGCAAAAAGGATTAACTGGCATTTAAATTATCTTGCTTTCTGCAGTAAGTCTGCATTGTGTTGCATCCTGGCAGGCTGTATGTTCCACTGATGCTGCAAGTTAAGGCTATGGCTCTCAAATTCAAAATGAGTGTTGTACGGCCAGGAGGTTTATGGTTTCATGTTGGATAGTTGTGTTACATGTTAGTATATGCTCCAATATAAAAGTATCATCTTATAAAAGTTTGGGTGCAAGAACTGTGAAGTAAAACTGATCATTTTTTTTAATTTAAACTTTTATCGTTTGGATACAAAGTGAAGCCCATTGGGTACAATGTCTATTTACAGGGACAACCTGTTAACACAGGGAGGTAAAGTGACTTGCTCAGGGTAACTCAGTCTGGAAGAGGAGGCTGGGGGAATCAAACCTAGGCCTATCAGATGCACCAAGTTTGCTCACAGTGTGTTGTGTTAACCCATAGGCTTACTGACAGCCAAGCTGCTCCCTAAACATTTATGAAATTGTACTCATAAAATAAGTAGCATATCTTGGAACTTTAATTAAATCATGCTACATCACTTGGTTTTACATTGGTTGTGCTTGTGCAAACCAACGTATTGTGGCAATGTGGGATTTTGGAGGTGTGTCACTGCCAAGCCCAATGCAGTTCACAGAACCAGGAGCTCAGCAGTCTACACCAATGACCACTTGGTGCGATCCTAATGCAACTCTCTGCTGGGTGGGCTGAATGGTCATGCACTTCAAGGGACTGAAGCCGCTCCAGTCCGAGAGGGCTTTGGTCCTTTGATTTGCATGGGTGACAATCACGTATTATTTTTTCTTCAGTGATGTCTGGCAATTGTCATTTGTATGTGTGATGCTTCTCTCAGCTGGGTTGTCAAATTCATGCACAAAAAATTGTCACTCCCTTTGGTTATTGCTGGTGAGGAAGCATGATTATTTTTTTCTCCCTGCTGCCTAGCCCCAAATTTCTCAGTTGTAATGTAAAACTGCAATGACATTCTCTTCCCTCCAATGCTTGATAGAAAGAAATCTGCATTGTTAGCCTTTTGTAAAAAAGAAACAAGCATACACCCCCCCCCCCCACCTTTCATCTGTTTCCCCTCCCATGAGCTTGACTGCAGTAGGCTAGCTTGGGCTGCTCCACATGGGAGAGTCATGCGGTGCATCCACCCATCCCCACCAGCAGGCTGGCAGCACAGCAACTTGTCAAACTGGAAACTGCCCTATCGCTCAGCACAAGCCTCATCTTCTTACTCACCACCAAACTTCACCTACACTCCAACTACATTGTAAGTCATGCTTAACCCCCACCCCGGGGCAGTTGCAGGCAACAAACAAGTTATGAGCCCAGTGTGTGTCACATTCATATGAGCTGCATTATACAGCACAAGCAGTTACAATTCTCGGGGGACAATCTCACCAGCTCCGATAATGCCTTTGCCTAACTTGGCATGACTGCAAAGCAATTTTGTTTAGTTTATTGTTCTAGGAATTATTACCTTTGAGCCAATGGCTCTTTTACAAAGGTTCCACGTCATCAATGTACAAACAAGCAAGACATGTTACATAGAATGGTCAGCAAATTATAAAGGTTTCAATAAGCCAGTATAATACAGTACATCACAGGAAAAAAAAAAACATTGGAGGAATGATCAAAGTGGGAAGGGTAGGAGGAGATATGGGGAGGGGGGCAGACTTAGAGTAGTTAGAGGTACTCAGATGCCTTTGTCAAGAAAGGAGCAGAGGAGGAGGAGGATGAAAAATAGTAAAAACAGCCATGAGGGAAGAATCATTAGTCAAGGCAGTCACAGGAGCTAGAGGCTGAGAGGTGAGAATAAAGCATAGATCTGAAAGCTCCTAGTAATGTGGAGGATGTAATAAGCGAGCTCAGGGCATTGTACCAGCTGGGGGCATGATAGGCAAAAGATCTTTGGCCCTGTGTGGTCCGGCATCTGGGGACCTGGAGAGGCTGGTGTTCCGATCTTCTGGTGGGACGGATGCTGGTATTCGAGCAAAGCAGGCCTTGGATACACGGCAGAGTGCGGCCCAAGATGGATTTTTTTGCCATCATGCATATGAGGTACCTTATGCGATTTGAGAGTTGCAACCATCCTGTTTCAGTGTAGAGCTCACACTGTTCTGTGTTTACTGGCTACCGGGATTCCCCGCTTGTGAATGTGAACTTACCAGTTTGTGATATCCACAGTGCTGTCTGTATCATGCAATGTTTTAAAAGGGTGGCAGGAATTTTTTAAAACTTGGTTCCACACTTTATCAAGTCACCTAAACTGTCATTCCAGCCCAGAAACAGAAGCAACAAGGCTCAGTGAAGCTCTGCACGGTGCTGACAAGTTAGTCAGCACTCCTTGTCTTTCATACAGCTGCTCCTCCGCCCGACTGCAAGCTTCCTCAAGCTACCCACCCTCCCTCTTTCTCCCCTCTAGTGATCTGTTTACCTCGGGGGCAGTTGCCACCCACACAGCTGCTCCTCCACTTGATCACAAGCCTCCTTCTTTAACAAGCAACCAACATTCAGTATTTTTTAATTTATTTTTGCCTTTCGGTAACCGGGTAAGGCCCACTAGGCACAAGTGCCTGTTTTCGGGGCAGCCTGGGAGCACTGGTTGGTTAAGTGACTTGCTTAGAGTCATAAAGTATGCAAGTGGAGGTTGTGAGAATCAAACCAAGGTCTGGTCTGTTGGATGTAACCAAGCTCATTCCCAGCTTGTTACTGCATTGACAGATGCTTGCTACATACTGGTTTCCACTTAAACTTTTCATTCATATACAGTTAAATATGGATCATTTGTAGTTATGAATAATGTTTCTATAAATAGTTCAGAACATTACAAGCAGCTGTCAGTTATCACAGAATTCCTATCTTCTTTAGTATGCACAAGCCAAAACTGTGGCTGCAAAAAATCTCTGTTAATAATACAGAGCTAATTTACGGTGCATAAAGAACTCTGCATGTGCAGGCTGATTCCCCCACATAAGAATTTTAGAATATCTAGCCCTGTAAGCTGTCTACTTCAGACAGCTAGGATTTTGTGTGATAAACCACTTAAAAGTTGATCTAACATTCTACAATAGGTGTGTCTCTCTGCATCCAGTACGGCAGGGCTTGCATCAAATGTTTTTGGGATACAGGGTGCAGTAAAACTAGAAAAGTGTCATAAGCTCAGCAATGTCAGTAAAATATGCTGCACCTGTTTGAGCACATCCCAGGTGATGCAGGAGCTGGCAAAATGTATCTGTAAGTCACTTTGCTGCTATATGTACAGTATATATACACACACTCAGAAACACTTGCCAAAGAATGAGAGGTTATACATGTTGGTGCATATTGCAAATTGAGCCAGTGGGAATCTATACATTTTTATGCATTTTGATACATATCCCAGCTTTAGTATACAAATTCTCATGGTGTTGATATTTTAATAAAAAATCGTTTTAGTTTGAGTAACTCCTCCAAGGCTTATAGAATGCATAAAAATCATACAATGCTGTTGGCAGAAAAGGACACCCGTGGCCCATCAAGTCTGCCCTTCTCCCCCTTATTTACATTACCATCTCTCCCTGTCCTTCATATGTGCTTTTTAAATATACTGTGGAGAGAGAGGTTGTTCAATTTACCAATGTCACTGTTCAATTCTGAGCCTGGTTGAGAGACTAATATGAAATTCTAAAGTTTTAGGTCAGTGATCACCCATTGTTTGTAGTTAGGTAAAATGAAATGCAAAACCCAAACTGAGTGGAAGTGAGAGACGAAGGCCCATTCATTGATGGTCTGTATTCTGTATAGGTCATAGAGAAGGAGTCATGATAAGAACTGGGTGTTCAGGGTTGGTGATGCATATGGGCATGTTATGGAACGTGGAGTGGATTACTGTCTTATGGTGGGGTCCCAGGTAAATCGGTCAATCATCTTTCATGGGCTTTGAAGGCCAGACATGACTAATCATTGTTAATCATCAAATGTCATGATATAATCATTAAGGGAGAGCATAACTTAATCAGCAAACATATAACTTTCAAATTACCAACTGATGAGTATTTATTATTTTTGTTAGCTGAAATCAATATGATTGTTTAAGATGATCCATACATTAACTGATGATAATTGATAATTATTTTAGCACCATACTGTAACATTGTGCATCACATCAGTAATGTTTAATACATTTTTATTTGTTACTAATATGAAAATATGATTGAAAAATATCAGAAAAGCAAGTTAATTATAAATCAAATGAATTGAAGTTTTAATAGCTTTAGCAAGAGCACATGCAATGTTAGGTATAGTACGCATATATATTTCCATAACTAATTTGCATATTTAAAACACACAGTTTATAGACCATAACAATGGTATTTTGTTTGTGTGCCTTGAGAGCATTAGTTTGCAGACTGTAAGGAAATATTTTGGGGCACACACCAGGTACTTGTAGGAATTCAAAACAATGAATGGGACCACTGAATGGAACTATATAAACCAATTTGAGCCTTTGTAATACATAAAGTAGTGAGGTGTCAATGAAAATATTATTGAAAGCAGTTTTTCATTTTACTTTCTTTGTGATTGGCCAAAGCATTTCACAGTATATAAAGGAGACAATGACAATACACATATAAAATTAGTCATGTCACATGGCAAAATCACCGTTATGCATTATTTCAGTTTTACTTACAGGTTAAGAGAAAGTTAGTTTGCTCCGATATTACCAGTAAGGATTCACTTACTTTATAATCACTTTTCCTATCTTACATTTTCCTATTGTTACACACATCTTAAAATCGTTAACCTGCATTTGAAAAGTAGATAGAAAGATGGATGGATAGATAGATAGATAGATAGATAGAAAGTTAAAACCTTTCTTTTTTGACAGGAGATAACTCTTAGAACTGAGAGGGCCTGTTTAACAAAGCTGTCCTGTTGAGAGCATACAGTTACATTACGAAAGTTTCATGCTTAGATTTGTCATGGTTCCACACTGGCAAGTAAACAATTGGAGCATTATAATTACATTAGAAAAGTGTCAGATTTAATTTAGTAATGTTTCTAGAAATGAATATAAACAGTTGAAACAAAAACATTAAATAGCATATGGTAAGCCTCAGTTTCTACAGATTCTAAAAAGGACATATAGATATTAGTTTAAGACATGCATCTAAGTTACGAAAAGGGGAATTAGTTTATTGCAATCATCCCTTACCTCACCATACCCCCCCCAAACATGTGAAGCAAATGTGTTTTTGTTTTTTTTTATACTTTTTGCCCACTTTGAGCCACCAATCTGCCTACCTTGTCACATCAGGTATCCTCCGTGGATCTCAGGCTGCCATCTCTGGGGAGTCTCCTCAGCTTCTAGTACAGGTCCCGCAGCTAACCCTGTGGCTTGCCCCCCACAGCAGGGTGAAGGGGAGCTCTCCCCCTAGCTCGACTCCCCAGCTCAGGATCCAGTAATGCCACGTACCCTCAGCACCAGACTAGTCCCCATTGGAGACAGCCATCATGCCACCATGACTGGTGCCCTATTTTTCCACTTTTGTCCCCCGATGTCTGTGGCATGCAAAGACGCCTAAGGTCCTGAGCTTGCATGCTTCCTCATGCACTCTGATCCTGGTATCAGCTGCAGTACGTCCCCACAGGTCTTGCCAGTGCTCAAGTGAACTCCCCAAGCCACCACCAGGGGCACCAGAGCACCGGTGGCAGCACCCACCCCTCCCCGGAGAAGGAGAGCAGTCCTACGGATATTCAATCCTTCTCCTCCCCTGCCGACCCCTGATGACTCAAGCTTATTCCCGAACCCAGGTCACTGGTGTAGTGTGAGGTGTGGCGTCCAGTGCCTCAACCTTCAGGGCCACTGGTCCAGCAATGTGAAGCAAATGTTAGGTGGCACAGAGGTGAACCTCAGTGTCTACAATTTCTACATGAGGATACAGATATTTATTAGAAAGTTACATCTAAGTTACAAAGACAGAAATAGTTTATCATGATCATCCCAAAAATTACAAAAATGTTTTTTTATACTACCCTAGGCAGAGGCATTTATCTTTCCACATTATACTTATACTGCTATAAACTGTCCTACATTTTTTGCATTACGAATTTTGGGATTTATTTCATTCCAGATTTTTGAAAGATAGTACTTTCTGTGCATCTTACTGTGTACATTGTCCCAGATTCCTCCTTTCTCCCCCACAAAAGACAAATCACTTATATGTTGTTGTGCTCAGGCTGGCAATTCATTTATTTTATATCAAGATTTAATTTACAATTCCCATCATCATTTATTATTGTCTCTTCCACAATTGTGTTTTTATTACATCCAAATATCAATCTCTGCTCGTCCTTCTTTCTTCCTCTTCTTCTCGCTCCCCCCAGGTGAAAACCTGGGTGCCTTGTTTTTTCTCTTTTCTGGTAGGTAACGGTGAGAACCAAGACCGCTTTTTCTCCATCAATTTCTTCTTCTTCTCATCATATTCCTTTTTTCTCCCCCCCTCCTCCTCCCCCCTTTTTCCCTCTCCTGCTGCCATCCACCTCTGGCAGTCCTATACATGTTCAACCAGACCACCTCTGTCATCCACCTTTGACAGACCATACCGTCTCTCTCTCTGTTAATCCACCATATGCTCTCATTTTGCTAGGTGGGAGGTAATAAAACTTCAGCAAAAGTGGGTGAACCACCACTGTGCTGACCCTTATGTATCCTCGATAGCCCCTTCCCTTCCTGTCTTCCTACCCATTGTCCTGTCCCAAACTGTCCCTCCCCTTACCTTCCCCCTCCCTCTCTGAGCACACCATCTTTCACCTAAGGGGAGGGGTGCACCAGGACAACTTGGTCTGCCCTTTAAAGGGCAAACTCCATTGTCCCAGATTCCCCCTTTCTCGCCCACAAAAGACAAACCACTTATATGGTGTTGTGCTCAGACTGGCAATTAATTTATTGTATATCAAGATTTCATTTACAATTCCCATCATCATTTATTATTGCCTCTTCCACAACTGTATTTTTATTACATCCAAATATCAATCTCTGCTCATCTCTCTTTCTTCCTCTTCTTCTTGCTCCCCCAGGTGAAAACCTGGGTGCCTTTTTTCTTTTCTTTTCTGGTAGGTAACGGTGAGAACCAAGACCGCTTTTTCTCCTTCAGTTTCTTCTCATCATATTCCTTTTTCCTTCCTCCTCCCCTCCTTCCCCCCCTTTTTTCCCCATAGACAGTCTCCAGCTTGCACTGGATGACTGGCCTTCCCCCCTTTTTAGGGTACAGCTTCCTTTTTTTTTAATTTTCCTTCCTGTCTCCTCCATGCCTCGATGAAACCCATCACTCTTCTATTCATCTTCCTCCTGGCCCTATCTACTGCTACATGACTGTGCTCATGTCTCCATACCCTCCTTGTTATCATGTCCGACCAGGCTATGTTCAGCCCTGGCCACCACTGCCATATTTTGTCTAAATTCACTTTTACTTGCATATATGTGTCCACCCGTGGCTTTCCCCCAATGTCGTTACCCCCGGGTGTATAATAATTAGGTCTGGAATGGGCCACAGGTTGTTCATGTCCTTCAGTGTAGGCAATAGCTGTGCCCATCTCATCCCTCAGATGCCACGCCAAACCAACCTACATTTTCTGACATCCTGGTATAGCTGTTTCCCCCTAGCCTTTTTCTTTGCTCTCTTTTCTGCCCAATAAATGTAGGAGTGCCCGCAGATCCGTACTTCTGTGATCCTCCCTCTACCTATAGAATTTAAGCAAATATACATCTTAACAATCATCTTCTTGATTCCCTTTACTTCATTGTATCCCTTTTATAAACCTCCCGCCCCTCCACTCAACCTGGTTTCGCACCTACAAAACAAAACACAGATGACATGTTAGTCTCAAACCTGCAGGGCCCAAATACACCTCTTGTAGCTGGCAGACTGCCATCGTCCCTTTTCTAACATACTGGTCACCGTCTCCCCAGCTTCTGCTGCCCATTGTGATGCAGCCCCTATTTGAAAAGAGTGAGAAGAATAATTGCCTGGGTCCTCGTCCAGGAACTCCATGCCTTTTTTGAGCATGGCTGTTACTTGATAACTTGTCACCTTCTTCCCATCTCCATGCACAAATAATCTCCCTTTTTGAATCCCTTGCACTGTGGCGTATGCCCACAGAGCTTGTACCTGGCATAGTGTCCCATCTACGTAAGCCTTCATTGTTATGGCACACCTGCTTACCCCTTGATCCTTTTTTTGATCTCCTAGTTATAGCCTGTATTTCTTTTTGTCCCCAAGTTATGTCTCCCCATTCCAATCCCCCTTCTTCATCCTTTCTGCCATGCCCCACCGCCTCAATCACTCTCTTGGCCCCTGCAAACATCACTAAATAAATTGTGTGAAATAATTGTGCCTTGTCTTCGGATCTGCAAATTGCCGGCAGTACTTCCCCTAATTTGGTTAGCCAGTGGTCTGCTATTGGCCACCTCCCATCCTTAGGCCTTTGTTTTAACCGGCTCCTTCCTTGCATCATTCTCCGTATCAACATTGACTTTGTCAGGCCCTTCCACCTCTTTAAGCTACAAACTAAACTAATCTCTGCTAGGTACACCCCCATCGTGTGGTGAGCCGTTCCTTTCTGCCATTGGTCCATTGTAAACTTCACTAGCTATTCTTCCATAAGTGGCCCACTTACATCCATGTGGTGTGCTTCCCTAAATGCTTGCAATGCCTGCCAAGCCCCTTTGTAGGCTCTCAAGGTCTGTGGTGCCCATGAGCTGTGAAACAGCATTTCAGCGCCCTCTTGCCAATGTCCCAGATGTTCATCGGTATGGGTGTTTTTCAATCCTCTGCTATTGGTGCCAGCATCTGAAAACGATCCAACTGCAGATGGGAAAGGCTGTCAGCTAGGATATTTTTAACCCCTTCTATGTGCTTGGCCCTGAATGTCATATTCAGTTGCAAGGCTTTTAACACTAACTGTCTCAACACCCGCATGACCGTCTCAGACCTGGCTCCCCTGTTGTTTAACACCTCTACCACTGCCTTGTTATCACACCAAAATGTAACCTTCTGATTCAGTAGTTCCTCCCCCCACACCAGGGTGCATGCCCAAATGGGCATGATCTCCAACAGTGTGATGGCTTTTACCTTTCCATCTCTTACCAAATTTGCAGGCCATGGTTTCGAGTACCATCTTCCCCTCAAATAGCCCCCCATGCCTAACTCCCGTGCTGCATCTGTGTATAAGTCAAGATCTGTGTTATGCACCCATTCCTCTTGCCAGAAGGAACAGCCATCGTAGCCATTGAGGAATTCTTCCCACACCCTGAAATCTTCCTTTACTCCCTTTGTTATGTCTATCCAGTGGTGTGGTCTGGTTATTCCTGCTGTGACCCTTGCCAGCCGCTTAGTGAAAACCCTTAACTGGCCCAATTGCCCTAGAAGTGAAATTCAGATGCCCCATGACCTGCTGTACCTGTCTCAATTGCACCCTTCTCCTGTTTGTATGTACCTGAATTAGCTCCTTCAGCTTCGCCACTTTTCTGTCTGGCAACCTAAACACCTCCCATGGGGTGTCTATTTCAATGCCCAGGAATTCTAACACCTTACTGGGGGCTTCTGTTTTTTCTAGTGGTAACAGTACCCCCAGTTCTCTATACAACTCTGGGAAGTCAGCCAGCATTCTCTCTGTCTCTCTCCAACCACTGCCCACTAAAAGGAAGTCATCCAGGTAATGTATGACCACCTTGTGCTCTGTTTTTTCCTGAAAGATCCACTGCAAGCAGGTGCTAGATGCTTAGAATGTAACACATGCTGTGGTACATCCCATGGGCATTGCCTTGTCAAAATAGTACTGGTCCCCCACCTTAAAACCCAAGAGATCCCAATCTTCCCTTCTAACAGGAAGCAATCTGAAAGTGGACTCTATATCTGTCTTGGCCATCCAAGCATCTGGAGTCACTCGGATAATCTGTACAGCCTCTTCTAATGTGGCATAGGTTACCTTGCTATGTTTCTCACTTATAAAATCATTCACTGAGTCCCCTTCTGGGAATGACAGCTGGTGAATCACCCTGTATTCATCCTTTAGTTTCTTGGAAACCAAGCCCAATGGGGAAACTTGTATATTCTGTAATGGGTGGGGGGGGGAGGTGGAACACGGTCCTTCTACTCTACCAGCAGTCTTTTCCTTTTCTATTTTCTGCTTCAAGATGTCTTCCTTTCCCTTAACTGACCTCAAGTTGTTCGCCTCTCTTGCCTGTCTTGGGCCTTCACACTGTAATGGAAAACTTTTTTCTAAAACCCTTATTAATTGCATCCGCCCCCTTTCTATCTGGGTACCCTTTTAACCATTCCTCCCACGCTTCTATCCTGATGGAAGTTCTTGCTCCCTGGAATTGATCTCCTACCTCCTCCCTTCGCTCCTCTTACACTCCCCAACCCCCAAACCTTATTTGTTCCCTGCTTTCAATAAGCCTGGTTCCCTCTACTCGCATACCCTCTGCCTCTCGCACCTCTATTCCTGGACTGCCCCATACCCCTACCTATCACGAAAAAGCTGCTGGCCTGTTCATTGCCCCTTGTCCCATAGGTCCCTGGTGTCCATGTTGTTCTTCATCTGCTCACTGGGTGGGTTCCAGCATGCGTGCCGAAACCAGCATTGGGGCCAGGAACAAAATGCTCTATTGTAGCCCCTGCAACAGCTTTGGGGAACCCCCCTTTTTTCCTATTTCTCTGTCTAGTGACGACAGGTAAGTTACATAGTCTGTCCACAAATCCAATTGTTTTGTGTCCCATCTCACATCCTCATATGTCACCATCCTTTGCCGGAAGAATTTGTCGTGATATATCCATCCTACTCCTCTTTTTGTCTTGGCCCTTCTTATTATCAATGAATATGTAATCAGTGGGATGCCCAACTCTGGTTTCTTTTCCAACACTATCGCTGAGTATGTGGCAAAACCCACAAACCACCCATCTGACCTGTTTCCTTTTGCAAATTTGTCCTCCTCCTTCTTACCCAATAAAACTACTGCTGCTGCCATCTCACTCTTTTTGATATTCTCTGTCTCCTCAAATTTTGCAGTCGACTCTCTACTCACTAAAACAAAAATGTCTACGTACTCCCTTTTCCATATCTTTTCTTTCGTGGCCAGTGGTATGTGCTCTCCTATTCTCATCCCTGGGGCCCCTATCTCCCTTGTTACTTTCCCTATGCTTTCCATCAATTTTTCCACCTCCCCTGTCATCTCTTTATCTGACCTGATCTCTGCCAGTGCCGATTCCATCTGCCCCAGTCACCCTGCCCCAAGGGCCGCAATAATTTGACCTATGTATTCCTTAATGCTCTCTCCCACCAATCTTGATACATTACCTGCGGGTTTGTCCACTCCCTATGGCCTGCTGTTATCGAGATGCCCTGGCCTGTCTTCCTGTGACTGAATTGCTGGTTGCAGCATTATCTGCAGAGGAATCACTGTGCTCTGGAGATCCAGTCTGGGTTCCATCAGCGGGACCACCACCTGCTCTTGGGGAGGTACTGACGGTTCCGGTACTCAGGGCTGCAGCAGTACTGGGCTGACTGCTTGGGGAGGAACCACTGGTGGTGGCTGCAGCCTCTTTGGGCTGTCTGGCCTCCCCACTGGTCTTTTCCCACTCCCCCCTTTTCCTTTTCCCAATTTCTGTTTCTCCCTGGATCTCCACGGCTACTTGCACACCACCATCTGGTACATCTTGTTGGTCTTCTCCACCAGCTCCATGATAGCCTTGTAGGCATCCTCCTTTGAAGGCCTGTTCCTCTTTGGTGCCATCTCCTCTTGTTTGCCTGTATAAAAGCTGTGAACAAAACTGACAAAGTATCTTCATTAATACCCAGCCATGTCTTTTTTTTTTTTTAACATGTCCCTGTATCCTGTCCTTGTCAGCAAGACTCCCGTTCCATTAAATCATTTTATTTTTCTATATGGACCCCATTTTTGCATACCCCCCCCATGTCCTTAACCATTGCCCTTACGCTCCCATATGGCAAGGCAAAACTCTGCATTGCTCCCCTCTTCCTTTCTGTCCTTCGTAAGACAGTCCCCATCCAGTTGGTGTGCGAACTTCCCCAAGCTGGGCCTATTAAATGCTTGGCAAAATGCCGTCTGATGACTTGCCGCATGGCCTGGGTCATCAGGCCTCTCCTTTGTCCTTGTCGTTCACCGCGGTGAAAACTGCGTCTGAAATCTAATAGTTCAGTCCCCTCTAGGCCCCATCACCTCCACGCCTATTGCCTGTAATGACGTTCGTCCTTCTTCCCAGCCCCAGACATCTGTTGCCACCCCGCATGGCCTACTAAACATAGAAACATAGAAACATAGACTTTGACGGCAGATAAGGACCACTTGGCCCACCCAGTCTGCCCATTTCCCTACCTACCTACCTACTGGATAAGCTGCAGATTCTAGTTAACCAACAGCCTATTTTCTGCAACCCCCCAATATAATTGCCTTGTGTCTGTCCCATGCATGTTTGAATTCCCCCACTGTTTTAGACCCAACGACCTCCTCTGGAGGCTGTTCCATGTATCCACCACTCTCTGTGAAAATAATTTCTCACATTACCCTGAGCTGTCCCCTCTATCTTTAAATTGTGCCCCTTGTTCTTACACATCTCTTTTTCTGAAAGATGCTACCCTCCTGAACTTTGTTGATTCCCTTGAGGTACTTGAATGTTTCTATCATGTCCCCCCCGTCCCTCCTTTCATCAAGAGTATACATATTAAGATCTCTCAGTCACTCTTCAATTGGTTTCTGTTGCAGACCCTGCACCATTTTAGTTGCCCTCCTCTGGACTTCTTCCATCCTGTCTATGTCCTTGCGTAGATGAGGTCTCACAAACTGCACACAGTACTCCAGATGGGGTCTCACCAACTGTCTGTATAGAAGGATAACTACTTCCCTTTTTCTACTTGTGATGCCCCTTCCTATGCATCCCAGTATCCCCCTGGCTCTCCTTACTGACCTTTCACATTGCTTACCCACCTTTAGGTCATCTGATATGACTACCCCCGGGTCTCTTTCCATTTTTGTTGTTGTTAGTACCTCCCCTGCTATTGTGTACACTTCTCCTGGGTTTTTGTTTTCCAGGTGCATTACTTTGCACTTCTTTGCCTGTTCCTAGCCTTGCTTGTAGAGCAGAAAGCAGCTAACTAAAAGATGCTACATTTTCTTATTAATTTAACACTTATATCTCAGCAGGAGTCAGTGCCTGTTGAGATTAAGCAAACAGATACTTTGCTAGAAGTAGAAGGGGTCTTATTTAGGGTTAAAAAGAAAGAAAGAAAGAAAGAAAGAAAGAAAGAAAGAAAGAAAGAAAGAAAGAAAGAAAGAAAGAAAGAAAGAGTGTGTTCTGTGCTGGGAAGGGTACTGTTTCAGTTTAGTTTGCTAAACCAGTAGGAGGAGAGAGAGCTTAATTGGGGGTGTGGCTTAGACACTATAAAAGCAGGTTACTCAAATTACAACTTCCTGTTGCTAGCCTTGCTTGTAGAGCAGAAAGCAGCTAACTAAAAGAAGCTACATTTTCTTATTAATTTATTAATTGTGCTATTTAAACCTTGCCATTTTTTCTTCCCTCCAGCTGCCTGCCCTTGAACAGGGCTGCTTCAGCTCCCCCATGGTTGGCCGGCACCCAGACAGCCACCGACCGAGACTAGGACACCCACCTGCAGCTCCTTGGAAGGTACGGCAATGGCACTTCCAGCAAACCCGCTCTGATTGGCCAGGACTTTTCCCCTGCTTTGCCACACTAAAGCTGTAATAGGAGGTTTTTTTTTTTTTTTAGGAGGTTTTCAACTGTAAAAAGAAAAAAAAAGTCTACCCTCTGAAAGACACAGTTTCTTTACATGCTATATACCTTCCTTCCTTCCTTCCCACCCTCGAGATCCTCTCGAACTGGGTAAGATTTCTCTGAGTCCCGAATCATACTTTAATCATGTGCCTCCACCGTTCTCTACCCCCTATTCTATTTCTTCTTGCCTGTCTTCCTCCCCTACTGCACTCCCAAAAGCCTGTTTTCCCTCCCTCCCCCACAGCTTCCACATTCCTACATCCTTCGTCCACATAGGCACACTGCACACTGGTCACTGCCCCTTGCCCATGGTCCATCCTACCACCATGAAACTGTCCTACACCCACACTGGTCCTAGCCCTCCACTCTGGTCCCCCCTGTCTATGCTTGCCCTCACCCACTATCGTCGATGCTCGGCAACTTCCCGAGATGACAGCAGGCGAAAACATTCCCTTAAAGAAATACGCCGCAGCTCCTTGAGGCTAGTCCTCTTCCTTCTCCTAATGCTGTCAGGCAACGTGCACCCAAACCCTGGCCCATTCTGCTCTAAAGCCACTAATCTGAGCAAGCTTTTGGGTGCCCTCTCATTCATATCAATCAACATCTGCAGCCTTCTTCCTAAAATGGATGCCCTACAGGCCTTCACCAGCCAACACTGCCCTGACATCCTGGCAGTTGTTGAAACCTAGCTCACGCTATCTGTACCGGACCATGCAATCAGTCTTCCTGGCTACAACGTCTTTAGGCTGGATCACCTCTCCAAAAGAGGTGGGGGCTGCGCTCTCTACCTAAAAGACTCCATACAAGGGCACCACATTATTACCTCAATCCAACCCACAACTGATCAGATACTGCCAGTGAGAATCCTCCTCAGTGCTCAAAACAAAACCTTCATATCTACATCCCTCCCAAAGAACAGGGAACTGGTCTAACAGCTGTGCTTGGCTTTGTAAAGTCACTCCCACCAGACACCTAATCCATCCTCCTAGGTGACTTCAACTTCAACTGGCCTGCGGCTGATGCTGGTGCACACAGGGATACCATTGCTGTGGTGAACCTCACACAAATGGCTGACTCACCAACCCGGAAAAATTACAGGACCGGCACCAGCACACTCTTGGACTGGATCCTTACCAGTCACCCATCACGGATATCTAACACTAATGTCCTCCCTGACTCTCTCAGCATCACTCCCTGTTAGCTGCACCTGGTCAAATAAATTCATCAAACAACCACCAAAACAATCACCAGCAGGGTTCTACCCAGTGGTCACCTTCCTCGACTCAAATCCCACCTCCCCACCAAGACTGGTCCCTATCTTCAATGCAACCAACGTAAACACTGCCCTTGACCACTTCATAAACATCTTCACTGTGGCCTGTGACATGCATGCTCCTATAAGAAACGCAAAGTCAAATCACTGAGTAACCCTTGGCTCACAGGTGACCTCCTCAGGATGCTAAAAACAAGAGACCACCTATGGGAGCTGGCCAGAAACTCTGGAAATCAAAATGACATCCAAACCTACAAACGTGCCCACAATGACTGCACCAAAACCATCCAGCAAATGAAGTCCACCTACTATAAGCATGCCCTCACAAACTCCTGGGGCAATGGTCAGGAATTCTAGAAGAACATAAAGGAACTCACGGGGAATCCACCCAAAACCCCCCATCAATACTCAACATTAACGGAACCACAACCCTCAACCCAAAAACCATTGTGGATACCTTTAACAAAGCCTTTACCGACCTCAGCGCTGTCCTACCTCAGGACTACTTCAAAGATGGTGTAGCCCCCCTTTCTGGAATGAACACTATTCCCACCAGCTCCCCCTGCTTCTACTTCAAAGCAGTCAAGGCTCACCAAGTATGCAAATACGTTACCATAGTCCTTGGTAAATCAAGATTCAGTAATGACTCCCTCGATCTCAAAATCCAGTCTCTCACACTTGATGAAGTGCTTAGTCCTCTGACCAGAATTTTCAACCTCTCCCTCAGCCTTAGCCATTTTCCAGACAGATGGAAATCTGCCACTGTCACCCCAGTCCATAAAAGTGGTGACAAAACTGCCCACGATAACTACAGACCTATCTCCCTACTACCCCCACTCTCCAAGGCACTAGAATGCATCATCTTGGATCAGCTCACAGAATACCTAGATACGTACAACATCCTGTGCAAGCAACAACACGGGTTCCACAAAGGTCACAGCACCTCCACAGCCCTACTTGAATTCACTGGCGCAATCCACAACGCACTTGATTCTGGTGAACTACTAGGCTCAATCTACATTGACTTAACTAAAGCCTTCTACACCGTCAATCACCGCCTCCTACTTGTCCAGCTTCAGAACACTGGGCTGTCAACCGACACCATTGGCTGGTTTAAGAGCTACCTTGAAGAACGATCCTAAACAGTAAGAATTGCTGATACACTCTCGGACCCTAGACCGGTCTGCTCAGGTGTCCCGCAGGGCTCCATTCTGGGACCCCTCCTCTTCAGCCTATTCTTAAACTCACTACCGGACAGCTGCCCCAAACAAATAATTCTCTGTGCCGACGATGCTGTGATCCTCACCTCAGACCCTGATCCAAACCAATTACAAAATAAACTTCAGCGGGCCTTCTCCTCCATCGAATCCTGGTTCCTAAATCATAAACTGCTTCTCAATCAGAAAAAAAACAAGTCTATGGTCTTTTGCAGCCCCCACAACAAAAACAAACAACTCCACCTCTCTATTGCAACCGAACAAGGAGCCATCCTAGAGCAAACACAATCATTCAAGTACCTTGGCATCCCCCTTGATCCCCACCTCTCATACGCTGTCCATATTAGCAATGTGGCAAAGTCTGCCAATGCGAGGTTAGGCACATTATTCTGGCACAGGAAACACCTAACCCCAGAAGCACTGTCAGTGGCCATCCAAAGCTCCATTGTCAGCATCATAGACTATGGTCTTATCATATATGGGTCTGCAACTACCACTGCTCTCAAATGTATTGCGACCTCCCTGAATAAGGCCTGTCGTCTCATCACTGGCTTACATCTCCATACCCACACATGTGACCTTTATTCCCAATCTGGATGGCTTCAACTGGACAAATGCATAAAATACCAAACCTGCATCATGGCCAAGAAAATCATAATGAGACTTGCCCCACCTGGTGTCTGTGCCCTCCTTAAGCCTAGACATAGGAATGTCATTACAAGGAGATCCAATTCCAATCTACTACATATCCCATGATGTCGCACGACCCAAGGACAAAGATCATTTGCCTGTAGGTCATCCAACTGGTTCAACTCTCTTGGCAGTGACATAGTGACCACTCCAACACTTGGCCTTTTCAAGTCCAAGCTGTGCCTCTCACTGCTTGTATCCTGTGATTGCCCATCTTAACATTTCCACCATTCCAGCTGCACATGCCCTAGCACCCAGCACTTACAATCAGTCTTTGCACCCCTAACACCTTACCTGGCATATTCCCTTGACAAGGACCCCTGGCTGCACTGTCTCCCACCCTTGCCCACCTCCCCCCATATCTCCACTCCTGTCCTTGCCCCCACCCACCTCCCTTACTCCCCACCCTGCACCTCCTACCCCTCGATCTCCTACCCTCACTTCCCCATCCCCCTCCACCCTTGTCTTGCTCATAGCTCAAGTCTTTGTACTGGTTATTACATGTCTGTAAGCCAGTGACGTTATGTTTGTAACTAAAAATGATGACTGTTGTACACGTTGACGTGGAACCTTTGTAAAAAAGCCTCGGCTCAAAGGTATTCTAATCCTAGATTGCAATAAATAAATAAATAAATTTAACACTTATATCTATGCAGGAGTCAGTGCCTGTTGAGATTAAGCAAACATATACTTTGTTAGAAGTAGAAGGGGTCTTATTTAGGATTAAAAAAAAAGAAAGAAAGCAAAGAAAAAAGTCAGTGTGTGTTCCGTGCTGGGAAGGGTACTGTTTCAGTTTACTTTGCTAAACCAGTAGGAGGAGAGAGAGCTTAATTGGGGGAGTGGTTTAGACACTATAAAAGCAGGTGACTCAAATTACAACTTCCTGTTTCTAGCCTTTTTTCTTACTAATTGCCCTCCATCCCACCCCTCCACCCACCCAGCCTAAGCCAGTTCTACTTTTATAGCCACTGGATTTGACTGTCAACAGGAACTTCCTGTTTGGCAGTAGGAAGGGAAGGATCATAGAGAAACACTGGTTTTGTCAACCCTAAAGGAAAAAAGTAGCTCACTCCCTTCCCTCCAGCTGCTGGTGGTCTGATACTGAGCAAGGAAGAAGGAGGCTACTGAAGAATATAGGAAGTTGCTGTCCCAGAACAGGAAGAGTGAGAGCTGTAAGGAGAGGAGAGAGTAAGCATACAGAGAAACAGAAGAGGGGACACACAATAAGACATGATAGGAGTGATGCAGTGCAATGGCTGTGGGGCGGCAGTGTTCCGGGAGACATTCTGGAGGCTGCGATGCTGCCCTATTTGCAGGCACCTCTCTGGTCTGAGGGAGGAGGTTGCCCATCTCCAGGCTGACCTGGCTAGGATTCGTGAAACCTCCTTCCCCACTCAGGGACCACCAGGGCCAATGCCACTACCTCAGAGGTTGCCAAGAAAGAGGAGAGGCTGGACCAGGGTGGGCTCAGGGAGGGAGAGGGTGGTGGAACAGAGTTGCATCCCTCCAGCTGTACCTCTCCACAATTAATTCTCTCTTCTGGTGGATAGTGGTTCCTCTACGGAGGCACCTGCAGTGGAGACCAAGGAGGATGCTGGGAACCTTCATAAAGGAGACTCACAGGAGGGTGGCATGAGACCCCACAGGGGAAGAAAACAACTCCTGGTGGGGGACTCAGTCATTAGGGGGTAGAAATGGGGAGGAAGGGGAGAGGGAGGTAAGGTGCCTGCCTGGCACTATGGCTTGGAGGGACAGGAAGCGAATCCTCAGGATCGTGGGAGCAGCTGCACGAGGGAGGGAGCTGGATGTCATTGTCCACCTAGGGACAAATGACCTGGCTAGGAATGGGATCAGAGCAGTGTAAGAGGAGTTTGTAGAGTTGGGGATGGGCCTTAGAGAAGTAGCTCATACAGTAGCCTTCTCGGAGGTGCTTCCTGTCTATGGCAAGGGTCATGCTAGGGTACTCCTCACCAGGGAATTCAATGAATGGTTGAAAAAATGGTGTGGAGCTCAGGGTTTTGGCTTCATTGGGGACTGGGGAGCCACTTGGAGGGATGCAGACCTATACTGGTGCAATGGTCTGCATCATTCCAGGGGGGGGAACCAGAATCCTAGGTGAGAGGTTTAAATGCTTCAGTGGCAAGCATTTAAATTAGCCAAGGGGGTAGGCACTGAAAAGGAGCAGGGAAATCCCAGCGTCCCCCCACAAAACATGGTAATTAGTGAGGTACACACCAAGGTAGAGAAGTCATTAGGGAGTAGGACAGAGGTAAATGTAAAAAAAAAAGGCAAAGGCAGTAAGGACAGAAATGGGGCTAAAGGGGTAAGGCCATCAAAAGTGGAGGGTGATGAGTACCAATGCCTGTAGTCTGTGTAACAAGCTCCCTGAACTAGTGGCCTTGATGGAAGAGGGTTGCCTGGATATTGTGGCAGTCACAGAAACATAGTACACAGAGAACCATGACTGGGATGTCAACATACCAGGATACACAATCTACCGGAGGGACAGGGAGGGTAAAAGAGGAGGAGGAGTAGCTCTCTATGTAAAGGAAGGGATCAAAGCAACAGAACTAAAGAGTAAACAGGGCACAGATGAGACACTCTGGGTCACCCTGGAGACAGGAAATCCAACACAATCCGCATGGGGGTTGTATACAGACCCCCATCTCAGGGGGAAGGAATGGACAAGGAAATGATAGAAGACTTCCTTAGAATGGTAGAAGAAGGGGAGATATAGTTGATGGGGGACCTGAATATGCCAAATGTTAACTGGAGCACCTTTGCTGCAGGCACATTAAAGAGCAGGGTCATTCGTGATGCCTTACAGAGGGCATGCCTCAGACAGCTAGTATTGGAACCCACCCAGGAGGGAGCAATCTTGGACCTGGTCATCTCAAATGGGAATGGAGAAAGAATCTCAGATTTAGAAGTGGGTAGCCATCTGGGAACAAGTGACCACCAAACAGTGTGGTTCACGATAAACACAGCCATACAATCAAGCCATACAAAAGCAAGAGTATTGGACTTTAGGAGGGCTAACTTTGGGAAAATGAGAGAGTGCCTCAGAAAAGCACTAGCAAACAGGCATGAAGGAGGGGTGGAGGAACAATGGGGAGTAATCAAAACAGCCATCACAGAGGCAACAAGCCTTTGTGTAAAGCAAATCAACAAAACACAATGAAGAAAAAAATGATATAGTTCTCAAAAGAGTTGGCAGGGAAGGTTAAGGAGAAAAGAATAGCATTCAGGAACTATAAGGAAACACAGAAGGAGCAGGACAGAGAAATGTATCAGTTAAAGCAGAAAGAGGCTGGGTAGGCAGTCAGAATAGCAAAGGCCCAAACCAAGGAAAGGATAGCCAACTCTGTTAAGAAGGGGGATAAGACCTTTTATAGGCACATTAGGGAGTGAAGAAAGGCCAAAGGAGGGATACTGAGGCCTAATAAAGGGGAGGGAATGTGGGCAGAGGGTGACAGTGAAAAAGCAGGGATACTGAATGAATATTTCTGTTCAGTATTCACAAAGGAAGAGGAGGATGAGGTACCTAAACCAAACAAGAGAAACACTCTGAAGACAGGGGTTGATACCAGTCCATTTACAGAAGAAAGGGTTCTGAAAGAACTAATAAAATTGAAGGTGGACAAAGCAATGGGGCCTGATGGGATTCACCCAAGAATTCTAAAAGAACTAAGAGTAGAACTTGTTACACCGCTGACTACTCTCTTTAATAAACCATGGGAGGATGGGGTGGCACCTGAGGACTGGAGGAGGGTGGATGTGATTACTCTTCACAAAAGTGGGAGCAGGACAAAGGCAGGAAACTACAGACCAGTTAGTTTGACCTCAGCGGTAGGGAAAATGATGGAATCACTTCCGAAGGAAAGAATTGTTGAGTATCTAGAGGCCAGTGGGGCACAGAACCCAAGGCAGCATGGATTCACAATGGGAAGGTCGTGTCAGATGAATTTAATAGATTTCTTTGACTGGGAGACCAAAGTAGTAAACCAGGGAGGGGCTGTGGACATGGCTTACCTAGATTTTAGCAAGGCATTTGATACAGTCCCACACAAAAGATTAATACACAAGTTAGCTAGCCTTGGAGTGGGTCCCAAGGTGGTAGCCTGGATCAAAAATTGGCTAGACAACAGGACGCAAAGAGTAGTAGTAAATGGAGTCCACAGTGAAGAAAGGAGGGTTACTAGTGGGGTACCACAGGGTTCAGTACTGGAACTGGTCCTTTTTAATGTCTTTATAAGTGACATTGCAGAGGAACTGGGAGGAAAAGTATGTCTCTTTGCAGACGACACAAAGATCTGCAACAGGGTTGATACACCAGATGGAATAGAAAGGATGAGAAGGGACTTGGCAAGGTTGGAGGAATGGTCAAATGTATGGCAACTCAGATTTGATGCAAAGAAGTGCAAGGTAATGCACCTGGGAAACAAAAACCCAGGGGAAGAGTACACAATGGGGGGTGAGATACTGACAACAGTAAAAATGGAAAGGGACCTGGGGGTAATTATATCAGATGACCTAAAGGTGGGCCAGCAATGTGAGAAGGCAGTATGGAGGGCTGGGGGGCTACTGGGATGCATAGGGAGAGGCAACAATACTAGAAAAAGGAAGTTGTTATCCTTCTGTATAGACAGTTGGTGAGACCCCATCTGAGTACTGCATCCAGTTCTGGAGACCCCATCTCTGCAAAGACATAGACAGAGTGGAGGCTGTCCAGAGAAGGCACAAAATGGTGCAGGGTCTGCACCAGAAGACACATGAAGAAAGACTAAAGGAGCTTAATATGTATACCCTTGAGGAAAGGAGGAGAGAGGGGACATGATAGAAACTTTCAAGTACCTCAAGGGAATTAAAAAGTCCAAGAGGGTGGCATCTTTCAGAAAAAGAGATGTGCAAGAACAAGGGGGCATAACTTGAAGATAGAGGGGGGACGGCTCAGGGGTAATGTGAGGAAGTGTTTTTTCACAGATAGGATTGTGGATGCATGGAACAGCCTCCCTGAGGAGGTCGTGGAGTCAAGAACAGTGGTGGAATTCAAGAATGCATGGGACAGACATAAGGGAGTCCAGGTGGGGGGTAGGAGAAAGTAAGCTGTTGGTTAACTAGGATCTGCAGCTTATCTGTTAGGTAGGAAAATGGGCAGACTAGGTGGGCCAAGTGGTCCTTATCTGCCATCAAATTCTATGTTTCTATGTTTGCATTGAATCTAAGTTGCCATATGTCTGACCATTCCTCCAACCTTGCCAAGTCCCTTCTCATCTTTTCTACCCTCTCTTGTGTATCAACTCTGTTACATATCTTTGTGTCATCTGCAAAGAGGCATACCTTTCCCTCCAGACCCTCTGCAATGTCACCTATGGAGATGTTAAAGAGGACTGGACCCAGTACTGAGCCCTGAGGTACTCCACTAGTAACCGCCCTTACTTCGGAATGTGTTCCATTCACTATTACCTTCTGTGTCTTGTTGTGCAGACAGTTTGCTACCCAGACTACCACCTGGGACCCACTCCCAGGCTGGCTAACTTGATTATTAATCTTTTGTGCTGGACTGTGTCAAATGCCTTGCTAAAGTCTATGTAGGCCATATCCACAGCCCCTCCCTGGTCTATTACTTTGGTCACCCAGTCAAAGAAATCAATTAGATTCGTCTGACATGACCTTCCTGCTGTAAATCCATGCTGCTTTGGGTCCTGTTCCCTGCTGGCCTCTAGGTACTCAACAATTCTTTATTTCAGAAGTGATTCCGTCATTTTCCCTACCACTGAGGTCAAACTTACAAGTCTGTAGTTTCCTGCTTCTGCCTTGCTCCCACTTTTGTGAAGGGGAATCACATCTGCCCTCCTCCAGTCCTCAGATACCGCCCCATCCTGCCATGATTTGTTAAAAAGCGTGGTCAGTGGTGTCTCTAGGTCCTCCCTTAGTTCTTTTAGGATTCTGGGGTGAATCCCATTAGGCCCCCTTGCTTTGTCCACCTTGAGTCTTAGGAGTTCTTTCAGGACTCTTTCTTCTGTGAATGGACTGGTGTCAACCCCCCTACCCAGAGAGCTTCTATTGTCTGGTTTAGGTAACGCCTCCTCATCTTCTTTTGTGAATACTGAGCAAAAGTATTCATTCAGTATCTCTGCCTTTTCACTGTATCCCTCTGCCCACCTCCCCTCTGCTTTATTAATCTTCACTATCCCTCCCTTAACCTTTCTATGCTCCCTAATGTACCTATAAAAAGTTTTATCCCCCTTCTTAACTGAGTTGGCTATTTTTTCCTCGGTTTGGGCCTTTGCTAGTCTGACTGCCTTCCCCAATTCTTTCTGCTTTAATTGATACAGTTCCCTGTCATGCTCCTTCTGTGATTCCTTATACTATTTGAATGCAGCCTTTTTCTCCTTAACCTTCCCTGCCACCTCTTTTGAGAACCATAGTGGTTTTTTACTTCGCTTTGTTTTGTTTCACACAAAGGCTTGTTGCCTCTATGATGGCAGTTTTGATTTTTCTCCATTGTTCTTCCACCCCTCCTTTTTGGTCATTTGCTAGTGCATTCTTCAGGTATTCACCCATTTTGCCAAAGTCAGCCCTTCTAAAGTCCAGTATCCTTGTTTTTGTATGGCTTATCTCCATGGTTGTGCTCATTGTGAAGCACACAGTGCAGTGGTCACTTGATCCCAGATGTCTACTGACTTCTAAATTTGTGATCCTGTCTCCATTTGAGAATACCAGGTCTAGTATTGCTCCCTTCCGAGTGGGTTCCAACACTAGCTGTTTAAAGCCTGCCCCCTGCAGGGCATCAAGAATGACTCTGCTCTTGGATGTGGCTGCAGTACATGTTATCTAGTTAACATCTGGCATATTCAGGTCCCCCATCAACAGTATCTCCCCTTTTTCAGCCATTTTGAGAATGTCCTCTATCATTTTGTTGTCCATTTCCTCCCCTTGAGACGGGGGTCTGTATACAACCCCTGTGCGGATTGTGATGCAATTCACTGTCTCCAAGGTGACCCAGGTTTCCCCCTTTACTTTTTAGTTCTGTAGCTTTGATCCCTTCCCTTATGTATAGAGCTACTCCACCTCCTCTTTTACTTTCCCTGTCCCTTCTCTAGATTGTGTACCCTGGTATGTTGACATCCCAATCATGGTTCTCAGTGTACCATGTTTCCATGACTGCCACAATATCCAATTGTTCATCTTCCATCAGGGCTACTAGCTCAGGAATATTGTTTCCCAGACTACGGGCATTGGTACTCATTGCCGTCCATTTAATGTTGACTTTATCCTTTTTTCCCCCATCCCTGCTCTTATTGCCCTTGTCTATTTTTCCATTTACCCCTGTCCTGCCCTGTGTTGAGCTCTGTACCTCAGTGTTTACTTTACTACCTGCCATGTTTTGTGGGGGAGGCTTGACATTTCTTGCCTTTTATCAGCGACTCCCCCCTTGGCTAGGTTAAAAGCTTGCCAAGGAAGCATTTAAACCTGTCACCTAGGAGCTTGGTTCCTTTTGTGGACAGATGCAGATCATCGTGCTGGTATAGACCTTTATCTCTCCAGGTGGACCCCCAGTCCCCAGTGAAGCCAAAGCCCTGTGCTCTGCACCAGTTTTGCAACCATTCATTAAACTGCATGGTTTGCAGTACCCTAGCCTCACTCCTGCCATGGAGTGGTAACACCTCTGAGAAGGTTACCGTGCTTGCTACCCTTCTGAGGCCCCTCCCCAACTCCACAAATTCATTCTGCACTGCACTGATCCCATGCCTAGTTAGGTCATTTGTCCCAAGGTGGACTATGATATCTAGTTCACTCTCCTGTGATGCTGCTTCTGCAATCCTGAGGATTCGTTTCCTGTCCCTCCAAGCCATGGCACCAAGCAGGCACCTTACTTCCTTCTCCTCTCCCTTCCCCAGTTTTAACCCCCTAACAATTGAGTCCCCTATCAGAAGCTGTTTCCTTCCCCTGTGGTGTCCCTTGCCACCCTTTTGTGGGTCTCCCTTGTGGATGTCCTCAGCATTCTTCTGGGTCTCCACTGAGGGTGCCATCATAGAGGAACCTTGCTCTGCCAGAATGGCATATGATTTGTGTAGAGGTACAACTAGGGGGCTTTGCCTCTGGTCCACCACCTGCACCCTCCCAGAACCCACTGTGGTCCTACTGCTCTTCATACTTGGCAACCTCTAAGGCAGTGGTTGTGGCAGTGGTGCTCTTTGGAAGGGGGAGGCCTCCTTAGTCCTTGCTAGTTCAGCCTGGAGGTGGGCAACCTCCTCCCTCAGAGCTGACAGTTGCCTGAAAATAGGACAGCAATGCAGTTTCCAGAATGTCTCCCGGAAAACTGCTGTCCCACAGCCAGTGCATTGCACCACTCCCCATATGTCCCTCTCCCTTATAATATAAAATATGTAATATACTAATATATATATATATATATATATATATATATATATATATATATATATATTATTATTATTATTTGTGTGTACCTCCCCTTTTTGCACTGTGCTGGGCTATTAAGAATATGACAGTTCTGCCCCAAGACCTGTTGAGGAAGTGATGTCAAAACTGTGGCTATAAAGGAAATGCCACGCCTGGGGGTGTGGGGTGTGGGCCTATTCTTTATCCCCTCAGTAACCCCTCACATCTCTCCACCTGACCTGCATCCCCTTTTTTAATAGTCCCCCCAGGACTTGTCTGGATTCCACCCCCTTTATGTTTATGCCTGCTTCACCCCCCAACCCGTTTTGTCTTCCAAAAAGTGTCGCTCTACCGGCCTGGAATGAGCCCCCCCCCCCATCGAGCCCCATGGCCTTCCAGGACTGTTTATAGTGCCTCAAATGCCTCTGTTCCCACCACGTGACAAGTCAAAACCCCAGCAGCTTTTTGCAGCACCACCTTGGCCTGCTGGGCCTACACATTCTGCCCTTATTTGCCCCAGCAGGCCTCTGGCCTGACCACGTGGTCCCTAGGCCTCACCTGCAACCCCATCACCCTTGCCGACTTGACGGTGTCTGACAACATGCCACATGGCCTTTTCTGCTTGTCTTGCCCCTTCTCAGGCCAGTATCCTGCCTGTTCTATTATCAACCAGTGGGAAGGAAAGATGACTCAAAAACCTCTGCTCAGCTACTACACATCATCTTCTCCAGCCACGGCATGTGGTCTTCCTGTTTTGTGTACTCCAGCCCCTTCGGCCAGGCCACAGGACCTTGAAAACTCTTGCGTCTCCCCCCGCTCATCAGACCCATCACTGCCCAAACAACCACCACTTTTCTGCCTATTCACCTGCCCTTCTCTAAATTGCAGTTACCCAGCTGCTTGCTTCTCGATCTGCTTCACTCACAAACTGTTTTCCCCTGAAGTGTGTGTCGCACTTCTCCTCTGAGGGTCATTCGCCCCAACTGTATAAACAACAAAAAAAAAAACATCCTCTCCAGCACTTCTCGCTTTCAGTTCTAGGAGCTACCTGGTCCCTTTGCTTCAACGCAAAGCCCCAAACCACCCCACTTTTCCTCTCTGAGGCATGTTGCGCTTCTCTTATGAGGGACCAGTCACCCCGCCTGCCCCCCAAAACATCCTCTCAGGAGCTTCTCACCTTCGACTCTTAGAATTACATGATCCCTTTTATTTTCAAATGCAAAGCCCCAGCCCCATAAACAAACAACTTCATTGCTCATTGCACGCTGCTCTGTACATCTCCCAGCCTTCACTCAGCAGTGTAGGGAATTAAACCATCACATACCAAGACCTTTCTCATATTGTAACTAAAAGATACATACATACAACTTTCTTTCTTTTCTTTTTAATTAAATCGTAATGTGATTGTTCAACATCACTTGCTTGCTGCTACCTTCCCAAGCTCTCTTGATAAACAAACCTCAGCCAAATGCTCCAAAGTATCAATATGAACTGCTGCAGTTTCAGTATAATAAAACTTCAGCAAAAGTTGCTGAACCACCACTGTGCTGGCCCTTATGTTCCCCATATAGCCCCTTCCCTTCCTGTCTGCCTACCTATTCTCCTGTCCCAACCTGTTCCTCCCCTTACCTTCCCCCCTTCCTCTTTGAACACACCATCTTTCACCTAAGGGGAGGGGTGCACCAGGACAACTTAGGGTTGCCTCCTTTGGATGAGGCAAAAATCGGATCTTAAGCTCCACCCCTTGCCCCACCCCTTTTCATGACTCTTCATGCATTTCACCTCCTAAAAAGCCAATTGTTATATCAATAAAATACAACATTTAAGGGGCACTGTCAGCTTTGCCCGTTCGTTTTTGGCCAAAAGTAAGTAGTGTGCCTGTTGGCACACAGCTATCACATATATACTTAAGAACGTCACTATATGTGGAAAACATAATTTTTTTTTACCGTTTTTCTGCATTTTGCCAAAGTAGCTTTCTATTTGGGTCCACGTTAAGTCCTCCATACGGAAAGCACATTCAGAGTGGGGCATGTCGTCCATGAGTGCGGCCCAATCTGATTTTTACATACTTTCGACATGCACGGCTATATATTCGCGAGTCCCTTCACTATTCTAAAATGCTCCATCTATGGCGACTGCAAACCGAGCACTGGGAGTACTGTAATTTATTTTATACATTGTAGCCAAAATCCCACGCATGCACACCAGAGGCATGACCAAAGATCCCACGCATGCGCAAGAGCGTACCGTTAGTGTGCATGCTGGATTTCGGCTGCGATGTACAAATATAAATTACAGTACTCCCAGTGCTCGGTTTGCAGTCACTCGTAGATGGAGCATTTTAGAATAGTGCAAGGGACTCTCGCAATATATAGCAGCATGTCGAGTATGAAAAAATCGTGCATTGGGCCACACTTTGTGAGCGACGCCTGCCCCACCTGAATGTGCTTCCGGTATGCGGAGGACTTAACGTGGATCCATAGAAAGCTACTTGGCAAAATGCAGAAAAACGTAAAAAATTATGTTTTCCATATAGTGATCGTTTATGTATATATGTGATAGCTGTGTGCCAACAGGCACACTACTTACTTTTGGCCAGAAACGAAGGGGCAAAGCTGACAGTGCCCCTTTAAAGCAGCAGTTCAACAAAAATCAAGATACTGTACTGTACCTGTTAAAGTTACTTTCCTAGGTTCTTCCTAGTTATTTATTTACTTATGTATTTATTTATTGACCTTGGTTTACCAGATAAACATACAGAGATAAAAGAAATCTAATTTACATATATGATCGGGGGGAGACAAGGGAAATGCTGTAAATAACATACAACAGTATATATGGTATAATAAAGAAATTGTTTCCTATAATCTGTACTTAATATCTTTTTCTGGCTCCACTTCCTTTTCGTGTCCACAGTACTATTTCAAAGCCAAAGAACTGGCCATACTTTTTTCTTGAGGAAAAAAATGTAAACATTTAAACATGCCCAAATTCTGTTAGAGATTAACATGTTTACAAACAAATGAAAGTGGAAGACAACTAGCTCTGTTACTGTTACAAAGGTGGGGCAGTGGAAAAGATTAGGTTAAATAAGTGTTAATGGTGTCCTTGGTTGACTGCTCTCACAAACAAAGGGTTATATTGACAACAGAACTTGTTTGTAAGCTGGGCTTGCAGCTGAAACAATGAATGACGTGACAAAATCTATTTTGAAAGTATATCAGCACTCAAAATTGCTCAAAAACCTGACCAGCACAGAGCAAAACCAGATTACCTGATAGGGACCCTGAAAACCTGATCACCAGGTAAAAAACCTGAGAGGTGACAACCCTAGGGCAACTTGGTCTGCTCCTTAAAGGGCAAACTACATTATTCTCAAAGGAAATTGTTAAACATCTGTGTTTTAGATCTCTCAGGTTATATTTATTTGAATTATATTAATTGTTGGCTTTGTTTGACCTTTTACCTCCAAATTCTGCATATGCTTTTAATCCTATCCATTTTTTCCTCATTTTCAAGGGAGTCCCAATTGAGTTGTTGAAGAAGGCTACAATGATGTGCAGAATATAGACATTTTAATACGAATCAAGCCATTCTGTATTATGTTTTCTCCAGCCTATTTAGCAGTGTCTTTGTAGCATGTTGATATGTTACACTTCCGTACTCCAGTACAGGGAGTAGTAGTTGCACAGCAAATCTATTTCTTTTTTCTTTGGGTAGTATTGAAACTCTCCTTCGAAGTACCCCTAGTCTGACACTAGCTTTTCCTACAACACTTTAGGAGGCAGTATAATGCAGTGGTTTAAGGCTCTGAGCTGCAAATCTGGAGACCTGGGTTTGAATCCCACAGGCCCCACTTGCATACTGTGTTACCCTGAGCAAGTCACTTAACTCCCTCGTGCTCCCAGGTTGCACCTGCAAACAAGATTTCAGCTTAGTGTGTCTCACCTGGTGAAATAATTGGTAAAAAAAAAAAAATGTTCCTCAAAAGTAAGTTTGCTGTCTATATGCACCCCCAGGTACTTGTAAGATGTTACCTCTTCCAATTTATATTTGTCTAAGGTGTGTGCGAATGTGTGTGTATATATGTATGTATGTGTATATATATATATATATATATATATATGTATATATATATATATATATGTGTGTGTGTATATATATATATATATATATGTGTATATATATACAGTATATATATATATATATATATATATTCAGACACTTATGTTGTACTTGTGCTGTGCATCTGGGGTTGAACAGCATGACTTGTGTTTTTCACTTACTCAGAACCATTTTTGAGTTTTGTACCCAGTGCTGCAGGTTGTCAAAATCAGATTGCAGGGTGCTCTGCAACTCCTCATTATATTTGGTCCTACCTATTAGGGCCATATCATCAGCATAAAGATAGATTTTACTTCTTTCTATCAATTGTGGCAGGGGATTTATGTATATGAGGAACAGTAGGGGGCCAGAATTGAGCCCTGGGGCACACCCCTATAGATTCCCTCCCTGTTTGACAACGTTCCATCTATGCAAACCTGCTGCATACGTTCTGTTAAATAAGAGAGCATCCATGTTTTCACTTGATCAGACATGCCAACAAGCATTAGCCATTTCACCAAGATGTTATAGTCAGTTGAGTCAAAGGCCTTGGTAACAATAACAGATGTGGACATTAAAATCCCCAAAAGTAGCTTTTTTTGTTGGCTTGCACACATGCGCAAACAACATCTTGCAGTAGTAGCATGGTAGTAGCACTTTCAAAGGTTTGTCAGTATTGTGGCAAATCCAGGGGATACTTTAGTCATTGTGTCCCTCAGCCACCAACCAGTGAGCATACTGCTGATGACAGCAGTTACAGAGAGTGCCACCTACTTGAAATGAACCTGCTGCTGCAATGAGAGATGGTCTCATTATTGCAGCAGCAGATCTGACACACCTCCAATATGGCCATTCCTGGTGAAACATTGAAATACATATGGCGGCGGCTCCTGACGTCCACCACACAATCCTGACATTGGGGTGCCCAATCCCCCCATTATGTGGCACACCTAACATGGCAGCTCCTGCTGCCTGCCACACACTCCCGAACAGCTGACACTGGGGTGCCCAATCTTCATGTCAGCATCCCCCTCTTAGTGTGTTTTTCCTGGTTAATTAATATCCCCTTTCTGATATCGGGATGCCCACTCCTGGTGTCAGATGCGGCCCCCTCCCTGAATTGTGGCACACTGGGAGCTCACCCCAATGTGCCATTTTTTTTAACCTGTTTAAAAAAGAAAACCTTCCTTTGCTGTCTGTTTTTTTACCTGCAACACAGAAAACAGTCCACCGTTGTCTCCCTGTACCCCCTTCCCCATTGGCACCCTCACTCTGCACACCCACCTCACCACACCCCCGTCACCCATACTTACCCTCTGGAGGTTGGGAGCCATAATTTTCTCTGAAGCAGGACATGTCTGCACTCTTCAAAGCCGAACTGCAACTGAATAAATGATGATAAGCTTTATAATAGGGGGGTTCAACTTAGGTTGATATCTTAGCCATTTTTAGGACTTTTGGCCCCAGATTTTCAACATAGGGTTCTCGGGACCGCACCTGGTAAACATGTAACTGTCATTTCGTTTATCAGCCCTGAAAGGTGATTCCACCGTCGCTGCGCAGAATCACCTTTTGGGACTGATTAACAAAATGACAGTGCCAGTGTTCATGAGGAGAGGTCCCAAAAAGCCCATGTTGTAAATTTTGTGAACAAATTCAAAAAAATTATTGCATTACCAGCATACATTGCACAGTTTCTACACATGCTTGCAACTTCACCAATTCTTTATATTTTCACTCCAGATTTCCAACATTGCCATTTTTGCACACCTCCTTATAAACAGTACTGCTGTTATTTTTCACATCCTGCCCAAAACATGTGTTCGCACCTGTGGTGCACAATGGGCACGGTCACTGTGCGAAATCAACTTTTGGGGCAGAGTAACAAAATCATAGTGCTACTGTTCATGAGGAGAGCTTCCAAAATGCCCATGTTGAAAATTTGGTGAAACAATCCCCTAAAATGACCACATTATGGGCGTACATTGCGCAGTATCTATGTACACTCATAAGTTTACAAATGTTTCATATTTTCTTTCCAGATTTTCAACGTTGCCATTTTTTACACCTCCTCATGAACAGTACAGCTGACATTTTTTACATCCTACCCAAAATGTGTTTCCACACCTGTGGCTCCCAATGGTACAGTTGCTGTGCGAAATTGCCTTAAGTAATGAAATGTTAGTGCCACTGTTCGTGATGTGGGGTCCAAAAAAGCCAATGTTGAAAATTTGGAGTGAAAATACCAACAAACACCTGGAGCATTAAGGTTTCCAAACATACACCCACCCTGTAGAGACTGACAGGTGTCGGGGAAGTAACTTGGGTTCGTCAGCCATAATGTTTGCAGAATTCTACCACACCCCCCACCCTACAGCCACTGACAGGCATTCAGCTGTGCCTTGGGTTCTGTCACCCTAACATTCACCCCATTCTCCTATATTTACCCATCTCAGCTTATTTCCTTATGGAATGAGGGTGAACATAAGGGCTGAAGACCCCAATGCACACCCCGACTCCTGTCGCTCTCTGCAGGGTGGGGTGAGGTGGAATGGTGCAAGCATTATGGCCGACCCAAAGCCACACTCCCAACACTGTTCAGTCTCTGGGGGGGTGTTAGCATTAGTTTAATACTTCACTGCCATTCCTATTTTGCTTTTCTAATTCCTGCATTACCAATGCCAATGACAGCAAGCCAATATTCAGCATTGACAAATGCTTGTTTGTTTATGTTATCATAATTGAACTAACATGACAAAAAATGTTCCCCTGGTTTCTCTATGCTAGCAACATTCAACAAGTATGTGATATAAATCGTCACATTTCTATTCTATATAGACATCCTAGCTCTATACCACCTTGTCATTATTTTTATTAAACCTATATTCTTGAATATTGGGTGGAAAAATACTCCATTTTATAAATAGTAAATATTTTTCTATCTTCTGGAGTAAGTATAAATGGATTCCATACAGAATGAATGTTTTTACAGTGGGTACCAAGAGGAAACTTCTGAATTCCTTGCATTCATTATAGTTTCATAAATGTACATAACTAATAATCTTCATTTAAAGACTGCTTTATATTTCCCTGATATTACTTCTCCCTGCAATAAATAGTTTCAAATTTCATAGAACTCTGTTTCTTGCAAGGTTTTAATTACAAATTCCAGCCAAGGTGAAATACAATTATTCTGAGCATAGCTATTTTATTTTTATTTTTAACATGACAATAGTAGCCTGTTCTTAATGAAGAAAGTTTCAAACAATTTATTAAAATTCAGAGCTTTGCCAAAATTCCCAAATTTGATTTTCTTAATTCTGTCCACAAATAATTGTTAAATGAGATAATTGTAAAATATACTTACAGTAACCCATGAGAACACTTTCTAGGAACTCTGGGAAATAATATGCCAATATTTCACTTGCATTCAATATCTGGATGTTTAATTTAACATTCAGTGCTAGAAGGGTGGCATGTAATTGAAACATGTAAAACTCTGCTTGGTTTCAGGTACCTTATTTATCGGGGAAGGGGGGCAGCTACTTAGTATAACTAGCTGCACACTCGAGCAGACTCGATAGACCATTATGGCCTGTATCTGCTGGCAATTTCTTATGGTTAGGGAGTATTGTACACTGAAGTCAAACACATCAAAGACCATGTTGTACATGTTCTAAAATTGTTGTGCATGCTTTATAATCATGACATCTGTATCCCTGCTCATGCTGGCTCCTGCCTTGCAGCTCATTTTCATTTTCACTGAGTGTTCTGTCTCTCTCTAATGGTGCTCAGTGGCACTTGCAGCTCCCACTCACTACTACCCTGTACTGAACATACTAACATACTATTTGCCAGCAGATTAGGCCTTACGGTCTATTGAGTCTGCTCGAACCTAGATCCTTAGTTGGGTGCCGAGATCCTCCCATCCCTTGTTCTCTAGAAACCCCTATCATCCATCCCCACCCCCCCCGGGACAGGCCATCATCTGATACATCCACTTTCTGTGTCTGTCCCACCCTCTCTTGAAGCCCTCCACTGTGGATCTCTGAACCAGCTCACCAGGCAGTGCATCCAAGGGTCCACCACCCTCCTCGGTGAAAACTCCTCCTCTTTTCCCCTCACCCTTCCACCTTCCAACTTCAAACCATGCCCTCTGGTGATACCTCCCTGCTTTAGTCTAAAGATCCCTCCATGTTTACCCTATTTATTCCCTTGAGGTACTTGAAGACCCTCATTCATGTCCCCCTGTCTCTCATCTCCTCCAATGAAAACAGGCAGAGCTCCTCAAGTCTGTCCTCATAAGTCAAATCCCTAGCCCTCGTGTCATCTTTGTTGCCCTCCTCTGTACCCTCTCCAGGGCTGTATGTCCCTCTTCAAATGTGGTCTCCAGTACTGTACACAGTACTCAAGGTGTGGTCTAACCAGTCCATTGTACAGCTGCAGAATCACTTCCCTGCTCCTAGAGGTGATCCCCTTACGATGCATCCCAACATCCTGTTTGCCTTGCTAGCTGCTCTCCTGCACTGCTCAGAGTTATTCATACATGTATCCACCATGACCCCTAGGTCTTTTTCCCTATTGAGGCCTCCAGGCCCTCCCAGGGTGTACCTGTGTTTAGAGGTTTCCCCAACCAAGATGCAACACCTTGCACTTGGTGATATTGAAATTTAATTTCCATGTGTGAGCCAGCTTCCAGGGTGTCCAGGTCCTCTGCAGGGCCACCTCCCCTTCTCCCTCAACTACTGCTCCCATCTTGGAGTCATCTGAAGAGACTCATTTCACACCCTATACCCTCCTGATGTCCGATATGTATGTATTAAACAGGATCGACCCAGGACCGAGCCCTGTGGTACCCCACTACCAACCTCTCTAGGGTTCGAGAGCTCCCACAGACCACTACTCTCTGAGTGCGTCCAGCTAGCCAGTTTTCAATCCATCTGACCATCAAAGGCCTACTCCTAACCCCATCAGTTTCTCCACCAGACCATTGTGGGGACAGAGTCAAACGCCTGCTGAAGTCCAAGAATAATACATCCACAGGCTTCCTCTGTCCAGTTCTGATGTTACCCATTCATAGAACTCCACAAGGTTGGTTTGACATGATCTACCTGGCACAAACCCATGTTGCCGACTATCCAGACCTCCCACCTCCTCCAAGTACACCCAATCGTCCTTTAGAATACTCTCCATTAATTTTCCCACCACCGAGGTCAAACTGATGGGTCTATAATTACCTGGTACTTCCTCGACCCCTTTATGGATTGGTACCCATGTGCCTCGGCCAATCTCTAGGTACCTCCCTGTCTCAAGTGACCTGCTGAAAAGCTCTGCCAGGGGTGCAGCCAGTATGTCCGCCAGTTCCCATAGTACTCTCAGATGAATGCCATCCGGCCCAGGAGATTTGTTTTTCTTTAGGGCCTTGAGGGCTAACCACACCCTTTTGGTGGAGATAGCATCATCTGTCCCCTTCCCCTTACTGGTCTTTTCCATATACTATAAAAAAAATATGGGTAACCATATGCAACTCACCTTGTATTTCCATCTCAGGGCTGAGATTACATAGAAACAAAGAAACTGTCAGCAGATAAGGACCGCCTGGCTCATCTAGTCTTCCCATAAGCCATTGTACTGGATTATTGCTTCTGACCCACCTGCTGCTGTACCTCTATGGTTCCCCTATGCCTGTCCCAAGCATTCTTGAATCCATCCACAGTGCTCGCTCCCACCACTTCCTGATGCAGACCATTTCATGCATCCACCACCCTCTCTGTGAAGAACTTCCTCACATTCCCTCTTAACCTCCCACCTTCCAATTTCATGTCATGTCCCCTCGAAACCTATGTCTTTTACTATGAGAAATAGAGATAGTTGTCAGAAGTGGGAAGCTTCGCTCTCGAGATCCATATGTTGTTATCTGTTCCCCCAATGGAAACGTAGACTTGCTGTGTAGAGTCACCCCTACATTATTCTTTATGTTTTGCCCACTTGCAGTTGACTAAAAATGTTATTCCAAAATAGCAGCACTCTTTGACTTGTTCTAAAATGTTTCCATATGATCTCCTTTTATTATTAATTGTTGTGGACCCAAAGGTTAAAACATCTGCTTTTGAATAATTCATTTTTAGAGACAAGCCATTGCACTGTTTTTCAAAACTGGCTTTTTTTCTGCTTATAATTGAAAGCAATATGTTTGTATAAATGACGCATCATAACTGTTGATTCCAATAAAGACATCTAAATAGAAGACATGATCAACTCCAACAGTACTGAAAAGTAAATAAATTGATTGTTTTTAATTTATTGCAGTGATCGTGACCATGAGCAATCATGGAAAATTATGGTAATGTGAGACCATCGTTAATCACAACCATCATTTGGATAACATCATGGTTTATGATTGGCAGCCTCTTAATGTTCACATTTAATCATTATTAGTCATGATCACAATGATGGTTTTGAAGCTCGAACATTATCTTTGACCATAATTCTCTATGCCCATTCATAATAATATAAGTTGCAACAAACTTTGTTAATGCTCCAGTTGGGGTCAAAGAGACAAAAGTTGGGGAATGAGATGTTAGAGTTTCCCTAACGCCCCATCCTCCCAAACCAGGCAGTAGAGCAGGTGTGGGGTGTGCCTTGGGCTTCTCAAGCCTAACTCTCACCCCCTTCCATCTGAAAATAAGGTCAGATGTGTAGACTTTATGAGAAGGGGGTGAGCATTAGGCTTGAGGCTCCGCAGGTCAGGCTTTCTGCTCCCACAGTGCCAACCTCAAAGTGCAATAGTGTGAACAGGAGACAAACAGGGTAACTCTCCTGTTTGATTTGGGTCCGAATCACCTACAAGCCTCGAGTCCTGGAGGTCAAATGTGAACCTTTTGCTAGCACACCCAGTTAACAGGCTCAGATATATATTCTCTTCAGGGAAATGTGATATAATCCTTCATCCAGTGGCATCCAGCCAGGTTCCCAAAGTGTACCCTTATGACTCAGTATGAGACCTAGTTATATTCTTACCTTTAGCAAAATAGTAACACACCCTTGTCTTGAGCACTTAACAGTTGCCAGAATTATTTACACTTTTCCAGCATTCACATATTGAGAAGGCACAGCCAGAAATTTTTTTTTTTTAGTTATCTTTTTACCTTCTCCTATGCTCCAGCTCCCACGTCTCCTTCAGGTCCTTCCTAGTATCTACACTCCTGGTGATCCTCTTCCTGAGCTCTACCCTCCCCACATATCATGGCCAACACTCCAAGTCATCCCGGAGTAACCCATCTCTGGGTGGGTCCCCCTCTTTCGAGGGGGAAGGCACCAGGGGTCGGAAACCCAATGCTCTATTTTTCCTTACAGGCTCAAGGGTGCCGCTGTGGAGGGTCAGGTTCCCAGAGTTCCGGGACATGCAGAATATGGAGGCCATCATCCGTAGGAGCCAAGTTGTTTTCCAGCTTCAGATTGTCCCTCCTGCTCTGCTGCATGTAGTACCCTTGGTCTCCACCGGGGTCACTACAAGAGTGAGACTACCCTCCCAACCCACCCCAGGAGAGGAAAGCAGTCCTCCAGATGCTCAATCCTCTCCTTCCCCAGCCAGCCCTGGATGACCCGAGTCCGTTCCCAAACCTGGGTCGCCGGCATGGTTCGAGGTGTGGCTTCCAGTGCCTCAGCCCTCTGTGCCACCGGGCTGGCAGCCAGAATTTTAAGGAAAATAGTGTTTACTAAAAGTTTAAAATAGATAAAATACCAAACACAGAACATATAACCAAAATACTTACAGTCAACAAAATAATTGGGAAATTACAGAACAAAAAGCATCTGCAAAATATTTAAAAATGACATCTGTATTATGTCTTTTAAAAGTGCCTTGTTTCAGTCCAGAGACCCAATGTCTCTCATCTCCAGTCCAGAGATAAAAGGCATCTTTCCCTGCAGATGCTGGACAATTTGAAAATCAATTTCCACCTCCTTGTGAGTTCACAGCACACATGACATCACTGTTAGATCCTGCAATAACTTAAATTCTTAGCATAAATATCCAAAAGGATATTAAGGTACTACTGTGAAAATCAGAAATTAACAATTTTTAAAATATGAGTCTCTTTCATCAAAGCCTTTCCTTTGATCTCTCTGCTGGTTTCCTGTTTTGCAAGAATGATTTAAATTTTACCATTTCACAAGAGTCTGCTAAAAAGTTGTATCTTCCCTCAGGATCATAAAATTCATGCATTATTTTAGCTTCAAAAGGATATTTTATGATGTCTTATCACCTGGCATTTGGCAGGAAGCCCTAAGTGTTAAGACAGAACAGGAAACTTTTAATTAGTGTTTTTCATTGGCCAGTTTTCTGACAGCCTGATGACTCAGTCACACTGACACCTTTGATGTCAAAGGTCAAGCCTGTTTACATTGGTTACCACCCTTAAGCAGACAGTCACATACCATATATTTATATCACAATTAATAAATGTAATAATAAACAGGTGACAGAGCATCACACACCCACACCTGCTCTTCTACCTGGTTTGGGAGAGTGGGGTATTAGGGAAACCCTAATGCCTCATTTTCCAACTTTTGCCACTTTTACCCTAACTGGGGAACTAACAAAGTTTCTTGCAACTTATGTCCTTACTTTCTTGAGATAGTATAATAGTATCCTTATTTTACTGTGGAAGGACCCTGTGCTCCCATCTCTCCAAAGATGTGTATATGTACAGTATGTAGCTGTGGAAACATAGGGCCCTCTGGGCCCTGCACTTCCATTTATAGGACAGCAGTGACCAAATTGTCAGCATAGCCATCTTATTACCCTATGTCATGTAACCGGTACAGATAATTTTCAAATCCTCACCAAAACATAATTCTGTGCAACTGTAATGTCATTGCATGTCATTGCATGCCACAGGTGAGAAAACACATTTTGACCAGGATCTGAAAAATAACAACTGTGACATACATGAGGTGAGGTAATAAGAAGGTTATGTTGAAAATCTGGGGTCAAAATATTTAACATTTCCAAAGTTATGAGTCAGCGTAGTGAAATTACAACAGATGATCATAACTTTGCCATTTTTTTCATATTTTGACCCCAAATTTTCAACATAGTCTTCTTATGACTGCACCTCATAAACCCCATAGGTGAACATTTTCAAATCTATGCCAAAGCAGCATTCCATGCCTCAGGTGCAAAACCACATTTTGGACAGGATGTGGAAAAATTACAGCTACACTGTTCATGAGGTGGTGTGAAAAAATGGCTATGTTGAAAATTTGAACTCAAAATATTGAAAACTACCAAAGTTATGTGCGTGCATAGAAAATATTTCAATGAACACTCACAGCTCAGCCATTTTTAGGAATTTTTTCAGCAAAGTTTCAACATGACCTTTTTGGGATCCCACCTCATGAACACTGGTGGTGAAATTTCGTTATTTAGTCCTGAAAGTTGATTTCACGCAGTGACCATGAAATCACCTTCTGTGCCCGGTTAATGAAATGGCAGTGCCAATGTTCATGAGGTGATGTGCACTAAAAGTTATGTTGAAAAGTTGGTGAAAAAATTCCTAAAAATGACAAAGTTATGAACATAAGATCCAAATGCATTTGAACTACATTATACGGCACTTACCTTGATTCCTCCGTTCACAGTCCAGCTTTGAAGAGTGTGGACCAGTCTTGGTCCACAGAAGATGACAGTCTGCTACCTCCAGTGGTAAGTGTAGGATAAGGGGGGTGGTGGGTGCACAGTGGGAGGGTCAGTATGGAGGATGGGGACAGCAGGGATCATGAGGGACCATTTTCTTTTTTTTTTCAAACTCTCTTTATCTCTGCCCCCTGGAACTCTCTTGGGCAGATCTCATTCACTGTCAACTGCACTACCACCCATCTGAAGCCCACTCCACTGGGAAATCAGAGACAGACATTCCCAACCTACCTTATTCCATCGAGTCTCACCCCACTCACCGGAGCCAAGGCAGGGTGCAGGACCAGGAGAGCCAGTGAGGCGAGCCCAGCATTGGTTGTGTGGTGGTGGGGCATGGGAAGTTGCCATCACCTATCCAGGGAACAGGACTTTTCCATGTTGTGCAGATTCTCCCTGGAGCACAGACGTGCAATGATGTCTGCACACCAACATGCTGACATCTGCTGCCACTCCACCCCTTGATATGGCCGCTTCTTGCAGTGCTCCCGATCTCCATTGGGGGCCACTGCTGAGCAATGTGAGGCCCACTACCCACCCCGAGAGAGGAGAGCAGTCCTCCGGATGCTCAATCCTTTTCCACCCCATCTGACCCTTCGTGGCCCGAGTCTATTCCCAAACCCGAGTCAACAGCATGGTGCAAGGTGTGGAGTCCAGCACCTCAACCCTCAGCATCACTGGGCTGGCTTCTGTTTTCTTCTTTTTCAGGTCATAAAAATTAAAAGACATTAAGGGACTGTTTTCTTTTTGCTGGATTAAAGCAAACAAATATTTCAGGACACTGGAGGTGAGCTCCCCAGTGTCCCACACTGCTGGGGGGTGCTATAAATATCAACATGGGTATTGGGCCCCCTGATGTCGACTAATTAATAAAAGAACAAGCTGCCGGGGGGGGGCATCTGACACCGGGGATAAGTATCCCAGTGTTGGATTATATAAATTATTAAACAAGATACAAGGGGATGGTAATTGGAGGGTGGGGGGATGCCACTAGACACCAGGGAAAATGGGGGCTAACAACTCACTACAGCTGGCAGCAGGAGTTCAGCTGCGCTGTTCTCATGCAGAGAATGCAGTGGAAGATTCCTATCACTAAGCTGGGCAACCAGGATTTTGGATGCCCATATAAAGTATTTCTGGCTCTAACTGTGAAAAAAAAACACCAGAATCTAGCTAAAGGGGACCCATTTAGCCAGGTTCTGGTGTCTGATTTATAAAATGACAAGATATTTATGTATTTGCCAGGTTTTTTATTTTGTGGGACAAAAACAAGATGGCACCCAGCGAAAAAGGATTTTTTCCTCAAGAAAAAGGATTTTTTTCCTCACAAAAAAGGAATAGATCTCACAAGAAAGAATTCTTTTTCACGAGGTCAATTCTTTGTCAAACTTTCTCCATTTATTCTGGGCAGCGATCTTCCCGTTGAAAACAATGGGGACTTAAAAATGTAATAACTTTGCAACAGATTAATATGTTTTCACCAAACATAGCATGGCAGTTCTATTACCTAAACTGTATCTACCATAGAAAAATCACACCAAAATTCCACACTGTCTTGATACAAGGTGATGAGGAAAAAACTGCAAAAATGCAGACTTTTAAGGTTCTTGCACTATTTGTATCTCATAATCAAGGCCACTGATTTACGATGATTAAAACAATTAAATTCCGTTTTCAAGACTTAAGATTCTGGAATTTCACCGGCGATTGTTACTCTAATTTCCGGATTTTACCGGAATTCTGTTGTCATTCTTGAAGTATGTGCATAAATAATCAGAATTAAACAAGGCTTAATATACAGAGCATTAAATAAAGCAAACTGAAAATAGTACAGGAAGGAATTAAATGAAAAACATACTTTTTTATAGATTTACTGATCTGATAGAAAATGCCAGATTCCATGAAATCTTCGTTTTTAACGGTTTTCAGGCAGCCCTAATTCCGGAATTTTAACGGATTTTCCGGTAAAAACCGAAAAACAGTGGCCTTGCTCATAATCTGTACATCCAACTGAAACAAAATTCGCTATATAAAGCAATCTACCCCACGGGATAGTGCATAACAAATTTTGTGCAAATCCATTGAGTGGTTGCAAAGTTATTAAAGTGCAAAATTTGAGGTTTAATATTAAACAGGTTACTCAACCCTAATTATAGGGGCATGACCATGCTCCTTTAATACATCATTATGAAATCGTAATTTTTTCAGCTGGGTTGGATTACCATGAAGCAGCACATACAGTATTAAGCCATGGCATCCAGGCTTTTTTATTCCATAGTAACTGTTGTACACTGCAATTTCTTGTATTTTATGCTCAGTTGTTGAGCAAGAATTGTTAAGGAGAGAGAAATTCTCATGTAAGCAATACAACATGACAGGGTGTTGACTGTCAGGGGTACATGAATTCCTAGTTGCAAAATTATACATAATGCAAGTGCCTTTAGCACCTGGAAGTGCATTATCTCCTGACAGCCAATGAGATGGAGCACTGTATTATATTAGAAACTGGGTAAATTCAGAAAATAATTTTAAAACAAAAAATCCAATGTTTTAAAAACTAAAAAGCAATATTTTCTTTTGTTAAAAGTAACTAGTAAAATGTAATCATTCCCTACTTGTCAATTATCTATCCACATATTCAAAAGGTGGAATGTGTGTTTGTTATGGAACACAGAAATTCAAACTAATGTAGAATTCTTCTGCCAAAATGTTCACTCCCTCACACACTAAGGCCTTATTTGGAGCCAAAGTCTCAATTTTATCAAAATAGTTTAAGCAGCAGAGATAACCCTTGCAAACTGGTTAGGATAGAAGGTGAGTGTTGGGTGGGGGGGGGAGAAGGGTTCTCTTTGTTACTAAAGAAACACCAGGAATTAAAATGGAGTAATTTTTATGTTAGCATGCTTGTGCAGCCAACATCTTGTGGTAGTGGAGATTTGGAGGTGCGGTCGCTGTTGGGCGAATGCAGGGCACGCACCAGTAGGTGTGTCCCTCATTCTCCAATCAGCCTGCATGCCAGCGCCACACCACCTGGGTGAGCACATCTAAGGAAAGGTACTCTGCAATGCAAGCAAAGGTCGTCACATTCATCGGACCTTCCTACATGCTTCCCCAGCATCAAACATGGTGGCACAGTGGCTGCTAAACTGCTGACTTCAGGGGTGCCCAATCCTCCAGTCAGCTTATCCTGACCCTCTTGTTTGTGCTGATGGGGGAGCCACCCCTATCGGCATAATTATGTCCCCTCTCCTTTTTTGCTGCCAAGGGGTGCCCAATCCCCTCGGCTCATGCCCTCCCTTCATTGTTTGCTGCTGGGGTGCCCAATTCCTCATCGGCTACTGTACCCCCCAAAAACACCTGTAAAAAGAAACCTCTGCAATGTTTTTTTTTAACACCTGTAAACAGAAAACGGTCCCTCATAGTCTCCTACCACCGCACCCACCAACTGCACACCCTGCCTCCCCACACCCTCACCCCATACTTACCTCCGGAGTCTGGCACGACGGTCTTCGGTGGATCAGGAACACGTCTGCACTCTTCAAAGCCGACAGCAAACTGAGGAAATGCCGGTTAGCTGTATAATGGAATAAATAGGGTTTTTTCAACTTTGATGCATATCTCGGGCATTTTTTGGAATTTTTGCACCAAATTTTCAACATTGGGTTTTTGGGACCCCTCCTCATCAATTATGTCACTGTTATGATGTTAATCCATCACAAAAGGTGACTTCACAGTCACTGCATGGAATCCCCTTTTGGGACTGATTAACGCAAGGACAGTGGCAATGTTCATGAGGTGGGCTCTCAAAAAGCCTATGTTGCAAATCTGGTGGAAGAAATCCACAAAATGGCTGTTTTATGAGTGTGTGTTGTGCAGTTGCTACGCACACTCGTAACTTCACGAATTCATAAATTTTCACACCAGATTTTCAACACTGTAATTTTTCTACACCTCCTTGTGAACAGTACAGCTGTCATTTTTCACATCCTGGCTGAAATGTGTTTCCACACTTCCGATGCACAATAGTGTGGTCGCTGCTGGAAATCAGTGTTTGGGGCAGATTATGAAAATGACAGTGACACTGTTCATGAGCAGAGGTCCTAAAATGCCTATGTTGAAAATTTGGTGATGATACTCCATAAAATAACTGTGTTACGAGCGTGCGTTGAGCAGTTTGCACGCACGCTCGTAACGTGCATTTGTAATATTTTCACTCTGGATTTTCACCATTGGCATTTTTCCACACCTCTTGATGAACAGTACAACTGTCATTTTACATATCCTGCCCGGAATGTGTTTTCGCACTTCTGGCGCAGAATAGCGCGGTCGCTGTGCAAAATCACTTTTTGGGAAAGTTTGAGGAAATTACAGTAACACTGTACATGAGCAGAGGTGCTAAAATGCCTATGTTGAAAATCTGGTGCTGAAAGTCCATAAAATGACTGTGTTACAAGCGTGCATTGTGCATTTCCCATGCACCTTTGTAACTTCGCAAATTTGCAATATTTGCATGCCACATTTTCAACACTGCCATTTTTTACACCTCCTTATGAACAGTACAGCTGTCATCTTTCACATCCTGCCCAAAATGTGTTTCTGCACTGCACTACCAAAGCCAGTGCCAGTGAGACAACATTCGGCATTGACAAATGCTTGTTTTAAGTTTGCTTACTTGTGTAAGGAAGGCATCAAGAGAGGAAATATTATTTTTTTCATTCTTTGGTAACTGGGTAAGGCACTCTATGCACAAATGCCTGTTTTCAGGGGCAATCTGGGAGTACTGGAGAGGTTAAGCAACTTGTTCAGAGTCACTCAGTATCAAAGTGGAGGTTGTGAGAATCAAACCCAGGTCTACTGGATGTACCAAGCTCATTCACAGCTCATTACTCTAACCTCTAGGCTATACTGCCAGACCCAATTTTATTATTATTATTTATTTTTTATTTATTTATTATTATGTTTTAAAAAATTTAAGGGAGTTTTATTTTTTATTGCTCTGTTAAAGTTTTTCAGTGAGTAAAAGTTATAGCTATGTCTGTGATGGCTGTCATGAATAAGTGAAATGCCTCATGAGTTCTGTATGTGATTTGCCCAAATTCCAAATCCCATTGCCTGAACTTGTTCCAACCTGTACATTTTTGGATAATTAACATATGGGCCTTGGAACTTATTTAGACACTCAAGAAGCAGAGCATTTCTAACCCATAAGTCTAGATCCGGCATGTAGAAGTTAAAACTGACATCTCTTTCAGGTGGAAGGTTCCTATAGAATGAAATGGGGATAGATGTCTCAGGATCATTGACTCTTATTCAGTTTGGTAAGAGGCAGGAGTATTGAAGTCCTTTGGGTTTCTGCCCAGCTGAACCCTTGGTTTTACCAGAGTCCCAGATTTTTTGGCTGCTAGATGTACAGTGAGGCTATGATTGTGTGTGTGTGTGGGGGGGGGGGATTAATTAGATTATTCAGACTGTACCTTCCTGTTTTAATAATTTTTTACACTTTATTATTTAATTCTTGAAGTTTTTGCCAACATTGTAAGTTGTTATGGATACAGTAGTTCATCCAACCATGTACCATTGACTAGCAGTCTCTTTAGTGCATGCAGACAAGTTTCTGCTTCAGGAAAAGGATCTGTAAAGTTCAGGAGAACACGATTCACGATGCAAATATTTGCATAGCCCATGTCACAATGGCTGTCTGTGCCTCCAAATAAATGTCTAACCATGTAAGACACAGTAGGTGATCATCTAACCACAGCTGTCCTGGACAGTCTGGAACAACTAAAGGCTATATCCAAAATCCCATTAATTGCAGTGCTTATCCTATGTTGATTGAGAGAGCTGTAACTGTTTTACTGCACCCTCAAAAACTTTTTTCTGCAGTTAGTTAAAGGTGTACACTCCTCTGTAATGGCTCAATTTGGTTCTAAAACAACTGATAATGAAGAAAAAAGTGATAGGCTGCTTCTAGGTCAGAGTGGGGTAGAGCACCACAGAAGGACTGCAAATCAAGGATTAGGAAAATAAAGAGGGGCGGATGCCAGATTAGTAGTTGCAGGTGCAGAAATCACCAACACCTTCTTCTAGTACATGGATGGAAAAGGAAGGTGAAAGAATGTATTTAGCTTTTGTTAACCAGGTAAGAGCACTAGACAAGAAATTGTCTATTTTCAGGCACAACCTGGAAGAGGGCACAATCTGCAATCAATAGCTAGACAACTTACAACAATATGAACAAGTGAGTTACTTGCAGAGATGCATAGCAAAACTACAAATTACAAAAGCATGAATGCTTAAGAATAGTAATTCCATACGTTTATGTACTCTACATAATCAAAAATCATGCAATTCCAATTTATAAATTACACTAACTATACAGGGTTTAGAAATCAATAGAACAAATTGGCTTAGGTAGAGCGGTCAGGTCATGGATGTAAATTAAACAAATGGACAGTAGTTTTCAAGCAATAAATATTGCCTTAACTCAGGTTTAAACAGTTGTTGAGCAGGCATGCAATGAATGCAAAATAGAAAAAATGTAAGCTCCCTCATTTTTTTGTGTGGCATTTTGGTATTGACAACAATACCTAATCTAAAGACCTTTGGAAAAGTATACTGAAATCTGCCATAGGTTTGGGCCCTAGGATGTTCTGAAGATTGGTTGCGAGTAGTACTGGCAACTGACAAGATAGAATGGATGTCCACATTCACCGCGTTATTTGGGTAGCCCACTACAAAAATATTTTTAATAATAAAAGAATATATAGAGAGCAGACAGCAGAGCCAGCCATGATGCAATACCATAACTTGCAGTCACAAAAATATTGCATGACAAAAGGGGTTAATTTCCATTGAATTACACTTTTCAATTTTACCCCAAATGTTCAGTAGAGTCTGTTTATTACACCATCTTATGAACGTGGCAGGGATCATTTGTGAAACCTAATCCAAAATGTCATTTTGAAGCACAAATGTGAAAGACATTCTGCAGGATTTGAAAAATCACACGTCATGTTCATGAGGCTGAGTACAAAATGTCTGTGTTAAAAATATGGGTCAAAGTCTGGTAAAATAGCACAGATAGAAGTAAACACTGAAGAATTTAAAGGTTTCTTCATAATTTTGTCATTTTTTGAGATTTTGACCCCATATTTTCAACAGTCTAATCAATACAAATGACATTTTTTAAATCCTGTCTGAAAGGTGATTTCATGGAGTGACTCTAAAAAGATGTTTCAGAGAACATTTGAAAAAGTATTCATACCTTGTTCAAAAAGTGGGGGTAAATAAAAGTCTATGTTGAAAATGTGTGGTCAAAATCTGGAAAAATAGCAAAATTATAAGTAAAAATTGAATAAATAATTTGGTTCCAAACATTGTTATTTTTTTCCGATTTTGACCCCAAATTTCCAACATAGTCTTTTTATTACCCAACCTTATGTTTAAGACAAGGGGAACAAAAACACATTTCAAGGGGATTTGAAATATTTCATCTACCTGATTCATGAAGTGGGGGTTAAAAAGGGCTATGTTGAAAACCTGGTCCAAACATTTAAAAAAATGACAAAGCTATTGTACGAGCAAAAGTTCAATGTGCATTAAAAAGCCATTAACCAACCTTACCTTGTTTTCAGTCATTTGCAGTCAGTGTTGGAGGAAGCAGGACATGTCAGAGAAAGCAGCAGGACATGCCGGTGGACTGGAAAGGTAAATGAGGGGTGGGATGGGGTGGTAGATGCTGAAAGGTGGGTTGGGGTGTGGGGGCTTGAGTGGTCAGAGGTCATCACTGGATAGTTTTCCTGGTTTACAGGTATGGGCACTGGGGAAATGATTGGAAGGAGAGCAAGATAATTGACAGTGGGTTGGAGTTTATTTGTTTACAAATGCAGCATGAGGAAGTGATCAGGAGTTGGGCAGGATACTTGGCAGTGGATGGGGGTTTATTTTTACAAACAGGGCACAAGGAAAGTGATTGGGAGGTAGGCAGCATAGTTGGCAGTGAGTGGGAATTTATTTTTACAAATGGGGCATGGAGAAGCAATCAGGAGGTGGGCAGGATAATTAGCAGTTGGAGGGAGTTTATTTTTACAAACGGGTCAGGGGATCCATCAGGAAGTGGGTGGGATAAATAGCAGTGGGTAAGAGTTTATTAACATAAACAGTGCACGGTGGAAGAGATCGAGAGGAGGATAATTGGCAATAGGTGGGAGTTTATTTTTTACAGAAAGGGGCATTAGGGAAGTGACTGAGAGCTGGGAGAGCTTCTGTAAACAGCAGATGGTGGGGCTGTTTTACAGTGAAAGCACTGAGAAAGCCATCAGGATTGTTGCAAGGATGAGCAGTGTCATAAACTCACTCAGCCGGTCAGCCCTCTACTCTCAAAGTGCCAACCTCTGAGCGTATGATTTGTGTTCAGTGAACAGAACAAAGTAGCCCTCTTATCTGTTTTGTGGGTTCAAGTCACCTTAGTCTCAAGCTCTGGAGGGATTCAAACTGATAACCTCTTGTTAGTATACTCAATTATCAGGCTCAGATAATTCTGTCTTCGGGGGGGCCAGATATCTTTGCCTGCGGGAACCCAACCAGGTCTTTCAAATGAACCCTTAGAACTCTATGCAAGACTTTAGAGAACTCTATCCATTTCCCAGTTTGGTATACAATAAGCCCATACACAGTGTTACTTATAACCTTTAAAAGCGCCACGTGGCTTCTCAGAAGGAACTAGAAGGGGGACAGGATCAGACCTACAGTACAGTAGCTTCTTCTTGTTTTTTACATTGTTTTTTGTGGATTCTACTTGGTAGAAGGTTATTTCTTACTACTAAGGCTAGCAGGGTATTATTTGGGGCTGTTGGAATTTTGAAACCTGTTTTGGTAGCTATAAGTGGGCTCATTTGTTTGATTCACTGTGCAGGGCTGCATTTGTAGAGAGCTCATTTCTTCTGTTTTAAAAACATAATTGTGATTTAACTGGGTCTGTTTCTTTGAATTGGAGACCTATATCTTCTAATTCCAAGCCTATTTTGATGTGTTGTTGGTGAAGCTGTTTGAATTAGAGTCCTGTTTCTTTGGGTAGCAAACCTATTTTGGGGGCTTTGAGTAGCATTGTGATTCATTGTTGCTGGCTTCACTAGCTGCAAAGTTTTAGTGCAGAGTGGGGGAAGGGTGTTAATGGTCTGGCCAGGTCTCACTCAGTTAGGGAGGCAGAGCTGAATCAGGTGTGGAGTCAGTGCTTTGGCTTCTCAGAAGGAACTAGAAGGGGGACAGGATCAGACCTATAGTACAGTAGCTTCTTGTTGCTTTTTACATTGTTTTTTGTGGATTCTACTTGGTAGAATGTTATTTCTTACTACTAAGGGGCTAGCAGGGTATTGTTTGGGGCTGTTGGAATTTTGAAACCTGTTTTGGTAGCTATAAGTGGGCTCATTTGTTTGATTCACTGTGTGGCAGGCTGCATTTGTAGAGGCCTATTTCTTCTGTTTTAAAACATAATTGTGATTTAACTGGGTCTGTTTCTTTGAATTGGAGACCTATATCTTCTAATTCCAAGCCTATTTTGATGTGTTGTTGGTGAAGCTGTTTGAATTGGAATCCTGTTTCTTTGGGTAGCAAACCTATTTTGGGGGCTTTGAGTAGCATTGTGATTCATTGTTGCTGGCTTCACTAGCTGCAAAGTTTTAGTGCAGAGTGGGGGAAGGGTGCTAATGGTCTGACCAGAGGTCTCAGCTACCTGATTGTTTCTGGAAGACTTGGGCTGGTCCCACCCACCCAATGTCCATTATTTCCTTTATACCAGGGGTTCTGACATCACTTCCTCAAACAGGCAAAGGATATGCACCTGTCATAGCAGAACCAGACATCCAGGAAAGGAACAGCAGCAAGTGAAGAGGTGACTGCTATCTCAGTGGAAGGGAAGTAAACGCAAATCTAGGAGCTTATTATTACTTATTTGCATTGATATTGCAGTGGAGAAAGGAGGAGTAGGAGTTTGAAGAAGGTTGTAATGGCTACTTAAAGTCTCTTTTGAGTGTGGATAGAAAGGATAGGAATATAAAAGCAGTTGCTCAATATATCTAAACGTGTGCAACAAAGGAGTAATGGAATAAAGAAAATGTTTTGCACTGATAGAGGGGGGAGGGGAGACTTGGGGAGTGTTTGCATCCTGCATCTGAAGGGGGGGTTACAGGCAACCACAGCAATGGGTAGGGTAGTAGGCTGCAAACAACTGCTGTGCACCAATCTTCTACAAATTGCCTGGAGTGTGGAGGATGTTTAGTGGCAAACCACATAGAAAACTTAGAAAGGAGATTGAGGGTCTGCAGGAGGAACTAAGAAGGCAAGGCAGATTGGGGGTGGGTTTAGCCCAATACTGAGGGAGGAGGAAGAAGGGAGATGAGGGAGGGCGATTTAAGCCAACAGTGGTGAGGAGAGGGTCAGAAGAAGGGAAGCAGAGACAAAGGGGCCCAGGCCAGGAAGAACGATTGCCGGGGAAACCAGGTCAGGAGACAAAAGACAAATGGAAGGAGGAGATAGGGACTTGTGAGGGGAGGCGAAGAAGTGGCAAAAGTCATGGAGTGGAAAGGAGAGAACAGGTTACTATGAAGAGAGAGGGAGCGGGCATTTGTGAAGGGTCTTCAGAAAATAGTTTTGCACTAGTAGAGAGGAAGAAGGTGGAGGAGGGAAATGATGAAGTTAGAGGAGTAATTGATAAATACCTGGGCCAAACTGGAGTGGGGGGAAGTTCTGCTGGGAGAATTGCAACAGGGATAAAAGGGGGAAATAATGTGCAGGAGGAAGAAGAGGAGCTGGAAATGAGAGAGGGAGATGAATGGAAGCAAGCAGGGAGTAAGAGGGGTGGAATCTTAGTTCTGGGGGACTCAATACTAAGAGGAGTCAGGTGGGGTAGCAAGGGGGAGAGGCATAGTCGATTTGGGTGGAGGCCATGCCAGGAATGACAGCAGAAAGGGTGGGACAATCTGTTCTGAAATATGCTAGAAGGGTAGGGACAAGCCTTATTTAATTATACATCTTGGGACAAACGACCTGGCTGACAAGACAGTAGATATAGTCCAGAGAAGGTTTGAGGAACTATCACACTATGTGAGGGGCAGGAAGATCAGTAACTTTTCAGAGATACTTCGGTGCCAAAGGCAAGCACAACAAGAAAGCTGAGAATAGAGGAATTTAACTGATGGCTAAGAACCTGGTGTTGTGCTAAAGGGTATGGGCTGTTGGGGGTGGAGAGGGACCTGGGAGGACAGTAGTCTCTATGCCAAGGACAGACTACACTTGGAGTGAGGAGTGAAAGAAAGTGTTGAAACAGAGGATGGAGGAGTACATAGAGGAAGTTGGGAATTTAAACTAGGAGTGGGGGGTAGCAGTTGGGGAAGAGATATGCAGAGACCACAGGTTGGGAAACCATATGAGCTTACCCCCCATAACAGTGACAAAGGACAAATGGCAAGTACTATTGGTGATGCTAGTAAAGGAGGGCAGGATGGGAGGGGAGGAAAAGGGTGGAAGGTGGTTACCCTTAATGCTAGGAGCCTTGGGAGGAAAACTGCAGAGTTACAGGTTCTCATGGCAGAGGGAGAGGTGGACATTGCAGCCATCACAGAAACATGGGCCACCCAATACAATGACTGGGACCTGTCTGTACCAGGAGTACAGGTTATTTCATAGGGACAGGGTGATTGGGAAAGGAGGGGGGGTGGCACTATATGTGAAGGAAGGACTGAAGTGTGTAAGGGAGGAAGGAGGAGGGTAGTACAGAGTCACTTTGGGTGCAAATCCAGGATTCCAAGAATAGGATTCTAGAATGGGAGTGGTGTACAGACCACCATCTCAGACGGAGGAGTTAGACAGGAACTAGCGGGACAGATCAGAGGACTCTATGAGAAGGGTAATGTGGTGATTGTGGGGACTTTCAACATGCCAGGAGGGACTGGAGCACAACAACAACCAGGAACAGAAGGGAGCAGGTACTGCTGGATGCCTTCCAGGACAGCTTCCTGCTGCAAATGGTCAGTGAACCAACCAGGTTAGGGGAACACCCTTGACCTTGTGCTGGCCAATGGGGACTTTGTGAGAGAACTTACAGTGGAGGAACTGCTGTCAGGGAGTGACCACCACTCAGTATGGCTCACATTGATATGGGCAAGGAAGGAGGGAATCTGGCACAGGAGTGCTGGACTTCGGAGGGCCAACTTTGGGAGGATGAGGGAAGGTAAAAGGGTACCTGGCCAGAATTCAATCTAGTATGGACACTAAACAGAGGTGGAGCTCATAAAGCTGGGGATAGTGGAGGCAACCAAAACCTGTTGCAAAGCCCAGAGCAAGAAGGCTAGGGCTAAGAAACCGAGCTGGTTGAGCAAGGAGGTCATGGAAAAGGTAAGGGGGAAAAGAGCTGCCTTTAGGAAGTACAAGAAAACAGGGAGGAGTACTTGACAGAATCGAAGGAGGTGACAAGGGCAGTAATGGGAGACAAAGCATCTACGGAACTCAGGCTGGCACAAGGCATTAAGAAGGGGGAGAAGGACTTCTTTAAGTACATCAGGGAGAAAAGGAGCTGTAAGGACCACATAGTAAGGATAAGGAAGATGGGGGTTGGTGGAAGCAGGGTGCTATAAGGCAGAAGTGACTAAATGAGTACTTGCTCAGTATTTACTAAAGAGAAGAGGGGGGGTGACACCTAAGGTGGGAGAAATGGCAGAAGGGGAAGTGGGACAGATGGGGAAATCATGGAGGGCAGAGTTCAGGAGGGTTTGAAGGCACTGAGGGTGGACAAGGTGCCAGGCCCAGATGGTATCCACCCCAGGGTACTGACTGAGTTGGCAGAGGTCCCAGTGACCTTTGGCATCTATTTAATGCTCTACCATATCTGGGTGTGTACCAGGACTGGAGGATGGCTCATGTGGTGCCCTCCACAAGAGTGGCCCCAATGATGAACCGGGAAATCATAGACCAGTGAGCCTCACATCCATTGTGGGTAAGCTATGGAGACTCATCCTGAAGGAGAGGCTGGTGGCCCTCCTAGAGCCAAAGGACTACAGGACAGCAGACAGCATGGTTTCATAGGTGGCAGATCCTGCCAAACCAACCTGGTCGAAGTTCTATGACTGGGCAACTAGGCAACTGGACAGGGGCCATGCAGTGGATGTCTTGTATCTGGCCTTCAGTAAGGCATTTGACCCTCGCGCCCTGCATGGAAGGCTGGGAAGAAAGTAGGAGCAGGGCGGGCAAAGCTGGTGAGCTGGTAGGGAACTGGCTTCAGGGAAGGCAACAGAGGGTGGTGGTGGGTGGGGAGCCTCACACCCAAGGGCAGTGACAAGCGGTGTTCCACAGGGCTCCAGTGTTGGGACCAGTGTTGCTTTTGGGATATTCATTGCAGATATCATTGGGATATCAAGAGCAAGATCAGTCTGTTTGCTGATGATATCAAGGTAGGCGAGGTGGTGGATGACCTAGGGGGATGGCTGGGGTTGCAGGATGATCTGGCAAAGCTTGAAACCTGGTCAGACACCTGGCAACTGGGGTTTAATGCCAAAAAGTGCAAGGTGCTATATTTTGGGATGAAGAACCCAAGAAGGAGTTACCAGCTAGGGGGAGTATAGCTAGCCCAGACAGAGGAGGAGAAGGATCTGGGTGTGTTTCATTATAGGGTCAATGAACAACTCAGTACAATGTAGGAAGGCAGCTGCAAAGGCCAACAAAATGCTGGGGTTGCATTGGTAAGGTATATCCCCTAGGAGGGAGGAGGTGGATTCTGCCACTGTATAGGTCATTAATATAGACTATTACCTGGAGTATTGCGGCAGTACTGGCCATATCTGAAGAGGGACATTGTTACTGGAGGGGGTACAGCGAGGGTGACAAAGATGATCAAGGGGCTGGGGACTTATCATACGAGAGGAGGTTGAAGGAGTTGAAATGTACTCACTGGAGGAGAGGAGGGACAGGGGTTACATGATTGAAACCTTTAAATACATGAAAGGAATAAACAAGATGGGTAATAGAGGGCTGTTCAAAGTAAGAGAGGGAGGGCCACCAGGGGCCATGATATGAGACTGAGGAGGGAAGGTTCAGGAGGAGATGGGGAGACACTTTTTACAGAGAGGGTGGTGGCTGCATGGAATGCAGTTATCTGCAGAAGTGGTATGCAGTAGAACAGTGGACTGCTTCTAAAAGGGGATGGACAGGACAAGGGGAGGGTTAATGAAGGGGATGGGTGATGGAGGGCAGCTGCAGAATACAGGTATGTGCTGCACATTCGAGCAGACTTGATAGACCTCTAGACCTTTATCTGCTGGCAAATTTTGTATGTTCTTATGTTCGTGAGTAAAAAGAAATGTCAAGGCACTCTAGGCGTTTCTGTTAAAATATCTCTTTACTTTAAAATATCAAAACAGAACAATAAATGCAGAACAAATTATATCCCAACTACATACAGCCTTAAATAAACAGGTTTATAGTGCAACTTATACAAATATTAACTTAGACTAATCTTGTCTAAGGTCCTTACTTCAGTGCTTTGATGATCTCTCTTCTCTCAGTCAGAAATATTGTCTTGTGTGTGTCTGTCAAGGTTCTCTCAGCAATTAAACACAGTTCTGAGCTGGCCTTCTCATGAGGTCACTAACTCTGCCTTGGTGTAACATCTATATTTTATCTCACAGGATGTCTAAATAAAATATTTAAAAAAAACATAATAGGTGACCTCACTGCCTTTCCTCCCTCAGGTTAACCAGACCAATCCAGTTTGTGTTGTGCTACGCATACACCTCAAATGTTTCTTTGATCTAAGTTACTGTATTCAAGCAAAAGTGTATTTGCCTCTTTAATCCCATCTGGACCTTGGAATCTAAACCTCAAAGGTCTCTCTGATGTAATTCAAGGGTTCTCTGAGAAAGTATATTGGACTTTCCAAATTCGTCTGGGTCCTCCCTGGCTCAGACATCAACCTCTCTTCAATGTCCATTCTGGCTTCTCTCTGACACCCCCTCCCTCTCAAGTTCTTCCTGACAACTATTGTAAGTCAAGGATTTTCTCTGAGGGAATTATGAATGGCTAATCTTATTTCCTGGGATGAAAGCAAATTGACAAGGTAATTGCACCCCAGATATCTGCAATTTAGCTATGTCCTGTCCTTTGAACTTATCCCTGGGGGGTCTTGATGTGTCAATTCCAGTAAGACAGTAGTTTCCTCAAACTGACCTTCCCATCACATATTTTATATGTAATAAAAAAATTGATACAGCAATCAGAGCTGGCTGTCTACGTCCACTCCTCCCACCTAGACTGGAATTTGGGGCTCTGTCCCCACATGGGATGAGCTTCCAAATCAGTTCACCTCATAGACCCTAGACAGTCCATATGGAGTTCTGATTCTGGGCTCCAGCCCTATGTATGATTTTCAAATCATTCCCTTAAAGCAAGACTCATCTGGGCAGTCTGCCAATGTTTTTCCCTATCTGCGCCAACAAAACCAGGGGTTGTGGCTGGCTCTCTACCAAAAGGCTGCCCATTCAAGTATGGCTCCACTTTCTTTAAGGTCCTACACTAGGGCAAGACACTCCTTTTCCACCGTGGAGTATGCTTGTTCCCTGGGGAGCATCTTTCTGCTCAGGTAGGCTATGGGGTGCTCCCTCCCTTCGCTGGATATCTGGCTCAGTACTGCCCCAATACCCACATCTGAGGCATCTGTCTGAACTATAAAAGTTTTTCTATAGTCTGGACTTGTCAAAACAGGAGCACTGCACAGTGCCTCCTTCAGTTTGATAAAGGCTTTCTCACAGGCTGGGCCCCAGGTGATTTTCCTTGGTATTTTTTTCTTTGTCAGGTCAAATAGGGGAGTAGCCAGGCACTGTAATTAGGTACAAGCCTTCTGTAGTACCCTGCTGTTCCTAGAAAGCTCCTGACCTGTTTCTGGGTTTGTGGTCTGGGCCATGCCTGTATTACCTCTATCTTGATTTGGTTTGGATAGAGCTGTCCCCGGCCTACCACATGCCCGAGGTATGCCAGTCCTCCCATGGCCACCTGGCACTTCTCAGCTTTGACAGTGAGCACGACCCTCTGTATTCTGACCAGCACTTCCCTAATGTGTGACAGGTGTTCCTCCCAGCTGGTACTGAAGATGGCAATGTCATCCAGGTATGCCATGGCACACTCCTCAGCACCATTTAACACCTGGTTCACCAACCTTTGAAAGTGGTCATGCTTTCATTCTGAAAGGCATTACTTTGAACTCAAATAAGCCTATCAAATGATGAAGGCCGACCTCTCCCTAGCTCTGTCTGTCAACTCTACCTGGCACATATTCTTGTCGGTCAATGGTCGTGTAGGTCGCTTCCAACTTGTCCAGGAGTTCGTCCGTCCGGGGCATTGGGTGGGTGTTCGATTTTTGTGACTGCATTCTGTCCACGATAGTCTACAGAAATGAGTCGCACCATCTGGCTTGGGTACAAGGACCAGGTGAGGCTCAGACTGTGGGATCTCTGGCTTACCCCTTAAAAGGCATCTCCTCCACTTTCCTAATGTCCTTTGATAGCCCTGGACACTCTATATGCTGTCTGTTGTATGGGTGTCTGTGCCCTGCTCCACATCATGTGTTGCAAGGGGCTAGCCCAGGCTTGGTGTTAAACAAGGGGGCATTCTACTAAAACTCTCACTTTCTGGATCTTTTCTGGGGTCAGCTGTGGAGACAATTTACTGCTCCACAGAGAACCCCACTTACCTCTCTCCTGGAAGTCCAGAAGGGGTATCCTTTGTCCATCCCTCCCATGACTACACTGCGACACTATGTCAGCCTCATTTGTATATGGCTTCATCATGTTGACATGGTACATCTTTTTGTTGTTCGTCTATGGTCAGGCACCCACAATGTAGTTTGCATCATTTACCTTCCTAACTACTTTTACAGTCCTGCCCACTAGCTTGCGGTTTGTCTTTCCACCAAAGTAATGACTATGACTTCCTAGTACTATTGTGTGATGCTAGTAAGGAGGGCAGGATGGGAGGAGGAAAAGGGTGGAAGGTGGTTACCTTAATGCTAGGAGCCTTGGGAGAAGAAAACTGCAGGTTACAGGTTCTCATGGCAGAGGAGGACATTGCAGCCATCACAGAAACATGGGCCACCCAATACAATGACAGGACCTGTCTGTACCAGAGTACAGGTTATTTCATAGGGACAGGGTGATTGGGAAAGGAGGGTGGCACTATATGTGAAGGAAGGACTGAAGTGTAGGGAGGAAGGGAGGGTAGGTACAGAGTCACTTTGGGTGCAAATCCAGGATTCCAAGAATAGGATTCTTAGAATGGGAGTGGTGTACAGACCACCATCTCAGGCGGAGGAGTTAGACAGGGAACTAAGCCGGGACAGATCAGGAGGACCTGCAAAGAAGCAGTGTGTGGTGATTGTGAGGGACTTCAACATGCCAGGGTGGACTGGAGCACAACAACAACCAGGAACAGAAGGGGCAGGTACTGCTGGATGCCTTCAAGGACAGCTTCCTGCTGCAAATGGTCAGTGAACCAACCAGGTTGAGGAACACCCTTGACCTTATGCTGGCCAATGGGGACTTTGTGAGAGAACTTACATTGGAGGAACCTCTGTCAGGGAGTAACCACCACTCAGTATAGCTCACATTGGATATGAGCAGGAAGGAGTGGAATCTGGCTGGGAGTGCTGGACTTCAGGAGGGCCAACTTTGGGAGGATGAGGAAGTGGTAAAGGTGCCTGGCCAGGAATTCAATCTAGTATGGACACTAAACAGAGGTGGGAGCTCATAAAGCTGGAGATGAGTGGAGCAGCAAAACCTGTTGCAAAAGCCCAGAGCAAGAAGGCTAGGGCTGAAACCCGAGCTGGTTGAGCAAGGAGGTCATGGAAAAGGTAAGGGGAGAAAAGAGCTGCCTTTAGGAGAATCCTGAAAGCAGGGAGGAGTACTTGGTGACAAGTCGAAGGGAGGTGGCCAGACGAAGTAATGGAGACAAAAGCATCTCAGACTCAGGCTGGCACAAGGCATTAAGAAAGGGAGAAGGACTTCTTTAAGTACATCAGGGAGAAAAGGAGCTGTAAGGACCACATAGTAAGGATAAGGAAGATGGGGGTTGGGTGGAAGCAGGGTCGATAAGGCAGAAGCACTAAATGAGTACTTCTGCTCAGTATTTACTAAAGAGAAGAGGGTGACACCAAGGTGGGAGAAATGGCAGAAGCGAAGTGGTGACAGATGGGAAATCATGGAGGCAGAGTTCGAGAGGGTTTGAAGGCACTGAGGGTGGACAAGGTGCCAGGCCCAGATGGCATCCACTGAAACCCACTGAAGGAGCTGGCAGAGGTCGCTTACAGGACCTTTGGCAGAACCTATTTAATACCTCCTACATTCGGGGTGTGTACCTCAGGACCCCAGGAGGATGGCTCATGTGGTGCCCCTCCACAAAAGTGTGGGATGAACGAGAAACTACAGACCAGTGACCTCCCACATCCATTGTGGGTAAGCTAATGGAGACTATCCTGAAGGAGGACTGGGATGGCCTCCTAGAGGCCAAGGACTGGGACAGCAGAAACCATGGCTTCATAGGTGTGCAGATCCTGCCAAACCAACCTGGTCGAGGTTCTATGACTGGGTAACTAGGCAACTGGACAGAGGGCCATGCAGTGGATGTCTTGTATCTGGACTTCAATAAAGACATTTGACTCGGTGCCTCATGGAAGGCTGGGAAGAAAGTTAGTAGGCACAGGGGCGGGTGCAAAGCTGGTGAGCTGGGTAGGGAACTGGCTTCAGGGAAGGCAACAGAGGGTGGTGGTGGGTGGGGAGCTCTCACACCCAAGGGCAGTGACAAGCGGTGTTCCACAGGGCTCAGTGTTGGGACCAGTGTTGTTTGGGATATTCATTGCAGACATATCATGGGATATCAAGAGCAAGATCAGTCTGTTTGCTGATGATATCAAGGTAGGCGAGGTGGTGGATGACCTAGGGGGATGGCAGGGGTTGCAGGATGATCTGGCAAAGCTTGAAACCTGGTCAGACACCTGGCAACTAGGGTTTAATGCCAAAAAGTGCAAGGTGCTACATTTTGGGATGAAAAGAACAGAAAGGAGTTACACAGCTAGGGGAGTACAGCTAGCCCAGACAGAGGAGGAGAGGATCTGGGTGTGCTCATTACAGGGTCAATGAACAACTCAGCACAATATGGGAAGGCAGCTGCAAGGCCAACAAAATGCTGGGTTGTATTGCAAGGGATATATCCTCAGGAGGAGGAGGTGATTCTGCCACTGTATAGGTCATTGAGTTAGACCACACCTGGATACTGCGTGCAAGTAAGCCATATATCTGAAGAGGACATTAAGTTACTGGAGGGTACAAGAGCAGGGTGACAAAGATGATCAAGGGCTGGGGACTTATCATACGAGAGGAGGTTGAAAGGAGTTGAACATGTACTCACTGGAGGAGAGGAGGACAGGGGTTACATGATTGAAACCTTCTAAATACATAAAAGGAATAAACAAGATGGAGTACAGAAGGGCTGTTCAAAGTAAGAGAGAGGGCCACCAGGGCCATGATATGAGACTGGAGGGAGGAAGGTTCAGGAGGAGATGAGAGACACTTTTTACAGAGAGGTAGGTGGCTGCATGGAATCGTTACCTGCAGAAGTGGTATGCAGTAGAACAGTGGACTGCTTCAAGGGGATGGGACAGGACAAGGGAGGGTTAATGAGAGGATGGGTGGAAGGAGGGCGGCTGCAGAATAAGGTGTGCTAGCTGCACATTCGAGCAGACTTGATAGACCTCTAGACCTTTATCTGCTGGCAAATTTTGTATGTTCTTATGTTCGTATAAAAAGAAATGTCAAGGCACTCCAGGCGGTTTCTGTTGTAAAAATATCTCTTTACTTTAAAATATCAAAACAGAACAATAAATGCAGAACAAATTATATCCCAACACATACAGCCTTAAAATAAACAGGTTTATAGTGCAAATTCATACAAATATTAACTTCAGACTAATCTTGTCTAAGGTCCTTACTTCAGTGCTTTGATGATCTCTCTTCTCTCAGTCAGAAATATTGTCTTGTGTGTGTCTGTCAAGGTTCTCTCAGCAATTAAACACAGTTCTGAGCTGGCCTTCTCATGAGGTCACTAACTCTGCCTTGGTGTAACATCTATATTTTATCTCACAGGATGTCTAAATAAAATATTTAAAAAAACATAATAGGTGACCTCCTGCCCTTTCCTCCCTCAGGTTAACCAGACCAATCCAGTTTGTGTTGTGCCTAGCATACACCTCAAATGTTCTTTGATCTAAGTTACTGTATTCAAGCAAAAGTGTATTTGCCTCTTAATCCCATCTGGACCTTGGAATCTAAACCTCAAGGTCTCTCTGATGTAATTCAAGGGTTCTCTGAGAAAGTATATTGGACTTTCCAAAATTCAGTCTGGGTCCTCCCTGGCTCCAGACATCAACCTCTCTTCAATGTCCATTCTGGCTTCTCTGACACCCCTCCTCTCAAGTTCTTCCTGACAACTTCAATGTAAGTCAAGGATTTTCTCTGAGGAATGATGAATGGCTAATCTGTTTCCTGGGATGAAAGCAAATTGACAAGGTAATTGCACCCAGATATCCGCAATTTAGCTATGTCCTGTCCTTTGAACTTATCCTGTGGGGGTCTTGATGTGTCAATTCCAGTAAGACAGTAGTTTCCTCAAACTGACCTTCCCATCACATATTTTATATGTAATAAAAAATTGATACAGCAATCAGAGCTGGCTGTCTACGTCACACTCCTCCCCACCTAGACTGAATTTGGGGGCTCTGTCCCCTACATGGGATGAGCTTCCCAAATCAGTTCACTCCTCATAGACCCTAGACAGTCCATATGAGTTCTGATTCTGGGCTCCAGCCCTATGTATGATTTTCAAATCATTCCCTTTTAAAGCAAGACTCCATCTGGGCAGTCTGCCATTGTTTTTCCCCATCTGCGTCAACAAAACCAGGGGGTTGTGGTCAGTCTTCACCACAAAAGGCTGCCCATTCAAGTATGGCTCCAATTTCTTTAAGGCCCACACTAGGGCAAGACACTCCTTTTCCACCGTGGAGTATGCTTGTTCCCTGAGGAGCATCTTTCTGCTCAGGTAGGCTATGGGGTGCTCCCTCCCTTCGCTGGATATCTGGCTCAGTACTGCCCCAATACCCACATCTGAGGCATCTGTCTGAACTATAAAAAGTTTTCTATAGTCTGGACTTGTCAAAACAGGAGCACTGCACAGTGCCTCCTTCAGTTGATAAAGGCTTTCTCACAGGCTGAGCCCCAGGTGATTTTTCCTTGGTATTTTTTCTTTGTCAGGTCAAATAGGGGAGTAGCCAGGCACTGTAATTAGGTACAAGCCTTCTAGCAGTACCCTGCTGTTCCTAGAAACTCTGACCTGTTTCTGGGTTTGTGGTCTGGGCCAGACCTGTATTACCTCTATCTTGATTTGGTTTTGGACAGAGCTGTCCCGGCCTACCACATGCCGAGTCCTTTCGTTCTCCCATAGCCACCTGGCACTTCTCAGCTTTGACAGTGACCACGACCCTCTATTCTGACCAGCACTTCCTAATGTGTGACAGGTGTTCCTCCCAGCTGGTACTGAAGATGGCAATGTCATCCAGGTATGCCATGGCACACTCCTCAGCACCATTTAACACCTGGTTCACCAACCTTTGGAAAGTGGCCGGGGCGTTCTTCATTCTGAAAGGCATTACTTTGAACTCAAATAAGCCTATCAAAATGATGAAGGCCGACCTCTCCCTAGCTCTGTCTGTCAACTCTACCTGGCAATACCCCTTTGTCAGGTCAATGGTCGTAAGGTAGGTCGCCCCCCCAACTTGTCCAGGAGTTCGTCCGTCCGGGGCATTGGGTGGGTGTCTGACTTTGTGACTGCATTCTGTCCACGATAGTCTACACAGAAATGAGTCGCACCATCTGGCTTGGGTACAAGGACTACAGGTGAGGCCCAGGGACTGTGGGATCTCTGGCTTACCCCTAAAAGCAGCATCTCCTCCACTTCTCTCCTAATGTCCTTTTGGACAGCCTCTGACACCCGATATGCTGTCTGCTGTATGGGTGTCTGTGTCCCTGTCTCCACATCATGTGTTGCAAAGGGGGCTAGCCCAGGCTTGGTGTTAAACAAGGGGGCAAATTCTACTAAAACCTCCCTCACTTTCTGGATCTTTTCTGGGGTCAGCTGGGGAGACAATTTTACTGCCTCCACAGAGAACTCCTACTCTCTTCCTGCAAGTCCAGAAGGGTAATCCTTTGTCCAACCCTCCCATGACTACACACTGCGAACATGTCGGAAGCCCTATTTGCATATGGCTTCATCATGTTGACATGGTATCATCCTTGCTGTCTGTCTATGGTCAGGTAACTCCACAATGTAGTTTACATCATTTACCTTCCTAACCACTTTTTACAGTCCTGCCCACTCAGCTTGCAGCTTGTCTTTCCAGACCAAAATAAGGACCATGACTTCCTGACCCACCATGTACGTGCGAGCTCTGGCTCTGCGGTTGTACCATACCTTTTGTTTCTGTTGGGCAGCTGCCAGGTTGCTCTGGGCTGTCCCCATAAGCTCCTTCAGCCTTTCCCTAAACCTTTGGACATAATCCACAATGGGAGTTCCCCGGGTGGTGTGCTTGCCTTCCCAGTCCTCCCAGATCAAGTCTAGGGGCCCATGTACCCAGCGTCCATACAAAAGCTTGAAGGGGGAAAAGCCTGTTGACTTTTGTGGCACCTCCCTGTATGCAAACAACAGGTGGGGAAGGTAGTTATCCCAGTCCCTCCCATGCTGTTCAGCAAACGCCCGGAACATTGACTTTAGGGTACCATTGAAGCATTCCACAAGCCAATTGACTTGGGGGTGATGCGGTGTCATGCATCTCTGCACCACCCCACACTTCTTCCATAAACATTTCATTAGGGTCGACATGAAGGAACCCCCTCGATCAGTGATTACCTCCTGCGGAAACCCAACATGGGAGAAAATCCCAAGAAAGGCATCTGCCACTTTGTCTGTCCTCAGAGAGGATAGGGCGACTGCCTCTGGGTACTGGGTGGCATAATCCATCACAGTCAGGATGAATCTCTTCCCTGAGGAGCTGGGGGTATTTAAAGGCCCCACAATATCCATTTTCACCTTCTGGAATGGCTCCTCCACTATGGGCAATGAAATCAGGGTGGCTTGGGTTTTCTTGCCCACCTTCCCTATTTCTTGGCACCGGTGACAAGACCTGCAATACTCCTTCACCTGCTGGGTGAAGTTAGGCCAGTAGAAATTCTGGGCTAACCGCTGCATTGTGCTCACGATTCCCAGATGACCAGACAAGGGAATATCATGGGCAACCTTGAGCAACTGCTCACTATCTTCTTTGGGAATGACAAGCTGCCTACCTAGCATCCCTCCCGCTGTCTGTACTGCCTGTGTATACATAAGTCCATTTTCCCAATAAACCTTATGTCTGCTGTCACCTCCCTGTGCACCATCCATGTCTGCCCAAGCCCTCAGCTTCTCTAAACTAGGGTAATTTCTCTGAGCAGCTGCAAACCCCTCACACCTTCCCAAGGCATGGGACAGGTTCGCTTCAGTCGCAAAACTAGGGTCCCTAGCACTAGAGTCAGGGCCCTCGGGATCACTGTCAATCCCAACCTTCTGACAAGAGGTCACCCCTCCCTCTTTGGAGTAACCCTCTCAAGCTATGTGGTTACTTCCTACTGGGGCATTTCTAACCTCTTTTTATCAGTCTCCCCCTCTGGAGACACAGGCTGGGGAACCAGCCTCTCAGTATCTTCCCCAATGGCTTCTGGGGGGCTCAGGGAACTACAATTTTCCCTGGCCACTTGACTACAGGTAACTTCACATACCTCCCCCTGCTGGAGATTGTTATCCAGGATCACATCCACTACTAATGTGTTAGCTACAGCCACCTGTTGCACAGTTCCCCCTGTTTCACCCCAGTCCAGGAGAACGCTGGCCAGTGGCAATGTTTTCTCTTTACCCGCAAAGTCTTGTACAGTCGCGTAATTATTGGATATAAGCTGATCAGGCTGTACCAGATCCACTTTTACCAATGTCAGGGATGCCGCTGTGTCCTTTAACCCCTGCATCTGTACGCCATTTACTATGACTGGGTGCATGTGTTCCCTCATATTCACTGGCATGCTTCCAGGGACACACAAACAACCCACTTCCTTTCTGGTACTACTTTGCATATTATTGCTTGCCCTTCTTGGACACTGTCTGGCATTTTGCCCAGTTTCTTTACATAACCAACAAACATTTCTTACTTCAGAGAATTCTTTTCTTTGAAACCTGGGGCTAACTGGTTTCAGTGGAGGCAGTGAGGGTTTTAGCTGTCCCGAAGGTGTGCTTTTCCCTTTTTGCACTGCCACACTCACTCCATTCGCTCTCAGAGCAGGTCTGCTCTTGGCATAGTGGTCCAAGAGTTCAGCAGCCTCTTGCACTGTTTTTGGATCTCGGTCCTCTAGCCAGGTTTTTAACTCTGCTTGGCATGCCCAATAAAACTGTTCTAATAAAATCACATTTTCAATTTTATCAACAGTGTTTGCCTCAATTCCTTCCCACCAACATTTTAAAAACTGACATTGTTTCATAGCTAGCTCCTCATATCTCATATCAGGGCTTCTCCTGAGCTTACAGAATTTAGCTCTGTATGATTCAGCAGTTAAAAAAGTTTGAATTAACAGTGCAGCTTTTAACTTGCTGTAATCATTGCTGTCTTCATTGTCCATTTGACCCAATGAATCCTGAGCTTTTCCGGTAAGTAGCGGGGATAGCTGGAAGCTCCAGGACTCTCAAGGAATTTTAGCCCAAATACAAACTTTTTCAAAAGAATTTAAAAAGGCATCCATGTCCTCCCCGTCCTTAAACTCAGCTATTAATTTGGCATTCAATTTGTAACCCAGTCCTGCAGTCCCAGTTAAACCTAAGCCACTTACCTGCCCTGGTGCCACTGGTTGGAGTTGTAGCTTCTCCAGTTCACATTGCCACTGCCACTCCTCTCTCTTCTCCTTTGCCTCTCACTGTTGCTCACGTTCCTCATGGTCTGCCTCCTTCTGTTGTTGCTCTGCCTCCAGTTCTATCCTGTGCAACTCAATTTGCAGTTTGAATACCTCTGGATTCAGGATACTGGTGACCTTCTGCTGCTGCTGTGGCCCTTCACTGAGAGTGGCCCTGCTGTCCTCCTCATTGGCTTGGGACCCTTCACTGGCCGCTAGTTCTGCCACACTTGAGGTCTGGTCCCTTTCAGTCATAGTCTGTGACTCCCTGCTCTGGGTATCTGCTACCATCAGGGCCTCTATGAGGTTCTGCTTACTGGCCTTCACCCCAAACAGGACTGCCCTGTCCCCGCACAACTGCTTTAAGAAATCTACACTGTGCCTGCTGTAGTCAGAAGCCATTTTCTTCTTCCCTCACTACTAATACTATTCTGACTGGCACTTCAGAAAAATAATAAAATGGGTGGGAACTTAACTGTAAGTCAAGGGATATAGTTCTGTTTCTTTTTGAAATAAAACACTGTCTTTCTTTTTTCCAACTGAGCTAAATGGTTTCAAGCTGACACACTGAACAATGAAGCTTATATACCAAACTTTTTATGCCATCGCTGCCAACCAATCTGTCATAAACTCACTCAGCTGGTCAGCCCTCTACTCCCAAAGTGCCAACCTCTGTGTGTATGATTTGTGTACAGTGAACAGAGCAAGGTAACCCTCTTGTCTGTTTTGTGGGTTCAAGTCACCTTAGTCTCAAGCTCTGGAAGGATTCAAACTGATAACCTCTTTTTAGCATACCCAATTATCAGGCTCAGATAATTCTGTCTTCGGGGGGTCAGATATCTTTGCCTACAGGCACCCAACCAGGTCTTTCAAATGAACCCTTAGAACTCTATGCAAGACTTTAGAGAACTCTATGCTTTGATGGACTCTCTTCTCTCAGTCAGAAATATTGTCTTGTGTGTGTCTGTCAGGGTTCTGTCAGCAATTAAACACAGTTCTGAGCTGGCCTTCTAATGCGGTCACTAACTCCGCCTTGGTGTAACAACATCTATATTTTATCTCACAGGATGTCCAAATAAAATATTTAAAGAAACATAATAGGTGATCTCACTGCCTTTCCTCCCTCAGGTTAACCAGACCAAACCGGTTTGTGCTCTGCTACACATACATCTCAAAATTTATTTTATCTAAGTCACTTTATTCAAGCAAAAGTGTATTTGCCTCTTTAATCCCATCTGGACCTTAGAATCTACACCTCAAAGGTCTCTCTGATGTAATTCAAGGGTTCCCTGGGAAAGTATATTGGACCTTCCAGATTCGTCTGGGTCCTCCCTGGCTCAGACATCAACCTCTCTTCAGTGTCCATTCTGGCTTCTCTCTGACACCCCTCCCTCTCAAGTTCTTCCTGACAACTATTGTAAGTAAGGGATTTTCCCTGAGGGAATTATGAATGGCTAATCTTATTTCCTGGGATGAAAGCAAATTGACAAGGTAATTGCACCCCAGATATCTGCAGTTCAGCTATGTCCTGTCCTTTGAACTTATCCCTGGGGGGTCTTGATGCGTCAGTTCCAGTAAGACAGTAGTTTCCTCAAACTGACCTTCCCATCACATATTTTATATGTAATAAAAAAATTGATACAGCAATCAGAGCTGGCTGTCTACATCACAAGGAGCAGGGGGAGGATGAGCAGCGACTGCTGGGCATGTGTTATAGATGAACGCATGCAGCCACTCTCTGATAGGTGTGGATGCCTCCTTTCAACTACATAAAGTTTCCACCCATCACCAGCAGAACAGCATCATGATCAGCCTCGCTGATCATTGGTCTGTCACTGTCAAGCCTTCTGTAGTCTCAGCTCCATTGGATTTGACAGTGACATGCCTCTGAAACCTGCTATTGTGACAATATGTTTTCTATGCTTCCACATGCAAACATAAAAATGTTGTATTTGATGGGTAGTAGCCAAAGCAAAATGGCATACATTGTCATAGGTTATGTCCGGTCTCAAATTGGATTTGGAAGTGTTGAAATAAAGTAAGACGCCATAGTTTAATTTATGAAGGAGGTAGTATAGCGCAGTGGTCTAAGGCTCTGAGCTGCAAATCTGGTGACATCCAGCAGACCAGACCTGGGTTTGAATCCCACAGCTTCCACGTGCATACTGTGTGACCCTGAGCAAGTCACTTAACCTCCTTGTGCTCCCAGGTCGCTCCTGTAAAAAAGCTTTCAGCTTAGTGTGCTATACCTGGTTAAACAACTAAATAAAAAAAATAATAAATTATGCAATAGGTTGCCCTGCATAATCACAGTGTGAATTTTAGGGGCTAGAGTGTAATTCTTTATGCAAGACCCAGCCAAGAGTTTGCAGACTGCATTTATGTGTACTGAGAAATCAATGGTATTATCAAATATCACTCCCCGATATTTCAAAGTCAAGCATTTTAAGCAAGGAGCCATGATGTAAATTGCATTAAAAAGTACAGTACAGCTTAATACCACCCACAGCCACAGGAACACCTGGTGCCTTTTTGTGCCAAAAAGTGCTTTATCAAGGTAAATTATCTTGTGGTGTGAAATGGTGTTTGATGTTCCTGTAACTACAGGGGCATTCACCTGTACTGCACTTTTTTTCTGCACATTACATCCTGTGGAATCCTTTGGAATTGTCAGTAAATCCATTAAATAAATATGCTTGTTACTTGCATTAACTGCTTCAGGTGACTTTGTGCTTTTTCTGGGACCACGGGACAGTGAGACATGTGCTGATACTGTTTTTGTGATAATATAATTAATGCATTTTTTTTACATATAATGTCTTGCTAATCAATTTTTTTCCAAAAACCAAGAAGCCCAGCACCGACAGTAACATTGGGCCAAGATCTATGATAATGCTACATCTGTGAATATGCTTAGCAGTACTGGAAACAACATGGTAATCTCAGGCAACCAAGGACATGACTGTTTTTTTTCTTAGAATTGGAACAGAGAGCTGGCTCCATTGCACTGAGCAATAGGGGATCTCTCTGGCATGCTGGTGACCTGGGTTCATGGTCCAAGCCTGGGATGTCAATAGAAGAGGGTTTAGAGCATCCACTTGGTGCTCTCCTCCCAGGGTAATGGATGCTTGATGCATCAGACTGGTAGCTGCTCCTGGTGGTGGTGAGATGGAGGTGCGATGACAGCATGGTTCACTATGCACCATAAGGCAGCCCACAGACCAGCCACAGTGTGCATAAGTTAATGGGAAAGCAGGAAGAAAAAGGCAGAAATGTTGCCCCAGAATTTTGGATTGCAGTCTTGCAGTACTCTCCTGCCGACAGCCCCCCTGGCACACCACAGAAGTGCCCACTAGCTAGCATCTCTACAATGCCAGTTCTCCAGGCCATAGGAGGGCCTCTGATGGGGACAAGCCAGCAACATGAAGGGAGTCAGGAGCAGGAAGGGCTCCTCCAATGGAAGATGAGGCCTCTGGAAGGGACAAAGTTGTTCCTTGGGATATAGAGGCTGAATATCAGGAAGGACCCTTTATGACAGTGAGGATGAATCTGGCAAGCAGAGAGAGGCAATGGAGCTTAGAAGTAATTGGATTCAGTGGATACTGGAGGAGGAGAAACATAAAGGAAAAAAAAATAGGAAATGAAACAGGGGAAATCAAGCATTTTGAATTGCATGTGAATTAGGCCTTATACTTGAAAGGAAAATTGTTATCCTATGGTCCTCACAGGGTGAAAGCATGGGAATCACTGTGCAGTCACTGTTAAGAGAGCTGGCAGAATGATGGGGTGCATGAAAAGGTGTTACCAACACAGAAGGGGAGGTAGTCCAGCCACTTTACAAGGCCCTGGTCAGGCCCCACCTGAGTGCTGATTGCAGTCCATAGCTCCCTAATATGAAAAGGATATTGACACAGTTGAGAGGTCACAATGAAAGGCCACCAGCATGATCAGAGATAATGGGCAGAAAAGCAATGAACAGAGATCAGTGGCCCAAAACATGTTCACCAACCTTAATAGAAGCTGGTCTCTAAGGCCCTGTTCACACTCAGTGCTCTGAAATGGTTCTGGGGCATTGAACTGTTTCAGATCTGTGCCAGCACCTTTCCCATCTGCTTCTATTTCACTTTGGGACATGTTTTAATGAACCATGCTAAAACCCTTATCGGACCTAGGCTATAGCACGGTTCGTTAAAATGTTTGAGTAAGGAAATCAGTTTAACTCACAGTGTGAACAGTATCCAGTTAGTCCATGTTAGGTGGATCCGTGTTGTCTAAGCAGTTTGGGTGAAACACACTACCGCACCATGCCACACCGACCCAGAACGCTTCAGACAGTCTGAACTGCACAACACAATTGATGTGACACGATTTAAAAAATGGAATGGACAGTGCGAGCCCTATAGCATGGTAAGGCTTAATTCATTTTAAAAAATGTTTCACGTTACTGTGCTATAGTATGAACGGGGCTTAACTTCCTAAGTTATCTTCCTATTACCTCTGTCAACACACATCCACACATATGCTGATGATGCTGAGTGCTGTTACCAGTTGACTATTTGTCTTGGATCTTGAGGCTAAAATCTATTGGGATTTCAATAATCTTCAGTGCCTGTTTCGTTCTAATAACCAACTGATCCTGAAAACTAAGAAGCCTGTGTCTTGACATCAAGCTTAAGTAGATTTAACTTCTCTTGTTCTCCTTCACCATGTACACTCAATAATTTCCAGCTCAACCATAGTCATGCTTTTTTAACTTTATGTTTATTATTTATTGTTATACAAATAACATTGCATTCTCACATTTGGGAGGCAGTATAGTTTAGTGGTTTAAGGCTATGAGTTACAAACCTGGAGACCTGGGTTTGAATCCCACAGCCCCCACTTGCATACTATGTGGCCCTGAGCAAGTCACTTAACTTCCCTGTGTTCGCAGGTTGCACCTGTAAACAAGTTTTTAGCTTAGTGTGTCTCACCTGGTAAAAGAAAGGTAAAAAAAATATATATTAAGTAGTAGGAGTTGTAAAAGCAACAGCATACTGGTTATGACCATACACCTGATATATGTTACCATAGCTCTGACCTCTTGCACTGTAGGAAATGGGGGTAAACAAATATTATTATATTTTCACAGTTAATCCCAGCCTCTTCAGCAGTTTAGATAACAAACATTAGAGAGAACAAGGAAAGGAGAAACCTGCAGCTGTTCTCTGGCTGCTGTTGAAAGCTGTAATTAGGAAACTGTTACCAGGCATACTATGTAACCACTTACTCCCCGCCCAACCCTCAGTACACACACCAAATCTATTTTAACTTCTACCCAACCATGTAGTCACTACACTGTAACTTAACATTTCTAAATAGTTCACTAAGTAGAAAGGATTATTGAGATTAAAACTGAAAATAGACTTCATTTCTGAAACACTTAGAAGCATTGCTCTTACACTGGAACAGACGTGGGTGGTAACTGTGTGAAAAGTCCAATATGAAGCCTTGTCTGCCAGGTGGCTGGCACCAAAACTGAGAGACTAGAAATCCCCAGTCATAAGCAAATTTCAGGGGTCCAGAATATATAGCAGTTTCAGCAATCAAAATTCCAGTCTTTTATTAAGTTTGGTGACCCTTTTTGAATAAAGACTGAAATTAACATCTAAGTTATAGGACAATCTCTGGGAACCAGCAATGTTAAGTTAATAGCATTTCATTTGAACTGTGTACTCATTCTTCAACCTGGTTACCCCCTCTTAAACACCTCTGACTCCCTTACCTGAGTCCATATTCTCAACCCGGATACCTCCTCATCTGTCTGAGCTTTTCTTCTGTTTTACCTACCCTGGACCCCCACCTGCCATCCCTTGCCACCTACCCCCTCTAGCTCCCTCCAGCTCCATATCCCCCAACACTTCCTGTTTCCACCCATTCTCCCCTCTAAATATTCTCCTTCTCCCAATCCCTTTCTCCCTCTGTCTCTCTCGCTCTCTAATCTACCCCTCATTCACATTCCCCCCTTCTTTCTCCTACCCTTTCCAATACTCTATCTTGACAGGCCCCCCTGGGGCAGCTTTGCCATTTGTTGCTAATTGGGAAACCTCATTCGCACTCTCCCCCTTTCTTTCTCTGACCCTTTCCGATATTCTTCCTTGACAGGCCTCCCTTGGGCAGCTATGCCATACATTGCTAATTAGGAATCTCCTCTCACTGGTTAATTTCAGTTGTTTAGGTTACTCGAATGCATTATTTATCTGTTTTATGTATCACATAGCAATCTTATGTTTTGTGTTAACTGTCAAGTTTGTGTTATGTCTCTGCTGTTTTACTTCCTGACCTGGAACCTTTGTAAAAGAGTATATACTCAAAGGTTGTATCCGAATTACCAAACAAATAAATAAATAAAATTCTTCAGTTTCCTTCAGATTCTTCTACTTGATTTGCTGTGTCATCTGGTCAAGCTGCAAAGTCCTTTTCATTTCTCTTGAACCACCTGCCCATGTCTGTTGGATCAGTATATTGCCATGTCTTCCCCCCATACACGATCCAGAGGTATGTAGGCAGAAGACAGGAATGAGTCACCTCCTGGGCACAGAGGCAGTGCTGTACTGATCTGAACTTCTTTCTCTAGGATCTTGTCTAAAAAAGAGAGATCTGGATAGAGAGTAACAGCTGCGCCCTCTATGTCCAGAGGGTATGATGCTCTTGCAGCTGCTAGGATTATGGCCCTTGTATCAGCTCCTGACATCTGTAACAAAATTGTCGTGATCTGCGTTGGATTTTGAGAGGCTACACAAGGGTTTACTCTAAAGGTAGGCCCTTTGAAGGTGAGAGGAGTTGAAGTCATCAGGAAGACTCGGGTGTTGATGCAGCCAGTTTTTAATATACAGAAGTAGGTTCAGTTCCTCAATTGCCTAAGGGACACCGACCACTGTAAGGTTCCCCACATGCACCACATTCTCTAGCACCTCCAATCTGCCCCAGAGCTGGCTATTTTCTTAGTTAGTGTTGCCACCATAGAGAGGGAGGAGGTCATGTAGGTCTCAGAATTCAACATTCTGGCAGATAAGTCTTTTATTTGGTTATTATGCATATCTATTCTGTGGAGTGACCTCTCCATTTTTGAATCTGTTGCCCTCATTAATTCATTCAAAAAGGGTTTGTCGTGGTGGTTGAGTTGTTCCTGTTGAGCTACTGACTGTGGTGCTAGTTGTGGCTTCCCTGACCTTCCCTGGTTGCTTCTGGTTGGGTTTCGTGGTCACAGAGGTGCTGATGATTTTGGACACCCCATAGCAATTTTAATATTGTCTTGTTCAGCACACCTTCAGGACTGCAAATCTGTTGAATAAAAACAGGCTTTAATGTAAAGTAAACGATTTAATTTGCTGTACTTTAGATCCAAGGTAGAAGGCCAAAGTGGAAACTGTCCAGCCAATAAGATGGCTATCTAGTGCCATCCCCCTATCCCCATATTCCTGCTCTTTAATACCTTAAGGTTTGGCATGACTGGCACCTTGATTACTCACACTACATGCTGCAGTAGATGCTCCATTTATGCTACTGTAAACTGGTCCCTAACCGTTGAGCTCTCTTTAGGAAAACATGACTGCTGCCTCTAACTGCCAGATGGGTGATCATTAGCAAAATGGTCTTCCAGTCTTTTAATATGGGGATGTTGTCTATAGGTATACCCTAACCACCCAAACCTCCCTAACAAGCTGGAATGTTCTTGTTAATTTCATTTGCTCTGTATACCAGTAGAATCTGTTCTCTAACTTCCTAAATGGCCTTCCTATTGCCTGCTTCTCCAGATACATCCACATGTACTGTATGCCAACCATACCACCACACAAATCTATACCACTGCACTATGTATAGCAGCTTGAGCTGCCCTTGGCTAGAGGGGTGAGGACCCTTGCACAGTATTTCTGATATCTCCAAATATCGGTCTAGTACACTAACAGATCATCTTTACTCTCTCCATACCCCCTGCTCTTTCTGCTGCTTAAAATAAAGATATTAAATTCATTGCTGATAGATGCAAAAGAGCTGCTGGACAGGCAGCAGTATCTTGTAGTGTTCCTTACCTGTGGAATTATGCCCCTCTTCAGCATCCCTCCTCAGGCTCAGGCATAGGTTCATGAGTTACTGTAGGCTAATCTCACTGTAGTTCAGATTAAAGACATTAAAGACTTGAGTCACACCTTCTCTTTCTTTCCAATTTTGCAACCTGTTGCTGAAGTCTCCTTGCAACTTACTGATTCAAATTATGTCTAGTAATGCTATACTGTGCTGACTGTTTATTTTAATACACCTTGTACTCCTTGTGCAATGTTTTGCATATTGTTCTACAGTTTATTGCTTGTATTGAGTAATGGCAAGGCAAGGCAAATTTAATTTAAAGAGACGCCCATCCCAGAGGCCCTGGGTGTCATACATCAATCAAATAAATACGACACAGCACAATAATAATCAATTATATACACTACTTCAAACGAGTTAAAACAAAATTTGCTACACAATTTGCTACCCTCAATTTCAACTGCATTTAAAATCTCTAAGACTAAATTAACATCAAATTTTCTTTATTAAAACTCATTCAGTCCAGTAGACACCATATGGTGTCGGAATCTCCATTACAGAACCTGACCCAAAATGGCCACCAGGACTCAATGAGTTAAAAAGACAGGTAAGGACTATAAAACATAGTCCTGGAAGGTCTGATTATATAAGAAGGCCTTGAGGCAGGCCTTAAATACCTCAACAGACTAGGTCTCCCTCATGGCTAAAGGGAGTGAATTCCACAGGATGGGAGCGGCAACACCAAATGCTCTGTCACCAGCAGTTCTTAACCTCATCCTCGGAATCATGAGGAGGCCCCTAGAGGAAGAGGAATGGAGGGAGCAGACTGAGACAGCAGGTGCAAGAAGGTCCTTCAGGTAGCCAGGGCCCAGGCCATGTAGGGCCTTAAAGGTGAGCAAACTCACCTTAAAGAAGACCCTTCACCTAACCGTCAGCCACTGCAGTTGATGCAGCACTGGAGTAATATGACAATATTTAGACTGTCCTGTCAACAGCTTCACTGCCGCATTCTGCACCAGCTGCAGTTGGTGCAGGGAACCCCCAGAGACCCCAAGATAGAGTGCATTACAGTAGTCAAACCTGGATGTCACGAAGGCATGCACCAAAGTGAGGAGGTCCAGTGGTAGAACTAGGGGCTTTATCCTGGTGTTATTCCTCAGATGATAAAAGCTGGTATGGACAATGGACGCCACCTGAAACTCAAGTGTCAAACCACTGTCGAGAATAACACCCAGATCACACACCCTAGAGGAGGCCTTCAGTAGTACAGAGCCAAGACAAAGTCCTGTCTCTACACCAGAGGCCAACCTATCATGCCCTTTGTTCGACTCCACCACCAGTACCTCCATCTTACTGGGGTTAAGTAGCAACCAGCTGGAGGCCATCTAGTCATTGATTTCAGCTAGGCAGCTGTTAAGCACTTCTACTGCACAAGATGTTCCAGGGGCAAAGGAATGGTACCGCTGGGTATCATCAGCATAGCAGTGAAAACCCAGACTGTACTTCCTAATGAGCTCTCCCAGGGGTAGCATGTAGATGGCAAACAACACTGGTGACAAGACCGAACCCTGGGGAACTCTGCATGACAGGTGGTCAGAGGAGGAGGAGAAATTCCCCATCACTGCTCTCTGCCTCCTGTTAGATAAAAAAGACACAAACCAGCAGATGACAGTGCCGGCGAGTCTGCAGAATTCCCTTAGGCGGTCAAGTAACACTTGATGGTCCACCATGTCAAATGCTGAAAAGAGATTGAGGAGAACAAGAATTGTCCCCTCCCATCAATCTCTAGCCCTAAGGAGGTCATTATGCACCCGAACTAGTGCAGTTTCTGTGCTATGCCTTACACGAAACCCAGATTGGAGCGGCCCTTACAGATCATGGGCCACAAGATGCTCCTCAAGCTGAAGCACCACCACCTTCTCAATCCATCAATCAATCAATCAGATTCTTTATTTATCTAGGTGAACACCATTGAACAAGCTCATTTACAAGTGGACCTGTATTACACAAGTCAAGTAACAATGCATTTATATACAGACAAATAGACAGTAGATAAAAGAGTACAACAGTACAGGTAGGCCTGCAATAGACAGGATAAGTAAAAATACATTTGGGTTCAGGTAAAAGACAGTCTGTAAGGGTATACATAACAATAGGGTAGCAAGTCAGTACAAATTTATACCAGATACAGCAACATACATGGTTTATTATTCCTGTAAGGTAAAGACATTATAGTCCAGTGAAGAGATTAGTTGAAGTGGATGCTACAAGCAAAGAGACATACATAGTCAATTTAAAAAGACCCAGGTGTATCAAGGGGGAGACGTGTCGGGAGAAGTGGGCAGCCAGTGTGGGGGGGGTCTGGGACTGGGATAATACTAGGAGTGAAGTAATGAGATGCTATGGGTATACAAGGCATAGGTGGGTGAGGGAGGGTGAGATTTAGGGCAGTAGATAAGTAGGTGCCTCAGGGACAAGTTATGCACTGATACAAGAAGGAAGGGGGATGGGAAAGGCAGGGAGGATGTGGAAGGGGGTGTAAGTAAGCTAGGATCATTGGAAGCAGCTGCAGGCTTCTGTAATGTATTTTGAGCATAAGGACTTAAACACAGTAATACTAACAAGAGTCCTCAGTTTCAATGACTTCTGTAGCACATTCCAGAGTGATGGTAGAATGAATCCTATGGCAGCTCTCCCAAAATGCATTAGGGCTTTGGGCACTTTCAGAGAAATCAGTGAACAGTTTCTTAGGGCATAGGTTCCAGGCATATTGAGAGTCAGGCAATCAACAATGTACTGCGGATGTTTGCCAGTGATAGCTCTGTATGTCCAGAGAGCTGCATTTTTATTTTGTCTGTAGTATAGGGAGGTCCAACCTATGACCGCATATAAAGAGCAGTGATGGGTGGAGAAGGGGAGACCAGTGATGAAGTGCAGTGTTCTGTGGTAAAGTATGTCCAATTTACCGAGGTATGAAGTAGCACATTGGCTGTATATAAAGTTGGCGTAATCAATTAGGGAAAGGAACGTAGACTGAACTAGCTGTATCTTGGCCTCTGTAGTTAGTAGGTGGTTTAACCTGAAGAAGAGACCTAGTCTCTGCCTCAGTTTTTTTAACAAATCCTCCAGGTGGTCTGCAAAGGAGAGTTTGAAGTCTAGCCAGACCTCCAAGTATTTGAATTTCCGCACAGATTCCAGGGTTTCTCCAAGGGGGTGGTGATGGGGTGTAGAGCAGGGTAGGCTGCATGGTTAATAGGTGAAATAGCATCACCTTTGTCTTTTGGCATTAGCAGCAATTTTTACTAAGGAGCTGGTATTGAAGTATGTTAAAGTCAGCTTGCAGGTCGCTACAGGCAGTTTCAGGAGTTGTACAGTCTAGGTAGATCACTGTATCATCTGTGAACAGATTAATTTTCATCTCATTGATGCCTGAGTCTATATTGTTGATGTAGATGGCAAAAAGGAGTGGCTCCAGGATGGATCCCTTCGGGATGTCTCTTTTTAACAGATTTGAGGGAGAGAGTTCACCTTCGGCCTTCACCTGTTGGTGCCTATCAGAAAGGTAGCTGTGGAACCAACGCAAGGAGGTAGAATCTAGACCAATAGCTTTTAATGAAGAAAGAAGGATGCTGTGGTCGACAATGTCGAAGGCCTTACTTAGGTCTAGAAAAATGGCGCAGACAAATTTTTTGTTCTCTAGCTCGCACTTCCAGTCATTTGTCACATTGGCCAGGGCCATGATTGTACTTTGCTCAGTTCTGAAACCAGATTGCATTGGGTTTAGTAGGTTAGTATAACCTATGAAAAATTTCAGCTAGGCATTCACAATTTTTTACAGAAGTTTTGATAGTACCGGGAGAAGAGAGATGGGCCTGTAGTTGTTTAGATCACAGGGGTCTCCGGATTTAAACAACGGAATAACATGTGTGGTCTTCCACAGTTTGAGGAGGGTCCCTTGAGAAAGGGACAAGTTAAACAGATGTGTAATAGGTACAGCCAAGACATGATAGGCAATCTTTAGGTAGTATGGACCAAAGGTGTCAGCACCAGCACTTTTTGTAGTGTCCAACTGGAGGAGGAGATCTTTGACTTCTTTTAGTGAAGCAGGAGAGAATGAAAAGATTGCATCTGAGGTACTAGATTCTGAAGGTTGCATGGTAAACTGGGAGCGTAGGTTGCATGCAGGTGAGTTATCAAAAGCTATCCCTGCAGTAGCAAAGTGAATGTTGAAGGCTTGTAGTATCTCTTTATTGTTGTTGATAGTTACATTGTCAGAAATCATTTTTGAGGGGAGAGTGTTTCCTGTGGTATTACCAGAAAGTTCTTTTATTGTGGACCAGAACTTGGTAGGGCAGTTGGAGGCAGTGTCGAGTTCAGAGTGATAGAAGTTGGACATGGTTTCCCTAATTAGCTTTGTACAGTGGTTTCTGGCTATTCTGAAAAGATGCTAGTCTTCGGCTTTGTGGGATTTGCGTGCTTGCTTCCAGAGCTTGTCTCCTTTTAATAGTGCTGCCTTGATATATGCTGTAAACCAACAGCACTTTCTAGTAGCCTTTCTGCGGGTTTTGACTAAGGGTGCATGTGTGTTAAGAGCGCTGGACACAATTTCGTGGAAAATGGCATATGCTGTTTCTACTGATTTGGCTAAATAAAAGGTCTGCCAAAGCAGGGAGGCTTTCAGGTCATTGATATATGCAAGCAGGTCAAAATTCCGTTTTGATCTTTTGGTAGAGAACTTTGCTGAGGCTGTTGGTTTAGGGACTGTTCTTATGCCAGCAATAAAGCAATGGTCACTAATATTGGCAGAAAAGATCCCAGCATGGGAGAAGAAATGGGGTTTGCTTATTAGAAGCACATCTAATAATGTACTTTTCGTAGGGTTTTTCTTATTGATACGAGTAGGTTCATTAATAAGTAGAGTGAGCCCATGAGAGTCACAGAAGGATTTAAGTGGAAGAGATGCGCTTGACAGCCAGTCTTAGTTAAGGTCCTTTAGTATAATTGTTTCCATTGTGTTGGTACTCATAGTAGATGATAGGTGGGACAGGAGATGTGACCCCGAGGATGGAGGTCTATAACATCCTATGACACGAAGGACCGCTGATGTAGATATTTTGATTTTTAAGGACAGGCATTCAAAGGCATTGGCAATTGATGTAGTGTTGAGGGTAGCGACCGTAAACTTGTCCTTAACATAGATGGTTACACCACCACCTCTGTTTAGTCTATCGGCTCTGAATAACAGATAGTTGGGGAAATTGACCGCTTTGTCTGGTGCGGATGGATGAAGCCAGGATTCAGATATGACAAGTACATCTGGCTCCATGTGGATAGCTCAAGCCTGTATTGAGGTGAGTTTCTTTAAGAGGCTACACACATTAACATGTATAAAGCTGATTCCTTTATACGTCATGACTTTGGACGGTAAAGGAATTGCTTGTATAGGACCAGGGTTAAGTTTGACATTACCTGAGCATAGCAAGAGGAGGAGTACAACTTTCCTCAGGGCAACAAGTAGTAATTTGGAAGAATGAAACCTTCTTTGGCTAGTGGGAGTATTGGCGTAGGAATGCAAGGACCTATTCTTTGTAATGTTCAGTCCTAGTGATACACATGCTAAGACCCTAGCTGTATGACACCAGTAGATGCAGCTGCTGGGCTGAGTAGGTAACATTCCTTGGGTAGGTAATGAGATGCTGGTGGCTGTCTGAGAGGGAGACTCAGCTGAAAGTGGGTATGACAACTTGGGGGCATAGCATGAGTTGTATAAGGACCTCATGAGTAGACATTCTTGTGATAGGGGATACGAGTCCTCTTTGGGGTAAATTCCATCTGGCGTGTACCCTAATAAGGATAGGGTGCATAAGGCAGTAAATAGGTAGAGCCAGATTGCAAGTTCCATGGTTAAAGTCTGGGGGTCAGAAAGAGAAACAGTTGTAAGGGCTTAATCTGGGCAAGGTATCACCAGGTAAGGCTACGTGACACGGGGTCTGAAAAGGGATATAGGTGCTGATACCACTTGAAGGGAGCAAGGAGATGTTTCTATGGCACAGCAACTAGAGATAGTTACGAGAAGTTGTAAACCTGATCTAAGAAGTATCACCAGCTAAGGCAACACACCACAGGGTCAGCAAAGGGATGTAGGTGCTGAAACCACTTGTAGGGAGCAAGGAGAATTTAATATGACACAGCGACTAGGGACTGTAATAAGAAGTCACAAATCTGATCTGAGATGAGTGGTAGGGGAGACTGTGGTGGGTTAGTTAGGATGAGACACTTGAACCTGAAGCGGCAGTCCAAAATTTATATGTCTGTGGGTGTCCTAGGGAGGCTGGGAGGATAGATTTGTAGGAAAGCCAATGGCAAGGGAGGGCGGGGAAAAGAGGTCTACATAAAAATGGTCAGGGAAGGGGATGGATGTATGGGTGTAAAATTTGTGGCTTTGCTGTACCTTTCTGGATCTGGAGTCCGAGCAAGTGGTCTCGGGCGGCGGCTTCAGAAGCACCAACCTCCCGGTGGCCGCGGTTCTTGTGGTGGATTAGCTGGGAGCCCTGGAGGTTTCTCGGCTGAAGGGGAAGAGAAAGTGAAGCCATTTAGTACTGGTCCCAGACAATGGTCGAGCTACCCAGTGACAAAATTAATTTACAAATGAAAGGGGTTGATTTCCTTGGTGCCCTGAAGTCTGGGCGGCAGTTACAGAGGCAAAGGAAAGAGCTGTTTTCACTTAATCAGTCTAGCAAGAGCAGTTTGCAAGTATTACAGCTTTCTTTAGACAGTTTACAGGCAGATTCTAACAAAATAGGCATACATTAGCAAGCATAAGTAAAAAAAAAAAGTGCCTTTTTAGCTCAGGAGGCAGAGAAAAGATAAGAAAGGGGGAAGGACCAATCGGAGCAAGCCTTTAGAAGGCACTCACACTCTGATTGGTTTGCAGCTTTGCCGTACCTCTCTGGGTCTGGAGTCTGAGCAAGTGGTCTCGGGCGGCAGCTTCGGGACTGCTGACCACCCAGTGGCCGCGGTTCTTGCGGCGGATGAGCTGGGAGCCCTGGAGGGTTCTTGGTGGAAGTAGTAGGAAAGAATTAGCATGGTCAGCCTTATGAAGGGGGGAGAGGAGGGAGTGGTGAGGCAAGGGGCTGTTAGAAATGTAGTTCTGTGGGGCAGGACCGCACTCTAGGAGGTGTTCTGCAATGTTAAATTTGTGTAGGGCAAGATGGCCAATGGGAGGTGGTGCACAGAAGGGGGAGTGGTTTAGGTGTATTTAAGAACTTGTTGGGGGGAGGGCAAAAAAATGACACAAAGAGACACACAAAGGAGAGAATGGGAAAATTAAGGGGTCTAGCCAGGCTAAAACAAAGCAAACAAACAGTATTTTACTCTCTTTTTTTTCTGCCAGAATGAGCAAATACAGACTAGTAACAATACTTAAACAAACAAAAAATCAGCAGTAGGAATCCTGGTTTTCAGTTTAGCTGTAATTGATATTATGTGCACACACTAGTAGCGAGGGCCAGGCAGCACAGACTACAAAATTTGTGCACAGGCATGCAATTAGTCCTGGGAAAGCAGCCACGTTGGATTCCAGAGCTGGCCACTCAGGGAGTTCATCAAGATGGTGAGCAGCCAATGGGGGCACTGCAGTCTGATGGCACCAGGGATTCAGAAAAACAATCCAGGTTCTTCACTGCAACAGTCACTGAGGGCTGAAGATCTAGCTTTGGCAATTACCTGTGCTTGGAGAGCAGTGGGCGGGTGGCAGCAGGCAGGCTCCCAGTCTCACCACTGTAGTCGGCGGGCAGCTCAAGCTTAAAAGCAGCTACAAGGATGAGGTGCTTGCCCGAAGTGGGCAGCAAGCCAGCAGAGAAAGGGACAGAGGTCAGATAGAGATAGTCTGGGGACTCAGTGGGAGGGTTAGGAAATTAACAATAAAACAAAGGGGTAATGCACAGAAACAAGATTAAGCTAAATCAAGGGGGTGGATCACAGACCTCAGGCAGGTGCCAGCCGAGGACTGCTGGGGGAGGGAGGCACACAAAAATCACACAAATAGACACACAAAGGAGAGAATGGGAAGATTAAGGAGTCTAGCTAGGTTAAAACAAAGCAAGCAAACAGTATTTTACTCTCTTTTTTTTCTACCAGAATGAGCAAATACAGGCTAGTAACAGTCCTTAAACAAACATAAAATCAGCAGTAGGAATCCCAGTTTTCAGTTTAGCTGTAATTGGTATTATGTGCACACACTAGTAGTGAGGGCCAGGCAGCACAAACTACAAAATTTGTGCACAGGCATACAATTAGTCCTGAGAAAGCAGCCACACTGGATTCCAGAGCTAGCCACTCAGGGAGTTCATCAAGAAGGTGAGCAGCCAATTGGGGCCACTTCAGTCAGATGGCACCAGAAATTTGGAAAAACAATCCAGGATCTTCGCTGCAACAGCTGCTGAGGGCTCAGGCTTCTCAACAATCTTACCCAAAAATGGGAGACTGGAGATAAGACAGTAATTTGCCTTGACGTCAGGGTTCAACGATGGTGAAGGGATCTCATCAATGCCTCCTGCAAGACAACAGGAAAGACCCCCTCTGACAAGGAATACCAGACAATCAGGGCAAACACCAGGCCAACGGAGTCAACACATCTCATTAAGAAACGAGTTAGCACCAGGTCCAGTTCACAAAAGGTGTGGTGAAGCTTGGAAGCAATCTCACTGACCTCAGCCACTTCTACCAGTCTAAACTTACCCCAACCAGGCAGAGTGCTCTCCGGTCACCAATAGCGACCACTGTCTGCCAGATTCTGGTCCACCAGCAGAACCCCCTGCCTGATGGCAGACACCCTGTCCGAGAAGAACCGAGCAAACTCTTCGCACAATGTGTTCAAAATCTCCTGCCACCCAAGAAGGGCGGTAAATCGGGACAATCAAGCAGTCTGCACCCATACTCCCATGAATGGCCACACATTCAAATGAATGTGGTGCTGTCACTGGGTGCACGGTGAAGCCCAGCTCAGATCTAAAACAGATGGCTACCCCCCCACCCCTGCGTTCCACTCTGGGACAGTGCACTACGGTATACCCGGGTGGGATGGCAGCCTCTTAAACTGGGTCAGCATAATCACCAATCCAGGTCTCCGTAATGCAAGCCAGATCAGCCAAGAAAACCAAGTCTGCTATAATTGCAATCTTGTTTCTGAATGATCTGCCATTGCAAAGCACCACCCTCAGGGGATTGGTGGACAGTGCAGCCCCTCTGGCTGCCTGCCCACTTGGTCTGGTGGGAACCCTGGTAATGGGAATTCTTCCCTATGTTTGCTGCTTCTTTCTGAAGTTTTGTTGTACCTTACTTCTTCAAATTACAGTTACACACTGCTCCTCTTATAATGCACTGATTGTTTTCTTCAGTGTAACTCATAGTTATTGCATAATATTCTTATCTGGACACATTCATGTGACCGTAACCCACATCTTCTTCACTGTACCCTACTCTTAACATTACATATACAATAATGGATGGGGAAGTGTTCTTAACGAGGATTTAATGATCGCCCAAGGTGTGGGATGCTACATAAACCCCAAGGACAAAGCCCAAGTGGTTTATTACAGCATCCCACACTGAGGGTGATCATTAAATTCGAGTTAGTAACACTTCCCCATTCTTTATTAAATATAATTGCTGGTTAGCAATTTTTCCATTTAGATTTGTTTTGCAGTTGCGATCTTACCTCAGATCCCTTCCCGTTGCTACTTTCTGTTCTGTGTGGCTGCCGAATGACAGGATTAACCAGATAGTGAGCAACAGTCCGATATGTTCATCGATGCAGTTTCCAAATGGTAGGATCAACCAGATAGTGTTTTTAATTCTAATATGCGTGTTTAAAAAAAAAAAAAAGGAAAGAAAAGAAAACACAACAACAGCTAGGTCTGGCAGCTCCTCTCAAACTAATGAGGAGTCGTCATGTTTCAAACACCATTTAGCCCACCCACATGATGTAAACAGACAGTGAGGGAGTGGCTGTGTCTGAGTGACGTGGCTCGTGCTTGCTGTTACAACCCATGGGGTTATAACGGCAAATTATAATTTGGTCAGGCTATGGGAAAAATTGCTGACCAGTTATATTCTTATATTTCTTAAGCATCCTATTTATTACTGTTGAATGACTTATAATAATAATATTGATGAAATCATGGTAATAAAAGCAAATATATTAAAAAGGGTAATAATTAAGCAATTAATAATAACACACAAATAATGTTCCCCATCATCATCCAATGTTCCTTTATGTCTAGTGAGGCATTTCATAAGTTCAACATGGCCTGCATATGACAAAATTACTTAATGCATGATTTCCAATTTACTCTTTGACTGTTTCGAAAGCTTTTGAGCATCACTGTAATAGGCCAAAAACTACCCATCCTCCTAATATTACTCTTTATTCCATGTTGCTTTGTCTGATCACAAAACCATCCTGAATCTGAATGCTGTGTTTGAAACAGAGTATTAATGTGTTTGCTGGCACCATCGCTTTACCCAGATTTCAAGAACTAATGGTAGGGTATTCTGTTGTTATCATGAAACTGTGTAGCAGGCCAGTACAGGATCAGAAAAGATCACATTGTTGAGTGAAAAAGCAAAAAGCAGTCAGGAGCAGAGCGGTCACCAAAGATTAGTCAACTAAAAACTTGGACTGTGTGAAATTTATCTTCTGCCAGTGAAATTCTGGCGAAATGCTAATTTTGCTTTGGTGGAAGTTCATGAAATTTCCTAGAAAAGTTCAAAACATTTTGCCAAAATTGTGATTTCAGTTATTTCCATCAAGTGTTTGTCCAAACTGCACCACATTTGGTATGATTATGTTTCCAATGTCAGAACAGAAGTGTAGCAAGTTTCAGATCTCTGTATGTAAAGATGACTGAGTTATAACTCTACAAACATTTGGAAAAGTTAAAATTAAAGTTCACAACTACATAAACTAAAAGTGTTCATCTAAATTGCATCACATTTGTATGATGACTTTGCAAGGATCCATACAGATGTGTACAAAATTTCAGATTTCTAACTTTATAGGTGACTGAGTTATAAGCCACCAAAAGTTTAGAAATGTTAAAATTACATTTCGCAATTATGTAAACTGCAGAATTTTAAGCCCCTATAAGTTTAAAACTAGAGAATGGAACATCACCGATGTTGTTAGGTTCATTGACCCTAAATATTATGCTTTAAGGTGACCCCCATGGCCAGCATCAGAGCATCATGCTGATGACCCGGGTCAGGAAGCGACTCTGGGAAGATGTTTTGGGAGGCAGGCCATGGCTAAAACTTACCATTTACAGTACATAAGCATTATTTCTCTATTTAGCAGTTTCTAGGAGTCTTCCAAGAAAGTATGCATCTAAGTTTTCAATTATCTAGCTCCAAAGGTGACTAAGTTGTAAGCATATACTGTAAATATTTTCAGAAATGTTCACATGAATTTTAAATTGACAGACTTTGAGCCCTTATAACTTCTCCACCTCTCATCCAAATGTTATGACACTTAGCATGCTTTTAGGGACCATATAAAATAATACACAGGTTTCTAGCTGTGACATTGACTGAATTATGGCCAATTAGAGAATTTGGGAAAATTCTGAACATTTTTCTGAAATTTCCTGAAATGTCATGGAATTTCATAAAAATTCCACAAATCTGGAATTTGCTAATTTCACCAGCTCTATTAAGACCTGGTCTGAGACTAGTTTCTATTTTTTCTGAGCAGACATGGTCTGATACCAGTTTCTCTTTTTAAGTGGTCTGGGATCAGTTAGTGTCACACATGTCTAACTGCAGGTTTGCTAAGCACCAGCCAGCATTGTCTAGTGGTTAGGGCAGAAAATATATGATCCAGGAGGTCTGGATTTGAATCCTGATTTCCCTAAAATTTGTTTAACCTCAAATTTCACAGCAGTGGAGATCCATGTCGGTGTGATGTTGGAATAGTAAACCTACACTAAAGGGTGTAAAGTGCAAAATAATAAAATAAAATTTAATAAATAAATACAACAAAGAAACTGGTTTCAGGCCAGGTCATAGGGGAACAATCTACCTGGAGCATCAGGTGTGTAAGAAATTGTACGAAGGGCCAGGCTTGCTTGATAAACCAACTCTGTCTTCAGTTACATGCAGTTCTGGGATATGACCAGTATAGTGTGGTGACCATCACAACTGTCCACAAGGGTACAAAGTAGAGTAACAACTGTGTCACAGGAGCACTTATATTATAGTCACCTAAATGCAAGAGGTGAGGATTCATTGCATTTAATAAACAATAATATAAGGGAGTAGAGGAGGAGGAGGAGCTGCACTATATGTAAGGGAGGGAATCAAGCCCATTGAAGTGCAGGGGCACCTGGAGCAAAATGAAGGGCTGGAGGTCATGCAGGTCATCCTGGAAACAGGTGATGAGGCCGTTCTCCATACAGGGATGGTATAAAGACTTCCAGCACAAGGAGAGGAGTCAGATAAGGTACTTGGGGAGGGCAAGCAAGGCGGAAGTGCTGCTAGTTGGTGGCTTCAGTCTGCCAGATGTGGATTGGAGCCTTCCAACTGCAGCTTTGGCAAGGAGCAGGGCCCTCCTTGACTCTTTACATGAGGCTTTTCTCAGGCAGCTAGTCAATAACCCCACTAGGAACAGGGCAATGCTGAACCAGCTGTTTACAAACAGGGATGGAATTTGGGAAGTGTAAGGAACTACAGAGGGAAGAAAAAGACAGGAAGTTGTACCAAGTAAAACCGAGGGAAGCAGGAAAGGCAGTAAGGGGAGCAAAGGTGCAAACAGAGGACAGCATAGCCAAGGCAGTAGCTAAGGGAGCTAAGACTTTCTTTAGACACATAAGCCAAAAGAGGAAGGCAACAGATTGATAGTGAGGATAAGGAGGGAGGCAGGGGACTGCAGAGAAGAGGACCAAGAAAAAGCAGACATCCCAAACAGGTACTTCTGCTTGACCTTCACAGTTGAAGGAGGGGGATGAGCCACCTGGGAGCAGCACAAACAAAAAGGAGGGGAGGTGGACACAAGACCATTTTCAAAGGAAAGAGTTCTGAAGGGATTTGCAGCTCTGAATGTGGACAAGGCTATAGGACCGAACAGGATACACCCAAGGGTACTAAAGTTCAAGTTCAAGTTTATTGCAGGAAAACTCCATAGACCAAGCTCATTCACAAGGAGGTCCTGTGACATATACACTGATAACGAACATACATAAATAAATAAGAAAGAAAAAAAAAAAGGAACTCAAGGAGGTGCTAACTGTCCCACTGGCACCTTATTCAACAACTGTTTGGCAAAAAGCATGGTTCCAGAGGACTGAAAGAGATTAGATGTGGTTCCTCTATGTAGAGCAGCAGCAGGGAGGAGCCTAACAACTATAGACCTGTCAGTGTCACCTTAGTGGTGGGGAAATTAACATAAATCCTGTTAAAGGAAACATTGGTAGAGTATCTTGAATCGAGTAGGCTGCAAGACCACTGGCAGTGTGGAACTATGGCAGGGTTGTGGTCATGCCAGAAGAATCTGATTGATTTCTTTGACTAGGTGACCAAGGAAATCGTTCAGGGGAGGGCAGTGGATGTGGTCTATCTTGACTTTAGCAAGGACTTTGACACTGTGCCACACAGTACATTGATAAAGAAACTGAGCGGCATAAGGGTGAATCCAATACAGTAAACTGTGGTTAGAAACTGGTAAATGGATAGGAGACAGTGGGTGGTGGCTAATGGTACTCACTCTAATGATGGTAGAGTAATCAGTGGGGTGCCATACTGAGCCTTTAATGCCTTCACTAGCAAAACTAGAAAAACTGCAAGGGAAAGTATGCCTTTTTGCCGATGACATCAAAATCTGTAATAGGGTGGACACTCAAGAAGGGATGGAGAAAATGCATAGAAACATGCAAAACATGGAATCTGATGGCAGGTCACTTGACTCATCCAGTCTATCCATTTTTCCCCTGCCTACAGTGTCACCACAGACCCTGTTGATCTCTGGCACTTTCTCCCACCTCCTTCCTTTCAACTAAGATTCCCTTAAGCCTATCTCATGCATTCTTGAACCGCACCACTGTTTTCAGCCCACCACCTGTGCTGGAAGTCTGTTACAGGAATCCACCACTCTTTCTGTGAAGAAGTACTTCCTCACATCTCTCCTGAATTTATCCCCTCCAGCTTCATAACATGTCTCCTTGTTCTTGAGCATGCTTGTTTCTGAAAAATACTTCCCTCCTGTGCCTTATTTACCCCATAAGGTATATGAGGGTCTCTGTCATACCCCCCTCTTCCTTCACTCTTCCAGTGTGTACGTATTGAGGTATTTTAGTCTCTCCTCATAGGGCTTTTGATGCAGACCCTGCATCATTTTAGTTGCCCTCCTCTAGACCGCCTCCACCCTGTCTATGCCTTTCTGGAATTATGGTCTCCAGAACTGGACACAGTACTGCAGGTGGGGTCTTACCAGCAATCAATACAGATACAATATCACCTCCCTCTTTCTACTGGTGACACACCTTCCTATGCACCTCAGCATCCCACTAGCCCTCCCAACTATCTCGTCACACTGTCTGGCCACCTCTAGGTCATCAGATATGATTACCCTCAAGTCTTCCTTGTTTAGTGGTCATCAGTACCACTTCATCCATTTTGTACTCTGCCCCTGGATTTCTGTGCCCGTAAGTGCATTATTTTGCATTTTTTTACACTGAAACCCATCTGACATACCCTTGACCACTCTTTGAGTTATATCAGGTCACTGTTCATCCTTTCCGCCCTCCCTAGAGTGTCCACACTATTGCATATTTTGGTGTCATGTGCAAAGAAGCAGACCTTCCCTTCCAGCTCCTCTCCAATGTCACTTATAAAGACATTAAAGAGGACCGGTCCAAGCACTGATTTTTGAGGCACCCTGCTAGTCACCTTCTCTTCCTTTGAGTAAACTGTTTACCACCACCCTCTGTTGCCTATCCCCTAACCAATTTCTAATCCAGTTTACCTAATTTAGAAGCACTCCTAAGCTACCCAGCTTGCTTACTAGTATCCTATGTGGAACTGTGTTGGAAGCCTTAATGAAATCTTGATAGACCATGTCCACCACTCCACCTTGATCTAATTCTTAGGTCACCCACTCAAATAAATCTATCAGATTTGTTTAACATGACCTCCTTCACCTTTGAATCCATGCTGCCTAAGGTTTTGTAACCCACTGCATTCAAGACATTCCACAATCCTTTCCCTTAGCAGTGACTTCATTAACTTTTCCCACCACCAATGTCAGGCTGACTGGCCTATAATTGCCAGCTTCCTCCTTGCTATCACTTCTGTGAAGTGGGACTATATCTGCCTTCCTCTAGTCCTCTGGAACCACTCCTGTTTCCAGTGAACTGTTACATAGGACTGTCAGAGGTGCAGCCAGTACATTCCTGAGCTCCCTCAATACCCTTAAATGCATCCCTCCAGCTCCATTGCTTTGTCTGCCTTTCAGATTGAGTCCCTTTGGGACATTTTCCTTCCAGATAAGGACTAGTGTCTACCTTCCTCCCTCCAAAGCTCCTGTTATGGTTTTGTGCCCCCCCTCCTTCCTCTGTGGACACTGAACAAAAGTATTTGTTCAGTATGTATGCCTTTTCTTGGTCCCCCTCTGAACAGCCCCCCCTTTTCCTTTTTTAACTTTAATCCCTTCCCTGGTCTTCCTCTTTTTCACTTACATACCTAAAAAATGTCTTTTTGTCTTTCATTAATGCCAGGGATATTCTCTCCGTAGTTCATGTATTTGCACTCCTTACTGCTTTCCTTGCTTCTCTTTGTTTCCCCTGATACACCTCCCTATTCTCCTCCATCTGCATGCCCCTTTACCCTCCGGATGCTGCACTTTTAGCCTTTCCGTTTCAGCCACCTCTTTCAAGAACCATAGAGGTATTTTTTTCCTCTTGCTTCACACTTTCACCACTCCTCTTCCCTGCTCCTCTGCTGGGCAATCAGCCTTTTCCTATGGTCTCCCTTCACTTTGAAACCTACTCCCATCCACCTTCCATTTTACTTTCTCCCCTGTTTCCCTCAGGCACCAGCCGAAATCCCTTCAATCCTCCCACTCCTGTTTTTCACCACCCGACTGCCTCCCTTACATTTACCTCCAACCTACTGTAGGTGTGGCTGAATTGCCTGATTTTTTTTGCTGCTTGCTCTTATTCTACTTACTCCTGTTTTAATCATGTATTCTATTCCACTTAACTGTAACTGTGAACTGTGTCAGTGCTATGCAATTACATTTAGCTGTGTACTATGTTATGTGTTATGTATTTGCCTCCGCTTTTTCCCATCCCTGGGTCACACTTGGAAATTAGCTTTGGTTCAGTGTGCCCCTCCCTGTCACCAATTTTCAACTAAATAAATAAACTTTTAGCTTCTCCCACTGTTCTGCACCCCACTCAGGTTATATCCCTTGTCTGGTCATCCCTGAAGAATTCACCCATTTTTATAAAATCTGCCCTTCTGAAGTCCAGGATCCTCACCCTTGTGTGGATAACTTCCTCAGCTGTCCTTATATTGAACCACACTGTATGGTGATCAGTGGTCTCCAGGTGGCCTCCCACCTTGACGTCTGCAACACTGTCCCTGTTAGTGAGTACCAGGTCCAGCATTGCCCCATCATGAGTGGGTTTTAACTAGTTACATGATGAACCCTCTCTGCAGGGAGTCTAGGATGCCCCTGCTTGTAGCTGAAGCTGCTGCTGGGAGGATCCAATCTACATCCAGGAAACTGAAGGCCCTTACCAGCAGCAACTCCCCCTTTTCTGCCACCTTGCCAGTGACTTCAACCAGTACCTTATATAAATCCTCCCCCTGTGCTGGAGGTCTGTAGATCATTCCAGTATGAATAGAGACTCCATTCTCCATTTCCAGGGTGACCCACAGTACCTCTGCCCACCTGTATTCCATGTATATCCATTGTTTTTATGCTTTCCTCATATAAAGCTCCACACCCCCTCCTTTCTTCCCACCCTGTCCATTTGGAACAGGTCATAGCCTGGCATGGCCATATCCCAGTCATAGTTTTCAGTGCACCATGACTTGGTAATGGCAACAATATCCAGGTCAGCCAGGTCATGATGGCCTCTAGATCCAGACTGTTATCCCCAAGACTTGCAGTATTTGCACACATGGCCTTCCAGATTTTGTTAGCACTCTGCTTGTTACCCGCGTTTCCCTTTCTGTCCTTCCTCCTTCACTTTCAATGCCCCCGGTTCCATCCCACTTCATTTTGACCACCCTTTCCCTTCTGGGTCTCCCTACTCTGTACTTCAGCAGTTTTTGCCTCCTTGATTCCTTCCGCCAACCCCCTTGGCTAGTTTAACTGTTCATCAAAGTAACCTTTAAATTGTCCACTGAGCACTGTCATTCCCCTTCCAGATGGATGCAGGCCATGACCCATGTGTAGGCCCTTAACCCACCAGGAGGATCCCCTGTCCTCAATGTAACCAAACCCCTTTTCTCTCTGCACCATTCCTTCAACTATGAGTTGAAGACCCTAGCACAGAGATCCCTCTCCTCCAGCTGTTGCAGACAGGCAGCATCTCAACAAAAGTCACTGAGCATGCTGCCTAAGAACCCTCTCTAGCTCCCTAAACTCCCCCTGCACTCTCTCAGCCTCATTCCTAGCCAGGTCATTAGTCCTCAGGTGGACAGTATCATCCAACTATCCCTTCCATCCTGCTTCCCTAGTGAACCCCAGGATCCACTTCTCATCTCTCCAGGCCATGGCACCTCATAGGCACCTAGCCTCCCTCTCCACCTCTTTCCTGTTCCTATATCTATCCCCCCTCACAGTTGAGCTCCCCATCAGAAGTTGCTTCCTCCTCCTCCTCCTCCTCCTCTGGGGTCCTCCACTACCCCCCTTGTATAGTCCACTACAGAGGCCCCCCCTTATTCTCCCTGGTCACTACCACAGGTGCCTCGTCCCAGCAAGTCCATCCTGCTATGGCAGCATAGGGATTATGTAGTGATGCGTAGGAATCTTGGGGAAACCTGAGGAGAAGTCAAGAGCATGGTAGGTGAAGCTCAATGCCAAAAAGAGAAAACTCATGCTCCTAGGACATAGGAACCCAGGAGATGAGTATAGGATGGGAAGAATAGGTACTGATGGTCACTAAGCAGGAAAGAGACCTTGGGGTAATCATATCTGATGACCTCAAAGTGGCAGGGCAGTGTGACAAAAAAGTGAGTAGGGCCATTGGGATGTTGGGATGCATAGGGAGAGATCTCCAGCAGGAAAAGGGAAGCGGTGTTGCCACTTTATATCTCACGGTTGTGACCCCCACATGGAGTATTATGTCCTGGTCGGGAGGGTGCACCTCAGAAAGAACACAGGCAGTCCAAAGGAAGGCAACTGAAGTGGTGCAGGATTTACATGAAAAGCCATATGAGGAGAGACTGAGGGGTCTCAACTTGTACACCCTGGAAGAGAGAAAAGTGAAAGGGGACATGGTACAGCCATATTAGTATCTCACAGGAGAAAACTGTGCAGGAGGGGAATCTCTTTCAAATGAGAAAGAGTACCTGGACCAGAGGGCGTGTGATGGAGCTGGGGGTAAGTTAAAGTGTAATGCTGGGAACCACTCCTTCACTCAGAGTGGTGGACTCCTGAAACAGACTGCTAGCAGAAGTGGTGGAGGGAAAAACAGTAGGTATGGGATAGAGTAAGTGGAATATTAGTAAATAAGCAGGGAGAGTAACCAGAAACCAGTTAGGGTCTACAGAGACAAACTAGGCAGGAACCATCGGTGCAGACTGGATGAGCCAAGCAGTCATGTTCTGCCAATAAATTCTGTTTTTCTATGTTTCTAATGAAGAAAAAGGTTATGAATAGTCAACATCATAATAGAAACAATAATAATATCAATAAAATTACAATATACGAAAAAATAACTTGCTTACTGTCAGAATTGAGAGATTGCTACACTGCCAATTTAAATGTTGCAGATCATCATACTAACCACCAGCTGACTTAAGTTTAGCCTGCTCTTTATTGTGTGTACTGCCATCATTCATCACACTTATTTGCCTGTTTCCCACATTTTTCAAGAGCTGACTTCCCGTGTTGTCTGTACTCTCCAGGACCAACATTTGTGTTTTCATATGAGGGAGGAACATGATGAGTAATTTACGACTGAACTTTAAGTTGGAGGACAACTTTATTTGGGGGGTATTAAAATCATTCTTCAGGATTAGCTGAATAAACCATAAATAAATTATTAGGTATAAAGAATATCACTCGACATTGCTTAACTTGTCATTCTATCTCCTGAAACAGCACTCCATGTTGCCCCTGGCTTATACTGTGTAGTGCTATTTATCATATGTTCCACTGCAATGCACTTACTTTCCTGAAGCTAATGCCTGCCTGATTTTACACATCATAAAGATAACACACTGATTTGCCAGCCATGCTTCTTAATGTTAACATGTAGTCAGTACATCCTGTGCTGTACTCCATCAGGCACAAGAGCAAATATAATTATGCATGCTTATCTGCCAATATCCTAATCATACTCCTCCTTTGCCTTTATGTGAAAATGATAACACATTCAAGGCTGCTTCATCCAACCACCAAGACTAATAATGGCAAGACAAGGCAATTTAATTTAAAAGGCACCCAATCCTCGAGGCTGTGGGTACTGAGCATAAATAACCAACATACAATGGTAAATTTAAACATGAAATGAAACCTCATTAAAACCATATCAAAGTTAATATACAGCAGCATTAAAAGGTTTCAAGAGGTCAATCTTCAAGGGACTGGCCAGAACTTAAGATGGCATCAGCAGCCAAAAGCCAGGCTGAAGAGGTGGACCAATAACCAATAACATTCAAGTGCTGCTAGACTTAAGATTCTACCCCCTGGTATCTGACAACCAACCGGCCTGCCTAGCATCCCTAGCCTGTGTCATCACCATTGTGGTGACTTTCATGACACTTCATCAACAAAACCGACTTGCGTTTCAGTGTTTCTACCACATTCTACTTCCTAACACCCGTGTTAGCATGTCTTTGACCCATGTGGCAGACACAGACAAAACACATACAGCAGAATATTTATTTTTGTTTGTTTGTTTGTTCATTTGTTGCTGTTGACCAAGAAAGGAGTACAAGGAAATATTTTCCTGATGTCATGCACATCCTAAGGGGGGGGGGGAGGATACAGGAAGTAATGACTGATAATGAACCAGGTAAAGCTGCTGGTGGATTAATGAATGGGAACATTTGGTCAGGACATCAGGATGTTACCTTGCTCTAGAATCAATACACTCTTTAACATCCACATAAACAACCACCAGAACAGGCAGCTGATGCTACAGTTGTATGTCTCATCCAAAGGACAGCACCTCAGGACAGCACAGTGTCAATGAGTTAAGGAAGTGGTCCATTGCAACTTTAGTTCAGCTAAGAGCTGGGGCTCTTAAATTTGGTTCCACTTCCACAATTCAGCTAAACGACTTTGATTCCCAATTTTAGTAGTTAACGTGAGGTAAAGTAGACTATAAATGGGGTGGGGGGGTCCTTGAGGACAGCAATGCCTATTAACTACTGTAGCTTACTTGTGGCAGGTATTGTTGGCATGCATCTGCTGTGGAATACTGTTAATGGTGTTGTGATAGTCTGCATTACCAAGGAAGACCACCACAGCCAATTGTGAGCTACATAATTTGTTACTCTTTGTCGCTGACTTTGAGGTGTATACCCCCTATTGTCTCTTCTCGACCTCTATGCCAATTATTTTCCCTAGAGTCTGGCCCTGTGGATTGCTACATTATATAATAATATTCCCACAAAATGAATGTGAATGTACATGAGAATGTTAGAAGCATGCTTAACAAAATGGAAGAAATTAGGGAATTTGTAACTCTAAATTAACCTGATTTCCTCATTCTGTCAGACATTTGGCTGTCCAATAGACTGAATGACGTGGAAGTACATAGAAACATAGACACATAGACTTTGACAGCAGATAAGAACCACTTGGCTCACCTAGTCTGCCCATTTCCCTACCTACTGGATAAGCTACAGATCCTAGTTAACCAGCAGCATATTTCTTCCTACCCCCCCCACAAAAATTGCCTTATGTCTGTCCCATGCATTCTTGAATTCCCCCACTGTTTTTGACTCAACAACCTCCCCATGAAGGCTGCTCCATGTGTTCACCACCTTCTCTGTGAAAAATTACTTCCTCACATTGCCTCTGAGCCATCCCCCCTCTATCTTCAAATTGTCCCCTTGTTCTTGCACATCTCTTTTTCTGAAAAGATGCTACCCTCTTGGACTTCGTTGATTCCCTTGAGGTACTTAAAAGTTTCTATCATATCCTCCTTCTCCCTCCTTTCCTCAAGGGTATACATAGTAAGCTCCTTTAGTCTCTCCTCATATGGCTTTCCTCATATGGTTTCTGTTGCAGGCCCTGCACCATTTTAGTTGCCCTCCTCTGGACTGCCTCCATCCTGTCTATGTCCTTGCAGAGATGGGATCTCCAGAACTGGACGCAGTACTCCAGATGGGGTCTCACCAACTATCTGTACAGAGGGATAACAACTTCTTGTTTTCTACTGGTCATGCCTCTCCCTATACATCCCAGTATCCCCCCAGCCATCCCTACTGCCTTCTCACATTGCTTGCTAACCTTTAGGTCATCTGATATGATTACCTTCAGGTCTCTTTCCATTTTTGTTGTTGTTACTACCCCCAGTCCACCCATTGTGTACTCTTCCCCTGGGTTTTTGTTTCCCAGGTGCATTACTCTGCACTTCTTTGCATTGAATCCTAGCTGCCATACATCTGACCATTCCTCCAACCTTGCCAAGTCCCTTCTCATCCTTTACACCCCCCCCCGTGTTTATCAACCCTGTTGCAGATCTTTGTGTTGTCTGCAAAGAGGCATACTTTTCTTTCCAGTCCCTCTGCACTGTCACTTATAAAGACATTAAAAAGGATCAGACCCAGTACTAAACCCTGCAGTACCCCAGTAGTAAACCTTCTTTCTTCAGAGTGCACTCTGTTTACTATTATCTTCTGTGTCCTGTTATCCAGCCAATGTTTTACCCAGGCAATAACCCTGGGACCCACGCCGTGGCTGGCTAATTTGTTTATTAATCTTTTGTGTGCGACTGTGTCAAATGCCTTGCTAAAGTCTAGGTAGGCCATGTTCACAGCCCCTCCCTGGTCTACTACTTTGGTCACCCAGTCAAAGAAATCAATTAGATTCATCTGACATGACCTTCCCACTATAAATCCATGCTGTCTTGAGTCCTGTGCCCCACTGGCCTCTAGGTAGTCAACAATTCTTTCCTTCAGAAGTGATTCCATCATTTTCCCTACCACTAAGGTCAAACTGACAGGTCTGTAGTTTCCTGCCTCTGTCTTGCTCCCACTTTTGTGAAGCAGAATCACATCCACCCTCCTCCAGTCCTCAGGTACCACACCATTCTCCCATGATTTGTTAAAAAGGGTAGTCAGTGGTGTCACTAGTTCTCCCCTTAATTATTTTAGAATTCTTGGGTGAATCCCATCAGGCCCCATTGCTTTGTCCACCTTCAGTTTAAGGAGTTCTTTCTTTCAGAACCCTTTCTTCTGTGAAAGGACTGGGATCAACACCCCTATCCAGAGTGCTTCTATTGATTGGATCAGATACCTCCCTCTCCTCTTCTTTTGGGAATACTGAGCAGAAGTTTTCATTCAGTATCCCTGCTTTTTCACTGTCCCTCTCTGCCCACCCACTGACCCCTTTATTCAGTCTCACAATCCCTCCCTTTGTCTTTCTTCTCTCCCTAATGTACCTATAATAGGTTTTATCCCCTTCTTTTTTTTTTGTTATTACTTTTTATCTGTGGCTGTCAGTCTGCCTCTTTCATGTCCTGGCATCCGCCCATTTCCAGCCACCGGCCGGCTCTGCCCCAGTCCCATTGAGGGCCCCACCGCCATCTTCCCCCTTGGTTTACCCCCCGCGGTGGGGTGGCAGGGAATCCCCCCTCTTTACTCCCACCGACACAGGATCCAGTATCTGGGTGGTGGTGCCCCCAAGGCCAGCCAGCTCCTCAGACGGCCATCAAGCCACCACGACTGAGAGCCATACTTTTCCCTTTTCTTTGACGTGGGCTGGGGCATGCAATGATGCCAATGGAAGGGGGTGCACATGCATCTGCATGCACTCCTTCCGGCGTCATGCCCCAAGCTCACACTTGACATACAGTGCCAGCGCACTGCCCCCAGGCCTCTGCCAGAGGTCACTGGAGCACTGACTACTGGGAGCCCCCCTTCCCTGGAGAAGGAGAGCAGTCTACGGATGCTCAATCCCTCTCCACCCCTGCCGACCCCAGTGACCCGAGTCTGTTCCCAAACCCGGGTCACCAGCGTGGAGCGAGGTGTGGCGTCCAGCGCCTCAACCTTCAGCACAAACAGGCCAGCATTTTATCCCTCTTCTTAACTAAGTTGGCTATCTTTTCTTCGGTTTGGGCCTTTGTTATTCTAACTTCCTTCCCCACTTCCTTCTGCTTTAACTGGTATAGTTCTCTGTCCTGCTTCTTCTGTGTTTCCTTATACTTCCTATCCTAAATGCTATCTTTTTCTCCCCAACCTTCCCCGCCACCTCTTTTGAGAACCGTAGTGTTTTTTTCTTTCATTTTGATTTGTTTATTTGCTTCAGACAAAGGTTTGTTGCCTCTGTGATGGCAGTTTTGATGTTTCCCCATTGTTTCTCCACCCCTCCTTCTTGTCTGTTTGCTAGTGCTTTTCTGAGGCACTCTCCCATTTTGACAAAGTCAGCCCTTCTAAAGTCCAGTACCCTCACTTTGTATGGCTTGACTCTGCAGCAGTTTATCGTGAACTACATTGTTTGCTGGTCACTTGTTCCCAGATGGCTACCCACTTCCATAGCTATACAAATTATGGGATATCATTCTTATCAAGTGGATGGGAATAAAAGAGGTAAAGGACTGATTGTTCATCTGCCAACAAATTCATTAAAACTTGTTTAAACTTACTTATTCTGGATAACTGCTGTGAGTACCTAGTTGCAGAGTTCAAGCCCAAGTCAGGGAAACCAATGTTAATTTTCAGATATTACAGACCCCCAATGTATTCTAAGCCATGCAGTCATGGCTTGCCTGAAATACTGATGTCCTATATAACATCTCAGAAACTATTTCTATTGGAGGACTTCAATATGAATTGGTTGGTAGATGAAAAATCAAAGCAACAAAAACATGTTTCTCTTAGCCTAAGGATAGAACAATTAGTAACAGCCAACTCATATTTACTTGAAAAAAAACTACTGATTTATGTGTCATGGATCTCTTTTTTACAAATTTCACTGAGAACCTTAGGGAGGTGGGTGTTATGGTAAACATATTTAGTGACCATAACACTACATTTTGTGTTAGAGATAGAGATAGAATCCATTGAAGTCCAAAACTGATCCATCTAGGTCTTTTAAAGGCTTTGATTTTTTGTTCTTTGTAGCTGATTTGAGGGGACATTCATTGGCACAGGCTCAGAATGATCACAGGGCTTGATTTAGTCTGAATTATTGTGTCTCATGAATTAAAATCTGTATATGATAGGCACATGCCAGCAAAATCAAGTAAATTGAAAATAATTCAGCACTTTGGTATTATCATCTCCTAATTAAATTAAGGCAGGAAAGATTAAGTTGTGGAGAAAGACCCAGAACAATAAGACATTGGGAGACTGGGAACTATGCAGGTAAGCCAGGAATAAATATGAAATGGAAGTGAGGAATGATAACAATTTATTTTTTTAGGAAGAAGGCAGCAGAGGAGGCAGGTGATCCAAATAGGTTCTGGGCAGCTGTAAAAACCTAAATGGGATCTGTACTTGTAAGCATAAAAATTGTGAAAGATAAGGGGCAATAAATCCTAGGTAACATATTGGTGGATGAATTTATATCTTACTTTGTCAACTCAGGAAGTTTGTTTCTCGAGCAGGGCAATGCAACTCAGTTTACAGCTGGTAGGACATTCCAGATATTAAGTCATTTGTATTTGATGATATTCAGAAACATGAGGGTTTTTTTTTTGCAATAGAAATGTTTTTGATCTGTGGTCAGTGTGAACAGCTCTCTCAGCCATGTTCCACCTTCTTCACCTGCCACCTACTGCACTGCCTCACTATGCCTGATATCCCCCATGGATTACCCCCATGAGGGGCTGGAAAAGGGAAGGTCATCCTCCCCCCAACTGGAGACACACATCCAGATAGGACAGGCAACCTGCCAACATCACAGGGTAGAGGAAGGTAGGCAAGACTTCATTTAGCTCCCACAAGCTCTTTTTCCTTTTTTTTTTCTTGACCCCTAGCTGCGACAGCATGTAAGGCATGTGCATGGAGGCACACATGCCTATGGGATCACAACCCCTCCCTTCTTGTCACTTGGACTGTCAGCACTAAACTCAAGCCTCCATCTTGGGCCAGCCAAGGGCTGAGTTTGTGAGCCTCCCCACCCCCAGACAGATGTCTTCCGAATACTCAATCCTCTCCCTCCCCAGCTGAACCCCAGTGACCAGAGCTAATTTCCAAACCCATGTCACTGGCATAGGAAAAAGTAAGTGCAGAGTGCCTCAGCCCACGTCACCATCAGACAGGCTTTAAACATGAGGTTCTTGATACACTACACGAGTTGAAGGTTAATAAGAATAGTGAACCTGAAGAGTTGCCCCCATGTCTACTAAAGTATTTTGCCTTTCAGATAACAGAAACTTTAGTTTATCTGCTTAACTGGTCTTTGACATCTGGAGTTATCACTTAGGGCTAGAAGCTAATCAGGGTTGTCCCCATATTTGAAGGGGCAGCCCATGTCAGATGACCATCTTTCACTCAGTTTCCCTCCTTCCAGTTATAATCAACATTTTGAAACAATTACTTGTTAGACAATCTTGGGATTATCTTGAGAAGGGGGTTATTATGATGCCCTTCAGTTAAGGTTCAAAAAAATGCACAGTACAATCTCCTCTGTGTTCCTCCATCCCAACCTGGAGGGATGAAGGTTTGTTCAAGCCTGATGGCCTTGCATCCATCCTGGAGGGGAATCCAAGCACTCAATGATAAGTTTAAATGCTACATTGACAAGCATTTAAACTAGCAAAGGGGAGTGGCAGGCCAGCAAGGAGGGTACCTACTTGCTCACCCCCCACAACTAGCAGTGGAACCAGTGAACCAGAGGAGTGGCTATCTCTGCAAAGCAGTGTGCAAAAGATGGAGATTAGTGCCCAGGAGGTGGATAAGCAGAAAAGGGGCAAAATTCAGCAGAAGGGCAGACAGCAAGGAGAACCAGGGATAAATGACAACCAAGGAAGGGGCTGGAGTAGAACAGTGAAACAGTCTAGGGAGGTCAAATCATGGAAGCCATGTGTGCAAATGCCTGGAGCCTTAGCAACAAGATGGAAGATCTGGAGGCTGTCATGGTGCAGTCAGACCTGGACATTGTGGCCATCACTGAAACCTGGTGTAATGATAACCATGACTGGGAGATGGCCATACCTGGCTACAACATATCTAGAAGAAACAGAGCAGGCAGGAAGGAGGAGGAGTGGCACTCTATGTGAAAATGACATAAGGGCCACAGAGATCCAGGAGGAACAAAATGGGGGAGATACTGTGGGTTAAGCTGGAAAGGAAAATGGGGACAGCCATCCGCACAGGTGTGGTCTATAGACCACCAGCCCAGGAGGAAGAAACAGATAGGAGTTGATGCTAGCCATCCAAAGGATGGCAGACAAGGGTGAGGTAGTACTGGTTGGAAACTTCAATATTCCAGACGTGGACTGGAGCATCCCAGCAGCAGCATCAACTAGGGAGCAGATTTATCCTGGACTCCTTCAGGGTGCCTTCCTCAAGCAACTGGTCATGGAACCAACTTGGCAGAAGGCAATACTGGACCTTGTGCTCACAAACAGGGACAGTGTGATGGGGGTAACAGTGGGGAGCACCTGGAAACTGTGACCACCAGTCATTGTGCTTTGAAATCACAGAAAGAGCAGAACCAAACCACACAAAACACGTATCCTGGATTTTAGGGGGGCAGACTTTGGGACAATGGGGAGATACTTGAAAGAGGCATTAAGGGGAATGGGACAGGAATCAGGGGTTGAGGAACAGTGGGCAGTATTTAAAATGGGGATTACAAGAACAACATAATTATGTATTAAGCAGGTTAGCAAGAGGAAAAGGAAGAGGAGACCATTATGGTTTTCCAAAGAGGTAGCAAAGAAAGTGAAAGCCAAAAAGATTGCATTGAGGCAATACAAATAGACACAGGCAGAAGGGGATAGGGAGAAGTACCAGGAGAAGCAAAGGGAGGCAGGGAGGTCAGTAAGGGAAGCCAAAGCTCAGACAGAAGAACACATTGCAAAATCAGTGGGTAGAGGGGACAAGACCTTTTACAGGAACATAAGTGAAAAAAGAAAGACAAAGTAAGAGATAGTGAGACTGAAGGGGGAGGATGTGGGCGATGGAGGATGACAACAGTAAAGCTGACATATTGAACAGGTATTTCTGCTCAGTCTTTACTGAGGAAGAGGGTAATGGGTCTGAAGGGAGTACAAGGGTGACAATGGTGCAGAAATGGACACAAGTCCCTTTACCGAGAAAGGGTCCTGAAGGAACTGGAAGTAATAAGAGTTGATAAAGCAATGGGGCCAGATGGGGTGCACCCCAGGGTCCTTAAAGAACTAAGAGAGGTGGTGGCTGAACCTCTGGCTATCCTGTTTAGCCGATCACTGGAAACAGGGGAGGTACCCAAAGACTGGAGGACAGCAGATGTAGTCCCCTTATACAAAAGTGGGAACAAAGACGAAGCAGGAAACTACAGACCAGTCAGCCTCACCTTGGTAGTGGGGAAGATCATGGAAGCACTACTGAAGGAGAGATTGGTGGAACATCTGGTTGTCAATGGACTACAGGACCCAAGGCAGCATGGTTTCACCAGGGGGAGGTCATGTCAGACCAACCTCGTTGAATTTTTTGACTGGGTGACTAGGGAGGTGGATCGGGGAGGGAAGTGGACATGGCCTATCTGGACTTCACAAAGCCTTTGACACTGTGCCACATAGAAGACTATTACACAAACTGGGGAATATGGGTGTGGGCAGGACAGTAGTGTGGTGAGTAGGTAACTGGCTGGGTGGCAGGACACAGAGGGTGGTGGTAAATGGCCATCACTCCACAGAGGGAAGAGTGACCAGTGGGTACCACAGGATCAGTGCTGGGACCGGTCCTATTCAACATCTTCATCAGTGACATGGCGCAGGACCTAGAAGGCAGAATTTCACTGTTCGCTGATGACACAAAGCTCTGTAACAGAGTAGACACACCAGAGGGTGTAGACAGAATGAGAAGCGACCTGCAGAAACTTGAAGAATGGTCAGGGGTTTGGCAGTTGAAATTCAATGCAAAGAAGTGAAAGATAATGCATATGGGGCACAAAAACCCTGGCACAATATATCAGTTGGGGGGTGAGGATATAGCATGCACCAAGCAGGAAAGGGATCTTGGGGTTATCATCTCTGATGACCCAAGGTAGGGAAACAGTGGACAAGGCAGCAGGTAAAGCAAATAGGATGCTTGGGATGTATAGGCAGGGCATCACCAGCAGGAAAAGGGAGGTCATAATTCCGCTATACAAAACACTAGTGAGGCCCCACCTGGAGTACAGTGTACAGTTCTGGAGACCATACCACGTAAGGACATAGACAGGGTAGAGAAGGTTCAGAGGAGGGCAACAAAGCTGGTGCATGGATTGCATCACAAGTCCTATGAAGACAGGTTGAAGGAACTGAACATGTACTCCTGGAGGAGAGGAGGGAGAGGGGATATGATAGAGACATACAAGTATCTTACAGGGAGGAACAGGTGCAGGAAAACACTATTTTAAGCGAAAAGATGTTCCAGGACTAGAGGGCATGGGGTGAAGTTGGAGGAGGATGATTCAGAGGAAACATGAGAAAGAATTTCTTCACAGAATGGGTGGTGGACAAGTGGAACACCCTGCCAGAGGAAGTGGTGGGGCTGAAACAATCACGGGATTTAAGAATGCATGGATAGACATAAAGGAATTCTGGAGGTCAGGGGTAAGGGGCAACAGACTTCTAGGAAAACAAACTGAACTTACAAGCTCAAATGGGCAGACTGGGTGGGCCATAGGCCCTTATCTGCCGACACTGTCTATGTATCTATGTATCTATGTGTTGAAAGTCTTGGATGACATCAACAAATCTATGTCCTCCAGGAAGTGTCCCAGGGCCATATTTACTGACCTCTCCAAGGCCTTTGATATGGTGGATCACATGGTCTGAGTAAATTAGATTGTGTGGGACTAGGAGCTAAATCATTAAGGTGGTTTATCTGTTATTTTGAGAACTGCAAACAATGTACTATGGTAAATGGGAGAACATTCCAAGAGTTAACAATTTTAAGAGGTGTACCACAGAGTTTGTTTCTTGGACCCCTTTCATTTACAATTTATCTTAGGGGACTGGGGGTTGTATCGGAGACTTAAATTACCAATCATACCCAGATGATATGGTGATCTATGTCACCAATGCATCTCTCATGGTGGTGCAGAATAAGATGCAATACAGTTTTCATTTACTACACAATTTCTTTACATGCTCCAAATCTTGTTAAATACAGAAAAAAATCAACTTTTGTTCGTATATCTCTCAGGATCACTACAGAAACCCAAAACTCATTTCCATGACCCACTGTTGTGTGACCTAGGAATCCTGAACACAAAATCCCGACAGTGGGATTCCCACCCCCCAGAGTCTGTTATAAGAATCCTGGAGGTGCATGTGGCAGAGGCCCCTGCATAGAGGGTGCCAAGGGTGAAGCCCCCCAAAACACAAAAAACATGAAAAAATCTCACTGTTAGGATTTTGTGTTCAGAATTCCAGGCTCGGGCAACAGTGGGTCTAGGAAATGAATTTTGGGTTTTCATAGTAGACCCTATCTCTCTCCAAGTTAAGATGTTCCCCAATCCCAATGTTAAAGATTATTCCAGATGTTGGACCCTCCTTAGAGCAGGTTGACACGTAAAAATATCTAGTGTTTGGTTAGTGCTTAGTGACACTGGTAAAGTTCATGTTGATGAAGTAGCAAAGAAAATTGGAATTCATCTAGGATTACTATACAAATATCAAAACTATCTCATTCCTGAACTTCATATGGAGATCATTATGACTCAAGTGTTCCCATTATTTGATTATGAAAATGTGCTACATGATTAAAGAGCACCAAATGTATAATCACTTATTTGAGGTCAGCACATGAAAAACCAAATGAGCACAGTATTCCACCATGTAACATTTATTGAAAAAATGGCAACAATAAAAATGCTGAGGAGAGCTATTCCTCTCTCACCCTAAAGATTCAATCTCTCAGCAGTCCTTCTGTAGGAAAGATAATAAATCCAAACTTACCACCTTTAGACAGTGCTGGTATCAGATAGAGAAAAACATTCTTTTCCTTGGTACAACAGTATCACGAAATTTCAGGTGCAAAATGCACATTACGGCTAGTAATTACACTAAAGTGCTTGTGCACATAGCAGCTAAAGCTTTAATGAGGAGAAAATATGCACCAAATAGCAACATGCAGGATGTCAAAAAGCAATGGCCGAGAGACCAAAAAAGTATACCCGGAAGCACGCTCTCTGCGTTTTGCCCTTTGAAGTTTGTGATACTGTTGCAATGAGGAGAAGAACATTTTTCTCTTTCTGACACCAGCACTGTCTATAGACCCTAAGTTTGGATTTATTATCTTTGCTACAGAAGGACTGCTGTGAGACTGAATCTTTTGGGTGAGAGAGGAATAGCTCTCCTCAGCATTTTTTATTGTTGCCATTTTTTCAATAAATGTTACATGGTGGAATACTGTGCTCATTTGTTTTTTCATGTGCTGACCTCAAATAAGTGCTTATTCAATTGGTGCTCTTTGGTTTGAAAAATAGGTATATGTGCACATGCTCTGTTTCTAAGCAAAAGTAACTCCCCACTCTTTTTTAAGAGAGTCCTTTTTTTGATGTGCTATATGATTACTCTTCTAAAGACAGGTTATGCCATCTAGATGCTCTTTACAATTGCTTATCCTGGTTTCGCGATCCAGACCATTGCCAGGTTTGCAATACTATTTTTAAGCTGAATGTGGAAGCCATCTTTTTTCTTTAGGAAAAAAAAACTTAATCAAAACATAACATACACATATTTTGGAGGACTAGAAAATTTTACCATCCAAAGAAAACTGCAAGATGCCCGGAATATTTTAGAGTGAAGAAAGTAGGGTAAATTTTGTGCCCAATTTTGTTGTGCTGCCACTTTAAAAAGGGTAATGTTGTAATTTTTTAAAATCAGTTCCAGAGTTAAATATTTGGGACCACATTTTCAAAGGCTGGGGGATACCCAGCACATCTAGATGCACTGCCCAAGTAAATGGGCTGGCACAAAAAAATGCTATATTCAAATGAGATGCGTGATTGCACATCCCATCTGAATATAGCAATGTTTGCTTGTGGCATAAATGGGGGCCACTGACAATGTGCTAGCACATCCCCCTGGATGGCCTGAATATCTGGAATGGGGATGCTAGACGTAACTGCAGATGCACTGGGCCCAAATTTCAGATATTCAGCCAAGAAAATGCAAATGAGGCCATTAGGCATGCAAGGCACAAACAGGCCATTTACATATCATTATGGCCCAATTTGCCTGCAGTCTGCAGGGATGTGCCTGGCAGGATGTGCCAGGTGGCCTGCCCTCCAGCCCAGTCCCATATAAATGCATACTCCAGCCCTGTTCTTTCCGATTCCCGTTCGTATATACAATAATGTTACCCCTGCCCATTTCCATAGTGTAGTGGTCCCCCTCCCATCCCTCAATCCCAATTGCAATATAGTCCTTAAATGAAATTGTCCCATTCCCTGATAGTCTAATGGACCCCTGAACCCCCACCCACTCAGGAACCCACACCCCACCCCACTCTCCCCATCCCAGCATTGCCAGGCAGCCAGTGAGCAGCACAGCCCTCCACACACCTCTGTGGCTACCTGCCAACTGAATTGTCAATGAATGACAGCTTACAGCATGCACTACAATCCAATTGGTTGACACTGCCAACCAATGGGCTTGCAGTGTGCACTGTAAGCTGTCAAGAAAGTTATGAATGACAACTTATAGTACACACTGCAAGCCCATTGGTTGTTAATGTCAGCCAATGGGCTTGTAGTGTGTAGAGTAAGCTGTCATTCATTTGCTTAAAATTAGTTTTAAACATATAACATGAAGAAGAATCATGAAGATTATCTAGTAATGTATTCCAAAATACCAATGCTGAAATAAAAAAAAGATTGTGACCCAACCTTAGTTTTATGTAGAATAGATTGTAAAACTATTCCATGGGAGGAGCGTAAAAGAACAGGAAAGTTACGAATAGATTCATTGGAGATACGCCGTGTACATTATGGCTGTGCTTGGGCACAGCCAGAGATGCACAGCACATATCCACCCTTTCAATATCATGCTGCAGCGCATCTCCTTTGAAAATGTCCCCTATGTTGTCCAGGGTTCTTGGAAGCTAAAGGTTGTAGAGTTCTTGGGCCCAATTTTCAAACAGCTTGACATGGGTCAGAGACTATGTCGCTGTGCACAAACCCCTGGTGAGGGGAAAAATCCCTGCACTCATGAAAATACTACTTTCAGCATTTTATGTACACAAAAATCATTTTCCTTTTTCTCTGTAGTGCACAAAAAATGTTGTGCAAGCTGTTGTAAATTGTGGAGCAGGTTGCAAAAAGACAATTTGAAAACTGAGTGCATGCATGAACAAATTTGTGTTGCACAAGGAAACCCTCCCTTGCTTAATTTATTTTTCTGCATGTGTGTAATTTCTCCACTTTTGAAAATCTGTCCCATGATGTGCAATAATTTTATTATGTGTATTGTGCCTAACATATGTAAAGTTGTTTACTATATTTTGAGTCATTATATTTATTTTGTAACTGATTTGTGATTTACTATTGTAACTCACATGTGACTGCTGGGATGCCATTGCAAATGAACTGTGCACAGTGGTTTTACCCCCACAATAAAAAAACAAACTGAAAATAAAAAAAAAATACATGCACACTCAAGTCATGAATCAAAAAACATAAACACTGGAAATGAAAAGAGATTAAATGTAGGGCATCACTATGCTCATGATGGGTCTTGTTTAACCTGTACTGTGTGCTCATAGTTCTCAGTGATACACCTGATCACATAGAGTTTGTTGGTGATAGCAATGTGAACATTGTTGTAGGTGTCATAAGGAGAATGATTTACACCACTACTACTGGGAGCAATGAGCTGTACTGTGATGCCAGTGATGGTAGGAAGTGTCAAAGGAAACTTGCCACTAGGAGGTGTATCAGTGGAAATAGTAGAATTTGTCACCTGCTGAGCATTATTTAAACTGGATACTTGGTAAGCTGAGTTTGAGAAAGGCTAAGACTTAAAGATCTTCACATCTAGCACTAATGTGAAGTCAGCAGAAGAGAAAAAGAAGGAGGAGGAGGAGTAGGAGCAGGATGTTGTCTGTATACATTCTTGCTGGTTTCTTCAAGCTGCCTTTACTGCCTGTCTATAAGTATATGCAGTAGTTTGGGTTTTATATAGTCAATGCATAGAAGGAAATGCATACATCTCTATACAGTAATTGGGTTCCAGTAGTATTGGCATGCAAAACTGCATCTTTGATGTAATGCTGACAAACCTGTTTGCAAATTGTGCCAGGAACATCCCTGTCACTTCTTAAATGAGTATTACATTCTGTTGCTGCTATGAAGAACTTGTAGTGTCACCACCTTTAATACAGATGGATACTAATCCTACTGTACCACCCTACTGTGCAGTATGCAGGGCAGCATGTCGTGCCATTCTCACACTGCAGTGATGCATAATATAGAAAATGGGATTCAGGATGGAGGGAGAAATAAGATGGTGAAGAGGATGTGTTGTTTGTAGAAACAAGACTTGAGATGAGGTGTCTCTGGAACTGTCATCATTTAAAGAAGCAGGAGGAAAGCAATGTAGTTTAATGCTGACATATAATGACTTATGCATCTTACTTTGCATTTATGATAAATTCAGCACTGGCTAGAGTTCACATGTTGGGCCTGGCTCTGTTATTTTTATTTTTGCAATGAATTGCTGGTCTTGTAACAAGGGATTCATCAATTGACTCAGGCTGCTGCCATGTACTGTGACTGGACTACTTGAAAGCATCATCTTATCCCACCGCTTACCATTCTTAAACTGCCCGACTGTCTCTGCTGTTGCTGGTCTATCTGATCTGAGATGGGATTGGAAGCAGATGTAGTTCTTAGGAGGAAACTATGCTCACATTTTAAATCATCATTCCATACACTGGTTCCAAAATTTGGAGCAGATATTACTGACCTTGAACAATCTTTTTACCCCACTAATTGCAACATGCTTCAGTGGATTTATGGTGTGATCAGTAAAATAAGTTCACACAGTGGAAGATCTTTGTTTTTAAGGTGCAGTGGACTGGAGTTGATGGTGGGGGCAGTGGGAAACATTCAGAGAAAACTGGGTAGCAATTGATTAGGTGGGAATTGAGAGGTGATGTCTGTCTGTCTTTCTTTCTTTCTTTCTTTCTTTCTTTCTTTCTTTCTTTCTTTCTTTCTTTCTTTTTTCCACTGTGGAATGATTTGCATTCATGCAGCATTAGGCAGAGCAGTAGATACAATATATGAGAATATTCTGATATGATTTATCAGAAAATAATATAACCTGTTATAATTTGATATTATAATTAAATATATAATCATTTTGTTTAAATATTTTGAATTTATTATTATTTTTATTATGTGAAAAGAAAAAAAATGTATTTATTTTATTTTTATTTTGTTAACTGGGATAGGGCACTGGAACAAGTCCTTTTTCAAGCCCGACTCAAACAGAAATACAACATCTCAAACAATAACAATACAAACCAACATATAAACAATTTACAAAAAATAATCACAATTGTCAACAGATATTAAATATTGCTTAAAATTAGTTTTAAACATATAACATGAAGAAGAATCATAAATATTATCTAGTAAAATATTCCAAAATACCAGTGCTGAAACAAAAAAAGATTGTGACCCAACCTTAGTTTTATGTAGACTAGATTGTAAAACTATTCCATGGGAGGAGCGTAAAAGAACACGGGAGTTACAAATAGATGCCAAGTCAGCCAGGGGAAATTTAGGAGATAAGAAGATGGATTTAAATATCTGACATCCAAAGTAATACGCAATTTTAAATTTAGGGGATAACCAGGATAATTGTGAGTAAAGCAAACAATGATGAGTTCTAAATGATGAACGTAATACAAATTGACAAATACTGTTACATGCTACTGTCAAAATTTTGGTTTGCCTAACACCAGTATTAAAATATAAGTTTATACAGTAATCAAAATGGTGCATAAGAGGGCCTAGGGCAATTGATTTTCAAATATCAAGAAAAAAAAATGCATAACCTTATAAAGCACCCCAATTTCCAATTTATAGTGCGACTAATAGCCACAACTTGAAAATTAAAAGTCAAACCAGGGTCAACAAAACACCAGTAATATCATGAATGGGAAAAGAAGGGTTAACTTGAAGCATATTAGAAGTTCCAAACAACATTGGTTTAGTTTTTTTTTATGTTCAGTATGAATCTGCTGTTCACAAACCAGCTGATAACCTTTGCAAACTCAGACTCAACAATAGCTGAAAGTTCAGCCAATTAATTTAATTGGTAAAACAATACCAGATAGTCTGCATAAAGAAGACTATCACAGAGTTTGCAAATTGAAGGCAGCTGATTACTGAATAAAGTAAACATCAAGGGGCCCAAAATCAAGCCCTGAAGCACCCCAAAATTCACCGCTGAAGTAGTAGAGATTGCTGTTCCAATGGACACAAACTGAGAGTGTCCAGCAAGGTAATCTATATACCAATTATGACAGACTCTGAAAACCCTAGAAACAACAATTTATCCACCAACAATTTATGTTCTATAAGGTTGAATGCCTTGGTCAGGTCCACAAACACCGCCCCAGTCATTAGGCCTTTTTCAAAGCCAAGGAGGGTGGAGTTTGTGAACCTGACCAAGACAGTCTCAGTTCTGTACAATTTCCAAAACCCATGTTGTTGCCTAGCCAACACCTTGTACCTCTCCAAATATTCAGTAAATTGCTTAGCCACTATTTTCTCGAGAATCTTACTTATAGGATTTAAAATGGAAATGGTCCAAATATCATCAGGTGACATGGCATTTGGTTTCTTTGGGACAGGAACCACTCTGGTGCACCTTCGACTGGAAGGAAACTGACCTGATATTAAATGCAAATTAAAGATTGAACTCAGTGGTCCTGCAACAAAGGTAGCTACAAGGCATAGAAACCTGCCATCAAGCCCATTCCCTCAGTCACTATATTTGTCTGGAATAAGCATTAGTAACTTCTTGACCTCCTTGCATGTCACTCTACAAGAATAAAATGGTGGCAAATTGGATGGCATTGACTCAAAATCAGGCAAACTCTGTGGGGGATTACTACCTGTCTTCTTATAACACCAGAGATCAGAAAACTTAACATTAAGAAAGTTGACAATATCACTAAGATTTGCAATTTCTCCCTCATTAGTAACAAGCTTTTTAATTGAATCCATCTTATTACCTGAAAGCAGACCATTAAGTGAATGCCAACATTTTTGTGGGTCTGACCAATTGGTGGTTAGGGGATCATTCCAAAAGGTTTACTTTGTAGACTTAACCATCCTACTAACCTTATTATGCAAAGACCGATAAATGTTAAATAGTAATACAGAGGGAGAACATTTATAATCAGACCAGGCTTGATCTCACCACTTTATCCAGTCCTGCAGTTCACTTGTAAACCATCTGTTATGATTACCTCTAACTCTAAAAGAACACCATGGGTGGGATATTCAGAAATGCACCTGGCAGGGGCACAAGCAGGGCGCATTGCAAGTGGGATGTGCCAGAGCATGGACTAGGCAATATTCAATGGAGCTGCGCCATGGCTCAGCACCATTGAATATTGCAACTTAGCCTTCCACATTGCGCATGGTGCAGTGGCACTGAACCAGTGCAAGTGGAAAGAGTGGCGCAGGGGTATACGTCAGCACAAGTGCAGTTGCGCTAGGTGCAGGAGCCATGATATTCAGTAGTGGATATGCAAATGGAGCCATAATGCATGCAAGGCACAACTGGGGCCATTTGCATGTCATTATGTCCCCATTTGCATGCAGGTGTGCTGATCCCCTGCTACTTGTGCCTGGCACCTTGCCAGACTGCAGCCATCAGGGACTGACGCCCCCTGCACATCGCTTCAAAGTTCCCCAATGCCCGATCGCAGGCATGAGTATATTTAGAAAATGTCCAATATCCCTGGTGGTCCAGTGGACCACTTCCAGCCTGATCGTGGGCATAAGTATATTTATAATCACATCCTATACTACTGGTGGTCCAGTGGACTGCTTCCAGCCTGATCGCGGGCATAAGTATATTTAAAATAATTTTACATTATCCCTGGTGGTCCAGCGGTACCCCTCCCCACCCACCCACTGAGTCCCACCACCCTGCTCCCCAGGTCAGCGGCAGGTGACAGCTCCCCACCCAAAAGCTGCCCGGCTGCCCGCCCACCAACTGGCTGTGTAGTGTACGGCTGGATGTCCATTGGTCCACAGCGTGGGCCAATGGGCATGCAGACCATACTGTACTACACAGTCCAGATGAGGTGATTGGGAATATCTACTCTTTGAAAAGGATTAATTTTGGATTCACCAGTTAGGGACAAGTGTCACAGGAATTGGCATAAAATGAAAAAATTGACTGGACCACACCTCTAGGTTGGGAGCCCCTCATTTGGTCCCACTGAAATTTACTCTCAAGTAGCACACTGTACTATTGCATATGTTGTTATACATATATTTTTGTCTGTATGCATATATAGTTGTACCTCTGTTAATTGCTTGAATGATTGATCTTCACTGATTTGTCTGGCCATCCACATGGCATAGTCCTTCAGTATAATGTTTCTTTTTAGGGTTGCAGTGGGTGTAGCCCTACAGACCTTTTGTGATGAGAAAAAGGCTCAGCTCATTCCTTCCAACTGAACAACATGTTGGAGTTGCACCACAGTCACTTCCACATCCATGGCATCTGTGGAGCACTCCACTGGTTGTCTCCAGTCTGCACTATTTTAAAAATTGGTGGCATCCTGATTGCAGCACTGTGGGATTGTGCACCCCCAGTGTCACTCTTATGTTTCTGGGGTGATGGGGGGGGGTGGGAGCTGAGAGAGAAGGTCAGGTAGCAGGGGTATCTATAATTTAAAAGAAAAAATCATTGGTGGTCATGGCAGAACCTTACACCCTCCATCATGTTCAAGATGGCCACTGCACTGTATTGCACATGCGCTAACAGTCACACATGCACAGTAACGTCCGGTGGCCATCTTGGACATGGCAGAGTGTGCCATGATATACCATGACCAACAATTTTTTTTTCTTTTAAATTATAGATTTACCCCACCCAACCCTTCCTCTCACAACCCCCCAAAACATAAGAGTGATACTGAGGGTGCCCAGTCCCCAGTGTCATGATCAGGATGCTGCCTTTTTTTTATTAAATTATAAATATCCCCCACCAGACCCTTCCTCTCAGCACCCACCTCCCCATCCCCAGAAACACAAGAGTGACACTGTTGATGCCCAATCCCCCAGTGTCCCGCTCCGTAATCCTCCTTCTTTTTTTTTTAAACCCTGCAAAAAGGAAAACGTCCATCAATGTCTTCTGTGGCCATTCCTGTTCCCCCTCCCAACCCTCCCACTCATCAACCACCACCCTCCCTTGCCCTTACTTAATCATCAGGGCTCCAATGCTGTAATCCTCTCTGGTCCTCAGACACATCTTCACTCTTCAAAGTTGGACCTCGAACTGAAGAAACAAGTATGCGGTTCAATGTATTTCAAAGGGGTTTTGAACTTTGTGGCATAACTTGGCCATTTTTGCATAACTGGGCCCAAATTTCCATCATGCCTTCTTTGGGACCCTGCCTCATGAACAATTGCATTAACATTAGGCAAGTCAGTTCCAAAAAGTTCCCTTCGCAAAATCACCTTTCAGGCAGGAGATGAAAATGTTCTCAACCATTATTTATGAGGTGGGGTCATAAGGAGGTTGTGTTGAAATTTTGGGGTAAACATACTAAAAAAACAACGTTATGAGCCCACATTGAACTTTGCGAATATAGGCTCATAACTTTGGTAATATTCAATATTTTTACCCCAAATTTACAACATAGCCATATCTTTACAGCACATCATGAATGTGACAGCTGTCATTTTTCAAATCCTGGCCAAGATGTTCTTTTACATCCAGGAAGGTGATTTTGCAGTCCCTGCACAAAATCACCTTTCTGGCAGGAGTTGAAAATGTTCTCTGGCATTGTTCATGAGGTAGGGTCATAAGAAGGCTATTTTCTCAATTTGGTGCAAAATATTTAAAAACAAAAAGTTGTGAGGCTATGTTGAATTTTGTAAATGCAGGCTTGCAAGTTTGGTAATATTCAATATTTTTACCCCAAATTGTCAACATAGCCATTTCAATACAGCACCTCATGAATGTAATAGCTGTCATTTTTCAACTCCTGCCCAAAATGTGTTTTTGCATCCCAAAAGTTGATTTCACAGTCCCTGTATGAAATCACCTTTCAGGCAGGAGTTGAACATTTGCTCTGCCCTTCTTCATGAGGCAGGGTCATAACAAGGCCACGATAAAAATCTGGTGTACAAATATTACAAAACAACAAATTTAGGAGCCTACATTACATTTTGCTAAAGAAAGCTTGTAACTTTTGTAATTTTCAATATTTTTACATGAAATTCTTTGTCAGATGCACTAGGTGGCCAGCAAAGGAGGTCACTTGTACTGCAGTGGGAGTGAAATTAGTGGATTTCTGGGGAATACTGAACCATGGTCTCCTTCGCTATTCACTATTAACTATATTGGCTTTTATGTGTCCAGCCCTTGTCAACACAGTCCTACTATCATGACTCCCAGTCCCTGTTCCACCATGACCAGCTTCTTCTCTATCACCATCACTTGCAGAACTTGTACTTGGCAAAACTGGAATGGTGGGAGAATTATTGTGTCCTTTCCTCCTTCTGCATCACTCTCTCCTCCTGTTCTTCTCTTCATGTGTTCTACATGCATCAACAACACACATGTGAAAGATGATGGCATGAATCAGCTGCCACCAATGGCTAACAGTGATGACTCACTATTCTTGTCAATGATTCTTAGATGCCCACATGACATGCACTACTCATGAGGTGATAGGAAAGAGAGATACCACCAGGTCACCCCATCAACAAACTACATGCCACCCCATCCAACTGAGAGATCTTATGTCTCACATAGCAGCCTACTTTACTTTTCAGTCACTGACTGGCTGACAGGCAAGAAATGAGAAGATGGATATCTGTGCCCTGCTGCACCACCAGTAATCAGTAAAAATTATTTATCAAATACATGTTTCAAGAGTCCTAATTCCAAAGAAATACGGTGAGCAAATATTGAGTGGTAATGAGAAAAAATCCTCTGAAGCACTTCAAATATGCAAAAATATATAACAATATTTTATTTCACAATTGAACATTTGCAGTAAAGTGCCCTATACAAGTAGAGACTTGTCTCTAACATTAAAGACTATAGAAACAAGACAAAGTGGACTTTAACTGATGTATACTAGCAAAACCTACCCCAGTCCAACATGCCAGCCACCAATAAACCCCTGCGCTTCACCAGAATGGCTTCCTCCTTCAAGAGTCCCCCTGTAGCTTTTCTGCCCTTCTCCTGCTGTGTGGGGATGGGGATAAAAAAAATATATGCCTTATACACCACCAGCACTCAGTAAAGTAAAATTATTTGTCAAATAACTCTTTCAAAAATCCTTCCTGCACTTTTCCCAGTCTGCTAAATTCATTCTGTCATGCTTCTGCTGCAGGGCCAGCAGCTGCAAGTGCAGGATCACACTGTGAAAAAGTTAAAGGACACTGTCAGTTTTTTTGCTCAGTTTCGGTGATATGTAATCATTTGCCCTGTTGGTAGTTCCATGGCTGCAAATAGCATAACTGGAATTGGATTCCCATACAAGTATTATTCTTTGATGTTTTTGACACAATATGCATTTTTAACTAACCTGAATTAAAGGCTGCCCATCCAGTACTCCTGCATGACCATGTGATAAAATGGCATGGAGCCCTGTGTAAACTCATTCATGAATGAGTTAAACATATTTTATGTACCTGAACCAAACAGCAAGTGTTGTCATATTTGCCAACACTAATGTGCATGCCCAGGATCATGGCATCATTTGCAATCAATAAATTAAACATGTTAGTGAGTGCTCAGTTTTAAATGGGAGCAACTTTGCCTGGTACTTTACATTGAATACTACCACACACAGTATTTGATTCAGTTGTACAAAAAATGTCTAACTTGTTCACTATAACAAAAACATCAAAAAATGATACTTTTATGGAAATCCAATTCATTTAATGCTATTTGCAGTTATGGTAGAGCCAACAGGGCATATGAATACATATACTTAAATATATACCAAAAAAAAAATTGAAAAAAAAACCAACTGACACTGTCCCTGGTAAGCAGCAATCTGGAATGATAATGCATGATTCTCTAATGACTTCTAAAGTTTTTTGATTAAATGACAGTCTTTTTTACATAAAAGGAGTTCCTTCATTATTTATTTCCGCAGGTCCTTACCTTGTGTGTGTGAAAGAGTGAGAGAAAGAGATAGAGCTGTAAATGGCACAGAGATGTGTACAGCATAAGGAGCTCTCTCCCTCCAGCATTGCAGATTGGTTGCTTTAAGTCATGTGGCTTGCTAACAACTTGCACATGCCCAATGTGTGCTCCCTGTATAATGTGCTGGGTTATACCATTTAAAGCACTAGTGTACTGCTTAAATCTAATATTTTATTTGTATATAAACATTTTATTATTGTTCAATGTTAACATAGAATTACCATCATATTTCCACAACATATTATACATATGTTCTTGAATAATATACACAAATTACTGTAACATAACATACATTCTGTGAATCATTGCACATATTACAGTAATGCCATATAAAAGCTTTAATATACCTGACAAAGCCTATGGCTGCTTGAAACTACTGCACTTGTTATTGTCCTCACTATGTTCTGTATTGTTTTCCCGATGTGGAACCTTTGTTAAAGAGCCTTGGCTCAAAGGTGTCTTCCAAAATAATAATAAACTAAACTAAATAAACAATTGGGTTTGGGAGACCTATTCAAACTGAATATTTGTATACCGGGGGACTATTCCAATATCGGGGTAACTGCTCGGAAATATTATATGGCTCTCATCTCCATGTCAGTAAAGAAACTAATGCTGTAGCATTGGAGAGATGGGTGACTCTATAACTTACAATGAGTGGCTGCAGGAACTACTGCATAATCTCCAGACAGAAAAAATTATTGCCAGTCTTAGTAACAGACTATCCAGATTTGAAAAAGTATGGGGTCCATTCTATGCCCTGTACTCCCTCTAGGCCAGCCTTGGTGTGACACCCATGCTCCATTGGAGCAAGTTAAAGCTCGTACTTTGGATGTTGTGTGGGGGGGGGGGTAGGTTAGAGGGGGTAGGGGGATGGGGGTGGGAGAGGGGACAGTCTTCAATGTAAACATTGTTACTGCATGTTCTGATTGACTTTCATAGGTAATGTGTGTGAAAATGAATACATTTTAAATTGAAGAAAAAAAATATGTCCACAACAAAATATCATGAAAGTCCATAACACAGGAAAGTAAAGAATATCTTCATCCATATAAGGAAACATCAAGAAACTTGTTATCCCATGTGATTAGCATAATTCAGAGTCTAATACATAACCCACGGCACTAGAAAAGAAAGAGTGAAACACTCTCTTATATTAAACATATTATGTAGGACAACTGCTTCCCCCCTAGCAGTCCTTGGAAAGTTCAAGAGACACCCTGCAAGATCCCCAGTGAAGCAGTTTCTGGTCTTTAACCAGCCACCCCACCCCTTATAAAAATAACTAAGCTGATTTTTCCTTGGCAAAAATAGGCCTATGAAAACCAGCCACTTTATCTAATGCTTGTTTCCATCTCACTAAAGGCAGTACTGTCACTTACCACAAGTTTATTAACAAAAGTATTTTGGCCTCAAGTGCTGCAGCAAACAAAAAACTTTTGTATGCTAATAAAAGCTGGTCCAAACACGGAGAGTCCCCTGAAATCTCAAAACATTGGGATCTGGGCATGGAGATTTGCAAGATGTCTTCCAAACACCCAATAATATCTACCCACCGACTCTCAATATGAGAGCAAGCCCATAAGATATGATATATTGACATCCATGCTTGCGAACAATGCCAGCAGAGATCACAATCCAGTACCGCCAATTTCACTAATTTAACTGGTGTATGATGCCACCAACCTAACACTTTCTTCTGAATAAGTTGCAACTTGGGGTCAGGGGAAGCATTATGTGCCTCCTTCCAGCACCTAAGCCAGGCTTTGGAACCCATCTCTAAGCCTAACTCCTCCTCCCAGTTACATAGGTGAGTCTCCCAGTCAGGTAGAAATCTTTGCTGTAAGTCTTTAAATAATAAACTAAGAAGACCTTGTGATACTTTAAACCATTTCTATATAAGAGCAATCCATGGGGTCTGTCTTAAATGGGACTGCTGAAAATAAGTAGAAAATGAGGCACGTCTTAATTGGAAATATTGCCATAGACTATTTGAAGGGAGGTCATGTTAAGCTTGAAAATCAGAAAAGGGGAGTAAGACACTGGATACGGAGTCAATCAGGTCCCTTATTGTCTGTACTCCATGTTCCCCCCACCCAGGCCAGAATAACATCCTTCCACCCACCTTAATGCTAGTAGTATTACACAACAACTCATACCTACTTATTTATTTTATTTAGTTTTTGTTGACCGGGTAAGTGCACTAGACAAATCCTGCCTATTTTCAGGCACGACCCAGGGGGAGGGAGGGGGATACAGATGAATGCCAACTGACCTTGAACCAGATTAAGCTGTTGGTGGTATTTTTAGTGAATGAGGGAAATTTGGCCAGGACACCGGGAAAATTCCCCTGCTCTTTTCGATAAGTGCTATGGGATCTTTAACATCCACCTGAACTACCACCAATCTAGGCAGATGGGACCTCGGTTTAACGTCTCCTCCGAAAGACGGCACCTCAGAAGTGCAGCATCCCTCTCTTGCTGCATTACAGTGTCAGTACTGGGATATTAACCCAAGTGCCAGATGTGGGAACTGAACCCACAGCCCTCTGATCTCCCGGCCTCAGAGGTGAGTGTGCTACCTACTGAGCCACTGACACTGCCAACACTACTTAAAGAAGTTCAGTCCTATCCTAATAACCTACTATATCTATTCCATGCCCGCCAAGAGAACAATGTCGAGAAAGTGGCTCTTGGACAAAAGGTTTTTGTTGATGTTAAAAAGACAGGTAAAGGGGGCTGAACTAGCAAGCAACTTCTTTGTATCAACCCACAAAGGGGACACCAGACAGTCCAAAGCTAGACAGGGACACAGCTTGTTTAACCCCCATACACACATGGTATGACCACAATCAAGGTAGATGCCCCCCCCAGGCAATCCCAGGAGCCTGTAAAACTTTCCTACTAAATCTCAGAGGTCTTCCTTCCCAAATAAAATCAGAGAATAACTTGTCAAAATTGGCCCAATCCTCGAGGAAATCTGCAAAGGTAGATTTGAAAGCTTATAAAAAAATACTGAGAAAGGCCATCATTTTTATAGTTGCAATTTTCCCAGGAAGGGATAGATCCAGCTGTTTCCACCTTCAGAAATCTACCTTAAAATCTTCTGTCACTGCCTCCAAATTTTGAGAGCACATGGCCCTAAGATTGCTAGAGTCTGTCATGCCCAAATATGGAATTCCACCAGGGGACCATTTCACAGTGTAAGAGCCAAAAGTTGCTCAACCAGGATCTGCTGCATACAAATGCAAAATCTCTGTCTTCCCCCAGTTAATCCAAAAGCCAGATATATCACCAAAGGATCCAATAACCTTCCAAGCCTCCAGATGTGAGGTTTCCACTTTAGACAACATTAGTAGCATGTCATCAGCATACAACAAAGTAATAAAAGAGTGGTCCCCACCAGTATGCACAAATTCTAGGATGTTTACAAATGGCTAAACTAAGGGGTTCCAGGTCTAATAAAAATGACAATGGACTTAATGGCAGCCTTGTCTAGTGCCTTGAAATAGGTAAAAAGCCTCAGAATGGACCCTGTTTAACTAAAACCCTCACCCTAGGGGAAGAGTAGAGGCATCCCACCCATCAATGAAATCTTGGCCCAAAAACAAATTTAGTAAGCACATAATTTAAGTATTACCACTCAATAGAATCAAATGCCTTTTTGGCACCCAATCCTATAAGTGCCGTGGAGTCTGGACCACTCCCCACCATTTGAATCAAGTTAATAACTGCTCACAAGTTATCACTGACCTGCCTACCCTTCATAAAGCTACATTGTGCTTTACTAATCAAGAAAGGGAGAACCTGTACTAACCACATAGCCAAGACCTTAACAAAAAGTTTGCATTCTACATTCAAGAGAGAGATATAGGGCGATAATTGTTACATAAATTAGCATCCTTCCTGGGCTTGGGCAGGACAGTAATAGTTGCTTCCCTCATGGAATCAGGGAGCATGCCAGACTTCTCCAGAGCTGCAAAAACAGAGGTAAAGTGCATAGAAAGGGCAGGTTCGAACGCTTAGTAAAAGTTGGCCCAGAGTCCGTCAGGCCCAGAAGCCTTGCCCAGTGACATGATTTTAATGGCCAGCTGTACTTCAGAGACAGAAATATCTACCTCAAGCAGCTCCACTGTCTCTGAGGACAAACTGGATCCAGATAAAGCAGCAAAGAAGTTCTCAAATTGAGCTGAGGAAGGGTCTACCGAAGAAGTGTAAAGCATCTTATAAAACTCTCTAAATTCCTCTGCAATCTGTCTAGCACCCAAAATAAGGTTGCCCTCTTTACAGTACCCCTAAGAAAAGGAATCTGGGTCTCCAAAGTCTTTTTTTAGATGGTAAGCCAAAAGCTTCCCTACTTTGTCTCCTGATTCCCAATAAGCCTGTTTCATGAAGAATACGGTCCCTAGAGCTTTCTGGTGAAAGATAGTATTCAACCTTTCCTTGCATTGTGTAAGTTCCGCCAATTGAGAATCCCTATCATCAGGGGAAGCATAAACATCTTCTTCCAACACTCAAATCTAAGCAGAAAGGACTTCAACCTCCTGATGTTGCCACCTATTGACCTTTGAGGCTTATGCTATTATATGTCCCCAAACATAAGGCTTAAAAGCATCCCAGTCTAGTAGATGAGAGACCCCAGCAGTCATGTTAGTAGAAAAATAAAAATCTATTTCATCCCCTAAGCCAGAATTTAAAGTCCTCATACTCCAGTAACTCCGGGTTGAACTGCCACCATGGCATTCTAGCAATGGCATGCTTAGGAGACCACACCATGACTACTGGCGCATGGTCCGATAACACAATGGGATGGTGTCCAATTTTTAAAAGATCATCCACAATGCAGGAACTAACTAAAAAATAATCCAGTCTACTAAAAGAGTGGAATCTAGGGGATCTAAAAGTGAAATCCTTAGTGGTCGGATGGATCGTTCGCCAGCAATCCACTAACCAAAATTCTAAAATAAGCCTATGAAGTACCACTCTTGACCTGTGATGGGAAGGGAATCCCTTTTCTAGGGGGTCCCTATCCATAACTGGATCCATATAAATATTGAAGTCACCTCCCAGAATCAATGCCATGGGGGAGGAGTACCAATCTGAAATTTGTTGAGCCAAAGCTGAAAAAAATCTGGGTCATCTTCATTGGGTGCATATATATTTACCAATAACACAGGCACCTGATTAATCTTCTCCAAGAGAAAGACCCACCGCCCTGTCTTATCTGCCTCCCATCATTCCATTACCAATGGACACCCCCACTTGACCAGAATAGTGACCCCTCTTGATCTGGAGCTATGTGTACTTGAATAAACGCAGGTAAAAAACCCTTGAATCAAACAACCCACATCTTTTTGCAAAATGTGTTTTTTTTTGTAAAAATATAATATTCTAGCCAGATGACCTCAAAAAGGAATATACTTTTTTCTGCTTCACAGTGATATTTAAACCTAAATCTAATATTAATTTTTAAAAGCAGGCAACCATTACCTTTTATATCTGCAGTACTTGTTTTTTCCTTTGGTTAATTAAAAGATTGTTTACTTGATGTTAGTAGGTGCAGAGAGTGTAACGGCACTCTGCTTGGCAGCAGACATATATATCTCTAGTCTACCCTCACTACATCATCAACAGTGTGACCTCAATGACTATGACACCACTGCTGCTTAGGAGCAGCCACTCAGTGGCTGCCAGGTCAGTCACCTTTGATGTCACTGTTAGTGAGATCACAATGCTGATGATCTAGTTGGGGGGTGATAGAGATAGATATGTCAGCTGCCAGGCTAAGAGCTGCTGCACACCTCCAGCACAATATTATCACATAGAAGACTTTCTAATCAACAAAAGGAAAAAGGAAAATACTTCAGACATAAAAAGTTACAACAGACTACTTCTTAAAATTTGTATTATTTTTGTGTCTGCCCATTTTGGCTCCACTAGCTCTTTAAGTACCGAAGTGCCAAAGGGAAACCATGCTTCCTCAGAACTGTCCCACTGATGTACAAAATGCCAAATTTTGGCATGCTCAAATGCAAATTCAGTATCAGCTCATCCATTACAGTGCTCTATCTAACACCATACTGGGGCATTGGTATGGTTACACTATATAACCAAGGGGAGCATGCCTCCTGCAGAGCTACCAGTACCACTTCTTGCAGCACCTGGTGTTCATTGGAAGTTTCCCATCTGACGACCAACCAGGCCTGACCTTGATAGACATCTGAGATCAGATGTACTTATATTTATTTAATGTTTGTAGACAGAGACACACTAATACAACGTTTGTTTCCAAATGCAAATTGGGGATGGGGGTTACAAGGTAGAAAGAAGTACAATATGCAAAAAATAACACTGCAAAGTACAGTACTAAATAAGGTCACAAGTGCAATGTACAGCACAATACAGATTATAAGATGGTGCAGAGCACACGCCTTACAAACTTGCAAGAATTTAGAAGGGTAGAAAGTGATACATTTAATGTAATAACTCAAAATACTAGATGATGTAAGCACATAAATTAGCTAATGCACAAAAATGTACTGTGTTAATGGCAATACATTATTTTTGTTGTGGGAATATTAAAGTAATGTTATGAAGCAGAGCTAGTATTTGGCTGGGAGAAACATGGTTTCCCATACCAGACAGTGATTTTATTATCAAAAGCCTTAATTTCAAATGAATTGCTCTAAAATGGCACGGTTGGTGATGATCAGGTTGTTGCATATTAAGGGGAAGCCATGGTACACCAGACAACCATGACAGAGTCTGAAGCTGATCTAATGTAATTTTTGAAACTCACACATACCCAATAATAGTTTCTGTGATATATCAACCTGGGTAATACCAGTTTTGGGAACAATCAAAACAGTAGGGTAAAGTTCTCAAGGCTACCAAGCTGGTGCTGACCTGGACAGTGCATCCACTGAGTCACTGTAGAAAAAACAAAGGTGGCACTCACATAAACATAGAACATAGAAGCATAGACTTTGACGACAGATAAGGACCGCTTGGCCCACCTAGTTTACACATTTCTCTACCTATTGGATAAGCTGTGGATCCTAGTTGACCAACAGCCTACTTCTTCCTAACACCAGCAGAATTGCCTTATGTCTGTCCCATACATTCTTTAATTCCCCCACTGTTTTTGACCCCACAACCTCCTCAGGAAGGCCATTCCATGCGTCCACTACCCTCTGTGAAAAAGTACTTCCTCACGCTGCCCCTGAGCTGTCCCCCCTCTATCTTCAAATTGTGCCCCCTTGTTCTTGCACATCTCTTTTTCTGAAAGATGCTACACTGTCAGACTCTTGATTCCCTTGAGGTGCTTAAAAAGTTTCTATCATGTCCCCCTCTCCAGCCTTTTCTTGAGGGTATACATATTACGCTCCTTTAGTCTCTCTCTTCCTATGGCTTCTGGAGCAGACTCTGCACCATTTTAGTTGCCCTCCTCTACACTGCCTCCATTCTGTCTATGTCCTTATAGAGATGGGGTCTCCAGAAATATGTACAGTACCCCAGATGGGGTCTCACCAACTGTCTGTACAGAGGGATAACAACTTCTTGTTTTCTACTGGTGATTCCTCTCCCTGTGCATCCCAGTATCCCCCAGCCCTCCTTACTACCATCTCACATTGCTTGCTTATCTTTAGATCATCTGATATGACTACCCCCCCAGGTCCCTTTCCATTTTTTGTTGTTAGTACCCCCCCCCCATTGTGCGCTCTTCCCTGGTTTTTATTTCTCAGGTGCATTACTTTGCACTTCTTTGCATTGAATTTAAAGAGCAGCTGACACCTTCATAATAACTTTAATAAAACATTATATTAAGGCACACTTCAGCTTGTATTTCACATTAGTTCTGTATTCCTCCTTCTCCCCATTATTCATTACGGATGTAATCTGCATGAAAACAGGATCTTTGCTCCTGAAGAGTTCAGTTCTGCCTGTTGCTTTCTCCCTACCAGAAGTCATAATGCACTGCTTGTGACATCACAATTGCTCCCATGATAACAGATTGTGATGTCATGAAAGAGGATTATCACTTGAAGCAGGGAGTGGGCTATAGAGGAAGATGAAGTCTAAGTGATAAAGAGCATGTATTCATGCAAATTTCCTCAGTAATAAATAATGTGGAGGAGAAATTTATAGAATATATATTAAATGCAAGCTGAATTGTACTGAAATATTATGTTTTTCAAAGTTTTCTTTGAGGCATCAGCAGCTCTTTGAGCTATCATACTTTTGACCATTCCTCCAACCATGCCAAGTCCCTTCTCATCCTTTCCACCCCCCCCTTGTGTATCAACCCTGTTACAGATCTCTGTGTTATCTGCAAAGAAGCATACTTTTCCTTTCAGTCCCTCTGCAATGTCACTTATAAAGACATTAGAAAGGACCGGTCCAAGTACTGAACCCTGCAGTACCCCACTAGCAACTCCCCCTTTCTTCAGAGTTGATTCCGTTTACTATTACACTCTGTGTCCTGTTGTCCAGCCAAGTTTTTACCCAGGCTACCATCTTGGGACCCACTCCCAGGCTGGCTTACTTGTTTATTAAACTTTTGTGTGGGACTGTTTCACATGCCTTGCTAAAGTGTAGTTAGGCCATGTCCACAGCCCTTCCCTTGTCTACTACTTTGGTCACCCAGTCAAAGAAATCTGTTAGATTCATCTGACATGACCTTCCCACTATGAATCCATACTTCCTTGGGTCCTGTGCCCTTCTGACCTCTAGGTACACAGCAATTCTTTCTTTCAGAAGTGAATTCATAATTTTCCCCTATCACTGAGGTAAAACTAACAGGTCTGTAGTTTCCTGCCTCTGCTTTGCTCCTACTTTTATGAAGGGGAATTACATTCATCTTCCTCCAGTCTTTAAGTAGTGAAAAGGGAATTAACAGAAAATACCAGAACCAAGCACTATAGGTTGCATAACAGATTTATATTGTCAGCCTGCCACACAAAAACATTGTTTAAACTAGCCCCTGTGCTTCGACCAAAGAGGTCTTCATCGGGGGGCATGGCTAACTACAGAGAGAGTGCCTTTTATATAATAGTTCTTAAAGGGACAATTACACATCTATAATCTCCTTAATCTACATAATATACAGCTTCAAAAAACTCGTGTGTTGAAAACATTTTCCACTATACAAGACACTAGTGAGGCCCCACCTGGAGTACAGTGTACAGTTCTGGAGACCTTACCTACATAAGGACATAGACAGGTTAGAGAAGATTCAGAGGAGGGCAACAAAGATGGTACATTGATTGCATCACAAGTCCTATGAGGACAGGTTGAAGGAACTGAATATGTACTCCCTAGAGGAGAGGAGGGAGAGATGGGGGATATGATAGAGACATGCAAGTATCTTACAGGGAGGAACAGGGTGCAGGAATACACTATTTTTAAGTGAAAAAGATGTTCCAGAACTAGAGGGCATGGGATGAAGTTGGAGGGAGGACGATTCAGAGGAAACATGAGGAAGAATTTCTTCACAGAACGGGTGGTGGACAAGTGGAACACCCTGCCAGAGGAAGTGGTGGGGGCTGAAACAATCACAGGATTTAAGAATGCATGGGATAGACATAAAGGAATTCTGGAGGTCGGGGGTAAGGGGCAACAGACTTCTAGGAAAACATAAACTGAACTTACAAGCTCAAATGGGCAGACTGGGTGGGCCATAGGCCCTTATCTGCCGACACTGTCTATGTATCTATATTGAAATAAAATGAATATAAAAAATCAGTACCAAAAAAATGAAAAAAAAAGTGTAAGAGATACCATCACAAAAACAAGATCAGTTATGTTGAACCAATCAGGCATATTCACATAAAACCCAAGTCCTGAATTGTAAATATTAAATTAATAAATGTAAGTAGAATATTTAATTATAAATTCAGTCAGACAAGAAGTATGTAAGACTCCATGTACAAACATAAATGATAGTAAATATAAGCACCATGCTAAAAATACTGTATACCTAGCAAGGCAACGAATAACAAAGTATACATGTCCAATACAGTAGCAAGATAATGAACAATAATAGTACCTGTAAAATCCAAAGCTTCATAATTGGTAAAGTGAGAGAAACGCAGGAAGCAGTATGACAGATAGTTAGGCTCAGGGGGTAGCAAGGAAGAATAATAGGGAGAAAGGGAAAAGGTAAAAATTGAAGAATGGGAAATGAAGAGGGGAGATCTAGGGCTGAGGAGTACAATCCAAAAATAAAGGTAATAATGGGAAGAGAAAACAGGACAGGGATAAGGAAAGGGTGGGGACATAGGAAAAGGAAATTATTTAAGAATCAGTAGCCTATAGCATTATGGTCATCTTCAGTGGGTATTGCAAAAAGAAAATGGATCTGCTTAAAACCTCAGCAATAATTATTACAAGCATGGGAAATGTAACTTGGAAGCAAGAACTATCAATTGCTATAACACAGCTTGAAAAGGTAGAAAAACAGTTAAGAGTTAAGTGTGGGGAAAGCAAGGTTTAAGAATTAAACCATTAAACCTGTTCAGCTCAGCATCCCAGAAGCATAAAAAGAGTGAGTCAGGTAAACGCTGGAAATAGGTGAGTATAAGCTCTGGAAGACAAAAAGACAAAAAAAATTATAAATATATGAATTCATGTTTTTTTTGTTACAATTTATCAACCCTTCCACATTCTATACATACTTTATATCTAAATCATATGCAGTGTTTGTCCCACCTATATGCAATGTTGGTCTGGATTCATTTAAAAAAATGAAGTACAATCCACCTCCTCATTCAAATGCAAAGGGAAGGTGGTTTGAAGTGACACAATCAATTTTTTTTCTTTTTGAAGAAGTGACTTGATATGGTCACCTCTCCTGGGGTTCACAGGCACATGTTCTAGGGCCATGAATTTAAGAATACTGTGGTTGGAATTGTGCTTCATGAGAAAATGAAAACCTAAGAAATTTCTGATATCCCAGTTAGTAATGGCCATGATGTGTTCTTGAACTCTACTTTTCAAAGGATATGTGGAACACCTGGGGCATGATTTTCAAAGACCCCTTAGATTACAACACATTGTGGCAATCAAGGGCTGCAACAAACTCAGGCTGTATCAAGGGACCCTGCACCCAGTTTTACAAAAATGGAGGTGCCTGCACCAAAGACCCCAGAGTTGCCACAGTCACAGGGTTGTGCCAAACATGTGGCAAACCTGCAGTGTTTTGTTGGAGAGATTCATCACCACCTTCCAAGTATAAGCCTAAACAAACTGTGGAGGTGGGAGGAAACTGGCTGGAAGGTGGGGACCAGAGGCTACTGGTGCAGTGGGGGTGCCATAGGAAATGAAAAGGGCATAGTGGCACTGGGAGGGTGCATAGGAGGCACGTGGCAGAGGTGCCATATGGAGTAGCAGACAGCCAATCTGACTGGTTAGTGGGGTTGGCATAGTGACAGCATCCTGACATGGATCCCAGGTGGAAGAAGCCCTGGCACCTGTCCCATAGGACCCATGGTGTAAGTGGGTGCAGGTTGCGAGGTACCTGCAGTGGATGAATACGTGTCCCAATCACCGTGACATGTGTGGTGGCTGGTAGATGCCTGACTACACTGAAAGGGACTGTGAGTCCCATGGGGCAGGTGCCAGGGTTTCTTCTACCTGGAACCCATGTCAGGATACTGTCAACATACCAAACCCCCCACCCAGTCCAAGTGGCTGTCCGCTGCTCTGTATGATGCTTCTGCCATGTGCCTCCTCTGCACCCTCCCAGTGTCACCATGGGCCTGTCATTCCCTACAGCACCCCCACTGCTCCAAGAGTCCCCAGTCCCAGGCTTCCAGGTCCTACACTTCACTCACCTCCCTGCCAGGCAGTGATGCAGGGTCCTTAGACCAGCTCCTGGCTGATCTAATCTGAGCCTCTTCTGGAATTGCAAAAAAGGAGATTGTGCAACCACCTTTGCGACCTAGTGCACAGGCATTTTTTCAGCAAGGGTGGTGCAGGCGGTTTTGCCACATGGTATCCCAATTTTGATGCAGCCAGCATTCGATAATTGGGATAGCTGCAAACTTTGACACAATCTGCCACTTGCATCATATCCCTTTGGTGCAGGTACCTTGCATTTAAGTTTTTCTTTTGAAAATTGTGCCTCCTATGTAGAATTTGTTGTAAGTACATCATGCCACATAAACCACAAATTACATAGTGCATTGTAAAAACTCCTTAATTTCTACAGTGTAATTTACTTTCACAAACCAATTACCCTCATGTACACACTTTCACACATTATGCCATCCACACTTAAAAAAGCCTTGGGTAGGCAATTGATTCAAATGTGTCCTTTCTTGGGTTGATGGCGCAAAACGACTGACCATGATTTTATCCCCAGTGTGTCTACCTTTTTGGAAACTAACTCTGGGTGTTGGCTAAATAACATCCCTGAGAATGGATCTGATTTCAGGATGGTCCGAAGCTCATGAACCAAGCCTCCATCTTTTCCTGCCAGAGGATTAAAATCTGCCACAGATGTTACTAGCTTTTGTTGTTTGTTACTTTCCATTGTATTGAAGTCTTGCTTTAGAACTCTGTCCCTATTAATGGCGTTGACCATTGTAGGGCTTGGTCCAAAGTCTCTATTAATGGATTTGATCTTTTGCAGGGCTTGGTCCAAAATATCATAGCTGTAACTCCTTGTCCAGAACCTGGTAATCAGGTCTAGAGTCTGTTTTAAAAAATAGTATTATCTGAACAATTCTTATGTCCCCTTTATAATTGTCTGTAAGGAATAGAATGTTTCAGCTTCATGTGGTAGTAACTCTTGTAATGTAACAATGAGTTACCAGCCATGGATTTTCTATAATTTGAAGAGACAATATTTTGTTCTGCCATTACAGAAATGGCGAGCTTGACACAATAAATAGTGGTGTCACTGCTTTTATTAGTAAACTGCAAGTTCATGGAATTAGAATTTAAGTATTCCGTGAAAAACATCAATCTCTTCATTAGTGTCACACCAGATGCATATGATGTCATCAATAAATTAAGCCCAGTAAAAAAATCTTGTCCTAAAAGATGTTCTGAACACAGTTGTTTATGTATGACTCCTCCCATATAAAGATTAGCATAAGAGGGGGCATTAAAAAGGTGAAAGAGTCTAACATGTTTCAATATAAGAAAAATAGCAGGACAAGAGGACACAGCATGAGATTAGAGGGAGGCCGATTAAGGGGTAATGTGAGGAAGTTATTTTTCACAGAAAGGGTGGGGGATACATGGAATGGCCTACCTCAGGAAGTGGTGGATATGAATGCAGTGCAGGGCTTCAAACAGGCATGGGACAGGAATAAGGGAGCAATACAGATGAGTATGACTAGATAGGCAATTCACAGAGTAAAGGCCTATGGCACATTCATATGGTAGAAAAAATGGGCAGACTGGATGGGCCTTACGGTCCTTATCTGCTGTCAACTTCTATGTTTTATATTTCAACTGCTGCCACCATCGCTGTACCAAAGTTCTGTATGTAAAATGATGAATAAAGAAGAAACACATTTCTGTGTAAGATATTGTCTAGGGCTTGTAGGAGAAAAAGTGTAGATATATTTGAATCAACCTGAGCTTTTTGTAGTAATACCAGTTTTAGTATATCATGTGTCCTTGACAATGTTAAGCTTATTTTTGTAACCCTATCTGCAATGATAATAATTCTATCCTGTTATTCCTCCTCAGTGCAATACCTGAGCAATAGTTATTGAAAAATCCTGGATTAATGAACTTGCTTTGTGTATAAAATGTTTGGTTAAAGCTGCTTTTGAATAAATTGCATTTTGGGTTTTGTGCAAAATCCAATAAAGAAAAAAGTAGCAGTACAAATTTGTAAAATTTCACAATGTGAATGGTAATCATTAAATCACTGAAACTGTGTGGGGGATAGGACTCCAAGGTAATAAGGCTGTAGGCTTATTCCAGATAAGCCCAAAAGTATTGTGAAAACTTGCCCTGGAGTAGAGCTACCCCAGATCAAGTTGACGGGCAGATATGTGAGCTATCCAACAGAGCATGAGCAATGCAGTTAATGGCCTATAATAACAACTGTTTAAAAATAACAGGCATCAACTATATCTGTTTATCTAGATGATAGGCTGAGACATCAAATTTAACATATTTTTCAAATTTGAATTTGTTTCAGCATACTGTACATGTATGCAAAGCTGTATGGTACATTTATTAGTATTAAAATATCCTAATGTTATCATTTCAAAAGGTTTTTTTATTTTTATAAATAGGGTTGTATGTTCCAATTTGTGAGCTAGATTAATCAAAAGCATCTGGAGTGAATCACAAACTTCAGTAAATAAAACAAATGAGTTAGCTGGTCAAAGAAAAAGGCTTCACTGCCAAGAAAATGAATAGCAGCAGTTCTTTGGATTCCACGCTTAAACATGGGAGTGTGTTGGCATCAAGTACTTAAATTAAACTCCCTTGTTGCTGAAATGTTTCTCTTCTTTATGTTTGGTTCATATCTCATCTTATTTTCTATGTGGCCCAGAAGATTCCGGGTTATCACCATAACAGGAGTAAATCAGTAGTTTGGCATCACTGGGAGAAAAACTGCCATAATTGGCAGCTAACAATGGTGGCAAAATATAACACTGTGATATTAATATACACCGTACATAGTAAGCCATGTCATGTGAAGTCAGACTATCTTTATAGAAAACAGCATTCATGAAATGCATTGCAGGCTATAATATGGAGAATAATAATAATAATAAATAATAATAAAACTTTATTAAGCACCTTTCAAGCACCAAGGCACTGTACAAAAACAATAAAATCAGAAAAGTACATATATAAAGTCAGAATAAAAACAAAACCTCAGATCATAAAAACTTGACACCACAGATGGGTCTTAAGTTCCCGCTTGAAAGTATCCACGGTCGTGCATTCCCGAAGCTGGCGAGGCAGAGAATTCCAGAGGGTCGGGATTATAAACATAAAAGCCCGAGCCCCAGAAGATTTTAAAGTAACCCTCAGAACCTCTAACAACCCCTCATCAGCTGAACAGAGCTGTTATGCAGGGCTGTAGGGAATCAGATCTTTCAAGTAGTCGGGGCCAAGTCCATGCAGGGCTTTGAAGGTCAAAAGACCTACTTTAAAGGTGATCCACCACTGTATTGGCAGCCAGTGCAGATCACGCAAAACAGAGGTAATATGCATCCTTCTTGATAGCCGTATCAGCAATCTAGCAGCAGCATTCTGCACTAGCTGCAAGCAGTGGATATCGACCCCAGGAAGCCCCAGGTACAGGGAGTTGCAGTAGTCAAGGTGAGAGGTCATGAAGGCGTAGACCAATACAGTTAAATCACCAAACGGAACAAGGTGTTTCACCCTGGCAATGTTTCTGAGATGTTAAAATGCAGATTTAACGACTGCTGACACCTGATGATGAAGGGTCAGCCCATCATCAAGTACCACTCCCAGGTTATGCACCCAGTCAGAGGTAAGGATCTGATCTCCCCCCCAGGAATAAACAAGAAGGCTGATCAGACCCAAACCCCTCTATCCTGTGACCTGGGTCCACTACCATAACCTTGGTCTTACCGGTGTTCAACTTTAACCAGCTTGAATTCATCCAATCATGGATTTCAGTGAGGCAGCTATTAAATACTGAGAGAGCACTAACCTCGTCAGGGGCAAAAGACAGATAGAGCTGGTATCATCAGCATAACAGTGAAACCTCAGCCCATACCATCTTACAATGTTTCCGAGGGGCAGCATATACACTGCAAACAACATGGGGGAAAGCACCGAGCCCTGAGGAACCCCACACTGCAGAAAGAAAGGGTCAGAGGAATAAATCCCTGACACAACTCTCTGTGCTCTTCCAGATAGGAAAGATGTAAACCATCTGAGAACTGTACCCGACAGTCCGCAGATGAGCCTCAAGCGCTCGAGCAAAACTCCATGGTCTACAGTGTCAAAGGCTGAAGAGAAATCAAGGAGAACCAAGATAGAACAAATAGATCACAGAAAGACGCATTAACAATGGAGGTACATGTTGTCACTATAAGATTCTTGTCCCATGTTAAATCAACTGTGGTCAACCATAATTTATTCGGGATAAATTCCTATCTTGTCTGGTGATCGACAGAATGAATACATGATCAAGAATGCAAATCTTGTTTTGTGAGTACATCCCTAAAAAAGAGGTTCAGAAAAGGAAATAGGAAACATAACACAAGTAATAGATTGTTTAAAATTAAAATGAAAAGAAATGGTTATATAAGATGGAGTGGAGACCGAAAATAGAGACTTTAGAATTAGAAGGGTATAAGCGGTTGTATTAGACAGAGATCAGGGAGGGGTTGGGAAATATTTTTTTTTTTAGAATCGAAATATGCAATTTTATATACCCTTTAAGAAGAGTTTTAAGTCCCAATATTAGTTTACCCCTCCTCCTCCACGGTTAATGGATTTAAGGGTAACTCTCCCTCTGCAATAACATGTTCAACCTGTCACCACCATGCCTAGGTGCTTTCTCTTGCTCCAACTCAAGAAACCTCATATGTTTTGGGTCACAGTGATGTTTGTCTTCAAAGTGCCTATCTATTGGAGAGTCAATTTTGCCATTCACTATTATTCTTATGTGGTCTTGTACCCTTTCTTTCAAAGTTATGTTCTTCCAACATAGCATAAGTTACATTTACAGTACACCACAGTATGTAAACCACATAATTTGTGGAACATGAAATCAATTCATTGATTTAAAACTCCCCTGGTAAGTACTGGCACTTAAACTGTTTCTCCTGCATCCCATATTGACAAACGTTACACCTCTTGCAAAGGTAAAGCCCTTTTGGCTGTTGGAACTATTTTCATTTTGTGGGATACAGAACTGGCTGTGCACCAACCTATCTTTCAAGCATGACGCCTTTCTAAACATCACCTTTGGTGTTTCACCCATTACATTTCCCACTGCCACATCACTTTGTGAGATATTCAAATGTCACCAAATTACAATCCCAATTTGTCTTGGTTATTGGTTATATTCTAATGAAAATGTGACAGGTCCTTGATTTCCTGGAATATCATTCTGTGTCTCTTTACCTCTAAATAAATCAGCCATTTCATTGTTTCTCACTTCAGTACAAGCATTCTTTAACAACTCCTCTCAAGACCCACTTTCCAAAAATCTCCTGGTTAGCTCTTTTGATTGTGTATCATAATTGTCTAGCTCTGTGCAGTTCCTCCTAACTCTGAGGAATTTCCCATAGGGGATAGAGTTCTTCAGTGCATGGGGATGGGAGTTGTCATATCTAAGGAGGCTACTAGTTGAGGTTGGTTTTCTATATCCTTTAGTTACAACCTGTCTCTTAGGTACATCGGCCTCAAGGACTAAATCCAAAACATTAACACTAGAATCATTGATATGTGCTGTACTTTTCAAATTCATATCAGTATGGTTTAACCATTAAACAAATGCAAGTGCTTCTTCAGCAGTGGCTTCCCAAATGCATAGGCAGTAAACATAGAAACATACAAACATAGACTTTGATGGCAGATAAGGACCGCTTGGCCCATCTAGTCTGCCCATTTCCCTACCTACAGGATAGGCCACAGATCCTAGTTAACCAACAGCCTATTTCTTCCTAAGCCCCACAAGAATTGCCTTATGTCTATCCCATACATTCCTGAATTCTCCCACAGTTTTAGACCCCACAACCTCCTCAGGAAGGCTGTTCCATGCATCCACTACCCTGTCTGTGAAATAGTACATCCTCACATTGCCTCTGAACCACCCCCCCATCTTTAAATTGTGTCCCCTTGTTCTTGCACGTCTCTTTTTCTGAAAGATGCTACCCTCTTGGACGTTGTTGATTCCACTGAGGTACTTAAAAGTTTCTATCATGTCCACCCTCTCCCTTCTTTCCTCAAGGGTATACATATTAAGCTTCTTTAGTTTCTCCTCATACTGCTTCTCTTGCAGACCCTGCACCATTTTAGTTGCCCTTCTCTGGACTGCCTCTATCCTGTCTATGTCCTTGCGGAGATGGGGTCTCCAGGACTGGATGCAGTACTCTAGATGGGGTCTCACCAACTGTCTGTACAGAGGGATAACAACTTCCTGTTTTCTGCTGCTGATGCCTCTCCCTATGCATCCCAGTTTACCCCCAGCCCTCCCTACTGCCTTCTTACATTTCTTGCTAACCTTAAGGTCATCTGATATGATTACCCCCAGGTCCCTTTCCTTTTTTGTTGTTGTTACTACCTCCCCCTCCATTGTGTATTCTTCCCTTGGGTTCTTGTTTCCCAGGTGCATTATTTTGCATTTCTTTGCATTGAATCCTAGCTGCCATACTTCTGACCATACCTCCAACTGTGCCAAGTCCTTTCTCATCCTTTCCACACTGCCTTGTGTATCAACCCAGTTGCAGATCTTTGTGTCATCTGCAAAGAGGCATACTTTTCCTTCCAGTCCCTCTGCAATGTCACTTATGAAGACATTAAAAAGCACTGAACCAAATACTGAACCCTACGGTACCCCACTAGTAACCCCTCTTTCTTCAGAGTGGACTCCATTTACAATTACCTTCTGTGTCCTGTTGTCCAGCCAATGTTTTAGCCAGGCTGCCACCCTGGGACCCACTCCCAGGCTGGTTAATTTGACTATTAATCTTTTGTGTGGGACTGTATCAAATGCCTTGCTAAAGTCTAGGTAGGCCATGTCCACAGCCCCTCCATGGTCTACTACTTTGGTCATCCAGTCAAAGAAATCTATTAGATTTGTCTGACATGACCTTCCCACTGTGAACCCATGCTGCCTTGGGTCCTGTGCCCCACTGGCCTCTAGGTACTCAACTATTCTTTCCTTCAGAAGTGACTCCATCACTTTCCCTACCACAGAGGTCAAACTGACAGGTCTGTAGTTTCCTGCCTCTGTCTTGGTCCCACTTTTGTGAAGGGGAATCACATCCGCCTTCCTCCAGTCCTCGGGTACCACACCATCCTCACATGATTTATTAAAAAGAGTAGCCAGTTTCACTAGTTCCCCCCTTAATTCTTTTAGAATTCTGTGGTGAATTCCATCAGGCCCCATTGCTTTGTCCACCTTCAGTTTTAGGAGTTCTTGCAGAACCCTTTCTTCTGTGAAAGGACTGGGATCGACCCCACCTATCAAGAGTGCTTCTGTTAATTGGATTAGACACTCCCCCCCACTTTGTGAATACTGAGCAGAAATATTTGTTCAGTATCCTTGCTTTTTCATTGTCCTCCTCTGCCCACCCACCGTTCATTCTATTCAGCCTCACTATCCCTCCCTTTGTCTTTCTACGCTTGCTGATGTACCTATAAAAGGTTTTATCCCCCTTCTTAACCGAGTTGGCTATCTTTTCCTCAGTTTGGGCCTTTGCTATTTTGACTTCCCTCCCTTCTTCCTTCTGCCTTAACTGGTACAGCTATCTGCCCTGCTTCTTCTGTGTTTCCTTATACTTCCAGAATGCTATCTTTTTCTTCCTGACTTTCACAACCATCTCTTTTGAGAACCATAGTGGCTTTTTCTTTCATTTTGATTTGTTTATTTGCTTCATACTAAGGCTTATTGCCTCTGTGCTGGCAGTTTTGATGATTCCCCATTGTTGCTCCACACCTCCTTCTAGCCTGTTTGCTAGTGCTTTTCTGAGGCACTCTCCCATCTTGCCAAAGTCAGCCCTCCTGAAGTCCAGTACCCTCACTTTTGTAGGGCTTGACTCTGTAGCTGAGTTTAACATGAACCACACTGTTTGATGGTCACTTGTTCCCAGATGGCAGCCCACTTCTAGATCTGAGATCTGTTCACTGCCCCTGTTTAAGAGTATGAGGTCTAAGATTGCTCCCTCACGAGTGGGTTCCAAAACTAACTGTCTGAGGCCTGCCACCTGTAGGGCATCAAGAATGGCCCTGCTCTTGGATGTGGCTGCAGCAAATGTGCTCCAGTTAACATATGGCTTATTCAGGTCTCCCATCAACAGTATCTCCCCTTTCTCTGCCATTCTAAGAATGCCTTCTATCATATCCTTGTCCATTTCCTCCTCCTGACATGGGGGTCTGTACACAACCCCTGTGCAGATTGTGGTGACCTTTCCAGTCTCTAAGGTGACCCACAGTGCCTCCTCTCCTACCTGTTTACTCTTTTGTTCAGTTGTTTTTATCCCTTCCTTTACATAGAGAGCTACTCCTCCCCCTCTTCTCCCCTGCCTGTCTCTCCTGTAGGTTGTGTACCCTGGTATGTTAACATCCCAGTCATGGTTCTCTGTGTACCATGTTTCTGTGACTGCTACGATATCCAGGCATCCCTCTTCCATCAAGGCCACCAGCTCAGGGAGCTTGTTGCCCAGACTATGGGCATTGGTACTCATTACCCTCCATTTCCTGATGGCCTTTCTCCTTTTTGTCCCATCCCTGTCCTTCTTGCCTTTGTCACTTTCTTCATTTACCTCTGCCCTTCTCCCTATTGACACCTCTATGTTGTTGTTTACCGCACTTACTACTGTGATTTTTTAAGGGGGCTAGGACATCCCTGCTCCTTTCTAGTGCCTCCCCCTTTGGCTAGTTTAAATGCTTGCCAATGAAGCATTTAAACCTATCACCTAGGATCCTGGTTACCCTCCTGGACAGATGCAGCCCATCATGCCAGTATAGGCTTGCATCACTCCAGGTGAACCCCCAGTCCCCAATGAAGCCAAATCTCTGAGCTCCACACCAGTTTTTCAACCACTGATTGAATCCCATGGTGTGGAACACCCTAACCCCTCTCCTCGCCATGGATGGGCAGCACTTCCGAGAAGGTTACCTTGCATGCTACTTGTCTAAGGCCCCTTCCCAATTCCACAAACTCTTCCTGCACTTCTCTAATCCCTTTCTTAGCCAGGTCATTTGTTCCAAGGTGGACAATGACATCCAGCTCCCTCCCCTGTGCAGCTGCTCTGGCAATCCTGAGGATTTGCTCCCTGTCCCTCCAAGCCATGGCACCAGGCAGGCACCTTACCTCCCTCCCTCTCCCCTTCCTCCCACAGTTCTACCTTCCTAACAATGGAGTCCCCCACCAGGAGTTGTTTCCTTCCCCTGCGGGGTCCCCTGCCACCCTCCTGTGGGTCTCCTTTGTGGAGGTTCCCAGCATCCTCCTTGGTCTCCACTGCGGGTGCCTCCATAGAGGAACCACACTTTTCAGAATGGCATAGGAATTGTGGAGAGGCACAGCTGGAGGGGTGCACCTCTGTTCCACCATCCTCACCCTCCCTGAGCCCACTGTCATCCAACTGCTCCTCTTTCATGGCAACCTCTGAGGCAACGGCAGTTGCACTGGTGGTCCCTGGATGGAAGAGGAGGTCCCACCAATCCTGGCCAACTCAGCCTGGAGATGAGCAAGCTCCTCCCTCAGCCCAGATAGGTGCCTGCAGATGGGACAACACCGCATCCTCCAGAATGTCTCCCGGAAGACTGCTGCTCCACAGCCACTGCACTGCACCACTCCCATCATGTCTTATGTCTGTCCCCTTAACTGTTTGCAATCCTTACTCTTTCCTCTGTTTTTTTTTCTCTCTCTCTCATTACTTTCTGCCTGTGTGCCCTTTAAGCTCGTGATTGTCCTGTTCTGAGACAAGAATATCCTATATTTCTCAGTAGACCTCTTACTTACTTGCTCAGAGGCAGACCTCCAGCAGCTAGAGGGGGCCGGAGAGCTATTCTTGCCCTTCTAGGATGGTGGGTCTTTGGTGGCTGTGTGATCAGTCACTTCCTGTTCCCAAACAGGAAGTTCCTGTTGTCAGTCAAATCCTGTGCCTATAAAAGTAGAACTAGCTTTGGGTGGGAGGGTGGAGAGGAGGGAAGGAGGGCAATATAGTCCCAGTATAGAAGTCCAGTCACACAGCAGTCCTTTCTCCTGGTGTCTTCTGCCAAGCTACTAGCAGAATCTTTGTAAGGCAGTCTTTAAATGTAGCTTCCTTCTAGCTAAGCCACTTCCCCACTTACTAGCTCTTTCTACAAGTAATTTAAACCGTACAGCTATCAAGTCCTTTCAATCACCTGAGATTTACACCTAGATAACTGTTCAGATAACCATTCAGTTCAGTTAACTCAGACAAACACACACTTTTTTGTTGTTTTGTTTGTTAGTTTTTTTTTTTTACCCTAAATTAAAGGTCCAAGTACAAGAGTTCGACTTCTTTAGTCCCAGCAGAGAAGTCCAGTCACACAGCAGTCATTTCTCCTGCAGTATCTGTCTGAACCAATATTGTATGTGTGATGCATAAGGATTTATATATTGATTATAGATGACTAGCTCTGGAGCTGTACATGGAGAGGAGACACACTGAAAAGAAACACATAGCTTAAACCCCATCAAATACAAAAAAAAAGGACTCAACAGGACCTTTTTGTGTTCACATCTTTATTACACTCAAAAGACAGCTGAAAATACTGTTTCTTATCTCCTTCAAAAAAAATTGTTGCTTTTCAAAAAAAATTAAAATACAGTTGCTTGATAGATTTTTACATTATTAACGAAATTAGGCTATTGTGAGTTTTGAAAGCAAGCCATGTTTTCATGACTTGAAAATCTGTTCCTTCTGCTTTTGTAACAATACATCTCAAAATGAGAATAAAAATATAGGTGGCTTTGCAGGGTCATGTGCAGAGCAAGCTACAGGTATGTGGCAATGCATGTGATGGTGAAGCAGCTTTGTTAATAGCCTGCAGGCCCACTCAGTAAATCTACTACTGGTCTGGCAGTATGAGTGAGATGATTCAGCTGTTGGTCACTTGTTTAGTCTAATATAGATGTGGCACAGTTCTTGAAATGATGTAGCTGCTTCATGAACAAAGCCATTCTCAAAGCAAGCTCTAAGTCTAGTGTAGCAGCAACTTCACACACAGTGCTCCAGGTTTGTGTCCTTCAGCGTTGTGTCTCACAACAAACAAATGTAGTGTTTGTCATGTGTTGTAACTGCTTTTCTAGTACTATGGTCCAATCAGCTATAAGGCAACTCAGAGAAGAAAGTGGATCCATAACATGGCACTTACTCACATCCATGGAAAGATTATGGTATGCAGTCAGTAACTAGAGATGTGCAAAATTAGGAAATTTTGTTATGCTAAATATTTCGTGAAATTTGCTCGCCTTGCGAAATATTTCGCTGGCCTGAAATACGAAAATCTGCTGACAAAATGTGAAATTTCGCTCACAGAATGGCAAAATGTGGGTGAAATTTTACTGTTTCAGGTGAAATTGTGCATTTCACAGCAAAATTCTGCATTCCGTGGGTGAAATTTCATAGCTTTGCACCCAGCAAAAAATTTTGCGGAATGGCAGCATTTCACGAAATGTTTCGCATGGCGAAATTGTAGGTTTTGTGGCAATTTCACCGGTGAAATTTAATTTTGCAACGTATCTATCAGTAACACCACACAGATGTTCTGTTGCAAGATAAAAGATGGTTCGTTCCACACTGCAGTAAAAGGCAACCGGACACCCCACAGATATCATACTACAGTACTGTATATTACTTTTTTATAATGTTAAAACACATGGTTGAAACCTGTGTAGTACTATGGGCATTCAATTCATTGGGTTACCATTAGATAGGAGTGGGTTAAGTAAAGGTTAAAAATACTGTAACATCACATTTCCATACTTTTTTAGCTTTAATAAAAAAAAAAAAAAAACTAACTTGTGCATTAATGTAATTTTTTGGAATGGATTTCCTTTCTTTCAGAGCTGGATAGCATACTGGTTGACATTGCTTATGCTTATGCCCATTATTCAAAGGTGCTGCGCTGCATCATTTCATACATTTTGCCATATCTGTAGAGGACTTTGAGAGTGGCCCAAAGCAGCAGTATGGTCACATGCATTGCACCAGACCTGTAGCAGACTTCATCATATTAACATACAAGACCTGTGGTGGACTTTGTGAGTGGCTCTGTGAACCACTTGCAAAGCAACTGAATGGTCACAAACATTGTGCCAGACCATCACGGCATCCATGTGGTCACTTGCAAAACAGGTTCCTTAGTGAAAAACAATACACCAGACCTGTAGCAGAGTTTGCAGACTTGCAAAGCAGCTACATCAACACACACACACACACTTTGCAGCAGACCTGTTGCAAATTTTGCAAGTGCTGTAGCCCAGCTGGCCATTCACAAATCTTGCATGGTCAAATACCTTAAACCAGACTTGTAGGGGACTTCTCAATCTGCATGGTCACAGACATTATGCCAGTCCTGTGGCAGACTTCGCAAACTAGCAAAGCAGCTGCATCATAACACACATTGTGCTAGATCTGTAGCAGGCTTCACAAATTTACAAAGCAGCTATATCATCAACACACTTTGCACCCAGTCAGTGATGGACTTCGTAACTGAAATTCTTTTTTAAGTTAAGAGATTCAGCTGCATGTTCACAGACATTGTGAAAGACCTGTAGTGGACTTTGTGAGCAGCCCTGAGGGTGACTGGTAAAGCATCTGCATGGTCATAGACTTTGTGCCAGACCTGTAGTGGACCTCACATGTTGCTGTACGGGCCTCTCACAAAGCAGCTGCATCATAACACATTGTGCTATACATGTAGAGGGCTTCATTAACTTGCAAAGGTAGCATGTCAATATAGTGATGGAATCTGAGTGAATAATATTGGGTGACTCTGGAAGAGTGAAAACTTAGAGGGCAACAGAACAATAGTAGAGACAATTTATTTGGGCAAATGGCTATTACGGCAACTCTATGTAATGTGCGCATCAGTCATTTGAGCAATTCACCTTTCCACTGCCCAGAATTATAGCCTACCTCATTATTCAGGTGCATTGTAGAGTTTGAATCCTTTACATAGGGGAGTAGGGGGCTCAGTCCACCATGGGAGATGCAGGGGGCAAAGTACCATAATTGTCATATGTAGACTTTTGCTCATGTCAATGCAGCTCGTAAATACAGTTGCTGAGTTATGCAGTCACTAATATAGCATTCAATGTAATAGATTCCCCCAAATTGTAATCTCCCAGTAATATGCACTGAATAGACATGGAACCCCTTGCAAAGCAGCTGCATCTTTATGCACATTACACCCAACCAGTGGTGGACTTCATAACTGAGATTTATTTTTGCAGTTAAGAGATTCAACTGCATTTTCACAGACACTGTTCAAAACCTGTTGTGGACTTCATGAGTGGGCCACTCGAAATGTAGTTGCATGATCACAGACATTACATTGACCTGCAGTGGACTTTGTGAGTGGCCCTGAGGGTGACTGGCAAAACAGCTAAATGGTCACAGACATTATGCCAGACCTGTAGTGGACTTCACAAGTTGTCCTGTGGGCCTCCCACAAAGCAGCTTCATCATTACACAGATTGTGCCTGATCTGTAGAAGATTTCACATAGTGGCCCTACAGATCATTCACACGCAGCTGCATGGTCACAGACAAAGCTTCAGACCTGTAATATGTGTTGCGAGTGACCCTGTGGGGCACTAACAAAGTAGATGTATCGAGATGCACATTGAACCAGACCTGTGGCTTACTTTGCATGAGGACCTACAAAGCCATCTAGATTTTCCCTCATTTGAGACTGTCTTGAAAGTGGAGGTTGTATCTTAGATATGTGGATTGTCATGAAAACAGGTTCCCAAGCGCTTGACACTCAACAACCTAATGTCATTAATATTGGAAAACATCGTGTTTTTTTTCTTCTTTTTTATTTCTTATTTAGTAGCTCAGAGCGTGGTTGCTTCAATCATCTTATAGCCTCACGAAGACTTCACTTTATCATCCTTGCTACAGTTTTACTTGTACCTATGCCAAATTTAATTAATTTGCCAAATTAGCCAAAACAGTGAAAATGGTAACCAGATTCCAACATACAGTATTTATCCTGTTCTTCCTCTATGGCATATAGGGCCTTACCTATCTTACCCTGATCTAATATTTTGTGAATCCATTCTATAAACATAGGAGGGGCTATATCCTTCCAATGCTGGAGTATGATTCAATTGGCCACTAAAAAGCTAATATTCTGAAACAACTTTTGAAATTTAAGCTAATCTTGAGTGTCTATTGAGAATCCAAAGATAATAGTGCCTGGATCAAATGGGATTTCATTTCTTAGTACTTTATACAATATAGACCATCTCCTACCCCAATACCCTCTAATTTTTTCACAAGTTACTAACATGTGGGAAAGTGTCCCTCTTTCTTTCTTACACCTCTGGCATAATTCAGAGATGGAGACATCCGTTTTATGAAGCCTAACAGGTGTTAAATAGGTTTTATGCAGTATGTTAACATGGATTTGCATTAACTTACTATTTTTAACCATAACTTTCTCAAGATTAACTATATTACTTCATCTTTCTGTTGATGTGGGAGTAGCCAACTCTCTCTCTCCAATGCTTCTCTAACCTGATCTAATGAGCATGATAAGCCCCCATTATAAAAAGATACAGTTTGGATATCAAATGCTTATTTGATTCCAACTCCATAAAAAAATTCTCTAATATGGAGTAGGAAATCAAAAGATTTGTTATTCTTTTTTTAAAAACAAAGTTCTTAATTTGCATATAGTGCCATCTCCATAAATCCAAAGCCGGGACTTTCTCTTGAACCTATTGAAAGGACAAGAAGGTGTCCCCCTCAAAGAATTCTCCATTTGAACTTATTTGGAATGAAAGATGCCAAATTCTAAATGTGGGGTCTTCCCTAGCCGGTGGGAAAAAGGGGTTGTTATATATTGGGGCAAATTTAGATATATCCATCAAGGCATCACATATTTTAGCTACATGTATCCATGCATTTGTAGTAGCTAGGGTGACCTCTAATGTTTGAGGGAAAGTGGTTTGGATTTTAGAACAAAATAATGTCAAAAAATTAATCGAAGACAGACCCTTCAATTTATCTTGCTCAATAATCATCCTGGCTAATGTCAATTTCTCAGCAGGGTGAAACCAATAATAAATAATCTCTAGCTGTGCTGCTAGATAATAAGCCCAAAAATCTGGGCATCCAAGGCCTCCTTTATCTCTACTTAGATATAGCTTATCAAGGGAAATCCTTGGTTGAGCCCCCTTTCCATAATAAAAACAATGTATTTAAAAAAAAATAACACTTGAAGAATCAACTTTACACCCTCCAGTATCAGCCATACGCTTGTCAGACTTAAATTCCAATACATTTTTGTGTTTTTAATGCACACAGTCTGTCATATTTTACCTACTTTTTCACTTGTAAAGCTGTGTAGATTATTCTCATACTTAGTTAAGGTCCTGTCTACACTATAGAACAGTTTTAAGAAAACCGTTTCCAAAACTGGCTTAGTTAAGCTAGTTCAGTAAGCAGTAACTCTTCTTGAAAACTGTGTCCACATTGCAGTTACTAAACATGTTCTCCCTGTGACCCATTCTTATTCAATTATAAGATTTTTTTTGCTTGCATCACAGATTTCATTATCTGTATCCCATATGCTATTGGCTGTGACTATATATTGTAACTGTCAATGTAAATTCTGAATAACAAAAATTGATGCCTCAATTACTGATGGTGCTATGATGTATTGTATTTATTATTTTATCATAAAATAGTATTTACTAGTGCATCTGACTGCAAGTAGCTGCAGTGTAATTACATACCTTTCAATAAAGTTATTTTGAAACAGTGTTGTCTCTTACTGATTTATATTTATTAAGGTACATATCTTATAGGCTTGCCTCACAGCTGCCCCTGATTTTCAGGGATGTCCCTGATTTTGGATTACAAATGTCCTCTGTCACTTCAAATTTGGCCTTTTTTCCACCGAAGAGTAAATATTTCGGTCATAAAATCATATCAGGCAATAGTTTTACAGTCTAGTTCTCCATCAGAAAATGTTTTTATCACTAAGCCACTTATTGTAACAGCTTCATAAACTGATATTACCCTTTTTCAATATTAGCCCCAGATTTTGATTGAATGTGCCTGATTTTGTCCATGATTTTTGAGGTAGGGGGTTGCCAGGTATGCATGAGGGATCTCTTTTGAAGCATGAAAACGTATGTGATAGCCTAAATGGGCATAGTGATTCTTTCATGGAGTTCAGCCCTCCCATGCCCAAGCATTCATGGTGTGATCTGATCTTGGAACCAATACCTACAGCATTACCAAGATGACCACCACACTCAGAAAGCCACAGGCAGAGTGAGCTCCAAGTTTAAGTTTCTGTTTTGTGTTGTTGGAGCTCTTTTATTATTTTATTCATTTCCCAGTATATTCTGTTGGATGTTTATTTCCCAATTTATTTGGTTGGATGTTGGGCTCTTCAACTTTGTCTTTCTGTTAACATACCTGAAACTATTGCTGGGTGCTTGTGCAAATGGATAAGTAGTAGTGGTTGAGTCATTTGACCAGTAATTGACTAGTAATTGCTCCTTTCATCATGAGAAATACTCTGCATCAAGCTGCCCATTTCCTCGACTTTGGAGAACAGACATAATTACGATTTTCCACCAGAGTGTAGTTATCATTACTTAAACCTAATTGGGTCCTGCTAAAAGTGAAATTTGCGGTTTAGAATTCCTACCAAATTCTGCACTGCCAGACTCTTGATCAGCCTGGGTTTGGCTTGATTTGTGATATTAGGGCTTTTGAGTTAGTAATAACAGGTATTTGTTTGGCTGCTGCACAACTCCATTGTTTTTAATAGTATAGTCATTTAATCTAATTATGCCAAGGTACTTTGAGGTATACTGCAGAAATACTGTAGTAGAAGTCAACTTTTTTATGACTACAACTGTAAATGCCGAGGTGGTGACAGTGTTTCTCTTTTACTCTGTTCTGAGGGTATCTCACCTGTGGTGATTGATCGTCAACAGGAGGGTACATGTGGGAATGCCAGTATCAATTGCAGTGTCCTCCTTTTTAATGTTTTCTGCAAGTTTCCAGGCAGAATCATCATGAGTAAGCCCTATTTTCAGGGACTTTCAATTGGACTTGGTCACCCACTGGTTAATCTACTCCCATGGAAAAATTGACCCTGTGAGTCTATCCAGGACTGTGTTGGGCTTGTTATTTCCTTGTACAGTATGTTCTGAGGGTCATCAATTGTATTTGCTGACCATCTTGAAGGACTATCAGAATTGAACTGATTTGTAGACTCTGCATTCTTGTGGACCATGAAACTGTACTAGTTAACCCTTTGTCTTCAGGGTTTGACATTTCCCCTCACTTTGTTTTGCCAGCAGCTGTTACAGTATGTGGAACCACGCATGCTGGAAAATTAGTGAAACATACTGATCTTCTGAGACTGTTGTCTGTACTGTATTTGGATGGATTATCTGTTGTATTTCTGGACTGCCCTATTTATTTTACTAAAATGACCCATTGGGGGTGATTTTTTTTGTGTTTAAATGTTCAGTTGGGGATAGAATACATTTTGTTGATTGGGATGCTAATTGTTTGAAGACTTGAGCGAATGTTGTTTTAATTGCTTTGGATGGTTTAATTTTATTGTTTTTTAGTTAATTTGTTGAGGGTAGTTGGGAGTTTGTTTTCTGGATGATTTTTTGTTGTACATTAGGATATGTCAGGGGAGGAGGGTAGGTTATATATGGCTCTCCAACTCAGCTAAGATACTTCACCAGTTGTGCCCAGAGAAGGCCACAGCTTCCTAATGCAGCATATAAATGCTGCTACGACCTTGATATTCTCGGTAGGTGTTGCAGGGATGGAGGGTGCTGGCCAGGGAAGGAATGGTAGGGGTGAGCTGATTATGGTAGTTATGGGCAGCAAAACAGATTGGACAAGAGATAGCAGCAGATAAGGAATTTTTCTATCTTACTGTCTGGTCAGGGACACCTCCCTGGAATGGGAGGTTGTAGTCAGGCTAGGTTGTCTGTCCTCCCCTCAGGATGATTTTGTGCAATGTCAGGTCACTGAGAAATAAGACTGCTATCATGAGGGATTTCATCACTGATTCCTCGGTCAGCCTGTTGTTCACCATTGAGACCTGGCTTGGGATGACACTGGGCTGGGATTGGAGGCATCCATTCTGGATGGGTATGCCTTAGTGCACCATCTTAGTGGGGATTGCAGGAGGGTGTGGTGTCCACCTGTTTTATATCTGAATTGTGGTTTACTGCATTCCTATTGGTGGAGACTGGGTTACTGGAATGTTCAATAGTTTGGGGTAAGTTGGGCATAGGGTGCATGATCCTCTTCATTTACTGGCCTCTAAGGGATGAGGGGGCATTCTTGAAGAGATTTGAAGCTTATGGGTGCTGGGAGTCTTCAATACCTTAGTTGATGATGGGGGTTTGCAGTTCACCAATAAATTTCTCCAGATAATATTAACACTGGATGTTGTGCAGTTACAGTAATTTCCTGCATGATCCATGAATGTGGCCACAGTCTGGATCTGGTTTTCACTATGGGACTAGATATTTGTAATACTGAGATTGATCAGATAGAGTTGTCAGATAATGTGTTCAGATTCCAGTTTTAGGCCTCCTACATGTTTTACCCCATCAGTGGAGATGGCCCAATACTGTCATCAAAGGAACCTAACTTTGGACCTGCCCCTTGATGTGTTACACATCTCAGATATGCTGACCACCTGTGAGGATAAAACTGAGAAAACCATGGAGGTCTACAGCAAGACCCTTCTGACTGTTGTCAACTCCATTGTCTTCTTCATGTTCGCACATTTGTCTCCAACCACAGGACTCTGAGGTACAGTACAACTATCAGCCTTGTCAGTTAAATAATCAAGGGTAGAGATGGGAGTATACCTTGATATATAAACACCATTGCTCAAGAACAGACTAGCTCTGAGCGCCCATTTTAAGGTAAAGTAGAGGGCAATCAATTAGTAGAAGCAGAATTTCTGTCAGTGTCAATTGCAACAGGAAGGAATAGACCATTCCAGCTTTTCTACACTGTTGACAGACTTTTACATCCTCCAGCCTGCAGTGTGGTGGTGTTGTTTCCACAATACAGTGCAATGAATTTGTTACTTTCTTTCTTGGCAGAATGTCCTGTATTGGATATTGATCACACATGCAGGGATGTGACCTAACAGTGGGGTAGACAAGGTGCTTGCAGGCATTCCGGTGTTTTGGATGAAGTTTCAACCAGTCTTGAAATAGATGATTTCTAGGTTGTTGTCTACTTTTTGACCTACCTACTGTAGATGGAATTCAGGACTTACCTGCCTGTTGGTGGACTCCTGGGAGACTCTGCTTCCAATGGTGGTCAGAATCATCAAGGATTCCCTGGGAGAGTGTTTTTTCCCTACCACATTTAAGAATGCAGTGGTGCTTCCTGTCATTAAGAAACTATCTCTAGACCTGGAGATGCTGTCCAACCACAGACCTGTCTCAAACCTCCACATTTTATGGAATGTAATTAATAAGTTGGTTGCATGGGGGTGTGGCTTGGATGCTGAGAAAGATGACCGCCTAACTCACTCTCTCCATCTCCAGCTAAGTCAATCCACTGGTAGTGGCCACCATCCAGAGGCATACTAAATGAATCAGGCATGGAGGGACAATAACAGGATGTAAAACACCAGTTTTGAAGGGGTTTTATCGGATTTCATACTCCGGGAATACAGGCTTCTGAGTTGGTCTCACAGGCTCCAGAGCACTCTCGAGCATAGGCCGTGCAGCTACCAAAAGGCCTTAATGGACTTCCCCTGCCACTGAGTCATTAAGAGTGGCACCAGGTCTTACACATATTGCCTGAGGCGAGTAGCGACCATGCATACAACCCGACCATTGACTCCCACTATCGGCACCAACTGGATATACCGACACAGCCTAAGGTATGGCATACGGCAGACACCTTGCGACTAAGCCTGTGACTCTGCCCCAGTGCCCTCTTCTGCACAGGTAGACGTTGGCACCTCTCTACAGCATATCACTACCTTAGTAGAGATTCTACTAGTAAGAGTCCACAATATTGTGAATACATTGGCAAATACAGTAACCGAGGTGCACGTCCTGAGTAATAAACTAAATGTTGTGGAGCAAAAAATGGAGGATCTTGAAACAATCCATACAGCTATCCTATGGTGTTTACAAGAACAAGACAATAAACTTACAATGCTCTGGAGAAGAGTGGAGGATCAGGAAAATAGGGGGAGGCGAAACAATATCCAGATTCTCGGCATCCCAGAATACAGAACGTTTTCTCAATGAAGTAATTCCTGTAATGTTGGAGGATCGATGGCATGGCCCAGTGGAAGTAGAAAGGGCACATTGTATCCTGGGAGGCCCTCGACCCACTAACTCTACACCACGCCCTGTGATAGCATACCTCCTAAGATTCTCAACTAAAGAGAGAATGCTAAGAGCAGCCAGGGATAGGGGAGAAATTGTGTGGCACAGAGCCAAAATAGCCTTCTATAAAGACTTTAAAGCAGAAGCAGCAATCTGCAGAAAATCCTTTATCCAGATTAAAAAAAATTTGGCTCAGCACGGTCTCCAAAACAGATTTCGGAATCTCACTCACCTGCATGTTTCTCATGAAGGCAGGGACATCACTGCAGAGACACCCAGAGAAATCGAAACATGGAACACTAAATATTGGCCAAGAATATCATTGAGAACATCTCCCAGGCAGCTTTGGAGTCAGGAGCTGGGTGAGTACAATAGGGGGAACAAAACTCCAGGGAGCAGAGATTATAGAGATCATGATTGTGACCAGATTGTGCCATGGCTAAATGCCTCCCCCAGGTCGCCTTGGCTATCAGCATCTACTGAAGGAGCAGCTAAGCACTCATCTGGTCAACATGGGGATGGCAAATCTAACAAACAGACAACAGCGAGGGACTGGCCAGGTGGTCCGCGCATGCTCGCGCTACAGAAGCAATCTGAGAGGGCAGTAAGGAGGACTGGGGGGATACTGGGATGCATAGGGAGAGGCATCACCAGTAGAAAACAGGAAGTTGTTATCCCTCTGTACAGACAGCTTGCGAGACCCCATCTGGAGTACTGTGTGCAGTTCTGGAAACCCAATCTCTGCAAGGACATAGACAAGATGAAAGCAGTCCAGAGGAGGGCAACTAAAATTGTGCAGGGTCTGCACTGGAAGACATATGAAGAGAGACTAAAGGAGCTTAATATGTATAGCCTCGAGGAAAGGAGGGAGAGGGGGAACATGATAGAAACTGTCAAGTACCTCAAGGGAATCAATAAAGTCTAAGAGGGTAGCTTCTTTCAAAAAAAGAGGTGTGCAAGAAAAAGGGGCCACAATTTGAAGATGGGGGGGTGGCTCAGAGGTAATGTAAGGAAGTATTTTTTCACAGTGAGGGTTGTGGATGCATGGAACGGCCTTCCAGAGGAGGTTGTGGAGTCAAAAACAGTGGATGAATTCAAGCATGCATGGGACAGCCATAAGGCAATTCTAGGAGGTGGGGGTAGAAAGAAGTAGGCTACTGGTTAACTTGGATCTGCAGCTTATCCATTAGGTAGGGAAATGGGCAGACTGGGTCGGCCAAGCGGTCCTTATCTGCCATCAAATTCTATGTTTCTATGTTTCTATGGAGTCCATTTCTGAAGACCCCGATACGGCACCACCTGCTAAGCTGACTAAAGAAGACGACGTTCCATCCACCAGTGAGGATATACCGGATGATCTCATCATGGAAGTTGTAGATGGGCAATCGTGGGCAGACATATCATCAGACACAGATGAGAATCACACTTCTGGAACATTGATAATTAAGCCAGGGCTTCAATCATATGCAGAGGCGGTTTCCAGAGATCCACAGTGCATCAATGCCTCTACCTCCCATTTGAGGGAAAATGAACCACCGGACTGAATTCTCATTTGTGGACACTCAGACCAGGATGTGACAGGTTTATTTTATATGCGTAGGAAAAGAGGGGAGTTATCACGAACCCTAGAGAGGTCGGTAGTGGGGTACCGCAGGGCTTGGTCCTGGGTCCGATCCTGTTTAGTGCATACATATCGGACATCAGGGAGGGTATAGGGTGTGAAATGAGTCTCTTCGCTAATGACTCCAAGATGGGAGCAGTAGTTGAGGGGAAAGAGGGGAAGTTGGCACTGCAAGGGGACCTGGACACCCTGGAATGCTGGGCTCACACATTGAAATTAAATTTCAGTATCACCAAGTGCAAGGTGTTACGACTTGGGCAGTGAAACCCTCAACATGGTACAACCTGGGAGGGGAGGCGCTGGAGGCCTCAACAGGTGAAAAATACCTAGGGATCACAGTGGATGCATGTATGAATAACTCTGAGCAGTGCAGGAGAGTGGCTAGCAAGGCAAACAGGATGTTGGGATGCATCGTAAGGGGGATCACCTCTAGGAGCAGGGAAGTGATTCTGCCACTGTACAATGGACTGGTTAGACCACACCTTGAGTACTGTGTACAGTACTGGAGACCACATTTAAAGAGGGATATACAGTTCCTGGAGAGGGTACAGAGGATGGTAGCTAAGATGATACAAGGACTAGGGGAGTTGACATATGAGGACAGACTTGAGGAGCTCTGCCTGTTTTCATTGGAGGAGAGGAGAGGAGAGACAGGGGGGACATGATTGAGGTCTTCAAGTACCTCAAGTGAATAAATAGGGTAAACATGGAGGGGATCTTTAGACTAGAGCAGGGAGGTATCACCAGAGGGCATGGTTTGAAGTTGGAAGGTGGAAGGGTGAGGGGGGGAAAAGAAGGAGGTTTTTCACTGAGAGGGTGGTGGACCCTTGGAATGCACTGCCTGGGGAGCAGGTTCAGAGATCCACAGTGGAGGGCTTCAAGAGAGGGTGGGACAGACACAGAAAGCAGATGTATCAGATGATGGTCTGGCCCACAGGGTGGGGATGGATGATAGGGGTTTCTGGAACACAAGGGGGGGCCTCGGCACCCAACTAGGGATCTGAGGTTCGAGCAGACTCTATAGACCATAAGGCCTAATCTGCTGGCAATTAGTATGTTAGTATCACCTAAGGGCTGTACAGAGGGCTAACCTCAATATAATTAATCGGGGATACCTCGGGTTGCCTGTGTATACTAGAACTAGATGTCCTGCAGATGGGCTCATGGCAGGGTTGTAAGGTGTATCCTGCCAGCCCCTGTCTTCTATATAGGAGGCTAATACAAGCCCTGGATGATAGGGGGTACCTGCCCCTCCCTCACTTTGTTTTTCTCCAACTACTAACTGCCTATACACCTAGTGTCCTTCCTTATCTCCATGCCATTCCCCTGAGAATCTCCCTGGATGCCCTCCCTATTCTAAATGGGGGGAAGGTAGCTTATAAAGGATATGGCAAGCTGGGGACAGAGCCCTGAAGAGTTTATCAGGCAGATTTCTCAACACCCCAATATAGGTAATTGGTGTGCATGGCTGTGCGGATAGTGCCCTCATGTATACACCACATTACCTTTAGCTAATTGCTGAAACAAATATTACTGCTTTCTCTTTGCATTTTATGGTATACGTGTTTGTTGGTATACATTGTTGAGGTTCATTCATTTGAGAAAGAACCCTTAGTTTAGTAATAACAGTTGTAGACTATACAGTCTGTGGGTTTATTGTTATAACTTTTCTGTTTAACTCATTTTTTTGCCAGGATCTACTTGTTATCGCTAATCTCCTGGTTCATTTACCATACTTCTTCTCTTTCAATACCTCCTACATCTCTCTCTCTCTCTCTCCAATAGTTCAACTTCTAATCTCTCGAGTGTGAGGGTGAGTACCGGATTCTGTTTTGGTAGTAGAAAGTAAGATGTCGCAGCATAACAGGGGGATCAAGCTTATATCCTGGAATGTGATGGGCCTTAATCACCCCACTAAGCTCACAATGGTCCTTAAACACCTACACTCCTTGCAGGCAGATATTGCGCTTATTCAAGAGATACACCTCACTGCAAGAACTGTAGGATGGCTTAAAAAATCATGGGTAGGATTGGTATTAGCCAGTTCAGCAAAAAAGAAATCTAAAGGGGTAGCGATATTGGTTCGGAAATCATGCCCCTGGACAGAGGACAAGGTAATTACCGACACTAAGGTCCGATGGCTAGTGGCCAGATTCTCCTACCCCAGGGGGAAAGCGGTGCTGACTAACATCTTTGATCCTAATAATGACACCCCAGATTACTTCCTAGACCTTAACCAAGCTATTGAAACACTCTCGGCAGATTACCCTAACGTGCCTATTATGATGAGGGGGATTTCAATTTAACCCTAGATATTTTTGTGGACAAATCCAAGCCTACCCCTAACTCACATCCTAAAGCACTGCTGACTTTGCAGGATATGATGAAGGAATGGGGCATGGTAGACATATGGAGGAGAGATCACCCATTGGGAAGGGACTACTCCTTCTTCTCTACCTTGCACTCAACCTACAGCAGAATAGACTTTTGGCTGGCTAACCCCTCTGCAGCTCAAAATATTGTGACCTCACAAATAGACAATATTATTATCTCAGATCATGTCCCAGTTTCCTGTGTTCCTGTACCGAAAGGACAAAGAGGATCAGGTACCAGGTGGCGATGTAATCCATTGTTAATATTGGATCCACTCTTTTTAAGGATATGGTTAAAACAGCAGCCCAAGAGTACTTTTTCAATAACAAGACTGCAGACACCTCTGTGGCAATGAGATGGGAAGCCTTCAAAGTGGTTATATGGGGCCATATACTAGCCTGTACAGCCTATAAAAATAAGACAAGGAAGGCTGAGCTCACCCGCCTCCAGAATGAAGTGTCCACCCTAGAAGCTAAATTTAATATTTCCACTACAGGGCACCCAGATCAGATGGCACTTTGTGTAATAGTAAGCCTCAAATATCGCATAAATTCAATGCTTCAGCAACAGGCGGAATGGCTGATGATGAGAACTAAACATTCACACTGGGAAAAGGGGGACAAGGGAGGCAAACTGTTGGCCTTTCAGCTATAGAAGCAGCAAGCTGCTTCAAGTATCCACACCCTTAAGAACCACATAAGGGGCATAGTTACCAGTCCAGAAAAAATCAACGAGTGTATGGAGCACTATTACCAGGAACTGTATCAGTCACATTCGTCCTTAGAACAAACACGGCTAGAGGGGCAGGTTGAGGACTTTTGTCACACAGCCAACACTCCTCAAGTGACAGAGTCCATGAAAGCTGCATTGGACAAACCCTTCACTGGGACGGAATTGAAGTTAGCTTTGTCGCAGCTCACTAAGGGTAAGTCCCCTGGACCAGACGGTATGACCACAGAGCTGTATCAGCTTCTGAGTACTGAATCAGTGCTCCATTACTGTCGGTTCTCCAGGAAGCACACAGAACCACCCACTATGAGAGAAACGCTGATTACAGTGCTCCCTAAAAAATCGGATGATCGCCTAAACTGCGATCATTTTTGCCCTATCTCCCTTATCTCTGTGGATAATAAGATAGCGGCCAAGATGCTTGCAAATTGATTGGTGGATGTGCTACCCTCTATAGTACACTCATCCCTGGTCGGATTTACAAAAGGGGAAAGCTACAGCAGGTAACATCAGGCTGGTCCTTAATTTGAAATGGGTGGCCATGCATTCACCCACTCTTATGGCAGCCATGGCTATAGACTTTTCAAAAGCTTTTGACTCAGTCGAATGGCCATATTTGCATGCAGTTCTAACAAAGTATGGTTTTGGCCTTTATTTCAGACAGTGGATTAGAGTACTCTATAACCAACCCCTGGCCAGAATTTTAATGAACAAAGACATTTCCACGCCATTTTGTTTACATCGGGGCACACGGCAAGGATGCCGACTTTCCCCTTATTATTTCTGGTGGCATTAGCTCCCCTTATATGAAAGCTACACCACACCAGAGAGGTTGAAGGTATACAGATGGGGGAGTGCTCCTACCTTGCTGCGGCATATGCAGATGACCTACTCCTTACACTTACATGCCCTCGGGAAGCCCTCCCCCCAGTCTTAAAGATTTTAGACCCATATGCCCAGTTATTGGGATTGCGTATCAACACTAGTAAAACCCAAGTCACACCCCTAAATGTGGCCTATTCTGAGGACTGTATACGTGGCCTCGGTCTGGCTTGGGCTCAAAATAACTTGTCCTACTTGGGGTTACAAATACCATTTGACTGGAAGCAGATCGAATCTAGGAACTTTTCCCCCCTTATAGCTCAACTATCGACTGAAATATCCAGATGGCGTCATCTAAACCTATCTCTCCTAGGCAAAGTGGCGGGGACTCGTATGCTTTTCATCCCCAGGGTCACGTACCTCTTCAATCATTTGCCCATTCCTCTATTAGATAAGGTTTTTCACACTCTAGAACAACTAATCACGTGATACCTCTGGGAGAGTAAGAAGCCACGGTGGAGTGCCAGCAAATTGAGAGCGCATTGGACTAGAGGTGGCCTTGGACTTCCATGGCTACAGGGCTACCAATGGTCCTTTCTTTCAGCTCAAGCCTCTAGATGGTTTGTTCCCACTTCTTCACCACCAACTCTATGGGTACATCTGGAAACCCAGCTGGCACAAGGGTTCCCCCTCAGCTTATTTCTGACAAGAGTACCATTACCCCCTAATAGGCTCATGCCTGTAATAGCATAAACTAGGAAAGCTTGGTTTCAGCTGTTGGTAGCTGCCAAGACCAAGAAGCAAGAGTGTGCGATACCCCTTAGATATCTGGCATTGTGGCATAACAGACTCCTGCAAGTGGATCACAAACCCATTTATTGGTCTACTTGGGATAAAAAAGGGATACATATAGTTCAAGACATGTATTTACCCAGTTCTAACACACTTATGTCATTCGAACAGTTCAAGAGTCGCTATTCACTCCTGATCCAAGACTTTTGGAAATACCTACAGCTGCATAAGGCGATGCAATCCCTTTATGGAACATACACTGTAGATTAGAAATGGCTTTGGTTATCCACACTGCATTTGAAGATCTTCTTCTGAGGTTTAGTCGGTAAATTTTATAACACATGGCGAGAAGCACAGCCAGACCACACAGCACCCTGTAGGATGGCATGGAGCCCGGAACTGCAAGGTTCCATTACACCTCAGACCTGGTCTTGGTGTCTCCGCCTGGCACACACAACATATAAAGAGGCTAAGAGTCAACTAATTCATCTCAAAATCCTCCTACAGTGGTATCGCACTCTGGCCATTCTACATAAATGGGGTATTCTCTCAAATGCGGTCAGCTGGAGATGCCAAGGCTGTCCGGCAACTATCCTACACATCCTTTGGGACTGTCCGATGTCAGCTCCTTTCTGGTCTGCAGTGGTGATGAACTGTTCTGGGGTATTAGGGCAACCAGTGGACCTTAGCAATCCCATTCTGCTCTTAGGAGAAAATAAACCCCTGCAGCAGCTTGAGCCACAACACAGGCATTGGACCTTGTTAGCATTATTGGAGGCTAAGAGAATCCTCTTGATGTATTGGAAGCAACCCCTCCCCATGACCGCTGTGCTCTGGCAGTCTGCCTTGGCACATCTAGCTACTTTTGAAAGGCTCATGTATGCTAGTAAGGGACAGCTGACATTATATTATAAACAATGGGGAGCATATCTAAACTCATCACTCTGTAAAGCACCACTACCCCAGCAGGGAAATCCCCCTCTTCCCCTCTAAAAACTGACTTTGGAGTGAATAATTCTAGGTGTGGGCTAGCAGAGCTATGACATCTAGGATCTGCATTGCTTGGTGCTGCCTATAACAGACTAGGATCCTCACCCTGGTATCTATTAAATATAATGTCTTCTTTACTATCTGGGCTTTTTTATGTACCTAAGAAATATGGAATTTTAATCTGGTATGTATCAATGTTGGGGATATATATGGTGAATGTTTGTTTCTTATTAATCTTTATCATCCATTGGAACCCTACTTTTGTACACATTCTGCATGTAAATGGTGCTACCATAGGATGGCAATATTGTTATATACATGCATTCTGTAATGTGTGCATGTAAGTGGAACAGATCTTTTACAATAATAAAAATTATTCTATGATAAAAAAAAATAAGTTGGTTGCACCACAGTTGGAGATGCATCAGGTTCATTATGAAATCTAGGAGCCATTTAAATCAGGGTTCAGACCTCAACACAGCAACACGACAGCCCTGGTGAAGGAGACAATGATCTCTTCCTAGCAAGAGATCAGGAAGGGGGGGGGGATATTCTATTGTCATTCTTATTGATCTCTCATCAGCATTTGACACTGTGGACCATAGGGTGATGATTAATCCCCTGAAGACAAATGTGATGGACTCTCTGATACATTTTGTTGCAAAGGTTTAAGTACCTCCTGGTCAGCTGGGATCAGTGTATAACCCTTGGGAAATTATTTTCAAAGAGGTCTGCTGTTCCTTTCCTCATTCACTAAGGCTCAATTATTCCCCCATGGTGTTTGCAGTGTATAGTTTGCCTTTGGGAAGATCAAGAGATGATACAGTCTGGGTTTTCACTACTATGCAGATGATACTCACTTGTACTGCTCTTTCATGCCGATCCAGGAAAACTTGGTTACTTTAATAATCAGTGCTTATTTGAAATATATATGATTGGAAGACTGGTAGATGGTTGAACCTTAATCTTGGCAAGATGAAGTTTTTACTCATAGTACAAGGTTCCTAGACATGGGAAACAAAGAGGAATTATATCACCATGCCCTCCCTGGGAGTCAATGTCCTGAGAGCTGTGGATACAGATAAAAATTGGTTCCACGTGATATGAGTGAAAGTAAAACAGAGATCGCCATATTAGAAAGTGCACATCACTGAAAATGCAAATGGTGATATGCACTACACCAAGAACAATACCAGTGCCCATTGACACCATACTCACAATGAGCAACAGTTCTCGTTTTTATTAGGGGGGCTATGTCCCCACACCCACCATTATTAAAATTCTCAACTCTGAGGGGAGGTGTGACACTGGGGTACAGGGGAATCTTTGGGAGGGGGTAATGCAGATCAGTGGGGCACACAGGGACAAAAATACTAAGTCCCAACCTGCAGCATAAAAATATTTAGCACACACAGCTTGATCTGAACCCGCAGCATCTCAAACCAGAGGTACACACCCCTACCAATATGCCAAACAGCCAGCTGGGAACTGCTCATCCAAACTTCCTCCCATATGCTGTTCCTCTATACTTCCCTCCAACAGTGACCATATCTCCCTTTCGTTTTCTTGTACATAACAGTTGCTGTTCCCCTCTTTGCTATCCTTTCCTACTCACTCTTATTTCAGGCGGTCAAATTGAGTCGCTCAATTTGACTCACCCATATAACTGGATATCCTAAAAACCTATGGGTCATAATGGATAGCAGACTGTCTCTTGAAGTTCAGGTAGGCAGCATTATCTGATGTGAGTTTTTCTATCTAAATAATATTTCCGGGTTGATTCTTAGTTTCAGTATGAGGACCTGGTAGCTGTGCTGCACACCTTTGTAACATTGTATCTTGACTACTGCAATGCTCTGGAAGTTTAAAGTCTTGAGGAACCTGAAACTGCCAGATATCAATTGGCATATTCCTGCAGCAAAAGGCATTGGAATTCTGGATACTTTGCAAGACAGCTTACTAGTTGCAGTAGGTCAGGGATTCCACAGGACTGGATGCTATGCTTGGCTTGGTAGACAACAATTCAGTGAGGGTGGGGGGAGGTGGCAGTCAGGAATTCTTTGTGGTCCAGTGATCACAACACTGTTTGCTTCAGACTGGCATTGGGGAACAATGGCCCTACCCTCGAAGACTGTGATTCTGGACCCCAGACTAGTGGATTTCAGCCAGATGTGGGAACTGGGAGAGAGATCGGTGGATCTGAGGGAGTAAAACAACAGTATGATAGGATTAAGTGGACAGTTCTGGTTGCAACTAAATCTTGTGCAAAGAAAATTGCCTACAGAAACAAGCATAAAGAGCTAATCTTTTTTTTCCAAGAGAGTTGGGAAGGTTGTAAGGGCAAAATGAAAGGCCTTCGCTGTGCACAAGAGGAACAAGGGAGAGAAGAATTTGAGGAATATCAGACTAGATTCAAAGTGGAAAGGATGGCAGTTAGGAAAGCAAAGGCAGACACAGAGCTGCAGATTGCCAAGGCCGTAAAAGGTGGAGAAAAACCTTTTTTTTTAGATAAACAGATAAATCTGGGAAAATAATTAACGGAGGGGGGGGTAGTCAGGCTAGTGGGAGGGGTTGAAGATGATGAGCAGAAAGCAACTGTCTAAAACAATTACTTCTACTCTGTATTCATGCTGAGGTCAGTGGACCTCTACTGGAGAGTGGCATCAAGGCAACCACATGGGGGGTAAGAAAGGGGGAGGGATAATGATAGACTGGATGAGGAAGGTATTGGAAGTCTTCAGAGTAGATAAGGCAGCAGGTCTTGACAGCCTCAGGCCATGGGTACTGAAGGAATTTGCCACACAGAATTGTAGGTAGGCTTAACCTGACAATTTAATGACTCACTAAGGTAAGAAATGATAGAAACATAGAAATTGACAGCAGATAAGGACCACAAGGCCCATCCAGTCTGTCCATTTTTTCTACCTTATGAATGTGCTATAGGCCTGTACTCTGTCAATGGCCTATCTATTCATATTTATCTTTATTGCTCCCTTATGTCTGTCCCATGCCTGTTTGAAGCCCTGCACTATATTCATATCCACCACTTCCTGATGTAGGCCATCACGCATCCACCACCCTTTCTGTGAAAAAAGAACTTCCTCACATTCCCCCTTAATTGGCCTCCCTCTAATCTCATGCTGTGTCCTTTTGTCTTGCTATTTTTCTTATAGTGAAACATGTTAGACTCTTTCACCTTGTTAATGCCCTTAAGATGTTTTAATGTTTTGATCATATCACCTCTCTCTCTCCTTTGCTCTAGGGTATACATATTGAGCTCCATTAATCTATCCTCATATGTTTTCTGATGCAGTCCCTGCACCATTTTGGTTGCCTTTCTCTGGACTGCCTCCATTTTGTTAATGTCCTTGTGCAGGTGCAGCCTCCAGTACTGCATGCAGTACTCCAGATGGGACCTAACCAGTGTCTTGTAAAGAAGGATTATTACTTCCCTCTTACAACTTGTGATACCCCTACTAATACACCCCAACATCCCTCTAGCCTTACCTACTGCTTTAGTGGTCTGCTTGGATGATTTCAGATCATATGTGATGATGATGCCTAAGTCTCTTTCTTCCCTTGTGATTGACAGCAACTCCCCTCCCAACCTATAGGTGGCTTCACAGTTTCTCTTCCCTATGTGCATGATCTAGTGGATTGAAGGTCCACCAGTGTAGTACCTCTCCACAAGGGGGACAGCAGAAATCCATACAACTACAGGCCTGTCTGTCTTACCGCCATTGAAGTATTAGAGCCAGGATAAAGTGTACACCAATCTCCCAAAGGTGCTGCAAGCCAGAACTATAGGCACAAAAAAGGAAGGCAGCACACACACCAGATTAAAGTCCAAATTTTTTTCTTTTGATCATGCAAAGTAGAGAATGCTGGCTATGTTGGCTAGCTACCCCTCTATTGTAGATAAGCTTATGAAATCCATAGTCAAAGAAAGCCTGGTGCCTTCTTAGAAAACAGTGGACTTCAGGACAGCAAGCAGCATGGTTCTGTGTCAGGGAGGTCATGCCAGACCAACCTGATATTGTTTTTCAACTGTTTCATGAATGTAGTAGACAGATGATAGGTGGTGGGTTTGCTGTGCTTCAACTTCAGCAAGGCCTTCAATTCTGTACCACATTGGAGGCTGCCAAAAAAGTGGGAGGGCCTAGAAGTGGAGCATGGTTTGTAGGTGGGTAGGAAACTGTTTTGGGGAAAGCAACTGAGGTTAGTAGTGAATGGAGCCAAGTCAGAGTACAGGGAGCCAAGCTCATGAGTAGAGTGCTACAGGAATTGGTACTTGGACCAGTCCTATTCAAAATTTTCATAAGTGACATAGAGAAGGATTTATGGGCAAGTTGTGTCTCTTTGCTGATAACACAAAGCTTTGTAGTAGGATAGATCATGAGGAACTTGTGCAGGGGTTCCAGATGGCATTAGAGAAGCTGGAGAGATGGACTAAGATCTGGAAGTGGAGATTCAATGGCAAGAAGTGCAAAATAATGCACTCAGGGAAGCAGAACCCAAATACAGAATACTGGATGGGAAGGATTAAGCTGGACACTTCAGCAGAAGAGAGAAATGTATGGGTCATAATCAATGAATCCCTCAAGCAAATGAGTCACAGTAACAAACATATAGCAAGTTACTGAGGATGCAGGGGTATATATATATATATATATATATATATATATATATATATATATATGGGTTTTGACTGGAGAAGGAAACAAGGTAATACTGCCACTATACAGAAACTGGTGAAACCTTATCTGGAGTATTGTGTTCAGCTCTGGAGTCCTTATCTGAGGAACAACATAGGTAGATTGGAGCTGGTGCAGAGAAGGGTCACCAAGTTGATACAGGACCAGCAAAACAGATCCTATGAGGAATGTTAGGTGGCCAAAAATATGCACTTCCTGGAGACCAGGTGCAAGAGGCAGGAAATAACAGAAACATATGTTTCTGAGGAGTATAAACAGGGTGAAAAGCAAGGTCTTGTTTGTATGGAATAGGGAAGCAATCATCAGGGGGCATGATTGTCGTTTGGCTGGGGGCAAGTTCAAGAGAGATATGATGAAGTTTCACTTCATGAAAAGGGTGGTGGAGCCGTGAAACAGACTACAAGCAGAAGTGGTGTATGCGGCTACCATAAACAGGTTTAAATACAACTGGAACAAGGCAAAGGGACTCATAGTCCTGGGAGGGCAACACAGGATTAAGTGGTAAGGAAGTGGGGGAAGAGGGAGAGAACCCTGCAGTACAGTAGGTAGGATGGTTAAGGCAGTACAGTATGGGCAGACTTGAGTGAGCCTCAGTCTCCTTCTGCTATCAGAGTGATGCAGAATGCCACACTCAAGATATCTAGTATAAGCACATTTCATCATATCACACCTGTGAAGTGCAGTCTGCATTAACTTCGAGTAAAATGGCATATCACCTTCTGTTGACACTTGTTTTTGTTTAGTTTTACTTTTTCTAGCTGCACTGTCTATATTGTTGAACATTGTATAATCTCTGTATAACAATCCAGTTGTCAATATTATTTGTATCGCAGATTATCCTATTGTCTACCTCTCCTTTGTGCTGCATCACATTGTACTGCTCATGTATTTTTCAGTTGTATGCTCCCAGGTCATGCCATAAAATAGGCATCTCTATGTCTAGTGCACCCACCCCGTTACCAAAAGCAAATAAAATAAAATGTGTTTAGTGGTTTTCAAGGCTTTGCATGACCTAGGTCCTGGCTACATTAGAGAATTCCTGTCCTATATTCTCCACACTGCGCTCCCCACTCTGCTAGTGAGAATTTGCATTGCAGTTCCTGAGCCTGCCTGAAATCATCTAGCAACATAGCTTCTGATGTGGGAGCACCTTGGTTATGGAATTCTGTGTCATGCCACGTTCATACTAGCTTTTCAGCAGAGATTCCTAAAAAAGGCTCTGAAAGCCTACCTAGTGACCCTGGCTTTTAATGATGTTTAATGATGATGTTACATTTTGTGCTGTTAGTTATGTTTTGTATTTATTATCTTCTGATGTTTTCTCAGGCAAAGCCTGTGAAAGTGATGAAAATTGATACTGTTGGGGGGGGCAGTGAAATGGTAGCAATGCTACAGAAGGTATAAGTTGAATGTTAATAGGTATTACACTTATATAGGTATGAATTTAATTATGGGGATTAATACCAAAATTCAGAAACAGTGCAAAACATTCTTTTTTATTTTGTTTTTTCAAAATGTCATGAAATTTTTCATCTTGATTTAACAAAAATATACACTTTATTGTCATGAAAAAAAGGATAGCAAAAACATTTATTTTACAGAAAAAACCTTCTGTCATGATGTAAATAAATATCAATATAGCTAGAGTAACTGCCTATTTCCATTTCGATAACATATTTGCTGTTTTTTTTTTATAATATAACAGCACCATTTCTTAATGGCTGGACTCCAAGCTTTCATTTTAGAAAAAAAAAAAAAGTTTCTAGCCCCAACAGTTCCACAATTAGACATTTCTAAAGATATTTTCTTTTTTAAATGTAATAACTTTTGAACAATTAGGGCAAGAGACTTTTTTAAATGAAAACTTAGAGACTGCTAGATAGATATATCATTAATATATCATTACAGTGACCGTATATTGATATAAAAATCTTGAAAAGAGGGGATAGGAGGGGATGTTGAGAAGAAATGAGCATGTATCAAGGAGGCTATAGCAGAGGTAATAAAACAATGCATTAGGTCAATAGACAAGAGTAAAAGGAGAAGAAAAACACTTTGGTTCTTGGATTGGGGGGTGACAGAAAAAGAAAGGACCAAGAGGCTAGCCTTCAGGAAGTATAAGGAGACACAAAGGGATGAGGACAAGAAAATGTACCTGAAGTTTCTGAGAGAGGCGGGAAAGGCAGTGAGGATGGTGTGAAGCACAGGGGTTTGGCTTCATTGGGGTCTGGGGTTCCACCTGGAGGACACCAGCCAATACTGGCAGGATGGTCTGCATCTGTCCAGGAAGGGAACAAGTCTTTTGAGCAATCGGTTTAAATGCTTCATTGGCAAGCTTTTAAACTAGTCAAGGGGGGAGGCACTGATAAGCAGCAGGAAAATCCCAGCCTCTCCCTACAAAACAGGGTACTAAATGAGAAAAGATCAAGGTAGAAAGGTCAGGGGGATCTGCTACAGAAGGTAAAGCCATCAAAAATGGACAGCAATGAGTACCAATGCCCGTAGTCTGAGTAACAAGCTTCCTGGATTAGTGGCCTTGATGGAGGAGGAACATCTGGATATCATGGCAGTCACAGAAACATGGCAGTACACAAAACCATGACTGGGACGTAAACATACCAGCACACTATCTACAGGAGGGACAGGGAGGGTAAAAGAGGAGGAGGAGGAGCTCTTACACAAGGGAAGAAATCAAAGCAATAGAACAAAAGGGAAAACAGGGAGGAGAAGAAGCACTGTGTGTAAATTTGAGACCGGCAATGGCACCGCAATCCGCACAGGGGTTGTATACAGACCCCCTTCTCAGGGGGAGGAAATGGACAAGGAAATTATAGAAAGAATACCTAGAATGGCAGAAAAAGGAGAGATATTGCTGATGGGTGATCTGAATATGCCAGATGTTAACTGGAGTGCAGTTGCAGCAGCCACTTCGAAGAGTGGGGTTATTCTAGATGCCCTACATGGGGCATGTCTTAGACAACTAGTATTGGAGCCCACTCAAGAGGGAGCAATCTTAGACCTGGTTCTCTCAAATGGAGATGAAAAGAGGATCACAGATGTAGAAGTGGGTAGCCATCTGGGAACTAGCGACAATCGAACAGTATGGTTCACAATAAACACAGCAATAGAGTCAAGCCATACAAAGGCAAAAGTACTGGACTTTAGGAGGGCTGACTTTGCCAAAATGGGTGAGTGCCTAAGGACTGCACTAGCAAATGGGCAGGAAGGAGGGGTGGAAGAACAATGGGGAATAATAAAAACTGCCATCACAGAGGTAACAAGCCTTTGTGTGAAGCAAATAAACAAAACAAAATGATGTAAGAAACCACTATGGTTCTCAAAAAGTGGCAGTGAAGGTTCAAGAGAAAAGAAAGCATTCAGGAAGTACAAGGAATCACAGAAGGAGCAGGAAAGAGAACTGTATCAGTTAAAGCAAAAGGAAGCTGGGAAGGCAGTCAGAACAGCAAAGGCCCAAACTGAGGAAAAGATAGCCAACCTAGTTAAGAAGGGGATAACACCTTTATAGGTACATCAGGAGTGAAGGAAGATGAAGGAGGGTTAGTGAGGCTTATAAAGGGAGGGAGGGTGGGCAGAGGGTGACTGTGAAAGTCAGAGATACTAAACAAATATTTTGCTCAGTATTTACAAAGGAAGAGGGAGGTACCTAAACAAACAGTAGAAACACTCTGGATACAGAAGTTGATACCAGCCCATTTACAGAAGAAAGGGTTCTGAAAGAACTCTTAAAACTGAAGGTGGACAAAGCAATGGGCCCTGATGGGATTCGTCCCAGAATTTAAAAGAACTAAGGGTAGAACTTAGACACCACTGACTACCCTCTTTAACAAATCATGGGAGGATGGGGTGGTACCTGAGGACTGGAGGAGGGCAGATGTGATTCCTTCACAAAAGTGGGAGCAAGGCAGAAGCAGGAAACTACAGATCTGTTAGTTTAACCTCAGTGGTAGGGAAAATGATGGAATCACTTCTGAAGGAAAGAATTGTTGAGTATCTAGAGGCCAGAGGACACAGGACCCAAGGCAGCATGGATTCACAGCAGGAAGGTCATGCCAGACAAATCTGATAGATTTCTTTGACTGGGTGACCAAAGTAGTAGATCAGGGAGGTGCTGGACATGGCCTACCTAGACTTTAGCAAGGCATTTGACACATCCCACACAAAAGATTAATATAAGTTAGCCAGCCTGTGAGTGGGTCCCAAGATGACAGCCTGGGTAAAGAATTGGCTGGAGAATAGGACACAGAGAGTAATAGTAAATGGAGTCCACTCTGAAGAGAAGGGGTTACTAGTGGCTACTTGAGGTTCAGTATTAGGACCGGTCCTCTTCAATGTCTTTATAGCGACATTGCAGAGGGACTGGAAGGAAAAGTATGTCTCCTTGCAGATGACACAAAGATCTGCAACAGAGTTGATGCAAGGTGGGGTGGAAAGGATGAGGAAGGACTTGGCAAGGTTAGAGGAATGGTCAAATGTATGGCAGCTTAGATTCAATGCTAAGAAGTGCACGGTAATGCACCTTGGAAACAAAAACCCAGGAGAAGAGTACACAATGGGGGGTGAGATACTAACAACAACAAAAATGGAAAGGGACATGGGGGTAGTCATATCAGATGACCTAAAGGTGGGCAAGCAATGTGAGAGGGCAGCAAGGAGGGCTGGGGGGATAATGGGATGCATAGGGAGAGGCATCACCAGTAGAAAACAGGAAGTTATTATGCCTCTGTACAGACAGCAGGTGAGACCCCATCTGAGTACTGCATGCAGTTCTGGAGACCCAGTCTCCGAAAGACATAGACAGGATGGAAGCTGTCCAAAGGAGGGCAACTAAAATGTTGCAGGTCTGCACGGAAGACATATGAAGAGAGACTTAAGGAGCTTAATATGTATAGCCTTGAGGAAAGGAGGGAGGGGGGACATGTTAGAAACTTTCAAGTACCTCAAGGGAATCAACAAGTTCAAGAGGGTAGCATCTTTCAAAAAAGAGGTGTGCAAGAACAAGGGGCACAATTTGAAGATGGGGGCGCTCAGAGGTAATGGAAATATTTTTCACAGAGAGGGTTGTGGATGCATGGAACGGCCTTCCGGAGGAGGTTGTGGAGTCAAAAACAGTGGTGGAGTTCAAGCATGCATGGGACAGTCATAAGGCAATTCTAGGGGGTGGGGGTAGGAAGAAGTAGGCTGCTGGTTAACTAGGATCTGCAGCTTATCCATTAGGTAGGGAAATGGGCAGACTGGGTGGGCCAAGCGGTCCTTATCTGCCATCAAAATCTATGTTTCTATGTTTCTATAAGGAGCACAAACAGAGGAGAGACTAGCTCAATCATTTTAAAAAAAAGAGATAAGACATTCTTCAGGTATATTAGCAAGAGACGGAAGGCAAGGGAGGAGTTGAAAAGCTTAAACAGGCCGGGGGGGGGGGTAGTGGAGGTAGACAGTGAAAAAGCAGCAATTCTAAATGAATATTTCTGTTTTGTCTTCACTGTGGAAGGGGATGGGTAGGGCCACAGCTGGATTTCAAAGGGGCAAAGGATAAGGAGGTAAACACCAGTCCATTCACTGAGGAGAGGGTCCTAGAAAAACTGGTGAAGCTAAAGGTGGAAAAAGCCATGGGTCCAGATGACATACATCCCAGGGTCCTAAAGGAACTGAGGACTGAACTGGCAGCCCCCCTGGAAGCCCTGTTCAGTGAGTTCTTAGACACTGGAGTGGTCCCAGAGGACTGGAGAAGGGCAAACGTTGTCCCTCTTCACAAGATCGGTAGTAAAGAAGAAGCAAGGAACTACAGGCCAGCTAGTCTAACCTTTGTATTCGGAATGATAATGGAAGCACCTCCTTAAGGAAAGAAAAGTGCAACACCTGGAAGTCAATGTACTGGTAGATCCCAGGAAGCATGAGTTCTCTGCAGGACGATCCTGTCAAACTAATCTAACAGATTTCTTTGACTGGGTGACAAAGGCAGTAAACCAAGGGGGGGGGGATGGGGGGTGGTAGATATTGCATATCTTGATTTCAGCAAACTGTTTGATACGGTCCCACATAGGAGACTGATCAACAAGCTAGGTAACCTGGGGTTGGGATGCAAGGTGGCAAATTGGATTGGAAACTGGTTAATAAACAGAAAACAGAGGATAGTGGTGAATGGAACCCAATCAGATGAAAGAGAGGTGACCAGTGAGGTACCTGTGGGATCAGTTCTGGGGCCAGTTCTCTTCAATATTTTCATCAGTGACTTTGCAGATGGGCTGGAGAGAAAGGTTTGCCTGTTTGCAAATGACACCAAGGTCTGCAACAGGGTGGATACTCCGCAGGGCATGTAAAGGATGAGAAAAAAAACTGGAACTGGTGGAGAAATGGTCAGGGGCATGGCAGCTAAAGTTTAATGCAAAGAAGTGCAAAATCATGCATGTACAGTAGGGAACAGGAACTCTGGGGCAAGTTACAGGTTGGTGGGGAGCTGCTGACAATAACCGAGGAGGAGAGGGACGTGGGGGTCATAATCGCAGATGACTTGAAGGCTGCTAAGCAGATGGCAAAGGTGATGGGAAATGCCAGTGGGATGTTGGAGTGTATTGGAAGGGGAATCACAAGCCGAAGGAGGGAGGTGATAGTTCCACTGTACAAGACCCTGGTGAGACCTCACCTTGAATACAGTGTACAGTTCTGGAGACCACACCTTCAAAAGGACATTGACAAAATAGAGACAATGCAGAGGAGGGTGACCAAAATGATGAAGGGATTATATCACAAGCCTTAAGAGGAGAGAGTGAGGGACCTCAATTTGTACAAGCTAGAACAAAGGAGGGAGAGAGGTGACATGATAGAAACATTAAAGTACCACAAGGGCATTAACAAGGTGGAAGGGGACAACATATTCCAGAGTAATAGTGGTGCCAGGACAAGAGGGCACGACATGAATTCAAGGGGTGGCCTCATAAGGGGAAATTTCATGAAGTTCTTTTTTACAGAAAGGGTGGTGGATGTATGGAATAGCCTGCCCCAGGAGGTGGTGGCAGCCCATACAGTGGCAGGCTTCAAACTTGCACGACACAGAAACAAAAGAATAATTGAGGTGGAAGAAAAAGCTAAAGCCAATGACCAGATTGGGTCATTGGATGCTTCGTTAGGCAGCTTAAATGGCAGACTGGATGGGCCTAGCGGTCCTTATCTGCCGACAGTATCTATGTATTTAAAATGTTTCATATCAATATAATAAAACAGAAAATAGTTCACTGCATTTTAAAGTCCTATTATTTTTAAAATATTATATTGACGTGTACATGCATGCAGCACCACAGAAGAACTTGGTTAACTATTCAGTAGTTACAGCTTTCAAAATGTAGCTTCAAGCACTATAAAGGTATCATACAAAATTATTTTTGGAAATGATCAGAAGAGTTGTAGTGATTGTTTTGTCTAAGAGTAAACACATTTTCTAGTTTTGAATGTTTATTATTTGTTTATACTTTTATAATGTATGGGAGAGGCTTATTAACACCTGAAAAAACTAACTTTACAACTTTATTATGGTATCGTTGTGACATGTCCCTCTGTGTTAGGCTGTTCCCTTCCATCAATAAACAGAATACTAGAACAACTCTCGAGCAAAAATGGTGTCTTTCTTTATTTACTTTATAAAGTGTAGCTGCCTGAAAAACACTAGTGTCTCTCATAGTCTGCGATGTGCTGTAAGCTCCTTGGATGTTTACACCCCCACCCTCTTTGTAGATGATGCTGATGTTACCCACAGTACTTTTCAACACCTGGCAATGTGGTCTCCTCTGACCAACCAGATCGCTGTGGACTTTTCTTTTGTTCTTAATTCAAATCAGCTCATTTTAAAAATAATCGTACATCATTCTATGTTAATGCTTTAAGAAGTTACTGTAGATTATTTAAGAGTTTTTTTGTACTTATGTAGACTAGAGAGCAGTATAAGCGCAACAGTTTGTCATTGATGTGTGGTACAGAGTGTATGCATAAATAAATGTTTGGAATCAACTATTCCTAAGTCGCCTATTCATTGGTGAGGTAAGGTTTAGTGCAAACTGTAACATATTGGTGGGCCTTACTTTTCTTTCCCCATACACAATAAAAGATAATGCCTGGTGATTTGAGTGTTTACCGCGCATTAAAAAAATCTCTTGTGGTTGCTAGGGTAACAGTAAACCTCTCGAGCTGCACTCTCGAGGTTTACCAGGTTATCCTAGCAACCACTCGAGGTGATTACACATGATTATCACCCGAACCCCCAGGCATTATCCTCTGTATGTAGAGCACCCTGAGCTTCCAGAATGATGTGCTACATAAATAAAATAATATATCTTCTATCTGACTTGGATCCCAGATCTGGACCCCCTAACACTACTTACTTGCTTGGGAAGATTGTTGCACAACCTGTCATCCTGGCTACTGAGGTCTGAACACCACCACTACCAGTGGTCACCATCAGAGGAGGTGAGGGCACAGCAATGAGCAGTTAAAGATCATGTGCAACGGTTTTTACATATTTTTTGTAAAAGCTTTAAAAGCTGACATTCAAGTCCCTGTGTCATGATTAGTGTTTCCTGAAAATTTCATGCTGATTGATTTTGTGGTTTTCTTTAAATCAGCATTTAACTTGCTCTACAGTGGCTGAAAACAGTGGAGTTATTTCTGTCCTCTCAGTCAAACTTAGAGTGCGATGACATCATTTTGGAGTAGCTTACTGTTTCAGAATCCCAATCAGAGCAGTACTTTGTAGAGTTAATGGTTTGCTGAGCTCTCCAAGTTTCTTACAAACTCAGTCTCTGGTTTGTGTTTAGATAGATCAACTTAAAACATATCATTATATTCTGATAAAGAGCTGATCATTTCGGTTTCAATGCTGAATTGAAGTAGTGGAAATCTTTCTCTGTGAGAAATCAGCTTGTCTGTATCACAGCTTTCAGTTATTTCTCATCAAAAATCGTATTTTTTTTTTTAACTGTATAGCACAGGACTGTCTAATGATTATAAAACAAATCTAAATTTTGTTCATTCACAGAAACAGTTTGTCTTTGATGTAGCCTTCATAAATATGTTCATGTAAGAACATTTTTTTTATGTCAGATTGACAAAGAGTACATGTGCTTGAAATACTGTAGCAGAGTGTGACAGGCACCTGTCTGAACTCAGAAATTTCAGTTCTTTGGTGGTTTCTGTGTGAAAATATATCATGTATATGTACAGCTAGAAACACTATGTGGCATACCGATGCACCATGTCTCTGCCCCACAGTTGAGGCAGCTGCAGTCTACTACCACCTGTCCCCTGCCCCACAAGCCCCCTGCCTTCTGCTCCACATGCGAGATTGCTGCATCTTGCTTCCCACTGTCTTCTCCCACACAGTCAGGGATTGTGCACCCTGCTGCTTCCATGCCCTGCCTAAAGAATCAGAGATGCTGCACCCTGCCACCCCCTGCCTAAACAGTTGGGGATGACACACCCTGCTGCCCTTTCTCCCTCACCCTCACAGTTAGGGAAGCTGCACCTGTTGACCCCTGTTCCTGTCTCCATAGTCAGGACTGTTGTGCTGTGCTAAGTCCTAGTGTGCCAGGTCTCCTGTCTCCACAGCTGGGGCTGCTGTACCATGCTGCCCTAGCTACCAGCAGTGCAGCTTTTGCTACACCCTGCTATCCACTTCCATTGGCCCAAATGGGCAGGGCTGCTGCACCATCTGTTCCCCATCTCATAGTTAGGGCTGATGCACCCTGTGTTCTGCACCACAGTTGAGACTTCTGCATCATGCTATCCTCTATCCCTTGTCAGCAGAGACAGGGCTGGTACTCCCTGCTCCTTTCTATGCATTTGGGGTTGCCATGGCCTGTTGTGCTCTAGTTCCCCATGCCGCTGCAGTTTGGGCTGCTGCACCATGCTGCCACTTGCCACAAGATGCAGGACATTTGCTGTGCCCTGTTGCATGCCTCCACAGTTGAGGCAGTTGCACCCTGCTGTCCCCTGCTACCAGCATCAGATCCTTTGCTATACCCTGCTGCCCACATCCCTCATCCCAGATAGGCATGGCTGCTGCACCCTGTCCCACAGTTTGGGCTGCTGTATCTTGATGCCACCCCTATCTCCTGCCCGAACATTCAGGGCTGCTACACCCTGCTGCCCTCTGTCCCCATACTCACAGTCAGGGTCACAGCACCCTGTTGCCCCCTGTCCCTGTCTCCATAGTCAGGGCTGCTGTACTGTGCTACACCCTAGAGTCTCATGCTGCCTGCATCCACATTTGGGGTTGCTGAGCCCTGCTACACATTTCCATTGCCCCAAATGGGCTGGGCTACTACACAATATACTCCCTGTACCTCTGTCAAGGCTGCTGTATCCTGATGCCCACCTGTGTCCTGTCCCACAGTCAAGGCTTCTGAACCATGCTGTCCTTTGTCCCCTGCCACCTGTTGTGTCCTGCTGCACCACACAGCCCCTTGCCTCCACAGGCAGGGGACAGGGTGCAGCAAATGCCCTTACTCTTGTGCTGCACCCTTTCCAAACAGTTGGGGTTGCTGCACCCTGCTAACCTCTCTCTCTCTCACTCTCGCAGTCAGGAACACTGCACATGTTGCCCCCTGTTCCTGTCTCAGCAGAGTGTAGCAAAGGACTCTGATGGCAGTGGGACAGCAGGGCACAACTGCCTCAACTGTGGAGGCATACAACAGGGTGCAGCAAATGCCCTGAATCTTGTGGCAAGTGTCAGCATGGTGCAGCAGCCTTAACTGCAGAGGCATGGGGCTCTAGGGCACAGCAGGCCACAGCAACCACAACTGTGTAGAAAGGAGCAGGGTGCAGCAGCCCTGTCTGTGGTGATAGGTGATAGAAAACAGCATGGTGTAGAAGCCTTGACTGTGGGGCAGGACACAAGGGGCATCAGGGTACAACAACCCTGACTGTGAGATGGGTACATGTGGTGTAGCAGCCCTGCCCATAGAGGCAGGGAACATGGCACTTTAGGGCCTAGAGCAGCACAGCAACCTTGACTGTGGAGACAGGAACAGGGGGTAACAGGTGCAGCTTCCCTAACTGTGAAGGTGGGGGAGATAGGGAAGCAGGGTGCAGCAACCCCAATTGTTTGGGAGGGAGCAGCAGTGTGCAGTAGTCCTGATTCTTTAGGCAGGGGATGGAGGCAGCAGGAAAAACAGTCCATGACTGTGTGGGAGAAGACAGTGGGCAGTGGGGTGCAGCAGCCTTAAATGTGGTGCAGAAGGTAAGGGGCCTGTGGGGCAGAGGACTGGTGGCAGTAGGCTGCAGCTACCTCAACTGTGGGACAGAGACACAATGCATCAGGATGCCACATAGTGCTTCTAGTTGTACATATACATGATGTATTTTCACTCAGAAACCACCAAAGAGCTTACATTTGTGAGTTCTGACAGTACATGTGCTTGAAATACTGTAGCAGAGTGTGACAAGCACCTGTTTGTCAATCTGACATAAGAAAAAATGTTTTCACATGATTGTATTTATGAAGGCAACATCAAAGACAAACTGTTTCTGTGAATGAACAACATTTAGATTTATTTTATATTGATTTAGCTGCCCTGTGTTTTATAGTTAGAAAAAAATTGAGGTTTGATTAGAACAGGGGTTCTCAAATGGTGAGACCAGCCTCCCTTGGGAGCCCCCAACCTGTTCCAGGGGAGGCTCAAGCAAGTCTGAAAAAGTACTGTATTTAAATTTTGAGTTTTATATATTTTGTGTGAAGAGACGAAGCAAACTGAAAGAGGATAATAGTAGGTGAATTTTATGTATTTATTTACTAATAGGTGACAAGGGAAGGTGAATGAGGCAAGGCTCATTTCAGGTGTACCCAGGGAAGGGTAGGGAGTGAATACATTTCAAAAGGTAACTGCAAAACAATCAGGAAACATACAATGAACAATAGTGCAAACAAATACGAACAATAAACTATTAATGAGTGGTGGTAATTGATCAATTTGTAGAATGATGGCAGAACAGCCCAAATATAAGGGTTGAGCATAGAAATGCTAAGAGCAACAGCAGGAAGGAGCAAAGTAATCCCCGAGAAATTGCTTAGAAGCAGGGAAGGAGGGGGAGAGGCAAAGTATGTAGGAAGGTTATTTCATATAGAAAGGGAACAGAGCAAGTAGTCTGATCCATGAAGGTACTGCAACAAGGGGTAAACAATGATTCAAGAATGAAAATAGCGGAGCAAGTAGGCTGGCCTGTGGAGGAGGGGTAACAATAAGCTGAATAATGATATTTGCTTATTTGTTATTCAGATAGTACCTTTGAGCACAGCTCTTTTTCAAAGGTTCCACATCAATATAAGACAAAGAACTGAATGTGAGCCAAGTACTCAAAGGGGTTTCGATTTATTCATGGTGTACTACGCAAAGTACAGTATGTTATTTTTCTTTGGGGAGGCCCAAGATTATTTCAGTTTTTGGGGGAGGCTCAAAATCTTTTCCATGGATTAGGGGAGGCTCACTGTGACAAAGTCTAAGAACTATTGGATTAGAAAGAACAGAGCTGTGCTACAGACAAGCTGATTTCTCACAGAAAAAGATTTCCACTACTTCAATTCAGCATTGAAACTGAAATGATCAGCTTTTTTAAAGGGAGAGAATGATATATTTTAAGCTGATCTTTCTAAACACAAACCAGAGACTGGGTTTGTAAGGAACCTGGAGAGCTCAGCAAACCATAAACTCTACAGAGTGCTGTTCTGATTGGGAATCTGAAACAGTAACCTACTCCAAAATGATGTCATAGCACTTAAAGTTTGATTGAGAGGACAGAAATAACTCCACTGTTTTCAGCCGCTATAGAGCAAGTTAACAAATGCTGATTTAAAGAAAACCACAAAACCAAACAGCATGACATTTTCATGAAACACTAATCATGGCACAAGGACTTGAATTTCAGCTTTTAAAGCTTTTATTAAAAATATGCAAAAACCGTTGCACATGATCTTTCAACTAGAGAACTAGATTTGATATTCCTGGTACCCAGTGATATCACTGTCCTTACCTTGTCCCATATCAAGCATTGACAGGTGTTCAGTGGCATTCTCACCCTGTCCCATGCCAAAAACTCAGTTTTGTTGCACCTTGTTCCTCACCTTGCCACATTACAAACATGTCCTTGTGTTCAGTGCACCCCTTCCCATGCCATCTCATAGGTCAAGCACTCCCTGGTATCAAATGGCACACCTTCCTCACCCAACTGGTGTCCATTGTCACCCCTTCCTTTCTCTACCCCAATCCAAGTTTTCCATGGTGTCCAGTGACACTCCCTTTCTCTTCCTACCCAAGAACAAGCTTCTCACAATGTTCAGTGGACCCCCAGTGTCGAGGGGCCCTCTGTTACCATCATCACTTTTCTGATGGTGACCAACACAGACCACAACTCACCTTCTTAACCAACTGCCATCTGAACTCCAGCACAACTAAAGCATAAAATCCATATAGTTAAGCAGTATTTTACTTGAAATAGTGGCCAGACAAGAAGGCAAGTATTGGTCCATGATAGTCACTGTCTGAAGGGAGGGTGCTGAGAACAGGGCAGGGGCATGCACAGGATGCTGAATCCTCTCTCCCTTTACGAGACAGAACCAGTACCAGTGAGGGGAACTATATCAGGCACAGTTTTTTTTTATTTTAAAAAGGGCCAAATGCCCAAAGACTGTTGTCTCACCTCTCTTATTCATTTCTGCACTTCCTACGTTACCCTGACAACATTCCAGATGTCAGTAGTACTCTCGCCATTACCACCAAAGGAGCTGGACCGTGCTTACAGTAATTTCTCAAAACTGACAGACTCCGGATCCAACGTGGTAATGGTGCAGGAAGCTCATATGTCATATATAACAGAGCCAGCTGGGATAAAACACAGTACATTGCAGTAAATGACATGTAAAAGAGTATTGCATAACAAAAGGACTTAATTGCCTTGAAAGTGCACTGTTGCCTGCAGCATACTGCAGCACTCTGCTGTAATACTGCAAGGTACTGCACTGCATCTTGGCTGGCTCCACTGTATTTCCTGCATTCAGCTTCCCCGATTCATTTCAACTAATAGGATTCCATGATCTCTGTCCATTAGATTTCATCTGCTCCAGTTTCTTCTCTACACCTGACATCACAGTTTTCTGCTTGTGACATCAGCGTAATTTCTATTGCAACAGATTGTGATGCCACAAGCAAAGTATTATGATGTCAACAGCTGCAGGTGAAGTTTTTAAAGTTTGCTGTATGTAGCATTATTGCTTTACTTGGCATAGCGCAAACTGCAGCTTCACATAGTTCTTGACCTAGCAAAGTGACTACTGTGGCTGGCTTAGATTACACATAGGCACTATGCCAGCAAAGATGCAACTTTATGTAGTGCCTCCTAGTCCAAACTACATTTCATGGCAGCCTTCACTGGCTAAGTGCCACTATGTGAAGTTCTTTTGTTTTTTAAAAAGATGGTTTCTCTAAAGAAACACCCCCACCCATGTGCAGCATATGAACACCCCCTTACCACACCACTAGCTTTAGATCATGAGGTTACCCCACCCCAGCCTCCTAGCATCCACGACTCTCCTCCCTCCAGTGTCTCAGCAAAGTCCATTAATGAATGCACCCAGTAGTGAGCATGAAACCCTTCCCTCTACCTCAGGCACAGCTCCTAACTTTGAAAAAATCCCAGTTTCCCACCCCCACCTCTGTCACATTCAAAATAGCACACCCCACCCAATACACCCACTGGCACTCAGCACCCTCCTCCCTCCTCTCACGACTCAGTGGATACAGTTAGTACAAGAAAAGTCAGACACTTGCAAAAAATGAAACCATCCCCAACAGAGGTGATCAGCTTCTCTCATCACAAACTCATTCACACACTAAATGAATTGGTGATGATGTGCTAGTAGTAACAGCTGATCAGCTGACCTCAGTAGTAAATCATCTCTTACTACTAGCATGTCATTACTGATATATTCAGTGTGTGAATGAATTGATGTTAATGAGAGTGGTTGGTACCTACTGCAGGGGACTTTTTTTTTTTTTACAGGTTTCCAACTATTCTAGTACTGACTTTATCCTCTGGGTGATGAGGGTGGGAGAAGAATATTGAGTGCCGGTGGGAGTGTGGGGTAGTGGCATGCTATTCTGAATGGCATTGAGGTGGGTGGGGGTTTTAAATTAGGATTTTTTTGAATGTTGAGAGTTGTGACTGGGGTGACGGGAAGGGTTTTATACTTGCTACTAGGTGCATTCATTAATGAACTTTGCTGGGACACTGTGGGAGAGGAGGAAAGTGGGTGCTATGAGGGTTAGAGGTGGGGTAACATCATGAGTTAACACTGGTGGTGTGGGGTTGGGATGGATAATATGTTTCATATGGGTTGGGTGGTTTCTTTTAAAGGAACTATCTTCCTTTTAAATTAAACAACTTCATGGTGTGAAGGAGCACAAAGTCAAGACCTTTGCCAACTTCATAAAGTGAAAAGTTCCCAACTGCACTGTAGCTTCATCAGTGAAGTTAAAATTCATAACAATCCTAGATGTCAAGTTTAAACATGCATTCAGTGCAGACAAAAACTATCAGGAGAGGACCCTTTTTCCATATCAATGTGCAGTGTTATAAAGGAAAATGAGAGCTACAGTTTCAGCTACTTAGTTTATTTTTTTATTTATTTAAAAATGTGGTAACCGGAAGAGGCATATTGAGCTGTGGGTCATTCCCAGCTGTGACCCAGGGGAAAGGAGAAGGTGAAAAACACAATTACAAACAAAATACAGACAGTTTGGTGATGTGATTACAAAGAAGATGACATAAAGAGCATAAGATGATTGCAGTACTGACAAAATGGCAAAACTTTGTATCTGGAAGACAAATAAATTAGCACACAAATTATCTGTGCAAATTGGGCAAACTCAAAAAGTGCATTGTGCCATTGTGATCGATAGCTGAGCTGGAACTGAAAGGAAGAGGCAAAACAGAGTGATAAGCTAAATGGGGTTGCTGAAACGATAAGGTTAGAGAGGTGCAAGAGTTATGGGGTGGTCAAAAGCCACGCAAGGGTAAGGAAGGGTTCAGAATGATGGTTGGCAGGAGTAGGAGGGAGAGGAGTTTTAGCTGGTGTCTAATGGAGGAATGGAAGGGGGCAGACAGATATAAGTGGTAGATATATAGTATAAGTGGAAGGTACTGTATATCAAGATTTAGTGAAATATATCCAAATATATTACTTGAAATCCCATTCATTTCGATAAGACTTCATATAACATAATGTGGTGTATCTATATAAAGCTGGATGTAGTGCAACTTGTTACTCACTGCAACTACAGATTATTAAATATAAGTAAAAATATGATTAATAGGCTTTTTCAAACTTCTAACTGTGATACTCTATGAGGAAATTTTGTAGAACACATTCCTTATCCCCAAAGAGTTTCATTTGAATTGGGGCATGTTGGGGTGTATTAACAAGGGTATCACAAGTCATAAGAGGGAGGTAATAATCCCTCTTCACAAGATACTGGTTAGGCCCCAACTGGAGTACTGCGTGCAGTACTGGGGGCCACATTTGCACAAGGACATTAACAAAATGGAGGCAGTCCAGAGAAGGGCAACCAAAATGGTGCAGGGACTACATCATAAAACATATGAGGACAGATTAACAGAGCTCAATATGTATGCCCTTGGACAAAGAAGGGAGAGAGGTGATATGATCAAAACATTCAAACATCTTAAGGACATTAACATGGTGAAAGAGTGTAACATATTTCAATATAAGAAAAACAGCAGGACAAGAGGACACAGCATGAGATTAGAGGGAGGCTGATTAAGGGGTAATGTGAGAAAGTTCTTTTTCACAGAAAGGGTGGTGGATGCATGGAACAGCCTACCTCAGGAAGTGGTGGATATGAATACAGTGCAGGGCATCAAACAGGCATGGGATAGGCATCAGGGAGCAATACAGATGAGTATGAATAGATAGGCCATTGACAGAGTAAATGTCTATGGCACATTTATAAGGTAGAAAAAATAGGCAGACTGGATGGGCCTTGCAGTCATTACCTGTTGCCAACTTCTATGATTCTATGTTTCTATGTATTTGTTTCCTTAGTCATAATACCATTTCTCCCTTTGTTGCATGTTCATACAGCTCATCAGTAGCTGGAAGTGGACCATGCAGTGGACTTCACAGCTGACTCTGATGCCACTCCATGGTCAACCAAGATTGCATGCTTATTTGCTGGATGCTTTTCTCCTTGGTGACTGGGTGAATCACTGTTGGAATTTACTTTCCCTCCTCTGGCCTGGGACTGCATGAAGTTTAAGTCTGCTCTTGAGCCCATTCATCCAGTTGGAAGTGCAATGTCAACTGTTTTGAGGGACGAAGGGGGGCAGTAGAATGCAATTTATCCCTTAGCCCCACACCTGGAACTTGGGGCAAAACCCAGTACTGATACTGTAGTTCAGCATGAGTGGGATGCTGCACTCCTGATATGCCATCTTTTGCATGAGACATTTAATCAAGGTGCCGTCTACCTGTTCGGGTGGCTGTTCAGGTAAATGTTAAAGATCCCATGGCACTTCTCGAAAAGAATAGAGGAATTTTTATTACTGTAATGATATGAATCAAAGAAAACTAGAATACATGTATGTAGAACAACAAATCCAAACTGTACATCAGAAAAACTATAGCAAACTAAAGGAACTTAATTAAACAAGATATATAAAAAAGCACAGTGAATCTATCCTGGTACAGAAATCAGTTGTGGAGAGTAATCAGGGAGGGTTTTTCCACAACTCACAAAGCACCGACTTCTGCAGGATTTGTTTTTCTTTGTTATGAATGGTTAATAGTTCTTTATTAGTTTTCTCAATAAGAATAATGGTCAGGTGTTTTTTTCCTTTGTTGGAATAATAAGTGACACCTTGTCAAATGTGCCATTTTAAGCCAGCTCACCGGCACAGCGGTTCGATTTCTACTTGTAACGCCAGCGACCCGGGTTCAGGAATGAGCCCGGGAGCTGGAGGACTGACGGGGGGGAGAAGGGTTGAGCATCCTATGGACAGCTCCCCTTCTCCAGGAGGGAGGGGAGGGCAGAGCATGGCGCTTGACTGGTCCCAGGTGGAGGCCTGGGGCATAGCAAGCTACCGTGCATGAACTGTGGGGGAGGACATCACAATGTTGGTGCTTGTGCCTTGATGTCTGGGTAAGTGACGTCCTACAGAAAAATGGAAAATACCCTCCGGAGTTGGGGGATGGAAGCGCCGAGACAAGTCCCGATTTGCCGCTGCCTGTCCAGCTGCCTCAGGGTCCGACAAGATTTGAAGGTTCAGGGGTGGTCCCACCCCGACCCTGCGTGGGGAGCTATCCACAGCAGGATGGGGGATCTGAGCAGTCAGGTGAGGTGGCAGTAGGGTCAGGCTTAATTGGGGCATCCTGAGGATGCGACACCGGAGGGATAAAAAAAAAAAAAAATTTGCCATTTTAGAACTGCAATTATCAAACGCAAGCTGCCTTGGTGAAATGTTCCCCTTTCCACCTGAAGTCTTCATATATTAAGACATTATAATTGATATGTCTATAAGTGTCACAGTACAATACATGGGCAGTCAGTTTCCAGAACTGACCAATAGAAACATAGAAACATAGAGGCTGATGGCAGAAAAGGACCACCCAGCCCATCCAGTCTGCCAGTTATTCCCTGCCTAATATAAAACTACAGACCCTAATGGTCTCCAGCCTCCCCGCCACCCCCTACCACTCCCAGTGGTGTCTCCAGACCCGGTTCGTCCTCCTGGTTTCCTTCCCTACCAGATTTGGTGCCACCCATGTGCCTATCCCATGCTTTCTTCAATCCAGTAACTGTTTTAGCCCCCAGCACTTTTGCTGGGAAGCTGTTCCAGGGGTCCACTACCCTTTTCCTGAAGAAATACTTTCTTCTGTTCCTTTTGATCCTATCCCCCTCCAACTTCATATTGTGCCCTCTAGTCTTTAGACATCTTTTTCTTTGAAAGATGCTCCCGTCTTGTACTTTGTTCATTCCCTTTTGGTATTTAAATGTCTCAATCATGTCTCCCTTCTCTCTACTGACCTCCAGGAAGTACAGCTTTAAGTCCCTTAGCCTTTCCTCATAGGGCTTCTGATGTAGGCCCTGCGCATTAGAAAAACAAATAATCCATCATTTCCAGCTGTATTCTGGTCTCGAACAATAATGTTCTGAGACAGACTTCAATTTATTTATTTATTGAAATGTTTCACCAGGAGGGCACATTGTACAACACGTTGCTTGTCTCATGGTGTGACCTGGGGGGAGGGGTTGAATAGGGTTGTGAAGGATGATCAGTTACAGTAGTATGTGGGTAGTACAAACAATACAACATTGTAAGATTGTGCAGCAGTTGGAACACAAGGTATTGTACAATGAACAGTAGAGGAACATTGGGTAAATTACAATAAATGTCCAAAATCATACAAAAGAACATATGAATGTACAAAACCTATAGAACCATTTATAGTGCATGAGTGTACCAGGAACAGGCTCGAGGTAGTATGCAAGTGCCGTTGGAGTAAAAAGGATGGGGTTAGGAGTGTGCACACTGGTGACCCAGAAGGGCAGGTGGAGAAGAGAGGGGAGGAGAGGCAAGAACGGAATATGAGCAGGATGGGTAGCCATTTCCTGATTTCCCCCTTCAGGATGTTGAGGACCCTGCCGGGGGGGTCATGGTAGAAAGTATGGCTGTGCATGGTCCGAGTAGTATTTCCCGAATACCACGAATAGTAGGCTTGCCGAATATTTGGATGGACATTCTGAATAGTTCATTATTCGTCTGCTATTCAGGACGTACTATTCAGTGGGTGAGATTTCAAATTCTCACAGAGCTTCGCTGGCCAATCAGAGGCTGTTTTTGGAGCTCAGAGCCAGGAACGCCATGTGATCTCCTCACTTTGAGTGTGTAGATGAGAGGAGACAGTTGTTTCTCAGAGAGCTAGCCCTGTTTAGTTTACCACTTGTAACTTTTATAACTGTTTAAAAAACATTTTGTGTGTGATCCAGTTTTTACATCTGATCACCCTGTGACTGCATCTGACTGCAGTTTTGTTTTTCATCCTTGAAACTGGGCTCAGTTTCAAAGAAAAGGAGAGTCTGTGTGTGAGTGAATCTGTGTGTGTGTGCTGCTGCATGCTGACTCCCCTTCCCCACTGCTTAGTTTCACAGCTCAACTGAAGCAGTGTGGTTCGATTTTTTGCTTAAGAACCAATTAGTTCTTATCAGGATTTTGTTTTGTCAACAAAGTCCAGTTTGGCTTTTGCATGTAGTGAGTAACTGTTACTGGGCTCAGTAACAGTGAGTGGCTCAAGCTTTTGCTGACTGCCCCATCCCCACTGCTGTGCTTGCTTAACTTTTTGTTCCAAATCCACACACAGGCCCTGTGGTATTTTCTACTTCTTTTGTGAAGCAAATTGGTATTTTGCTGTAATCAGGTTCTGGGCTTGGTTCCCTGCATAAGTGAGGTATGATTGTCATCTGACTACCGCTTGTCTGCGTTGCAGTTTACCATGTCAAATACATAATCTGTGTGTGCGTTGTATTGTTGTTCTTGTAATCTGTGTCCTGCAAGTGCATGCACAGTTGTCTGCACGCATTTCTTTTTGTGATTTATAAAGCAGCATATTTTTTTCTCACTGGGTCAGGCTTGGCCCATTGAATTGTTGCTGACTGTAGTCTGGTTCTTGGCTCAGTTCCCTGTACAACTGAGTAAGGAGGGTGTTGCAGGTGACTCCTCCCTCCACAGCTCACTGCACCTGAGTGGCCTCCCGTGCATGTGAGTTTTTTCTTTTTTGTGTGTCTTTGGCCCCTGTGTGTGCACTACTGTGAGTGTGTACATGCAAATTTTCTGTGAACTGCTTTAGTATTTCTGTGTGTGTCAGGTGTGACTCACTGGGTTCTGTGTGTTGTAAGTTGTTTGGTGCACCTTCAAAGCTTGAATTGCTGTACTGTATGACTGCACAACTGACACCGTACAAGTAAGAAGTTATTTGCTGACTCCATCTCTCTCAAGTATAAGCCTGTCTTTATTAAGTGCTACATAAGCGGTGCTGCTATTGTTGTTTTCTGCAAGAAGCACCAACATAAACAAAAACATTAATCACAAATAATATACACAGGGGCCCAGATATTCAAACTGCACCACAAAGTAGTGCAAAAGCAGGAGAAGGAGCAAGTCCAGTGCGCCCATGCGCAACACAAGCGATATTCAAACACTGTGCAGGTCAAGATGCGCCTGAGGCACATGACTGAATATCACGCCAACTGCACCATGGTGCAACCAGGGATGCGTAGTGGCGCAGGTCTGATGCGCAATAGCACAAGCAGGGATGCTCAGTGGAGCAGGGTAGCAGTGCAACAGCACAACCAGGGACGCACAGGGACAGGATGCAGGGGCCCACCACCAATGATAGAGATGGGCAGAGGAGTACACAGCAGAACAGACATCGCCCCCTTCACCTCATGCACTGCACAACCTGAGGAGAGCTGGAAGAAACACTGGCCCATGGACACCAGCAATAAACCCACAGCCAGGGCATGGTGCCCCAGCACACCCCCTGGCAAGCTTCGACTGGCACACAAGGATGTCCTGCCACCCCATGCCACACCATCCCACCAATGCAGAGCACACCATGCGCCATGATCCCCATACACCCTACCCAGGAGTAGCGCGCAACAGTGCAGGAAACCTCATGCATGTCACCACCCCCACTGTGACAATGCAACCCTGTGCACCACAGAGCCATGCAAGGCAGTCCCACAATGAGCACCCTGCAGTGGGCGGCAGCAGACAGCGATTCAACAACTGCATACACAGTGCCACCCTGCACGTCCCCCCCGAGATACAGCTGAGAGACCGACCATGCGTCGGCACACGAGATACCCCACATGTGACAGGGCATGCCCCGGACCCCACCACCAGCAGTACAGCACCCTGCACACTCTCCCAAGGACACACCCCATCCCAGCACTGGCCACAACAGCTAGCACAGACACCCACAATGTTGCATGGAAGTATGTGCCACACAGGATGCAACACAGTGCATGGATAAACACCCATCCATACCCAAGGGCACACCAACACAGGGACACAGTAGCGGGTCAACCAAGCCACTGGCATGTGGCCATGGCAGCTGTGTACACACAGCTAGCACCCATCCATGGCACAGGTGTGCCAGCCACCCTGCGCAGGCATCATGAAGCTGTACGCCACCAGCATGTGGCCGGAGCACAAGTGACAGACAGTGGAGCACATCCCCTGCAACAGACACAAGCAACAGCATGGAGGTGGGACAACAAGAGCGGAGGCCACAGTGCCACCCGAGCAGACGTGCACCACACCGGTGACAGGAGGCAACCCGGCATTGTGCTGGGTACAGTGGCTGTCCAGCATGGACAGCCACTTCTGACATGCCAGCGGACCATGCAGATCACAGACATGCAAGGGTGTCAGCTGCACAGGCCATGGATGGTCTGACAGGGGCGCCATGGACACAATGCAAGCACCATGGACCATTGCACCCAGTCATCCAGTGCACAGGGAACAACACACAAACCACAGACAGTGACTGATAGCTACGCCCACAACATAGTCGCTTCTCCCCTATGGACACACACACACGCCCATGACTGCACCACCCCTGACGCCATGCATACCACTGCAGCTGAGCACCTGTAGCCCACTGCAAATCAGAGACCAATACAGTAGGCATAACAAAACAAATGTATATTAAAAGGTACAACACAACTATTTACATATATATACATATCAGTTGGGGTGAGGGCCACAAACCAGGTGGGGGTGAGTAAGGGGCAGGGGTGAACAAATGGGAGAGGGAAGGAGGGGTGTGAGGGTGGGTCCAGGGGGGTAGGGTGGAAGTCGGGGCATGGATGTCTCAGTGGCCGCCCTGCTCCCCACTCCTGTGGTGCCTCCTGCTATGATGCCTCCAGACACCATGCTGGTCCAACCGTTGCAGGATCTCCAATGATGCCCGTGCAACCTGTAGCAGCTCCTGCATGGCCCTCTTCATCCACATCATCCTCCGTCCACCTAGCACAAGGGAGCAGAGTCAATAGGTGTGAATGCCCATCCCCCTACAGCCCACCCATTGTGCATGGCATACAGCTGTGGGACACGCCCCTGTAATGGTGTGCGACCACCTAAAGTGATCATGTCCACATGACCTGCCTACCCAGGTGCACACAGCCATGTGGACCACTGCACATGCCCACCGCCCAAGTCCTGAACAGCACCACCGTGGCTGTACAGTGACATGGCTATGCGGTGCGAAGGCAGTGGCACAGCCATGTACCCGGTGCATACATGGACCACCAGCGATGCACACCCACACATGCAGTGCCACAGGACAGTGCTGACTGTACCGTGTGGTGTGCACGGCAGTGGTGTCAGTGGATGGTGGCCATGCCCCACCACCTACCCTGCAACACAGCATGCACTGAATTTCCTGGAAGAAAGGCACTCACCCTCATCGGCCTGATCCTGGTGCTGTACTATGTTGGGACCGGTGGCCCATGGCTGTTGCCCATCTCCCCTATCCTCCCGGCAGTGGCGGTCTTCGTGTGCTTGGCACCGCTCTTCAGGGCCTAGGGTGCAAACATGGAGAGGGGAACATCAGTACAATCCAGTAGCAAAGGCCCCCCCAACCCCAGGTGTGTGTGATCCCGCACAGCCCAGCCATGCCGCAACCCCCACCACCACCATCACTGCCCATACTGGATGGCCCACCCCCTGTGTGATGGACACATGCCCACCGCAATACCCTTACGGACGCAACCAGTGTATGGATGGGGCATCTACCTGGTTGCAGCACTGCACCTCACCTGGCGTGTGCCTGTAGGCAGGCAAGCCTGTCCGGGTCCCTCCGCTGGAGGTCCCCGTATCGGTGGAGACACTGATCTGAGGTACGGGTGAGTCCAGCGGCCTCCTCCAGTGCCACTGCCACCTCCTCCCAGACAGCACTTCTGGCCCTGTCCAGGAGATCATTGCCAACAAGGGCCCTAGCATGGGGCTCCACAATGGCCACAAAATTGGCCAGCTCCACATGGATCCACACAGCAGCCCTCCATCTCACCATCTCTGCATCTGTTTGGAGTCAAAATGGCACTCTGTAGCGCACGTCCACCACATGCAGATGCTGCACGGTTCAGCGCTGCCATTTCTTATCGTGCTGTCACCAAACAGTGCGACAGGGGTGCACCCAAGTGGACGCATAGCACCTAGGGAGCAAAGGTCGGGCACAGGGTCACGAGTCTCTCATGCATGGACCACCACAGCATGATTGGTACTCCCTGCATGTAGCGTGGTTGGGTTCCTGTGCAAGATGCCCTGTAGTGGCCTACCACACTGTAGCACCACGGCACCTATGGCGCTCCAGGGCAAGAGTGCCATACATGTGAACAGCACACTTGAGCCATGGGCACAGTGGTGGCTGTGCCCTGCACTGCCTCCTGTGTTCAGCACGTCAGCAGCATGGCAGGCGTCGGCATCAGCACCCCTGGCATGTGCCGTGCAGTGCCTACTGTGCACGTCACAGAGCTGCGCCTGTGTCTGAGCACACTCAACACAATTGCACAAGGCGCAACAGCTTGATATTCAGCTAGCATATGCAAATCAGCTCATCAGCAATTCCATGGCGCAGCTACTGCATTAGCATCCACTTAAATTTGAGCCTCATCTCATTTGCATGCCTTCCGCTATATAAATGCTACATGGGGCTGCAGAGGCCATAGTCTGGTATTGCAGTCTATTGTGGTGGGTTGCATGCTGTTTGGAAGTGTGGACTGTGGTGTGTGGGAGATACATGGGACTGCACAGTGAAAGGTAACACCTGTCATTCCCACTGGCTCTATAATGACCGAACGTGAGGAAGAGGAGGAACAGGGATGTTGGAGGAAGAGGAGGCCCAACTTCACACGGGTGGAAACAGACGCCCTGTTCGAGGCATACCTTGACAGGGAACCGCTGCACAGCAGACAGCGGGGAACACCACAGGCCGATGTTGCAGCATGGGGTGAGGTTACACATGCCGTGAACCAGCATGGCAGCCACCAGTGGTCCATGCAGGAATGTAAAAAGAAGGTCCGCATAGAAGGAGGAGAATTAAGGACAAGGTGGCTGCCATCAGGGCAGCACATGCTGCAACCGGTGGTGGGCAGCCGGATGTGCCACGCCTGACACCACAGGAAGAGTGGATGGCCAGCAGCATGCAGCATTGTGCCATAGAGGGCGTCCCAGGTGGTGGCTTCCAGATGGGTGGCAGCCCGTCACTGCATGGTAGGTCCTGTGCTGTCACTGTGTGGGAGGCGGGGGTAGTGCCACAGGTTAGGGCAGAGACATTAACGCTACTGTGTTCCCTCACAGCTCCTGAGTGTCTACATGGGTCAGCTGTGGTGGGTGTGTCCACCGTGGGCAAGGCCCTGGACACGGAGGAGCACCCACCCACCTCCACAGGTGTCCAAGAGTCACTACCACCGCTCACTTGCCTGTCTATCTGGACTGAAGATGGTGGTGCTGCTGCAGATGAGGCCCTGCCTGTGTCCCAGTGTGACAGTGGCCATGAACTCCAGCTTGCTGGGACACAGACTGGTGCTGGATCAGGCACCGATGATGATGGATCACACATCCCAGACAGTGATACGTGTGGGACGCAGGATGTTCCCAAAGCAGGGAACGGCATGGGCGTTGCCATGAGTGGTGCTGCCGTGGAGGTCTGCATGACATCACAGTCCCAGCCTGTGCCTTTATGCCCCAGTGGGGTAGCACTGGTGTGTGTCCAGGCCGGTGGGGGTGTTGCAGCCAATGTGTTGGCACCAGCAAGCCCTGGCAATCAGCGGCTGGAGGGGTAGTGCCAGCAGTTGGAAAATGGGCATGGGGGACAGTGTCAGGGGGCAACATCAGTGCACCATGTGTGGACATGCCCAGGCATGGCTCTGGTGTGCAGCACCTGACTTCAAAGGGTGCTACCCAGCATAGCTACAAACACCATGAGGGACAGCATGCCGATCAGGCAGATGACCTCTTAGATGAGCACACCCGCATACTTCAGAATTCAGTTGATCAGCAGTTGTGGCTTGTGACGGAGGTGGATACACTCAGTGCGGTCCTGTGCTAGGCAGAGGAGCGGCGCAACAGGGACACCAGTCTGCTCCTGGCAGGGATGGACCGTCTGCGGGAGGATGTGACCACTGCCATTGACAGGCAGACACATGCATTCGCAGCTGTCATGGCCACAATGGGCACCCAGTTATTTGCCCATGTGCCACAGACACTACACAGTGCTATGTCCACCCCCCCATTCCCAGTGTCGTGCTACACCTCCCATGTTGACACCGGGTTTGGCTGTGGGCATACTAAGCACGCCAGGCACAGGTATGTTCAGTGAGCTGCAGACCCCTGAGCGAACACAGTCATGTTGCCGCAGCGTCACCCCTGGTGGAACATCTGTGCCACCCCATGAGGCCAATGGTCAGCCTGGCATGGCTGGCAGGTCTCGGTGGGGCTGCTCATGCATCCATGGTGGCCGTGGCACTGTGCCGCATGACTGACCTGTCTCCCACCATGGCCACTGTCTGCCGCTGCCCTGTGTGCAGTGTGTTGTGCACCGTAAGACGCATGGGTGAGGCACCCGTCCCTGCACACACACAGTCCATGTGCACACCCTCCTGGCTGCTGGACACTGTGGCATGTGCATGATGATGCCTGCGTTGCGCTGTCCACCAGTGTGCAATGATGTCCAGCATCTGACACATGCACAGTGATGGCCACCAGGCATTGCCATGTGTAGGCCTGTGTGTGGCTAGGTGTTGCAGTTATGGTCAGCGTGCCTTCTACCCCTTGTGCATGTCTTGTGGTGTGGGGGTGGGTGTGTGTGTGTGTGTGTCATGTTTGGCCATGCCCATCCCTGATGGTGTCTGCGGATCCACGCTCAGTCCCATTCACTTGCTGCATCCACCCCGGGGTTCATCCATGCCTGTGTGTGGGTTGTGCCCTTGCCATTGGTGATTACACATGGCCCCGTGACCTACCTGTGTTGGCCAAAATGCTCCTCTGTGATGGTGTCCCAGTGCAGCTGAGCCATCCTGACCAGGCAGGGGTCCCTTTGCCCAGGGGGTGGCTGCACATCACCGTCTGGACCGGCGTCCTCATCGTCCCCATCGCTGTCCCCCTCTTTGACCACTACGGCTATCTCACAGTCATTGGCCATGTTGTGCAGGATGCAACAGACCAGGAATAGCCTGCAGGCCTTCTAGGGGCTGTATTGTAGAGCACCGCCAGACGTGTCCAGGAACCAGAACCATGACTTCAACATCCCAAACACACGCTCAATGATATTACTTGTGGTGGCATGTGCCTCATTGTATCATTGCTGCGATGGGGGTCGAGGGGCACCAGTACAGTGTGAGCAGCCAGGGATGGAGTGGGTATCCACTGTCACCTATGTATAGAGGGTGTACATTAGTATGGTGGTCTGCATCACTCTGCCATGGCCCATCAAGGCCGGTACCCATGCCACCTCTGACTATGCCTCCCCCCCCACAGCTGCCCATGTCAGCCTGCGTGTTGTGCATACTCACCCACTAGGTGGCCAGTGGGGACATCCCCACTCTCGAACCTGTGGCACAGTGCAGACTGGTGCCAGATGAAGGCATCATGTGCTCCCCCAGGGTGCATGGCACAGACATTGGTTATGCACTCCCTGACATCGCACACCACCTGGCAGTTGATGCTGGAATATACCTTGCGGTTCCTGTAGGCAATGCCATCTGGGCCAGGTGGTGTGTGGATGGCCACATGTGTGCAGTCAGTGGCCCCGAGCATGCCAGGCATATGTTCTAGCCCATGGAACTGTTGTATGTGTGCTGTGTGCTCCACCTGTGTGCTGGGGAAATGGATGCACTCTGCTGCATGTGGCAGCAGTGCACTGAGGAATTGTGTGAGTAGGCATGATGTGGCCGACTGGGTTATGCCTGTTGTGTCCCCTGTTGGTCTCTGGAAGGTACCCATGGTGAGCAGGCACATGACAGCTGTCACCTTAGTCTCCACTGACAGAGCATGGCTCCATCGTGTGGGTGCCTGCATTCCATCACTGCACAGCTCACAGAGCCGCCTCAGGATCACCCGGTTCAGACGGTACCGGCCCACAATCTCTGTATACTGCTCGAAGGTGATGCGGGTTCGGTACCACCTGTTGGGGGCATACCACCAACGGGCCCTTCCATGGCTGCACCCCCCTGCTGCCTGCCTTCTCACACTCCTCATTACTGCCTCCATCTGTGTGGTGGCACTGGCCATGTCCCTTGCTGTTGTTCCTCCCCTGGCAGATGTTGTTCTGTTCCCCCCGTTGTCCTCTGTGCTGCTGCCCCTGCACCAGATACACCTCCGGCCTTCTGCTGTCCTGCCTCCTACCACTACCCTGACTGCTCTGCAGCACTGCCCTGTTTGTCCTGCTCACTGTCACTGTCTTCCCACACCTGTCCTGCATGACACAGGTGTGCCCTGTCCTGCTCCTTCTTTGTCCCTCTCTCTGATAGTCTCTCTCCTCTGTCTGCCAGCTCGCTCCCACTTCAGGCATTCCTGTAGCATTCTCGTGCCTCTCTCTTGCTCCTTTTTATTTTGGCTCACTTCCGCTATCACACAATTTCCATTACCTCCCCTACTGCGCATGGCGCATGTCATTGAATATCGCACTGCGCCATTTATTCATGGTTCTTCCCCCTACAGTTGTGCATGCATTCATTACCATTGCGCTCTTGCGCATTGCAACTTGAGCAGCACAGCTACCTCCCGCTGAATAACGCACAATGGCGCATTTTAGGACTTGAGCTGGCGCATCTCTGTTGCGCATGGCGCAACCCTTTTGAATATCTGGCTCAGTAAGTTACCGTCCATGTCTCATCAATCTCAGAAACGTGCACTGTCCAGCCCAAGTAAGTCATCTTCACCACCAGTCCTAAGTGGTGAGGAACAGGGTGAGAGAAGGTCTGTTCATATTCGCCACTCTAAAATAGTTTTTTCCCCTGATAAGCCTTCAGGTTCTGGTGTTAGTAAGATTGGGAGTAGTACTAGTACTACTATAACTACAACTGCTGCCACTACTATTACTAGTACTGCATTTGCAGCACCACCATTTTATAAAAGTAGGAGGGCTTTACAGCTGACATCTCCAGTCATACAAGAACAAGAACCCACCCCCACTACCAGTGGTAGTACTATTCACACACAACTGCCCCCATAGAAGCAACATCGCTTGTCAGTGTGCTTCTTCCCACCACCACCAGTGCCGTGATTTCAGCAACCAGAGCAAATCCTTTTTGTACTGTTGACACCACCACTGCCATAACAGTGTGTACTGTTATTTGTGCTCCTTGCACAGCCACTGTCACCACAGCCTTTGCCTCCATTAGTAGTCCTGAGTGTTCTGCTGTCACCATGATTACTGCTGCCAGTATTACAACTAGCTGTAATATGATGCCAATTTCTTTTGACTGTAACTCCTGATTGTAATTCTGGCAACTGGACTACTGTCCACAGTGCTACTACCTTGCCAACTGTGCCCATGACCATAGGTACTGTGACTAGTGCTGACCATGAGACTGTTACAACAACTGTCCCCATCGTGTTGCCAAAACGTACTGTTGCTCAGCCTCTCAAGTTTCCTCTCACCACATTTCCTTTTGCTGATATGGAGGATTCTGAAGAAGAGCATTCATCTGGTTCTGAATATTTATCAGATCCTCAAGACTTGCTAAGTACATCATCGGACAGTGATACCCACCTAAGTGAATTTGGAGATGAGGCCGAATATGCAGCATATCTGTGTGAGAAGCGTGAACATACAGCTGCCAAAAAATGCGATGCTTCTTGTCGTGGCAAGCAGGCCAGTCAGGGTCACCCTCCTCCTCCTCCTCCTCCTAAAAAAAAAAAAAAGTCCACCCTGTCCTGTCAAAGAGTTGTGTCAAGTTCAACTCCATCTGATACACAAAGTAGTTTTACAATGACATCTGTTGCAGAGAAAGAAAAGGGTAGAACAACTGCATCCACTGCACCCACGTCTGATAAGGGGAAAGGGGCCAAACATGCCCATGGTTGCCCTATTGGGGCTCATAAGTCCACTGTCAGTGCAAGGAAAAGTGTGGTATGGCTGTACTTTAGTGTTGTAAAATATGATCCAACAAAGGCAGTATGCTGTGTGTGTGACTGTTAAAACCTTTCAAATCTCACAACAACATCATTGATGAACCATCTCTGATTGAAACATCCCAGTGCACTTCAACGATCCATAGCTGTTCCTCCCCCTCCACAACATGTGCCTGTCAGCCCCTCTTCTGGTACTGGTCCAGTAGATGCACAAAGTATTGTTAGTGATTCTATAACTGAGACAGAAAGTGTGCCCTCAACTCCCCCTACACCACTTATAGCGTATCCCCATACAGAAGCATCACCCATTCTGCCTTCTTCTGCTCAATCATCTATTATTGTAACACCCCCCACCCCGGGTTCAAAGTAAAAATTAATGTGATGTGGTACTGCTTTGACTTCACCCATCATGCAAGCCTTCCATGCCTACACCAAATACCAGGTGCCACACCCAACAACAGAGCAGATCACCAGTTTAATCAGTGAGATGATGGCCTTGGATCTGCAGCCATTTTCCAATGTGGAAAACACAGGTTTCTGTAGGCTGCTGCAGCATTTGCACCCTAGGTATAATATACCATCACGGACCACATTTTCATGTACTGTAGTACCCAACATTTATCATAATTTGAGAAAAGAAGTTGCCAGACTACTAGCACAGGCTGTTGGTGGAGTTTGCTTCTGCAGAACTGACATATGGACCAGCATGAATTCAAATCATGCATAGATGTCACTGACAGCACACTGGTGTGTTGCAGATGTGGTAGTCACTTGTGGTGATGGTGGTGCTGGTTCTGTCTCTTCCTCCTCTCCCTGCAGGTCTGCTTTGCTAAATGTCAGTGTTATGGAAAAGGATCACCAGGATGCAAACATACTGTCATTCCTGCAAGAGATGTTGAGCCCAAGGATTGATGGCAACAATTTGCAGGTAGGGTTTGTGGTCACAGACAGTGCCACAAATATGAAAAAAAGCACTTAGAGATGGCAATTTTGAGGGGATACGCTGCTTTGCTCATATACTAAATTTGGAGGTGACAAAGGCTTTGACAAACACAGCGGAGGCAGATCACACAATCAAAGTAGCCAGAAGCATATGCAGCCACTTCCATCACTCTGTGAAAGCCACTAACCATCTGCATCAGCTACAAGAGCATCTTCAAATGCTGCAGCATCATCTCATCCAGGGTGTACAGACCTGGTGGAATTACACTACTACATGCTGCAAAGGCTTCTGGAGCAAAAGCTGGCCCTTCATGAGATGAGTATGGAAACTGATATGGGGGAGTCCTTGGACATCAGGACTGGGCTGTGATTGAGGGCTTGGTAAAGGTTTTTGTCCCATTTGAAAGCAGCACTCATGACCTTACCTCTGATTCTGCTCTGCTAAGTCAGGTAATTCCTGCCATGAGGAGATTCAGTGAAAATGCTGAGAAAGATCCAAACCAGACACCAGGAACAGTAATATCACTTGTGGAAAACCTCACCACAGAACTAGAAGTTAGATTTTCTGATCTCTGTTCCAATTAAAAGCACATATTTGCCACTATGTGGGATCCACATTTCAAGTGTGAGTTATTACACCTTATAATGCCCACTCACAGTTTTACAGACTTACAGAAGCAGATGTGCTCAGAACTTAGTTTCTGCATCCTTGGGTTGATGAGACCAGCAGGTAACCCTATTGATGAGCCAGTCTCAGAATCACAAACTGAAAGCAGTATGGAAAACCTTGAGAAGGTGGGTGACTGTTGGACTGAACTCAGCTCATCGCTACAGGCTGAGCAGTAGAAGAGAACAGAACAGCAGCCACAGTCGGCACTCAATCTGCTGAACAGTTATTTCAATGAGCCTCTGTAGTCATTCTCCATAAATCCTGTGGAGTACTGGATCAAAAGGATAAAAGCATCTCCACACTTGGCACAGTTGGCCCTTAAATATATCTGTTGCTCCCTCACCAGTGTACCATCTGAATGAATGTTCAGCACTGCTGGTGATGTGGTGGAATCTCACCAATCCTCACTTGACCCAGCACATGTGGAACAACTTGTGTTTATAAAAATAAATCTACCTCACCTTGGGTACACATATGGCCACTAATAATTGCATTAAATAATTGTCTTGTAGTGGATACAACATTTGTGTGTTGTAGCATTGACCCATACACAAGCCATTCTGTGTTAACTATCATTGTTCTGTTAGCAAATAAGCATAACATGTTAACATTCATATTCAAAGTCATACTAACACAAATCTATGACCAGTACCCTTTTCCTTTATTACTTCCACTGTCATGGTGTATTCTTTTGAACGAGTATGCCCTGCAGTTCCCAGCACCTTAAACTGCCACCCACCTATTGATTGCTGTTCCCAATACAAAATCCTCAACTGGTGTTGCTACATCTCTCATCCCCTGTGTTGCTAGTACTCATATTCCATCGATCCCTTTAACAGCTTTCCAGGTGCCAGTTACCAGTGTGGCATCACCAATCTCAATTATTTCACATGCATAAAATATGGCAGTTAATAGTGTGTTATCTCCAGTCTCAGTGTTTCCCATGCCTGAAATATGGCAGTTACAAGTGTGGCATCACCAGTATCAAGTATTTCACGTGCATAAAATATGGCAGTTAGTGTGGCATCTCCAGTCTCAAGTATTTCACATGACTGAAATATTACAGTTACAAATATAGCATCACATGTCTCAAGTATTTCACATGATTGAAATGTTCTGGTTATCTGTATGGCAACACCATTCTCAAGTATTTCACATGCCTGAAATATTCCACTTACCAGTATAGCATCTGCAGTCTCCAGTATTTCACATGACTGAAATATTCTAGTTACCAGTATGGCATCACCCATCTCAAGTATTTCCCATGCCTGAAATATTCCAGTTACCAGTGTAGCATCACCAGTCCCAAGTATTTCACATGCCTGAAATATTCCGGTTACCAGTATGGCATCACCAGTCTCAATTATTTTCCATGCCTGCAAAATTACTGCAAAGTGCTGTAGTATGCTGCAAGGAGCAGTGTGATTCAATGGCAATTAAACCCTCTAGTCATCCAATATTTTATGACAGCATTTACTGCAAAGTACTGAATTGCATCTTGTCTTGCTCCACTGTATACTATTGATACATAATACAATTCCAGAGAAGGTGGTGAGATAGACTACATGGACGATGACAGACAGGTGTCTCTTTATTAGATGGTCTCAAATATTTTTCTTCCTAAGCAAGCCTTTTAGTTCTTGTAGCATTGGGAATAGTACTACTGCTACTAATAACACTGGCAGTACTATTACTACTACTGGTGTCACCACCTATTTCATCTATACATTCACTGTCACATCCTTTTTTGCAGTAGTAGGAGGGCATTAGTGCATACATGCTTTGTGGAGGAAGCAGCAGACACCACTACCAGTGTTCCCACTGCTATCACTATGGCTGCTACATCTACAGTCAGTGTGCTTCCCACCACCACCAGTGCCATTCATGCAGCAGTCACCCTTTCAGCTGTCACCACTATCCAGCCACTGTTACCACTATTCTTATGTCCATGGCCAAAGCACCATCTATCCCGTGTCTGTGGATTTATGTGATAATCACGAAAGCACAATTGTGATTGGTGGCAGGGCAAATATATGTCACTGAAAATCTATTTCAGTGATGTACACCCCCAAAGCACAGGAAAACAGTGCCAGGGACTTAAATTTTGATTGTTCATGCAGTGGGTTGTGCCCCCTGCATTGCCCCACACCCCCATTAAATAATTTTTAACTCCAGGGGGTGCATTTTGGGGGGGTGCAAACTCTGGAGAAATAAAATTGGGTGCCGGGCACACAAAAATGTAGGCATGCCCGGACCTGAACCCAGAACTCTTGCAGCTTTAGGCTGATAGCCACCAACCATGCTATGGGACCAGCTTGGCAGCCCCACACCAAGCACACCAGGCCAACCCTCCCTCCCATCATGTTGAACCCCCCCCACACGCGTACACATATAGTTATGTTCTGTCACTATATGCGCCCACCTCTCCCATCTGGTCACCCTTCCTCAGCAGTAGCCCCTTCGACATGCACCAGGATTGAGTTGCCGTTATTGCAAGCACTCAATCGCTGATGCCCATGTCATGAGCTACCATGTCAGTGACCATGAACTCCCTCCAGTGTTGACCCAATGCAATGCTTGATATCATTTTCAGAGTGCTATATGTGTGCTGTGGGGGATCGAGTGTGCCGCATGTAGCTTGTGTTGCATTAATGAGAGCTCTGCATTGGTGGTTGAAGTCTCATTGAGGTGTATATGCTACACCAGGTTTAATGGGTGATTAATGGTGTTGTTAAAGTGCTTTTTTAAGGTTTCCTTACAAAAACACCATTTCTGGCCAAATAACGAATACCAAATACCCGGGACCTGTATACCGAATATTCGGCCGAATATTCGGGAAAAGGTATTTGCACAGCCCTAGTAGGAAGGCAGAAACTGGGAACAGGTATTAAGGTGGGTTAAAGCAGGAACAGCTGAGGGAAAGGTAATTGTGTAGGGCAGAGGTAAGGGAGTAGTTGGAGGAGGAGTGTCGTGTTTCAGGAGGGTCGTATTTCAATGGCGATTGTTCCTAATGTTCGGTTTTCCATGGCAACACATTCACAAACTATCCCACATCTTTTGAAGGATTTGGGGGTCTGTCAACTGAGCAAAGAATCACTTTTCTAGTATCCCAGGGTTATAGATGAAGATTGGACTCCGGTGGAAATATTTTCAAAAATCAGGGTATACAATTTTTTTCTCGTGTTGCACTGAACACAGCTTCCAGGTTTTTACTCTTTTTTTTTCAAAATTCCAGTAGGAAGTGTTTGTAGGCAAATTTCAGAAAACACCTAGCACACCAACATACCATTTACTTAAGAAGTAATAACACCTTGCAGTTATGCTGAATAATAGAATCCATGGTCTACTCTGGCCTTGTAAAACTGCAAGGATTGCTATGAAGAAAAATGCTAAGAAAAAACAACCAGATTTAGCATTGCTAGCCCCCTTTACACACCTTCAGATAAGTAACATTATTACCTTTTACAGGGTTTAGTCTACTGCCCCATAATAAACAAAGGAAATAGTTGTAAATTTTAGCCTGCAGACTTAGTGGCGTTGGAAAAATATAACTTTTTAAAAATAATACTTTATTGAATTACAGTTCATTGAATACATCACCCAAGAGAAATGTAAGAAGATACAGTACAGAAACAATTGTCCAAAATAAAGTAAATACAAGCAACCTTTCTTTTTCATAACGCATGGGGCACAATGTTTTATCAATTAATGTATTATGGTGGACCAAAGACATTTATCCATCCCTGGGCTATAGGAATATTATGTATTTGCCAGAACTGGTTATCAGAGGCAAAGAATTCTCTATTATAAGTATAAGTTAAAAAGAGTTGTTTCCACTTTTCTTTTGGAAAAATCATTTTTTTCATGTCTGTCTTTCCAATGTTTGAGAATAATTCTTTCTATTGCCATAGAATTTGCCTTTATTAATATCCAGTCTGTATACTCAATCTTTTTTTATTGAAAAGTTCTAATATATTGGTTTGGATATTGTCATTGATGAAGGTTAACACCACTTGTTAACTGAAGGGCAAAGGGGTAGTGGCACCACTCATTTATATAAGTGCAGTCCTATAAAGTATGTTTTATGTCAGCACGTGGTTTATGACAGTGCCAGCATTCAGATGTAGTGGTTATTCCCATTATTTTTGATCTGTAGGGATAGTATGCTCAATTAATGATTTTGTATTGTATAGATCTTTATATTTACTTTCGTAGTCCATTTTAACAATGTGTTCTTATACAATACTTCAGAACTGCTGTGCAATTTGTTTATTACCCAAGCAAATACAGATTCAAGATTATGTTTTAATAATATAGCAACTTCAGTTTCTAAGAGTCACCAAATTATGTGCTCTTTTCCACTGGGAAAATCTTCTTTTTTTTGTAAGAATGTTGCAAATTTGTCTAAAATAAAAAAAAGTCTGAATGTTCTAACTCAAATTCAACTTTAAATTGGCTCCACTCCTAGGCTCTTCCATTACTGGTAATGTTTTTCCACCTTAATATTCCGTTATTGGTCCACTTTCTATTATGTAAAGGTTTTCCAGAAATTCTAACTAGAGGATTCCCCCAGATGATGGGATTTAGGGATTGGCTGAAATTCCAATGTAAGTTATTCTGAAAATTCTTTGCCTCATTACTTATATTTTTGATCACCTTATTTATATTTCATTATAAAAACAATTTGGAGCAAACCATATGTGCTGATGTCATATGAACCTCCCTGAATTTCATGATAAATATTATTTTCAGTAATGAGTTTATTATCAGAATATACCCATGTCATGGTGACTTTAACAAAGTATGCCAAATAGTTTAATACTGCATCTGGACAAGCTAATCCTCCTAAATTTTTGGGCAGACAAAATCTGGACTGAGCAATTATTGGCCATTTGTTGTTCCAAATATATGATCTCATAATATTTTTTTTTATTTGAGGTAGGCACAGGGAACTTCAGATATAATATCCTGACATAGATAAGGGAAGTAGGGTATGATTAACATTTTTAATATTTATATCTTACCCTATAAGGACAGTAACATTTTTATCCAGCCTTGTATTTTATCCTGTAACATTATACTTTTATAGTTATAAATCAGAGTAGGGATGCTCTGTAACTTTGGGGATAAAATTAAACCTAAATAATGAATCCCTTCATTATTTATTTTTGTCTGACAAATTTGTTGTACATTTGTGATTTGTTCTGAATTTAAATGTACTTTAATTATCTCCAGATTAGATTCATTAACTTTGCATACTGCAATTTGAGAGACATTTTTTTATTATATTTTTAATGCTAATCAACTGCCATATGGAGAGGTTAGCAAAAGAAGGATGTCACCCACATAGCCTCTAACCTTTGTTTCAGTTTTATTGGTAACAATACCATGAATACTTTTATCTCACAACTCTATTAGTAACATTTCAATAGCTAAAACAAAGAGGGTGGAAAATAGGGGGAACCCTGCCTTACCCCTCTCAGCTGACTGAAGCTATCTGAAAATGTGTTATTAATTTTTAATATTGATTTTCAATTTCTATATATTGTTTTAATCAGATCTATCATGTCTCGTGGGAAACCCCAACATTCTAAAATTAAAAATTAAAATCCCATTCAAGCATGTCAAATGTCTTAATGGTGTCAAGAGACAAAATTACTGTACCAGTGAGATTATTTCTTTGAAAGTACTCAAACAAGCGCTGGGTTTGATGTAAGCTAGTGTGTATCAACCTTGAAGGTAGAAAACCTGTTTGGTCTGGATGAATCATGTCAGAGAGGAACTGAACAATGTGATTATTTAAGAATTTTTCAAAAATGTTATAATCTGTGTTTAAGATAGCAACAGGTCTTTAATTAAATACTGTACCTGTTTGGAGTCTTTCCCTGGTTTTGGAAACAGAGATATATTTGCCTCACTAAATGAGTTTGAAATTCATTTAGATAAATGTACACACTATAAAAATGGTGATAAATATAAAAACTAGAATTTTTAAGAATTGTATTTCTAGTAAACATTTAATAGATCTTTGGAGAGATAGCCATGATTTGGACAGGCAATAAAAATATCACTCAGATGGATTTAACATGCAGTCAGGTTTAGGTTATGTCCTAATATTCAAAGATTTATTAGTAATCTGTAATTTTTCTTCATTTTAACATTGAGCCTTGGACCACATTAAACCATAATCCTGTATCATTTACATTAGGTTTCAAAGGCACTAGAAAGGGAACCTTTACTTGGTGGATAAATAATAATTTGTTGAAAGATACAGCTTTTGTAAAAAAAAAAAAAGATAGCATTAAGCATTGGGAACCTATTAATAGATAATTTATATTTGAACAATCACGGGATTTAAGAATGCATGGGATAGACATAAAGGAATTCTGGAGGTCAGGGGTAAGGGGCAACAGAGTTCTAGGAAAACATAAACTGAAGTTACAAACTCAAATGGGCAGATTAGTTGGGCCATAGGCCCGTATCTGCTGACACTGTCTATGTATCTATGTATAGGCCCAAACAACATAACTGAATCCTGGGATGCATTTAAAGTGACAATAAGGGTCACAATCAATATCAGAAGTTTATTGGAGGACTAAAGAGAAGAAAAAGAATTTACAGGAACCGGAAGAGATGTTGGCAAAACTAGAATCAGATGTTAGAAATGGGAGGGAGAAGAAAAGACACAGAAATATTTCATATAAAGAACAGTTATATGGAGATAAAAAATAATTGGCACATGTGGAGAGAGCAGGCGGGCAAAGTACTGGCTATACATTTTAAAATAGAAGAACAAAAAAGATATTGCGGTGATACTAGATGAACATGGAATCATTCAAACAAATGAAAGCAGAATACTATATTGTTAGACTATTATGTACATCTATACAAAAAAAAATGCAATCCATCTACACACGAATTGTCTTACTTTGGTAAATTACTATCAGAAAAAAATGTATCTGATGAAGATAAAACTTTGTTAGGTAGGCCCATTTCTAAAGGTGAAATAGACAAAACTTTAAATTCAATAGCCAAAAAGAAGTGTCCATGTTTAGATGGCTATATGTTAGAATTTTAAATTACATTTCATTAACAATTACTCATACTATTAAAACTATTGTTTCCACAAAGTCCAGTAAAAAAAATACTTAGGGCAAAGAAATACCTAGCACATTGGAAAAATATAACTAATAAAAAGAAAAATGGGGACTACAAAAGTTTTCAATAAAAAGATCCATTTTGTTGTGAGTCATAGAACAAGCTTTTCATTTTTCAAGTTTTAAGCTATGCAATGTGTGGGTTCTCCTTTCAATTATATTCTTCAAGATTTGGGACCCCAAAAGTGGCCCCAATGATTTTTACTGTGCCCTGTTGAACTTGTATTCCCCCAACCTCTTGTTATGAGAGAGCACCTACAAAACTGAGTTGCTCCCCTACACATTTTTTAATACTAATTTTAGAGTACCGGCCTGGTGGTGCTGAGGGTTGAGGTGCTGGACACCACACCTCGTGCCATGTCGGTGACCCAGGTTTGGGAATGAGCCCTGGCTGTCAGGGGTTGGCAGGGGAGGGAGAGGATTGAGTGTCTAGAGGACTGTTCTCTTCTCCTGGGATGGGGGGGTACAGGCTCGGCACTTAACTGGCCTCAGGTGGTGGCTGGAGGCACAGCAAGTGCAAGCACACAGAAAGGGTTCAGAGTGGTGGACATCGGAGGGGATGCCTTGATGTCAGGGCACATGCCACTCCTTTAGAATAAGGAAAAACAAATGCCAGAGTGCCGAGGGAAAGGAGCACCAACACGGACCCTGATTGCTCCTGCCTGCCTGACCACCAAAGGGGACCTGACAAAACCAGAATTGTCTTGGGGTGTACAAGCCCCACCTCATATCCACCACGGGGTACAGCCATGGCTCCATGGGAGTCCTCCAGAGATCCAGGTAGGCAAAGAAGGGCTGGTGCCTAGGCATCTCCTGACTGAGCAAGCCTCCGGTGTGGGGGGAGAATCCATAGCAACCATATCGAACTGGACATCTTGTACAATGATGCACAAATCACCTGCATACACAGAGAGGCAGGGAAATTACATCTCCATTAGGAACTTCAATGATTTTGATCCTCCTATCGGTTTCCAAATGTCATAATATCAAGTATAAGCAAAACAATTACAAAATAGGATTTAATAGGCATCCCTGTCAAGCTTCTTTTTTGATTTCAACAGGATGACGCAGAGACTGGTTAACAATGAGCATGACTTATGCAGAAGTATACATTAGCTCAATCCATTGCACAAAAGAGTTCTGGGATGCCATATGCTGTTGAAACAGAAACAAAGGTATTGTTGTAGTACAGAATCAAAAGCTTTCTTCTGATGCAAAGAGAGGAGAAAGCCATGTGCTGATGTTACATTTCCACATTCAAATAATTCCCTCAACAGGAGAAGGTTATCTTGTATGGAGCATCCTGGCACTTTGAGGTTTGTGTGGGGGAGATCAAAATACTTTTGCTACAACAGCCAGTTGTTTCCATAAAATTCATGGCAATATTCTACAATCTTTTTTAGTAAACTGATTGGTCTCCAGTTCCGTACCTCACTTTTACCCTCTTTTTTGTAAAGGTATAAAAGAATATCCCCAGAAACCTCCTGTGGCAATGCCTTCTGTCCAAGTACATAATTATACATAGTGACCAGTTTATCAGCAAGTTCCAAAATTCAGTAATTTATAAAATTCACTGGGCATGCCATCAGGGCCAGGAGCAACCCCTGTAGGTAGAGCACCCACAGTGTCCAGGAGTTCTGTTTTAGAAACTGGCACCAAGAGTTCTTGGCACATGTATTGGGTAGGACATGGAAGCAGTATATAGTCTAAAAATAAGAGGCAAGGTTTCTAAGGTCAGATGTTTTTTTCCCAAAAATAAATGATGTATGCTGTATAAAAATTTCCTGGAGGCAACTCCCTCTACACTGGAGATATCCTTCATCATCCTTCAGCTGTTCCACATACTTTCTATCGACCCTATTTTTGCAATCCTGATTGTTACTAACTTGCTGTGTTCTTTTCTGTGTGCCACAGTTTTGTTCTGCCACCAGAGTGGAGGCCCTATCATATTGTAAAGTTTTCATATCAGTTTTAAGTTTAGCAATTTGAGCTAAAAGGTCATATCCAAATTCATTTTGCCTAAATAATATCCTCAGTAACTGAGTCCTTAATCCCAAATAAGTAATGTATTTACAGTTTTTTGCCTTTCATGACTTTTTTTGGAAAAAATAATCTCAGGTCATTTTTGGTATCCGGCCATCAGTTGTTCAGGTCCTTATAACAAATAAAAACTGATTTTGTAGCTCTGAAATGATAGAGCAACTCTTGTTGAGGTCTATCATCTTGTAACAGGGAAGTAGTTATGGTCTAAACCCCTGATCCTTTTGTGGGTTTAAAGGCATGCCAAGTACACAACCTAACAAAGTATAATCAGATGTCTCTAAGGGGACAGTACAAGCTTTACTACAAGGTAGCCAATGTGAGATAAAGAGGTAACCTATCCTGGATAGAATACCCTTAAAATAGGTATGGTTTGGTTTAGTGACACCCCAAATATGCAATCCTTCAAACTTGCAGTTTTATACATTTAAAAAAAAGACTGGAATCACTAAAACATTTTTCAGTTCACCTACTCTGATCTCTTAAGGACAAAATACAATTAAAGTCACTCCTATAAATGATACCCCTAGCTGTACATACGTAAGGCTGTATTTCCTTCATTAAATCAGTATGCTGTCTCCTTTACTGTAATGTGGTAGATGCTGACAGCATTTACACATCATTGTAAAGTCCTCTCAGGACCCCGGCACCCTTTTGCATGGTCCTGCACCCCCATCCTCGAATCAGCTCCATCTCAGAGTTGATAATAGTAAGCTAGGGGGTGTGCAGGTGGCACAGACCCCTGCAAAAATACAACTTTGTTCTACAAAGCACCATACTGACTGCAGTTGCAGTCAACACAGTGGTGTCGGCGAAATGGCATATCAACAAGAAATTGTTGATACGGTGTAATGGATCCCATTAAATCTACCCTTGTAGATTTGGTTTGGGGTGCACACATATTTATCATATGAAGATCATAAGCATTCAGGGTGGCATCTAAGATCAGAAGTCCCCCAGGAACCAAATCCACTACTTTACAGACCTTTACATCCACTGAAGAAAATAATATGCCCACACCAGAACATAGGTCTTCTCCTATGGAAAAATAGGATGGTCCCAAAAACCATTCTTTAGAGGCCCTTGTAATTTCAGCAGTTGTATGCAGCCTAGTATCCTGCACAAACACCATCTTATATTGTAAATCCCTAAGAATGGAATTGGTAGTTATCCTTTTTTGATAAGCTTTTATAATGGTACCAAGTCTAAACCTGCCATGAAAAAAGTTTAAACCACAAAGACCAAGACATAATAATTTTTTTAGCTTGCCCCCTCTTTTTGCTTTAATCTGGGGCTTCTCAATGAGTGAATTGACTCTGGTTGCCTAGCACCAGTACACATCCCTTACCTGGCCACCCATAGTTTCAGCTGTGCCCCCTCACCCCAACTGGTGGTGGCAGCCATTTCTAGCTGAGTTGTAGAGCTAAAATAACTGTACCAAATAGATGCAGCATCTACAACAACTGCAGCTGTAGCTAAATGTGACAAAGTGCAACAGGAGTCAGAAGGAGTCCAGGGACATCCAGGAAGTCTGGGATAAGTTACTCTGTTTAAGGAATAACTGTAGGTGTTAACATTGTACTGTTTGTTAGCTGTACAAAAATATTAGGATGGCTGCCTTAGTGGCCTTATTAAGTAGTAGCTGTATTCTACTGCTTAGTTTGTGCATAGTTGATGTGGTTAGTATACATAATGATTTGAATGAGTGTGAATGTTCTGTTGAATGTTCTGAAGCTGAAAATGAGTTTGATATGTCTAACCTTTTGGTTAGATTCCAGTGTGACAGTCATTTGTATTGGTCATTATTTTTTAAGAAGTATGTTTTACATATCTGTGGGTTTATTATAATGAACTCTACATTATTTAGTTGCATTAGAGAATTATATATGTTACATTTTTATATGAGATATATTGTATTATTTGGTTTATTACTTATGGCTGGCGATGTGGAGAGTAACCCGGGCCCCATTTCATATGGTTTTGTTAACAACGTTGACAGTAGTAATTCTGGTTCTTGGTGAACAATTGGTGGCTTGAAAATGTTGCATTTAAATGCTAGAAGCCTGGTTCCCAAAATAGTCAACTTACAAGTGTTGGATATGACACACAAACTTGGGCTGCTGGCTGTCACAGAGTCATGGTTGAAACCTAATTTACCAGATGAGATTTATCAGATTCAGGGTTATGAAATTTTAAGAACTGATTGACCTGGTAAGAAAAAAGGGTGTGGCATGGTTGTTTATTACCAGGAACATCTTGATGTGTCAATACTGGGGTCTAGTATGGGCCTAAATACTGATTTTGATTGGTTGATAATGCAATTGGTGCTTAGGGGATGTAAGAAGGTAATTGTGGGCTATATCTACAATCCCCCACAGTGTGGGATTGATGGCTTGAAAAAGTTTTTGGAATTGGCTAGAAATTATGTTCATAAACAACACTTTATATTACTGGGTGATATGAATGTTAATTGGATGAACAATGTTACCCTTGGGTTGGGATCTTGTCTGAATACATATAACTTAACTTCTTCCCTTTCCCTCTTATCTATCCCAATCCTACCACCCAGCTCTGCTTGCCTTCCCCCTTCCCACATTTTCCTCCTCTCTCCCCTGTCCCTCTCTACTGGTACAAGACCTTCCTTCTTTCTGTGACTCAGGCACAATCTAATTATCTGCCTATGTTGTTAGTTGTACAATTCTCCTTTTTAAACAAGTGTCCTCATGCTATGTTACCGTTACCTAGTGAAATGTTAGCCTATGTTTTGACTCTGCACCCTGTACGTGCTTAGATTGCGTAACTTTTGTTAGAATCCATGCCTGAAGACAGTTTTCAATTGTTTCTTTCTTTATCTGTGTCTGTGGAACATATCTGTATTCTTGTTTGTGTCATACTTGATGTGGAACCTATGAAAGAGTTTTCTGCTCAAAGACGTTAATCCAAGAACTCAATAAATAAATAAATAAATAAATAAAAAGATAACCACTCAATACTTGATTGGGTGGTTACAAATAAGCCAAACATTGTTTCATCTGCAGTTGTCCTTGGGATTTTGGGTTGTGATCATATGGCTACTTATTGTATTTTGAATTTTAAAAGGCCCAAAATACCAACTCACTTTATTCAATACCACAGTTTTAAGAGGGTCAGTCTAACATTACTAGAAGCTGAACATCGATCAATTGATTGGTCATATCTAGAGTTAATGCTGACCCAGACTGTGCTGTTGATTTCATCTGTACACAGTTATTACCTATTCAGAATCATTTATTTCTATTATGTAAGTTAAGAGGTAGGGGAACTGATAATGGTTGGTTTATGGCTGCTATAAAAAAACAGATCAGAGTAAGGGATCAGGCATGGTCTCATTATAAGCAATCACCTTCCAGTTTGTTGTTAAATACTGTACTTAAAGGACCCTCAGAAATCAAGTTAGCCAAAATGGTATCAGATGCCTAAAAGGAGTATTATACGGTCAAATGTAATTCTTGTTTATCAGATTCAAAGTGTTTTTGGGGTACTTCTCTTTTGTCACGTAAGGTTAAGCCTTCAGTTAAGATGTTACAGGTCAATGAATAGGAATTAACTGATCATGTATCAATTGCCAATGTGTTAAATGTTAAATTCTCAGATTTATCCCATTATAACTTAGGAATGTTTTCACAGTCAAATAATATTCGAAGTTCAACTGTTTCATCTTCTGATCATCCCCTTTTCACTTTTGATTGGTATCAAGAACAGATGTTCTTAGATTGCCAAGTGCTTTTCCTGATAAATACAGAGACTGTGGGGGTGGGCTGGATTGTCATTTTGTTAAACTTGGATCTCTTTTTGTGGCTGACCCTCTCTCCACTAACTTGTGTTTGACTACTGGCATTTTTCCATCTGTCTGGAAATGTGTAAAGGTCATCCCAGTTCCCAAGATGTCCAGTGCTGTTTTGGCTGAGGATTATAGACCAATTTCTATTTCAAATTCATTAAGCAAAATTATTGAGAAAATTGTTGCCATTCAGGTTACACACTATTTAGAGACATATGATTTAATGTGTCCTCAGCAGCATGGATTTCGAAGAAATCATGGGATGAGTACAGCCTTGGTCAGGTTTATGAATTCCTTCCTGGGTGGTTTAGAAAAAGGTGTTATGACTGGGGCAGTTTTCGTGGACCTGACCAGGGCGTTTGACCTTATAAATCACTCATACTCAGTGTGAAACTTGGAGAGTTGGGTTTTTCTTCATGGGTGGTGAATTGGTTTGTAAACTATCTAATGCAATGTTCTTGGGTTGTTTGTGTTAATTCTGTTCAATCTAATGTCTGTGATTTAAATTGTGGAGTCCCGCAAGGGTCCATACTTGGACCCCTGTTGTTTTCACTTTTTATTAATCAGCTTTCTTCTTTGTGTAATTTTTGTGAAACACTTTTGTATGTGGATGACTTGATTGTCTTTTCTCGAGTGAAAACAATTGGTGAACTGACCACTTGGTTGGAAGCTGATTTTCAAAAGATCTGCTCCTGGTTTTTGACTAACCTTATGGTTCTGATCATAAATAAAACTAAATCGATGTTGTTTGGTTCATCTTTTATGCTGAAGAAAAATCTTAGTTTACGGGTTCATGACTTAAATGGAACAATTATCAATCAGGTATCAAAATATAAATATTTAGGTGTTGTTTTGGATGAAAAACTGTCATTTTCTTCTCAAGTTATTGCAGTTAGTTGAACTATTAATTGTAAACTTGCATTTTATTTAAGCTGAGGAAATATTTTTCTTATGCTACACATTATTTAATTGCTTTAGGTTCTTTGTTACCTCACTTGGATTATAATTCTAGTTAATACCTTAATCTGGGTGTCAGAGAACATAATGTTTTGATGGTTGCTTATCAAAATATCTGTCATTTTGTGCTGGGTGCTCCTCCACGCATGCATCATTGTGTACTATATTCTCAGTTGGAGTGATTGTCTCCGGGTAGCAAATGTGCTTATTTTTTTTCTATGCCAAATTTTTTAGGCAATCCACAAGTTGTATTATCCCTTGCAAAATTGTATTACTTATTTACCCTAACAACTGGTTTACATTCCACACTTGACATTTTATTACCCATTCCACACTATAAGTCTAAACAAGGTTCATGTGCCTTTTCTGTAGCTGCCCCAGTGCTATGGAATACACGTCCAGGTATGTTACAAACTGAAATGTCGTTACAGCTGTTTAAGATAAGATTGAAAGATTATTTTATGTCAATGGATAGACGCAAATGTTTTAACTGATGTAATTACCTCTTTTTTCTTTTTATTGTTGTTGTTTTATTGTATGTATTGTATGTTTTTATGTGGTGTCGGGTCAGGCCTGAAAAAAGCTTCTGCCCAGTGCTCTTACCTGGTTAACAAATTTAAAATAAGAATAAAAAAAAATGTTCTGTCTACTGGATGATTGTGAATCTGTAGATAATCTTCATTATCAATAGAATGGTCCTGTTGTGAGGAAGTCCAAGAAAACACATCAGGTTCCTCCTCCATGTCCCCTCAAAATCTTTGCTTTGAGAAAACTCTAAAGTTATTCTCCAATGGTAGTCCTTCAGATTGACAATGTTTTGCTTTATGTTGACCTCTGGTGCTACATCTCTGAATAACCATTTTTAGCGATTCTGTTACAGGAGTTGAAGAGGGAGGCATTTCAGTACTGGACTGGTAGTTGTATATCTCAGTGTCATTTTGTGGTGCTATGGCAGTCGGTGATGAGCCCGAGGAATCTTCAGGATGGTTACGTTCAAGTGGTAAAGTGGCCTCCTACACCACAGTTGGTTGCCTATGCTCGGTACTTGCTGAGGGATGTGTAGGGTCAACCCTGTCTCTGGTATCCTGTTGAGGTGTGGGGGCAGGATGAGGGTGAAAGGTGCAGCCCAATTACTGTGCTAAAGTAAGTCAGCCTGTCTCGCATTTTGTTTTCATGCTGTTTAGTAAAAATAGTCCTGTTCACCCTGTTCAGTAAGGTCAATCTTGTTACAGGTGGTCCAGGGACAGACTGTAAAAATGTTCTTTGTCTTCACAAAGGTTGCAGCATACAGGGTTCCTGCAATTGATATTCATGTAACCAATTTCAGAGTACAGGGAACATTTCTCCTTACGACATGCGTTATTGAGGTGTGATCTGAAACTTCATCTGAAGCATGATTTGGGCTGCCCAGCACAGAAGATGAAGCCTGTGTCTCTCCCCAGGCAAAAGTAGTTAGCAAGGTGTCTCAACCCTACTTCTGTTTGTGGGAAGTGTACCTTCATCTTCTAACCTCCAGTCCATATATTTTCAGAGACCAAGATTGGGTCTGATACTCCCTCAAACCATACATCTGGAGCTAATGCAAGGTGTTTGTTATTGAAACCCCTTCATTTTTGAATAGCATGGTGATGGTTTTAAAGACTGGTTTCATTAATCAAATCATGAAGATGGTGGACCACAAGGTGGAGTACTTCACCTCCTGGTATCTTAACCAGAATCTTTCTAAGCCAGTAGTAGTCTAAAAACTAACATCAAAAATGGAATCTTCTGATGTATGGGTTAAATCATATATATCAATGGCCTTGAAACCTAGGCTGTCTTTGAGTAAGCGCTGAATCACAAATACCCTTTATGGGTGTTCCTTCATCCCACCTTTATATTTAAGGTGTACCACATTTCTTCTTTAAGCTGGTTCCTCAGGTGTGTGAAAGAGACCAGCATAGGTCCTTCCCTGTTGACCCTCATCCCTAGGGCCCTGCTGAGGGAGAGCCCTCTGCAAGTCCCTGCCCAGTTCCTGGGCTTTGCTTGTACCTATGGTACTAGGTCTTACGGTCCACGATCAAGGGAGTTGTGGAAGAGTCATGGATTGTATCAGCCTGAAGAATAAAAGTCTCTGGTACAGGTGAAGTCTCAGTATGTGGCTTGTTAGGGGTTGGAGTCATAGTCACAATATTTAAAACACCATGTGGATCAGCACAGTCTATCCCCCTTCCATCCCCTTCCTGCAGCTGTGAATGAATTGTCATTGGTGAAGCTACCCTGACCTGGTCAGTTCTTTATCTTGCTCCCAAACTATCCTGAGGTCAATGTCTAGGGGTGGGGGCTTCATTACAGCTTTGTTGTTACAGCTTTGTTGTATTAGCCATAGTGTTAGAATTCCATTTTAATTTTTGGCACTGTGTAATTTCAAATGTTGGTGGGAGAGAATCAAAACTAACCCTTGCCTGTGGGAGTGTTCATACAGGTGAAATCAAACATTCCCTAGGGATGTCCTGCACCTGCTTGTCTGACATACACACTTCAGAGTCCAAGATTTGTACTTTTACCAGGTCAACACCATTGAGCCTACCTGGAGAACACCAGCCTTTACTATCTGGAGTATGTCTCCAGCCTGCACTGTGTAAAGTATCATCCACATTCAGCCTAGAGACTAGCATGGGATCTGCATCAGCGGTCTGATGCAACTGCCTAAGTGGCAGTTTGTTACATCAGTTGTCATGGGAATGGCCCAACACTGTCAATGCCTCACTGGCTTTCCTCACCACTGCATTTCCTTTACCCTGATTCTGTAGACTTATATTTTTTTCCTTTGTCCACAGCATCTGCTAGTCATTCACTTCTGAAGCCAGTGTGCAAAGACTCAGGGTTGGATACTGAGTCTCTGCCTGTTGTGGCCCTGTTGATGTGGCAGGCACTCCTGGAACAAGTTTGTGATTGATATATGCACCGTGGATATTAACATGCAGTGGAGACAGCAAAGGTTCATTGTGGGTAGTATTGGCTATGTCCTCAAAAACCACATCCATGATTGGCACTGCAACAGTTTTGGGATTAATTTCAGATGTAACAGACACTGTAACTATTTGGTCCAGATGGTGGTGGTGGTGGTGGGCAGGGGGGTTCCTGCCTATAAGAGTCCCCAGCCTGGCTGCTGTGCATCTGCTGTTTCTGCAGTCTCATCTTCTCTTTCCCCTTGGCCAGGTGGCATAACTGGTATACTTTCTTTTGCTGATGTGCAGCATCCCAATTTTCAAATGCATTAGACATTGATCTGGGCTCCTGCATCTGCTCAGATACTGTTTCTTCCACTTGGTTCTCAGTTTCAAACACAACGTTAAAAAATAATAACAGCAAAATAATAGAGACAACTCCTTCAGTTCCATCCACCAAAGCCTCCTTGATACTCCAGGTTGACAGGGAAGCATTCTCCTCGGACTTTGCTGAAAGAAAGGAGTGAAAGCACCAAGCTTTACCTTAAAGGTATACTGTATTTATATTTCTTTTCATACTGAAAGTAGCAGGGTAAGTGGGAAGAAAAGAGACATTTTTAGGCAATGTTTGGGGATCTTTGAGATTCATCTTTAAAACCGCAGCAGGTGGTATGGGAGAAACCTGCTCAGGAGGTTAATATTGGGCTGAGTAGATTTAGAAGGCCCTGTGAATCAGGTGTATAAATGGGGGTGGAGCTGACAGATACTGTACTTAGTCCCTTCTTACAAGAGTCCTGTCAAAGCACTTCGACTCTAACAAGTCCAGCACATTCATGTCCCAGCGAATAAGTGGAACAGCAAAGACTGGAACAGGTGACTGGCACCTTAGGCATTGGCAGGCATTAACAGGAAGAAGCAAGGAAGCAGGGGACTCTGCAGGTCACCTAATCTATGGCACCTTCTTCAGTACAGTCTAACAGATACTGCTGAGAAAGGTGGAAGGTCAAAGGTAGGCAAAAACTGGGAATAGTCAACACTCTATCTAAAGTAGGAGTATAAAGAGATTTAAACAAGGCACTGGAAAACAAACAAACAAAAAAAGGGAAACTAGAAATACCCTCTTTGGGGTAAGGGTACAAAAGTATTCCTAGCTAACATAAAAGAGGTAGCAGGGAGGAGGCTGGCAATTATAGGCAAGTTAGCCAGACATCAGTCATGGGAAAGTTAATGGAATCACTGCTGTAGGAAAGGATTGTGGAATATCTTCAACCAAGTGAGTAATAAGACCCGAGGTCCCTTTAATGTCTTTATATGTGACATTGCAGAGGAGCTGGAAGGGAAGGTCTGCCTCTTTGTGGATGACACCAAAAATTACAATAGAGTGAATATTCGGAGGGGGGGGTGCAAAGGAGGAGCAGAGACCTGAGAAAACTTGAGGAATGGTCTAGGGTATGGCAGCCAAGTTTCAGTGTGAAAAAGTGAAAAATAATGCACTTTGGGTACAGAATTCCAGGGGCGGAGCACAAAATGGGTGTCAGGTACTGATGACAACCAAGCAGGAAAGAGACATGAGATAATCATATCTAATGATCTAAAGGTGGCCGGGTAGTACAACAAGACAGTCAAGAAGGCTAGAGGGATGCTGGGGTGCCTAGGGAGGGGTGTCACCAACAGAAAGATGGAAATGGTGTTACCTCTCCATAGATTGCTGGTAAGACCCCACATAGAGTACTGTGTCCAGCTCTGGTAACCACATCTGTGGAAGGACATAGACAGAGTCGAGATGGTTCAGAGTAGGGCAACTAAAATGGTTCAGGGTCTGCATCTTAAGTCATATGAAGAGAGACTAAAGGACCTCAGCATGCACACCCAGAAAGAGAAGAGGGAGAGGGGGATATGATAGAGATGTTTAAATACCTTAAGAGGGTAAATAAGATAGAGGAGGGAAGTATTTTTCAGATAAAAAGGTGCTCAAGAACAAGGGGACATGCTGTGAAGCTTGGGAGTAGATTCTGGAGAGATATGAGGAAGTACTTCTTCACACAAAGAGTGGTGGATTCCTGAGTGGTGAGGCAAAAACAGTTTTGGAGTTCAAGAATGCATGAGATAGGCACAAGGGAATCATAGTGGAGAGGAAGTGGGGAGGGAGAAAGAGCTGTAGATCGAATATGGTCTGGGGTAATAATGTAGATAGGGAACAGTTAGCAGACTGGGTGAGCCAAGTGGTGCTTATCTGCTGTCAGAATCTATGTTTCTATGTTCCTCCACCTGGGCAGCTATATTGCGGTCCAGTTCCAAACACCACTATCTCCAACAGGAAGTGTTAAACAGAGTAAGAGAATTTCCCCTAGGTCCTGACCAAATTCCCCCATTCACAAAACAAAACAAAAAAATATACCACCAACAGTTCAATCTAGTTCCATATCATTTTGGTTTCCATCTGTATCTATCCCCTACCCCCAACCCTGCCAGGACTAGGTTGAAAATAGGCAGAATTGCCTATTCTTAATTTCCTGATCAACAAAAGCTTACTAAGCCTCCATTTTTTATGGAGGTGGAACAGCATTGCCTTTTTCTTTCAGAGACAAAAGTGGCTTAGTTCAAAAGGTTCTGTCAGTCATCTTTGCGTCTGATAACCATGTACCAAGCAATGAACTTTTTCATGGATAAAGCCTGTATGCTAGTGATAACTGAATGCAACTTACTGAACAGGAATCCACAGTGTAGTGGCTATTTGTCAATTACCAGAAGTACAGTTTTATGTGGCCATTGACTTCTAAGCTGCTGGATTTAATTTTCCCATTGGCAGTAACTGATGTTATTGTAGTGATGAGCTGAAGCTGTCACTGAACAAAACTTACTGTGACAACTAGTAAACACAATATTGTTCCTGACCTGTTATTCTCTTCAAGAAGACAGCTGCTTTATATGCTATTAACATGAGAATTGTGTCTGCTTCTCGTTTATCATCATGTCCGAACATGTCATGGAACATATCACCATTGAATCATTACACTGAGGCCCACAGTATTTATTCCTGATGTTTACTGGGGATCTATTCTATTATATAGTTGTTCTATCATGTTCTCTTAGCGGTTTGTGTTTCTATTGTCATCCATTGCATAATGTTCAAGGTTATAGTTGTGTATTATTTTAAAAAGATAGGTGTCTTTCTTGTATCAGGCTGCTGGGCAGGAGATACAAATGGGAAGGGGTTTTGTGAAAACTCAGTTTTTATGCTGTAATATGTTTTTATGTTGAGCTTGCATCTTAAGCAAACCAACAAGGATTACAGCTGAAACAACACTGAAAGTAAACATTTTCAGGAAAAACAGGTTGTTAGATTAAATTGATGCACATACTAATGTGAGTTACATCTTTTTTTTTAAATGCTTTTTATCGCATGAACTATAATTTTTCCTTTCTTTGTCTATCCGCTCTATCACAGTGTTTCTCAGCTTCTAGGGGTGTTGCACAGCTGCTTGGACAACTGAAGAGGACTGAACTGATGTTTACACTGTGGGGACTGTGTAGAAACATTGATTTCACCAACAGCGAGGGCAGCAAGGCATAGGAAGATAAACAAGGCAGGAAGTGACATTATTTTTCTTGAGAAGACACAGCTTTCTTTTGCAGTAAAAAAAGATTAGGTCAGATTCTTCCCAGTGAGCCTAAGCCGCTGCTTTAAGCATTATAGGCTCACTGAAATTAGGCTGTTCCAGAAACAAGTACAATTCACAATGACTTGCTTTGTGTTTTAAGAGCTGCAGATAGAAATTTCTGTTAGCCAGTCAAGGGGTTAAGAAGTCCTCTCTTATTAGAACTATAAATAAGCCTGCTTCTGATTTTAGTGTGACTGCATGTGAAAGCTATACTAGAAGTGAACAAAGTAAAGCAAGATCTAGGCCTGGTTGAAGATGTGTTTCTGTATAGCAGGCTATATGACTAAAAGCAGCAGAATAAAATCAATTTATTAAACGTGTTTCTTCAGCTCTTCTGTGAATATGGAGAACAGCTGATAGCAACATAAAGGAATTTATTTTTACAGTATGTGAAACCTTTCATACAAATTACATAAGAAGCACTTTAAAGTCTGGGTGAGGTGAAATGAGAATACTGCTGCAATTTGTAACACATGGAGAGTCAAACAGTATAGAGGTAGTTTTGAAAGGGGGAGTCATTAAATTTCATTTATTAGCACCAGTGAACAGCTTGTTTCCACTGGTGTCCAGTACTTCTGAGACATACACTAGAAACATTAATGCAAAACTGACAGAATTTGCCAATACTGTACACAATTAACCATCTGTAGAGAGTATTAAGCACACAAGTAAGGCATAACTTAATTCAATAATTATCTTGGAACCAACCAAGTATTTGCTTGAAGGTGGCTTTCCTCAGAATGGGGTGCTCAGATCCTTGGGAATCTGTTCTGTGTGGCCCAAGTCATAATTGCGATAATTCTAATTCCAGCTCTGATTCCATTCTGCCACCTAATGTAGAAACAGAATTAAAAACTGTATCAGAAGTTCTGAATCCATTCCACCTCCGACTGTACTGAAGGGTCAGGGTGGCTGACTGTATGTATACCTAGTAGTACTACCTGACCTGTCCTCCTCCCCTTTCCCTTACAGTAACTTAATGCATTTATTCATATTCTGTATGCGTAGAGTCTGGTCTCTGCCTAGACAGCTGCTGGGTCAGGTGAATCTCTTCTCTTCTCTTTGTGGTGTGCTGCATACTGCTCACTGCTGATGACCACTGACTAGTCCTCCTCAAGTTGCCTTCCCATTGGCAGTCTATGTGATAGATCTGAAGCAAAATTAGTCCAGATTAGACAAGATCTCCCCCCTCCCGGCCCACTGGTCTCTAGCCTGACTCCCTCTGTCCCTTGTCTGACTTTCCCTTAGGCCACTTAACAACCTTCTCCTGGGCCAGGACTCAGTCTGCTACTCTTGGTGCACACTGCCAGTGCCAAGTTGCCACTTGTCAATCCTATTTTCTTTTTGTTCTTATTTTTATGTTTGCTTGTGCGCATGTGCAAGAAACATTATGTGGCAGCTTAGGAGAGAAGAGGGTTGTGGAGGTGCGGCACTGTGGCAGCCAACGGTGGAACTGCATTTGGAGACTTGGCACTGGTGGATCAATGCAGGCACACTGTGCTGATGACATTGGTTTCCAAAAGTGCTACCAAGTTGAAAAGATTTCACCACAGCAATAAGGGGCTGCCTCGTCATTGCAGCATCAGCCATTCTGCTGCAATGAGGGAGTGACTCATCATTGCAGGGCGGTACCTTGCCTGGTATAACATTCCCCTAAACAAACCGACTGACTGGGGTGCCCAATCCCCCTGTCGGCATGACCCTGACCCAGTTCATTTGCCAATGGGTAGTCCACTCCTCATTGGCATAATGTAACCACCTCCCCCATTTGTTGTGTGCTGAGGGGTGCCCAATCCCCCTCATCATCAGGCCCCCTAACAGTCATTCTGTGCTGACAGGGGGCCCAATCCCCATCGGCTTAAGTCACCCCACCCCAAAAAAGGCAGGTGGCACACTGGGAGCCCACCCCACTGTGCTGAAAGCAAGCCTGAAAGAAAAGAAAAAAACTTTCAGCGACGTCTTTTTGTTTCTTTTTCTCCCTGAAAGAAAGGAAACGGTCCCACACCAGTCAGGATCTCTCCCCCAACCCGCATCCACCCACTGCACACCCTACCTCCCCACACCACCTCTCACCCCATAATTACCTCCAGAGCCTGGAACGATGATCTTCGGTGGACCGGGAACACGTCTGCACCCTTCAAAGCTGACCACAAACTGAAGAAATGCCGGTAAGCTATATAATGGCATATATAGGGTTTTTCCAACTTTGGTGCATATCTCAGGCATTTGGGGAATTTTGGCACCACATTTTCAACATGGGGTTATTGGGACCCCTTTTCATGAATTCAGCCACTGTTATGGCATTATTCTGTCCAGAACAGTGATTTTGCGGTCACTGCATGGAATTACTTTTCAGGACCAATTAACAAAACGACAGTGCCAGTGTTCATGAGGTGGGCTCTCAAAAAGCCTATGTACGCACACTTGTAACTTCACAAATTTGTAATATTTTCACTTTAGATTTTCAACATTGGCATTTTCCACACCTCCTTATGAACAGTACTGCTGTCATTTTTTCACATCCTGACCAAAACGTGTTTTTGCTCTTCCGGTGCAGAATAGTATGGTCGCTGAGGGAAATCAGTGTTCGGGACACATCAAGAAAATCACAGTGACACTGTTCATGAGCAGAGGGACTAAAATGCCTATGTTGAAAATTTGCTGACAAACGTCCATAAAATGACTGTGTTACAAGCATGTGTTTCGCAGTTTCCATGCATGCTCATAACTTTGTGAATTTGTAATATTTTCACTCCAGATTTTCAACATTGGCATTTTTCCACACCTCCTTATGAACAGTACAGCTGTCATTTTTCACATCCTGGCCAAAATGTGTTTTTGCACTTCCAGCGCAGAATAGCATGGTTGCTGTGGGAAATCAGTGTTCGGGACACATTAAGAAAATCACAGTGACACTGTTCATGAGCAGAGGTCCTAAAATGCCTATGTTGAAAATTTGGTGATGAACATCCATAAAATGACTGTTATGCACACACATTGCACAGTTTCCATGTATGCACGGAAGTGCGAGCATTTTTAATATTCCCACTACAGATTTTCAACATTGACATCTCTTCACACCTCCCTATGGATGGTACAGTTGTCATTCTTCACATCCTGCCCGATCTGTGTTTTCATACATCTGGAGTAGAATGGCACAGTCGCTGTTGAAACTCAAAGTTCGGGACACATTAACAAAATCACACTGCCACTCTTCATGAGAAGAGGTTCCAAATGCTTTTATGAGGTGGGGTCACAAAAAGGCCATGTTGAAAATTTGTAGTGCAAATACCAACAAACGCCTGGGGCATTAGGGTTTCTAACCATAGCGTCCCACCCTGTACAGACGGACAGGCATTGGGGTGTGTCTTTGGATTGCCGAGTGTAATGCTCATGCCATCCCACCCCCACCTCCTAGCCAGTGACAGGCATCGAGGTGTACCTTGGACTCTTCAGCCCCAGAGTTCACCCCATTCTCCTATACTGCATCCATTTCAGTGTATGCCCTTTTGGAATGTAGTGCCTGTAAAGCTGAAAACCCCAAGGCACACCTCATCATGTGTTGGTGTCTGTAGGATAGGGTGAGGTGACATGGCATGAAAGTCATGGGCAATGGCCCAAAGACATACCCCAATGCCTGTCCTTCTCTGAAAGATGGAGGTGGGGTTGGCGTGAAGTTCAGTACTTCACTGCCATTCCTATTATGCATCTGTCTAACTCCTGCATTTCCAATGCTAATACCAGCAAGCAAGCATTGATCATTGACAAATGCTTGTTCTAAAATGTGCTGCCAATGCCTAAGCATATATTTATTAATTCAGCTACAAACTGTGCAAATTTATCTCTCCCCAGACTCTGCCACTCACCCTGCTTAGTTCATGCACATGATGACCAACCAATAAGCACAAAAGCTTTATCCCTTGGTTCTGTCTCCCACAGTAACCCTGAATGTGGGCAATGTTGGCAATGACCTGTGAGCAAGCTTTGCCAGATGTGCTGTGCAAAGTGTCCTGCACAGTCTGCTCCCAGGGCATTGCTAAGGTTGGCCACCTTCTGGGTGACTGTGGAAGAAAGAACCAAGAGATAATGCATTTGTGCCAGCTGGTCAGTGTGAACTGAGTAGGGACAGCAGTGGAATGGGGTGGAGATTTTCTACTACCTGTAGTCAAAATAGTAAATAAATATATACTTATGCATTAGCAGCACTTTTTAGAAAAGGGGGTAGGGCAGACAGGCTTGTCTTTAAAAGTTTGAATGAAAACTAAGCAGACATGGAATAAAGTGAGGGGTGGACTAAAAGTGGTGGCGGCAGAGTGGCAGGAAGTGGCTGGTGGCTGGTGGCCAGTGGATCAGCTCTCTTTGAGATAGATGGATGTTCCAGAAACCACAGGACTGCCTATCACTCACATTCTGTCTACACACTGCACTCCAGCACCCATCAGAACCACAGCAACAGCAGGTAAAGGGAGGAAATGGGAGGGAGAGTGTTCTACTACCCTCAGATGTGGACTAGGAATTAAATTCCTTGAAAATGAGTGCATTTTTGTTCTCAATGGAATTTTTTACCATGTTTATTTATAAATGATTAAAATCATTGAGAAGAAGAAGAAGGATTCTGATTCCACATCTGATTGTTTTTTTCAGATTCGAAAGTTTGGCATTGAATACCAAAATTCCAAATTCTGAAAAAAAGTTTGTAAGCTGATGGATCCAGTTCCATTCAGTAGATTGCTAGCAACTAAAGCTGAGACACTGAAAAACTGAGTAGAGAACAAACTCTATATAGGATGACGCATATAGCTAAATACCGAGTGCCAAGTTTTGCCTAGGTTGGAATGCTAAACTCAAGAAATCCCACAACCCCTAAGATTCTTAATGTGTAACACCCTACTTAGCCTTGATGTCAGATATTCTGGTGCATTTCTGACAGCAGCACTCTAAGACACAAACCCTAATTTGTGGAGCAGTCTTCTCTCCTCCAGAGATACCCAATGTGGTTTATTATAAAGTATAACATATACATTGATGAACTGATATTGGAGAATCCAAGATGCATCTAGTCAGTTCTTATATGAGATTTTATTTATTCAATAATGGTTTGGATGCAGTATTGTATGGTGCATTACCATACTGTATTGCTGGAAATGTTAGAGACTGTATGATGTGATGTCAGGTATCCTTGGCAAGAAGATGTCAATTCTTGAAAAGAAACTTCAACTCCTGTCCCAAGATCTTTATCATATATTCCACAATGTACAGTAATTACCTATACACAAGCTACCTATTCAAAATCCTAAGTACTTGTATTCACCTACCAACTCCAATGTCCTCGCCGAGAAAGTATTAGTTTCCAGATTGTTCAGTTTGTCTATATCCTTTGTCTTCACATGAGTACCACAAGTTATCAGTTGTGATTTATCTGAGTTTAAGATCAAGTTTGAATAGGCCAAATAAGAATGAAAGATGCTGAATCCTTGTTGAAATAGTCGTAGGACACTGGACATGGTGGAGCCTGTGATGTATATATTGGTATCATCCACTTAAATTTGATACTCCAGAGAACTGACACTGGATCCGATGCCATTCACATAATATAAAAATAACACTGGACTGAGTCCCCATCACAAGGGCACCTGCCTCTCAACCTACAATATACCCGATTCTTTACCCTTCGGTGACACCATTTAAGTCTTATTCCTCAAACAATCTCCCGTCCATTGTAATACATCTGAAGAGAAATTCTGAGTCGCCAGTCTATCCAACAATATTTTGTGATACATCAAGTCAAAGGCCTTAGAGAAGTCAACAAAAATAGTACCAGTTGTAGTGTGTTCATCCACGGCCATCCAAGAAACTCCACATGGCAGAAACTGTGGAGTTATCAGTCCTACAGCATGACTGAAAAGGGATTATACTGGGAAAATTCCCAAAGTAACAGGTACCACGAACACTACTTAATGTGTCCAAGTGTTCCTGTCCTTGAATTTTCACTACTTGTTTAAGTATTACCTGTTTTTTATTGCATAGTCATACTATCATGTAAAGCTCAAAGTTAACTCCCCATGTCACATGTGGATATGTTACTATATTTGCACTAGTTCTCATTGTCTGTTATGTATTTTAGATATACTCGTCCACTTTTGTTGTAATGTATGCTGATATGTTTCGATCTAAACTTGTGGCACTACTTGTTTTATCCTGTATCATACTCATATACTGTATTTTTTGCTTCTTTCACTTGATTGACTATCTGCCAAAATCTCTCTGGGCTAGTAAGAGCTCCCTCAAAGGAGTTCTTAAAAAGACTCAGACCATGCTATTTGGTTTCCTGGCTAAGTTAAAGGCTCCTCCTGCTCCTCTGTGCATCTCAAGTGTTGGTGGTGCTTCTGTTCTCATCATCAACTCTGTCAAACACCTTGGCGTGACACTTGACCCTCAGCTCAACCTTGGTCATCACATCCACAATGTGTGTCAAGCTGTTAACTGGAAACTAGGGTTGGCTTACAGGTCAAAGAATAATCTTACTTCAGCTGCTGGCCTAGAACTGGCCAGCGGTGTGTTTCTACCATCCCTCTGTTATGGGCTCCTCTTGTTTGTCTGTACTTCCAAAGTCCACCTTACCAGGTGGACCGTAGCTTACAATAGCATATGTTGCTTTGCACTAGCAGCTCCTCATCTCACTCACCATTGTGATCTGTACAATAAGCTTAACTGGCTCTCCCTGACCAACTACATTAATTTTGCTTTGGGCTGTTTCACAGGTACAGTTCTGGGCACAGGCACACCCCTGGACTGGCAGCGCTCCTTGTGCCTGCTGTCTCCACTACCTACTTCCTAAGGTCATCGGGTCCGGCTATCCTTAAGGTTCCTGCTATGAGTACCCAAATGGGAGACAGGGATTTTGCATCATGTGCCCCTAGATTATGGAACTCCCTTCCTGTTCAGGTCCGATCCTCCCCTTCCCAGGTGTGCCTACAAACCTCCCTGTGGAACCATTTGAAGCTCTCCTCAGTATGTGACTGCCTCAAACCTCCCTGATCTTCTGCTCTGCCTGTGAGCATAACATCTCTTGTACGTTGGCTCCAGTCCTGCTGTTGTTGCCTGCCCGCCAGGGTGTGGCCCAATGTATAATGTGTAAATTTTGAACATAGCTGTACGTATTGATCGGAATGTTGCTTTAGTGATTCTGCGCGTTTAATATTTTAACTGTGTCATTGTTGTAACCTGTGTTATCTTATTATGTATGTTATGCTTCTCCTGGTCCTATTGTATCTGCCTTACTTGCCTCAATTTGTACCCTGTATGTTCTTTTAATTTTCTGCACTCTCCTGGGTCGTACCTGACAATAGGCATATGTTTTGTCTAGTGTACTTACCTGGTTAACAAAAGCTAAATAAATGAATAAATAAATAAAAATAGACCTGCCAGTCATTAACAGTATTATAAGTATGGGTCTGCTTCAAGGCCACTTCTTTGCCTCTCCAAAATTGATTAAAATTGGATGTAACCTATAGGGTAGATCTGAAGTTGACCATACAAGTTTTAAAAGATAAAGGTTTCTCACATATAGCCATCAATTTCTTACCAAAATACTCACAGAAATGGTAAATAGCTGTAATTAATTCAACCTTGTACCATCTTATATTTCCAAACAAAGTCCAGATAATTACATTTTTAAAGGGACAGTATATAAAGGAGTAGTATGGACATAATTTGTAAAAACGTTTGTTGTGCAGAGTGTTTTGATTTGAGTGTGTAGTCTCAGTGTGTCCTTCACCTCGTATGTTATTAGAGCTTTTTTCCTAAATTTGCCTGTGGTTATATGGCAGTTTTATGGCCTTTGGGCATCTCCAACTTAGCAAGGTTTATTGCTCTTCTTTTTCCTACAATGTCTCCTGTTCTATGTGACAGTAATGCATCTGGGAACACTGATTCAGCAGGTACTAGAGATAGGAGCCAGATCTTCTGGCCCCCAATAAATGGCTCTAATAAATTCAAACTCTAACAAAAATTTTTACATACGAACATACAAAAATGCCAACGGAAACAGGCCTCATGATCTATCGAGTCTGCTTGAGTGCGCAACTAGCACCTTATAATGCTGCTTCCCCTCCCTTCCCCTATCCTATTACCCCTTACCCTTACCCTATCCCAACCCCTCTTGAAGCTGTCTACTGTCTTGCAGGCCATTATCTTACCTGGCAAGGAGTTCCACTTGTCCACCACTCCTTCCGTGAAAAAATGTCTCCTCATCTCTCTCCTGAATCTACCACCCTCCAATCTCAGTTGGTGTCCTTCTCTGGAAAATCCTCTCAGTATTAGTCTTGTTTATTCCCTTCAGGTACTTAGAGGTCTTAATCATATCACCCCATCCCTCCTCTCTTCCAGAGAGTACATATTCAACTCCCTCAGCCTTTCCTCATATGGCTTGCCCTCCAATCCCTGGATCATCTTTGCAGCTCTAAGCTCTACCCCCCTCCAACAATCTGATGTTCTTCTTCAGGAATGGGTGCCAGTATTGCACACACTTCTCCAGGTAGGGCCAAACCAGTGACCTATACAGGGGCAGGATAACCACCCTACTTCTGGAGGAGATCCCTCTAGCTATACACCCCAGCATTTTGTTGACTTTTTCCGCTGCCCTTCTGAATTGAACAGAGTTGTTCCTGCTCCCTGTTATGATCACCCCTAGGTCCTTCTCTTCTGTGGATCAACCCAACTGAACCCCATTTAAGTGATAATCCCTCCCCTGGTTCCAGGCTCTGAAGTGCAGAACCTTGCACTTCTTGGCATTGAACCCCAGCTGCCATTTATCTGCCCACTCCTGCAGCTTATTTACAGTAGGTCCTCCTGCAATCCCTTCCTCCCTTCGTGTCATCTACCACAGCTTCCATCTCGGTATCGTCTGCGAACAGACTGATTTTGCTCCTGATCCCATTTGAGATATCTGCAGTGAAAATGCAAAAAAAAACTGGTCCCAGCATGGATCCCTTTTGTTTTCTATGTGTTTCAGGTCTACCCAACAGGAGTAAATGTTTTGCTTTTAAAACATTTAATTTCATCTAACTATGCACAGCCATAAAAAAAGCACACAAATCACCCCAGATCATCAATGCTATAATTAGTAAAGACTCTAGATGTTTTCTTACAGAATAACCCCCATTCAGTTAGCCCTCAAATATTTGCTAAACTGTAGTGCTCACTGGATAAAGAAAGTTACCTAATATCACAGCTCTGCTGTTATAAACTGACTTTAAACCAGTGCTTATTGAATCCATGGTCCTAGATACATCACTGTCACATGGGACAGGAGGCATTGTATGAACAAGAAAAGCAATAAACTACGCTAAGTTGGAGATCCCCAGGGACCATAAAACTACCATAAAACTAGCAGGGTAAGTTAGAAAAAAAAAACTCCTAATAGAAGCCAAATGGAAGAACATAATAAAACTAAACACACAAATCAAAACACTCTGCACAACATATGTTTTTGCAAATTCTGACTGTATAACTCATTTAATAATATGTGGACTACCCTTAAGCTTTATATTATCACTAACACAAAGATTACTTCATGGTCACTGAATAAGTCTGGTACCATATCAAAAGTTGAGTAATAATCTTTATGATACGTAGTGAAAATATTATGTTAAGTAAGGAAGAAGACTCAGCACTTCTATTAATTCTAGTAGGGCTCTTAATTCATTGGGTCATTCCCATCTCCAAAGCCAGAGTTTGCAAAGATTTAGGTTTGTCTGGGCTTAACTTGTCTGAATTAAAGTAATTAGTAATAACACATGAGAACATAAAAATGAAGCCAATGCTGGAGTTGACAATTCCAAATTTGTTTAAAGGAGAAAAACACAGTAACATAGAATTCGTTGGCAGAAAAGGAAGACTTGGTCTACCCAGTCTGCTCAAATGATTCCTGCTAAATCTGTCTCTGCAGGCCCTAACTGGTCTCTGGTGATTCTCCGTCCTCCCTTCCTAGTTACTAATATTCCCCTATGTATATCCCATGCATGCTTAAAGACCCCCACTGTTTTCAGCACAACATTTCTGCTGGTAGATGGTCCAGGCATCTACCATCCTTTTGATGAAGTATTACATCCTAACATCCTCCTAAATTCCCCCCAAACTTCATTTGCATGCCCTCTGTTTCTAGTGCTATTTTTTATTTGAAAGAGACTTGCCTCCTGCACCCCATTCACTCCTGTGAGGTACTTGTAGGTCTCTGTCATGCTCTCTCTCTCTCTCACTCTCTTCTTTTCCAGGGCATTGAGATCCCTTAGTCTGTCCTCATAGATCTTTTGGTGCAATCCCTGCACCATTTTAGTTGCCCTCTGCTGGACTGCCTCCTAGACTGCCTCTATCCTGTCTATGTCCTTTTGGAGGTATGATCTCCAGAACTGGATACTATACTCCAGGTGGGGTCTCACCAGCAAACAATACAGTGACAACACCATCTCCCTCCTCATACTAGAGATACCCCTCCCCCAATGCACCCCATCATCCCATTTGCCCTGCCCATTGCTTTGTCACACTGCCGTGCCACTTTGCGGTCATCAGTTATGATAACCTCAAGGTCCTTTTCCTTCTTAGTGACTGTCATCCCATCCTATACTCAGCTCTTGGGGTCCTATATCACAGGTGGAGGATTTTGCTCTTTTTGGCATTTAATCACAACTGCCATGCTCTTGACCACTCCTCAGGTTTCCCAAGATCCCTGTGCATTTTCTTCATCCCCTCCTGAGTGCCCACACTGTTACAGATGTTGGTATGATCTACAAAAAGGCACACCTTCCATTCCGGTTCTTTAATGTCACTTAAGACATTGAAGAGGACTGGTCCTTGAACTGAGCCCTGCACTCTCCCATCATTAGAGTGAGTGCCATTAACCACCACCCTCTGATGCCTGTCAGCTAACCAGTTTCAAACCTAATTCACCACTTTTGAGCCCACCCAATGTTGCACAATTTCTTAATCAATCTCCTGTGTAGCACAATATCAAAGGCCTTGCTAAAGTCCAGATATGCCACATCCACTGCCCTCCCCTGATCTTTTTCTCTGGTCACCACAAATATTTTGGTGGTCAATAGCATCCTACCGATAATGTGGGTTAAATTGAAAGAAGTTTTACAGTTACAACTAATAGCTCATACCAAGTTTGTGGAATAGCTAAACCAAAACACTTAACTTTATATTTGTCTACAAAATAAATCATTATCCTTCCTTTTTTGCTCGATTCTGTCTAACCAAACTATAAGCCTCCATAGAGATCTCAATATCCTCAACTTCTTTGTAAAGCCACATCCCTGCAAAAATCAAGATGTCTAAATGATAATGACAAATGCAGTCACTAATTAAATAAAATGTAGGGACCAAAGTTCTTTATTCTTGCATGTACATACAGTAGCTAGTTTCAACTATAAACATATTATTAATGTCAGACTTATCAAGTTGTGCTTTCACATTCAATTCATTAATGGGAGTTCTCATCAGGCCAGGACTGGGGTTTATGTCACTGCAAGTTGATAACCATAGCATAGCAAACACTTTAATATGGTAAAAAACTATTTTCACTATATGGGTCAGTAGCTTACTATTTTTGCATATTGGGTCAGTAGCTTACAATGCTGTACTTCATTAAAGACATGTAAATTGGTGTATCCCTTCAAGAATCCGCTCAAAAAACAGAGATTAACAATTAGATGTCTATTACAGTAACTAAAGATACCTTGTCTGAAAAAATATGCAGTTGTAACATAGAAACATAGAAACATAGACTTTGATGGCAGATGAGGACCACTTGGCCCACTCAGTCTGCCCCTTTTCCTTCCTATTGGATAAGTTGCAGATTCTAGTTAACTAACAGCCTACTTCCTACAACCCCCCGCTACAATTACCTTATGTCTGTCCCATGCATGTTTGAATTCCTCCACTGTTTTAGACCCAACAACCTCCCCAGGAAGGTGGTTCCATGCATCCACCACACTCTCCATGAAAAAAAATGTCCTCACATTACCCAGAGCTGTCCCCCCTCTATCGTTAAATTATGTCCCGTTGTTCTTACGCATCTCTTTTTCTAAAAGACGCTACCCTCCTGGACTTTGCTGATTCCCTTGAGGTACTTGAAAGTTTCTATTATGTCCCCCCGTCCCTCCTTTCATCAAGGGTATACATATTAAGCTCTCTCAGTCTCTCTTCATATGGTTTCTGATGCAGACCCTGCACCACTTTAGTTGCCCTCCTCTGGACTGCTTCCATCCTGTCTATGTCCTTGCTTAGATGGGGTCTCCAAAACTGTGCACATTATTCCAGATGGGATCTTACCAACTGTCTGTACAGAGGGATAACCACTTCCCTTTTTATGTTGCTTGTACGCATGTGCAAAACACATAGTGCCATCATCCGAGTTTTCGGAGGTGTGTCAGCCCATCTTCCAATGCAGTCAGTGTATTTGCAGGCGCGGCCCCAGTTTCCCAATCACTGCTGCAGCTGTCTATGACAAGCTGAAAATGCAGTGGCATACAGTTGAAAGGGAGAGCTCTGCTTGAGGGAGCAGAGCTCTCCGCCCACTCAAACACACACATGCGCATGCACACACGCGCACTGCGTGCTCATGTGCCTTCCCTCACTGTGCGGCTGGCAGGGGTGCCCAATCCCCATGGCTCCATGCCCCCAAAGCATCCAGGTGCCACGCGGAGCCCACCCCAGCATGGCAAAATCATGTTATAGCCCTACGAGAGTGCCCAATCCCGTCGGCTTCACTGTCTCTCCCCAATGCTATTGCGATGGGGTGCCCAATGCCCGTCGGCTCCACTGTCCCCCAGTACAGGGTGCCATGCTGGGAGCCACCCCAGCATGGCAACAGGTCTGCCATGGCTGACAGGGTGCCCAATCCCCTGTCAGCTCCATGCCCCCAGCCATCCTTCTGCCATGCTGGGGCCCACCCCAGTGTGGCAAACATCCCAGCGTTGCCATTTAAAAAAAAAAACTATAAAAGCAGTCCCACGCAGTCTCCTTCCCCACAACCTGCACCCACTGCACACCCCGCCTCACATCCCCTCACCCCATGCTACCCTCCTCGAGTCCGCTCGATGATCTTCGTGGACCGAACATCGCCTGCACTCTTCAAAGCCGACCGCGAACTGAGGAAATGCCGGTAAGCTGTATAATGGGATAGATAGGGTTTTTTCAACTTTGTTGCATATCTCAGGCATTTTTTTGGAATTTTTGCACCAAATTTTCAACATAGGGTTTTTGGGACCCCTCCTCATGAATTCTTGCACTGTCATGGCATTACTCGGGCCCGAAGGGTGATTTTCAAAGTCACTGCGTGAAATCACCTTTCTAGAATGATTAATGAAATGGCACTGCCAGTGTTCATTAGGTGGGCTTGTTTAAAAAGCCTATTTTGAAAATTTGGTGGAAAAATTCCTAAAAATGACTGTTTTACGAGCGTGCGTTGTGCAGTTCCTATGCATGCTCGTGAAGTTCGCTAGGAATTTTCTCAATATTTTCACTCCAGATTTTCAACATTGCCATTTTACCACACCTTCTTATGAGCAGTACAGCTGTCATTTTCACATCTCACCCAAAATGTGTTTCTGCCCATGTAGCGCACAATGGCACAGTCAGTGTCTTGAAATCAATGTACGGGACACATTAAGAAAATCCCAGTGACACTGTTCATGAGCAGACATCTTAAAATGGCTATGTTGAAAATTTGGTGAAAAAAATCCTAAAAATGACTGTTTTACGAGCGTGCATTGCGCAGTTCCTATGCACGCTTGTAAGTTCGCGAATTTTCAATATTTGCACTCCAATGACTTCCAAATTCCTAAACAGCACATAGAAGCAAGTAACATTCAGCATTGACAAATGCTTGTTCTACTTATGATGCCCCTTCCTATGTATCTCAGTATCCCCCTGGCTGTCCTTACTGACTTCTCACATTGCTTACCCACCTTTAGGTCATCTGATATGACTACCCTCAAGTCCCTTTCCATTTTTGTTGTTGTTAGTACCTCCCCTGCTACTGTGTACTCTTCTCCTGGGTTTTGTTTCTTTGGTTGAATCTAAGTTGCCATATGTCTGACCATTCCTCCAACCTTGTCAAGTCCCCTCTCATCCTTTCTACCCCCCCTTGTGTATCAACTCTGTTACAGATCTTTGTGTCATCTGCAAAGAGGCATACCTTTCCCTTCAGATCCTCTGCAATGTCACCTATAAAGATATTAAAGAGGACTGAACCCAGTACTGAGCCCTGAGGTACTCCACTAGTAACCCCCCTTTCTTCAGAATTTGTTCCATTCACTATTACCTTCTGTGTCCTGTTGTGCAGCCAGTTTGCTACCCAGGTTACCACCTTGGGACCCACTCCCAGGCTGGCTAACTTAATTATTAGTCTTTTGTGTGGTACTGTGTCAAATGCCTTGCTAAAATCTAGGTAGGCCATATCCACAGCCCCTCCCTGGTCTATTACTTTGGTCACCCAGTCAAAGAAATCAATTAGATTCATCTGACATGACCTTCCTGCTGTAAATCCATGCTGCTTTGGGTCCTGTTCCCCGCTGGCCTCTAGGTACTCAACAATTCTTTCTTTCAGAAGTGATTCCATTATTTTCCCTACCACTGAGATCAGACTTACAGGTCTGTAGTTTTCTGCTTCTGCCTTGCTCCAAGTTTCTGTGAAGGGGAATCACATCTGCCCTCCTCCAGTCCTCAAGTACCACCCCATCCTCCCATGATTTGTTAAAAAGTGTGGTCAGTGATGTCACTAGGTCTTCCCTTAGTTCTTTTAGGATTCTGGGGTGAATCACATCAGGCCCCATTGCTTTGTCCACCTCGAGTTTTAGTTCTTTCAGGACTCTTTCTTCTGTAAATGGACTGGTGTCAACCTCTACCCAGAGTGCTTCTATTGTCTGGTTTAGGTAACTCCTCCTCATCTTCTTTTGTGAATACTGAGCAAAAGTATTCATTCAGTATCTCTGCCTTTTCACTGTCTCCCTCTGCCCACCTCCCCTCTCCTTTATTAATCTTCACTATTCCTCCCTTAACCTTTCTATGCTCCCTAATGTGCCTGTAAAAGGATTTATCCCCCTTCTTAACTGAGTTAGCTATTTTTTCCTTGGTATGGGCCTTTGCTATTTGGACTGCCTTCCCCACTTCTTCCTGCTTTATTTGATACAGTTCCCTGTCATGCTCCTTCTGTGATTCCTTATACTTTTTGAATGCAGCCTTTTTCTCCTTAACCTTCCCTGCCACCTCTTTTGAAAACCATAGTGTTTGTTTACTCTGCTTTGTTTTTTTTATTTGTTTCACACAAAGGCTTGTTGCCTCTATGATAGCAGTTTTGATTTTTCTCCATTGTTCTTCCACCCCTCCTTTTTGGCCATTTGCTAGTGCATTCCTCAAGTATTCACCCATTTTGCTAACATCAGGCCTTCTAAAGTCCAATATCCTTGTTCTTGTATGGATTGTCTCCATGGTTGTGTTTATTGTGAAGCACACTGTGTAGTGGTCGCTTGTTCCCAGATGTCTACTGACTTCTAAATTTGTGATCCTCTCTCCATTTGAGAGTACCAGGTCTAGTATTGCTCCCTTCCGAGTGGGTTCCAACACTAACTATCTAAGGCCTGCCCCCTGCAGGGCATCGAGAATGACCCTGCTCTTGGATGTGGCTGCAGTACATTTCATCCAGTTAACATCTGGCATATTCAGGTCCCCCATCAACAGTATCTCCCCTTGTCAGCCATTTTGAGAAGGTCCTCTATCATTTTCTTGTCCATTTCATCCCCTTGAGATAGGGGTCTGTATACAACCCCTGTGCAGACTGTGATGCCATTCCCTGTCTCCAAGGTGACCCAGAGTGCCTCTTGTCCTCCCTCTTAACTTTTTAGTTCTGTAGCTTTGATCCTTTTCCTTATGTATAGAGCTACTCCACCTCCTCTTTTACCCTCCCTGTCCCTTCTGTAGACTGTGTACTCCGGTATGTTGACATCCCAGTCATGGTTCTCCGTGTACCATGTTTCTGTGACTGCCACAATATCCAATTGTTCATCTTCCATCAGGGCTACTAGCTCAGGAAGCTAGTTTCCCAGACTACAGGCATTGGTACTCATTGCCCTCCATTTAATGTTGGCTTTATCCTTTTTTCCTCCATCTCTGCTCTTATTGCCCTTGTCTATTTTTCCATTTACCCCTGTTCTGCCCTCTGTCGAGCTCTGTACTTCAGTGTTTACCTTACTACCTGCCATGTTTTGTGGGGGAGGCTTGAAATTTCCTGCCTCTTATCAGCACCTTCCCCCTTGGCTAGTTTAAAAGCTTGCCAAGGAAGCATTTAAACCTGTCAGTTAGGCGCTTGGTTCCCTTTGTGGACAGATGCAGACTATTGTGCCAGTATAGACTTTCATCTCTCCAGGTGTATCCCCAGTCGCCAATTAAGATGTGACTGGTAGAGCAACATTAAAACTGGAAGGTTTCCATTTTAAATAAATTAGAATACCACTATATGCTGGAGAGAATTGTTTGTAGCCATGTTAGTTCTTGTAAAAACAGATGAACAAAGTAGGGGATTTGATGCCTTTTATTAGACCAACATGAAATGTTCAGTAGACAAGCTTTTAGTATTACACCAAAAGCCTGAAATCCTGTATGTGGAACATTTCTTGTTGTTCCAATAAAAGGTACAGTATCAAATCACTTACTTTATTCTCTATACAGTATGTTATGGCACCCTTCCAATTCTAAAAATGCCCCTTCTCTTTTAGTCTCATTTAAGTCCTTCTCTTGAGTATTGGGCATGCAAGGTGCAAGGAAAAACAGTAGCAATAAACTATAATCCACTTATAATTCAAGTCTTATGTGAAAATCAAAGTCCTTTAGATGATTCTAGCCTTGGTGACATTAGTAAATGACCCTCCACAGTGATTTCTGTAGTGGACTTTCACTGGGGACTTTGTCTCTCTTACAGAGAGCATTTACACAGAGTGCCACTCTGCAAAGTGCTTCTTGTATGGTCCCACTTTTGCGGACACAAGCCCCACCCTCTTCTAACATCAGCACTTCCTGCATAGAGGTAGCATGAGGAAATCAGATCACTAAGCCATCATGAATGGTACAGCTTATGTGGGTGAGGTTGAATTAAGTAGGTAGTATCCGCTGGCAGGAACAAATGCATCACTCTGTTTATCAGCAGGTTCATTGATGAAACACACTGTCGACAGTTCTCCTGCTTGCACAGCCACTGTTTTGAAAACACAAGCCTCACCCCTTCTACTGTCAGTGCTTCTTTTTTTTTTCCATATTGTATTTTGCTCCCCCATTACCATCTTCTTCTTACTTGGCAATGGGGAGACATGCAATTTTATGTTTTTTCTCCCCTTTAACCCAGGACCCTGGAACGCTGTCACTGATGTGTGTGGAGGCACACACATGCTCTGCAGCTCCAATAAGAGCCACTTCCCACCACCCAGCCTAATGCCAGGGTTCTCTTATGACTTGGTGCTACCACCTAGCCTCCACTAGGTGGCAGCCAAGAGCTGGGGAACCCTCACATCCCTCCCCGGAGAGGAGAGTTGCCATGCAGTATCTTGATCCTGCTCCGCACCCCCCTTGCAGCCGACCCTTGGCAATCTCCGCTCTCTCCCGAACTCGGGTCGTCAGCGTGGTGCAAGGTGTGGACATTGAACCAGTTACCATCAGTGCTTCTAATACTCAGGCAGTACAAGGAAACTAGATTAAGCTCAGGAAGGTTAAGTGACATGCTTAGGGTAACACGGTGACTAAGTGGCAATAGATAGAGTTCAATGAGAGTCTCTAGGTTTATCTTGTCTATGAAGAAGAACCATAGTCTTTTCTTTTTATATGTACTTTATGCTCTTCTTATCTGCCCCCAGCTGCCCCTTCTGATAAGCGTCCCCAGCCCCATCACCCCTGTATCACCGGAACTTACCCCAGCCCAGTCGCCAGGTGCAGAGCTTGGAAGAGGTTGGTCATCATCTGCAGACAGAGGTGTTTTTCCTCCATTTTCTCCCTTCCCATTGCTGGGGCGCATGTGCAGGATGTGTGCATATAGAGGCATGTGTTCATCTGCAGAAGTCTCGCAGCATCCTCCCTTCTTCTGGACCCTCTGACCTGCACTACCCTCCAGCCTCCACCTGGGAGCAGTTGTTTGGTGAGAGTGCCAGTCCTCCCTCCCTCCCCAGGAGAGGAGAGCTGTCCTCTGGATGCTCGATCCTCTCCCTCCCCTGCCGACCCCCAGCGGCCCATGCTCTTTTCTGAACATGGGTCACTGGCATGGCGCGAAGTGTGACATCCAGCACTGCACCACCAGGCTGGCTATTATGTCATTATCTTTATAAGTACGGCTATACTTTGTTATGGAAGTTGTGGAAGAAAATTATGTTATTATCATGGTAAAAATGACAAAAATCATGGAAATCATAGTTAATTAACAAAAAGAAAAGTCATGAATCCATCATGTTAAATAGTTTTCCTCTATTCAGAAATATTCTCAAACAAGCATATCAGCAAAGATTTAAGTGTTTAAGGGTACCTAAACAAGCAGTTTTTTAAAATGGCAAATTGCAAAATCTGGCTTCATTGGGAGGTAAAGTAAAGGCAGCTGTTTACATTTATGCTAAAACTGCATTTATGTAAATAATTTAAATGCAGTTTCATAGCTTTTGAAAAACGTAAACATCAGCCTTTCACTTTCAGAAAACAGCCTTGGTTTTTCCCTAAGATGTCTACCAAGTGTGCTAAGTGATGAGTCTTGATGACATCATCAGAGCCAGAGACAGAGATTCACATATATTTCTATAGTGCTAACTAGTTCTTCTTTCCCTCTTTATTTTGAATTGTTGTACCAGAATGATCAACACCATTTATTACCTCATGGATTATTTTGATCAGCATACATGTTACGCTATGATTTTGTTTATTTTGTTTACTTTAACTGTGCAGAAAATGTTTTGCAGTCTAGCTGGCTTTTTCTTTGGCAAACTGCATTACAGTAAAACACTTCAAATGCCGGCTGATCTAGTGATTATATGATGCACTGAATTTTGTTTTTTTGTTAACCAGGAGAGACACACTAAGCTGAAAGCTTGTTTACAGGTATGGCCTGGGAGCACAAGGAAATTTAGTGACTTGCTCAGGGTCACACAGCAAAGTACCAGCCTTGTTCAGTTCCAAAGCTCATGCTCTTGTTAATCCACAAATAAGGCTTTCTTTTTCCATGTGAACCTCCTGCACCTAGCCTGCCTTCTGTTGAACACCCCACCATCCATACCCTGACTTTAGTACTGCCTGGTGCCGCATATGAGCTTGCGGTTTTATGAAGAGAATTATCACACCTCAGATTGTAATCTTGTACCTCAGAGAGTTGTGCACACCAATACTGATATGCATAATCAGCTGGCACTGTTAAAAAATGCCTCCCAAATCACTCTCCAGTCCACATTCTCAGTGTTTGACTTTTGCTCCCACAGTAAACATTGAGTGGATCACCACCCTTCTACACAGTGAAGGTAGTATGTACAGTTCCCTGTTGTGTTTTTTTCCCCACCTCGTTAACAACAACTAGGTCTTCCTGGAGGGCCAAGCAATTAGCATCATAACCCACCAGAAAAACTGCTGTTCATGCCCTCATAAGGGTTGTACTTACAATGGATAACAATATTATTAGCAGGAGAGGCATATTAATACCTTGAGCGAATCCACCTGACTTCCAGTGTAAGTCTACTCCTTTACCTGTGATCTGCAGAACCCCACAGGGCAGTTGCCAGCAATTCTTCTCCAGTACTTTTCTGTGCTCTTCTCCACAATGCGAGTTGGCAGACTACCACCCTTCCAAATCTTGAATGAGCTATACACAACTCCGTCAATACTGTCCTAACAAACATCAACATCCCCCCCACCTGAGGGTAATCTACCTACACTGAATTCAAGTAACAGTTTAGATGCAGCCCTGCCACTCTGAGTATTTGTCATCACTGGCTACTCTCATCCACAGTCAGTTAGTGATCATGATACTGTCAGCCCCACATTTCAGATCTCACAGTGATCTGCTCAGCATCCTCCATGTCTTCAACTAACCTGAATATAGCTGTATCCTGCTGGAATGGCCTCTTCTGTCCCTCTCTGGCATTCACTCTTCTCACCTGCTCCCCACACCAAAAATTGGTGAATTCACCACCCTTCTGCATCATGAATATGGTCAGTACAGTCTCCTGTGTTATAGTTACATATTAATAATAAACATGATCTTCTGGTAAGCCAGGCTGATAGCAGCATGGCACAAGTGGAAAAGTAGGCTTTCCTACCAATATAATATCTAAGCAACCTATCATAAGGCACTATTAAATGACATGCATAATGATGTGCACACCCATCACTTAATAGTGCCTAATCAAAGGTAGTCTAGATATTATAAGGATAGGAAAGCCCATCATTCCCCTTGTTCCCTGCTGCTATGAGCATGAAAAACTGGAAAGATATGTTTATATTTGATATGTCAAAATAAAACGGGGACTATACTACTTGCATTCATGATGCAGAAGGGTGATGAGCTCACCTGTTTTCGGTGTGAGGAGGAACAGTGAAGAATGAATACCAGAGGGGGACTGAGAAGGCCACTCTTGCAAGGTACTGCTATAGTCAGGGAAGGGGGAAGACAGAAGGTGAAAAATATAAGCAGATTACTGTGAGAAATAAGATGTGGGGCTGCCAGCACCTTGATCACTATCTGATCCCATTGTCTTGGCCAACATTCCCCTTCCCATAAAACCAGTTCATGCAATTGTCCAAGGCTGTGTGTGGATATAAATGCATGAAGTGGCTGCCACTACACGTTCAGTCACTTCACTACCAGGCTAGCATTGCTTGTAAAGCACTTTGGGATACAGTGTGTATGAAAACCACTATATACATGCCGATTCTTATTATTATTACTTCCCATGGAAAAAGAAGACAAGCATATATTTAAGTTTTGAGAAAGTATGAACTCTAACATTGGACTGCACAAGAACTTTGTTGCAAAAAAGTGGTGGCTCTAGGGGGTGGTGAAGGGTGTGGCTGCAACCCCCCACATAGTAACATACTTGCTTGCTGCTGCTGCATTTTACTTTGTTGAAGACGTCTGATTTATTGATTGTATAAATGTTTATATTAAACTATAGATTACATTTGTAGGTTCTGTCAAAAATGTACTAGAAAACAGTAATAGCAAAAAATAAAACGGTTTAATAAAAATGTTAAAAAGTGCATATTAAGCATGCACACCACCCCAGCACCCCCACTGTAGCATCCTGGATCCACCATAACCACTAGACCACCAGGTTATTCAATATTTGTACTGCACGTGGTTTGCCACAGAAAAAGTCGGTTGGATTAAAACACATTTTCAACATGTTAAAGTAAACAAAATGAATAGAACCATAGCCTAACATGTGCATTATACAAAATTATGCACATGGTTTTGACCATTTCGGTGAAACAATTCTATACAAAGTGAAAAAAGAACTAGTTAGCACTATAAAGAGCCATATATCTCTCTGACTTTGGCTGCAATGATGTCATCACATAACGCATTTGGCGGCCATTTTAGGAAGCAGGTAAGAGTTTTTTTTGAAATTGGAAGGCTGATTTTACAATTTTCAAATGCTCTGGAACCTTATTTAGATAAATTATGTAAATGTAGTTTTAGCATTAATGAATACTGCAGCTTTTCTTTTAGTCACCTATGGAGTCAGATTTTTGAATAGTTAGTTGTCAAAATGTTGTTTAGGTATCCTTTAAAAAAATAATTATTAGTCTGATCCAACAGTAGGTAGTAGCACAAAGTGTTGCCATCTTGGAGACCAGGGCTTGCATGCAGACCCCAGAATCCTACACTGGAGATGACTGGGAACCAAGTACATGCAGTGGCAAGGCACACAATTAAGGATCTTTCAGATTCAAACAAAAACAAGCATTTGTCAATGCCGAATGTTTGCTTGCTGGCATTGGCAGTGGTAGTGTAGAAGTTACAGAGCTGCATAATAGTTATGGCAGTGAAGTATTGAACTGAAGCCAAACTCACCACCACCCTTCAGAGAGTGACAGGCATTGGGGTGTGCCTTTGGGTCATCAGGCATAATGGCCACGTCATTTCAGTACACCCCACCCTGCAGACACTGGCAAGTGTCACGGTGTTCCTTGAGGTCTTTGGTCCTTATGCGCATCCCATTCCATTAGGAAATACAGAGAGATGGGTGTGATATAGGAGAATGGGGTGAACTTTGGGGCCAAAGAGTCCAAGGCATACCTCGATGCTTCTCACTGGCTGCAGGGTGTGGAATGGTATGAGCATTACAGGCAAGAATCCCAAGTCACATCCCTGATGCCTGTCATTCTCTACAGGGTTAGGCGTTATGGTTGGAAACCCTAATACCTCAGGCATTCGTTGGTATTTTCACTCCAAATGTTCAACATGGTTTTGTGACCCCACCTCATGAACAGGGGAATATCAGTTTCTTAGCCGAAAGCTGCTTATGCACAGCAACTACGGCATTTAGCACCACAGGTGCAAAAACATTCCGAACAGGATGTAAAAAATGACAGCTGTACTGTTCATGGGGAGGTGTAAAAAATGGCAATGTTGCAAATCTGCAGTAAAAATATTTAAAAAAATGGAGAAGTCACGAGCGTACATAGAAACTGTGCAACGCACACCCGTAATATAATTAGGTTGGGTATTTTTACAGCAGATTGTCAACTCAGGCATTTTGGTGCCTCCGATCATGAACAGTGTCACTGTGATTTTCTTTATCTGTCCCGAACAATGATTTCCCACAGCGACCACGCATCTCTGCGCTGAAAGTGTGAAAACACACTTGGCCATGTTGTGAAAAATGACAGCTGTACTGTAAATAAGGCAGTGTGGAAAAATGCCACTGGTGAAAATCTGGACTTAAAATATTACAAAGTCATGAACTACGAGGGTGCGTGGAAACTGCGCCAATGCTCCACGCGTAACACAGTCATTTTATGGACTTTTGTCACCAAATTTTCAACATAGCCATTTTAAGACCTCTGCTCATGAACAGTGTAACTGTGATTTTCTTAATCTGTCCCCAACATTGCTTTCACACACCAACAGCACCATTGTGCGCTACATGTGTGAAAACACATTTTGGGCGGCATATGAAAAATGGCAGCTGTACTGTTCATAAGGAAGTGTAATAAAATGGCAGTGTTGAAAATCTGGAGTGAAAATATTAAACTTATGAGCATGCATAGGAACTGTGCAACGCACGCTCGTAAAACAGTCATTTTTAGGAATGTTTTCACCAAATTTTCAACATAGCCATTTTAAGACCTCTGCTCATGAACAGTGTCACTGTGATTTTCTTAATGTGTCCCATACATTGATTTACGCACGTCGACTGCGCCATTATGCGCTACATGGGGAAACACATTTTGGGCAAGATGTGAAAAATGACAGCTATACTGCTCATAAGGAGGTGTGGTAAAATACAATGTTGAAAATCTGGAGTGAAAATATTGAAAATTCGTGAACTTACGAGCGTGCGTAGGAACTGCGCAACGCATCGCCGTAAAACAGTCATTGTTAGGAATTTTTTCACCAAATTTTCAACATAGCCATTTTAAGACCTCTGCTCATGAACAGTGTCACTGTGGTTTTCTTAATTTGTCCCGTACATTGGTTTCGCACACCGACTGCGCCATTGTGCGCTACATGGGCGGAAACACATTTTGGGTGAGATGTGAAAAATGACAGCTGTACTACTCATAAGAAGGTGTGGTAAAATGGCAATGTTGAAAATCTGGAGTGAAAATATTGAAAATTCGCGAACTTACGAGCGTGCGTAGGAACTGCGCAATGCACGCTCGTAAAACAGTTGTTTATTTGGAATTTTTCCATCAAATTTTCAAAATAGGCTTATTGAGAGCCCACCTTATGAACACTGGCAGTGTCATTTCATTAATCGGTCCCAAAAGGTGATTTCACGCAGTGACTGTGAAATCACCCTTCAGGCCTGAATAATGCCATGACAGTGACATCATTCATGAGAAGGGGTCCCAAAAACCCCATGTTGAAAATTTGGTGCAAAAATTCCAAAAAATGCCTGAGATATGCAACAAAGTTGAAAAAACCCTATCTAGCCCATTATACAGCTTACCGGCATTTCCTCAGTTCGCGGTCAGCTTTGAAGAGTGCAGACGTGTTCCCGGTCCACCGAAGATCGTCGCACCGAGGTCCGGAGGGGGGGTGTGAGGAGGCAGGGTGTGCAGTGGGTGGGTGCGGGTTGTGGGAGTGGAGCCAGGGAGACTACATGGGACCGTTTTTTCTTTACAGGTGTTATTTTTGTTTACAATGACGACGCGGGACGTTTGCCACGCTGGGGTGGGCTCCCAGCATGGCACAAGGACGGTTGGGGGGCATTCAGCCGACGGGGGATTGGGCACCCCTGTCGGCCAAAGCATCGATTGCCACGCTGGGGTGTGCTCCCAGCGTGGCACCCAGTACTCGGGGGGGGGTGAGGACAGTGGAGCCGACAGGGATTGGGCACCCCCGTCGGCTATATCATGAGTTGACATGCTGGGGTGGGCACCAGCGTGGCATTTGAAGGCTTTGGGGGTGGGGGCGCAGCACAGCCAACAGGGATTGGGCACCCTGGCCGCTATACAGTGTACGCAGGTGCGGCGATGCCTGCGCATGCTGTGTGTGTGTGTGGGGGCTGTGTGAGCAGGCGATATCTTATTGCTGCTCACCATGTAGCTCCCCCTTTGAACTGTATGCCACTGCATTTTGGAGCTTGTCATAGACAGCTCCAGCATGCATTGACTTACAGGGTCCACGCCTGCCAACACACTGACTGAATTGGAAGAGGGGGTGACACAACTCCGAAATCTCGGATGATGGCAATATGTTTCTTGCACATGCGTGCAAGCAAACATAAAAACTATGGGGATTTCATGAAAAGTGTTAAAAACCATGGTGTTCTCATGGAAAATGCCAAAAATCAATGGGTGTCATGGAAAGTGCTTCAAATCATCAGGTGTCATGGAAAATGTCATAGGTCATGGTGTTTTCATAAAAATGGGACAAAACATTTAATCCATAACTTCTATTACAATGTTACAGCTTTATTTATTTATAAATCATCTTTTTTTTCCCAGCCCATTAAATGAATTGGAGAAACTGCAGCATGTGAAGACCTCGTATAAAGCTAATGGTGCTTCAGGTGCTGTATTATTAACACTCCACATTCTAAATTCTAAATTTTCAAGCTACTTATCTTATATGCCCTCATTTAACAATTGGCACTCATTCAAGATACTATGATGCTTAGTGTTATGAAATGCTATGACGCAGTCTTCCTCCTAAAGGCTGCCATTGCCTGCAAACTCACAGAAAGAGCAATCACAGCTAAACTCCAACATACACATGGTAGTGAAAAGAAAAGATTAATAAAAAGTAACTGAGCAATGTCTCTTGCCTAATAAAAAGCATAAACTCAAGACTTCTTAGTGTTTCAGAACCATTCAGCTTTGCTTTGCAGCTCTTGAACACTAACAGGTCATAAGATTGCACTCTTAATTAGTCAAGAGACATTGCTCGGTGATCATTTACTTATAAGGTCAACAGAATTATGTACAGAGAACTGCATCTTTAGTCATAGCAGCTTCTTCTAATTACTCAACACAGAGACTGCTATTTGTTAGATACACGGCAAGATAAGACAAGCATTTGTCAATGCCAAATGTTTGCTTGCTGGCTTTGGCATTGGCATTGGTAGTGTAGGAATTAGAGAGATGCATAATAGGAATGGCAGTGAAGTATTGAACTGAAGCCAACCCCACCACCACCCTGTAAAGACTGACAGGCATTGGGGTGTGCCTTTGGGTCATCAGGCATGACAGCCATGCCATTTCACCACACCCTACCCTGCAGACACCAACAACTGTCACAGTGTGGCTTGGAGTCTTTGGGCCTTATGCTTACTCCATTCCATAAGAAATACAGTGAGATGGGTGCAGTATAGGAGAATGGGGTGAACTTTGGGGCTGAAGAGTCCAAGGCACACCTCAGTGCCTGTCACTGGCTGCAGGATGTGGGTGGAAGGGCAGGAGTATTACAGGTGACAATCCCAAGTCACACCCCTGACACCTGTCAGTCTCTACAGGGTGGGGTGTTATGGTTGTAAACCCTAACGTCCCAGGCATTCATTGGTATTTTCACTCCAAATTTTAAACATGGTTTTTTTGTGACCTCCACCTCATGAACAGTGGCAATATCAGTTCATTAGCAGAAAGCTGATTTTGCACAGCGACTACGCCATTTGGCACCACTGGTGCGAAAACACATTTCAAACAGGATGTGAAAAATGACAGCTGCACTGTTCATGGGGAAGTGTAAAAAATGGCAATGTTGAAAATTTGCAGTGAAAATATAAAAAAACTGGTGACATTACGAGCGTGCATAGAAACTGAGCAATGCACACCATGATGTAATTACTTTGGGGATTTTTTACAGCAGATTGTCAACACAGGCATTTTGGGACCTCCACTCAAGAACAGTGTCACTGTGATTTTCTTAATCTGTCCCGAACAATGATTTCCCACAGTGACCACACATTTCTGTGCCGTAAGTGCGAAAACACATTTCAGCCAGGATGTGAAAAATGACAGCTGTACTGTTCATAAGGAGATGTGGAAGAATGCCAGTGTTGAAAATCTGGACTGAAAATATTACAAATTCATGAACTTACGAGGGTGCGTGGAAACTGCTCAATGCTTGCTCGTAGCACAGTCATTTTATGGACTTTTGCCACCAAATTTTTAAACATAGCCATTTTAAGACCTCTGCTCATGAACAGTGTCACTGTGATTTTCTTAATCTGTCCCAAACAGTGATTTCGCTCACCGACTGCATCATTGTGTGCTACATGCGTAAAAACACATTTTGGACAAGATGTAAAAAATGACAGCTGTTCTGCTCATAAGGAGGTGTAGTAAAATGGCAATGTTGAAAATCTGGAGTGAAAATATAAAAAATTTGCGATCTTACGAGCGTGCATAGGAACTGCGTAACGCACGCTCATATCACAGTCATTTTTGGGAATTTTTTCAACAAATTTTCATCTTAGGATTTTGGGGGGCCTACCTCATGAACTCTGCCACTGTCATTTCTTTACTCAGTCCCGAAAAGTGGTTCTGCACAGTGACCGCGAAATCACCTTTTGGGACCAAATAACAAAATGACAGTGACTGAGTTCATGAGGTGGGGCCCCAAAAAACCCATGTTGAACGTTTGGTGAAAAAATTCCCAAAAATGGCTGAGATATGCACCAAAGTTGAAAAAAAAACCATTTATGCTATTATACAGCTTACTGGCATTTCTTCAGTTCACGGTCAGTTTTGAAGAGTGCAGATGTGTTCCTGGTCCACGAAGATCATCGCACTGGGCTCTGAAAGGTAGAAGTATGGGTGGGTGGGAGGTGGGTGCACAGAGGTGGGCGCAGGTTGGGGACAGAGGGCAAGACAGTCAACGAGGACCATTTTTCTTCACAGTTTTTTTTTCCTTTTTTTTTTCCTTTTGCAGGAAGACAACTTTTATCATGCTGGAGTGGGCTCCCAGCATGGCAGCTGAAATGTTATTTTTTGGGGGGGTGTCAGTGGAGCCAATGGGGGATTGTGCACCCCCATCGGCTATATGGACTTTTGCCACATTGGGTGGGCTCCCAGCGTGGCAACTGGAAGTTGTGTTTTCTTTTTGGGGGGTGGGGGACAGTGGGGCTGATGGGGGATTGGGCACCCCCATCGTCATACGGATGTATGCCAAGCTGGTGTGGGCTCCCAGCATGGCACCAGGAAGTGTCTTTGTGGGGGCAGCAGATGGACATTTGCCATGCTGGGGTGGGCTCCCAGTGTGGCACCTAGAAGTGTGTTTGTGGGGCAGCGGAGCCAATGGGGGAGTGGACACCCCCATCGGCCATATTGTGTATGGGGGGAGCACATGAGCATGCTGGGGTGGGCTCCCAATGTACACATATGTGTTCGTGGGGGGGACGAACTGTCTATGACAGTTCAGATACAGTGCCAACGTAGGCAATTTGCATACTACAGATGGCAGTATGCAAATTGCCTGAGGCAGTGTTTTCCTTAGAACTGTATGCCACTGCATCGGAACACTGCCATAGATGGCTTGGACATTCATTGGTGCAGTGCAGCCGCGCCTGCAAAAGGGAGCAGGGCATTGGAAGTGGGGGAGGCACACCTACGAAAACTTGTATGGTGGTACTATGTTTCTTGCACATGCATGCAAGCAGACATAAAAAGGTACTGTAGCTGGACAAGACACAGGATGTGACAGTACCAAATTCAAAAGTTCACTTAGTGAAGAGAGCATCATGATAAGCAACTTATTTGCCCTTTTATAACCTACTGTATACAATCAAGGCACACTAGTTTATAGCTGTGCACTAAGGCCCCCATATGCAAAAGGTAAGCATGGCACTAACTTAGTGCACACTAACGGCAGATTGCATCGGGATGTGATATTCAGCCAGCAGTGCTGCACCAGCTGGGGCAATAGTGCTGCTGAACTACAATAATGCATTCTGCTCTATAAAAAGGAGGGGTGATATGAATACATTGCACAGTGTGATATTTAATAGAATAGTGCTGAGCTACTGTCAACTGTTATAAACATAACTTTACTCTGTAACAATTACAGTATTGTGTATCTTTACTAACAGTATTGTGTATTTGTATCTATTATATGTGACGTGGAACCTTTGTAAATGAGTATATGACTCAAAGGTATTTCTGATCTCTGAAATAAACAAATAAAATTTAACTCATTGCCTCCACAAGAGCTCTCTGAAGTTGCACCACTTGTCTCCTGTATACTGTTAACAGTGAATCCTAAGTCTTTCTAAGCAAAATCAGGCTATAGTCAGCATGCCACAGACAAATCCTAATAGCTCAAGAACCATAAGTGCTAGACACAAAGTATGAGTGGCAAATTTATTCAGCACAAAATTACCTTTACAATGGTTGTTTGTATATAATAATATGTAATTATGTTGTTTTTTTCACTAAAATAGGCAACATAAGCCATACAAACCATATCATAAACAAAGGCAAATAACTCCTAAAGTATACATGATATACACAAAATATCAGTGGCAAAGTTGTTCAGCACAAAATTACCTTTCCAACAGTGCTATGCAATCAAATATATATTATTTTCTGTTGTATTATTTATTAAAATATATAAGGGACATCTCCAGACATTGCAAGGGCACACAGGAAGTCAGTAACTGACTTCTGTAGGCTTCCTCTGGACACACCAGTGTATTTTACTGACGACTACAGGCGTCTGCTAGGAGACAATGAGTTAACATCCATTAGTGCTGCGCTAGATAAGGACTACAAATGGCTGGCACAAACCTACTGGCAGAGCACAGAACTTCAACAACCACAATTGCACACCTACGCTTCCTCATGCATGCAATCCAGGAGGTCAAGGAGCAGAAGAATGCCCCCATGGGCCACATTGCAAACCCTGGAGGCACAATTCTGCAAACAGGCAGTACCAGCCTCAAGTCACATTTGAAGTCCTCTGTGATCAGCAAATCATGGGTTGGTACAGGCTCAACAGGCCTATGGTCATGCAGCTGCACAAGTTGTGCATGAGGACCTGTGAACGGAGACAGACTACAACCATGTAATGTTTAATGCGATCAAGAAGACTGTAGCACTGTGCTTGCTGGCCACCTTAACATTCCAGATACTGGTGGGTGACACCCTTAGTATCACACAGTCTGCCTCCTCTTTCCTGTTGAGCCAGTTCCTATATCCCTTGCTGGCCCCTACTGGGGAGTTCATCATATTTCCCAACACACCAGTAGAGCAAACAGCAACTATGCAGCAATTTGAGTTGTGCACCTACCAGCTATACTGGGTGACATTGACTGCACCCCTGTTGCTTTTCATGCTCCCTCAGGGATAGGTTAGAGGTGTCACCAGGACCAGTAACAGAATCAGAACCAGTACCAGAACCGATGCCAATGCCAAGGTTCATATGACAAGATATGAGTACTCACTCTTACTTTTTACTATTATCTGCCTAGTATTTTTATTAGACCACACTGCTTTGACAAGTGCTGTCCACTGCACATGCAGAAAACATCAAAGTGCTGTGACAACTGCAGTAATTCACATGGCTCTGATGGTCCCATCTGGCTGTCATAGCTGCCAGCACAGCAGCTGCTTTTAGCTGATCTGCTGGCATTAGTGCCTGTGCCAGGAGCAATCCACCACCTGTGCTCATCAGTTCTGCCCTTACTTTAGCCAAGAGTCCTTTAGTTTGGATCCAGAGCCCACGGACCTGCTTACAGCACTACTATACAGATCTTCCTCGAGACACATGGCATTCACTGCATCCGTCATCACCTGCCATCCCACTGTATTTCATCCCTTATCCCTGTCTGGTGGCCCAAAAGGTCTTCCTGGGCCATGTAGGCCTGTGCCAAGGCCAACACCTCATCTTCTGTGAGGTGATTCCATCTTCATCTGTCATCAGCAGCCATGTTACCTGTTGGGAAGTGGAGGACTGCCAGTCAAGAGCATTGTATACATACACAGCAGAACACTGGCCCAAGTACAGGAGTGTGCAAACCCTAATGCCCCCAGGCAGGCACATACATGTCCCTGAAGGGCAGGGGCAAACAGTGGGCTGATAGCATTGCACAGAATGGGGGGGGGGGCTATGTGTAGATGAAGCTACAGGCAAGGTTGGAAATGACATAAACCCATTGCTTTGAACATCCCTGCTCATGTTATCAGGCCATTGCAAATACACTTAACTCCAGCTGCCTGCAGTACTTCCGTGACAACTGTGTGGTGCTGTCTGCTCCTTATATGTGCTCCTGGAGTGATCTTGTATGCAAATGAGTGAATACATACCAGTAATGACATGTAATGGGAGCCCTGAGGGCATGGGCTGTGTAACAAGGTCATTTGCATACACTGGTTCAATAATTCATGTTGGTGCTATGTGCAATTACATTGGCACAGCGATATTGTTATTGCCAGTATGGTGATGCCCAGACATCACAGCACTGTGCTGGCGACAGCACTATGACACTGTGCTATGTCACGCAGAATTCATAGTGTTGCATGAGCGACAGCACTATGACATTGTTCGATGAAGCTGCACGTGTACAGTGACATGTCATGCATGTGCTGCACTTGCCCAGGAAGCACACACATCTCCCACCAGGAAAGGGATGTAGCACTGTGCACTTTAACATTAGTGTAACACAAACAGCACTTGCACTGCGCTAATGCCTGGCCTACTCGGTATAGCTGAGGCAGTTGTTGAGAAGCTACAGAAGCATTAGGCAGTTTCCAGATTTAAAAAGAAGATGTCAGACAGGCACAGGAGGCTGGGGGTGCAGGCAGTCTGACACCCACTGGTCAGCTGTGGAGCTGGCCAACTTTGTGGACCTAGCCATGGCTAGGCAGGAGTTGATGCTGGGGGAGCTGGAGGAGGCCTCAACATGGCCCAGGTGTGGGGTCTGGGCATCTGTTGGTCTGCACTTGGGCAATAGGACATTAATTGATTGGACAGGCAACCAGTGCTGCCACAGGTATAGCTACTTGAGCAGGAAGGAGCAACAGTATCTGCTGCAGTTGCAGGCAATAGTGGACAGTGCCACCATACCCTGACCAGGTGAGTACAGCCAACTACATGTATGGATGCTGTGGATGCTGTTATTCAGTACTGTTTGCTGTACCTACAAGAGGTGTGTGTAACCACATAGGCATGCGGTCATTGTATGTTATTAGGAGTTGTATCAGGTATGTCATATGCATCATTTTCCTTGGTGTGTACCACTAGGCGAGGTGTACAGTGTACGTGTAGCCATAGTCTATGAAACTGTGATGTGTATATTGTATGTAGCATGTAGTGTTATGTATGTGCACTGTCCCTGGTCACAACTGTTGATAGGGCCATAACATAGCTGTGCAAACCTGTCCGACAGGTCCCTACATGGTATTGTCCATGAGTGCCATGCATATACGGTGTGTGCACCGGTATCACACAGCAGTGGCAGGACTGTCACAGGGGGACAACCCATAGTTAGCTGTGGTGTTGTTGTGTTGTTACTTTGGCACACACACACATGTACTGGGCCATAACCAGGTAGGCCTTCCTTTGATGTGTTCTTGGCCATCTACTACACTCTGTAATCCTCTGTGCTCAGCAACTGGGTGCTACATACAGTGGTTATTATGTGTGCTTCCCTTAACTGTATGATGCTGTTTGCTAGTGTTGTATGGTTGTCTAGAATAATGTTCTGTGTGTCCCTCAGCTATTGTTTCCCAGGGGTGTCCCATATAACAGCATTCTAAATAGGTCTGCTGCATCTTGATCCAAACTTGTGGTTGTGGAACTGTCATATCACTATTAGGGACCTCCCCTGCACTATGCACAGGCGATGACTGATGGTGGTTCAGGATCTTCTGGGCAGCGGTGGCCTTGTGCCCCCATTGGGACCAGCATGGTCACCCCCTGCAGATCTTGTTGTCATTACCCTCTACAAATCATTGGACCCTGCACAGTGTGTGTTTGTCCCCGCTACTACAACACCTAGACATGGCACATTTGGCAGGTTGCCTGTGCTGTGACTGATGTCAGCACATTTCCAACCTCCAACAGTACATGTCCATTGCTACTATGAAGATGTGGCTGCAGTGGCACTGTACTGGTGTCTGCATGGTAGCACTGCATTGTTACAGGTATGTGCAGTATTGGAGCTGCTCGGTACCATGCCAATGCTGTGTGTTGTGCCTCTAGGCCTGGGTATCTTGTCATGTTCCCTGTATGTATAGCCACATGGTTTACCTATGGAATCCCAAAATTCAGTATCCTGAACTCTACGTATTCCGCAAGGCACCCCAGACCAAATCGTGGCATCCCACAAGGGACTTGCATTTAATTCGGGGCGCTTTGCCCTCACACCCCCTGTAACTAAAAGAACCAACTCTGAGGATGAGTGGTCCACAGAGTAAAAAACAACAGTTATGGGGGGCAAATAGTGGGTAGCAATATCTGCCACTGGGAACAGAACTCAGGTCTACAAGATTATACTGACTGAGCTCCTAGTGGCTTAGCCCTCCACACCATGGGAGCAGCTCAGCTAACTTCTGTATCCTCTGGTTCCTTGTGATGCCTGACAAGGGGCAGGATAGCAGTTTGTCACATCTACTGCTTTACTCCCCTGTCAGCATCGGCTTCCTGTATGTCAGTCCTGCATGTGTTAAGATAGTGAAGCTGTCGGACGTGCATGTGTCGGGAGACTGAACTCAGTCCCGTGAATGTCGGGATTCTGAGTTTCAGTCTCCTTAATGTATACCAAGCATACACACCAGGATCCTTAATCACTGCAGAACCCTGCACATGTGGGTTATGCATGCATCACTGCATGCACTTTTGTTTTTGATGTGAGGGCTATGCCTGTGTGATATCTGTCAACCATGTGCATCTGTCACTGTCCAAAATTTCCTGCATCTTCATTCACTCTTTAAAGTGTCATACTGTATTATGCCTCGTTTTGATCAGGTGTCCCTTTTATTTTCTTCCCAGACAACAAGACCAAGGAAGGGGCCAACAGGGCTGATTGGGTCAGTTGGGAGCACCAGGGTGGCCAGCCAGTGGAAAGGGAGGTTAGGCCAGACAGTTGCTGGTGACAGTCTAAGGAGGGTGAGTAGTGCTTTGAATCACAGCCCTATACTGTAAGTACCCTGCATCATGTAGTTCACAGTCTTTATTACATGTGTATACTATGCTGCATATTGTTACCAATAACTTGAGGAAAATGTCCATTTCTGTGGTCCAGGGTTGCACACATGCCTCTGAAGCTGTCAGCTCAGCAGTTGTGGCTCTGGCCCCACACCTGGTCTTTGGGGTACTGACCAACCACTGACACTGTGGTGCAGCAGGGACAGTGCTGTCTATTGGTGGAATGTTATGCCAATGTTCTTTCAGCTCTGTGTAGGTACTGTGCCATGGCATGCATCTCCCTGTGTAGTGTGCTATCCTCTGTGGCATCACCTTGTCATGCCAGGGCAGTGATACTACTGCTCACTGTCCCAGGCGGTATACCTATGATTATTAGGTAGATCTGTCATGTTGAATGATCTGGCTGGCCTAGCTATGCATAACAATCTGGCAGTGGTAGACACTGGCCACTGTGGTAGCGGTACACCCCTAGGACATGCTATGTGCAGAACACAACACACATGGGCAGTTCTGACACTCTACCTGAATAGATGCCATCTGCAGTGCTGTCTGCTCTGAGTGCCACACCATTGCATCTCTCACACTGGTGTTATGGTCACTGTAGCAAATTGTGTCTGGCAAATTCATGGGCAACTGCAGTGCCCTCACTAGCCTACCAAACCACTGTGCGCATGTGTTACTCTGCCTGCTACACCCTTTGCTGCATGACAGTACTGCAGTACATGTGTCCTGCAATGGCATGTGCTCCCATCCTGGCCCCAAGGGCCTGGCTACTGAAGGCTTCCTGTCCCTGATGTGTTGGCCTGTACCCTGTTTCTGCTGTATTGAGTGCATTCTGCAGTCACACATGTTGCTGTTTCTTGATGGTGCACAGTCTGTATTCAGCTGTGCTGCAGTGTGGTGTGTGCATGCATATGTGTGTGTGTGTGTGTGTGTGTGTGTGTGTGTATACCAGTGATGTGTGTACTTCCACCCTGCCCTCCGGTGGGGGGGGGACTCCTACTTGTCTGATGTCCTGTACATACACACAGATGTGGGTCTCTGTGCTGGATGCCTGGTCTGCAGGGTGCTGGGTGTTGTGTATGTGTCCTGTACTCATAGCTACTGAGGCCAGAACACTGCCTGTTGCACTCTACCCACTCTCCCTTGGTGCTGCCATGGCTTTTTCTAAGTATCAACATCTGGCCTGTCTGTCTGTGTCCTGTTTCCCTTGCACAGCTGTATATGGCTCTGTTGCAGCCAGGCAGACTCCGTCTATGTGCCATTCTCCACTGTTTAGGTACACATTGGGGTCTCTGTTATGCTATACACATGCTACCATCACAGCTGCATGATTCTGTCCACCTGTGTGTGGCATGTCGCCACATGTGTAGTCTGGTTGTATGTAACTTCTGTTGCCCCCATCCTGTGTGCTGTGCTTGCTGAGTTCTATGTCTTTCCTTCCATAGGTTCTTAAAGTGCGGCCAGTGGAGTGGGTGCTGGCCTGGAGGCAGAGGGCAGGAATAACCTCCTGCAAAGACCGATCTGTCTCCTGTGGCTCATGAGCCATCACCTGATGGCTGTGTAGGGTGCCATTTAGGAGGTAGAACAGGTGGTGCAGGAGTTGGAGATGACACCATCAGGTGACGGAGTAGGGGTCAGCAGCAGGACCCACCAGCAGGCCAATGAGGGCCGCTGTGAACTGTGATGGGGCAGGTTGCCCTTCTTGGACATTTAGTGGGCCAGTGGCCCATTAGGTTTTGTTTTTGCATTTTGTTTGGGTTGTGCACTTCCTTTTTTGTTTGACTCGGTGCCATTTCCTTTTTTTGTTTGGCCTGGTGCCATTTATATTTTTTGTTCGGCTGGGTGCCATTTATGTTTTTTATTTGACTAGATGTAATTTTTATTTTTGTTGCCCATTTCTAACCTATACAGTGTGTGGCTATAACATACCTTTTGATACATTTGCTGCTGTGCTGTGTCTTTCTTTAGTGCCCATTGTCTCCTTCTATGCTGTCCTCTGCAGCATTTGCACAGTGCCTGTGGCTACCTGTGTGCTATATTCAGTCTTACCCCTACCCTGAGCTATATTCAGTGCTAATAATGCAATGCTTGTGCCCAACACTGTGCTGTAGCACTGCAATTATGGCCTGCATCGTTGCTCAATTTTTAGTCATGTTTTGCCAGGTGCTGTACCTGGCACTCGGTCCAAATATCCCTGTGTCTATGCCCCTGCACTATCACAGGTACAGCTCAGCACAAACTTGGCTGGGTGAATATGGGGACCTATGTCCAATAGGCCACAAATCAGTATTGTAACTGTTGTGAACAGGTTCCCCTAAGGGAGCAAAAAGATTTTCTGGTAAATAATTGTTGCATTTCATTTGTGGTTTAGTACACAAGGTTACATGGCCCAGCTCTTAAAGCACAGAATACTGAATCAGTAGATTCCTGTTCCATTCGTGGTTCAGGCATAGTCTCCCTCTCTGACCCTGAGCAAATCATCTGATCTCTCTGTAATTTGGCTGTGCAAAGTTAGATGGAAGTGGATCTCCACAGTAAATAAGACTGCATTTTTGATGGGTATCTATGCTAAATAAAATTCAGATACATTGAATTATTTAGTAAACGTGGTATACATGCTATCATTATTAAACTACAACAAATGAGCTAACTTAGAAATAACAAATGGTATTTGACATGTACATATAGTACACATTATACAAGATAAATGAAAATTTGCCTTGTCTTAGGTACTGTACCTTTTGTATCTACATCAGTGTTATGATTACAAAATTCTTGATATGGAATTCATTTGTTGTACATTAGAACTAAAATACATAGATTATTTGAAGAAGATTGTATTTGGGTACTTACTATGTAGGTTACACCTATTGACAGTATATAGAATGATAAACTTTGAGATTTGGATTACAATTGAAGTTCTGCCATCTATGGGTTTTTCAAATACTGGGAGCATACATTGAAAGAATAGGGCTGGTGAATTTGCTTTATAGCTGAAGAGAACAGGCTGATGTAAGAGTCAGTGAGGTGAAGCCATTTAAGCACAGAATGACAAACTACAACATGTTCCCAGTTTAAACTGGAACAATTACAAAAAAATAGGCAGTACTTGTTGCGGCGAAGCCTTGTCATCCTCTCCCACACAAAATTATTTACATGCCTATCATACTTAGCACTGAATTTGAAGTGTGTGAGTGTGTGTGTGTGTGTGTGTGTGTGTGTGTGTGACAGACACGTGGGCCCCCATATTTAGAGCCAGAGAATAGTGACACATAAGCAGTAGTGCTACATCAGAAGTAATACATGGCTGGCTCTGAGCCATATTCAGTCAGCTAACATGCACTAAGGGAGCATACTAACTAACTGAATATCAGGCCCTGCAGGGGAAGCATTAAGTGGCTTTGGGCTGCTTTGACACAGCCCACAACTGCATATGAGCCACCTCCAATGGCACACCCAAACAGAGAAAGCACCAGGGCCCCTGTGACCACATTCATCCCTAGCATGTAAGTGAGCCCTTTGAGCATGGAGGGTGCTAAGAAACCATTTATATGCCCATTATTGGCTCATTTGCATGCATGCTCTGCCCCCTTATTGCCCATGCTAGGTGATAAATGAGGAGGATCCCTGGTGTCTAGTGGTCTCCCTCCCCATCACCTCTGTCAGTTTAAATTTCTTAATTCCCTGCTGTCTAGTGGACCCCCAATTACCCCTGTCAGTTTCTTGTACTGTAGTACTTGCAATCCTGCTCTGTGACTATCAGACAACAACCATCCAAGGAGGTGAGTGGAGGGCTGTGCCACTTACCAATCTGATGTGGAATATTGGCGAGTGTAGACCAGGTGAGGGGTTATGGGGCAGTGGTCCATAGCTGATGGGGGGAGGTGTTAGCTCTCAGCTGGGGAGTCCACTAAACACCAGAGAATTAAAAAAACAAGAAACTGACAGGACTGATTGGGGGTCCACTAGACACCAGAGAATTAAGTATAAGAAACTAGAAGGGGTGATCGGGGGGAGGAGAATCCACTACACTACCAGGGCGGTAAGATTATGATATTACCGAGGCAATTGGGGGGGGATTCCACTGGACTGCCAGATCATTTGTCTGCTTTACTGCCACCCTGTTTTTTTGGGGGGGTGAGGGTGTGGCCCTAGTACAGAGTCAAAGCTAGGCTTCAGTGACATTAAACAGCACAGCCAATGTGATGCCAGAATTCCAATCGTCTTCACACACTACATCGCGAGCCATCACACGGCTCCGCACACTACTTCCAGAGCCATCACATGTTCCCCAAACAATGTTGTCCTGTACTATTTAAAAAAAAAAATGGAAGTCATCTTCCCAATCAGCTTCACCTCACTCTCCTGCTCCTTGCCCACTGCCTGCCTCACCAACACCACCACAGGCTACACTTCCTGCTTCCTCCATTACCAGGGCCTTTAACTTTGTTCCTCTTTAATTTAAAACAGGGAAGCAAATAAAATGTAAAACAATATGGGATCCCACTCAAAAGTGAGCTGAGCAAGTGGGTGAGCTATTGTGCCTTTCAACAGTCTGCACACACCCATTGTAGTGAGGCTCGCTCGCCACTCAGCTCGTCCTCCTTCTTCATTTCTTTTCTTTATGTAGAGAACAGCAGCCGCAGAATAACAGTAAATGAAACATGTTATATCATGATAGCACCAAAGGGGGGGGCTACTATTAGACAGCCACAACAGACAGACAGAATAACACCTCCAGCTGGACAAAGACTATAAGGCACTACTTTTGAAATCAATATCCTTCCATAATAAAAAATACAGAAGTACAATGAAAACAAAAATTTTAAACTATTTTTCTAATCTAAATATAAATCAGTCATTGTATAATGGGAATAATGCCCTCCAGGGTGGGTGTTAAGCGGGGATAACATCCCTTCTTGGGTGTTGGATGCCTTCAGCCTGTGGCCTCAGGCCAAACCACCTGAGGCAGGATGTTATCCCAGCATAATACCCACCCTTTCAGGCATTGTTCCTTTAGTCATCTATAAACCATCAATAAAATTCTATTTTATCTCTGAATGGATTTTCTTGTGTGTAAATAACCATATCTTCCTAGTACCCCATTGCCAAACTGACATAACTGGGGGAAAAAATTGCCCTCATTGATGTACCCCTTCTTTGTAGATAGTATTTACCCATAAAGCTAAATATATTCCTTTCTAATAATAGCTTAGCCATTCTAACCAGTATCTCTGTAGGTGGCTCCTGTTTTTCTCATTGGTCCCCAAAATATTTTAGGCTGGTTAACCCAAAGTCATGTGGGGTGTTTGTAAATAAACTGGTTACATTCATTGTGACGAGTAATTTATTTCTGCCCATATGTATGTCTGAGATCAAATTGACAATGTCCCTAGAATCCTTTAAATGGGAATGTAAACTTTCAACACATAGCTTAATATGATGGTCAATGTATTGTGACAAGGGTTCAGTAACAGACCCCTGACATAAAATAGTCTACCCGGTAGATTCTGATTGAAAATATACATGCAGGAGTGGCAGGAGAATGTTCAGAAAGGGTCATTGGGACTAATTGGCTGCAAAATGAGGGATTCGGAACACCTAAAAGAGGACCAGTAGCTACAAATGCAGGAAAAAGAAAAGGTAATACAGCAATTCAATTACTCTTCATACTTTGAGCATTATCAGAAATGTTTTCAAGATGTGATAGAGAAATGTGATATGGTTACTAAAGCCAAAAAACTGAAAAGGTTTATAAGAGACAAGCAGGACAATCTGCATAATAGGGTGTTTGACTGGTCTAAAAAACTCAAATCTATACTAAAAAAAACCCTAACCAGAATGAAGGCACAACAGCTCAATTGACTCTGACTCAACAATTTGTTTAGAAGAAGGGGAGTTGGAGTGAACATCAGAAATGGAAATTTTCCAGCTGCCACCCCATACCTCTACCCAGAAGAAGTCCAAGGAACATACAGAGTACACCAACAGGAGAAAGGGGACAAAGAGGATGTGATGGGGCAGGAGAGAGCTGGGCAGAGGAAGAGCAAGAGGCAGGAATGGGGCTATTACAATAACTGGAAGCAGAGACATGTTCATTTCCAAGATTATCAACAGATGATATAGAACTATGTGATTTATATGCATAATGTGAAAATGAGACAAATAACATTCTAAATGAAGACTTAACTGTAGATGTTGACATTTTGTTTGGCATGGGTTTTCCTGAACCGGTGATTAGAAGTGAAACATCATTAAGATCCTCCCCTCATGAAAATATATCAGAAACGGGAGCGCACAATCATGCTTTAAGTAATGGTGCTTTTGAAAATGTAGGAGACGAGGGAGTCACATGATGCTGGCTGCCTGAGAGGATGCTTTCTCCAGTGCTCCGACCCATCAAGCCTAATTTTTTAATTAATCCTCCCCTTTTCGGCGCGATAGTCCAGCGCGGCTTCATTGCTAGAGTTTTGGGCATTTCGGGAGACCGAGAGACTGTGTTTGAAGCCAGAAATATGGAAGCAGAAATGAAGAAAACGGGCCCCCAGCATACACCCCACATAACACCGAAGAAGGCCCCAAAGAAGCAGAGAGCTCTCGCTGCCCTATCCTCGGCTCAGCAACCCCTCGCCAAAGCAGAACAAGAGCCTCTTACCCTGGTGGATTTCTTGGCAGAATTTTGCCCTTTCCAGGATGAGTTGAGAAGCATGGCAGCTGAAATTAAGGCCCTGTCTGCTGCAGTGGGGGAAACAGGGTGGAGAATCTCAGATAATGAAGCCAGAGTGGTCTCGCTAGACAGGCAGATGGAGAAAAGGGATACCAAGGTTCTTGATCTGTGACAAAAGCTTGCCAAAGTGGAGATGAAGCTAGAAGATCTGGAGGGGGGCACAGCCCGCGAAATAGTATAGTCATTATAGGGCTCCCGGAGCTAGAAGAAGGCCCTGATGTAGTTTTGTTTGCTCAAAAGCTGGTGTGCAAAGTGGCAGGTCCCTCATCTTATGGCCCTAACTACATTATTGAGAGGGCGCACAGAGCCCTGCGCCCTATGCCTCAACCAGGATCCCCTCCCAGACCATTGATATTACGCTTCTTGAATTACCTAGAGAGACAGTATTTCTTGGCCAAGGTCAGAGAGATACAGGACTTGCTGCGGGAAGGGAAAAGGTTTTGGGTAACGCCAGGATCTGCTGTTAACCATCTGCCAACGCAGGCATGCCTTTCACCCTCTGGTTGCCAAGATTATTGCTGCAGGTATTTGTTTTCATATGATCTACCCAGCAAAACTACGTGTTATGGTCTCTGGTTCCTGGATGTCATTTGAGGATGCCGAGGTGGCCAAAGAAGAGCTTAAAGTTGCCCTGCCAAATTTGTTTCGAGGCACCTGAAGCTTCCGATCTTCATAACGATCCCTCGGGAGAAGTGCAGATTCATTGAAAGTTCTAATGTGGACTGTCTCGTAAAGACTGCAAAGACTATACTATTAAATGTGGAGCTGATCTAATTTTGTTCATCAGCCCAGCATCTCGTGTTAAAGCCCACTTCTGTGTTTGGGCTCTCAGCTTCTTTGGGGAATATAAGCCATTTTGTTTTGGAGCCTTGTTCATCTAAGAGCGCCCCCTGTTCATATGCAGACAATTTATTTGTACTTTCTGTTTTTCAGTTAATGTGCCTGCAAGTTTGTTTTATTTGCAGGGATGACAATAGTGTAGTGATCATGTTCTGACCCTTATATGGGGACATGGAGGATGATGTTCCTGGTCTTATCTTGTCTCTAATTTTGTATCTCACTTCAAGTTTATTTCTCAATTTGCCTACTAGAGGGGAGCAGTACTCTTGATATCATGGGGAGATCTCCCCTAATTTTGTTTTTGAATCCATTTTAACTTCTGGGAGTTGTCATTCGGGGCAAAAGTTTGACTTTCGCTAGTTCTGGGCAAGGATGAGGAGTGATCCCTGTCTCTCTTTGTTTTTATGCGACATAGATCTTGTTCTCCTCATACTTGGGCATAATGTTATCTGACTCTAGGGGATTTTGTCATCTCAACAGGTTTGGAGGGGAGAGGTGGGATTTAAGGTAGTAGCAGAACGGTTATCTGGATAGGTCTTGGGGAGGGTGGGGTTTAAGGGGATGGAGGGAGAGGCAGGGAGGGGTGTGTATATGGGTTAATGTTGGGGCTGGGTTGGGTTTGGTACAGCAGTCTACCAGGGGCTATGGTGCTGGAGTACTATTGCATTGATAAATGTAGGGCATACACATACTTTTATATTTCTGATTTAGATGGCCAACAGTCTTAATTTTATAACTTGGAATGTGAAAGGGATAAGGAAAAAACTTAAACAATATCAAGTGTTGAAACATATGAACCTGTTGAGTTCTCAGGTCACGTTTTTGCAAGAATCCCACTTATTGGACTCCGAAGCTTTACAACTTAGGAGGCAACAGGTGGGGCAAGTTTTTGCTGCTCAGGGCTCTACCAATAGCTGTGGGGTCATGCTAATTCTCAATAGATCCATTCCCTTTATATCTACACATGTAATCAGGGACCCAGAGGGTAGATACATCTTAGTACAAGGCACTTTCTGGTCTATGCCACTCTTACTATGTAGCATTTATGGACCTAACACAGACAGCCTCAGCTTCTTTATGAAGCTTATTACCCTTATACTTCCCTTGCTCCCTATAACGATAATAATGGGAGGTGATTTCAATCTCATTATGGACCCTAGTATGGACAGGTCGGGAGTTGCTTTGAGAGACCTGTCCTCCAGGCAGAGAGCTTTTCGTGGTATAATGGATCAATGTGGGTTATGTGACATATGACACGTGTTGCATCCCAATAGCAGGGAGTATGCTTTTGTTTCATCAGTGCACGAGACACATTCCCGTATTGACTATCTATTAGTATCCCAGTCTCTCTTACCGGGGGTTATGTCCACCTCAATTCAACCAGGACCTACATCTGATCATTCCTTAGTTACATGTGGTTTGGCCTTCATTAACATACCCAAAAAAGAGACCCAGTGGAAACTGAATGAGAAACTGTTGAAGGACCCACAACTTTTCAAGCAAATTAAGGAGCAGATAGATTTGTTCTTTTCAATCAATTCAACAGGGGGTATATTCTCTGGGGTGCTTTCAAGGCCTATATGAGGGGAATCCTAATTAGTCTGGCAACAAACAGGAAAAAGTACTGGAATGCTGAACTATCAGCATTACTATCTCAGGTCAGGTCTCTAGAGGTTACTTTATCCCCTAACTCATCAGAGGAGCACAGAGACTTCTAGTTGCTAGGGATAGGTACCTTGGTTTGTTAAAGGAAAAAGTTGAGCTGTCCATTATTCACACCTGAGCGAGTTATACTGACCAGGGTGAAAAAGCTGGTAGTTTGTTAGCCTTAAGGATAAAATAGCAGGAATCAGTGAGATTTATTCCACCTGTAAGGGCCCAAGTGGATGGATCCTTGTAATCATCCTCTTCAGAGATTGTACAGGAATTTGTGGGATACTACGAACAGTTATACAGGGACATGGAAAACCCTCCCTCTTGAAGTGTTAGAATCTTATCTCAGGGAGTCTCATCTACCTTCCCTTTCCGATCCACAGAGGAAATTTTTGTCCTCCCCTATAACGTTAGAGGAAATAACTAAGGTTATTAGGGCTTTGCCCTCGGATAGAGCTCTGGGGCCAGATTGATTTTCATCTTTATTCTACAAGGTGTTCCTAGAACAACTGGCACCGGTATTACACTGGGTATTCCTTCATATTCCCTCTGGTGCAGTAGCAGACTCTCATATGTTTGAAGCTTTGATAGTTCTCCTCCCTAAGCCTGATAAAGATCCCAAGTTAGTACAGAGCTATAGGCCCATATCTCTTTTGAATCAAGATATCAAAACATTATCAAAGATACTGGCGGATAGGATTACTTTAGTTCTCCTGGATTTGGTGGGTATCTCGCAGGTGGGATTCATGAAGGGATGATCATCTTTGGACCATCTATGCACTCTTTCGCATGTCTTCTCGGAGTCCAGAGACGCCAATTTTCCAGCTGTTCTGGTGTCCCTGGACTCCGAGAAGGCATTTGGCCGAGTGAATTGGGATTTCCTATTTCAGACACTTAAAGCATTTGCTTTTCCCTCCATATTCATAGACTGGATATGGGCCCTTTATCAGACTCCCTCAGCCAGTGTCTCTGGTAATGGGGCATTCTCAAAACCTTTCCACCTACACTTGGGGACAAGACAGGGCTGCCCCTTCTCCCCCTTGTTATTTAACATGTATCTGGAACCATTAATTCGAAATATTTTAGACAACTCAGAAATACAAGGGATACCAATACGTAACAGTGTGGTGAAGATTACGGCATATGCTGATGATCTTCTTCATTTGTCCAACCCTGTTACATCAATTCCGGCTATGCTAAATGAGATTATGAAATTTAGTTGCTTTTCAAATTATAAATTGAATGCTAACAAATCATCTATTTTCCCCCTTAACCATAAAGATTTTAAGCAAGAGCTTTCCCCTTTTGGGCTGCTATGGTCACCCGGGTCTCTTAAATACCTGGGCATTAGACTCACCTGTAATCCATCTATGTGGTTCAAGGAAAACCTGGAGCCTTTTCTCCAGGTGATTATCCAAGATTTTGATAGATGGTCGAAGATCCCTATTTCACTATGGGGCCAGATCAATATAATTAAAATGAATGTATCTCCTTGTCTTTTTTATCCTTTATCTCATTTAAACTTGTTTATTTCACTATCCTGGTTCCAGAAAGTGCACAGACATTTTTCTAAGTTTATCTGGTCTAAAAGTGCTCCAGACTGGCATATCACAAGCTGGCTGCCCCAAAACTGGAAGGAGGTTTGCGTACTCCTCATCTTGCTATCTATTATTGGGCTAGCCATTTATCAAAATGCCTTAAGTTGGTGCACCCGGGGCCAGAGGACTTGAGGTCAGCTTGGCTTAACATAGAACTAGACTCTATCCAGTCTATGAAATTGGACCCCTTAACTCTGTTTCGTCAAGCTCTCCTCCTTCGAGATACCCATAAATGTGTAGTCCTTAGGAATTCCCTAAAGGTGCATGCACAACTGTGTTCCTTCTTGCGATATAACCCACACCTAGATGTGTTCCAGTCTATATGGAACTCCCCATCCTTCATTATTAACAAGCAGCAGATTCCTCCTACGTGGCTCCCCCAGCTAGGGGAAGGAAAAGTATCTACTTTCATGGATGATAAGGGCGCGTGGCTCCAGGTAAGAAATGTTATCTGGAAATTTAATATTCCAGAGGCCCATTATTTCAAGGTACTACAACTAAGACATCTGCTTCTACTTCACTGGATGGTATACCTCCTAGACCTTCAGGTTTTTCTTTCATAACTGAGCTCTCCTCCCTACTAGGACCCTCCAGGGTAGTTTCAAAGATATATCAAACCCTGTTTCAATGGCGGTATGGTGGCAAATCTGGCCCAACAGACTTTTGGGCCTCTACCTTGCCCCAACATAACTTGGACTGGTCTGCATTATGGCGATATTGTCATACATAAGTGTCACAAGACAGACTACGTCTGATGCAATATCACATTTTGCACAACCTGTATCACACTCCAGTTAAGTTAGTGAAATGGGGATTTCTGGAATCTGGGCAGTGCACCAGATGTTCTCAGGAGGAGAGTACGCTTTTACATATATTCTGGTCATGTCCCAAAATTGTCCCATTATGGAGTACAATCAAAGCTAAATTAGACCCCTTACTAGGGCTGCATGATAGTTTCATCCCTGAAATTTGCCTGTTGGGAGATTTGTCCCTTATTGATACTAAAGTTCGGAGGTTTCACATGGCTATGATAGCATTATCAGCTAAAAAAGTCATACTTAGACATTGGAATGATAACGTCGCACCATCCTATCAAGAATGGGTTCATGAGATCCTTGCTAATCTCCATACTGAAAAAGCTATACCAAGTCTCTTTAATAGACAGCGAGCTTATAAGCATATCTGGGATCCATTTCACACTCTAATTACTGTTGGTTTGAACAAGAACATTGTTGACAATTGTGTGTCTTAGACCAGCCATAGCACATGTAATAGAACCTAGACTTAATAGCACTTCAGGATGCTGCTGTATGTGGTGAGGGTGTGGAAGGAGGTAGTAGATACTGTAAAGGCTTCCTTTGTTGTGAAATTTTTTCATGTCTACCTCCTGTATTGTGGAAAAGCTGTTGATAAAGATATAATAAAAAAAAATGTGGGGACAATCAAAATGAAAATGTAGCAATTGATAATGTAATAAATTTGTAGAATTATAACTTTTTTTATCTTGACGTTATATGTCACCTCCTCCATGGACCTGGCAGGGATTATGACCCTGCTCAGAGGGGTCCATCCTCTGGCCCACCAGGTCCATCATGGGTCTTGCTGGGTCCCAGTATTTTCCACCATTTTCTTCTCTCCTGCCCCATGCCTGTGCAATGGATGCAGCAGCTGTCTCCACCTCCGTGGAGGTGGCCAAGCACACCTGGGCACAGGTTGAACCCCTCTTGTGCTGATGCACACAGCACACAAACCTCCCACCCCAAAGAAGGAGAGCAATCCTCCGGGCACTCAATCCTTACCTCCCCAGCTGACCCCCAAATGACTCGAGTCCATTCCTGAACCCGGGTCACCATTGTGGTGCGAGATGTGGTATCCAGTGCCTCAACCCTCAGCACTACCAGGCCAGATGAATTATAACTTAAGTAAAGTAGAACACAAATTTACTGAATAAAGGCAGAGTTTTGTGCCATCTACACGAGTAAATCGATTTGAGACATTTTTGGATTTTAATAAATTCATCAAATTATTAAATTTAAGGTATTTTTTTCACAACAAAGTTGTGGTAGAATAAAGTGGGAAGGTGGATTCAGATGGAGAAATTAATAATTCACACTAACAAGAACAGGAAGAAGTGGTAGGTAGTCCTTTAAGAAAATGTTCCATGTGTATCTATCCCCTTCCCATTAACCCACTGTAAACATCTTCTATAAAGCATGCATGCATGCATGATTTAGAACTACTCTATATCACAACAGGAATCAGAATAAGGGCACATTTAATATTTTGTTAACATTAGAAAGAATTGCTTTGAAGAATTTGGGAGAAAAAATGTGCATATCACTGTGAAGGCCCTCCCCTACCCGATATGGAGGGGGCAGCATAGTGATCATGAATACTGATGATTATGTAAGCAAAGCAATGAGACAACTGATGGATCATACAACATATAAGCCTATGTCTAGTGACCCCACTTTAAAGTTTAAGAAACACATTGATACAATAATTGTAGAGATTTTAAAAAAAAGGATATACTGTATTATTAAAAGAGAATGGGGATACCTGATTACACTGTACCCTTTGAGACCTGTTTTCTACATACTTCCTAAAGTGCACAAGTATCTCAGTAATCTAGCCGGTAGGCAAATTATTTCAGGTCGGTGGTCTGTTACTGAACCCTTGTCACAATACATAGATCGGCATATTAAGCCATGTGTTGAAGGCTTACATTCCTATTTAAAGGATTCCAGGGACATTATCAATTTGATCTTTGATATACCTGTAGATATGGGCAGAAATAGATTACTGGTCACAATGGGTGTACCCAGTTTATATACAAACACCCCATATGATTTTGAGCTAACTAGCCTAAAATATTTTTGGACCAAAGAGAAAAACAGGAGCCACCTACAGAGGTACTGGTTAGACTGGTAAGATATTATTAGAAAGGAATACATTTAACTTTATGGGTAAATGCTATCTACAAAGAAGGGGTACATCAATGGGGTCAACTTTTGCCCCCAAATTATGGCACTTAGGCAATGGGGTACTGGGAAGATATAGTTATTTACACACAAGAAAATCCATTCAGAGATAAAACAGAATTTTAAATATGGTTTATAGATGACTGTGTATTAATCTGGAATGAAAATGAAAGAGAATTACAGGAGTTCAAGGGGTACATATAAACACAAGATCCAGGATTCAAGTTTGAGCTTAAATACTGCAATAATGAGATCAGCTTTTTGGATCTCATTATTATCAGAAGCACAGAAAGCGACCTTGTTGCCTCCCTGTATCGCAAACCTACCAATAGGAATATTCTGTTAAGAGCAAGCAGTTGCCATCCATGGCACACAATAGCAAACATCCTGAAAAGACAATTTATGCACATGAAATGAAACTGCACGGAGACATCTGAATACACAAAATTCACAAAAGACTTATCCTGTCAGTTGAGGGAGCGGGGGTACAGTAAGGAGGTTATTGAAAAGATAAGAAGCATAGTGGATGATATACCTAGAGAGGCATTACTGCAAGAGAAAACTAGAAATAATTGCACAGATTGAAGAATAAACGTTGTTACTACCTTTTCAATGGATGCAAATGCTGTTAAATAAATAATACATAGATATTAGAGCATAATTAGAATTGAACAGTGTTTAAAAGATATGTCTGAAAATTTTCCAAGAATCCCATATAAAAAGTCACACAATATTATGGATAAAGTAATACATAGCTTGCAACCAATGGTAAAGAATATAAATTTTTTGGGGTCACCTAATCCAGGCTGCACAAGATGTGGACATTGCAAGTACTCTTATGCAGTTAAGAAAACCAAGACCTTTGTGGGGCCAAAAGATGGGAAGGAATATAAGATATTGCATTTTATCACATGCAATACTTGCAATATGGTTTATTTAGTTGCATGAACTGTGGTGTATTTTATGTGAGGAGAACTAACAGAAAGTTAAAGGAATGAAGAGGAGAACTTATATGGGCTATGTTAAATACATATTTTAAATGTGCCTTATCTATGCATATTAACACAGCCCATGACAGTACAAAACATACCCCTTTGTTTGTAGCAATTGACAAGGTAGCCTTAGGACCTGTGGGGTAACATTGAGAAGAAACTAACAGGGAAGCCTATTGGATATACCAATTAGGGGCTTTGGAGTGGCCAAAACTCAATGACCAAATTGAGCTTGCAAAATTGCTACATTAATGCAGCAAGGGAAAGATGCTTCTCCCCCCACCCCACACACACACACACACTATATCCAAAAAAACAACTTTGAAAATTGTATAACATGGGATTAAAATTCTCTTGATAAGGTTTGTATCTGTAATCTCCCACGCTATATTAAGAGTACATATGGCAGTAAATACTACACATACAAGGTCTTATAATGTGTAAGGTGTATTGTGAAATTAAATTGTACAACCTGTATTACAACTGTTAAATTGGTTAAAACGTACAAATGAATGGATATTGAGAACAGCACAATGAATTAGTGTGATGGGATCCACAGTTTGTGGAGCTCACAAATGATTGGTACAGAGATTGAATGCTTAATAGGCACCGTCTTTCAGATAAGATGTTAAACTGAGGCCCCATCTGCCTGGATTGGTGGTAGTTTAGGTGGATGTTAAAGATCCCATGGCACTTATCTATAAGAGTAGGGGAATTTTATTGGAAAAATTATACAATACATCACAAAATATTGAACTACAACAGTAATGCTCCAAAGAAATGTCTCAATACAGAGTCAGTAATTGTTACAAACTTGAGACTCAAACCAGATAAGTAAAATTAAGTAGGTTAGACACGCTATAACATAATATGGAAAAAAATCAGTCTATCCATGTAACATGTTTCCAATAATTGTAAAAGGCTTGTCTCTCAAGATTATCGTAATCCCAGAGTTTTTGTTTTATGATAGCTTGTTCTATCTGTTTAATTACAGCAACATTAGGTACAATGGAATGTTGTATTGAAAATTGGCATCTAGTTTGCCACATATAATATTTGATACAAGCAAAAATCAGAGTCAATGTACTCGAATTGTACCTCCCCAAAAACCCAGAATAATCCCCTAAAACCAAGCTTTGATAGGAGACATGGCATGCAATATTCCAGTTCCAATGAGAAGCTAAATCAGTCCAGAATTGAACAGCAAATGAACACTAAAAAGGAATGCTCTTGCATTTCTATTAATCCAGTGCATTCAGGTCTAATGCACTGATGATCAGTAATAGGTTTATGCTTCAAATTTCCTTTGACCTCAAGTTTACCATGACAGCTAGGGCATTGGACATCCCACATGTGCAATAGAAGTCTACTGTCAGTAAGGGGTTTTAAAGCCTGTGATACTTTAGAAGGTACACACATTGGAAAATCAATTTGTACAAAAAAGATATTACCCATAATCTCAGAATAAAAACATTTCCTAGAAATTCCCTGTAGCTGATCTTTTCCTATCTTCCACTCTCTTGGTTTTTTAAGTGCAGAAACTGCAAAGCCTGAAATATCTGATTTAGATGTCATCTTTGGCATACCTCCCCCTTCCCATTTTTCCATAAAAGAGTGAAATAAAGTTTGAGTCCAAACATTCCAGGGGTGAGATGCAGTGGAATCAGGGATTTGAAAGGAAGAAATCATAAAAAAAGAATGGTAGAATACTAAAGGGTTAATCATCCCTAAACCCCCTTGTGAGATAGCTAGATAGGTGAAAGCTCATTTTATGGGGTTTAACCTGCTGCCCCAAATCATTTGAAAAAAAAACAGCTAAATAATCTTGTTTCCAAAGAGATTGGAATGGGAAAAGCATAACAGATGTATAAAAATACAGGAAGCAAACATTTTTTATTATCAAAACTATTTTCCTTTTAGAAAAACCCCATGATTTCCATTGCTGGACTTTCCATTCACCCACCTCTAGCTGCCTTTCCCAGTTTCTATAAGCCATATCTTGTCCCCCAAAAGAAATACCTAAAATCTGAGCTGTATCAGAAATTGATACCTCCCCAATGTTTAGGCTAGGCGTAGCATCACTTATTGCAAAACCCACACATTTTTCAATGTTTAGAATGATACCATTTATTGCAGAAAATGAGCCAAATTTCTGTAATGCAGCCTGACCTGATGGGACATCCTTTATGAATAAATAAATATTGTCTGCATAGGCTGATATCTTTTGTTCAGGAATAAATGAAGAGGGAGTCAGTCCTTGTATGTGTTGATCAGAAACAATTTCCCTAATAATAGGAACCAGTATGAATGTATATAGCAAAGGGCTTATGGGGCACCCTTTCCGGACCCCTTGTTTTAGCTTAACCTCTGTACCCATTAAATTATTCATAGAAGGGTAAAGTGTCACGTCAGCATACAATGTTTTTATGTAATTAACAAAAGTGGGGGAAATACCATATTTAGATAATACTTGAAATAAAAAATTATGTGAAACTCTGTCAAAAGCCTTAGACTGATCCAATGCCAGAACATACCCTGATAGTTTGTTTTGGTTTCCATATTCACACATGTCTCACAGCAAATGGACATTTTGTTGTATTGATCTCTGAGGTATTGAACAGGCTTGGGCAGGATGACTTACTATTTCAGCAACGGCCTGTAATCGTTTACAAAGGATTGAGGAAAGAATCTTGTAGTCCGTATTAAGCAGACTGATCGGTCTCCAATTACCTAAGGAAGTACAATCCCCTTTTTTTGTATAAAAATGTAATTAAGGCAAAATTAAAGCTATGAGCTCCTGCTCCACATCATAAAATACCATTATAAAAGAAAGGCAAAATGTTACTGAGGTCATCTTTGAATGCCTTATAGAACTAATTTGTTATGCCATCCTCTCCGGGTGATATTCCATTTTTTAAGGCATTTATTGTAGTGAGAACTTCAGATTTTGTAATTGGGACATCTAATGTTTGTAAGATTGACTCAGGAATAGTAGGAATGGAAAAATGAAAAACATTATCCCATGCAGCAGTTGAATTATAAGGGGTGCTAAAAAGTGTCATTAAATATTGATCAATTAATTCCAACATTTCTATATCCGTATTCCGAACCTGGCCAGTTGAATCTATCAAACCCATCATTAGTTTTTTATCAAATTTTTGTTTACAGGTGGCATATGGATCTTTATAAGGTTGTTGCTGTGTGCCAAACCGCATCTCAGCAAACATAGAAGCTGCCCTATCATATTGAAATTGTCTCATTTTTTTTAGTATCATTCAATTGTTTTTGAATAGTAGTGTCTGCTACATGAGGGTGTGATGATAATTTGTAATACTGATTCTGAAACTGTAGATATTTTAAATAATCAGAATTGCTTTTATGTGTGCCATATTTAATAAAAAATTATCTGCTAGTAGATTTGGTATTGAACCACCAGGAGGCCAGTCATCATACATGTCAGCTACTGACTGTCTGGCATGCAATAAATATCTCAATTGTGTTAGAACATTCTCTTTGTCCAGTAGCTGAGAATTCAATTTCCATCGTCTCTGGCAGGATGGAAATCTAGGTGGAATATGGCTAAGTCCCAGCTGACAAATCAAAACCTTATGGTCAGAGAATTCACAAGGATTAAATGAGAATACCTGTGTAACCAAATGCTTGGAGATAAAAAAAAATAATCAATTCAGGTGGAAAAGGAGGCTCTTTGATAGGTGTTACCTCCACTCCTGTGTAAAGATCTAAAACTGTCTACAAGTCCTGCAACTGTAACAGTGTTCTGCAATGCATGGGAGTCACAATACATTTTTTGTTGCATATTGTCCTTAATAAGCAAGTCTAAGCTGCAATTCATATCACCTCTCCAAATTATATGCTTAGAGGTGAAAATATACTGTAGGGTTTAATCTGGTGGAAGAGATCTACCCTAGCAGTTTTAAGTTGTGGAGCATAAGTATTAATCAGTCTGAGAGAATATCCTTTATAAATACAATCAAGTATTAAGACCCTGCTAGGCATCAGATCAATAAGTTTTGTGACCTGTATGGCTGTATGGTTAAAGAGGATCCCCACCCCATCTGCAGTGTCTGGGCTGAAGGACCAGAAAGAGGGACCCACCAAGATTTTTTTGCCTGAGCAACATCAGTCAAGTTTGAAAATCTGGTTTCCTGTAAAAAAAAAAAAAAATAGAAGATATCTGCTTCCGGTTCTTTTCAGTACATCAGGCAAACCAATTTTCTTTTATAATTCTTAATGCTGCAGCAATTTAAGGATGCCATTTTCAGACTTGCCATTTAAAAGTTAAGGTGGTGGCAAGGGTTTGTCCTGTTTTCATTTTTTTTTTTTTTTTTTGGAGTCCAGGATGTCCCAGTCCCCCTTCTCAGTCAGTTCCATGTCTGATAAAACTTCTGACCTAAAAGAGACTTCAGAACCAGAATCCTCCTCCAAGGCTGCAAGGATTTGGAAAGCATTTTGGGTGGGACAGGAAGATTCCCCCTTTCAGTCTACTAACAGACCTAGTTACTCATCTAGGGTGAGGAGTCGGAAAGTCAGAAATATGTGAAGGTACTGCAGAAGTGTGTGATTGTAACTGAGTAAGGCCTGGTGTAGACTGTGCATCCTGTTCTTGAGTATCCGTGGGTGTGTCTGACTGACTGTGAGGTGCAGGATTAGGCCTTCATGCTTCCTCCCCCACCTCAGGGGGCCGTGAAGTGGAATCTTGAGGAGTATGATTAGCCTCCCTAGCCTCCTGATCCCCTGGATCTTGTTCCTCAGCTGGTGTATCTTGTGGAGGGGGTCTAAATCTCTCCTGGGCCTTGTTTATCAGGTGCTCTTTATTAAGACCCCCCTGTCTATTCTGTCCTGCCCAAGGACACTGATGATAGGTATGGCCAGTCTCATCACACAAGTTACATTTAAACACATTTCAACAAACTTCACTACCATGGTCCATTTCCCCACATAAGGCACATCTAACGTTGTCACAGGCACTACTTAAATGACACCTGCTTCCACACTTATAGCAGGCTTTGGGCTGCCTAGGGTAGAAGCAGATGCCTCTGTCCTTCTCCAGAAAAAAACTATTGGGGATGTGAAGAGCATCATTCTCAATCATGTGCAGTGTAAACTTAAAACACCAAGCCCCTGTCCAGATGCCTTCTGTGTCAATGATAGGCTCAGGAGGCCCCAATACAGTATATTTTTTCTCCAACCAATATAGTATATCCCCTACATTCACCCCCTCATTTTGAAACATTACATTGACTGTTTTAAATAATGGTTTCATTATGGGAATCATCCAAAATGGGAACCATAGGGGCAAAGATTTACAGGATTCATACTTGTGCCAAAACTTGTCTAAGCCTGAACAATGCTTAAAACTTAAGTTGAAAGTGTCCTCTCCCCTTATATTGATCAATGTATAGACCTCTGATGCCAAAAAGTTCATTGATTCTTTCAAAAGTCTCCTTGCAACAAAAGTCCTATCAGGGTGCTCTGACAGGCTGCCTCGATATCTCAATCGAATAATGTTCCGATGCGGAGCCTGTTCCAGTTTATTGTTTTGAAAAAGATCAGAAAACCTAGGACTTTGTCTGGCATCATCCTTCTGTGGGGAGGGAGGGAGGTGGAGATGATTGTGGGGGGACCCCAGACAAGGGAATGTCATTACAGTTCGGAGCCCCTAGTAAAGCGGTACCCACATCATTAACAGTATGAGGTGGAGAGTGCTGACCTGATACAGATGCCTTCTATTGTCCTTCTGAAGAGATCTGAGTGACCGAGACTGTTGGGGAAGAAAATGATATCCAATTTGGGTCCGGGATCCAGTGACCGTCAGCTTGCTGCAGTCATCCTGCTTGAGACAGAGCGAATTCTTTCATCCAGGGGTGTTGAATATCAGAGGTCTGCATATGTGGGTGAGTTCCATCAGGTGTTCCAAGCAGTGAACTAACTTCCGCATTCCAGCAATCAGCTGAAGGTCTGACGCGCTCAGTGCTAGAGACTTGCATTTCGCAAAGCAATCGCATCTGGAGAGTTTCTGATGCAGTGTCAGCCCAGTCCAGTGATTCTGCAGTAGGAAACCTGACTAACAGGGAAGGGATCACAGATCTCCAGGTAGAAGGTCACCTGGGGGTCAGTGACCATCACATGGTATGGTTCAATTTGGCCACTACATCTGAATCATCCCATTCCAAGACAAACTTTGGGGACTTCAGAGGAGCTGACTTTGATAAGATGGCCAACAGAGTTAAGCTAACTCTGGCAAAAAAGAAACACAGATCAGGGGGTACAGGCAAAGTGGGCAAGCATTAAGGATGCAATACTTGAAGCAACATCCCATTGTATTAGACAGAAAAAGAAGTGCAAAAGAAGAAGGAAACCACTTTGGTTCTCAAATACAGTAGCAGAAAAGGTCAGAGCCAAAAGACTAGTCTTTGGGAAATCTAAGGGAACACAGCGGGATGAAGATAGGGAGGCATACCAAACTGCCCTAAGGGAAGCTGGGAAGGCAGTAAGGCAGGCAAAGTCCCAAACTGAGGAAACACTAGCACGAACAGTAAAAGAAGGTGACAAGACTTTTCTATAGATACATTAGTGAAAGGAGAAAGTCCAGAGGGGTATTGCTAAGCTCAATGGAGAAAGGGGCATGTGAGGAGGAGGACCCTGTAAAAGCATCTATCCTAAATAGATACTTTTGCTCAGTATTTACTGAAGAGAAGGTAGGACAGGGCCCACAGCTCAGCACCATGGACACGGGGGGGGGGAGGGAGGTGAGCACTCCAAGAGTTCGCTAAGCTCAGGGTGGACAAGGCAATGGGACCTGATGGCATACATCCCAGGATACTTAAGGAGCTAATAGTGGAACTAGCAGAGCCATTAGCAGAACTGTTTAGTGAGTCTCTGAGCACAGAAGAGGTCCCAGAAGACTGGAGAAGGGCTCATGTGATCCCACTCCACAAGAGTGATAGCAGGGAGGATGCAGAGAGCTACAGACCAGTCAGTCTTACCTCAGTAGTGGGCAAGATTATGGAGGCACTCCTTAAGGAAAGGATAGTGCAACACCTGGAATCTTTAGGGGCACAGTATCCAAGACAGCATGGGTTTACAAAAGGAAGGTCCTGTTAAACTAATCTCATACATTTCTTTGACTGGTTAACCAGAGTGGTAGACCAAGGGGGAGCAGCTGATGTCGCCTACCTTGACTTCAGCAAAGCTTTCAACACTGTTCCATTTAGAAGACTGATACATAAGCTGGGTAGCCTCAGGGTGGGTTAGAAGTTGGTCAACTGGGTGGCAAACTGGTTGACGGGCAGAAAACAGAGAGTGATGGTAAATGGTATACAGTCAGAAGAGATGCCAGTCACAAGTGGGGTACCTCAAGGATCAGTCCTGGGGCTAGTCCTCTTCCATATCTTCATTAGTGACATTGCAGATGGACTAGAGGGTAAGGCTTGTCTGTTTGCAGATGACACCAAGATCTGCAACAGAGTAGATGATCCAAATGGGGTGGACAGAATGAGAAGAGATCTGGATAAACTAGCAAAATGGTCAAAAGAGTGGCAACTGGGATTTAATGCAAAGAAGTGCAAGATCATGCACATAGGGATGAGAAACCCTAAAGCCACCTAAAGGCTGGGAGGGGAGTTGCTGGCAGTCACAAAGGAAGAAAGAGACTTTGGCATCATCATCACTGATGACCTGAAATCATCCAAGCAAACCTCTAAAGCAGTAGGTAAGGCTAGGGGGATGTTAGGGTGTATTAGTAGGGGTATCACAAGTTGTAAGAGGGAGGTAATAATCCCTCTTTACAAGACACTAGTTAGGCCCCATCTGGAGTACTGCGTGCAGTACTGGAGGCCACACCTTCACAAGGAAATGAACCAAATTGAGGCAGTCCAGAAAAGGGCAACCAAAATTGTGCAGGGACTGCATCAGAAGACATATGAGGACAGATTAAAGGAGCTCAATATGTATACCCTTGAGCAAAGAAGGGAGAGAGGTGATATGATTGAAACATTCAAACACCTTAAGGGCATTAACAAGGTAAAAAAGTCTAATATGTTTAAATATAAGAAAAATAGCAGAACAAGAGGACAAAGCATGAGATTAGAGGGAGGCTGATTAAGGGGGAATGTGAGGAAATTCTTTTTCACAGAAAGAGTGGTGGATGCATGGAACTGCCTACCTCAGGAAATGCTGGCTATGAATACAGTGCAGGGCTTCAAACAGGCATGGGATAGGCATAAGGGAGCAGCACGGATGAGTATGAATAGATAGGCCACTGACAGAGCAAAGGCCGATGGCACAATTATAAGGTAGAAAAAGAAACGGGCAGACTGGATGGGCCTTGTGGTCCTTATCTGCCATCAACCTCTATGTTTCTATGAAATGAAGCAATATCCATAGCCGGGATCTCACCATCACTCAGTTCAGGTTGCTGAGCTCCCGCTGCATGCTCTCGGGCATGCAAATCACCACGTTTCTTCTCCTGCTTTTTCTGGGTTAAGCCATTCGATAAATCCATTCCATTTTCTTCAGTAATTTGCAGAGCTACAGTCTGCACAACTTTCTCCTCTGCTTGTCTGGTACTGTCTGCCATCACTGCAAGCAGCACAGCATCTCCCCCTACAGCAGAGTAGGGGAATTTCCCCGGTGTCCTGGCCAAATTTCCTTCATTCACTAAAAATACCACCAACAGCTTAATCTGGTTCAAGGTCAGTTGGCATTCATCTGTATCCCCCTCGCCCGGGTCGTGCCTGAAAATAGGCAGAACTTGTCTAGTGCACTTATCCAGTCAACAAAAAATAAATAAAAATATTCATGGTTTGCCTAATGAATTGTGTGCGGTGGATATAAAATCCAGTCACTAGGTGGTGCACTATACCTTGACAAAGTGCCTGGTTAGGGCATGAAACATTGGTTTGTGGGTGGCCTCCCTGGGCTACACCATTTTACTCTGCTTTCACTATCACAATAAACATTTGAGCTTTTGGCTTATGGACATTATTGTCTGCTTCTTCATTTCTGGACTGAGTGCTGGGTCCTCTTGGCATTTACTTTCACAGATTTATGGCCTACAGCACCATTCTGACGGAGTGACCTTTTACTGACTGCCTGCATGTGTGACGTAGTTTACACCTTACACTTACTAGCACAGTGAGGGACATGTATGGAAATGTCTTTTTGAGTTGGGGATTCTTTATAAAATATTGCACATGTATGAAGGCCCTTTAAAAGAGCTGCACATTTTTACCAGACAGTGTAATTTACCCACACAGATACACAGAAGGTGATGACAGATAAGGACCATGTGGCCCACCTACTCTGCCCATTTTCCCTACCTAATGCATTACCACAGACCCTAGCTGATCAGTGGCTTACCCTCTCTTCCCTATTGCTGGAGTACTCTTATGTCTATCCCATGCATTCTTGAATTCCCCTATTGTTTTTGTCCCCACCACCTCCGCAGGGAGGCTGTTCCAAGCATTCTGTACTCTTTCTGTGAAAAAGTACTTCCTCACATTGCCCCTGAGCCTACCCCCCAGCCTCATATCATGCCCCCTTGTTTTTGTACACCTTTTTTCTGAAAGATGCTACCCTCCTGTACTCTTTATGTTATTGGGGAATTTTATTGAAATATTTCACAATGTAACACATTTTACCTACAGTATAGTATGCAATACATTTTACTGTACTTTTCTCTATGACAGAAAACATGGAAAGCATAATACAGTAGCAGTGTATTCATAGATTCACACACACCAATCTGAGTCATTAAAGCACATACATTACAAAACAAATAAGCAAAAAAAAATACATTTTCACCCAACAACTACAGTACACAACTATACTCTGTAGCATATATGTGATTTACATTCCGGTTATGCGCCCATGCTTAGCAACCACAACTGCCAAAATTTCCTTCAAGTGTGAAATGTATTGTCTGCAGTGTTTTCTTTTTAAAGGCTTCAAAATCCATTAAATGACGTGAATTAATTCTCTCTTTATCCAGGTTTTTTTTTCTTTCTTTCTCCAGATAAATATTTTCATGGCATGCCACACCATCTCAGTTGGATTCATATCTGGAAATCTGATGGTACAAAAAATTAAACACTCTGTGCTGTTCATTTTTTTTCATGGCTGCTGTGCAATACTCATCTTTTGTGGTGTCCTGACCCAATGAATTTCAACAGCGACAATAGCCACTTCTGATGCAGTGTGTTTAGGGTCATTGTCTTGAAAGAAGCAATGGCCATCCAGATATTTATTCCTTATGTATTTCTTCACTGCTCCCATGGTACTATAGTCCCTGAAAATGTTGCCATTCATGGTTCCTGTGGGTCTAAAGCAAGTACAGGTAAAGTGGAACACTTCATGATATGAGACAGTGCCTGTCTTAAGTTTGTCTCATACAGTTTAGCATCACTAACTCTTAAGAATGTGTAGTGGGTCATGCCCCCAGTTGACTGTGGTGCTCCAGACTTGAATTTTAAGAGGGTGTGTATGCTTCAGCTTAATGGAGCCTCTTCCTTTCATAAGAAATGCCATTGAAGCAAACGGTTTTAATGATACTGTTGTCTTATCAGCACAATGATGTCATGGAATGTCTCCTTGTACTCAGTCCACATCTTGGCTTGCTCAGCTCACTTCACGTTGTACATGTCCCTATCAGAGGACAAAAACTTTAGGAACTAAAAGATGGATTTGAATTTATTGCATTAAATGACATGTACAAATTAGAAAACATTGTGGCCGATTCTAGAAGGTGGGCGTAGGGCTTGCACCAAGCCCTGCATCCACCACAAAGTTTGCCATAACTGCACCAAAGCCTGCAGATGCAATCAGTTCTGATTCCAGAAGGGCTGGCATAGTTGTGACACTTTTCCCACTTTACACAGCTTGCACCAAAGGTTCCAGAGCAAGCCCTGTTCAAAGGGTACCTCCATAGGCACAAAGTTAGACCAGGGGGAGCTTGTCTAACTTTGCTGCATCGGGAACTTGCGGCAGCTGGCTTCCAGAATAACACATTTGATGCATGTCGGCACTTGTGTCACACACCCTGCTACAAGTCCCCTGCAGTGGTCACAGCTGCTTCCAGAATTGGCCCCATTATGTTTATATTTGCCCTTTTTGGGGATGCTTTACCATGCTCACCTGTATGTTCATCCCATCTGGCAGCACATCTTTACAAAGGAGACAGATGCCACTAACCCATTTTCATCAGCCAGACAGTCCACATTATCCCTCGTGGTAGTCTCATCATCTGCAGTTTTCATACTATCCATGAATAGCATTGTTTCCCAGTTTGCAGAAAGCACATTAATGTTAATGGTATGCTCAGTAACTTTATAATACTTCAGTATATATAGCGTATGATGAGGTGAGTAATAATGATATACTGCATGGCATTTGAATCTAAGGTGTGTTCCTGGTGCAGATGGTAGACCACGTGGCACATAGAGCTGAGGTAGAGCATTTCAAGTATGCCCTCAGCTCACTATCCATAATGCAAATCCCGATGTTCTTAAGAAATGCCTGAATCTTCCTAATGCTTTCATCTTATGTCCTCATTCTCTGGACACTATGCTGATCTCTGCTGGTATCTTCTTCACCACTGTCACTGACAGATTTGATTACAGCAAAGGAGTGTCCAGCTGTACAAGCACATCATTTATCTTGAAACATAAAAGACTACCATATCATTCCTCCTATGCTCCTTGTGATTCAGGAATGCACCTATGATATGTTGGTGCTAGGGACCGTGTCACCAAATGCCATCTGTGTACAACCTACATAAGTCCCCAGAAATGCCATAATGCCACTGTACTAAACATTTTCTGAAAAATTGTCAGTGCTGTATCATCTGACAATTGTACCATGGATGAGTTTGTGTTCTACAGGAGGAAATTACATGAGATAGCACATCATCAACTTAGAAGAAGTCTTAGCCTGGTGCATGGGACACCTCTGGATTGGTGTTCATGTGTACTTTTTATGCCGACTACAAAGGGGGGGGATCTAAAGTGATGTCCTAAAATGGAACCATCCTCCACTGTTGCTACAGGAGTCCAAGAATACCTAGCTTCTGCAAGCTGACTGTGTGACTGAGGGCACTGGTACAGAAACATAAAATTATGTCTGTGCAGTAGCATTGAGTTTTTGGGGGGTTTCTGCCTGCTGAGGATTATCTCCTTTGAGTCATGAACTTTTTCACCTTGGGCTAGATAGAAGAAAGGAAGGGAACTGCAATTTAGGTGCACTCTGTTTTCAAATGTTGGAGATATTTTGGAACTTTCTAAATTTTGCATAGCACCGTAGTTTATTGGAAGAAGGAGGAAATGTAATGTTGCTTTACTACCTCAACACCTACTGCAGTAATATGGAAACTAGTAACATAAGTGATGTGGCCATGTGGTTTAATGAATGTTGCTATTTTTTATTTAAAATTTCCCTTCTTTCCCTTTCTCCAGTCCAGCTGGACACCCTCAGACCCAGCCAAGGCCATAAATCATAGTGATACAACCACCGTGTTGCCTGAAACCATCTCGCTAAAGCATTACACTGTGTCTGCTAAGACAGGAAAGGACTTTTTTTTTCCCTCCCTTTGACTCCCTCTAATTAGCAGGTGTCATGCTCTGTAGTGGTTTCCACTTATAAGTCCCAAAGGACCACAAAGGGTTGCTGGGTATTGGACAGATGCATTGCCCCACATTGAAGACTGAAGGTGTTCATGCATGCTAATGTCTGGCCCTTGTGTTAGCCTAAGTAAAATGTCCTGGAACCAGAAAGGAACCAGTATAATTAGTGTCTCCCACATGCTTACGCTGTTACATTATATGGCCTACTACACAAAATGACTTTGTATTTTGAGGAGTTTGCTACAGATTTTATTATTATTATAATTGCAATTATGATTCTGTTGCAGCAAGGTTAGACCTAAAATAATGTATTATATTACAAAGTTAGTCACAGTTTTAAGGATCTTGCCACTGTTTTGAACACCACAACCATTGCTGTTGCAATAGACTGGATTATAGACAATATCGTAGCTTTGAAACATAGAACATGGAATTTGACTGCAGATAAGGACTACCTGGCCCACCCAGTCTGCCCATTTCCCCACCTACTGTAAACTCCAGATCCTACATGATCTGCAGCCTACCTCCTCTTTCTTGCCCCTAGTGGTGCGATCTGCCTGTCCCATGCGTTCTTGAATTCACCTACTGTTATTGCCCCCACAACCTCCTCATGGATGCTGTTCCATGCATCCACCACCCTTTCTGTAAAAAGATACTTCCTTACATTGCCCCTGAGTCTTTCTCCCTCCAGCCTCATATTGTTACCCCTTTGTCTTGCGCATCTTCCTTTCTGAAAGATGCTGCCTTTTTGAACTGTATTGATCCCCTTGATGTTATTTGAATGTCTCTATTGTATCCCCCTATCCCTTCTTTCCTCCAGTGTATACATATTGAGTTCCCTCAATCTCTCCTTGTATGGTTTCTGTTGTAGCCCCTGCACCATTTTCATTGCCCTTCTTGGGACTCCCTCCACCATGTCAATGTCTTTTTTGGAGAAGAGGCCTCCAGAACTGTACACTGTACTCTGGATGAGTACTCACCAACTGCCTGTACAGTGACATCACAATCTCCTGTTTTCTACTGGTGATACTTCTGTCTATTGTACCCCAACATCCCCCTGGCTTTACTCACTGCCTTCTCATATTGTTTGGCCACCTTTACATCATCTGTTATGACTACCCCCAGGTCCCTTTCCAGTTTGGTTGTTGTTAGTACCTCCCCCCCATAATGTATCCCTCCCCTGGGTTTTTGTTCCTCAAGTGCATGATGTTGCACTCCTTGGCATTGAATCCAAGCTGCTACACTCCTGACCACTCCTCCAACTTGGCTAAGTCTATCCTCATCTTCTCCACCCCTCACTCATGGTATCAACCCTATTGCAGCTTGCTAGTAAATTTCTGGTTATAAACATTAGCCAAACCCACTTCAGTTACGTACACTACCACTCAAGCTCTAACTCATTAATGCCTAAGAAACATCATCAAAGGAAAACTGAGCAAAACAGTGCCTGCAATCACCAGGGCTGCAGAAATGCCCAATTAACATATCCTGTACAGTTTAAAATGACTGGGTCTAACCTTTGAAAAGTTATCTTGTTGTTAGTAAGGTGGTCCTGGATGCGCCATTGCTAAGGTGCCGCAGCACCGGAAGACAGAGTGTGACCTTAGTACCTACCAGATCATCCTGTCCTTTGCCAGAATGCTCGTTCATGATGAGCAAGGCACATTTACACTGAGTGAAAATAAACTATGTCCCATGCGTGCTACTGTGCATGCCCAAACTTGGAGCTGGAATTTATAACAACAAATTTAACCACCTTACACTGCTCCATTTTCAACGGGCATTGCTTGTAGAAGTACAGCTCAAAGACCTCTACATGGGACATAGTTTATTTTCACTTGGTATAAATGTGCCTCACTCATCATGAACGAGCGTTCCGGCAAAGGAAAGGATGATCCGGAAGGTACTAAGGTCACACTGTGCCTTCAGGTGCATCCAGGACCACCTTACAATCAACAAGATAACTTTTCAAAGGTTAGACCCAGTCATTGTAAACTGTACAGGGTATGTTAATTGGGCATTTCTGCAGCCCTGGTGATTGCAGGCACTGTTTTGCTCAGTTTTCCTTCAAACATTTTAAGAAAACAATAAAATAAAGTTTATATTTCCTCACTTAAATATGCTTTAGTGCATTGCTTTTTATGCAAACAGAAAGGTTATAGTGTGTGTCTATACTATCAATACTATAGATAAGTCCTCCAGGATAAAGCACAGTGTCACAGGTTTACTGCATGACAAAAGGAATTAACTCCCATTGAAATTGCATTGTTTACTGCAGGAATGCTACTGTAGAATTCTGCAGTGCTGCATTTCATTCTGGAGGGCTTCACTGTACTGTATATATCTATAATATTTACAGGATAGACTATAAGGGAGCGGGTATAGTCTAGAGGTTAGAGAACAAAACAGAGAACCTGGAGACCCCAGAAGGGCTGGGTTTTAACTCCAAAGCTACTACATGTGTAAGGTGTGACCATAAGCAAGTCACATAATCTCCCTGTGCTCCCAGGCCACCCCTGTAAATGAGCCTTGGCTAAGTGTGCCTTTCACAGCCGAAATTCTGAAACAAAATTAAATTTAAAAATTTATTTTTTTAATATCCAGATTAGATTGTAAAAATATTTATATTCTCACTGACTTGTAAAACCTTTGATGTAGAGAAATTGTAGTTTATAGGTTGGTTCACAATTGTTTTTATGACTTGAGATGTACCGAAAGGAGTACTTAATGCACGATGTTTTGATAAACTTCTGCCACCTGCTGGTATAAATGCCAACACAAGTTTGTAAAATTAAGTTGTGAGATCATGCAAATCAATCTATGAAAAATGTTCTCTTCATCTGTTTAAAACATCATCATGTAAAAGTTAAAATGTCATTAGCTGTGAGCAGAAAAGTATGTAAGGCAGTTAAAAGGCTCATTTGATAGTGCAGCAGCATGTTATGTGTGGGACCTGGGGTAGAAGTCCAATTGTCCTGGATTCATGGCAAAGGGGCTGCAAACCACAGAACCAGGTGCTGCAAGGTGTGGACCTCTTAGGTATTATTTGAAAAAACAAATGCCTGCCTTGTCTAATAGTGTGGTAGCAGCAAACTTCACTGCCATGCAAGAGACCCAGGTTTGAAGTCAATCTTGCATCTCTTGCTTATATAACTGCTGGAGGGTGGATGCACTTTGGCAGGGAAGCATTACCTCTCTGTGGAGGGTGGTCAGAGTGAATCAACAGTATCCCCTGTGGCTGGATAATAAACAAGACCTGGCAAGATCTTGGAGGAGACCACAGCCCAAGTCCCACATGGCTAAGATCAAGAATTGAAACATGCACTACTTATGCAAAAGAGGGTGCCCAAGAGGACAACAGGGGGAAAATGGAGCAGATGTCCTGAAGTAAAATGATTCCAGTAGTAATTTCTGCCATAGTTTCAGTAATGTTGAAGGATCGCAGTTGTTTATGCACAAGCCTACCTCCTCTAAACTGAAAGAGTGCTCTAATGGCACTAGGATGCAAAGCAGCACAGCTGGGGGAAATGCATATGACTTCAAAGTATGGCTTCATACTATGGCCATTACATTTTCCTTTAAAACATTCATATTTTAAAAGACAAACACCTTTACTTTAAAAACTGGGTAACTGATTAAGGGATGAGAGGAGTAGTCAAAAATAAAGAACTTATATGGAAGATATATTTGAAATGGAGTTGTACAGATAGCACACTCTCCAATCTGTCAGTGTATCTAAACACAGGAATAGTGTGACTGTGTCTAATCCATTTAGCTTGAATAATCAGTTTCCATAGTGCAGTATCCATGGATTGTTCACACCATCCAAAGTGCCTAAAATTAAACAGATAGTGTTTGTACCACACTACAGTTAATTTGTATCACATTTTCAATTTACAATTTGTATCCCTCTCAGTACAGGCTTTCTAGACACTCTCAGACCAAAGACCAGGCCGGTCCGGTGTCCCACAGGGCTCAATCTTGGGCCCCCTCTCTTCAGCCTTTTTCTGAACTCACTGCCAGAATCCTGCCCTGAACAGATCCTACTCTACATGGATGATGCTGCCATCCTGGCATCCCACCATGATCCAGTCCATCTACAAGGTAACCTCCAACAGGCCTTCTCTGCAGTTGAAAACTGGTTCACAAGACACAGACTTATACTTAACCAGAAAAAAACAAAGACCATTATCTTCTGCAGCTCCCAAAACTAGCACAAACAATATCAGCTCTCCATTAAAACCAAGCAAGGAATCACCCTTGAACAAGTCCGTACCTTCAAATACCTGGGTCTCACCCTCGACTGTAATCTCTCCTATGTCCCACACATCAATAAAGCCAACCCCAGGATGGGCCTACTATTCCGACATAGGAAACAGCTAACTCCAGAAGCTCTGTCCATAGCTGTCCAGAGCTCCATCATCAGCATCATTGACTATGGTCTCATTATCGATGGATCTGCCACAACCTCATCTCCTAGGCATGTTTCGACTTCCCTCAATCAAGCCTGCTGACTCATTACTGATTCCCACTGTCTTACCTACACCTTTGACCTCTACTCCAAAACAGGCTGACTGCAACTGACCAACTGAATCAAATACCAAACCTGGATCACTGCTAAGAAAATCATGATGGGAAAGGCACCACCAGGAGTCAGCACCCTCCTCAAACCTAAAATCACCAACCGCAACACCGGGAGCTCTAAGCCCCAAATCCCCCGCTGCCGCACGTCCCAAGGCCAAAGGTCTTTTGCATACAGGGCTCGGAGCTGACTGAATGAGCTCTCTAGTGACATCTCTTCAACAGCAAAGCTTGGAGCATTAAAAAAAAAGCTCCACCACTCCATAACTGGCACCTCCACTTGTGCTTGCACCCCCATAACATCTTCATTCCCTATGCTGCTTCTGATCTTATAGGTGTCAGTTTCTGCCCACTCTTCTTGCACTTACCTGTCCAATGCAACTTCTAATGCACTTGCCCTGTGTCTGTCCTGACTAGGCCCCTTGGCTGCCTCACCCTGACCCTCTACACCTATGCCTTCCCCTACCCTCAGCCATCTCCCCTTCTTGCCCTCTCCCTCCTATTGTTTCTTGAGTTACTCATTGCTCAGTCTGATTTTGTCAAGCAAAGTTACTGTCTAAAACCATGTACCTGTAACTGTTTTATGTTTTAGTGTATGTTACCCTGTAACCAGCATGACGTGGAACCTTTGTAAAAGAGCCTTGGAGTGCTTTGTAATCCTAGACACAAATAAATAAAATAAATAAATAAATAAATAAATCGACCAGACCTTAAAGAAAGAATCACTCCACTAAGAAGGTGGTACCTGTAGAACTTGGCAATAGATTGTCCCTACAGGCAATCACATCAGTTTCAGCTGAGGGTTTCAATACAACTATAGGAGTCCATGAAGAGGAATACCATTGCAAGATAGAACTGTTAACTGGCAGAGGGACACATTTCATAATCTGTTGGTTTTAAAATATGTATGTACCTGGTCCTACCTTTTGAGGCATGTTTAATTGGGACAGTAGGTTCAAAGTGCTGCAAAACATATTTACATGAAAATAAGTTACACCTTCCCTAAATAGTGCAAGAGCTAACTAGAGCAAATATTTATAGCAACATTGTGCCACAATTCAGACTTTGCACAATTAGTGATTGTGAAAATCCACAAACAAAAAGTCTCTGCACTGACTAACCAACAGCTTGGCAAAAGCATACTCAAAGCACAAAATTAAACATGCATTTGTCAATGCTGGATGTTTGCCACTGTTATAGAATCCCTGGGGTACTAGATGCATTGTGGTGCACTTTGTGGGTTATGTATTACCAAAGTTAGGAGCTTAAATTTGTAAATTTCAGCACAGGCTCATAACTTTGTTATTTTTAATATGTTTTTCCCAAATTGTATACATGGCCTTCTTATGACCACACCTCATAAACGTGGGCAGAGAAAATGTTCAACCCTTATCAGAAAGATGATGACATGCAAGGACTGCAAAATCACCTTTTAGGAAGAAAAAACATATTTTGGCTGGAATTTGAAAAATGACAGCTGTCACATTCATGAGGTGCTGAAAAGAAATGGCTATGCTGAAATTTTGGGGTAAGTATATTGAAAAGTATCAAAGTTACAAGTCTGTGCTCTCACAATTCAATTTAGGCTCATCATAATTTTGCTGTTGTGCAATATTTTTATGCCAAATTTTCAGCATATATTTTTTATGACTCCTCATGAACAAGAGCATAGAAAATGTTGAACTCCTGCTCAAAAGGTGATTTCATGCAGGGACCATGAAATCACCTTTCAAGGAGCAAAAACACATTTTGGCCAGGATTTGAAAAGGACAGCTGTACCCCTGCCTCATGAAGGTATCCCGTGAATAAAGTGACTCAATTTGAGCGAGTCAGTTTGGGCGAAGTCAAAATAGTGAGTGTTAAATGACCTACTGTGTATGAAGAGCACATGGTAAGTTCAGCCTTTTCATTTCAGCAGGTAGGGATAGATGGAGTTAATGTTTAAAGCATGTAGGTAGTTGTTTGGATAGTCAGATCTGGGCTGGCCATGTAGTGTAATGGTTACAGTCACCCCCTGTGTGGCTGGCAGATCCAGGTTCAAGACTGGCTGAGGGGAGAGTTTTTTTTTTTATTCCCATTCCACCCACCCTCCTGACTTAATTCCCATCCCTCCCATGTTGATTATATTTGATTGCCTCCCTGACTTGCATTCCTCTGGATAGTATCCCCCCCCCAGAGTTTTTTCCTGTCCCAGAACTGCTTCCCCCCATTGGTGAAAGGGGAGCATGGGGTGGAGAAAGAGTAACTATAGCTGTTCTCTTTTTTGGAGCATGCTGTAGTGCTCCTCATTGCTCTGCTTGTGGCTGTTGTTTGCTTGCTTTTTTTATTGGTGCTGTTTTGTAGGCAGTGTTTTGACAGTTCTATGTCATAATAGCAAATGCAAAATGGTGATGGCTATTATGGTAAATTTATATTGCTGAAAAGCAAATCAGCAATATACACCTACCAGTGAACTGAAACCTGGCAACCTAAACTGCTTTTGCCAGGGGGGGGTGTGCCACACCCCTCCGCACCACCACTAAATGGGATTTCTAACTCCAGGGAGGTGCATGTCCGGGGGGGGGATAAGCCACACAAGCTGCCTGCCCTTGAATGGGGCTGCTTCAGCTCCCCCACAGTTGGCCGGCACCCAGCCAGCCACCGACCAAGACCAGGACACCAACCTGCAGCTCCTTGGAGTCAATCGGAACATGGGTACATCCAGCAAACACACTCTGATTGGCCAGGACTTTTCCCCTGCTTCAGCCACCTGGCACATTTTACAAATAGGTTTTTGATAGAACTAAGCACATTTCAACTGTGTAATAGAAGTTTTTCAACTGTATTAGCTGGATTGTAATTTCTACTAGTGTGTTAAAGTGTTTACACTTCTGTTTCAGTGCTCCTCCTGGCAAGTTTTCCACTAGCAGGTTATACAGACCTGCCACTAGAGGGATTCTTGGTCTTTCTACTCAAATCACAGTACTCAATCATGGGCAATATGGCCTGCATTAACATTCTACTCCTAATCCTGGCAAAAATGATGACTCATAAAGCATTGATCCATGCTAAGTCAGAAGTCACCCCAGCCTGGGAACCCACAGTCATAGTTCCTGCTGCATCTTCATATTGCTTCCCTACTCTTAATCTGTCGGGTTTTCATTTCAATTCTCATCCCTCTCCTCTGGCCCTCCTCCCTTCGCCAATGTCTTTCTGTGCACTTCCCCTGCTAGCCGTGAACGGCCATGTCAGCATCTCCAATGCCCTGGCTAGACGTACTTCAATGACTGAACTCTACACAAGAAGCCATACAAAAAGAGCCCACTTCTACCTGATAAATGCCCTCAAGAAAATGTTTCTAATTCTCCTTTTCTGTTCAGGCAATGTCGAACTAAATCCAGGTCCCCCAACTCAAATCACTTCTCCTTCAGAGTTTGCAGCTGCTCCTGGGATGAAACTGATGATGGTCAATATTCTAAGCCTGCTCAAAAAACTTGATCATCTTCAGGTTTTGGCAGCCCACACTGACCCAGATCTGATTATAATTACCAAGTAATGGCTAAAAAAGACTAATACTGATCCGCAAATTACTATACCGGGCTTCAAGCTCTTTAGGGCTGATAGGGATTCTGGGGGGGGAGTGGTTGTATACGCCAAATCAAAATTTGATGTTAGCTGCACTTCCTGTAAAACTAAGCCAAAGGAATACGAGACTGTCTCACTTAAACTGCACCTTCCATCCTCAGAGTGCATCACAATCATAGGTGGCTATAGACCCCCGTCAGGAGGCACAGAAATTTAATAATGTGTTGAAATCCATAACTTTGGCTGCTAACACAGAAACAAGAATCTTAGGGGACTTCAATATGGATTGGCTCACTGCTAAATCCCACTCCCTAAAAGCCATCTGTGATGAGCTGGGTCTTACACAGATAGTAACTGAACCCACAAGAATCAATGCTTCTAATTCTGCCAACAGCTCACTCTTGATGTCATCTAACTTCACATCCCCATAAAATCTCACATTCTGCAGTTTTCTATGACATGAGCGACCACAGTATCATTGTATGTACAAGATTCCAATCTAAAACCCAGCAGCACCCTAAATTCATAATCAAACGCTAATTCCGTAAATTCAATTCAGTAAACTTCCTAACCGATCTAGCTACGATCAGGTGGCAAGACCTATATCTTGCCAAATCTGCTGATGCCACCGTCTCTGTCCTAAACGATAACCTCACCACCCTAATTAACAAGCATGCTCCTCTTATTAAAATGAGGGTGTGGAAAACCTCACATCCATGGTTCACCCAAGAGCTCAAATCTGCACTTACCAATAGAGGCAAGCTATGGGCTAGGGCCAGGCACACAAAGGACCCGGCAGACAGGCAGGCCATTTAGAACTGCCAGAAATGCCTGTGTTAAAAGTGTACGTGCTACTAAAGCAAACTTCTACATCTCCACTCTGGAGCAGGCCAAACGGAACTCCCCAAAAATCTGGAAGACACTGAGATCCATTGAAGGCCATACTGCTGCTTCTTCTCTTCCCACCAAGATTCTGGCCAAGGACGGGATGGTTGAAAATAAACTGTGAATCCTCGAAGAACTTAACCTTCACTTTGCCACTGCTGGGTTGGCATTCAAATTCTCCCCATACGCTAGCTGAGTGAATAGCAACACTAGCCCAGATACTACACATGCTACTCCACCTCATCCCTTCCAGTTGTGCCTGTTTAGCTACAAAGAAGTCGAAGACATAATTCTTAGCCTTGACACCAAGAAAAGTGCAGGAGACAATGGTCTTGTATCATTTTTCTTGCGGTTAGGCTATGCCCAGCTCATAGCCCCCATCCTTCACATCTTCAACCTCTCTATTACCACAGCCACTGTTCCATCCTGCTGGAAATCTGCCCATATTCTTCCTCTCTTCAAATCAGGAGATCCTTATGACTTAAACAACTACCGCCCTATCTCTATCTTGCCCGTTATCTCCAAAGTGCTGGAAAGACTTATATACAACTAACTAAAAAATCATCTTGAAGAGCAATCACTACTAAACCCAGCCCAATCTGGCTTCAGGTCGAAGCACAGTACCATCTCAACCTTGGCTAAAGTCTCTAATGACTGGATCCATGCTATGGACACCAAGAAGATTACTGGACCAGTCTTTCTAGACCTCAGTAAGGCCTTCAACACTATAGACCATTACCTCCTAATCACCTGTCTTGCCTACATAGGTGCCACTCCACTTATCTTACAGTGGTTTAACAGTTATCTCACAGGAAGGATACAAAAAGTCAAAGCTGATGGCCTACTATCTGACCCCCTTCCAATTGCCAGAGAAGGCCCTCAAGGCTCCATCCTGGGACCAATCCTTTTTTCCACATACATCAACAACCTTGACTCCCACATAAAGAACTCTAGCATACATTTCTTTGCGGACGATACGGTTTTGTACACATCAGACTCTTCCTTAACTGAAGTCAGGGTAGTACTCCAAGCTGACTTTATCCAGTTAGAAAGCAACCTTATCAATGCCAAGCTTCTCTTAGATGCCAAAAAAAGAAGACAATTATTTTCTCGAGACTTGCCTTGTCTGGTGCCCTACCTACCCCACCTAAAAACTTCATAGTTACCTCCCTAGGTGAACCCTTGGAAGTCATACCTAAATTTAAATATCTAGGTATATGGATAGACAACAAGCTTTCCTTCAATGACCACATTGAGGATCTATCAAAGAGGCTTAAAGCATTCTTGGGTTTCTTCTTTAGACCCTCTTTTCTCTCGTGACCCGAAAAAGACTTGTCCAAGCAACATTCCTTCCCTTGCTTGACTACAGAGACATTATCTTTATCTCCTCCCCAACCTTGCAGTATAGCGCAGTGGTTTAAGGCTCTGAGCTGCAAATCTGGTGACATCCAGCAGACCAGACCTGGGTTTGAATCCCACATCTTCCACTTACATACTGTGTGACCCTGAGCAAGTCACTTAACTTCCCTGTCTCCCAGGTTGCTCCTGTAAAAAAGCTTTCAGCTTAGTGTGCTACTCCTGGTTAAACAACTAAATAAAAAAAATAAACTTGAGCCCATCTAAACTGGATGTACTCTATCACCATGCTCTTCGCTTCATTACTAACTCTGTGTACAGGACCCACCACCGTGATCTTTATGCAGCAGTTGGGTGGACCTCTCTTGCCACCAGACGCCTCCTGCATGCTGGCATTTGGACCCTCAAATTACTACTCCACAAACTGCCTGTCTATTTAACATCTCTTATACACATCTCGCATAGCGCCTACTCCCTAAGGAAATCTGACCTTATCTTACTAGATGTTCCCAGGACACGTATGACAGCTGGCCAAAGAGCTGTCTCATATGCCCTCCCAAACATTTGGAACCAACTACAAGCCATGCTGAAGCTAACCAGCATCGTAACAATTAACTCCTACAAAACACTAGCTATCTCTAAATTAAAAGACATGTAGGTACTACTAGGCCCCGAACGCCAAGTCAACTTCTTAGGTACCAACTGGCCCTCTACATATTAAGCTGAAATGTGTTACATAATTTTAGGGTAAGGTTAAAGCTGGAATGTACTGCATATATAGCATAAGGACTTCTATTGTATATACCTCTTGTATTATATATATATTTTTTTTCTTTGTTGTTCTACATTTTATATCTCCTGTGTATGTCACTGAGAACTGTATGTGTATGGGCCTCAAGACCTCCTTGTGAATGAGCTTGCTTAACGGAGTCTTTCCTACAATAAACTTGAACTTGAACAAAAAAATTTAAGTCCAGGGGCCTCAGCCAGCAGCAAAATTCAGTCCATCCTGTCCCCAGCCACAAACCCAGTACCTGCTGAGCCAGAGCCAGCCTCCTTCACCACCACACCACATGGCTGGCTCAGTGGCAACAGGGACAGTTCCTCTATATAACCCTCTTCCATATCTCTCCCATTCCCCTTGTCATTCCCTCTTTCCTGTCACTTTCCCCTATCCTCACAGTAGAACCACTTGCTACCCTTGTAGGTCACCCATCCCAATAGTGCTGAATATGGAGTCGCCATTTTGACAGTCACCCATATTCAGTCACTGTTAACACTGGATGACTCTTTTGACATGGAGCACCTCATGGGCAAGGGCAGAGAACATTTTCAACTCCTACCTGAAAGGTGATTTTGCATAAGGACTGCAAAATCACACCTTTCAGGACAGATTTGCCTAATTTCATTGCAATTGTTCATGAGGGGGGGGAATCCCAAAAATGGTATGTTAAAATATGGGGAAAAAATCTGTAAAAATGGCCAAGTTATGCCACTAAGTTCAAAACCCCATTGAAATACATTAAACCATATACCTGTTTCCTCAGTTCGCTGTCCTGCTTTGAAGAGTGAAAGCATGTCTGCCGTCCACAGAGTAGTAGCTGACCATGAGGATTGGGCACCCCTGTGTCAGACAATTAAGAATGCGGAAGGAATGAGAGGTGGAAGTGGTACTTGACAGAGGGGGGAGGGATTGTTTTTACATGGGGGGGGTCCACTGCAGGCTGATCATGATGCTGATTGGCTCTGCTTGCTGGGCTGCTTTATGCAAATCAAAGAAAAGTGTCACCCTATTATTCAGTCGACTCTTTTCTTTGAACTGCATGAAGTTTGCACCCCAGCACAACCAGAACAGCATCATGATCAGTCTGGCTGATGATTGGTCTGGCACTGTATATCCTGCTGCAGACTGCCCTGCATTGGACCAACAGTGACACACCTCTCAAAACCCACCATCATACCAATATGTTAGTGTTATGCAAGTGCAAGGGTGAACATAAAAATAACATTTTACTGTAAAAAAGCTAGAGGCTTGAATATGTATATTGGATGTGTGATTTTGCCCCTGCCAAGCTACTTTTCAAGGAATTTGTTAAACCACATGTGGATCTCCTTTGGTACGAATGGTTATGAAGGTCTCATTATAGTATGTGAGTGGTGTTTCTGACACATTCTGTGTAACTCTGATGGTCGTGCTCACTATTAAGTCTTCTGCATGAAACTATATGCTACATCCATAGGACAATTTTACCAGAGAAAGGCCTTTACTGGCTGTCTTCTCTGATCTGCTACCTGTATGCAATCATATGTAAGCACCTTAAGGGTTTAGGTTACCTGTATTAAGGTTGTCTAACACTGGTTCAAAACATCTATCTCTTCTGGAAGTACCTGCCTGCATTCAGTAACTGTGTCTTCAGTGAGTGGAATGACTGCCTGGAGTATGGAGTTTAGTCCACACATACAAGCTATTATGTAAGCAATAATACATGACATGTTATACATTATGGTGATATACAGTAATTGCATGCCTCAGGTGTGTTGCTAGGCATAAGGCACAGCCAAGTGCCATTAAACACACCTGAGAAGTGCGTTCGTCTCACCATAATGTACACCCTGGCATGTCTTCTTGTGCTTACAAAACGGGTCTTAAATATGTCTAACTTAAAATTAGTGAAAAGGACAAAAATCAAAAATAAAGACTGTTCATTGAAATATGCTTCCATTTCAATTCAGAAGACAAAAATAGTTCATATTTTGGTAACTGGGTGAGGGGTTGGCAGTTAAAGCAATAAAGACAATGAAAACCCTATGTGGCACTAATTTGTCGTGAAAACATGCTTCCTAATTTGCATTTTAAAGCAATGCAGGAACTTTTTATGCAACTGTGCATGAGGCTGGTTTTAGGTTTTGAATTTTTGCCTCTGGTATTTCTATTTTAGCCGCAGGTATTTGTATTTGCATTTGTGTCTCTGATATTTGTATTTCTTTATTGATTTACTTATTAGAAAATTGGTGACCAGGACAGGCACACTGAGCCATGGCTTGTTTCCAGGCGCAACCTTCGTGAAAGGGAAAGTGAAAACACAGTTACAAAGAAATACAAACCAGGCTGATAATGATAATTACAAAACAGTGCCAGAAAGTGCATACACTGTAGTGCAGTGCAGACAGTAATGCCCACATTTGTGACATGTTGTCCGCTATATAGCATGTTGAGTCAAAACAATTGTGCAAATAAGGTAAATTCAGAAGTGCGGAGGAACTTGGATGATGGGATGCTGAGCCATTACTCATAGGTGCAGTTGATTTATCTAGTATATAAAGTTATATTTGTAATTGTTTGCACATTAATTTCTACGAAAAAATATTTTTGCATTTTATTCTTGTTTTTGTTGTTAATGATGACACAATACCAAGGGTTTGAGAGTTATTAATAAAAAAATGTAGATTTAGCAATGAAAACTGTGTTCATATATTGAGCAATGGAAAATGTGTCTGTCACTGAGCCTCAGCTCAGGGTCTAATTCTACTTTATCAGGCCTAACACAGCTACAATTAAGAACAATATTGATATTTGTATATGTACAGTATTTGTTTGTATTTTTTCTGAATACTGCAGTATTTGTATTGCACAGCACTAATTTTTTATGGGAATGTGCTCAAATCTGTCAAACCTAATGTGTGTGTTTGGGGGAGGGGGAACTGATTCACCCACCCCTGATTGAAATACATATGCTGTTAAGAATTTCAGAACTCTTTTGTTAAATTATGTATACTGCATGTGCACTCACTGTCAGCTCATACGGTGGCTGGCTGAGGAGATGACAGGAGGGCTGTGCCAGTTGCCATATCAGGATACCCAGCACAGACCTGGACACCCTAGTGTAGAGTAATTGGATGAGTGGTGTTCGTGAACAGGCAGGACTAATGTGGGGATTTTGGACCTCCAATGCTTACTGTTATGTACACTGATGAGGATTCAAGGGGATACCTCCGGACACCAGGGCAGTCTGTATCATTGTAAATGGGTGTTTGGTGGAGGGGGTCCACTAGACACCAGGGATGGGAACAATACATAGGATGAGTATTCAGGAGTGGAGGTGGCACTAGATACCATGGATATGTACACATAATAGAGGATAGTTGTTCGGGGGTTGCCACTAGACCCCAGGAATGACATCAGGCACACACAGGATGGGCATTAATGGGCTGCAGTACACCATGCAAATGAGCCCAAAATGGGCATGCAAAGTGCCCCTTAGAGCCAATAGGCTCATTTGCATATTGTGGCTGAATATAGCTCACAGGGGTCCCAGCATTATCCATTTCAGGGAGTGCTAATCCCTGTGGCTGGATACAGTTCAGGTCCATGTCAGGGCAGTGCAGTTTCACTTTGTACTGCACCAACACAGACTAACACTCAGTCAGATAGTTCCAGTCTGCCATCTGACTGAATATAGCAGCCACTGGGTCAGATGCAAGTGCTGCACAAGACTTTGTGCAGCACATACACCCCTCTTTGAATATCCGGCCCTTTGTGCTTGCCTCAGCCCACTTAACTATGTCTTCCCACCTTTCCCCTTCTTTGTATATATTATTTCCTCCCTTTCTTGCCCCATTTTTTCCAGTGCCTTTCCCCACATTTATGTTGCACAGGAATTCCAAATGTTTCACACTTGCAGTGGTAGAATGTTTATCTCCTAATACACATACAACAAAAGCCTAATGTGGAGTCATGCCCTCAGTCTTATCTATCGCAGGGTAGTTCAGTTCAGTTTCAATGTTATTGTTTGACTAAAAATTCATCAACAATTTAAAAACAGTACACAAATATAGTATAATAAATTACAGGTCAACTTCAAGTACACAGATGAAACTGCATCATTAAAGTCATGATACATGCATATATATCTACTAAATTACAAAGATATTGATATAGTTCATAAGATTCATTTATGAAATCATAGTGTGTCTTATTAAAGTATATCATAATATACTTATACTATTCTGTTGTTATGAAATCCCTATCAAACCTTCTGCAATTTTCTTTTAACTTTATTAATTGCTGAAAAGTATTTAGCAAGTCTTTCAATGGACCACATATCTTCTGTCTGTATTAATATGGATGTCAAAGTTATGTAATCTACATGATATACTGGTTTTAAGAAAGGGCCTAACCAATAAGTTCTCTCTGTAGTATACCATGTACAAAACCACATTACGTGGGATAAATCCTGAATTCCACCCACTGAAGAGCAGCAATTCTCAGAGCCGTTAGATAAGTTGTTATAATGTATGGTAGAATGCTGTTAACCTTAGGTTGTTACACCATCGATGTGATGTAGTAATGTTGTTAACCTGCTACGTCACATCGATAGGTTAACAATGGGGATTGGTTGGCACATGTGCGTGCCTTTTTTTTACACTCGGGAACCGACAGATGCACACAGCGGTAAGGGAAGGACTGAACGGCCATGGCGGTGCCTCCGTTTCGAAAAGTGAGGAGCCGTTTTCCCTTTTTCTTGGGACCATAGACTATAAAAAACAATGTATGGTCCTTCTATTGGCAACCGGTCTGTTAACCATAGAGAGGTTGCCAGGGCGACCGTGTAAACCTCAACAGCAAAGTTATGTAATCTACGTTATACACTGGTTTTAAGAAAGGGCCTAACCAATAAGTTCTCTCTTTAGTATACCACGTACAAAACTACATTACATGGGATAAATCCTGAATTCCACCCACTGAAGAGGAGCAATTTTCTGAGCCATTAGATAAGTTGTGTTAGATAATGGGTAAATTCAAACTCGCTTCCTGATTGGCTGAAAGATCCTGGCACCCGGGCCATTATTTCTTAACAACGGCCCACTCAGAAAAAGTGCCAGCTTGATCATTTGGAACAGAAACTTGCCAGCCGCCATTGTATTGTCCAGTTACTGAGACGGCAGTCGCAACCCGAACCGCACCATACTACTAAACTAAAATGCCAGCGACAGCCCGATACGGCCTCCAAAACTGACTGTATTCCTCCTCACCACCAGAAAAAAAACAAACATTGATTTTTAAATGCTTACATTGCCAGCTCGCTCGACCTCTCGTAAGGTAAACATACCAGTCTTCTGTGTTCCATTTCCCTTCACTGTCACGCTCCCTGTGAAACCTCTGCACAGTTTTAAACCCATCTACAGACTCGTGTCAACTTCTAACCCATATCAAATGAAAACTAAAGTACCTGTTAAAAAAAAAAAATGACCACTGTACACGTCTCCTGTTCTCAGACAATGGTTTTCAATCGGGGTCAGTCTGTGAGAGAGAGAGAGAGAGAGAAACACAAAGCAGGAGGGCATGCTGATTCGAAACAGCATAAAAAAATACACAGCAGTGACCTCCTGTGGTGATTCCAGCACTTCAAACTATAGGAACTATTTTACAACAAACATTACTTCTACTTAGTTCTTAATTAATTCTTAATTATTTTTTAAATTTTTTTTCTTATATATTCTTCCCAAAAATACTATCTCTAACCCATTATCTAAGTGTAATAATACCCTCCAGGATGGGCGTTATGGGATATAACGGACCTTCCAGGGGCTATAAGGCCCTCCGCCTGTGGTGTCAGGCCTCATTATGCCCCTGGGCGGTCTGTTATATCCCAATAACGCCCACCCTGTCGGGTATTATTACTTACATAATGAGCTTGCAAGACGTTACAATCAAATCTCTCAAATTTACACTTTATGAACATTCTACTGTACATAGTTCAGGTTCTATAAGAATGTCCAGATAAAATATGAGTAAAATCTTCATTACTCCAATAATTATCGATCTTTTTTGGAGATGTATTTTTTTGTACTTAAAATTAATCATAATTCCATTACCCACATGTAACCTCTAGGTGGTGCTATCCCAAGAGCTATTACCCCTGTCTGCTTGGCTAGTAGCAGGTTAAGGGGCCTGAGTTCTGAAATGGCTGCCTCCACACAGAGGTCAGGGTTAGTAGTGGTCAAGCTAACCTGGGCACAGCCCTCCAAGACACTGGAGCCCCCCTCTTTCCCCTCTAGTGGCCTGAACACTGTACAATAATCACTTTCACAATACCACTGGTACATCACACAAGTACCCACATTGTTTGCAATTACCACCAGGGCTGGTTCCTCTGGCTCGACCCTGGGGACCCCCTGTAAAACAAGGTTAAGCACAGCAAATAGCAACAGTACAGTACTTTGAGCACAAACTGGAACCACAGTCAGATTAAATGCAGAAAAAGTTAGATCTGATTTATCTAGGGGACTTGAACAAGGGAGGGGCAAAATCAGGTTAATTAGTTTAAAGGTTATATCAATCAAGCAGTTATGCATGTGCTTTGAGTCCCCCCACACAGTCCACCTCTGGGTACCCAGGTAGAGAAGAGATGGGCTAGCCAGGACAGTTGCCTGGGGTTGCAGCTGGTTGGGGCCCTGTAATGGAAAACACAACATGCACAGTACACAATATTTGTAATCTGGAACCAGAGGGCTCAGTTTGTAAAGGAAACGAAACAACAAGACAATCAGATGACACACTCAGATTAAGCTGTTGTTGTAGGGAGCTACCCTGGTATTTACTCACGATACCCAAGACTGGACACAGGCTGGACGAAAATTGAGACTGAAGGTGGTTGATCTGGAATGCCAGGAGAAGCAGGGCCCACACAAGTCGCAGAGGCGTCATTCCTGTTCAAGCATGGAGCAGGGGGCTGATCCCCAGGCAGGTCTCTCGTCGATGGCTTCTCTGTGCAGTGGGTAGTCTGACTGGGCCAGTCTGGTAAAGCCCAGACTACATGGAGACAAGTTCAAAAGCAGTCCGTTTTTGGTCTGGACACAGTTTCCAGCAAGCAGAACACAGTTCACACCGTGGGGAACTAACTCACAACCCACTAGCAGCTCATAGCACATTTACATGTACGGGAATTCTACTGTACCAGGCAAAATGCTCCCCAGGCACAATCGCAAACTCTATGCACACACCGGGAGCTTACGGGTAGCTGGAACTCCTGACAGGCCAATCGCATTAAGCAAAAATATTTGGTCTTCTTCAGGTTGAGCTTGGCCCACTTCAGTAGCTTATTTCAGTCACAGAAAGTTGGATTTAGTCCTAAATAATTCTCTTCTCTCCCTCTCAGGAGCAGCACACCGGCATGCAGGCCAAACACTTAGCCTTTTCAGAGTTCTCCCATGTGAATCCACTCCGTATTGCTGCTCAGAAACACTTCAGCTCCTTCTTGCTCAGCTTCCAGCTTAGTTCTAACTGAAAACTGCAAGCAGCCTGGGATATCCAGAAGATTTGGTTGGCTGATTTGGCCGTCAGTCAAAGCAAGAGCTCCCCATTCAGTTGCAAAAAAGGCACAAAAAAAAAGCTCCAAACTGAAGTTCCTACAGATTTTGAATTCAGACACCTCCTGTAGTCCGGCTACATTTTAGGTCCCACTAGTACTGTTTGGTCCAATTTACAGTCTAGGACCAAGATAGTGGAATCAAACAAAACAGTCCTTGCTACAAACAAAGCAGGTTAGACAAACTACATTATCATTATCACTCCAAATGATTTTCAGTAAATAGTTACATCTTTCAACAGAGCTCACTCTCAGATTACTTAAACTGCAATTAGGCAGCTCTTAAAAAGACAATATAAAGTGGCTATACGAGCTCGGGTAATCACATTTAAACTGCTAAAACGCAGGACACCAGCCTGGCAGTGAGCATTTAGGCAAGCTCAAGGAAGACTTTTTGGGAACCCCCATTTGTAGGGGGGTTACACACATGAGTTTTTAAGGCCAGGAGATTGTGCCTGTTTAATAGGATCATTATTGTTGTTGTATACCAGAAGTCCTGTCTATATCCTAAATTATACCAACTAGTCTTTTCTAGTAAACATTGGTATGACAATCTATAGTAGAGTAATCTAGTAAAGCTCATCCAAAAATTTAATTTCCTGGTCTCAGTTAATGTGTTTATATTAACTATACACAGCTCAGCTCTAACACAGGCAGGGTAAGCAGCAGAGGTTTCCCCAATAAGCAGGTAAAGAATAGGAGGCAGATGTGTCAAGGTCAATTAAGGAAGACTAACAATGAAAACTATGAGAAGTATGTATGTTCTTTTAAATGTCTGTATGTATTGTATGTACATAGAGAGTGATGCTCATGGAATTAATTTGTTTCACTTGTTACAGAACAGTTGAAGTTTTTTTTTGTGTGTGTAGTAATAAAGGCACCTGCCATGTTTCTGAAGGCAGGTCATTCCTGGGTGTTGGAGGATTTATTTGCTAATTAATGTGACTAATGGCAATTCCCAATCCTATGGTATGGTGCCATAATTGCACAGCTTGGCTGTTAGCTAATCAGGTGGCTTCTTTTTTGTTACTCATTTGATAAAGGAAAATAATATCTATTATTTGCATAGGTACGCTCCAGTATGAGTCCTGCATAAGAAATTGGTATGTGCTGAAAAGATTTCAACAACACAGGGTTCTGAGTCTTAATAGACAGTATGTCTGAGTGCCTGAAGGCATTTTTACATGACCACAATTGTACCACAGCAACCTGCTCGGGTTGCTGTGGTGCAAATGCAGCCATGTCAACACTTACCTTATCATGGTAAGCTGTCTCCTGCTCCTCTACCTGAACTGCTGCTGAGCTTGGGACACATTCTGAGTAGTTCAGGACACATTCCGGAGTGAGTGCTGTAAGTGACCATGAGAACAGACTGCATAGCTCACTCCAGCACACAGTCTGTAGTCCCTGCATCCTTCTGGTGGGCTCCTACACTTACTGCCCCTCTCCAGCATGGCTTACATCAGTACTGAGAGGGGCCATGTAAACAATACAAGTCGAGGTTGGTGGTTGGGGCAACACAGGAGCTGCCAAAAGAATCACAATGGAGCAGCTATGAAACACAGCTTAAGTATCTCTGGATGTCTGTTTCCTCAGTGATGCTCTAGCTTTTAATGACCCTTTTGTGTCTGCAGAAGTGCAAACCAAAGGCTTGGATGTTAAAGATCATGTGCAAAGGTTTCTGCATATTGTTAATAAAGCTTGAATTCAAGTCCCTGTGCCATGATTAGTGTTTCCTGAAAATGTCATGCTGCTTAGTTTTGTGGTTTTCTTGAAATCAACATTTGTTAACTTGCTCTACAGTGGCTAAAAACAATGGAGTTTTTTCTGTCTGTCTCAGTTAGGCTTGGGGAGCGATGACATTATCTTGGAGTATTGTGCTTTCTGCTTCAGATTCCCGATCACAGCAGGCAGTAGAGTTAATGGTTTCTCACAAACTCAGACTGTGGTTTGTGTTTAGATAGATCAGCTGAAAATCTATCATTCTCTTCTTATAAAAGTTGATAATTTGAGTTTCAATGCTGATTTGAAGTAGTGGTTATCTTACTCTGTGATAGAACAGCTTGTCTGTATCACAGATCTCAGCTCTTTCGCATCAAAACTGATTTTTTTCTAACTATATAACACAGGGTTGTTTAATGAAAATAAAATAAATTTAAATTGTGTTCATTCATAGAAATAGTTTGTCTTTGACGTAGCCTTCATAAATACATTCATGTAAGAACTTTTTTTGCTTGTCAGATTGACAAACAGGTGATTATCACACACTACTATTTCAAGCACATGTACTGTCTGAATTCACAAATTTCAGTTCTTTGGTAGTCTCTGTTAGAAAATACATCATGTATGTGTATAAATAGAAACATTATATGGCATCCCGATGCACCATGTCTGTTCCCCACAGTTGAATCAGCTGAACTCTGCTGCCACCTGTCCCCACTCTACAAGCTGCCTGCTTTCTGCTCCCACATTCAAAGCTGCTGTACCCTGCTGCCCACTCTCTTCTCCCACACTGTTGGGGATTGTGCACCCTGCTGCCTCCATCCCATGCCTAAATAATCAGGGTTGATGCACCCTGCTGCCCCCTGTCCAAACAGATGGGGTGGCTGTACCATGCTGCCCTCTCTCCCCCACCTCCACAGTCAGGGACACTGCACCTGTTACACCCTGTTCCTGTCTTCACAGTAAGGGCTGCTGTGTGCTTTTAAGCCCCAGAGTCCCAGGTCCCCCTGCCTCCTCAGTTGGGGCTGCTACGCTGTTCTACCCTAGGTCACCTGAGGTTGAGCTTTTGCTGCACCCTGCTACCCACTTCCATTGCTCCAAATGTACAGGGCTGCTGTACCACACACACCTGTCTCACAGTCAGGGCTGCTGTACCTTGATGCTCCTATATTTCCATCCCCACAGTTGAGGCTTCTGCACCATGCTATCCTCTGTCCCCTGTCACCACAGCCAGGGCTGCTGCACCCTTCTTCTGTCTACACAGTTGGGGTTGCTGTAGCCAGCAGCCCCAACTGTGGATGCAGGGGATATAGGACTCTAGGGCTTAGCAGAGCACAGCAGTCCTGTCTGTGGTGACAGGAACAGGGTGCAACAGGTGCAGTGTCTCTGACCGTGGAGGGGGGGAGTGGGCAGCATGGAGCAGCAACCCCAACTGTTTGGGCAGGGTGCAGCAGCCCTGATTCTTTCCGCAGGGCATGAAGGCAGCAGGGTGCACAATCCCCAACTGTATGGGAGAAGACAGTGGACAGCAGGGTGCAACAGTCTTAAATGTGGAGCAGAAGGCAGGTGGCTGGTGGGGCAGGGGATAGGTGAAAGCAGAGTGCAGCTGCCTCAGCTGTAGGGAAGAGACACGGTGCATTGGGATGCCATATAGTCTTTCTGTTTACACACATATGTGATGTATTTTCACACATAAATCACCCAAAAACTGAAATTTGTGAGTTCAGACAGTCATCAGACCTACACAGCTTAAATCCTAACTTATATACTGCTGAACCCCAAGCTCCCAGTCCCCATCCCCCCAGCTCCTAAGGCGCCACTTCAAATCTCAGGTCTTCATATCACCTCATTAGTCTCTCCTTGCCCCATTACAGTACTTATTCTCCCCCCACACTGGCCCTTTTTTCTCTTCTATCACTCCTTCCCATTTATTTTTCGACAAATACCTCTGGCTGCATCTTCATCCTCCCTCTCTTCTCTCATCCCTGTTTCTTTGCCACCCCGGGTGCCTGAACCTACCCATTCCTTATGGGCATATGCGTCCTAGCTGTGTTCACTATCTTACTATAGCTGCCTCTGTTAACTACCTACACTTCTCCTCATCCTCTACCCCTTACTCTTCCTATAATTGATCCCTTTCAATAGCACTGTTGTACGTGAATTGTTTACTGTTATTTCACAGTTGCTTCCTTGTTGTTTGTTATTTCTGATGTGAAACCTTTGTAAAAGAGGCTTGGCTCAAAGGTACTTGTAATCCTAGAATAAATAAATAACAAAATAAAAATGTGCTTAAAATAGTAGTGTGTGACAAGCACCTGTTTGTCAATCTGACATAAAAAAATGTTCTTACATTAATGTATTTATGAAGGCTACATTAAAGACAAATTATTTATATGAATGAACACAGTTTAGATTTATTTTATATTCATTAAACAACCCTGTGTTATATAGTTAGAAAAAAATCAGTTTTGATGAGAAAGAACTGAGAGCTGTGATACAGACAAGCAGATCCCTCACGGAGTAAGATTTCCACTAGTTCAATTCAGCATTGAAACTCACATGATCATCTTTTATAAGAAGGTAATGATAGACTTTAAGCTAAACTATCTAAACACAAACCACAGAGTGAGTTTGTAAGAAATCTGGTGAGCAAACAATTAACTCTACAGCCTGCTGTGATTGGGAATCTGAAGCAGCAAGCTATAGCACTCCAAGATGATGTAATTGCTCTCCAAGCCTGACTGAGATAGACAGAAATAACTCCACTGTTTTCAGCCACTGTAGAGCAAGTTAACAAATGCCGATTTAAAGAAAACCACAAACCCAAGCAGCATGACATTTTAAGGAAATTCTTTTTTTTTTTTCAAATTTAATAAACTTTATTACATTTTTGCATTTACATGTTTGTAAACAGAACAATGTTATACAGAAAACTTGAGGAACAACAGTAGTACATAACAGATCCCATATTTCCTTATGCTCCTATGGAGGTCAAAGGTGTAGTTATCTACAATAGAACACTGATATATATATATATATATATATATATATATGTATTGTATCTACACAACATTCATACTCTAAAGAATAGTATCATGAGCTGTTTGATAACAATTAACAATACTATATAAAAATGAAGAAAATAACATAAGTAATGTATATAATACCCCCCATCATTACCCTCCCCCCCACTGTCACCACTAGAAATAATGAGAGACAACATAAAAAAAACACATCATGCATTGCATAAAAACTGGGGATGATACATTTTAAAAAACAAAAAGATGAGTAAAAGGGACTTGAAGAGGGACATACTGCTCCTGGAGAGGGTACAGAGGAGGGCAACTAAGATGATATGAGGGCTAGGGGATTTGACGTATGAGGACAGACTTGAGGAGCTCTGCCTGTTTTCATTGGAGGAGAGGAGAGACAGGGGGGACATGATTGAGGTCTTCAAGTACCACTACCTCAAGGGAATAAATAGGGTAAACATGGAGGGGATCTTTAGACTAAAGCAGGGAGGTATCACCAGAGGGCATGGTTTGAAGTTGGAAGGTGGAAGGGTGAGGGGGGAAAAGAGGAGGAGGTTTTTCACTGAGAGGGTGGTGGACCCTTGGAATGCACTGCCTGGCGAGCTGGTTCAGAGATCCACAGTGGAGGGCTTCAAGAAAGGGTGGGATAGACACAGAAAGTGGATGTATCAGATGATGGCCTGTCCCGGGGGGTGAGGATGGATGATAGGGGTTTCTGGAGCACAAGGGATGGGAAGGCCTCGGCACCCAACTAAGGATCTAAGGTTCGAGCAGATTCGATACACCGTAAGGCCTAATCTGCTGGCAAATAGTATGTTAGTATGTTAGTATTTATCATTAGCATCTACAGAGCTCAGTCTGATAACAGTACTACAATCCAAAATATAAACCTAAATAACATTAGATAGACAGTAGAGTGTGCAAGGGGGCCCATATCATCTGGCATTTACTGCTTCATTTAGAGATGCTCGAAAGGAGATGTTCTGCTTGTAAAGCAAAGATAATTTCTTTATGCCATTCTGTGTACTTAGGAGTTTGCTGATCCAACCAGTGGCGTAGTATAATTTTCTTAGTGCAAAGGGATATCAGGGTCATATGTTTCCTTTGGTTCCCTATTAAAACATCTCCCGAGTCCCCAAGGATACAAATTTCTGGCTGAAAAGCATTCTGTAGTCCCAGAAGGGGATCGAGTATTGAACAGATACAATCCCAAAAGGGGGTTACCTTGGCACATTCCCAAAGAACATTGAGTAGTGTACCTCTTTGGGACCCACACCTGGTACACATATCCAACTGGAGTTTCCCCATTTTACTAAGTTTTACAGGGGTGTAATATAAATCATGTAATATGTGAAATTGAAGTAATCTATAACAGTCCCACCTAGCATCCTTATACAATCTGTTCCAGATTTATGACCATTGATGTGGGACTGTGGATGTTGGGGGAAGGGCTTTATCCCATACATAACAAAGGGAACCATCTAGCTCCTTAGTTCGCACCTGAAGCTCCTTATACTAAAAGGAGACATAATGAGAGGTAGGACTCGTTGAGATTGAGCTAAGGACGGGACCGATCATATACTGGTCCCAGAGGCCACTACCAAGGTGCTGCATTAGTGCTTTAAATATCTGAAGATATGTAAAGCAAAAATAATTTGGTAGGTTGTATTTTACTCTTATGTCAGAAAAAGCAAGCAACTTATGGTTCTCGGTTAGATCTATCATTTTTATTCCAACTCTAGCCGGCCAGAAGGACTGTTTAATAACGTTACCTCCAATTTTAAAGTTGGGATTACCCAGAATAGATTGAGAGGAGTCCTTCTCCAGTGAATAACCCAAGAACTTGTTGAGTTGCATATGAGTTCAAAGAGATGCCATGATGGGTGATGATTTGAGCTGATTGGGGACTTTGTTAAGGGAAAGATAAGGTAGACTCCTTATATCTACCCCCAATAGGGTGCAGAGTGATTTTTCTAGTTGTAGCCACAATGGGGAGTAATGATTAGAGCAAGGATCTGGAATGAGCCTCAGCCATTGCAAAACCACCTAGCAGTTAATTGAGAGGTAATAAAGATAAATATTGGGAACCTGTAACCCCCCTAGTTCTTTAGATCTCTGTAACTTAGAAACTGCCTTTCGAGGAAGTTTATTTTTCCAGATAAATTTGGAGATAATGCCATGAATCTGATTAAACCAAGATTTGGGGAGGAATTGGTTAAGCATTTGGAGGGGATATAACAAACGGGGCAGGACATTCATTTTAACCATATTAATATGTCCCCAAAGGGAAGTAGGGAGTAACACCCAGTGGTTTAAATCTGTCCTTATATGTGTGATTAACTGGTCCAAATTATATTGCTTCATTTTGGAGTTAGATTGAGATAGGTATATGCCCAAATATCGTATTTTATCTTTCACCCAGGATAGCCCAAGATGTTGAATGTTTGCTCTTAGAGTTTGATTGTTTAAGGGCATTACCTCTGTTTTAGACAGGTTCAATTTGTAGTTGGATAATCGTCCAAAGTCTTGAATAATACTTAGGGTAGCAGGTATAGATTTAGATGGGTGGGTAATATGGAGCATAATGTCATCGGCATACATTAGTGGGAATGATTGATTGGGATACCAGAAATCATCATAGAAGTGTTAATTTTCCTAATAAGAGGTTCTAAATATATGTTAAACAAATAAGGAGAGAAAGGACACCCTTGTTGCGTGACCTGTTGTAGTATAAAAGATGGGGAAAGGACTCCATTACAAAGTATGTGAGCTGAAGGTTGTCAGTAGAGAATTTTCATCCACTGAATGAATTGTACAGGGATATGATATCTTGGAAGTAAATTAAACAAATAATCCCAGAATACCCGATCAAAGGCTTTTTCTGCATCCAGGGACACCAAAACCATTGGAATATGGGAGTCCCTGGATGCAGAAATGAGATGAAAGAGTTTACGCAGATGGTCCGCTGATAGGTGTCCAGCCATGAAACCAAACTGTTTTGGGCTTAGTAGGGCCTGCCAGACCTGAGCCATCCTATTAGCAAGAATTTTTGCTACAATTTTCAGGTCAACATTTATAAGTGATATTGGGTGGTAATGTCCTTGCCCGATTTAGAAAGCACTACAATAGTGGCCACAGTGAAGCTGAGGTCCGATAGGCCTTGCCTGTAGATATAGTTATAGGTATTAAGCAGAACTGGGCCCAATTGAGATGTGAAGGTTTTATAGAAGTGTGATGTGTAACCATCAGGGCCCAGCGCTTTGTCTAGTAGAAGTGCATCAATAGCCTCATGTACCTCCGCTAAGGTTAAAGGAGCTTGAAGAAGGGCTATTTGGTGTTGGGACAGGTATGGAAGGTCTATATCCTGAAGAAAATAATCTAACTCAGTACTGTTAAAAGGTAAAGGGGAACGTGAGTAAAGGGATTAATAATACGATTTAAAACAAGAGACAATGTCTCTAGGGGAGGTATGAAGGTTGTCAGCAGCATCTTGAATAGTTGACATAATTCTATCCGCTACTTGTGCCCTGAGCCTTAGAGCTAATAGCTTCTCAGCCTTGCCCCCTTGATCAAAATAGGTGACATTTGATTTAAAAAGGAGATGTTCAACTTTATCACTGAGAAGAGTGTTGTATCGGAAAAGAAGGCTTTCTAATTTTTCAAATTTCGTTACGTGGTAATAGAAGGATAGAGATTGCTCTAAGGCTCTGATTTGCTATAATAATAGAGAAGATTCTAGGGAGATTTTCTTTTTTCTAATGAAAGCCAGACAAATAATCTCTCCTCTCAATGAGCACTTCAAGGCTCCCCATACAACATCAAGTTTTTGCATAGAGAGAGTATTGTATTCATAAAAATTCTCTATGAATTTTTGAAGGTGATCAACCAAATACTGGGATTTCAATAATTGAGGATTAAATGTCCAGATGTTATCCTGGTCTGCTCAAGCAGGTAAGGACCGCTGTAATAGGGTTGGATGGTGATCGGAGATCACTTTAGATAGGTAAACATATTTTTGTACCCTTGATAGATGCTCAGTCCTCAACAAAAAGTAGTCAGTCCTTGAGAAGGTGTTATGAGGCAGGGAGTGAAATGAATAATCTCTCGTTAAGAGGAAAAGAGTCCCCTAGGGATCAACAAGACCCATAGTATCCATAAATTCTTTCAGGGCTATTTGTGCAGGAGTAGGAGGAGAATGTCTGGGGTTGGACCTGCCTAATGTATTACAAAGAACTAGGTTCCAGTCTCCACCAAGTAATATAGGGAGAGTGGACCAAGAGGCCAAACTAGTCATAAGACTGGTAAAGAATTGTGGGTCATCCCCTACCGGGCCATAAACTGAAACCATTGTCAGTTCCGTGTGGCCCCAAATGACTCTCAGCACTATATATCTGCCGGGGGGGGGGTCACACACTGATTGAAGCAGCCTAAAGGGTATGCGACATGCTACCAACACCGCGACTCCACCTTTTCAGGTGTCCAAGCCAACTCCCAGCACATTCCCCACCCATGTTCTCCTTAAGCAAAGAATTTGTGAAGTGGGTAGATGGGTCTCCTGAAGAAAAGTCACATCAACATTAAGTTTATGAAGATGTAACAGAATCTTGGCTCTTTTAATCGGAGACTGAGCACCTTTAATATTCCAAGATCAAAATTTTAATGTTGATGCCATAACCATTCAAAGTATTGAGAGTAGCTCTGCAAAAATGAAACAGTCCCAGAGTGATACGTACCACTTCCCCACTTAGGTAATTTGTAAATGCTCAGTGGCGACCAACTTAAACCCCCCCCCTTCTTTACGACTAGCTTCGACTCCCAGTTAAACATATTCCCCATACCCAGTGCCCCATCCAATTATACACTGTATGAATTGAAAATTGAAGCATAAAAGAACTCTTAAGAAAAAAGGAAGGGTTATTAGAATAACCCAACCATGTCCTCCTTCCCCCCCATTTCCCAGTGTCCCCCTTAAACAGCAAAACAACTAATACCCCTAATAAGTAGGGATAAAGCTGAGACTGTTACCTTTAACAGCCCCTGGAAAATAACCATTGCAAACAATAACATCCAAAACTTTGCCCCTGAAACAGCTGTGGCCCCTCACCACTCCCTGTGCCAGTACGTGGTGCACTGAGTGGACAGCAGGATAACCCAAGAACCTTTACCTCCTGCCCAAACTCTCAACACACTAACAAATAATTATAATCTAGTTACAGACTTGCAGTGGCAATAGCTAGAGCATTAGTACATTAAAAAGAAATGTAGAAAAATAAAGTGAAAAAGAAAGAAAAATAAAATGAAAGCCAGTGACTCTAGGGCAATCACTTGCCTGCTATGACTTTAATATGCACATTTAGCAAAGTAAATGAGCCGTTGGAACTCAGAAGTACCAAAATATCCGATTTCTTGTGTTAAAAGACTGCTACTGCACCTAATCTGTAGATCAGGTTTTTGCTGCCCTCTTGTGGCCTTTCCGGTAATAGAAACAAAAAACATCAGACTTAGAGCAGACTTGCACTGGTAGCAATAATAAGAAAGGAAAAACAAAGACCATGAGGGAAAGGGGGAAAAAAAGCACCAGTTATAAAATAAAAAAAAAAATTAACTCTGCCAGAAAACCGACTTACCAGCCAGCAGCATTCTGTGTAGACGTCCTGCCTTGTAGTGGGTCTGTAGAAACTGAGGAATCAGTCATCAAGCTGCATCCGAGCCAAAGTATCTTATAACATTTGGAAGAGCACAATTTCCCCATCTTTTCCCTTCCATGGTCTCTGCCACCCTCCAGCTGTCAAGCAATGGAACCATTGGAACTGTCCCAAGCAAACCAGAATCTTCTTTCATTCAGACAGGTAGAGAGGAGAGCAAAAAATAGATTTCCCCCAGGATAGTCTTTTTCATGGAGCCTCAGTGAGTGGAGAACAAATCGGGTAACAAAGTGTGCAAAGCGGGAGCAGCTTGTTGCGTGGTACCGTAGCAATGCCAAGTGCTGGCGTGAAGAACAGCCAGTCGAGACGGATATTGCACCATATACTTAATCCCTGCAGCTATTGATTTCAATACAAAGGGATGGTATGCCAATCTTTGCTGTCTCACTGAAGCCGGTAAGTCTTGTGCCAGTCTCAGCTGTTGGCCCTCCCATAGAACTTGCTGTAAACTTCTGACTTTCTCAAGAATGTGAGATTTATCCAGATAATTAAGAAATTTTATTATGACTGGTCTCTGGGATTTTCTGACTGTGGGTTTAGGGCAAAGTGATCGATGGGCCCTCTCTATTATATAAGTGGAATTATTTGAAGAGGGACCTGCAATTTCCGTGAGCATTTTTTGAAAGAATAGGATGGGTGAGGATCCCTCAGCTTCTTCTGGAAGGTCGAAGATTACGATGTTGTTTCTCCAACTCCAGCCTTCCAGATCTTCCAGTTTAGTTTCTATTTTATGTAATCGTTGCCTCAAATTCATCACTTCAGGCTCTACTTTGCCCTTCCAGGTCTCAAGGGATATGGTGCGGGCTGTAACATCAGAGATGGCCCTGTTGGTATCTGAAAGCTCCTCTCTGAGTGACTTAATTTCTACAGTGATGTCTTGTAGGGCTATTTGAATGGCTGGAGTTTTTCCAGAAATGTTTGTTCCAATAATGGAGTTGTTATTTGTTGGGTTAGTGCAGGTGCAAGAGATTTCAAAGAGACCCCAGATTGACCTTTAAGTAGTTTCGGACCCTTCTCTGGAGTTTGTGGAGGCATATGTTTCGGTAGAAGTTGGCGCATTTTGGCCTCAATGGTGTTTAGGCCCTGACTTACAAGTGAGATTAAGAAAGTTTGTGCCCATCTACCAGTTCTGCGAATTGCTTTGAATGCGTCGGGAGTCTGCCAGAAACACAATTCGTCATTGGTAAGGCTGAAAACCGTCTAAACATATATATTTTTACTGGCCACTAGAGGCGCTAAATAGGATGGCAGCTTAAAGATCAGCTCCACGACCCAGAGATAAATATCCTTTAAAATTCTTTTTCTACCAGATGGTATTATATCCTTACTCTACTGTAACTTGTGGCATAATACTCAAGCTATACTAATTTAGCTTTATTGATACAAAAATCCTTTATTTGCTGTGTGGAAATTGCTATTTTACTGAAGAGCATCCTGGATGAGGTAGGCCTGAAAATATGGCTGAAGGCCGCTTGCCACAAACCTGGGAGCAACCGTCAGTTGAGGCGATGTTCGGCCAACTTATGGCCCAGATGACACAAGTCACTGTGGCAACTAATCAAAACACCCAAGTGGTTTAAAATTTAGAAGCCAGGATGCTGCATACCGAACAGTGAGTCTCCGTGATGGAGGGGCATGTTCAGGACTTAAGGGCAGAATTAAGAGATCAACAATGGACCATATAGATGCTGCGCAGTAAGATGGATGACCTCGAGAATCGAGGTCACCATAATAATCTTCACTTCCTGGGCTTCCCTGAGCATGTAGAAGTCAAATATACCAAGGGATTTCTACAATTAGCCATCACTGAAATGCTGCAGTTGGGCCCATTGATACGGCTCCAGGTAGAATGCACACACTGTATGCTAGCCCCCATTTCTTAGGCCCAGGACAGACCACGACCTATCATAGCTTGATTTATTGATTTTAGGGACAAAGAGAAGGTCCTAACTAGAGCTTGTGAGTTACAGCATGTAGTGTGGAGATTGAATAGGATCCACATCTTTCAGGACTTCTCTAAGGATCTGTCAGACAAACACAGAGCATAGTCTGAGGCAAAGCATAAAATGCACAGTATTGGACTGTCCTTTTCCTTGCGTTACCCAGCCACGATACGGGTTATTCTTAATGGGATCCCGAACAGTTCTGAATCTCCTGATGCACTCATGGATATTTTATGGCACAACTGGCCGCAAGAATTCACCACCACTACCCCAGGAGCCACTTCGGCAAAAACTGCTACTGATGGGTTAGATTGCCGCTGCTCTCCAGCAGTGGGCAGGCCTGCAGTTTGGCAAGACCTCAGGGAGCAACACTGGGAACTCCCCACATAAGCAAACCAAAAAAGGCAATCCTCAAAGAAACACGGCCGCTGGGAGCATCCTTCGGAGAGAGGGAAAGATGACACAGAGGAGCCCCCAAGCATGGACACTGTTGCTCCAGTTCTGTCACAGGCCTACCACACCGCTAATAGATATGAAGCTTTACATCCCAGCTCTCTGGATCAACACCCAGGCATTGTGGATTTGACTGTGGAAGGCAAACCTACTCCTATGTTGCAGCCCAGCTACCTGTCCCCGTCAGCAACTCCTCACCAGCCACAGAAGGGAGCTACAGATAGCGGAGGGCAGCATCCACCAAAGGCTACGAGGGAGGTCTCCTCAACCAGTGGAGATCTCATCTTTAGTGTGGACCATCCTGAGTGCTCTACATCTCCAGGGCAACTGATCAGAGAAAACCCACCGGCGTGATCAGATAAGTAATCACCCTTCTATTTTCTTCCTATTTCTGTTCTTTTAATCCCCTGGGGAGTTGTAGGTATGGGGTGAGTTTGGGGTGTCTAAATTGATCGTCAGTGGATAATCTCCTTGACTGACCCATCTGCCACCCTATCTCCAAGTTACCCATGTAAGGGAACTTTCAAGCCCCTTTTCACCCCAACCTTGACCCCTGACTTGCATTGCCATATGGCAGAGAAGATGCCTCATTCCTATACCGGGAGGGATTCAATGAGGCCTACCAACAAGCTGTCAGTGGACGCCCTGATCAAAGGTCCAGACACATCTAGATGGCAAAGAAGGCCTTTTTTGTACCATCTCATTAAACAGCAGAACTTTTGTGGGTTCTACTTCGCTTACTTGTGTGTGGGGGGTGAGGTCCACTGGGAAGCTGCGTCATATAATATCAAAGTGTTTGTCGGCATGTGTAAACTGTTGTGCTGAATGGGTAGCCAGGATGTGTTTTATGTGAGGCCCTAAGTGGTGAATGGTACAGGCCTGTGCCCCTCTGGTATTTATTTATTTTTTTTCATTATTATTTTTTTCTATCAAGGGGAGATCTCTCAGCCCCCCACCTTGGGTGGCTTACAGTACACTCTTCATAGGTGTGATAAGCCTGACCTCACCAGGATTTTTGTTGTGAGAACCTGTTGGCACCCATCAGCAATAACCTTAGGCTCACCAAAATAGTGGGCAGTTCTCCCCAACATTCTTTCCTGAAAACCCCCACCTCATTAGAAGCGTTGTATAGTCCCACTTTAGCTACCTCCGTTTCTGAGCTACACCGCTGGAGCAGCTCTCTCAACCCTCTGGGGTTGCAATGAGCCACATGGACCAATCTTCTTATTGGGTTGCTTGATTCTCTCAGGGGGGAACCCTCACTCACCATAGCGCTAAGGAAGGATGGATACCACTGGATAATGCCCTGGGAATAGGGGCTGGCCTACAGCAGGGCTCTGCGGCCAAAGAGATGCCTCTATATCCCCAAATTGCATGGTACACTGTGCATAATGTATATAGTTTGTTAATGTGTTTATGTATGTTTGTTCACATGAGACACACACAGATGTTTTGTTATTTGTTAGTATAAGGTCATCTGGTAGGGGCAGGGTATACGAGCTTTACCCACTCTCTCCATATCTGGTGGTGCTATATAGAAATGTGCCTCTTCTGGTTGGGCTGCCCTTGTCCCCTATCTGCTGGTTGCTCTTGATATATCTCTTAATTAAATATTTGCTCTCTATTACTAACAGGTGATATCACTTGTCTGACATGGAACTTCAGAGGGCTTAACACCCCAAATAAGAAGAAGCAAGTTTTGGGCCATCTTAAGAGACTGGGAGCGAGGGTCGCCTTCCTGCAGGAGACCAAAATTACTGGGGGGGATCCTGAGAGACTGAAGAGGGAGTGGGTAGGTCAGGTCATTCATGCCTCGGCCTCCTCCAGAAAAAGAAGGGTGGCAATTCTGCTTCACAAACAACTACAATGGAAATTGCAGAGACAAGTGAGAGACCCTGAGGGTAGATGGGTGGTGGTACTCATGGATACTAGAGAGGGCCCACTGATCCTGGGTAACGTATACACTCTGAATGAGAACTCGCCCTCCTTCTTTCACAAGTTGATCGAGGTGCTGGGATCCATAGCTCCAGAAGACACCCCCATTTTATTAGGAGACAATTTCAATCTTAATCTGGACCCTTTCCTGGATAGATCCCCTTCCAATACTGAGCCCCACTCCAGGGCTGTAATGGCAGTGGCTCAATTACGACAAGATTTAGCCCTTACAGACATCTGGAGAGTATTTCATCCCTCCCAGCAGGACTACACCATTCATTCCCCAGTACATAGTTCTCTTAGTAGAATAGACTTCTGGCTCACATCTCCTACTATTGCTAGTAACACTGTTAATACCCTTATTCATCCCTTAGTTATCTCGGATCATGCCCCTGTGCATCTTGCCCTCACATGGGGCCCCCCCCCTTCCTAAGTCTCCGGCATGGAGGCTAGACCCATTGCTACTTTGTGAACCAGACTTTCCCCCTTGGCTTCCAAAGGAAGCAATGGAATTTTTTTTGGCATAACCTCATAGCAGATACCTCTGTGGGTACCACATGGGAGGCATTCAAAGCTACTCTAAGAGGGGCGATAATAGGGTATGCGAGCTGGCACCAAAAGAGGAGGGAACAACATCTGAGGGGGCTTGAACGACAACTCTGAGAAGCGGAGCTTGCTTTTAAGGCCCTTCGCGTTCCTTCCCTTAGGTCAGAGGCAGGTTGCAAGGTCACCTCTCTGAAGATGCAAGTGAACAAGCTAGTCTCTATAAAGGCAGAGATTTTGATCATTAGACTAAAGCACAAATATTGGGAAGGGGGAGAAAAGGGGGGTAAGCTGCTGGCATACCGTCTCAAAAAGCAGCAAGCCGAAAGGCATATAGCAGCTTTAGAGGATGCGGGGGGTAGGACCCAGACCTCGGCGCAAGGTATTAATCAAATAATGATGGATTTTTACTCCTCGTTATATAAATCTTCCAGAGCCACAGACCCCCAAGGAGTCTGCCCATTTCTGGAGTCTCCCCAAAATCCCAGAAGCCCAAGCTAATGCCCTAAATGCCCCGATCTCAACCCAGGAGGTGGCAGACACCATCCTCTCCCTTAAAAAGGGAAAGGCCCCAGGAGGGGATGGTTTCCCTATTGAAGTGTGGCAGCTGTTGCATTCCATAATCTCTCTGGTATTGCAACAAGTATTTACTGAATCATTGCAAACAGGGTCTCTCCCTTCATCCCTTAGGGAGGTGACTACTACTATCCTACCAAAAAAAGGTAAAGACCCTCTTAAAGCAGCCAGCTACTGCCCTATTTCATTACTGAATGCTGATAGCAAGGTGCTAGCTAAGATACTAGCTAATAGACTTAATCCTCTCCTTCCCAGTTTGATCCACCCATCCCAAGTAGGCTTTGTTAAGGGCCGCTTTAGCATGGACCATATTAGATTGTTGGTAAATTTAATCCATAAGGCCCAAACATTATCTTCCCCCGCTGCTGCCATTGCAATAGATTTCGGAAAGGCCTTTGATTCCCTGGAGTGGGACTATGTCCAACAAGTACTTTGCACTATGGGCTTGGGGGCAGGGTTTCAGGGCTGGATTGGGGCAATATATTCATGCCCAGCTGCACGGATACTCACCAATACGATGCTGTCTCCCCCATTCATACTGGGTAGGGGTACTCCTCAGGGCTGCCCACGTTCCCCACTTCTTTTTGTATTGGCAGTAGAAACCATGGCAGCTGCTATTAGGCAAAATTCTCTTATTTCCAGGTTCCAGGTGGGAACAAGGGCGGATGACCTGTTGCTCCCTATAGCCAATATCATCAACTCCCTCCCTCCCCTACTGTCCACCTTGTCAGATTTCTTTACATTTTCAGGGCTCAAGATTAACCAGGCCAAGACGGGAGGTCCTACCTCTAAACTCTAAGTGTACCTCTCAAATGGTTACTCAGCATGGGCCCCGGAGGGGATTACCTACTTGGGCATTACTATCTCTCCTAATCTGTATAGAATCAGGGACCTGAATATGAAACCACTTTTTGCGTCCATTCGTACAGAACTGGATAGATTGAAATCTATTCGACTGTCGCTTGTAGGTAAAATATCCGCAATTAAAATGGTCACAGCACCAAAAATTATGTATCTTCTCTCCCACATTCCTTTGAAAATACCTTGTTATTGGTTTACCAAGTTAGACTCCCTGCTGGGATCCTTTTTGTGGGAGGGTAAGAAACCTAGGTACAGTAGAAATAAGCTCAGAGCTCATTGGTCGGAAGGGGGGCTGGGGTCTTCCATGGTTAGAGGAGTGTAAATGAGCCTTTCAGCTGGCTCAGACATTAAAATGGTTCCTTTTCCCTGAACACAATGCTCCCCAGTGGCTGGATATGGAGAGAGAGGTATGTCAGTGTACTCACTTGGTACTATTGTTATTTAACCATCCCCTAGGTGCACTCGCTGTCATCCTACAATAGGTCCCTCTCCGGAATATTGGGCCAAGGAGCATAAGAAGTTGGGTGCCTCCCCATCTCCCATAAGACTTACCCCACTATGGGGCAATAATGAGATTACCATCAATAAACAACCAATTGTATGGCCCTCATGGGAACGTGGTGGTATGTCATTGCTTTGAGATATGCTCATTCCTGGTACAGATACCCTTAATTCCTTTGAGGGCCTACGGCACTCTTATGGGATCTCTCCCAAAGACTTCTGGTGATTCCTTCAAATAAGAAGTGCCATCCTTATGTACAGGCATAAGCAGCACCAAAAGCAACAAATCTCCCAGGTAGAGTCATGGCTGGCCCTAGAAAGAGGACAGTCAAGCCAGGTATATGCGGCCATTTGGAGCACCATCCCGTCCCAAGCAGAGGAATCCAAGCGTAAATGGGAGAAAGCACTGCATGCCCCTATTACGAACCTGGAGTGGAAGTCTTGTCTAAACCTAGCTCACTGGGCATATCCTGACACCAGTATTCAATTAATACAGAACAAGATAATTCACTCCTGGTGCAGGTCTCCTGTAGTCCTCGCCAAGGCAAAGCTGGCTCAGTCTGACCTGTGTTGGAGGTGTCAGAAACTCCCAGGTGACCTTTTCCATATACTTTGGTCCTGCAGGCTGATCCAGCCCCAATGTCAGGCTATCTGTGAGATGGGGTCCAAAATACTTAGGAAGCCTGTGCCTCAGTCCCCCGAGTTGCTATTATTAGGACTCCGGACCTCAGCCCCTCACCTTCATCTCTCCGAGTTGAAACTACTTCTGACACTCAGTATACAGGTTAAAAGACTCCTACTGTGTAAATGGCAGTCCCAGACAATCCCCTCCCTGGAGGAGATACTTACCTCCAGGCCTCAAGTTGCCAACTGGGTCAGAATATCACATACTGTGACCAATACCCTCTTTAAATATAGTGCCCTCTGGACTCCCTTCCTTCTGTTTTTTGAAACCTAGGGAGGGAATTGGCTGAATAGGCACAACCATGCTACTATAATGGTCTCCTCTCATGGTGCATTTAGGGGCAAGTGCTGGAGAGATTGTTACTGAGTTATTGGGGACCCTGCTGTACGGATGACATGGTATAATATCAGTAAAGGATAGTATCTTCTCTGACAATGAAGACCTGTTTGCTTTGTGTGTGTGATCGTTTGTATTTTGTAGGCATAAAGTAGAGGACTGTGGTCCTGGACCTCTCATAATTTCTGATCCTTTGTCAAATACTGCAGAAACTAACAGGATGGGGACAGGTAAGATATGTTTGTATGAGTTAGAAATAATGCAATGCACCAACTGCTAATACTTGCAAAGTTAATCTCCAGCTGGATAGGTGTTGTACATCCAGGCACAGAGTATTATCCTACTGCTTACCTGGCTAGTATATTCAGTTTGTTACTATTTAGCCAGCATGTTCCGTTCTCTGCTTCTACAGACATATGTAACAGTCTGTAAGATCTTTGCAATGTATCCGACTGTTTTAATGTTTGTATCATCTTAATAAGTTAAATAAATAAAGCTTATTAACCACAAATAAACAGCTATATTTTAAATGCAAATTGAGAGTTGGAGCAGGAGCCGGTTCTCAGAGCTGCGAGTCTCACAGAAGCATCATGTGATCGTCTTTCAGGAAACTATAATCATCACACAGGGACTTGAATTCAAGCTTTATTTACAATATGCAAAAACCTTTGCACATGATCTTTAATCTTAACATTTTTCTCTAGAATGGCATGTGGTGCTTTCAACAGCTGATCCTTCTTCCTTGTTCATCCTCTGTGTGTCACTAATCACACCTCTGCTCTGGGAAGTGGGAACAAAAAAAATAATAAGACAATGTGATCCTCATCCCTGAATTCACATCTGTTTAGTTTCTTAATGGAAGCTGGGAGATAAGATGCCTATGGTGTTAACCTACCTATTGCATGAGCAGATAGTTTGTGGGCCTACCTCAGTGCTTATTATAGTTTGTCACTTATCTACACAAAAAACTAAAAGGATCTGGGTCTTATAACCCATTTTTTTATTCTAATCCCTTTGTGTACTGTTTCAAGGGTATATCCTGGCCCCTAATTTATTTTGTGAGGCCATGTATCTGCATTTGCATTTTGCTTTCATGAGTGAAGGCTGACATTCATGTCTCAGGCTTGCAGTACCAAGCTCCACATTAGTATTCTGCCAAGAGACATGACTTGCCCTGGATTCCTTCTCCAGTGTCACTGATAAACATATTGAAGGAGACAGGACCCAGTACAGATCCTTGTGGCACCCTACTCATGACTTCCTTCTCTTATGGTTTGATGACATTAATCAAAGCTCTCTGCTGCCTCTCATAAAATCAGTTTCCTATCCATCTTACTACGTCCATTGCCACACCCAGATCCTCCATCTTCTTCAACAATCTTCAGTAAGGAATTGAGTCGAAAGCCTTGCTGAAGTGGAAGTAGAGTAAATCCATGGCATGGCCTCTATCCAATACCCTAATCACCCAGTCAAAGAAAACTATCACACTGGTCCAACAAGATCTCTCTGCCACAAACCCTTGCTGTTCACTATCCTGGAGACCACTGATTTCGAGGTAGTCCACAAGGTACTCTTTGACTAGCGACTCCATCAGTTTGCCCTCAACAGAGGTAAGCCTGACAGGTCTATAGTTCCCTGCTTTCTTCTTGCACCCCTCCCCATGGACCAGAACTATATTTGCTACCCTTCAGTTCCTTAGAACTATCCTCATCTGTAATGAGCTATAGAACAGCACTACCTGGGGTTCGGCCAGTTCCGTAGCAAGTTCCTTGAGTACCCTCTGATGCATCTCATCAGACCCTGGGGTCTTATTTATCTTTAGGACTGCTTGCCCTTTCTGGAACCTATCACTGGCAAAATTCTGGCTGCCTCATCTCCAGGACTCCCTTTGTGTCTGCCTTGATGCCAGTCTTTGGTAGGGGCCTTTTGTCTTCCCTTGTAAAGACGTAGCAAAAGTAGTCATTAAGCATATCTGCCTTTTGCACATCCTCCTCTATTACCCTACCTCCCTCAACAGCCTAACAATTCACCCTCCTGTCTTTCTTCTTACTCTCATATACCTAAAGAACTGCTTTTCCCTGTCCTTGACCCCTCAGCAGCGCATTGCTCAATGTCTACTTTTTTCTCCCTGACCCCCCTCTTGCTTTGTTGGTTGTCAGTTGTCATGCTCCTTGTTCTTCCTCCCCTTGCATTTCCTTGTACCTGAGGAAAGCCTTTTCTTTGGCCCTCATTGCTTCCCTGTCCATTTCAGAGAACCATATTGGTCTCTTGTACCTGTTTCATTTAGTTAGTGTGTTTTCACACATAACTTAGATGCCTGTAGAATGGCTCCCTTAATTGCCCCCATCACTCCTCCACACCTCCGATGCTGTCTACCCCGACTAACTTTTCCCAGACCAACTCCCTCATCCAGTCAAGGTCTGTCCTTCTGAAATCAAGGACCTCAGTCCACGACTGTGGTTTTCAGGTCCCAAGAGCCAGCCTGAACCAAATAGGGTTATGGTTGCTGAACACTAGTGACTTCCCTATTTGCACACCTCCTACCACCACTGAGTTGGTGAGCACCACATTGGGAATGGTAGCCTGCCTGGTGGGGTTCTTAACTGGCTGCCCCAGCAGACAGTTCTGGAATGTATCCAGCAGGGCCTGACTTCTGGAGGACCTGGTAGCTAAAAGGACCAATTAATATCCAGCAGGATCAATTCACCCACCACCTTTACCTCCCCATTTGCAATTCCCCTTCCTTGTTCTTCCCCAAGCTCCCTATCCCTTTCATCCCCTTTTCCAGGTGGTCTATAAATTATCCTCCACCACCATACTTTCTTGCCTGATGGCACCATGAGCTGCATCTACATCAACTCTGTCTCCCCATTACTTTCCCCTCATATATCCATCTTCCACAGCCTCGGTGCCTTTCCTGACATATAGGGCTACCCCCCCCCTTTGCCTTTTCCTCTGTCCCTCCTAAACACTGTTTAACCAGGGACTGTTAGGTTGCAGTCATAATTTTCTGATGCCCAAGTTTCTTTGATGGCTATGAGGATCCTTATCAATGTCTTCCATCATTGCCTGGAACTCACTGATTTTATTACTCAGACTTCTGGCATTAAGACAGACCCACTGTTCCATCTAACTCCTGATCCCCTTCTGCTTTCTATTTGTCTTTTTCCCTTATTCTTCCCCAGTCTCCTTAATTTCTTGTTTTTTATTATGTTGATTGTATGCTTTGTGAAACCTCACTCCTTGGTCCCTTCCCCTAGACCAGTTTTAACCTCAAGTTTTTTTTTTGCCCACTGTGCTACTACAAGCCCCAGATTAGGGGAAGTACTAGATAGGTTCCCTTTCCCCTCTCTCTCTCCTGTCGCTGTGGTGCCCTATCCTCAGTCTCATCTGCAGTCGGTTTAACTGTCCAGTGAAGACATCAAACATCTGCCCCAACAAACTTGCCCTCCCCTTGCCAGGTGAAGACCATCACCTTTGAAGAGCCTCCTATCCCAGCAATCCTCCCAGTCCCCCATAAAGTCATACCTCATCACCTGACACCATTCCATTACCACCATTAAACTTCTCACTCTCGTCCTTCCTTATGCTATCCCCCTCCCTACTACACACAGGGAGGACCTCAGAAAGACCAGAGATGCAATGAGATGTTCCTCCCCATCACTTGTCCTGCACAGTATGTTGGCTGAGTACTGTGCCCAAGCCCCTGGCTGATGCATCAGTATGGATTATAAATTATTTCTCATAGTCTGGACTAGAAGGACAGGGGCTTGCCATAAGGCCCTTTTGAGCTGCTCAAAAGCCTTTTCACAGTTATCAGTCTGGATCACTTTATCAGGTGCTTGTTCGAATGTGAGGACAGTTGGGGGGGTACAGCCATATCACTATAGTGGAGATACTTTGTACCCCAAGATTGTCCCACACCAACTGGGACTGTGAATTGGATAGGGGTGAGAGAAGTGTGACAGTTGTCAGTTTGGTTTTACATTGATTTGGGACAATTTTACAAGGGTATTTATCTGAAAAATAGCTCACAATTCAATAATTGGCATGGAGCTCAAGCAAACTACAAACAGTGTTAATGTGATATTCTCTCACTTATCCCACTAGTTTCTTGCCTTCCACTCCCTGCCTATTCTCCCACACTCCATTTAAAACAGAGCCAACTACTGTATGCCTACATCATTGAAATAGTTTCTGCCTCACCAGCCCAACCCCCAAGCCCCCATATATTCATGTTTAAATGATATGCAGACTGCTCCATCCACCTGGTCACACACCAACTCAGTCCAGTGCATGTAATACTTAGAAAGGAGCAGCCATGCTGCAAGGGGGGAGGATGAATTTGCCAGGAAATGAACTACTACCACCTCCAAAATCATGGATTGCAGGTCAGAAGAGGGGAGCAGCATTTAAATATGCAAGCAATAAGACACAACGAGGTGTGGTTTATCGCCTGATAACAGCACGCCCAGGGGTGTACTAAGGCACGAGGCACTGGCGAGTGCCTTATCTCACTGGGCATGCTCTTATCAGGTGATAACACACCTCAATTATTACACTGCTCTAATGGGTTCTCAAGTAAATATTTAACAAAAAAAAGAAAAGAAAGCATTTTAATTATTTTAATTTTATTACCTGAAGTAGTAAAATAGTCCCTCTGTTGAGGTACTTTCTGTAGTATATGATGTCCAGTGCATGCCTCCCTCCCGACAAAGAGACACATACACACACAAGTACATTCTAAACTGGCTTTGTTTTTAAATTTTGATTTTTTTCCTCAATGTGAGTCAGTTTTGATGACAATGAGTATGTCTCTTACTGGAGATAGTCACCACTTTTCTACAAGCATTTTTAGAGTTACTAGAAAGCCATCAGATGCTGATTGCGTCTTTCTATTCTCCCATAACGCAGTTTTGAAAAGATTTTGACTTTTCTTTGAGTAAAATTCTGTCAGGTGACAGCAAGGGGACCAGTTTCAGTATTTTAATGCGATTGGGGAGCGAGCGTGTTTTTTACTGGCCCCCGTAGCTATTTGTTTATTTCTGTAACAACGAGCGTGTCCCTTTTTGGTTACTATATGAAACCGTTTCCATATTTGTTGTTTTGAAACCATACGTAGGTAGCAGTAGCGAGCGATGCTGTACTTTTTTATTAAATTTTTTTCATTTGGGGTCATTTTAAAGCCGTTTTGTTGGCAGCACGGAGGAATGCTCCGTGAATCTCGTGTGGCTCTAATGACAGAATGACTTTTTTTAACACAGTCAAAATTGAGAAGGCAGAAGATACTGTTTTTATTTTATCATATCCTTTTGAGAACTTGGCTGTATTTGAGCAGAACGGGGGGGGAGGATTGCGATGCACAATGAAGGCTGTCGGTGGAATTGGTTTTAAAAAAATGTTTGTCTAGTGCCGCTTGTTTTTATCTGGGATGGTATGCTTGTCTACTCGGGACATTGCCATCTGTGCTTCCTGTCACTTTGGACTACCGATTTCCCAGTGCCGCTCACTCAGCTGTGCCAGGCTGTGTTTTTCCTTTGGCTTGGCACAGCTCAATGATTCGCTGTTGTGAAGGGGAAGACTGGCAGGCATTAGTGCTGGTTGGGTAAAATACCAGGGATTAAGGACACAGCTAGGAGGGTGAAACAGCCAATCAGTGGCTTTGTTTTTTTTTTGCCCATTTTATAAGAGTATTTGAGGGACTGGGAAGGTTGGGATGAGGGATGATTTAAAAGACTTGCTCAGCTACTTGTCTGGTGCCAGGAGCTGGCATTTTTTTCTAATCAAGTATGAAGAACATTGGAGGGGTGCAGTGTCAGAAATGAATGGGTGGGAAGAGGTGGCCACAGAACTGGCCCTGGCCACATAGGGAGGTCTAAATATTTTTAACAGCATTTCATTGGCTAAAATGTTGAAGTTCCCCAAAGTGCCCCAAAATTTCAACATCCACTTTTGAAAGTAGAAATTCTTGGGTTTTAGAGTCTTTCCCTGAAGTTTACTTCGACCTTGATTCTCATTCATTATGGGGCACATTGTCCTTGTTCGTACATTCTGGTCATCAATTTGTATGCGTGAAACAATGTATTTCCCATATTGCACAAAAACACTACCTTACTCCAGCCTAGGACCCTTTTTGCCTTAATGAAATCAAAACCCACCATATTGATGTTGCTGTAACATGCACATGTTATGACTCCAAAGAACTAAGTTAGAGAAGATTGAATAATTTAAAAAATATTCAGCCTTCGCTAGTTGATTTTAGTCTGAGAGCATAGCAAAGATACAATAGCTCAGTTTATTCAGTAGCACAAATAATCAGGGAGTGAAAAAATAACTGGACTGATTGTTAACAAAATGCATTCTTGTGAGGAGTCATGAACACTGATGTAATTTCTTATCCTTTTGAAAAAAATAGCTCTTGTGCATTCTTGAAATATTTTTTCTGCCTTATCTGAAACATAACTTTCTCTAGAGACTTCTAAGTACTGTGCCAGAATGCATACTCTGTATACAGTGGTTGTTTTCATAATTCAGTAATTGAGATAATAATTTCTTCATGGTCTTCCATTACATATGTTTACTGCTATGAATGTCTAAGGTCAAATGCTTCTGGCAGTCATTCCATCACTGACCAAACCTATTTTCCTTTTTCAAGCATGACTAGCCAGATGTTTTGTGTCTTTCCAACCATCTCCGCCAATCAAGAAAGCTGGGTTTTATCTCCACCCATCTGCTGCAGTAGGTAGACTTTTGTCTAAGAAGTATGCCAAAAAAAAACAGTATTGTTGCAGTCTACCCATCTAGCATTGTACCTGTAATCCCCTTTTACATTTTCCCTTTTCTTTACTGGACATGTGTCTATAGTAAGCAACTTCCTCTGGTGCTTTGTTTTCTCTCTCTCTCTCTTCCATTCTCTTTCTCTCTCATGCTTTCTCTCTCTCCCCCCTCTCTTTCTCACACTCTCTCTTGCTCTCACTTTCTCTCTCTCCCTCCCACTTTTCTGTACCATTGAGCACAGTCCGCATCTAGATTAGGGACAGACTTTAAGGAGGAAGACACACTGACATGTCCAGCAGGGCATAAATACACTACTCTAGGGACTGACTGTTATGGCTACAATTCATTTGGTCAGAAGTGCACTAATTTTGAAACTGAGATGTCTGGGATCACTGATGCATATCACTGCTCCACCTCTATTTCTGCAAGCTAGTCAGTTTGCCCTGTGTCAGATTCAGTTAACTAATGGATCAATTAATTTGCTTTCTCTTTGAGCTTTAGGTCTGTGCACAGTGTTTCACCAGCACCACGATCCAAAGGAAAGGTTTGCTAAGTTGGGCAACAGCGTGGTGCTGGGGAGTGTACAAGAGGGAAAGGTATAGGGCTTAATGGGGCCCCTTGGGGAACACGGGGCCCTGGGTGAAAACAAGTGATGGAATAATACTGCGTGCAAAGGCAACGATCCATTTCCTTCATTTGTGATAGCGTTGTACAAGTTCTGGGATATTGTAAATGAAAGTAACATAGGTCCTAGTCCATATTAAACAGGTGCTGCAGGAGGGAAGATAGGCCACTGTTGATGTTGAATACAGATTTAAAAAGGGTCTGGTCACCAGTTTTATTCTTTTATCAGGTGGAAGTCTCTGGATAAAGGGGACTCCTTAGAAAAACATTTACTAATAGAGGACTGGAACAGACTCATTTGTCAGTTCTCCACTTGTTTCACCCAGTCTTCACAGCATATGGATATGAGAAGGCAAGTCAGTGTATTAGGCCCTTATTTTACAATGAATGAAATTTATTCCTTCTTGCTTCACCCTTTTTCAAACCCAGGCGGTAGAGTTGGTATGATCTTATCCCACAAGCGGATTTGACTACAGTCTCTATAGCCCCCAGAGCCATTTTATATTTTGATAGAAAACTTACCTTCGTAGATCCTGGAGTACAGTGTACAGTACTGGAGACCTTACTTACAAAAGGACATAGACAAGGTAGAGAAGGTTCAGAGGAGGGCAACATGATGATACATAGATTGCATCACAAGTCCTATGAGGACAGGTTGAAGGAATTGAATATGTACTCCCTGGAAGACTGGAGGGAGCAAGGGGATACGATAAAGACATACATGTATCTTACAGGGAGGAACAGGATGCAGGAATACACTATTTTTAAGCAAAAAAGATGTTCTAGAACTAGAGGGCATGGCATGAAGTTGGAGGGAGGATGATTCAGAGGAAACATGAGGAAGAATTTCTTCACAGAACGGGTGGTGGACAAGTAGAACACCCTGCCAGAGGAAGTGGTGGGGGCTGAAACAATCACGGGATTTAAGAACGCATGGGATAGATATAAAGGAATTCTGGAGGTCAGGGTTAAGGGGCACCAGACTTCTAGGAAAACATAAAGTGAACTTACAAGCTCAAATGGGCAGACTGGGTGGGCCGTAGGCCCTTATCTGCCAACACTGTCTATGTATCTATGTAGCATACAGATAAAGGCCTGGAGGCCTGTAGTGCATGATCCTTGAGTCTGAGTAAATGGATCCTACAATTGTCATTATCACTGTCATATATGTTTATTATGGACTGTAACTAGAATTGTTTTATACAGAACAACTTTGAAAATAGGTCCATCAGACCTAAAGTTCTTATCCTGTCAAAAAATAAAGTTTTAACTAACTTATCAACACCTGTGCATTGAAAACTGTACATAAATGGCGTGTTGATATATACTTGTGCAACAGAAATACTAGTAAGTTACCAAGGAGGTACCAAAGTCATTTAGATACAGTGATGCCCCGTGTCCAGGTCCCTCATGTCAATCAGAATCTAGAGTGAAGAACAGTCTAAAATAGTCAGGGCCATCACTTTGGTCTTGCCTGTTTTCCTGCAGTTTGTCAGCTGAGTTCTACAGCCTACAGGCTAAGGGCTTGTGGTGGCACACGCATGCACAGCATAGTTTCTAAACAACGCCACCTACTTTCTATTTAACAGTCCTGCAGATAATTATGTATATTTTTAGCATTTAAAAACAGTGATACCAAACATCACATCTAGTTGAGACTGTGGACATTGTGTCAGCAGACTATCGCTATCTTTAGCCATGGAAATGAAAATTGATGTTATGCATCTCTGTATGTAAAACTAGAGGCATAATTCTTGCATAATACTTCATCAGATTTGTTGAGAGTACTGGTCAAGAATATAATGCTAGCTCCATTAGTAATCAGGAAACCACATGCTATAAACACTTTTTGACATTTTAGTCATCTTTCTTTTTGCCTGCTCACCTTTATTCATGAAATGCTGTATTTGCTATTGAACAGTAATACCATGTATAAAGTATCTTTACCCAAGGAAGGGTCAAGGTTTATTTGGTAGACAAGAAGGATTTTTTTTTTTAGCTTTTCACCCCTACTCTTCCATTGTGACATCTTTCATGGTGAAAGAAACAATTTCCATGTGGACACATCCTGGTTTATCCAACAGGTTGTATTGTAAATAGATTATAGCAACTCAGTCCCAGTTCTCTGGGGTCGAAATATTGACAAGTTTCATTAGGAATGTACAGTATGTTGGCCTGATATATACTGGAGACTGTTTTACAGTGGTATGTTATATAATTCTTAAGAGCCCCCTTATCTAATATTTTTCCATCTACATTTTTCTTGAGAAGCCATTAGGGGAAAATACAGTTTTCAACCCGGGAAGAATTATTCATCATGTTCCTTGGGGTGTCTCTTATCCCCCCCTTCCCCTGATCACACTAGTCTTCTTGTACTTTCATTCCATCAGAATCATTTTGCACCCCCTCAGGCACAAAAGTGAACAGTCAGTAGTCGGTACACAAATCTCCTCCTCCGGTGAGCATGAGGTCTTTGAGGACCTAACATTAATTGGCTGTCCTTCACTTTTAAAGACCTCACTCACCAAATTGAAGCCCCCAGTCACACTTAACACATCACTGAACCCACCTGCCTGAATTCACCCTCCATCACCACTCTCTCAGACTGGATCCCCTCCACACACCCTCACTGCATAATGGAATCTGGCATTCTCAAAGACACAGTTGACTATTGTATGGTCTACTCTGTCTAAATACTCCATCACCTTAAAGACACCCTCACCCAAGTACATCTGGTGAGGGTCTTTTAGGTTCCTCTACCTGTCTGCTCTGCTTAATGATCTTAGGGCCACTGACCAGTCCCCCCATCTCTGTGTCCACAGACATATTGTAAATATAATCCTCTCTTTCTTCTGCTATAACTTTACTTCTATCTGGAACAAACATGCCTCTCTCAGCAGGTTGTGTGTTCATGGCCCCTACCTTCCCTGATTGTCCATAGATTTAATTACTTCTTTGGAAGTTCATGATTCTGTGTGGTAGCAACGTAAGCTCTCTGGCTACCAGTAGACTCACTGGGAATCTCTTTCAGGTAGTACCATTTTTTTTTCTTTTTTTTTTTCCCAATTCTCTTTATCTCCCCAGAGATCTTCTGGGGATAAACCATATCAGCACCTTGCTGAGACACCCCAGCCCTGTCAACCAACCTTCCCCAGAGGGCTTACTGTGGAACTGGTCAGTATGCAATGCAATACTGCAAAATTACTACAGCAAAGTTACTGCAGCAAGCAACTCAGTTTCAATGGCAGTTAAACCATTTTGTTATTCATTAACTTGAGGCACTGCATTGCATCCCAGCACTCAGTGGCTCCTCTACCTCTGTACCCCCCCCCCCAAGTCAGAAAAGATACTAGAATCCTGAGTGGGTATCAAGATGCTACTTTGAATACCTTGCCCAGGAACGGTAGCCTGGTGCCCCAGGATACCAAGCTGTGCAGCCATGGGAGATTTTTTCCCCTTAGGTTCCTCATCCACTAAGGCTGGAGCTATTGTAGTTTTCCTGGCTGCTATGCATGCAGAGAGCGTGCATGTGCTGTGACAATCAGCTGCAGCCTCCCCCCAGCACTGCAATCCTTCCAGATGATGCAGCCATATGCACTCAGCATTACACTTCTCCACCTCCTGGCTCCTACCATTGCCTCCTCTATATATCCTACCATTCTAAACCTTTCCTTAGACCCCCGGCTTCCAGCCTTGCAAGCTTTCTTGGGTATGATAGAAAAATGTAAATTCCACTACTCATAGAGGTGATCTCTTATTGTCATCAAGGTACAGGTCAGGAAGCCTTGGAAAACCAGGAGCAGTTGTAAAAATTCACAAATAGCATGTTATTATTAATAACAGCAAAATAAAAATTGTTCAGTATAACTATTTACAATGGCAGTACAAACATAGAAAGCAGAGTCCTTCTTCTGAGTTTTCCTTCTCAATTTCCAATTCCAGTCTCTCAGTCTCTGTAGCTCCCTCTTTCAAAACATTGCAACTCTTTTTATAACAAGTCTTTGCAGGGATCTCATTAAGATAACATTCTGCTTCTCATACAGTGTTCTTGTCAGCTTCAGCAGGTGCAGCAAAAAGAACATAATGACCCAGAACTGACTCTTGTTGACAGCTATGGAAATAGTTTTCAAACCAACATCTCAAGTTTAACCCCTTGAGTTCCAAATAGCTTTTTGCAATCATTTCAACAGTAAAACTGTATGCAGTTTTAAACAAAGGGATCCCGGTATCAGTGACATTTTCACATAATGATTCACATGTATTTTTATACCCACAGATATGCAAGGGGGGGAGAAAAGACAGAAATAGCAAGGGAAAGCAGAGCGTTAGCGAGAGGTGGAGAACTGCAAAACCATCGGAGTGATCAGTTCCTAGGTCTCACAAGAAAATTTGGTTGAGAAGAGACAGAAAAGAATAGGATAGAATAGACTCTTGTGTGTAAACTCTTTGTGCATAGCAAATGGTACAGGGCCTTATTCAACCCTGTCACACTTATCCTTAGGAACTACTACCCATCTCTCTCATCTCTGCTCTTGAGAAAGTACAGGAAAAAAATATATTTCTCCACTCTCTTCTTTCTTGATTCAGCTTCTTTCCTCTGCCCCTTCCAGTCTGGATTCCATAAAACTCTTTATACAGTATTTTCTCTCCTGAAGCATGCCTACTCAGTCCTGAAGGTAATGGGTATGAGACTCTTCATTTTCATTATCTTTGTTAATCTTGCCAAGGCTTTCAACACTGTTTCCAATTCTCTCCTACTTGACAGATTAACCTTGAATGGTCTATCTGACCTCTCATTCACTTAGTTTCAGTAGTACTTGTTTAATGGATACCCATTGGTCCAAGTAGGTGACACCGTACTTTTCCTCAGATGTCCCACAGGGCTCAGTCTTGGTTCCACTTACATTCTTAGTTTTCCCCACTGTTTTCCCCTCAGTTTACATCTCCTCATACATCCACATGTACAAGGATAACAAAGTATATTTTACTGGTGGAGCCTCAGTCCCTGACCTAGAATCTATTCTGCAGCATAATGTTAGTAATATTCAGTGCTAGTTCACTCAAAACAGCTTTATTTAATTCTAGAAAGGCCTCTATGATACTAGGCAGCAAAAAGCACCTTGCCAGACTCCACACTACCCTGGTCCTCATTACTTTAAATAATTGCTTCCTTGAAGAAGTTCCTCTTTTATTAGAACCTTAGGATGTGGTTGAATTGCATTCTTGACTTTTCCTTTCATATTGATGCATCCATAAGAAGTTACTACTGTAACATGGAGCAGTGAACCACAGGAAATCCTGTCTTCCATTCCCTGTTCACATGAAGATCACCCTTAAGATTCTCCTCCTAGTGTTTGAGTACACAGAGAAGACCTGCAGTACTACCCCAAAATCTACCTTGTCCATGTTGGGTCTCTTATTCCACTCCTGCCATTTTGCAATCAACTATCCTCCAGACATACACCCCATTCCCTTTACTCCAGCCTCTCCTTCCTTTGACTCTCAGTGCCAACCTCACAACATCATGTTCCTCTCCAGATTTTGTTTTGGTTCCTTCCCTTGCTGCCTCTCTTCCTTCCACCCTCTCTACTACCTCCCTCACCCCGGTTAACATTATTTTGTTTTTCCCCACTGTAAAACATACACTGGGCAATCTGTCTTTTCTTTCTACTACCCCTCACTCCTGGAACAACCTCCATCTGCCTCCCATCTCCACTCCTCCACTTTTTCTCTATCTTTCTTCCTCCTAGATCTCTCACTGCACTGTCTATCTGTCTGTCAATCTCTATCTATCTGTCTCTTTGTCTCTCTATTTACTATATCTACTCTCTCTCTCTCTCTGTCTCTCAGTTTCTTATTTCTGGTTCAGGATTGTTTTTCCACAGTCTTCCCAGCTGACAAAATGTCTTCTTTAGAGTACAGTTCAACCCTGTTTCATTGTGAACTGAAACAATGAGCTTATTGTTATCCTCTAAATCACGCACCAGCATTATTTCTCTTCAAATCTATCAGCCAAATGCTTTTAACATAAAACTGGGAATCTCTGGTATCAACTTTACTCCTCTCAGCTAAATGTAATGCCATGGTGGACCTCTGTCTTCATATTCTGGACTTCCTAGTGGCAGTTGTGTTCATTACCTGTGGATGATAACATTCTAGGGACGTTCAATGACTAAACCACAATCATTGACCTTGTATTTCTTATGCTAGGAGCAGTTTCTAACGTGGTGGACAAAACGCTCAAGATTCATTCCTTTTGAGATGTTTATGAAGATAGATGCAAGTCTGCTGGGCCTCAATATTCATTTCTTTTGAGATGTTGATGAAGACAGATGCATGTCTGTTGGGCTGCAGGCATATCAAGGGATTGATTTGTTCAGGGTCTATTGCCAACATAGGAGAATGCTTCAAGGGATCAGGTGGAACTAGCAGAATGTAACTATGGTATTGCACTATGCAAAAACAAGTGTGATATTCCATTTCTTGTTGTATTAATACGATTACTGCAGTGTGCACTGTTCCCAATTCACCCTTTTCCAAGTATGCATCTTGAAATGAGCTATTACTAATGCAGTATGCTTTTACTAGTAAAACTTTTGAGATAAATAATTATTCATCGCTCTTTTGCAGCACTACTAGCCATGCCAATTGGGCTATAGAAATGTTCTCTGATAGGATGTTGCACAAACAGAAGTTTTGAATCTGATCCTGTCTCCACCCCTTCCTGAGAGGCATTCTTCAGTTCAATTTGTGCATCGGGCTATGCTGGTTGAATGCTGGGTTAGCTCCCTGCCAATTAACCTTTTTTAGGTAAGATTCCAGGCATTTGTTGGCATTTTTACTGTTATTTTATTTGGCTTCAGTTTTTTAAAGCATGTCTTGCCCTCTGGGGCAGACCTTTTACATTTTTATTTAGTTTTGTGTGTTTTGTTTTACATAACCCTTCAAGTCTCAGAGTGTGGGCATTGTTTGTTCTGGCATTTCTTCCCTTCCCCTGAGTTCCTCACCTCAGTCTCCTGGTTTCTTTTTACCCTTCTGATTAGCAGTTAGACTATTTTTCAACTACTCCCTTGGGAATTGTTCAGCTCTTTCTTTAGTTCAGATTAGACCATTTTTTTGCTGTTCCCTTGGGAATTGTTCAGGTCTTTCTTTAGTTCAGGTTTTGGTTCCAGTGTCTCTGGCCATGAACTGTGATTTACAGATTATTGTGGTCTACACCATTACCTAGCCTGTGTGCCTTTTCACTAATGCTTCCATCATGTACAAATGATTCTGACCCCCATCAGTGGTTTCCCTTTTTCAGCTGTGGCTGAAGGGTTCACATCTGATATGGTGTGGCTGATTGGAGCGTGGGAGCTTGGGAGCTTGCAGTCTTGCCACTCTTCTGCTATCTGCATGCTGTGTCTTGTTTGTCTCGTTATTTAATGCTACTTTTTTATTGGTCTGAGCTGCTTGAACCTCACAGCTGTGGCCCTTGGGTTCATGGGTGCATTTGTGTGGGCTATTGGAGTGTGGGTGCTATAGTTTTCTCTGTTCCTCTGTTTCTGCATGCTTGGTGGTTGCCACTGGGGTTTCCTTTTAATTTTTAGAGAAGCTGCAGTTGATCCAGGTGGCAGGGGATGCAACATTCAATTTGTACAGGGTTGGCTTAGTGGTGAAGAGTGACAGCAGTGCCCACAACTTTTCATTTTGGATGGTGGCCCAGTCCCACAGACTCCAGGGCTGTTTAAAAAAATAATTCAATGTGCACTAAGGAGATGTCTGTTGTCTTACTACCGTACATGGTTAAGGACCAGTAACCAAAATGGCACAGAGATATTGTGAGGTTCTCAGATCTCAGCAACCACCTTATGTGGCAACATCATGCTACATTTGAGGACTGAGATCTCATCCTCCCCATCTTGCATTTTACTTTACTTATTAAGAAGGTGATTGGCTACCTTCTAATTGCAGATGCAAGGTCTGCAGCACAAGACATATGAGGACAGGTTAAAGGACCTCAATATGTATACACTAGAACAGAGGAGGGAGAGGGGCGATATGATTGAAACATTCAAATATCTCAAATGTTTAAATAAGGTGAAAGGGAAAAAACTTTTTTCCAAAATAAAAGGAGTTCTAGGACAAGAGGAGATGGCATGAGATTGGAGGGAAGCCAGTTAAGAGGAAATGTGAGAAAGTTCTTTTACACTGAAAGGGTAGTGGACGCATGGAATAGCCTGCCCCAAGAAGTGGTGGGAATGCACATGGTGGCAGGATTCAAACATTCATTGGATAAGTGCAGAGGAATCATAGAGTTGGGAAGGAGTAGATAAAAGCTGACGACTAGTTAAAGACAGCTAGCACAAATGAAGGTAGGGTAAATGAGCAGACTGGATGGGAGTGGTGGTCTTTATCTGTCATCAACTTCTATGTTTCTGTGTTCTATATTTCTAATTCCATGCTGGTCTGGGAGAGTGTTAGGACACCAAGATTTCATTTGTTTTCTCTCGGCAACCTTATGAAGGTTCACGTGGCTACTGCTATTTTGGAATGGTCACCATTTCAAAGTGATGGCAGCCATTTTGTGGGACACATGGTAGTCACTATTTTGAGTGGCATGGTTCACTAAGGGTTTTTGACTAGCAGTCATTTTGAGGTTTTATCTTCAGTTTTAGTTCTTGTCTAATGGATTTACAGTGTGTGTTAGGATAGTTGCACAGCAGGCATTTGTGGGCCTTTTGTGTGGTGTAGCAAGCTGATTGCTGTCTATTACTGTATCTTATGTGATAATAGGTACTATGGCATGTGTCTGGTTCTAACTGATAGACAGTTTTTTTTGCTTGGCTTGTGGAGTTTACTCATACTGTTTGATTTTTGTTTTGTGTAAATGCTTTGGGACGAGGGCCCTGATTTTAGGGGGTCCAAGTCAAGGCCTCAGGTGGGGTCAGCCTGGCTTGTTGTGTTCCTCCACTGCATGTTCTAACATCCCTTGTTCATCCTATCCCTTCCATTGTTGGTTTCCTACTGTGTTCTTAAGACCCCATTTAAGGCTGGGATGCAGACTCCCTTTTTCATCTCAGATTCACAGACATCATCACCTTCTCTGAGATGAATCACAACAAAAGAGTCCACAGGAAATGCTTCAAATTTCTGCTGTACAGCCAGTCTTGTGACTTATGTTCCCTCTTTCTGGTTGACTACGACCCATGGGAGGACAATAAGGCTTCAGGCACATAAGCAGAGGACAATCTGGAAAATTCAGCCTCAACATTGTCTCAGTCCTTATTGACAGAAATGCTTCAAAAACTGCTGGAAAGGACTGAGACCATGGCAAATCCAACAGATCAAGCAATGAGTCAGAGAAACAATGGAAGAAAACAAAAAGACCCAGACAAGAGGGAGATGAGGACCCTGATGACATAGACAATGAATATTCCTCTGGGTTGGAAGGTGCAGACTGGGAAGAGGGTGAACACAGACAAGATTTAACTGCTTACCTCTGTCCCTATGATACTATCCCCAAAATCATCAGGGTGGTGTATAAGACATTAACATTTATAGAGCCAGCTCCCAAGAAGAGCAAAAACTAGATCCACTCATGAGGGAAAGGAAGAAGATTCCCACCTCTTTTGCAGTGTGCAAAACACTAGAAGGTCTGCTACTCAAAGAGTGGAACACTCAATATCCAGCCAGAATGAGAGGAAAAGCACCATTTGACAAGAGGTACCCTCTTCCAGAAGACATGCAGGAGCTGTGGTCTCCCCCTTCAGGTAAATCCACAGATAGCCTCATGTAGTCACTGCACAGTATTCCATTGTGAAGGGTCCACCACCTCGAAGGATCCAGCAGATAAAAAAGCAGTGGACACCATCAAGAAGATACAAGAGATGTTAAACATGGCAACTAAGGCAGCTACTCATCCATGTAAACAACCAGAGTAATTCTGAATTGGTTTGAGACCATCAAAGAAGTCTTTCCCAAGGTGAGTAAACACAAAGCTACAATGGAGTGCACTATACAAGCCATTAGGTACAGTATGTGCTGTATGTGGCCATGGACACCTTCAAAATGAAGATGCACACCATAATTACAATCAATCACGTGAGAAGGCATTTGAGGTTTAGCTATGGCTAGTTGATCAAGAGTACAAAAATATGCTGACAAAACTTCCGTTCAAAGACAACATGGTGTGTGGATCAAGACTGGAGAAATACATCAATCACAAAGGTGAAGGCAAAAATCTGGCAGGGAACAGATTATGCTATCTTGTGAGTTTCAGGAAGAACAGCTTTCAAAACAGTTTTCAAATAGGCCACAAGAGTAACTACTTCCAAAATGGAGACTTCTGAAACTTTGGATTCAAATCAGATTTTTTCAACAAATGAGAAAATTTTTCAAACAGTAGGTGCAGAAGTGGATGGGTCAGAGGAAGAGGAAACAACTCCCAACTCTTTGTCAAAACCTGGGCCTACTCAATAACAGACAGATGGGTGCCAAGAGGGATTACAGCTGTTATGCCATAGAGTTCAACCAGAAACACAGAAGCTGATGGCAGATAAGGTCTGCATGGACCATCCACTCTACCCATTTTTGTTGTATTGCTTACAGTGTAGATCTCTCCAGGTCTATGGCACTTTCTCTGCCACCTCCTTACCTATACCTTATGACTCTCTTGTGCTTATCCTAGGCTTTTCTTGAATCTCACCATTGCTTTTGCCTCCACAGCCTATGCTGAAAGACTGTACCAGGAATCCACCACACTTTCTGTGAAGAAGTATTTCTTCACATATCTCCTAAATCTACTCCCTCCAGCTTCATATCATGGCATCTTGTTCTGGAGCACCCTTTCCTCTGAAAAAATATATCATATTTGTACCTCATTCACCCCCATGAGATAATTAAAGGTCTTGATCTTATACCCCCCTCCCTCCCTCCTCTCCTCTAGGGTGTACATGTTTAATTCCTTTGGCCTGTCTTCATAGAACATTTCATGTAGACCCCATTCCTTCTTGGTAGCACTTCTTTGGATGGCCTCCATCCTGTCTATGTCCTTCCAGAGATGTGGCCCTCAAAACTGGACACAGTACTCCAAGTCTGGTCTTACTAAAGACCTATATAGTGTGAACACTACTTCCCCCATCCTCTGGTAATGTCCCTACCTATACATCCCAGCATCCCACTAGCTGTCCCTATCGCTTTGTTGCATTGTCTGGCCACCTTCAGGCCATTTGGTATGATTACTCCCCAGGTCTCTTTCCTTCTTGATCACTGCTAGTATCTTTCCCACCATTTTGTACTGCACACCCCGGTTTCTTTGACCCAAATGCATTATTTTGCACTTTTTTGCATTAAGCCTTAGCTGCCAAACTTTTTGACCACTACTCCCATTTTTTTCAAGTCTCTTTCCATTCTTTGCACCCCCTCTGGAGTGTCCACCCTGCTGCAGATCTTGGTGTAATTTGCAAAGAGGCAGACATACCCTTCCAGTCCCTCTGCTTTGTCACTAATGAGGACATTAAAGAGGACTGGCCCCAATGCTGACCTCTGCAGTACCCTGCTGGTCACTGTCCCCTTCTCACATCAAACTCCATTTACCACCACCCTCTGCCTCCTACCCCTAACCAGTTTCTTACCCAGGTTACTGCCTTATTGCCCACCCCTGTGCTGCCCAACCTGTTTACCAGCCTCCTATGTGGAATGCTGTCAAAGGCCTTGCTGATGTCCAAGTAGACCACTTCCATGCCCCCCCCCCGATCCAACACCCTGGTTACCCAGTCAAAAAAATCTATCAGATTTTTTTGGCAAGACCTTCCCTCCATAAAGCCATGCTGCCTCAGGTCCTGCAGTCCACTGGATTCCAGGTATTCCATGATTCTTCCCTTTAATAGTATTTACTTCAATTTCCCTATTACAGATGTCAGACTGACAGACCTGCAATTCCCCGCCTCCTCCTTGCTAACACTTTTGTCAAGTGGGACTACATCTGCCCTACTCCAGTCCTCTGAGACCATGCCGGTCTCCAGTGAGCTGTTAAACAAGTCTGGCAGGGTGTGGCTAGCACCTCCCAGAGTTCTTTTAATACTTTTTCATGCACCCCATCTGGCCCCATGGTTTTGTCCACCTTCGGATTAACAAGTGTTTTCATGACCCTTTCCTCAGAAAAGGGACTGGTGTCCTTTTCCCTCCCCCCCCAAACTCTTGGTGCTTATTTGTGGTCCCCTTCCCACTCAACCTGTGAATACTGAGCAGAAATATTGAAGACATTTGCCTTTTTCTTGATCCTGCTTCCCTCTGCTTCCCCTGAGACACCTCCCTATCCTCCTTCCTCTGCATTTCCTAATACTTTCTGAATGCTACCCTTTTAGCTTTTACCTTTTCAACCACCTCTTTTGAGAACCACAGAGGTCTTTTTTCTGTTACTTTTGCTCACTTGTTTGATGCAGAGGTTTGCTGCCTTACTATTCTCCCTTTTAGTTTTGTCTATTGTTTCTCCGACCCACCCAGGTCATCCCTGAGGCATTCACCTATCTTTACAAAATCTGCCCTCATGAAGTCCAGGACACTCACCCTTGTATGGTTTGATTCCGTAGCTGTCCTTATATTGAATCACATTGTATGGTGATCACTGGCCCACAGGTGGCCTCCCACCTTGATGTCTACAACACAATCCCTGTTAGTGATTACCAGGTCAAGTATTGCCCATCACAACTTGGTTCACAGACTATTTACCCAGGTGGTAGCCAGGAAAAGTGCTAAAATATCAATATGGTCAGGTGGATGAGGCTCCAAGAGCTTATGCTCAAAAGGCAAACACTCCAAAAGCCCACCCGACAGTGGATGAGCTACTGTAGCCGCAGCCCCACTAAGGGAAAAGGCATGAGTGGCTACAGTCGAGCAGGTGAGCTCCTGAAGGATGGGGCCCAGACAGGTGAGGGCCATGGGTGGTGTACAGCACAATGGCACCCATGGCCTCACAGAACAACCATTACGGCTGTAGTGGGGGAGGAGCACATAGAAGCACAGCCCACAAGGGAGTGACATGTGGCCACACTGAAGGGGCATGGGGTCAGTAGCAAAGTGCCATGGATGTAGGACACAGCTCCCCCAAATCATGGACAACACAGGAAAGAAACTGACACCGTCTGGGGTGTAGCACCCACAAGGAGCGGGGTGGTGGGACACATGCTGGGGTGGGAGGCAATGAACCACCAGGAATGGGTACTACCTGCTGGGACTGGGGAGGGGGAGGGGGGCTGTTCAATCACTAGTCCGCAAGGCAATATATTGATAACACATACGGATGGAGATGGGTGAGGTTCTATTACTATGCGCTTGGGGGGGGCTGAATGGGTGCAAGGGTGGGACCACTAGCCACCAGGGCATTTGGGCTGCGTGCACTGTCAGGCAGGGGAATGGGGTGTTTGCAATTTACATGGGGATGAATGCAATGTCGACCACCCCTGACCCCACTCCTATTGTCTGCGTGCACGGGGTCCCACTATTGTGCATTTGCCTTAGTCACCTCTGCCTTCGGCCATCACTTTCAATGCTAGTCACCCCTTCTTCCCCATCGCCCTTGGTGCACTCTCCCTTATGCAGTCACCCATTGGGGACTCGCTCATTGGGAGGAAACCTTATTACATAATTTCATTTATCCAAGAAACGGTCCCTGCAGAAAGTCCAGGATCACTCAGTATTACTCGCTTTCTAAAGGTGGAAGAAGGCACGTGCGCATCAAGACCACCTTCCCGCACCTGCAGGGTGTATATTAATTCACAGTGCTAAACAGTTAGTTATCTAATGCGTTTTTGAAGGACTCAAATGAATTAATGTCAACCAAATAAGAAGCCAATGAATTCCATAAGCTACACCTTCTGACAGTAAAACATTTCCTCTTTTATTGGTTTTGATCTTTGGTACTTTGAGTTGTCTGTTGTGGCACCTTAAGCCCTCAGGTTTTGTCACCCATTCAATATCACACTCCTTAGTAAGGTGAGGGTCATTTAGAATATTAAAGAGCGTTAATAAATCTCTCTTTATTCTACGGGTCTGAAGGTCATAGCTGTTTAAGCTATTTAACCTGTCAAGATATGCTAGAGTGCTTATGGACAATATTAGTTTGGTGGCCCTTTTTTGGACTGATTCTATGATTTGTATATCTTTGCCAAAATATGGTGACCAAAATGATGCAGCATAGTCCACATGTGGTCTAATATACATTGTGTAGAATGGTAAAATGCAAGCCCTGCTTCCATGCATTTCTAACTGACGTAAGAACACTGTTTGTTCTGCAGGCAACCCATCTACAGTGATCTGCATGAGTAAAATCTTTGTTAATGGCAATGCCTAGGTTGCTCTCAGATTCTGCTGCTTTAATGGAGCACATACTTATACTATAAGTGGTGTTTGGATTTTGTTTTTCCAAAATGAATAACTGACCACTTTTCAGTATTGAAATCCATTTTATTGTCCGTCACCCACAGGATGTCCCTGCATCTAGCTGAAACTGCTACTAGGAGGCTTCAGCCTACTTCTGGGAGGTTGAAGTCCCCCACTAGCATTGCTTACACCTGTCTGCCATCTTGCCATTGGCTTCCATCAGTACTATATCTAATTGTTCCCCCACTGCTGGAAGTCTATAGATCACTCCTGTGTGAATAGTGGCTCCATTCCACATCTCCAGGGTGACACCAGTACCTTTGTCTCCCCCTGCAATCCCTGTATCTCCATTGTTTTTATGCTTTCCCTCACATAAAGCACCACGCCCCGTCCTTTCCTTCCCACCCGGTCCTTCTCGAACAGAATATAGCCTAGTATTGCAATGTCCCAGTCATGACTCTGTAATGGCCACAATTTCCAGGTTGGCCTTTGCCATTATGGCCTCTAGATCTGGAATCTTATTTCTGATACTTCTAGCTTTCACTCACGAGGCCTTCCAGATTGTATTTCCACTTAACTTGTTGCTCCCCTTTTTTCCTTTTTGAGCTTCCTTCTTCCTGTTCTCTTTTTAATGTTCTCCCTCCATTCAACCTTTGTCCATTCCACCCTGTTTTCCTTATTAATTTGCACCTGGGGGATTCCTCTCCCCTTGGGTTCTCCTTAGTCTCTACGTCAGCCTGTGGGGGGCAGTTTCTGCCACCCTGATTCCTTGCACCACCCCTCTCTGCTAGTAAATGTTAATCAAAGTAACATTTAAACTGTCCACTAAGAACTGTGGTTCCCCTCCTGGAAGGATGAAGCCATTACCCATGTATAGGACCTTATCCCAGATGAGTCCTCAGCACCAGTGCAGCTAAATCCCTCCATTCTGTACCATTCCTTCAGCCATGAGCTGAAGCTCCTGGTGGTGAGCTCCCTCTCCTCCCCCCATCGTAGGCAGGCAGCACCTCACTGAGTGAGCTACCTATATAATACCACTCCCTATGTTGTTAAACTCTCCCTGCACTATCCTAACCCCATCCATAGCCAGGTAATTAGTCTCCAGGCTGAAAATGACATCCAGCTCTCCTTCCCATCCTGCTGCCCTAGCTATCCTTAGGATCTGCTTCCTGTCACTCTAGGCCATGGCACTGTGTAGGTATATAACCTTCCCCCCTTCCTATTCCCAAAACATTTGGGGTCCTCTAACAACTCTCCTTTGGGTATCCACTATGGAGGGACCCCACATCCTCCCTTGTCACTACTATGGTGCCTCATCATGGCAGTCCCACCCAGCCAAAGTGGCTTAGATATTATGCAGTGATACCAAATGAGGAATGTGCCTTTGTCCCATCAGCTCTACCCTTCCAGAGCCCACCATAGTCCAGCAGTTCTTCTTCCTTGGCATCCCCTGAGGTAATGGTGGCAGATTTGGTGGCCTTTGTGTGGGGGCAGAGGTCCCAAAGTCCTAGCCAACTCTGCCTGGAGTCTAGCAAACACCTCCTTCACCCAGAGAGGTGTGTGTAGATGGGGCAGCACTGCTGTCTCCAGAAGGTCTCTGTGAAAACTGCCACCCCACAGCCACTGCATTACACCTCTTTCTACATCCTCAGCTTCCCTTATCCCTGTATTAGCTGGAAATACTTTTGCACCCTTACCCATTTGTTTCTATTTTTGCTCCCCTGTGCCTTATGTAAATCTCTTTATACTCCTACCCTAGATATGGTGGTGCTACTATTCTCAGTTTTGGCCTACCTTTGACCAGCGCCATGTGAAAACAGCTAAGTAAAAACAGCAACCACCAAAAACAGCTAATACAAAATAGTTCAGTCAAATACAGAAAGTTTTGTTTTCATGGGGGGCTTTGGCCCCCTCTTCTTATATATATCAATTCCAGGGGGGACACACCTTGGGAAGGGGGCAATTTTTGGTTGCTGTGTTTGGCTTGGCTGTTTTGACTGAGCTTTTTTCACTGGCCACTCTTTGACCTTCTACCCTTCCCAGCAGTGGCTGTTGCACAGTAGTGAACAGGTGCCTTACCTTAGTTGACACGGCAGAGTCCCCTGCTTCCTTGCCTCCTGCTGGCACCTGTCAGTGCCTAAGATGCCAGTCACCTGTTCTACTTTTTTACCATTCTACTCACTCCCTGTGACATAAACATGCTGGAGACGTTAAAGTGGAAGTGCTTTCATGGTGCTCTTGTAAGAAGGCACTATGCCTCTCTTAGCTCCACTCCCCAATTACACACCTGATTCACAGGGCTTGCTGAATCTACTGATCCCAAGATTAATCCTAGAAAACTTTGGTATGATGGCTTTACCAAGGTCAATACAGAAGTGTACCAAGTCACAAATATCTGTCATTTAAGATGACTGAGTTGTAAGCCTCCAGACATTTGTAAACTGCAGAATTTTTAGCTCTTCTTATTTTAAAACTAGAAATGAAAGATCACCAATTTGGTTAGGTTCGTTGACCCTAAATATTAGGTTTTGAGGCTACCCCCATGGCCCAGCACAGAGCATAATGCTGCCATGCTGACAACCTGGGTTCAGAAGTGAGCCAGGAAGTCACATCAGGAGGCAGACCATTGCTGAGACAGCTGCTGCATGGCAGTGCATCTCAGTCAAGGAAGGTTGGCAGCAAGTTCCACCAAAATAGCAACCCCTGTGACCGGGCCAGGGAGCTTGTTCCTGTTGCAGGGAAGCTGTGGCTGTGTGAGGCTGGCAGAGGCACGGTCCCTACCAGAGGAGGTGGGAGACAAAAAATGTTGGAGAAAACTTGGTAGCCATCTGAATGATGGCTGAATGCAGCCTGATCGGTGAATATCACTGTAAACAGGGTATTTCACTCAGAGATGAACTACTGGTTGGGACAGAAACCAATATGTTAAAAAAATAGAGGCTGCATTTGTGTGTCAATTCTCTAATCTCTTGCTCAAAGGCTGGCCAAGTTATAAGCAGTCAAAGATTCCAAAATAACATCAGTACTTTAAGCTGAATTTCATGATCTTTTGTTAAACTGTGATTTTTGTGATACTATTGTCGAAGCCATGTACATACATTTTGCCCAACCTACACTTGAGCCATCATTGTAGAGGCATGTAAAGGCTCAGTAAAGTAGCAATAAAGTAGCATTCATAGGAAGCTCCTTAGTAAAATTTTAGTGGTGCCAAGTGAAAGGTCACTATCTTGAGTGACTAACTATGAAGAATAGTCACGGGTATCACTGTACACTAGCCTGACTTCTTGCAATATGCCAGCTAACCATTAGAGCTCACTGACTAAATGACTTGTGGAAGCACATGCATGTGCAGCATTGTTTCTATACACTGCCACCTGCTGACTAACAACCTTGAAGATATTTTTACGATTTAAAAACAGTGGCACCAAGTGATGCCAAAGATTAAAACTATTTGCGACTTAGGCCATTGTGACAGAAGTATCTAGATAACTTTAGCCATGATGGAGCATGATACTGGGCATCACTGTCACAGGAGTGTTGTAGGGGTATAGCAGGGCCATGATGCTAGTGTAGGTAAGGTGATTCAGTGGTGATTAGTGCTTTGTGAAAGTTAAATTCCACACGTGGAATTCTAGTGGCATTACCTTTTATGTGTCCGTGAGTTCTGAAGCAAATGTTGCCTATTAGTAATTTCTAAAATATGCATAATAAATTTTAACGGACTAAACCACAATTACTCAGCTTAATTAGATTCCAGGACATACTTACTTTGGTATACATGCTAAATTTTGAGTGCAAACCTGCAATAGAAGCAGAGCTATAAACATAGGAATATTATGAACATTTTCACACAATTTAACAAATTAAATTGTGAAATTTTGAACTCCTGGAACTTATGATTTATGTAACCAACTAGAAACATAGAAATATAGACAATGATGGCAGAAAAAGACCAATGGTCCATCCAGTCTACATGAGTTCCCTGTGCAACACTGAGACCTACTGTGCATGCAGGGTCCTAGCCCTCCCCATCATCCTTCTATTCTCCTCCCAGTTTCTGTTGCCCTCAGTAATGACTGTACCCTTCATTTTGTCCCAGCTGTGCTTGAAACCATTAATGGTTTTAGTGCCCCACACGTTGGCTGGTAGACTGTTGCATGGCTTTGCCATCGTTTTGGTAAAATAATACTTCCTCATGTCTCTCCTGAACCTCCTTCTCCCCAATTTCTACCCATGCTCTCATGACCTCAAATTACTACACAAGCTAAATAATTCCTCACAGTTCACCTTGTTAATTCCTTTTAGGAATCTGAAGGTGTCTAGCATATCCCCCCTCTTCTTTATGGTCTTCAGTGAGTACATGTTCAGTGCCATGAGGTGGTCCTTGTAAGACCTGCCCTATTGGCCCTGAATCATCTTTGTTACCCTGCACTGCACCATCTCCAGGCTATCTTTATCCTTCCTGAGATGAGGACTCCATAACTGGGCACAGTACTGTAAGTGTGGCCTCACTAAGTCTATAATGGGGTAGTATTATCTCTTTCCTTCTGCTATCAACACCCCCTCCTGATACACCCAGCATCCTCCTTACTTTACTATAGGTCATAATTCACTGGCTCGATTGTTTGAGGGTGTCACTGATGATAACTCCAAGGTGCCATTCCTCAGCCATAGAGTATAGTCTCACCCCACTCATCCAGTATGCTGTAACGGAGTTCTTGTTCTCTAGGTGCCTTAACTTGCTCTTTTTGGCATTGAATTTAGACTGCCAACTTTGAACCACCCTATAGATTTTGCAAGTCACTCTGCATTTCCCTGATTTCCTCATTGCTCTCTATACTCTGACAGAGCTTTGTGTCATTTGCAAAAAGACACATCATCCCCCAGATTCCTTCTCTAATGTTGCTGATGAACATATTGAAGAGTACCAGGCCCAGGACAGATCCCTGTGGTACTCCACTCATGCCCTCCCTCTCATCTTGATTTGACTCCATTGACTATTGCCTTCTGCTTCCTTCTTTTTAGCCAGTTACCCAGTTTACTATGTCCTTTGCCACAATGAGATCCCCCATCTTCTTCAGCAAGCATCTGTGAGGCACCGAGTCTAAAGCCTTGCTGAAGTTGAAGTAGAGCAAATCCACAGAGTGGCCCCTATGCCATTCCCTCATCACCTAATCAAAGAAGGCCATCGGGTTAGTCTGACAAGACCTCTCTGCTACTAACCCATGCTGTCTGCTATCATGGAGACTATTGCTCTCCAGGCAATCCACAAGGTCCTCTTTGACCAGTGACTCCATCAGCTTCTCTACGCAGAGGTAAGACTGACAAGTCCATAGTTCCTGCTTGCTCCTTGTCCCACCCCCACTCCATCCCTTATGGAGTGGAACTACATTGCCACCCTGCAGTCTTTTGGAATTACCCCTATCTGTAGTAAGCTGTTAAATAGTCCTACCAGGGGGTTCAGCCAGTTCTGATGCCAGTTCCTGAGTACCCTCAGATGCCCCTATTTGGTCCTAGGGCTATCTATATTTAGGGCTGTCAGCCCTTTATGGACTCTTTCACTTATAAATATTGACTACCTTATTTCCAGGACCCCATTTGTGGCTGTTCTGATGCCACTCTCTGGAAAGGGCCCACCATCCTCCCTAGTGATGATTGTGTGAAAGTAGTCATTAAGTATGGCAGCCTTTTACCTGTTCTCATCTATCACTCTACCCCCTTCAGATAGCCTAACAAGCCCCCTTCTTTCTTTCTTTTTTTCCCTAATATACTGGAAGAAATGTTTTTCTTTGCCTTTGACACCTTCTGCAAGATGTTGGTAAACTAATACTGCATCTGCTTTTCCTTCCTAACTGCCCTCCTTGCCTCGCTATTTCTCAGGAAGTATTCTCCTCATTCTTTCTCACTCTGCTTTTCTTTGTACTTACAGAATACTTTTTACTCAGCCCTCACTGCTTCTCTGACTCTTGTTGAGAACCATAAGTTTTGGTCTTTTGAACCTTTTCCTTTTGTTTACCATTCTCATGCATAAATTAGATGCCCCAAGAATGGACCCCTTTATTGCCTCTGCTTTTCCCTGACCATCTCCCTCACTCGGCCTGTTGAAGTCCACCTTTCTAAAATCAAGGACTTCAGTTCTCAATCTGGGTTTTCTGGTCTCAAGTTCCAGTTCAAAACCAAATGGAGTTATCGTCACTGTTCCACAGTGACTCCCCTACCCTCACAGCTCCTACAACCTCAGAGTTGGTGAGTACCACATCATGAACAGTAATCTGCCTGGTAGATTCCTTATCTAGCTGTACTGGTAGACAGTCCTGGATTACATCCATCAAGACCTATCTTCTGGTGCTCCCAGCCACTGTAACATCCCAGTCAATGTCCGTCAGGTTCAGATACCCGGTGCCATTAATGTACCCTTTGCCACCCCTCCTTTCAAGTTCCTCCTTGAGCTCTCTGTACCTCTCCTCTCCTTGCTCTGGATATCTATGGATCACTCCCAAGTGACTTTCTTGCATGAGGCTGCTGTGAGCTACACCCACAGCAACTCTGTCTCCCTATTACTACCCCTGATGAACCCATCTTCCACCACCTCAGTGCCATCCCTGATGTAAAGGGCTACTCCTCTCTATCTACCAGTCCCTCTACCCCTCCTTAACACTGAGTACCCAGGGGCCAACAGGTCCAAGTTATTATTTTTTGATGCCCACATTTCTATAATGGCCACAAGATCCACATTAGTGTCTGTCATCAGCACCTGGAGCTCACGGATTGTATTACCCAGGCTTCTGGTATTAAGGCATACCCCTTTTGTTGGACCCCTTATCCCACTTTGCTATTCTCCTGCTTATTAGCCTTGTGCTTCCTTTGTCTTCTCAACCACTTGTTTTTCTTAGTGTTTACTCTTTTCTTTTTCCAATGTCCCTTCACCTAGCCCTGTTTGGACCACAACTCTCTTTATGCCTTGGGTGCCTCTACAAACCTCTAGATGCAGGGGGAGTACTAGCTAGGATCTCCCTTTTCTCACTTGTCACCATGGTTGCCCCAAGTTCCAGTCTCCCCTGAAGTCAGTTTAAATGTTTGTGTAGATGTTGCACTTCTGACCCATCATGCACATCCCTTCCCTTGTCAGGTTGTCAAAGTCAAAGTTTATTGGCAGGAAAATACTCCATTGAGCAGGCTCATTTACAAGAAGGTCCTGAACAAACAAACAGTAATCACAACATAAGCAACATGTAATACATGAATATTACAGAATATTACAGAACAATAAATCAATAGCATAGCACACAAAACCTAATGGACAATAGTGCAACATCATCTGTAAAGAAATGCATGGAGTACTGTACCAAGGAGGATTGAAGTGCTTAGCGAGTTGCTTGGTAAGAACTGGGGAGGGAGGTGTAGGATGGGGAAGGTAAAATATAGGGGGAAGTATATAGCGGTGTGATCTTGAACAGTGGTGGTAGTTGGGAGGTTGAAGCAGGAAGTAATAGAGAGTGGTAGTTTGGTGGAGATGGGGGTTGTGTGCTAGGAAGAATAGGGTGCCGTGGTGGCAAAGAATGGGGAAAGCTGCAAAATGAACTTGGGAGGTGAGGGCTAGATATCAGAGTTGGGGTGGGAAGGGTGGATTGGGATGACAGGAGGGATAGAAAGGGGTGAGCATGGGTTGAAGTTGATACTTGAGAGGAATTGACAGAGGTAGACATTCAGAGGCATGTACAATAGCTGTCGAGATTGCTGAAGGCCAGCTTCCTGAAACTATTTAGAAGAATTAGGTTTTTTAACTTGAGTATAAATTGGGCTTTATTCCAGGTACTCAGGCTTATGACCATGTCACCAAAGCGAGATTGGGCACTTGGTACATCTAGCAAGATGTATGCAGTACTACATAGGGGGTGTGGGCAGACTGTATGCTGAAATAGTTTTGTTATGTATGGAGGGAGCTTGGCGAGGAGGGCATTGTAGAGCCAGATGAGGGAGTGAATGAGGCATCTAGCTGAAAGAGAAGTCAAGCCCAATGTGGCATATAGACTTCAATGGTGGGTTTGATGGTAAGCATTGGTAATAAAACAGATTGCCCTATGGTAAAGAACATCAAGCTGGTGAAACAAGGAGTCTGAACAGTGATCTTAGACCTTAAAGTATATCGGCATAGTCTAGGAGCAGCATGAATGTTGACTGAACTATTCGCAACCTTGCTTCAGAGGTGAAAAGTGATTTGTTCCTGAAAAGGAAGCCAATTCTTTGTCTTAGTTTCTTTGCTAGTGATGCTATATGATTAGAGTATGTAGGTGTTGGTCTAGCTCACATCCTAAATATATGAATTTATTGACTACCTTGAGATCGTCATCCAGGAGGATCTTGATGGGTGGCAGTGATGTGAGCGCATGTGTGATGGCAGTCAGAAGGTTGGAATGGAAATACATAACTTTTGTTTTTTTAGCATTTACTAGAAGTTTTGATTGGGTGAGACTGTGCCAAAGCAGGTTAAATTCAGACTGGAGCTCTTTGTGGACTTCAGCTACTGATGGTCTGGGTAGGTATATTACCATATAGTCCGTGAACAGATGTAATTTTGCTGCACTGATGTTGTTGACTATGGAATTTATATATATCATGAATATGAGAGGTCCAAGGATTGAGCCTTGTGGTACTCCTCTCATTAGGGGAAGGAGAGAAAAGAGGGAGTCATCCGCTTTCACCTATTGTGATCTATTAATTAGATAGCTGTTGAACCATGCCAGCGGACAGCCAGAAATGCCATGACAATAAAGCGTATTGAAGAGCAGAGCGTGGTTGATTGTCCAAGAAGACAGCCCCTGTAACTTGTCTCTTATCCATGGCCAGGAGTCAGTCATTAGTGACAGAAGCTAAGGCAGAGGTGGTGCTATGGGATGGCCTAAAACCAGATTGGGCTTGGTTTATTAGGTCTGATTTCCTGAGATAGTCTCTTATTTGGTCATTTATCAGTTTCTCAATGAGTTTAGACAGTAAGGGTAAAATGGATATTGGTCGGTAATTATTTAGGTCCATAGGGTAGCTCGATTTAAGTAAAGTGAGTACCTGGGCTATTTTCCAAACATCAGGTACAGTACTGGAGCTAATGAACAAATTAAACAGATGCAGTATGGGGGCTGTTAGGAACTGGAAGCCAGCTTTAAGGAAGTAGGGACCTATGCTGTCAACTCCCGTTCCTTTCTTGACATCAAGGTGGATTAGGAGGTCTTCAACCACTTTGAATTGAAATGGGGTAAAAGTAAAGATATTATTAGTGTTGAGAGGTGCTTAGGTATGTTGCAGATAAGGGAGGCAGCCTTAGAAGAGTCGAAGGCAAGACCTGTGGTGGAAAAGTGGTTGTTGAAGCTATGCAGGCTGTAGGATTTGTTGGAGATGATGTTATCTTTGAAGGTGATTTTGCCTGGTAATGAAGAGGGCAAAATGTTTCCTTCTGTCTGTTAATGATGTGCCAGAACTTGCTAGGATTACCCTGGGTGGATTCAAAATCAGAAAGATAATAGTTTGCTTTTGTGGTCCTGATTTTTTTAGGACAGTCATTATGACATGCTGTAAAGGCTGCCCAATCTGAGGAGAGTTTGGTTCATCTGGCCGTAGACCAAAGGCAGTCACTCTCTTTTAGTGCAGCCCTTAGTTCAACCATAAACCATGGGCAGGAGAGTTTTGGCTCTGCATTTTGATAAAGGGGCACGTTTGTTGATAATGTTAATTAGTATGCTATTAAAAAGAGAGGCTGCAACATTAATGTTGGAGGTAAGGTAGAATTCGGTCCAATTAATATTACTGAGGTCATGCAAATAGTGGGATATATTGAATTTGCAGAAGCTTCTTTTCCACGAAAACATATTTGATTGCTTGATGGGTGTTTGACTTCTGATACATGCCATGGCACAGTGGTCACTGGCATCATTGTGGAATACTGCTGAGTCTGTGATCTTGTATGGCCTATTAGTAAGGATTAGGTCAATCAGGGACCCATTAGGGGGGATCTTGGGGTTAGGATGGGTGATCTCCAATATAAGTTGGACAACACTGGCTTTGTCACAGAACTCTTTGAGCTGTAAACACTTGTTGCATGTTTTTTGCCAGTCAATGTTTAAGTCACTTAGTATGATGATCTCATTTTGCTTCTTGTCTGAGATATTACACAGGTGGTTGAAAAGCTCCATGCCACCAGATGGTGGCCTGTAGCATCCTATCACTGTCACAGTTTCAATGGGGGATAAAGATAGATTTAGAGATAGGGATTTGAATTCCTTTGGTGAGCTGTCAGGGGTGATGTCTTCTGGTCGGCCTGTTACTTCTAAAGAGGTTATAGGAAGGGAAGGAAAATGTGGAGTCAGAAGTGGATTGCTTCAGCCATGTTTCAGATATTATTAGGATGTCTGGGTCTGTGTGGAAGATCTAGGCATTTACAAGGTCTGTTTTTTTCAGTAGGCTGCACACATTTAGGTGCAAGCATTTCAGGCCACTGGAGGCAGCGAAGGTGGTAGGTGAAGCTAATGATTGAGATGGGCCAGGATTTAATTCAATATTGTTAGTGCATATTAGCAGCAAGAAGATTATGTACATAACCCACCTGCAGACTAATTTGATTTTGGTTGAGTTTTTGTGTTTTCAAGGATGGTGTGCACGTGGTGTGTGCATACTGATGTAATGGAAGAAGGAGGAGTATAGGGTGAAGAATAGTAGAGTAACCCAAAGTGATTGAGGGTGGGAGTCAGATAGGTGTAACGCTAGCAAGGCTGTGAGTAAATCCCAAAGGGGATTCAAGACATTATAGATGACTGAGGTATAAGGAGAAGGGTAAGGGTGATACCCAGTCATAATTGCTGAGGTGCAAGTCATAAGGATGGAGGGACATGCCGCTGAGTATGAAGGCAGGGCTGAAGGAGTGGGGTTTTGAGAAAGGGAGAGTATGGTGCAGAAGAGGAACAGTCTGGGGAGTAGGAGCATACAGTAGGTGGATAAGTGGCATGTTGCTTCATGGTGATACTGCTTGATTTCTTGGACAGGAGCAGTCCAGTGGTGCAGGATGTGACACCAAGGATTAAGCAATAAAGATGTGGTGGTAGTGCGAATATGGGAGCTTACTGTTTGGAACAGGAAAAACATTCTTGTTTTAAGGTCTGTGTTTGTCCTATTATGGGTAATGTAGTGCTTTAGTAAGCCAACAAGGATAGCCCAATAATGTATTGCATCACTTTTATCATGGTGACTGCATTGGGTTCCATCCAATGGAACAGAGATAGCAACTTCAGAAAGCAGTCAATAAATATGAGGTTTGGGGAGGAGGGGCTAGAATGTATTTAATAGAGGCCAGGGTCAGGGAGGGCGGGTCAGATGAAAATACAAAGCAGTTGAAATCAGAGCAGAAAAAGAAACTAGGAACAGTGCAAGGTTTCTTAGGAAGAACTGCATGGTCCACAAGCTCAGAACAAGACAACCGATAGCTGTTCAGAGCAGAGAGCAGTCCACCAATTACGGGCAAGCTGAATGGACGTGGAGCCAATCCCACAGTTTGGTTCTGAGCCTGGCTTTCATACCTGATACTGAGCTGAAGAAGTAGGCAGGAGGGTTGGAGATGAGGCAGCAGGCTGCTAAGCCATGCCGCTGGTCAGCTGGGATGCTTTGTCAAGGGCATTTACCTGAAAGATGAAAAAAGCAGAAAATTAATGCTAGTTAAAGCAGGGGGCCATAGCCCAGCAAGGCAGTCAATCGGTGGGAGGGATTAAGGACAAGAGAAGCAGAGGGGAATTTTAATTAACTGGTGTGGAGGGCGGCTGTGGCCATTTCTAGGTGGTTGGGAGTTGTCTAGCTTTTGGCGCCAGGCAAGATTAAATAAAGAAAGCAAGTGGGGGGTTCAAGGATAATGTAGGGAGACAAGAATAAAAAAATAGTAAGAAATAGGGAGGAGGAGATCAAGTGGGGGCAACGAAAATACCTTAAAGAACAGTGAAACCACAACTATAACCTGCAGGAAGGTTGTTAAACTAGAAGCAGCAACAGGGAGTTTAGACAATATTTTTACTAGCTTAGGCAGTATTTTTACTAGCTAATTAAGCACAAGAAATTCTACATGGAGCTCCAGAGCATAGATATTGACTAGACTAATTAAATAAATAAAATTAGTGTTCTACACGGAGCTCTGGTTGACAACTTCCAATTAAATAATCTAACATTTAGTAGCTAGAATAGTTCTTGTTGACAAAGTTCAGCAGTTTTACAAAATACAGAGCAGTTGAAATCTGTGAAGAAAAAGAAGCTAGCAACAGTGCGGGGTCTCTTAGGTAGAACCGCATGGTCGACAAGCTCAGAACAAGGCAATCAATAACTGTTCAGAGCAGAGAGCATTACACCAATCAGGGGCAAGCTGGATGGGCATGGAGCCAATCTTGCAGCTTGGTTCTGAGTCCGACTTTTGTACCTGACACTGAACTGAAGAAGCAGACAGGAGGGTTGGAGGTGAGGTGGCAGGCCGCTAAGCTGTGCTGCTGGTTAGGTGGAATGCCCGGTCAAGGGCATTTACCTGATACTGAGCTGAAAAAGCAGGCAGGAGGGTTGGAGGTGAGGTGGCAAGCCACTAAGCAGTGGGCTGGGCAGCTGGGACACCTGGTGGAGTCTGTCACACTGGAACTAGCTCTCTATTTTCCAGTTTATAGGGCTCTTCCAAGAAAGTATGCTTATACATTTTCAGTTATCTAGCTGCAAAGGTGACTAAGTTGTAAGCATAGAAATATTTTCAGAAATGTTCACATTAATAATAACATTGCCAGATTTTGAGCCCCTATAAGTTCCTTACTCCTCATCTAAATGTCATGAAACTTGGAATCATATTAGGGAATCTATTCAAATGTCAGTCATCAGATCTTTGTCTGTAAGTGTGAACAAGTTATGACCAATTGAGGAATTATAGAAAATTTCACAAAATATTGTGAAAATTAATGAAATTTGCAGAATTTCACAAAGATTCAGCAAAACTGGAATTTACTAATTTTGTCCAGCCCTAATGCTCTCCCCCAACTGTCTTTTCTCCCTTTTGTATCTAAAAAATATTTTATCATTCTCTTTAACCTCTTCTGGAATTCTAAGTTCAATTTCAGCCTCTTGTCTTCCTCACTATTGTTTTGGTGCTTCGCATTTCCTCTTGTAATTTTTCCTGTTAGCTTCAGTCTGATCCACCTTATGCAGTATCTCTTAAAAGTAACTTTTTCCACTGTTGTTGATCTCACCTGATCACTAAACCAAATGAGCTTCCTGTGTCTGATGCCCTTTGTAACATACACAATAATCTCCCATGTATGTGCATGTGTGGTATTTTTTAACATCTAGTTGTGATCCTAGAAAGTGGTATTCTTAAAGGGAAAGTCCACTCAGCCTTTTATTCTGTTTCCCTATGTAGTTTGTAGGTATGCACAATGGTAGCCTCTATTGCACCCTCCTAATTTCATCAGGATTTTAATGTAAGTGACGGTATTTAAATCTGGTGTGAAAATCTGCTTGACTCCATTGCAAGGAACATGACCTGACTCTTGTAAAGCATTCTGGAATGTTTGTTGTTTTGGTGCTAAAGCCTGCAGTAGTTACACTGTATTAGTCATTGCTGTTGCTGTGCTTTGCAGTCCCTATGTTCTTGTCTTATGCTGGCCAAAAAACGTTTCAAGGCATAAGTGCCCTGCTGTTTTCTATCATTTAAAATGTATCTGAGTTTGAAAAAAAAATGCTTTTAGAGACTACAGATGCATCACAAGACATGTAACAGAACTGAATGAGAATATATATTTTGTAGGCTTGGGCATGTACACATCATCAACCCCATGATGCCTTGCAGGAGAGGGGTCATGACCTTTGGAATGGAGATGAAATAGGTTTTCACACCATGACAAAACAGAGTGAAGCAACCTAAGCTGTATTTAAATTAGGATGACATTAGGGGATACAAGAGAGTGAATCACTGCTCATGTCTAAACTACACAGGTATACAGAAATTAGGCTGAAGGGACATAACCTTTAACATCTAACAGTACCACATCATCCAAACACCAATCTATAGTTGACAGAAGGAAGAAAAGAACATTCAGTCTTCATCTGTCTTCCACACACCTAGATGCAGGAGCAGGACCTCACCTACAGTTAAGTACCCCCAGGGAGCATGTACCTTACATTTGCCTGATGATGACTAACTGTTTTCAGGACTGACTGCTAGCTTTTCTTACTTTTGATTCTGGCACACTCACTAATGGCCTTCATCCATCCCTTCTTTATTATGGCCCATTTCTGTTCCACATCCACGCCCACGCTGATCCCAGCAAGGTGTTCCTTCAGAACTTTTCCAATCCCAAAGGAGGGGCTGATGGAGGCCACTAGTGAGTGTGCCAAGATCAAAAATAAGAAAACTAAGGTCAAAAAGCATAGTGGGTATGACAAGGAGGTGGTAAAAGCTGTAGGTGGCAAAAGAGCAGCCTTCCATAAGTACACACTCACTCAAAAGGAGGAGGAGGAGGATAGGGTGGATTATTCTTCTAAGTCAAGGGAAGTGAGCATAGTGGTTAGGGTGGCAAAGGCTACAAGGAAAGTAGAGCTAGAACAGATGGTAAAAACAGGGAAGAAGATATTTTTGTGTTATATAAGTGAGAAAACAACTTAAAAGATGAGATAGATTAAAAAAGGAGGGAGGGAGGCTTGGCAGAAGGTAGTGAAGAGAAAATGGAGGTACTTAAGTATTTTTGTTCAGTCTTCACCAAAGAAAAAATGAACAAGTGACCCAAGGGAGTGAGAGGGGGACCAGGAGGGAGGAAGTTAGTGGCAGCATCATTCAAGTTGATGGGGTACTAAAGGTCCTAATGGCCCGGAAGGTGCATAAATCCCCAAGGTTAGATGGTGTGCACCAATGGGTCCTAAGGGAACTGGCAGAGACCCTGGCAGACCTATTTAATACTTATCTGGAGTCAAGGATCATGCCCAGGGATTGAAGAAGTGCTCATGTGGTGCCTCTCTATAAAAGGGGACCGAGTGATGAACCATGAAACTACAGGCCAGTCAGCCTAATCTCAAAAGTGGGCAAGTTGATGGAGACCATCCTGAAAGAGAGTTTGGTGAGCTTCCTGGAGGATAATGGGCTCCAGGACATGAGGCAGCATAGGTTTGTCCTGCCAGACTAACTTAATAAACTTCTTTGACTGGGTCACCAGGACAGTGGACAAGGGCCAAGTGGTTGATGGTGTGTATCTGGATTTTAGCAAGGCCTTTGACTCTACCTCAGAGAAGGAAGGCCAGGAAGCTAAAAGTTCTGTAGGTGGGGACTAAGCTTGTTAGGTGGATCAGACGTTGGCTGCTGGACAAAAGTCCAAACATGGTGGTCAGGCAGAATTATCAGAAGTTAAGTCTGTGACCAGTGGGGTCCCACAGGGCTCTGTGCGCCAAATGATGTTCTTTAACCTATTCATAAGTGACACCATGGATGGGATCAAGGACAAGATCTATCTGCTCATGGATGACACAAAGTTCTGTGGGAGGGTGGACATGGAGGAAGGGAGACAGGAACTCATGGAAGACCTGGCTAGGCTAGAGAAATGGTTGAGCATTTGAAAACTACAGTTCAATGCAAAGAGGTGTAAAGTTATGCACTTGGGGGAGAAAAATACAGGGACCAAATACTGGCTGGGTGGTGTGCAGGTAACCAGGTCAAAGGAAGAATAGGACTTTGATGTTATTATCATGAGTGACCTGAAACAATTAGCACACTGCAGGAAAGCTGCAGTCAAAGCAAATCTGATACTGGATTGCATAGCCAGGGGAATTACCACCAGGAAGATGGAAGTACTTTGTAGCTGTACAGGTAAAAAAAATGGGCAGACTAAGTGGGCCAAGCAGTCCTTATCTGCCGTCAAATTCTATGTTTCTATGTTTCTATGTACAGGTCTCTTGTGAGAACACACCTAGGGCACAGTGTGCAACATTGTTGCCCTTATTCTAATAAGAATATCAACTTGTTGAAAACAGTTCATAGAAGGGCAACCAAGATGATCCAGGGCCAGCATTGCAACACCTACAAGGAGAGGCTCAGAGGGATCGACATGTGTATTCTTGAGGACAGATGGGGGGGTTCATTGAGACCTTCAGATACCTTAAAGATATAAACAGGGTGAGCACTGAGGGCCTCTTCAGTCTTAATGGAAACCAGACCACTAGGTGTAACAGCCTAAAGCTGGTGGGGAGAAGGTTTAAGAGAGAGATAAGTAGGCACTTTTTCACCGAAAGAGAGGTGGCTAAGTTGGATGAGTTTGCCACCGGAGGTGGTATCGCTAAAACAATGGACAGCTTCAAGACAGATTAGGATGGGGCAAGTTGAAGGTACAGGAGGGGACAAGGGGGAAGGCATATGTGAGAGGGGTCAAGGGGATATGGGTTGGCAGTTCCCTATGCAAATACAGTGAGAACTACACACTTCAGCTGACTAGATAAACTCTAAGGCCTTTATCTGCTGGCACATTCATACATTCATATGTACGTTATTATGTTCATAACTGCAAAGTAGTCCCTATACTGGTACCCAATAGAGGGTGCTGCTGTTTTTCAGAGATAGTTTCCTCTTTTGGTTCTTAATTGTCCTCCCTGCCACCCGCTGAGAAGCACTTGGTCTTAACATTTAAACTTTGTTGTTCCCCCTCTCCAAACCCACCTTGGAAAAGGCAGCAGTTGTTGTGGTCAGCAGTGCTAGCACATTCATATTGAGATCATTGAATGTGATTGGCAGTTAAAGCACATTCCACAGCAAGAGTGACAGTGGTGGTCCAATTTTCAAATTTCAGCACTGCTGAAACAAGGTATATCAACAGCTACATTTTAAAGTGATTTAGTACACTTTCTGACCTAAAGTATCACTTTCAGGATATGGTATCTTAGGTCATGATAGTCCCCTCTGTGTAATTAGTATAATTTTATTTGTAGCCTTTTTTAAGTGGTAAGGGATGCTAATCCCTTCCAGTTTCTGATTCAGCTACATGCCCCGGGATCAGCCATATAGTGACATGAAGCAAAGAAGAGCACTGGGGCAACCCAGGTGAATTGGTAAATCATCAATCATGTTTTTTGAAGGTCAGTCATGACAGATCATTGTTAATCATCAAAATGTTACCATATGGCCAAGAGAGATCATGATTTAAGATCATCATCTAGATCATGATTTAATCATCAAGCATGCAACTTTCAAATCACCAGCTGATGATCATTGATTATTTTTGTAAGCATAGAACAGCATGATGGTTTTTGGTGATCCGTGGTGATCAAATGATGATTGTTGATGGCCATTGATGACTGTATTAGTTCTGTATTATAAAACTGTAAGTCACATGAGTAATACTTCCCAAAACTTTTTGTTCCTAATATGAAAATATGGATGCCACATATCAGCGAAAGCAAATAAATTATAATGTAAATCATGTGAGGTCAAGTTTTAAACCCTTTAGGAAAAGGAAATTCAGTGTTCTATACAGTATACACATTTGCATAATGAAGTTGATTATTTCAATGGCACAGTTATGAACCAAAACAATGGTAATTTCTATGTTTGAAATAATTTTGCCTTGGCAATAGTAGTTTGCCAATTTTTACAAAAGGTTTTGAGCAGAATTCAGGTATTTGTAGACACTCACCATAACAGGAATCATTTAAAGGAGATATTTAAACCAATTTGAGCCCTTATAACAGTAGTAAGAAATTAGATGTCAGAGTAAGTATACTTGAAAGTAAAGAGTTGATATGTAACATGTATCATAACTGATGGTACCAGTAAAGATATCTAAATAGAAGATACAATGAATTTCAAAATAATGGAAGGAAGATAAATTGATTTTTAAAATTTATTACAGTACTATTGGCCATGGGAAATCATGAAAAATCATGATGATATACGATCATCATTAATCACAATCACCATTTCCATAACATGATGGTTTTTGATTGGCAGCCATTTAACGTTCATGTTTAATCATTGTTAGTCATGATTGTAGTGATGGTTTTTAAAGCTTGATAATGCTCTTTGCACATAATTGATAATGATAATTAATGATATATCATTATAAAATCATCACATTTTCAGCTGGGAAACCCCATTGAAATGAATGGGACAGATTTTTTCCTAACTTTGTAATACATTTTGATGGCAACTTGGAGATTAATAAGGGCCACCAATCGATTAATGCCCAGGGCACATAGCTGAATTTGAAAGTGGAAGGGATTAGCTGGCCACCTTGTCAGGGCCAAGGTATGATCCATTACCACTTAAAAAAGGCTGCAAATAAAATGTTACTAATAAAACAGAGGGACTACCACAGACCTAAGGTACCAAATCCCAAAAGCAGTACCTTAGGTCCACAAAGCCTCCCAGGCTTCCTTCTCTTCTAGCCCACTCTACTGTCATATTGAGCAACATTCAGTGTTATTTTGATTGCTTTTGATGTATTCATTTTTTTAAGTATGTTCTTGATATCTGCTATTTACTTATCTAATGTCTACCCTGTTTTGTTTTTGTACTACTAACGTGGAACCTTTGTAAATGAGTTGTATTGCTCAAAGGTGTTGTAATCCAAGACTCAATAAATAAAAAAAAATAAAAATAAATCATTTAAAAAACAAATTTTTACAACTCACTTTGATTTAATTGGTGCATGTTTTAGATCTGAGGACATGAGAGTTGTGCAACAGGTGGAAAATCAATCACGTTAATTAGTGAGGGAGGACACAATAGACTTTGTTTTGTTTTTCTCAATTCCGTTTGGCTTTTGTTGGGAAATAGAGTAATCCTTTATCCAATCACATTACTAGATATCTCATGCCCTTTTCTAATTAATAAAAGCTCACTTCGTGTATTGTGCAGGCTAGCAAGATTTCTCATAAGTGGTACAGAACAATGTGAGATAAGAACCCAAAGAAATATATCTCTAGGCTGAAAGTTTACTTAATGTCCTTGCTACTGTACTGGAACGACTTCTTAGTATGAACATTTTAAATGTACATGTCTGTGATATGATTTTAGCTGGACATTTCTGATCTATGTTTAAGTATTGCACAAACATAATGGCATTTTAATTGCCAAATGTTTATAATAAAATTGAAACCTGTAATTATAAAATGGCTCAATAGTGTTTGGATATGGCTGATCTCCATAAATGAGATATAATAATGGGTAAGGTATTACATTAGCCAATTATATTTCAAGATGTCTTCTGTCAATTGAATGATGTTTGGTATATTCTTGATCTGCCTACCCTTCCATAGGGCACTGGCCTCCTATGTCCATTAATCCCCAATCAACTCTGTCTGGCATGTTCCCTTGTGGCATACCCTCCACTACCCTGGTGTCAGACAGCAGAACAGTGGGATAGAGTTGGTCCATACAGAATCCACAAGGCCAACTGGAGGCATTTGGAGGTCAGGGTCCTAACAGGTTTCCTTTTATACCAGCTTCTATTCTCTTGGTAAGGCCAGAATGCAAATATGACTATGAGGGCACATATGAGAGTGCACTTTTCCTCTGCCCCCACATGTTCCATGTTTTTTTTTTATTTAATAAACTTTATTAACATTTTCAAAGTACATACAATATAAATAGGACAAAAACTCCAAGAACCAACAATGTAAAACCAGGAGAATTAATAAACAAGAATAACAACCCAACCCCTCTTCCCACCTGCACTGAACCAACCAACCAGAGCCCCCCCAAATCCCCTCCTAGAGCACAATAACTCTTAAGTGCCAGCTACCCATAACTCAAAACTAAGGGGGGCAATACAGAATTAAAACTGTAACCAGTAAACATTGAAATACCTGAAACTGCCTCCAGTCTGCACCCTCTAAGTCTCCCCAGACACCGTCAACAACATATTCGGCAACTCCTACCTTTGAGTCTAGCAATTTGTTTTTAAACCAGTAATCCTTGCAAAATTTTATTGATCCATTCTCTATAGGACATTGTGGAATCCTCCAGCCAATATCGTGATATTATGACCTTAGCTGTGATGGATGTTAAAGGGAAATGTCCATCTAGGATTAAATTAATCAATATTGTTACCAATGGAAATCTGCTTTACATAAACTATTGACCAAACCCGTAACAGTTTTAGGGCCAGAATTATAACCCATTCAGTTGCCCCTCTCTTTATAGCTGCAGGCATCCATTTTCTAAATTACAGGCACATAGAATTACATCACATCAGGGGAAAACACATATAGCCAATAAATATTTTAACCAAGAGAGGCACACTAAGCTGAAGATTGAGTCCAGGTGTGACCTGGGAGCATAAGAAAGTTATGTAAATTGCTCAGGGTCACACAGTAATGCAAGTGGAGACTGTGGCATTCAAACCCATATCTTTATGTTTGCAGATCAGAGTCTTAAACCACTGTGCTATACTGCCTCTTACAAGGTAAGAGGAAAAGAAAAGTTGAACCTCTTGATGAGCTGTCACAACCAGCCACTTAATAGTTTATTGATTGCACCTGGGAGCATCAGAGCAATGAAAAGGTTTTATCTCAAAAAGAAGGGGCTACTGGAGATTTCCTGCTGGAAATACAGAGTGAAACAGTCGGAATCATGATATGTAAAACAAAAATCTTCTGTGTCTTTTTTCTTTTACTTTGGTGAAAGAAAACCTATTTCTGGATGATATTCAAATAAAGATTTTTTTTTTATTTTGCAACCTTCAGAAGGAATAGTGCTGGAACATGGTGAAAAGCAAGTGTGTATATGTGTGTGTTGGGGGGACTGTAGTAATAAGAGACAGTGATTGCTTCCCTTCTGACATCGCATGTCTTCAGGGGCACTTTGAATACTCATGGGTAAAAGTGGGGGTGTTCACCCCCCCACACACACACACCTGTAGGTTCTGGCACCTATGTTCAGAAGGGTTCTCTACTGACAGCCATCTATCCTATCACACACCAACACAAAACAATTATTTTTTTACAACTTATTTACCCAGGATATCCAGCGGAGATGTGCCACCTCATTTCCAGTGTGGTCCTGCTGCTATTCATTTCTGCTTCTTGCTTGACAGGAGCACTGAGGGGTTATGTGACTTACTCAAGGTCACAGAGTTAGTATTTGACTTTACTGATGTCTGAAACTCTCATCTCCTGGGCCCTAAGCTTGTGCTCTAGCCATTAGATCACACTCCTACAAATGACAGAACATGATGACAACAAAAAAATTGAAATACAACTACTTCAGTGATAAAAAATACTGGAATTAAATAGGTACAGGAATAAAATTATTTTCAGTGTGTTACCACAGTAGCAGAATATTCTGCAAATCACACTGGCATTAAACATTTTACTAAACTGAAATGTCACAAAATATTGTACAAACAATATAAATGCAAAGGAGCTCAGAAACTGCTGGCACTGGCAACACATGACTTTTGCTTATAGCAACCCCTTCAAGATTAGAGACAAGTTCACATCTCCATGGACTGGGTAAAAACTCTTTTTGTTTCATTTCCTCTACCCTTCAAGAAGACAGTATAGTGCAGTGGTTTAAGGATCTGAGCTGCCAACCAGGAGACATGGGTTTGAATCCCACAGTCCCCACTTGCATTACTGTATGACTCTGAGTAAATCACTTAACTTTCTTGAGCTCTTAGGTCACACCTGGACTCAAGCTTCAATTTAGTATGCCACTCTTATCAACTATATGTGTTTTCCCCTGATGTTATGTCATTTCCTGTGCCTGTGATTTAGAAAATGGATGCTTACAACTATAAAGGGAGAGGCAACTGAATGGCTCATAATTCTTGCCCTAAAGCAGTTACAGGTTTGGTCAATAGCTTATGTAAAGCAGATTTCCATTGGTAACAATACTGATTAATTTAATCCTAGATGGACATTCCCCTTTAAAGCCATATGGGTTTTACCATGACTATGGAGACTATTTGGAAAGTCTCCCACTAGACAAATTTCAGGGGGTGAAGGCATCCTCCAGACCTAACAGAGAGTCCAGTGAGGCCTTAATCCTCTTCAAAAAAAGGCACTACCTTTGGACATTACCAAAGCATATATAACAAGCATTTGTCAATGCCGAATGTTGTCGTGCTGGCATTGGCAGTGGCAGAGGTGGAGACGCATAGCGCTGTGATTTTGTTAATGTGTCCCAAAAAATGATTTTGCACAGTGAGTACACCATTGTGTGACAGAGCTGCTGAAATGCATTTTGGGCAGGCTGTAGAAAATGGCAGCTGAACTGTTGATAATGAGGTGTGCACAACTGCCAGTGGTGAAAATGTGGCATGAAAATATTGCAGAATGATGGAGTTACAAGGGTGCGTGGAAACTGCACAATGCACACACGTGCAACACAGTCATTGTATGGACTTTCCGGCACCAAATTTTCAACATAGGCATTTTAGGACTTCTGCTGATGAATAGTGTCACCATCATTTCCTCAAACTGTCCTGAAAAGTGATTTTGCACAGTGACCATGCAATTCTGCACCAGACATGCGAAAACACATTTCAGCCAGCTGTACTGTTCATAAGGAGGTATGGAAAAATACCAATGATGAACAGCTGGAGTGAAAGTATTACAAATTCACAAAGTCACGAGCATGCGTGCAAACTGCGCAATGCATGCTCGTAAAACACTCATTTTATTGACTTTCGTCCCCAAATTTTCAACATAGGCATTTTAGGACATCTGCTAATGAACAGTGTCACTGACATTTTCATAATGTGTCTCAAACATGGGCTTTCCACAGCAACCGCGCTATTGTGCGCCGAAACTGCGAAAACAGATTTTGGTCAGGGTGTGAAAAATGACAGCTGTACTGTTCATTAGGAGGTGTAGAACAATGGCACTGTTGAATATCTGGAGTGAAAATATTATAAGCTTGCAAACTTACGTTCGTGCTTGCAAACTGTGCAATGCACGCTCGTAACACAGTCATTTTATAGAGTATTGTCACCAAATTTTCAGCACAGGCATTTTAGGACCTCTGCTCATGAACAGTGTCACTGTCATTTTCATAATGTGCCCTGAACAGTGATTTTGCATAGTGACTGTGCTATTCTGCACCAGAAGTGCGAAAACACATTTTGGCCAGGATGTGAAAAATGACAGCTGACCGGTTCACAGGAAAGTGTGGTAAAATGCTAATGTTGAGAATCTGGCATGAAAATATTGTGAATTCGCTAACTTACGAGCGTGCAGAGCAACTGCGTAATGCACACTCATAAAACAGTCATTTTTTGGATTTTTCCCACCAAATTTTCAACCTAGGCTTTTTGAGAGCCCCCCCCCCCCCATGAACAGTGGCACTGCCATTTCATTACTCAGCCCCAAAAGGTGATTCCACACAGTGACTGCGAAATCACCTTTCGGGACTGAATAACGCCATGACAATGCAAGAATTCATTAGGAGGGGTCCCAAAAACCGATGTTGAAAATTTAGGGCCAAAATTCCCAAAAACGCCTGAGATATGCAGCAAAGTTGAAAAAAACCCATGTGTTCCATTATACAGCTTACCGGCATTTCCTCAGTTCGCGGTCGGCTTTGAAGAGTGCAGACGTGTTCCTGGTCCACCGATGATCATCGTGCCGGACTCTGGAGGTAAGTATGGGTGAGGGGTGTGGAAGGCAGGGTACACAGAGGGTGGTGCGGGTGGGGCCTGGGAGACTATGAGGGACCGTTTTCATTTTACAGGTGGAAAATAAACAAAAACTTTGCAGGACATTTTTTGTTTCAGGAGTTTGGTATGCTGGGGTGGGCTCCCAGCATGTCACCTAAATGTTTGGGGTCTATAGCTGATGGGGATTGGGCACCCTCATCGGCACACAACAAAGGGGGTGGAGGAGGTTATGCTGATGGGGATTGGGCACCCCCATCAGCATACAAAGAAAGTTGGGGGAGCCAAGAGTTGGGCACCATCCTCGGCATTTAACAATGTGGGGGTTTATGCTGACAGGGAGTGGGCTCCCCCATCGGCACACAAAGAAAGTGGGGGGGGGTTAAACTGACAGGGGGATTGGGCACCCCCGAAGTTGGCAATTGGGTGGCCACTCACCCACCATACTGATAATGTCAGCGAGCATGTAGGAAGGGTCCACTGCATCTGACGAGCTTTGTTTGGATTGCATTGGAGCTTTTCTTAGATTTGCGCACCACATTATGTATGCATGGTGTGGCGCCGGCATGCAGGCTGATTGGGGAATGAGGGACGCACCTACTGGTGTTTGCCCTATATTCTCCCAACAGTGACTGCACCTCCAAATTGGCACTGTCCCAAGATGTTGGCTACGTAAGTGCACCAACATAATAAAGTACCACTGCAGAGAGCACAGCGGGCAAACCGGAGATATATATATTTCTCCATCAAATACAATTTTGCCGGTGTATAATACATGTCATGTTCCATGTTGATGTATTTGCAAATATACTGTAGTGCCAATGACAACAGCTCAAGCCCAAATTAGAAAGAACTGCTACATTGCAGCACACAGCCATCACACCTACTGTATCTGCTTCAGGCAGCTTCCCTGACTCCTTACCATCTAGCTAAATGAGATTTATGCCTGGGACCAAAGACAGGCTACCTATATGGTGATGAGTTACACTATCTCTTAGTTATCCAGGCTGCCCATAGTGTAATCCTTCAGGACTGCTAGAACTGTAATAGAAATTTGTGCTGACATACTGATAACACTTAAACTTCAATTTTATTTTTTTAGAAAACCATCACTGGATAATTTTGGAAGTACTGTGTAAGTTTCGTTTGAGAATCTATGATTATTTAATGATATCGTACATATATAAACACCTGAAGCAGAACTAAATATTTTAGCACTGACCACATCATTCTATTTTGTTTAATCAGCATTTATGACCGTATCAGCCAGACAAACTGAAACAAGTTGCTATCTGAAATAGATGATGTTTAAAAATGAGAATGTTTCAAGAGCGTGAGGAGTACTCCCATTAGAAATATTTCACTTCATTTGTGTAAGCTGAAGGAAAACATACTTTACGAATAAGAGTTATGGTCAAGAGATTTCATTTTCAGAACTGTGTTAAACACATTCTGATCAGGTGCCAATTCCTAGTAATACTAGACTTGAAAAAGGAAAAAGTAGCATACCAGAGTGCATTGAAATATATTTTATTTAATGTGAAAATACCAATTTAAAGTGCACAAAATACAAATACATAAGCTGCCAGCCAAACCAAACACCACTCACTAATGATACCTAAACTCCCCTTATGTATTCGGTGTACCAAAACATCTTTTTCAGGGGGTTCCCGAACCCCTGATGTATTCAACACACAAAAAAATGTTCTTCAGGGGCCCTTGGGAGAAGACATATTTGCACATCAAATACAAAAGGGGAGTTTAGGCATCATTGATGAGTGGTGTTCTGGCTAGCTGCTTGTATTTTGTACACTTATAATTTGTATTTGCACCATAAACAATTGATATTTACATTCACACTGGCATGCCAGTTTTTTCTTTTTCATGTATTTTTACACCTCCTGCAGTCTCTCGGCACAGTTGCTGCTCACTTGATGGGGTAGGCATTGAAGCAAAAGCAGCTTCTTTATTGATCTCTAATTCACAGACATCTCTTGCACGTATGTAGATACATACAGTGGAGCCAGCCAGGATGCAATGCAGTATCTTGAGTTACTGAATGACAAAAGGGTTTAAAGGGAAAGTCCCCTCAGCCTTTTATTCTATTTCCCTGTTTAGTTTGTAGGCATGCACAAAGATTGCCTCTATTGCACTTTTAATTTCATTGGGACTTAAATGTAAAGGAAAGTAATATATTTTTCTCAATTGTTTAACCAGGAGTAGCACACTAAGCTGAAAGCTTGTTTACAGGTGTGACCTGGGAGAACAAGGAAGTTAAGTGACTTGCTCAGGGTCACACAATGTGCAAGTGGGGGCTGTGGGATTCAAATCCAGGTCTCCAGATTTGCAGCTCAGAGCCTTAAATCACTGCACTATACTGCCTCCCTGCCTACTTACCTCTGATGTGGAAAGCTGCTTAATTCCGTTGCAAAGAGCAAGACCTGACTTTTGTAAGACGTCCTGTAATTTTATGATGTTTTGATGCAAAAGCCTGAAGTAGTTGCACTGTATTAGTCAGTGCTGTTGCTGTGCTTTGTAGTCCTTATGTTCTTGTCTTATGCCAGCCATGAAACTTTTCAAGACATAGTAAGTGGCCTGCTTTTTCTGAAATTTTAAGTGTACCTGAGCTAGACACAAAAATGCTTTTAGAGAATACTGGGACTTCACAAGACATGTAACAGAACTGAATGAGAGTATAACTTCTCTAGGCTTGGGCAGGTACACATCATCAACTCCCATGATGCCTTGCATGAGTGGGGTCATGACCTTTGGAATGGAGACAAACAGGTTTTCATACCAGGGCAGAACTGAGTGAAGCAACCTTAGTTATATTTAAATTAGGATGACATTGGGGAGTACAAGAAAGGGAATCATTGTTCATGTCTATGAACTGCACAGGTGTACAAAAAGTAGGTTGAGGTGGCTTTCTCTTTAACTGCCATTGAAATTGCCTTGTTTACTGCAGTGTGCTGCAGTGTTGTGTTTCATCCTAGCCTGCTCTACCTCTTCTGAAAAAAAAAAAACATCTCTGGACCTGGACTGTTTGACAAAGTATAGACCTACCTCTAACCTCCCCTCTTTGGGCAAAGTTCTAGAGAAGGTAGTGGCTCTATAGCTTGAGGAGCACCTCATGGCCTTTGACACATCTATGTTCCTCTCCAGCCAAGGTTTAGGTCTAGGCATATAATCAAGATTGCATTGCTCAGGGTGCAGAATGATCTACTCAAGGACAGGGATCATGGAGAACATTCAGTTCTCATTCTCCTTGATCTCACATCAGCTTTTTACACCATTGACCATGGGCCGTTGTTGGATTGACTCATGGAGTACTGTGGACTCACTGGCACCATCATCTGTTTGTTTTAGTCCTACCTCAGAGATAAGATTCAGTGGGTGGTGATTGGGAGTTTCTCCATGATCCTGATGCCCCTGCTCAGTGGAGTGCCCCAGGGATCAATCATTTCTCCCATGTTGGTATGCTGCCCCTTGGTGGGATCATTAGATGGTACTGGATGGGTTTTCACTGCTATGTAGATGGTACCCAGCTGTATCTGTCTTTTGCAGCTGGAATGTCAGGTGCCATTAAGGCATTAAATTCACACCTGGCTGAGATCCAGTACTAGATGTCTTCAAGCTGGTTGCAACTCAGTCCAGATAAAACAAAGGTACTGGTGATTGAGCCAGGTTGGAAAGGATGTGTGGGGACCACCAATAGGAAGACCAGTTTATGGCTGGGTTCCTCTGAGTTGGTTGCCTCTGCTGAGGTTGGGGTCATTCTGGGTAACAGGCCAACTCTTGAATCTCAGGTGTTGGTTGTGATTCAGAATGGCTTTAATCAGGCCAGGTTAACCTTGAGCCCTGAACGGGCCAACTCCTCCACATTGTACCACTCACAGTTCAAATCTCCTTCAGACATCAGCCACTGACCTTCTCCCCACAGCCTAAGGGGAACCTTGTGACCTGAATGGGCCAGCTTCACCACATTGTACCACTTGTGGTTCGAATCTCCTCCAGGCATCTGCCACCTGCCTGCTCCCCACAGCCTAAGGGGAACATTGTACCCTGAACGGGCCAGCTCCTCCACTTCATACCACTCACAGTTCAAATCTCCTCCAGGCATCAGCTACCCACCTGCTCCCCACAGCCAAAGGGGTACCTTGTGCCCTGAACGGGCCAGTTCCTTTACCTCGTACCACTTGCAGTTCAGATCTCCTCCAGGCATCAGTTGCTTGCCCACTTCCCACAGCCTAAGGGGAGCTTTGTTCCCTGAATGGGCCAGTTCCTCCAAATCGTACTGCTAATGGTTCGAATCTCCTCCAGGCATCAGCCACCCGTCTGTTCCCTACAGCCTAAGATACAGTGCAATTTGAAAAAAGGTGCTCTTCTTTTGATTGGTGCTGAAACTGAAGTTGCTTCACTGGACCTGGAGCCAGCTTAGCAGACTACCTCTCCAAGTGAGCAGTGCCCTCGGACTGTTCCTATTATTATTTCATTACCCTGGAAAAAGTCCTTAAGCTGGGTTAAGAGCTGAGTTACTGTAGCTCTTTCTCTGGGTGATTTGTTTGATTTTTAGAATGTTCACTGTTTGTTTACTTGAACTGCAGCTTGGAGTGTAATTTAACTGTAATGCTATGTTTTTTCTGGTCTGTTTGCCCCTGCTGAACTGGGGTCTGACCCCCCCCCCATAGCAGCCTGCCGTTCCCAGTCCACATCTGTTTGTTCTTTTTTTCTTTCTTTCTTTCTTTCCTGGGCTCCTCCCTTGCTTTCCTTTCCCTCCTGGCTAATTCTCTGAGTCTCCTCCCTGTCTCCTCACTCGAACTACACCCAGACCTGTCCTTTTGTGTGGCTGTTAATCCTCTAAGTTTCCACCCCCTCTGCCCACTACTAATTCCCCTGTTTTTCTTTTCTCCTTCTTTTAGGGGAGCCTTGTGCCCTGAATGGGTCAGCTCCTCCACATCGTACTGCTCATGGTTTGAATCTCCTCCAGGCATCAGCCACCCGCCTGCTCCCCACAGCCTAAGGTACAGTACAATTTGAAAAAAGGCACTCTCCTTCTGATTGGTGCTGAAACTGAAGTTGTTTCACTGGACCTGGAGCCAGCTTAGCAGACTACCTCTCCAAGTGAGCAGTGCCCTCGGACTGTTCCTATTATTATTTCATTACCCTGGAAAAAGTCCTTAAGCAGGGTGAAAAGCTGAAGTACTGCAGCTCTTTCTCTGGGTGATTTTTCTCCCACCCCATCCTTTATTAAATATGCTTCTTTCTTCCAGGGACCTGCTCCTTCTTCACTCAAGTTTCACTGTCTCTCTCTTAAAGGGGTAGAACCTCATTCCTGAGGCATTTCTTTTTTTACTGTGAGATCATCGCCTGTGAAACCTTCAAGTGCTGTCTGTCCCATCTGCTGATCTATTATACTGAATTCTGATTATTCTTCAGAACTATTCATCATCCCCATACTTAACCCCATTGTTACTACACCTGGCTTATTGCATGCATAACCTAGCTGCATCTTATAAGCTACACCAATAATGCCTTATACAGTACTATTTAAGCTGACCATCTGCCCATCTGCTAGTTGTTCTCCTACCCCATTCCCCTAAACTAATGCATCCACCACATGCTATATTCAACCCCCTCAACCATTACTACCCTCTCCTTCATGACCCCCAATTTCTCTTAGCTGTGATTCCAGCCCTCTGTAGTCAGCATTGGTTGCATTCAAGCAATCACCCATCTGCCTCGGTTACTCAAATACCCAACTTCCTCTTCCTCCTATTGCATCTAACTGTCTGGTTGCCTTCTGCACCTGGCACCCCCACCTTCCTTCTTCAACCCAGGCTCCAAATCCTGGTTCAAAAGCACCAAACTCCACTTTATTATCAATGCTCTGCTACTGATGTCAACTGGTGATGTTAGCCCAAATCCAGGCCCCTTCCAAGGTACAGCCCTTGGCGCCAGCCCCCAGGCCTACAGCCCAAGCCCTGACCCCCCTGCATCAACCATCTCTCTCCCACATGAGCTAGAGATAATTTTATTTGGTTTTTGTTTACCGGGTAAGTACACTAGACAACAATGTTGCCTATATTCAGGCACGACCCCGGGAGAGTACAGACAGGGGAGACCAGAGTCAACATTAAAGAGTATTTCATGATGCAGCATGAGGTGAGAACAAACATTTGAACAGTATACAGCCAGGTACAGTCATTATCAGTGATGACAAAGAGAAAAAGATAACATTACCTTAATTATTTTCCTCTGATGATACATCAATGACTAAACTGAAATGACAAACAGCAAACAAAACTTAAATGAAGTAACATTATAACAATAGGATTTCTGCTGGGTGTGGGAAACTTTCAGATTTTGGAGACCAGCAGGAAATCAGTAAGTGCCATAGGGAGGAGAAAATGCTAGGAGAGAGGCTTAAGTTACAGCACAAGAGCAGCAGTCTGATTCTAATAAGTGTGCCCGAAGACCCAGTTTAAAGGCCTTGTGGGATTTGGAGAGTTTGATGTGTGTGGGAATGGAGTTCCAGGAGCGGGGGGCAGATATGGTGAAGGATCGTTCTCCTTTTTTTTGTGAGATATCTGGGAATTTCAAGTTGGGTTTGAACAGATGCCCTGGAGAGATATGCTTGGGAGGGCTGACTTAATAGTTCAGCAAGGTATTTGGGGACCCCGTTCTGATCGTATTATCAATTGTACAGCCTGCAGAACAGTGTCTGAGTGAGTCTGGGGAGAGCCAATTTAGTTTTGAGCAGAGCAGGCAATGATGAGTAAGTCTGTGAGCAGAGAGAGAAAATCTGCATATACTGTTATAGCAAATGCTCCATTTATGGAGCTCTCCTTTGCTATCTTTAAGGTAAATCTGAGAGCAATATGTCAGAGCAGGGAGAAGAAATCCTTGTGCAATAGCAAGCCAGGCAGCATCATTGAGGGAGGACCAAATTTTAAAGGCAAGACCAAGTTTTGAGTAAACTGTCTTACATGTAGCCGCAATGTGGAAGTTAAAGTCAAGAGATGGGTTAAGAGTATCAATAAGTCTGGAGTAAGAGATCTGATTCTTGATGGGGGGCCAGAAAGCATAGTTACAGTTTTCTTAGCATTCATTAGTAGCCTGTTCTGTAGTAACCACTCCTGCAAGCAGTTGAAGTCTGCTTGAAGATGTGCTCTTACTGATAAGGGATCTTTACCACTGGAGAGAAGCACCATGTCATCAGCATGAAGGATCAACGAGGAGGAGCAGGGAAGGGAGGCAAGTTGTTAATGAAAAGGGAGCAAAGTAGTGGGCCAAGAATAGATCCTTGGGGGACTCCAACAGAGGTAGGGGAAAAATTTGAGAAGGCGGATTCAATTTGCACAAATTGCAATCTCCATGAGAGGTAGCTATCAAACCAGGAGATGGTTGACAGGTAAAAGCCAAGGTGGAACAGTTTGGAAAGTAGCAGAGAGTGATTCACAAGGTCAAATGCCTTTGTGAGATCAATAAATATGGCCCCAGTGAGCAGGCTCTTATCCATCGCTATAAGGACTGCATTTGTCAGCTGAAGTAGTGCAGTTGTGGTGCTGTGTCCTGTTCCGAATCCGTGCTGGGTAGGGGATATAAGGTTGTGAAGGTGCAGGTAATTTGTGACCTGAGTACTGATGGCCTTCTCGAGAAGTTTTTTTAGGGTAGAGAGAATGGCAATCTGTCTATAGTTTGACATATTTTTGGTATCCCCCTTTTTGTGAACAGGGACAACGCGAGTGGTTTTCCACAATGTTGGTACCGTTTGGGTTATTATGGAAAGATTAAAGATTCTTGCAATAGGAACAGCAAGGGCAGGGGATGCCTGCTTCAAGAAGCTTGGCAGTAGCCCATCCGGGCCAGCAGATCCATAAGGGGATACTGATTTGAGGAGATGCAGCACTTCGGTGGAGGAGACTAATGTGAGACGAAAAGGGGTTTCATGTGAAAGTTGCACCTCAGGAGGAGGTGAAAGAGGTTGGTTGAATTTCTCAGTGTATTTGGAAAGATCCGGGAATTGTGCATTAAGAGCATTAGCAATAGTAGGTAACTTATTACAGTTTGCGTCATTCAGTATTATGTCGGTAATGGCTGTCTTGGGCCTTTGCCCAATGAAATTTTTGATGTGGTCCCAAAAAACCCAGGTATCACCTGCTGAAGACTGGAGAAGCTTAAGGCAATAGCTCCTTTTTGCCTTCCGAATATCTTTTTTGCAGGCATTTCTCAGTTGTCTATAGTTAACAAAGTCTTCTGATTGTCGGGAACTTCTTTGCCAAGGTCCCGGCCTTGTTTCTTTTTATCCTGGCTCGAAGGAGGTCTTTATTTAGCCATTTATTAGGAGAGCCCCTGAGATGCCTTTTTTTCAGAGGGATGTGCAGATCCTAAAGGGCAAGAAGCTGAGACATCAGGTATTCAAGTGCAGTGTTTACATCATCAGTGTGATAGATGGGAGACCAGTCTATATTATTAATATCCTCGAGAAGTGTAGTTCAGTTTAGTTTGGCAAAATCCGAAATTGAATGATTCTTGGGGGGGGGGGGGGTTGAGGCAGTGGCCATTCCAGATACAGAAAGTAGGCAGGTGATCACTAATAGAATCCAAAAAGGTCCCTGCAGCAATTATTTTATTTGCTCTATTTGTAGCCATCCAGTCCAGGAAAGATTGGCGCTCCGAGTTACAAGAGATGTGTGCAGGGCTAGAGATAAGTTGAGCGAGGTTAGGTCGGGTGAGAGCTTCAGTATATGTACTGGCCTGACTCCCTGATAGGTCTAGGTTGAAGTCTCCCATTGGTATGACTTCACATCTTTCCTTTAGAGTGGCCAGATAATCCAAGAGCCCATTTAAGCCAGGGAGAGCCCCCTTTGGAGAATTGTAGGCACAGATCAGATTTAGCCTTTTATCACCCCCTAGTTGTAGAACCGTGTGCAGAGCTTCATAGTGATTTGTTATCCAAGACTGGAGTACTGAGACATTGAGATGCTAATTATAATAAAGGGCAACTCCTCCACCCTTTTGTTTGGTGGGACGATTGGATCTGGACAAGCTGTAGCCAGGTATTTTGTACATGGAATCAGGCATCTCTGGCCTGAGCCATGTTTCAGTTAGTCCAAGTATGACCAGACAGTAGTGGGCTATCCAGGCTTCAAGTTCAGGAAAGTTTGCTGGTAAACTTCTGATATTCATGTGGGCAATTTTCATGCCCTTAGTGGAGAACCATGAGGAGTCAACCGTGGACCTGGTATTCCAATGGGGACCAGGGTTAGATTCTATGTTTCCTGATAAGCATAAGAGCAGAAGCATCACCCAAACTTTTTTGTAGAATCTGTAATTGTGCTTGAGGTATTTGGGCATGCTAGGGGGTGGTAGAGAAGGAAATGCCCTAATTTGGAAGGATGAGTTATATGGAGGGACAGGTTAGGAGAAGGGAGCAAGGTTCTAGTTGGTATAAGGTTGGAGAAGACAAAGGAGAATTCTTCATGGCAGTGGGACCCAGGGTATCCAGCTGGTATGTTACATGAGAGATAGGAGAGGATGATTACGGTGGGTAGTAATCCTGATGCCACCAGAAGTGACCTTGGGCACGCAAGAGAGAACATTATCTATGCCTTGTAAGAAACCTCTGTTAATCAGAGGTGGATTGTCCCTTATAAGAGTAGAATTTAAGTGACAGAAATGGTGGCTTAAGGGCAGGGTGACACCTATAGTGAAGGCAGTTTGAGTGAAACCCTTAGTGGTCAGAGGTTGGCAGTCAATTATACGAGTTATTCACAAGAGGCAGGTATTCCAAAAGAACGCAGTTTGAGGAGCGGACAAGAGCAGGGGGAATTTGAAAAGGTGAGGGGAAAAGATAAAACTGGGATACCCTCAGTCTGAGTTACTTTTCCAGACAAAATAAGTGTAGAACAGAGGTAAACATAGAGAATAGGCAAGAGTGAGTGGAGGAAAAAAAAAAGAAAAGGACTGCCTCGCTGGTTTAAATTATGACTGATGCAGTAAGGGGGAAGGGTAGGACTGCCCTTCAAGCGAGTTTATAGGTTGGAACAAAAGTGGGTGAGTTTACTAGCATATTTAATTAATGGTGGAGGAGGGGTGGGGGGTGGGTAAAAATGCCAAGCCTGCAAGCAGCTGCTGTGTTAGAGGATCTGCAAAATTAATTAAACAGCAGCTGCAGTGTACCAGAATCAGCCAAAGTTAATTAAATCAAGGTAGGCAGGCTAGAGAGCATCATAGGCACAGTCTTAGGCACAGTCTTGTGAGTCGAAATACATTAATTTCCTTGGGTTTAACGTGGCTGCATCAGGGAGTACTACAGCGTCAGGGAGCTGAACATAAAAAAGGTGCCAAGGTTTGAAACCGAGTGCAGTCTTGAGATTGCGTACCTTCCTGCTGCCAGCCTTGTAGCTTCAGGGAACCGAGGGGAGCTGGGGAGGGCTTTTCAACAACCATTGCCCTCTCGACCCTGGAGAAAACACACAAGGGCTTAAATACAGGGAAAATCAGGGCTGGGTCAGACAGTGAATATGCACAAAGGAGTTAATCAGGGGGATGGGGGAGGGAGGATTAGAACTTAGCACCGAATGAGAAGCAAACAGAACAAATCAGTAGAAATGAAATAGAAATTGTAAAAGGCACACCTTCAGCTCAGTTTTATACTTGGATTACTGGAAAAAACAGCGAAAATGTCAAGCCTGCAAGCAGCTGCTGTGCTAGAGGATCTGCTTATATCTAAACATATGCAGTCTTCTTCCAAAATTTGACCTACTCCAACCACTAATAGTCTCTCTTGCTCCAGACGTCTTCATTTTGACAGAAACATGACTAACCAAGCATACTCCTAACACTCCCTTCTCCATCCAGGGCTATTCACTCACCTGCCAAGACCGGGGACCCAAGGAGGAGGGATGTTAATTTACACCGCCTCTACTTTCCAAGTTATTACTACTCTGTCCTCAATTGTACCATCTACTTATGAGGCACTAGTCCTAAGGCTCTCAGGGCCTTTCTCCATCCCTATTTATGTTGGTGGGATCTACTGTCACTCCAGACTGAATGCCAAAACTACTGTTGAGCTTTTTATCTCCATCACAACACTTACCACAAATGGAGAATTGTATCTAATGGGTTATGTAAATCACAACTAGTTGTCCCCATCCCTTGGTAAAACCCAAAATGACATAACTTCCCTCAACCTCACCCAACTAATAAATGAGCAAACATGCCCAAACCACAACACCCCAAATCGCACTGTTATAGATTGGGCCCTCAGCATCCATCCTCACTGTATAACACTATCAGGAACACTCCCTGATGCCCTAAGCGATCACCACACAATCTATCTTGTGCGCAAAGTGCATCAACCTAAAACCCTCCACAAAATACTGATGACATGCTCGTCCAGATCCTTTGATCCAACCCCACTCCACCTTGAATTTGCCAAGTCTACTGGTTGACAATATCCTCTGCTAATTCTATTGACCAAGCTCTATTGTACTTTATGAACAACTTCTTTGCGGTATGAGAGAAGCATGCTCCTTTAAAAAGAACTTGAGTTCATGGTAATTACCTACAATGGGTCACCCCTGAACTCCTGCCATGCCAGCAAGCATGAGACCATGCTTGGAAAATACATAAAACTTCCAAATTACCTCAAGACCTCATCAAATAGTGGGCCCTACGAAATTTCTGCACCAGAGCAATTAGACTGGCCAAAGCAGAGTGTCAAACATAGCTAACCTCTCTAGATTCTGGAAGGTAGCTAACTCCCTTTTCTCCCTACCACATAAACCTCCAACCCCACTCCTAAAGATAAAAAGCTCCCTAATTTCTGACCACCCCTTCATCACTGCTGAACTCAATAAATACTTTATCTTTTGTGCTTCCTCCCTTCTCTCATCCCTCCCTCCCAATTCCCCCAACTCTGCCCCTCCCTCCCCTACTCAAACCGCTCACCCAACTGCTGGGAGTTTCTCCTTCCTCCCAGTATCTCCTGAAGAAGATCAGGAAGCCCTCCTTGCCCTCAACCCAGCCAAAGGAGGGTCCCCTGACCACTTGGACCCAAAATTACTCCACCTCTCTGCATCTGCAATCTCCTCCCCCATAGCTGCCCTTCTTAACCTCTCTTTCACCCTTGTATCAATTCCCTCAGAATGGAAACACATGACTGTTATCCCCCTACCTAAGGCTGGTGACTCTTCCTCACCAAATAATCACAGGCCTATCTTGCTACTACCAGTCCTGGCCAAACTCAAGGAGCGCCTTGTACTTGTGCAGCTCTCTACCTTCCTCTCTGAATCATCCTTCTTCATTCCTTTACAGTCTGGCTTCAGGAAAAACCACACAACTACTAAGTCCCTCCTTAGAGTCACTGACCCTATCCTCACAGGTATAGACAGTGGGAAATCTCCTCAGCCATTTTTGTTGACCAAGGCTTTGGACATGGTCGACACGGTCTTTGATCTACTTCTCCTCCTGATTCTGACTTCAGCTGGCCTGTCCGTCTCTGTCACAGACTGGATCAGAGCCTACCTCACAGGTAGAACTCAATCAGTCAGGATAGCTGAAGCTCTATCCCCTTCCCCAAATCCACCCTGGTGTACCACAAGGCTCTGTTTTAGGCCCACTACTTGACTCCATTTTTCTCAATGACCTTCCCACAGTCTGCTCATTCATGCCCATTCATATGTACAAGGATGACACAGTCATGTCTACCTCTGGCCACAGCTACACTGACATAGAAGTTAGGCTCCAGCAGGACTTTGACAGAGTTCAGCTCTGGCTTCACTCACACCAAATCTTTCTTAACACCAAGAAGACCATCTCCATGACCTTTGGCACAAGGCAAAGACTCTAATCTTACCTCTTCTCCTTCCTATCTCACCATCAATGGGACTCTTCTCAAGGACACATCCTCCTTTAGATATCTTGGGGTCTGGCTTGACCAGCACCTCAATTTTCTGGTCACATCCTGTCAAAACTACACCCCAAGCTAGATGCACTATAAAGGGACCATAATTGTCTTCCACCTATGGCTAGGCGTAAACTGATGCAGAAGATGATCCTACCTATTTTTGACTACTGTGATGTAGTCTACAGTGCTGCCCCCAAGTCCTCCATAGCAAAACTGGATACCCTCTTCAACTCTTGCTGTCACTTTGATCTGGATGCCCACCCTCTCACTTATCACTGCGACCTCTATCGCTCGCTTGCCCTCTCTTCTCTGGGCAACCAAAGTCTCTCTCACTAATCTAAATACATCTCTAAATGCTGGTTCCACTCTCTACCTTCTTACCTTTCTTCCTCCTTAACACTATCACTAACATCCCACCGCTCACTCAGATCAACTGATGCACTCACCCTATCGATCCCTCACTGATCAACAGCCATAGGTCACTAAGGGTTGTTGCACCACCTCCCTGAAATCTGGAATGTGCTTTCACCCCAAATTCACCATTCCTCATCCCCTCTATCCATTTCATCCACCCTACTTAACTTCTGCTCCACTAACTGCACCTGCATGTTGCCCCTCCATCCCTACTCTCTATCCTGCCACCACCCAGTCAACAACTCCAAAGCATTTAACAACTCCTTATGTACTGTATTAGCTCTTATGACAGACCGATTGTACAATCCCTTGCTCTCTTTGACTGTATCTGCAACACATCTGTTGTATCAACTTACTGTACCTTAATTTTAACTGTATTACATATGCGTGATTAACTGTTGTATTGGCTCTGTAACCTATTTTATCAATATTATGTATCCAGCATTCATATATGTATTTTTTACCTGTTATGGCAATTGTGTGTAAATATATATCCTTTCCCCACATGTACCCCCCACCAGGATGTACCATGAGGTGAGCAATTTTGATTGTTCAGTGTACTTTTCTGATGAAACTTTTCAATAAATAAAATAAAAATCTGAGGGACATCACCAGATTAGAACATTAATTCCTTCTGAAGACCTACCCTCACTGGCACATACATTTGTTATCTACAGACTTGATTACTGCAATGCTCTATAACTTAGAGGGAGCAGAGGTGTCCTACAGCATGGGCAGCTAGTGCAGAATGCAGTGGCCCAGTTGCTGACAGGCCTTCTGAGGTCATATCATATAACACTGGTCTTAAAAGAACTGCACTGGATGTGGGCGAAGTGGGATATCACCTTCAAGGTCAGTTTACTGACTTACAAAGCCCTGTGTGGTCTGAGACCTGGCTACCAGTGTGATCTTCTGGTTCATTACCAGACCACTCACCCACTCACCCCCTCTGCTTCTCTGAGGTGGGATGACTTAGCCATTCCAAGGAAAAGGATGAAATCTTTCAGTGATAGGGCCTTTTCTTCTGCCAGTCCTGCTCTTCAGAACAGGCTCCCCCGGGTCCTGAGAGAGGCCCCCTTATTAGATGATTTTAAGTGATGCTTGAAATCTTTTCTCTTTCAGGAGGCATATGGCACTTTATAATATTCTGAAATGTATCGATTCTGCCACAGATTCACCTATTAATTAGTTTGTACTAGTATTATAAATATTTGACTGTTTATAATGATTTGTTTATTTTAATTATGGCAATTCATAATGAATGTTTTATTATGTTAAATGTTTTGCTTATTCTTTGTTAAGTACTTATAGCCCCTGGGATTGAGTACTATATAAGGTTTACTACTACTGTAGATGCTTAAGGATAGAGAAAGATTATGAGTCCATCAGTCTTAGCTCGATGTACAGTAACTCTACCATTTTACTCTACCCTTTTGGAGTCCAATCCCCAACACAAACTCTCTGCCTTTCTTTATTTCCTCATTACTATCTTGAAAATGACTCATTTGGTTTTGAACCTCCTAGATAGTTCCAGCAGTGACAGTACTGTACAGACTGTTCCACCCATCAACCACCTGCTCTGTGAAGAAATAATTTCTGATGTCCTTCCTGAATCCCCCCCACACACACACAGACTCTTCCCGTTTAAGACTGTGCCCCTAGTGATTGTGCTGTCCTTAACTTAACTCTGTGAAAGCCACTCTACTACTATATGTCCTTGAATGAATGTGTATGTTTCCACTGTATCTCCTCTTTCCCTCCTATCTGCCAGAAAGTACATGTTTAAACTGTCTAGTCTTTCCTCATTAGCCTTACCTTGTTACTCCTTGATCATTTTTGTAGCCCTCTACTGGATAGTCTCTCCTTCTACCATTTATTAGGTGTAGGTTCTGAAATTATATGCAGTGCTTCAGGTGTGGTATAACCAGGTACCTGTATAGCTGCATCATCACCACTTTGCTACGAATAGTGAAACCCGACCATATGTACCCCGGCATCCTTTTAGTTTCCTTATAAGCCACAGTGCATTGGAGAAAAGACATTTAAACTGCTGTTTATTATTCCTCTATGTCCCTTTTCTCCTTTCAGTGCTCTACCATGACCCATTGGTGTAATATTCTTTCAGAAGATTTGTGTTCTCAATATGTGTCTTTTTACAGTATTTGGCACTTAATTGTCAGAGTCCAGAGCACATCTCCAACTTTTCATGCTGCTAATCCTTTTAGCACTATTCACTTTCCAGCAGAGTTTTGTGTTATCTGTTAACACACTCATTTTATCCTTGGTATGACCCCAACCCAATGTCATGTGTATAAATGTATAGGGGATAGGACACGGCCTCACTGAAAATGTCATATTTATCTTCATTCAAGCCCATGATACTATGTTATCTCACAGGTGGTGAAGTCACAAGTGAGAAAGTTTAATATCATTGGCCTCAATGAAGATAAATATGACATTTCCTGTCAGACCATGTCATGTTCTGTTCATACACACAAACGTTTTGGGATAAACATGATTTGGAATGTGTAAAAAAATGCTTGTAGCTTTACAAAGTGCATCTAACATACTGCTTCTTTTACAATTGCTGCAAAGCTTGGAGCTATGTAGTAAGATACAGAAGCTAGCCAATCGCAGTGTTCTAGTTATGCTTGTTTGGACTTGTTTGGGAGTGGTATGTTCTGACATCTACTGCTACTGCTATTTAAGAAAGAACAGGTAATGCAGATGAGTTACATAAATGATTTATGTGCACAACAGCTGTTCGACCTCAGGTGACATCTTGAGTGGTGTAAGCCATGAGTGATGTGCCTTAGGACAAACAACCTGTATGCACATAAATCCTTTATTTGGAGACTTTCCCACTGCATATTACATTTATGCATTATTGATGTGAGAGGCCTAAGAAAAGTAATGTGTACAGTGGCATTTTTCAAGGTGCTACCTGTTTATGCCAATGGGGGGGACAGAGTACTCCACACCAGAGGCTTCCACTCGTGGTTAAAGGGATAGTGCAGAGAAGAATGGTTCAACTTCATTTGGGACTGTGAACCAACCAGGAGGGATATGGGACTATACAAAGGTGAAAGCCTGTGTCAGTGTTTGAGGGCAGTCTGGGAGGGGAACCACAGTTCAAAGTGAACAGTTTAAATGGAGAGATAGATAGATAGATAGATAGATACAATTTTATTTGTATACAGGAACAACTCATTAGGAAACGAGCCCTATTTTCAACAAGTGCACCTACTGTTATACACACTTAATACTGAACTATAATTCATACAATACAAATACAGAAATCACAGATCAAAGTGTAAGCAGCTGTTGACTAAAAATACATAATACATAATAATAATATAAAAGTATCATGTGTCACAAGTTTTTCCAAAGTTTTTTGTAGAGCTGACTGAAATTTATTAAAATAATTCTTGGCTTTCTTATCATTGGCAATAAATGCCATGATTTCGCAACACACATCTGTAATATCCTATCCTCATATTTGTTATGCACACTTGTGTAAGACAAGTTCCAATCATTTGTTTTCAATTGATATCTCCTGTTTCTGGGGGATTCAGTTACTAGGAAATTTCTCAGGGGGTAGACAACTTGTCATTTTAGTCACGTGAAGCACCACGTCAGCTAGTTGTACTCTCTTTGCCTTTTGGCCTTAACCAGTTTAATACTGACTAGATATCAATGATGTGTACCAAGTTTACTTGAATTGGCAAATCTTGCCAGTCTTTTTTACATGCTTTGAATTTTTTTAAATAATGTTTTAGTCGAATTTCTGTATAACAGGCTACCATATTCTAAAACTGGAATTAGTAGTTGTTTAACCATTTCACTCTAGACTCATTTGACAGGCATAAGGACACCCTGTGTAACACACCAAGATTTTGGTTTATCTTGTTAACCAATACATTTACATATTCATTTAATGCCAATTTATTATCAACATGGTTTCCTATGTATCTGTAGTTGTTCACATTAGTTACATTTTGACCATTTTTAAACTTTATGTCAAAGCTCTGATTTAATGAAATGTTCATCCCTGAGGAAAAATGAATATGCTGTGATTTTTTCCCATTTAACAAAAGACCCGACCCAGTGAACCATGTTTCCATTGTGTGGAGATCAGTCTGGAGTTTTCACCAGCTCAGTCCAACTGTAGGCAGACACCACCAAAGCAGTATCATCTGGGTATAGCTGGACCTCATTGTTTCCCTGGACACTTGGTAAGTCATTTGCATAAACGTTAAAGAGCAGTGGGCCTAAAACTAAGCCTTGTGGTACTCCTTTCTTAACATTCCTTGGTGCTGAATTAGTAGATCCCTAAACAACACGTTGATTTCTACTGGACAGGTATGAGTAAAACCATTTCAAAGGTCACTCATGCATCCACATTTGATACAATCTGTTGAACAGCATCTGATGATTTACCAAGTTAAATGGCTTACTGAGGTCCCTATGCACAATCCTGCATGTGACTCTGTTGGACATGTAAACTAACTTTTAGGTACATAAGCAGCAAGAGAAAGACAAGAAAGGGAATGTGAGGTTATGAATGGCAGGGGGATTTTGTGCAGAGGAGGATCAGGGAAAGGAAGATATCCTGAGCAGATACTTCTGCTCAGTCTTCACACTGGAGGTT